>CAMTDV010000001.1:5477031-6846289 GCA_947069175.1 Scalesia atractyloides | reverse complement strand
ACTAGAAGTGCGAGGTAACCCGGTAATAAAATCCATGGTTATATTTTCCCACTTCCAGACAGGTATTTCTGGTTGGATCAGAAGTCCTGAGGGTCTTTGGTGCTCAGCCTTTACTTTAGAACAAGTGAGACACTTGGAAACAAAAACGGCAATATCCTTCTTCATTCCAGGCCACCAATAGGTGTACCGTAGGTCTTGATACATCTTATCGGCTCCTGGGTGTATAGAATATCGCGACTTATGGGCTTCATGCATGAGTGTTTCACGAAGATTGATGTGGTTAGGAATCCATATACGATCTAAGTAATACAAAATACCATCAGATTTAGTTTTCAGCTTTAGCTCGGCTCCACAGGACATCTCCTTTTGTACATCTTCCTCTGTTATTGAAACGTGTTGAGCTTCTCGAATTTGATCCTTAATTTTGGTTATAATTTGCGAACATAGAATATGAATGGAGTTCGCATAACCCTTTCGACTAAGTGCATCAGCCACCACATTTGCTTTACCAGGGTGATATTTGATTTCACAGTCATAATCATTTAGGAGTTCGACCCATCTTCGTTGCCTCATATTTAACTCTTTCTGATTGAAGATGTGTTGAAGACTCTTATGGTCAGTGTATATTTCACACTTCGTGCCATAAAGATAATGTCTCCATATCTTAAGAGCGAATACAACGGCTCCAAGTTCAAGGTCATGAGTGGTGTAGTTCTTTTCGTGAGTCTTGAGTTGCCTTGAGGCATAAGCTATGACTTTTCCTCTTTGCATGAGAACACAACCTAACCCTTGTCCTGACGCGTCGCAATAGACTACAAAATCATCACAACCTTCAGGAAAAGTGAGGATTGGTGCATCACAAAGTTTTTGCTTGAGAGTTTGAAAAGCTTCTTCTTGCTTGGGCCCCCATACAAATGGTTTCCCTTTATGGGTTAAAGCCGTGAGTGGCACCGCAATGCGAGAGAAGTTTGGAATGAATCGACGATAGTAACCAGCAAGTCCAAGAAAAGACCTTACTTCAGTTGGCGTACGTGGAGCTTGCCATTCTTGAACTGCTTTGATCTTTGATGGGTCCACATGTATTCCTTTGTCATTGACTACATGCCCAAGAAATTGCACCTCTTTTAACCAGAATTCACATTTAGAGAACTTGGCATAAAGCTTTTCCTTTTCTAGAAGTGCAAGAACAAGTCGCAGATGACGCTCATGATCAGCTTTGGATTTTGAATAGATAAGAATATCGTCAATGAACACAATAACAAATCGATCAAGGTAAGGTTTGCAGACTCTATTCATTAGATCCATGAAAACAGCTGGTGCGTTGGTTAATCCAAACGGCATAACCATGAATTCATAGTGACCATATCGAATTCGAAAAGCAGTTTTAGGGACGTCTTCTTCATGCACCCTAAGCTGATGATAGCCCGATCGAAGGTCGATTTTCGAAAAGCAACTGGCACCTTGTAGTTGGTCAAGGAGGTCATCTATACGAGGTAAAGGATATCAATTTTTGATAGTTAACTTGTTGAGCTCTCTGTAATCGATGCACATGCGAAAAGATCCATCCTTCTTCTTTACAAAAAGTACAGGTGCACCCCAAGGCGATGAGCTGGGGCGTATAAATCCCTTGTCAGTCAACTCTTGCAATTGACTGGCTAGCTCTTGCATTTCAGAGGGGGCTAACCTATATGGAGATTTTGCCACTGGTGTAGCACCAGGTATAAGATCGATACGAAACTCGACATCTCTGATTGGAGGAAGTCCTGAAATGTCGTCAGGAAAAACTTGTGGAAAATCTTTTACAACAGGAATATCTTCAAGTTTCTTTTCTGCGGTCCCCTTCTTGATGATATGAGCTAAAAACGCGACATAATTCTTGCGAAGGTATTTCTGAGCTTGAAGACAAGACATTAAGTTGAGTCCTTTCGCCGAGGTTTCTCCAATAATTCGAAGAGTCTGACCGTTTGAAAGAGGAATACGAATAAATTTCTCACGACATACAACTTCCGCATTATGCTGACTGAGCCAATCCATTCCGACTATGATGTCGAAACTTCCCAGCTTCATAGGAATAAGATCGACTGAGAATTCGTGGTCGTTTAGGGTGAGCGTACAGTTGCGTAAAATAGAGTCTAACGAAACTGGTTTTCCATCTGCAACTTCCACTGTTATGGATTCCGCGAGCTTATCTCGATTTTTACTTAAGATAGGTTCAAACTCTAATGACACGAAACTTCTATCCGCACCAGTATCAAATAACATAGAGGCATATCTACCATTTATAAGAAACGTACCGTTGACCACATTGCCGTCAGCCCTGGCCTGGTTTGCGTTAATATTGAAAGCCCTTCCTCTAGCAGGTGGAGGAGCTTGGTTTGCTTGGTTCACAGGGTTGGCTTGGGCCTGAGCATGAATAATATTGACTAGTCTTGGACATGTGTTCCTGAAATGACTTGGATCTCCACAGTTGAAACATGCCCGCATAGGTTGGCCCATAGGGTAGTTGGGTTGATAGTATGTTTGGGCTAAATGTTGAGTGGGTGGAAATGGTTGTTGTTGTTGGGCTTGACCCATAAATTGTTGATGGGTTTGGGTTATAGGTTGGTGGCGGTTTGTTCGTTGAGGTGCGCGGCAGTGTTGTACAATGTGTCCAGCGCGACCGCAGCTGGTACAGTATTGGCAAGGATAGTCAGGGGAGTGGTGATACTGACAACGGTTACATTTTGGTAGTGGTCCTGTGTATGGTCTTTTGTATGGCGCGGGTGGAGGAGTGGCTTGAGTGATGGGTGCAGCAGGAACAGGGGTGTTGGTGTGGGTGACTGCAAAGTTCCTGTTATTACGCTTCCTCTTGTTAGCAAATTTAGAGGAAGGAGTGTGGTGGTTTGAGGTTTGTCCCTCAGCAGGGGTTTTCTTCTTTTCCTCCTTGAACTTCCCATTACGAATTCGGTTTTCGGTCAGTTCTGTCGCCAATTCCATGGCAGCTTCTAGTGTTACCGGTGAAACGCTGAGGACCGAATCTTGGATTTTCGAGGGAAGTCCTCGAATGTAATGTTCGATCAGACGGTAGGTTGGAGTGAATAAGTTTGGTACCATCTGGTTCAACTCCAAGAACCGTTTGTTGTAAGTAGTGTGATCACCATCTTTTTGCTTCAGGGCATGAAATTCATCTTCCAATTTCTTAATCTCACTCCTAGGACAGAATCGCCTAGTCATGATTTCCCTTAACTCCTCCCAAGTTAAGGCCATCGCATCTTCCGTTCCCCTCTTTCCCTTCTCGGTATTCCACCAAGTGAGAGCTACCCCAAGTAGTCTCCCGGTGGCATAACGAACTTTGCGATCCTCAGGACAATCGCAGTTTAAGAAAACGTTTTCCATCTCCTCGAACCAACGCTGGAGAGCAGTGACTCCCTCAGTCCCTTCGAATTTTGGGGGATCGCAAGACTTAAAATGTTTGAAGGTGCATTTGCTGGTAGGAGGGTCGTTGATGATCTGGTCCTGTTGTTGAGGAGGGTTAGTAGGATTTGCAGCAAGAGCTTGTTGTACTTGTACTACGATGTCAGGTAATATCGTGGCCATTTGGTTGGCGATATGAGTGGCCAATCGTTCCTGAGACTTTTCCGATTTCCTACTCCTTCGATGCGATCTATACGACATCTACAGGATCATAAAATGAGAAGATTGTGAGTTTATGGTATCTTTTAGGTGTCATGTGTCTTTTTAAAAAAAAATGAAAATAATATAAATATCAATAATGCAACTACATCCGAAGGATGTCTTGGGTTCGCTCATGTTGGGCCTCAAATGTCCCCCATACCTTCACCTATATAGTCATGTGGGCCCCCATGGCTATTGGTTTGGTAGGATTCACATTAGTATTGGCAATTTAACACTCGCATCCCCCGAATGCTAACCACAAAATATGTTCATGTGATGTTTGGTCGGAACGTGTCCAGGTGTAGACACAATGACGACTCAAAGTGGGATTAGCTCTCACGACGTTTGGTATAGCATGCTTTGGCCTAATAGGTATTTCGTACTCTCATCGTTGGTCCCCAGGTAGGCAAACTGGTCCTTTATTTTGGATTTATACGAATGCCAGCCTAGACAGGACGTCCCGACTACCGGTACTAGTACCCTTCCAGTTACTACATGCCTGTCATGAGAACTCACTTTGATGAGATTTGAAAACACGAAAATCGTTGTAAAATCAATCATGATGTGGTGTGTGCTTGCATGGATGTGATATATTATGATCATACGATTTCATGATAGGCATTATTTGATAATACATACTTATGAACATGCTTGAGCAATATCAAATGTAACATTTTAACATAAACATATAAACATCATGAAATTTGGCATATAACACACAAAATTCTTATAAGTTTCTAATCGACTATAGTATAGGTTCTAAGGGTCTAATAACCTATCCTATATCCCTATAGTCATGGCTCTGATACCAATCTGTCACACCCCGACCCGCAGCGGAAATAAGAGTCGGGGCATAATTGGGTTATCACCAAAGCACATGACATTTACTATTATGTTTCATAATTAAATGAAGTCAAAGTTACATTTCTCAAACCTTCAAACATGTTCATTCATTACAAAGGGAAATAACCAAACATAATAATCCAAACACTAAATCGTTTTATTTCTTCTAATCCAGGTCCTACGTGTTCCTAGCTGCTGCTGGTTCACCTGTATCATGTGTAAAATGGGAGGTTTTTGGGTCAACATAAGTTGGCGAGTGAACCTTATAGATAAACATTTAGTAATGATTTTCTGGTTAGTTTATCAATAAAATATTGTGCATAATCATAAAAGAGCATATGTATGAAATCAAGCAATGGCAACATCGGTTACAATTGTAGCATACATTAACAATCGATAACATACATGAACATACCAACATCATATGATAATTAACATAAATGAACTGTGAGATCAAGGCTCAATCAAACGGAGCCGATCGTATTGCATGAACTGAAAATGTAAATAAATCTGTGCACTCAAGGCTCAATCAAACGGAGCCGAGCGTATTGCATGTATTGAAATGTGAATAAATGACCGATCAAGGCTCAAACAAACGGAGCCGATCGTGCGGGCACGCCCTGATCAACCGCATAATAAAATGGGGATCAAACTCAACCTCGAGGGATGGGGAGCTACGGCCTCAGCAATTGCATGTACTGAAATAATAATTTGCAAACAATAATATCTACCTATCAGCAACAACTAACACACATGTCATGATATGATATATGCACAATAACTTAATTATAATAAGTAAATGAACAAGACACATGATACACCCCAAAAATGTGATTAAAACGGGGAATTTGAAGGGTTCACTCACATTGGGTGCGTTGGATTTGGAATTGGTGAGATGCGCACGAAAGCGAGTTAACGAGGAATCACTGACCTAAATAATAATGGGAAAAAATATTAAACGGATGGATTTTATTAAAGATTTTTAATGGGATTTTTAGATATATTTGTGTGAGTTTATGGCTATTTTCTATCCTTAAAAATGTTATTTTTGAGTATTTTTAATTGATTTTTAATTTAAATAAAACAAATAATTATTTAAAAAAAATAATATTTTTTTACTGTTTGACCGTTGACCGTTGACCGTTGACCGGTTCGGTCAGCGGTAATTCTTGCGCCGAGCGGGATTCGAACCGGTGACCTTCCGTTCACGCGCACGTAGCTCTACCAACTGAGCTACGTGACTAACCCGTTAGGAATCCAGTTCTTATTATATTTATACACTTATTCGATTTTACCGGAAATTCCTTTATTTTGCAAAACGTTTTAATCTCATTGAACCGGTGTTTGGGACGGGACTCGATCGCGCGACGTGCAGTTTGTTTTGCACACAGTCCACCGCTGGACTGTGTGTCTAACCCGGTTATATTCTTGACTTATAATATATTTAACAACTACTCGATCTAACCCGGTTAGTTTTATGAATAAAAAGGAATGTTTATTACGCAGAGTATGTGTGGTAAGGATCGAACTCGGGACTTGTATATAAACTTTGCACACAGTCCACCGCTGGACTGTGTGTCTAACCCGTTAATTATCCGAGTTTTATTTATTCTTATCCCGTTTTTAGATTCGTCTTCTTCGTTATGATTACCGGTTTTTACTCAGACAACTGATTCATGGCCCTACTACTTAAATATCATGCCTACTAGTTTGAATGAACAAACCGAACAGTTTGGGGACAAGAAATACCGGACAGGTCGTCTTCTTCAGGAAGTCCGGCGAGAACAGGCAACTCCGTTTTTGAAACTTCGGCTGAGAGGGGCTAATCAACAGAATTAAAGAATTAGATTTGAAATTGAACCAGAGTACATGAATTATTAGCACGATTGAATGTGTTTACCGTCAACTAGCGTGGTTCCGGCAAATTCCAGAATTTCTCCGGCGAAACCAGAAATCCAGCAAAGTCTTCTGTGACTGACTTTGAGTGACGGAATAATGTTAGTAGTGTCCTAACAATAGATTGAAACAGCAAGAGAGGAAATTCTTACTGGTTTATGTTGAACACGGTTTTCCGGCGAGAATTGCAGAAAATTCCGGCGACAGTTTTCTTGTGCTCAAAAGACTTGAAAACGCGACGAAAAGGGATTGGAGTGTATTTGAGACAGTTCTGAATCGTATAAATGATTGGAAACAGAATTATTTGAAGCTTGAATGTCTTTCGGTTTCAAAACCCAAAACTCGAAGTTCATTCAATCTGAACTTTAATTAGAAACCGATATTCATCGGTTATAAGCTAACTAAGCGAAACAAAACTGATTTGGCGATTCGGCTTACCGATTTCCGTTAATCAGATATCATTAATCGTTAATCCGAGTTTGCGTATAAAACTCAATTGTTTTCATAATGCTAACAGAAAACAAGTGATGGCGGAGTGGTTTGGAGACGGGAAGATAAGTCATTGGAGACAGTTGACCCGGGTTCGAGTCCGGTCAGCTCCAATTATTTTTTATTTATTTTATTTTAACTTTTTATCAAATATAATTTTTATAGTTTAGTTTATATATTAATTATGTAACGTTTAAACTCAAAATACTCATAAATACTTAATGAAATTTCGTAACTTGATATTTGATTACAAAACGGAGCGGGTTTTGGAAAACCCGATTTATACAAATGTTACATCCTCCGCTCATTACATTAGGTAACGGCCACGACCTTAGCGCGGGGTGTAGGCATACACCTGACAGACGCTCAAATGCAAATTACCAAAGACGTTGGGGATAACTCCTCTGTGAGCTCTAAGTGGTGTGTATTTAATCATGTCTTGGTCTCTGTACTGGGCCCTGTATGTATGGACAAACATGTGAATCTGTTAACAAGGTTACAAAGTAACTTTCCCAAGTTATAAAAAGATTTGTGCCCTATGCACTTAAATCTAATTTCTAAAATGTTTTCAAAATGAGTCAGTCGAGTGTATTTACCAGCGAAAGCTGACGTATCGTCCAAAGACTAAACTGTAGGTACAATACGAAATAGGCCGGAAGCTGCTCCGTAGTGATTAAGAGGATCTTGCAAATCCTTAGATCTGCCCTAAAGTCTGTTTATATTCTTTTTGTACATTTTATGATCCGCCTGTGGATCTTCTATTACGAGCCTGTATATTATTTTGTATTTTGAACATTTGGTTTGTAATAGTAATTTTACTCGAAGACTTCCGCTGTGCCGCGTTAAATTGACTATGATGTTATCAACTGACGTCACGATACTCCCCACCCGGGCCCACCGGTGTATGGATTTGGATTGGAAATCCGGGGTGTGACACGCACGAGAGACTGAAAACACTATAACGGGCTTTAGGCCCAACCCACTTGAGAAACCCTAGCTATATATAAACTCTTTACCTTTTCTTCCTCATTTCAAACCCTAGCCTCTCATCCATCTGGTCTCTCTACGATCTCCGGCCGCCGGGGTAGGGTTTCGGCCGTAATCCGGCGCCGCCTTTCCGACGAGACCCACTCAAAAACGTGAAACCTCTCCCCCTTGCCCCAACATCCATATAAATCGGTTAGAGAGATAACAGTGAGAGAGAAAGAGAGAACCGTTAGAGAAAACGAGGGATCGGTGAGAAAGAGAGAGATTGATCGGTGGAAGGAGGCCGACCACCATCAACCGATGGCGGCGTACGGTGGCTGTGGCAGAGCCACTGTGGTGCGAAGCGAGAAGAACCACCATAGGCGGCGGCGCTATGGTGGGTTGCGTCGTGCGGTGGTGTCAAACGAGAGAGAGAGAAACGGTGAAGAAAGAGAGGCGGTGGCGGTTGGGCGGGAACCCGTTTTCTCGGTAGCAGGTGAGCCGCCAAGCGGCGGTGGTACGGCGGCCGCTCCGGGCCGGTCAAACAGCGGCAGTAGTGGTCAGGTTATTTGTGGTTTCTTTTCGGATTATTTTGGGTCGAAATTCGGTGCAGTTATGGGAAGTTTGGTTCATCTCGGGTCAAAACCCGAGTCACCCCGGGTCAAAGATGGTCAATCAGTCAACAAATAGGTTCGGTTCATGCTCGGTTCGGTTCAACATATTCAACTCAGATTTGGTTCAAGATTCAAGTTTGGTTCATGTTTTAGTTCACGTTTCGAGTTTCGGGACAGATTCAGTTTTGGTTCGGATTACAAGACAACAGAGTGCTGGCTCGGGTCTCGGTTCATGTTTCGGGGCAAGTTTCGGGTGCGGGTCAACTGAGTCAACTTGGGTCAAACCTGGTCGACTCAGTCAACGTCGGGTCAACTCGGTCAACTATGGTCAACTCAGTCTACAGCAGCCAACTCAGTCAACACGGGTTACAACCCGGTCAACTCAGTCCAAAATCGGTCAACAACGGCTCTTCGTAAAATAATATTACCGTAAGTTATAAATTAATTACTTAAGGTTTCGATCTAACGCGACATCGAGCTCTAACCCGAACCAACTAATAAAATCATATAATAACGACCGAGCCTTCGTATATAACTTGTGTATGTGGTAGCTAAAAACCGACCCGACATCATTATACAATATCTAAAGATATATATAAATATAATTACATACATATATAAATTAAACTTGGTCGCGATAATTATTCGATGTTTTAAAGATACGAAATAATTATAAATATCTTGGTTATATTGAATTGTTGGGTTTTGACAAATAAATCAACAACTTGTATTGTCGGGATCGTCCAAAAACAGAGGAAACTCTGCCCGTTCTTCGGAAAAATCCGTAATACTAAACGTGTTTTATTACAATAACAAAATCAGTCGTAATCCAAAGTATTTATTAAAATGAATGTGAATATATATTTACTTCCGACGACCCTTTGTAATCCACAAAACAAGCTTATGACATTTCAACAAACACGAGCTACAAGTTAACCAAAATCGAAGATTTTTATAAAATAAATATCATTAGTTATATTTATTTCAAACGACGGAATTCGGAAATTATATTTCAAACGTTTAGCATTCGAAAATCATATAAAATGAATATAATTAATTATATTCAAACGTCGAGATTTTTAATACTTTTATAAATAAAAATAAATTGTTTCAAACGTCGTAAATTCGTATACTTTTATAAAATGATATAATTGTTTATATCTACCTTAAACGTCTTGAATTCGAAGCTTTATTTACTTCAAACGTCTTTTTACGAACTTAATTATAAACGACACATTACTGGGAGATTATAACGAGCGTACAACTATATAGTTATTTTATTAATTATAAATGAGACGCAAGATTATCACGACTACGCGACGACTACTTGGGAATCATACAACCACATCCTACGAGTCTACAACGTGTAATATTTTTATACCAACATAAGTCTACGTACACGCACGACCATTCGGGTTTCCATAAGTATATTTATATTTTTATATACATATTAAACCTCTTGGAAACTTGGTGTATCCAAACTTAGTATTAACACCAACATTAAATGGGACCTAACAAGTATAATTCATTCTTTTCCATTACGTTAACAACTTACCGTCGAATCGTTCGGTTAGCGATTCGATAGAGCTCGGTGACACGTAGTTTAACTACGTCATTTTGTTAGAAACTTATAAGTTATTCCTTGATAGGAATGCTATAGATTGCATGCTAGCGAGTCACATTTGGAAACGACATTACAGAATCACATTATGCTAGCTTTGCACAAGGATATCAAGGTGAGTTCATAACCCCCACTTTTTACTGTTTTACATTTTTATAAATGTTTTCAGGGTGGAAGACATGCAAGTTTTGCAAAAGCACACAAGATTTCGATGAACGAAAAACTATACGTTTCTAAACCATGATACGAATAAACTTCAACAAACTCAATGGTTTTACAAAAGGTTATTGCTAAATATACCGGTTTACGAAACACACGCGTATTTACGAAACGTGCATGAGTTACATGCATTTTAAGGACGAAATTGTCCTTGTTACAATGGAAACAAAAGGGCTAGGCCCTTACATACAACACGCAAGATGCAAGGATATATATATTTATATTGACAGAATATATATATGGACATCATACATCGAAAATGCATCTCGGTGGACATCATACACCGAAAATACATCTCAGCTCGTGAGTTCATGTCCCCCTTTTCATCTTAAATGTTTTACAGTTTTACAACTATCGGGGGTGAAATACATGTCTATGGTTTGATAAGCTAGGGAATGAAATAACTAGATCATGTGCGAATAGGGTGGACGTAAGCACCATTAATCTTGTTTAAGACCACGGTACAAAGGTTAGATCTAGCGGGTGTTGGCGAGCCCCACTCTTGGTCATAGACCCAAACGGAAGAGTGCATTTATTGTCACATTCGTCGTAAAACGGGTTTCAAAACCCGTTCGTTTAATAATCAAATATTCGGTTAAAAGTTCGTTGCGTATATTTTGCCGGTTATTTTAAATACCTCCTAATTAATAAATATTTTAGAATTTAAAAACCATAATTAATAAATAAAATAAAAAAGTAAGTTAATTAATCTTTAATAATAAATCAGAAAAAGGTAAAATAAAAATAAAGAGGGGTAGCTGGGTCTCGAACCCGGGTCTCCCGCTTATACACACACAGTTTTTACCGCTACACTACACACACATTTGTGAATAAAACTTTGATTTTTAAAACTTAAGCTCGTGAAAACCTTTACCCGTGGAACAAGATTCGAAATCAAAAAAACCGCCAATCATCTTCATCAAGGTCAATCAATGCTTTCGGTTATCTGTTCATGTATAACCGATCCTCTAATAAGTTTCAAATCGGTAATCATGTATGATGATTATAACCGATTTTGAAGTTAATGACCGAGGGGTTATAATTGAGACTTTGGGTGATTATAAATACCGGTTAAACCCTCTCCATATCGTCGCCCATTGCTCCTCAATTCAAACCTTTCTGCTCTCTCCAAACCTCGCCGGAATTGTCTGGTAGTCGCCGGAAAATATCACCGGAAAACCGAAGTTTTACTTCTAATCGGTATAATTCTCAACTCTTTTTGTGATCTATTATTCAGCATGTATTAATCTTAATCAGTCAACCAGATTTTGTTTCAAACAATTTTCGGTCGAGTTATAAGTTCTGAGTTGATTTAAGGAAGAAGATGAAGTATCAAAGAGTTTATAAATATAATTAGAGAAGGGATTTTAATCAGGTTAGACACACAGTCCAGTGGTGGACTGTGTGCATTTGAAACGCGAAGGTCCCGAGTTCGAGTCGCGCAGATTTCCGATTTTTCTGAATAAAACTAACACTTTTTAAACTTATTCAGACCAACTCATAGCATATATATAAAATTAATATAATCCAGGTTTATACAGATTAGACACACAGCCCAACTGGTTGGGCTGTGTGCACTCGAACCATAGGTCCCGAGTTCGATTCCGGGTTATGTAATCAGTTCGGCCATATTAAATCCTTTTTAATAAAAACTAAATAAGGTTAAAGCTAGTTAGTATATATATATAATTAAGACAGAGAATATTTCGGGTTAGACACGTAGCTCAGTTGGTAGAGCTGCGTGCACGTATACGGGAGGTCACGGGTTCGAACCTCACTCGCCGCCTGAATTTCATGCTTTCGACCGGTCAGACCTGACAAGGTCAACATATTTTTTAAAAATTTGTTTTCTTAATTTTACTTATTAAATTGAAAAAAAATTATTTAAAAATACTTAAAAATAAGATTTCTAAGGTTAAAAATTTGCACTAAACTCACAAAAATAAATCTAAAAATCACATTAAGAGCACTAATTAAAAATATTAATCTCAAATAAAATTATTTATTTAGCGAATTATTTCGTTATTATTTAGGTTAGTTTTCCCTCGTCGGTTGAATCATAAATTCGTACGCATTCATCATTATCAAGGAACGCACCCACTGTGAGTGAATCTCTACCAATCCCCCGTTTTAATCATGTTTTGGGGTGTATCATGTGTCGTACTTTTCTTTTATTTTATCTACACACTTGTGCATACATCATATCCGTGATCAAATGTGTATTGATTGTTGTGTGAATTATATGTAGATTAAATTTATCATTTCAGTGCACGCATTTCATTAGGCCCATCAGTTCCCCGTGGGATATGGGTTGAGCATCAGGAGCCTCATTAGATCGGCTCCGTTTGACTGAGCCTTGATCTCAAATACATCATCATTCATGTCATATACTCATCCAAAGTGGTTTGTGGTTGTTTACATATATATGTTTGCTCACATGTGATTAATGCACGAATTTTCTTTAGTAAATAAAACAAGAAAGTAGTTAAAATGTTTTATCAAGGTTCACTCGCCAACTTTTGTTGACCCAAAATCTCCCCTGTTTTACACATGATACAGGTGATTCAGTCGAGACAGGAAACACTTAGGATGGCCTAGAAGAATAAACAAGTTAATGCTTTGGAATAAATATATAGTTTCATTTTCCTTTGTAATTGTATGAATTTTGTTTTTGGATATTTAAGTTTGTAACTTGAATTTAATAAATATGAAACTTCTTAGTAAATATCATGAGCTTTGGTGATAACCCAATTATGCCCCGACTTTTATTCCGCTGTGGGTCGGGGTGTGACAGATTGGTATCAGAGCTTGTGACTATAGGGATAGAGGATAGGTTAATAGACCCTTAGAGCCTATACTATAGTTAATTAAATTTTAAATTGTTTATGTGTTACATGCAAACTTCATGATGTTTATATGTTTCATGTTTATTTTTCACACCCAATATTATGCAAGCACTCTCACAAGTACATATTAATATGCAATGCTCATCATAGTTCATATCCTCATAACATGTCATATTTATGAAAACACACACCTCACGATTTCCATGATTTTTGCAATGATTTCGTAATTTTTCAAATCACATCAAAGTGAGTTCTCGCGACGGGCATGTAGTAACTGGAAGGGTACGAGTACCGGTAGTCGGAACGTCCTGTCTAGGCTTGGCATTCGTATAAATCCAAAATAAAGGACCAGTTTGCCTACCTGGGGACTAACGATGAGAGTACAAAGGACCTATTAGGCCAAAGCATGCCATACCAAATGTCGTGTGAACTAACCCCACTTTGAACCGTCATAGTGTCTACACCTGGACACCCTCCTACCATACATCTCGCAATTATGTTTTACGATTTTCATTCGGGTGGTGCGAGTGTTAAACCGAATCCTACCAAGCCCAATAGTCATGGGGGCCCACATGACTACACAGGCAATGGTATGGGGGATATTTGGAGGCCCAAACATGAGCAAACCCAAGACATTCTATGGGTGTAGTTAAATTATTTTCAGTTATGTTGTTTTCATTCTTTTTACGACACATGACACCTAGGAAATTCTTAAACTCACAATCTTCCTACATATGTTCCTGTAGATGTCGGCTAGGCAACTACGTGGAGGTAGAAAGTCAGGAAAGTCAAGTGAACGCTTGACCACGCAAATTGCTAAACAAATGGCCGCCGTACTTCCTGGCATTGTATTACAAGTTCAACAAGCTCTCACCGCTAATCCCATCAACCCTCCCAACCAAGAAGACCAAAGCGTCGCCAATCCTCCTCCCAAAACCCCCAAATGCACCTACAAACACTTCAAATCTTGCGATCCCCCAAAATATGAAGGGACTGAAGGTGTCACCGCTCTCCTTCATTGGTTTGAGGAGATGGAAAACACTTTCCTCAATTGCGACTGTCCCGAGGACCGTAAGGTACGTTACGCAACTGGAAGGTTGTTTGGGGTAGCCCTTACCTGGTGGAACACGGAAAAGGGTAAGCGAGGTGTTGAAGATGCCATGGCTTTAACATGGGAAGAGTTAAGGGAAATCATGACAAGACATTTCTGTCCAAGAAGCGAAATCAAAAAGCTAGAAGACGAGTTTCACGCGTTGAAATAAAAGGAAGGAAACCACACTTCATACAATAAGAGATTTCTCAAATTGAACCAGATGATCCCCAATTTGTTCACCCCCTTATATTGTTTAGTCGAACACTACATTCAAGGCCTTCCTTCGAAAATCCAAGATTCAGTTTTAAGCACTTCGCCTGCGAAACTTGAAGCCGCAATGGAGTTAGCTACGGAACTCACCGAAAATCGCATTCGAAACGGCATATTCAAGGAGGAGAAGAAGAAATCACCCAATGAGCCCCCAATTTCAAACCACCCAGGTTCATCCTCGAGGTTTGTTGGTAAAAGGAAGCGAAATGGCAAGAACTTTGCCGTCACCCAAACCAACCCTCCTATCACTGCTGCACCAATCACCCAAATTGCTCCTCCAGCTGCACCATTCAAAAAGCCATACACTGGCCCACACCCAAAGTGCAACCGTTGTCAATATCATCACCCTCCCGAAAACCCCTGCCAACATTGCACAAGTTGTGGCCGTGCGGGTCACACTATCCAAACCTGCCATACCCTTCAACGAATGAACCGCAATCAACCTCCAACCCAAACCCAAAATCAGATAGTGGGCCAAACCCAACAACCCTTACTTCTACCACCTTCACAACACGCAGCCCACCCTTACTACCAACCCAACTACCCCATGATGCAACCCATGCGAGCTTGTTTCAACTATGGGGACCCAAACCACTTCAGGAACACTTGTCCACGCCTAGTGAACATCATCCATGCCCAAGCTCAAGCAAACCCGGTAAACCAAGCTAACCAAGCTCCCCCACCTGCCAGAGGGAGAGCTTTCAATATCAATGCCAACCAAGCCAGGGCTGACAACAACGTGGTCAACGGTACATTTCTCTTCAATGGTAGTTATGCATCCATATTATTCGATACTGGTGCGGATAAGAGCTTTGTGTCCTTAGAATTTGAACCTATCCTCGACCACCCTCGTGTTAATCAAATTGAATCTCTAACGGTGGAAGTTGTTGACGGAAAACCCGTTTCATTAAATTCTATTATACGCAATTGTACTCTCACCCTAAACGATCACGATTTCTCAATTGACCTCTGTCACACCCCGACCCGCAGCGGAATAAGAGTCGGGGCATAATTGGGTTATCACCAAAGCTCTTGATGTTTACTAATATGTTTCATATTTATTAAATTCAAAATTTCATCCTCAATATTCCAAACAAGTTCATACAATTACAAAGAAAAGCAACTACATAAACAATCCAAAGTCTAAACCGATTTATTCTTCTAAGCCATCCTATATGTTTCTTGCTGCAACTGGATCACCTGTATCATGTGTAAAAATGGGGGTTTTTGGGTCAACAAAAGTTGGCGAGTGAACCTTGTTAGAAAACATTTATTATTAATTTCTTGTTATATTTATTATGAAAAATTGTTCAATAATCATATGTGAGCAAACGTAAATAAACATACTGTCACACCCCGACCCGCAGCGGAATAAGAGTCGGGGCATAATTGGGTTATCACCAAAGCTCATGATATTTACTAATATGTTTCATATTTATTTAAGTCAAAATTACATCCTCAATATTCCAAACATGTTCTAACAAATACAAAGAAAATAATCAACTAAACAATCCAAGCTCTAAACCAGTTTATTCTTCTAAGCCAATCCTATGTGTTTCTTGCTGCAGCTGGATCACCTGTATCATGTGTAAAAATAGGGGTTTTTGGGTCAACATAAGTTGGCGAGTGAACCTTGTTAGATAAACATTTATTATTGATTTCTTGTTATCTTTATCAAGGAAAAATTGTGCAATAGTCATATGTGAGCAAATGTAAATAATCATACAATAACAATAACAACCACAAACAATATCATACAATAACATATCAACTTGCATGAATATATAACATGAATGAAACTGTATACGTTGGCAACGTCACGTTCACGCTCATAATGTAATGGGGAACGGACGGCCTATGATGAATGTCTGTGCGATCAAGGCTCAATCAAACGGAGCCGATCGTATGTTGGCAATGCCCGGTTCACGCTCATAATGTAATGGGTAACAGCTCAACGCTCATAATATAATGGGGAGCGGCGGCCTATGATAATGTATGTACTGAAAATGATAAATTAAATTTAAACAATAACCACACAAACAGTTGATACAAGCTGAATACACATTTGTTCATGGATATGATGTATGCACAATGATTTAAATATAATAAATGGTAAGACACATGATACACCCCAAAAACGTGATTAAAACAGGGAATTTGTAAGGATTCACTCACATTGGGTGCGTTCGGTTGAAGATGATGAAATGCGCACGAGTTTGGAGGATTGAACGACGAGACTTAACTAACCTAAATAATAACGGGAAGTATGGTAAATGAGTGGATTTTATTAATAATTTTAATAAGATTTTTATATATATTTTTGTGAGTTTAAGGCTATTTTCTATCTTTAAAAACATTATTTTTAAGTATTTTTAATTGATTTTTAAACTAAATAAATAAATAAAAATACAAAAAAATGTTGACTTTTGCGTTGACCATTGACCGGGACTGTTGATCGTTTGACCGGTTTGCTAAATTGTAAGTGTGCGCCGGGTAAGGCTCGAACCCGAGACCTCCCATACGCATGCACGCAGCTCTACCAACTGAGCTACGTGTCTAACCCGAAATAATTCTGTTTTTAATTATATTTATATACTATTTTAGTTTATTCAAAATTCTTTTATTTTCAAAAAGGGTTTTAATCATCAAACCGGAGTGTGCAACAGGTCTCGAACCCGGGACCTGTGGGTTAGTGTTGCACACAGTCCACCGCTGGACTGTGTGTCTAACCTGGTTAATATACCGATTTTTATTATACTTAACAACTTCAGTGAGTTAATCCGGTTCAGTTAGAAAAAGAAAACATCTTTATTACAGAGCATACGTGTGTGTCAAGGATCGAACTCGCGGCGTGTGATATATGTGCGCACACAGTCCACCGCTGGACTGTGTGTCTAACCCGAGATAATATCCAATTTATATAAAACTTATAAACAACCTAACTTCATCTTCTTCGTTACAAAATCACAGACTACGATTACTCTACTGTTTCTTGTTTAATTCAATTGACAAACATTCCAATGACTAAAATGAAATGGCAGAGAAGATTTTGGAAGTAAACATACCGGAGAAACGATCTATCTCAGAATTCCGGCGAAGTCGTCGGCTCTGTTTTTATGGATTTCGTCTGGGCGGACAGATTAACAATTTTAATTAGCTAGATGCGGAATTGAAGCACTGAACAAGAATTACCAGAAGGTTTAAAAGGCTATACCGTTTCACAACGAGAATTGGGAACTTTCAGAAGTTTTCAGGCGAGAGTTAATTATCCGATATCGTCGTCTGAAACTGATTCTGATTGAAGGGTTTGAGTTAGCAAAAGCTTAGCAACTGATAGACGATGAAAGAATTGAGAAACTTACTGATTTGATGGAAGACACGGTTTTCTGGCGAAAGTCCGGCGAGTTCAAAAAGCTTTTCCGACGAACTGAAAGTAGAGCGAAAGTGAAATTGAAGGTTCTGCGGATGAGTTTGAGTCGCGAGAGGGGGCTATGCTTGGAGTAATTCAGGAAGTGCAGATTTTCGGTTATTAAAACCGATCACCACATGAATTCAAGTCCATTCAAGACTAAATTGATTAAAATTGTCGGTTTATCGGTTATAATCAGAATTCCGTGATCACTCAAACGTCCTGGACGTTTGGAAGCCGATATCGGTTACAGTTGGCGTAAACCGGTTGATTCCTGAGTGAAGTTATCATTTAATTAATTCCTAGAACTAACAGAAAACATCAAGTGGCGGAGTGGTTATAAGTGTGCATGTTAAGTCTTTAGACTCACCCGCTGACCCGGGTTCAAATCCCGGCAGCCGGTTTTCTTTTTTTATCTATTTTCTTTTCACTTTTTATTAATTATAGTTTTTAAATTCTAATTTGTTAATTAATATGCATCGTTTAAAATTAAAATAAACATAAATACGCAACGAAAAATTTATAACTTGTTATTCGATTACAAACGAAGCGGGTTTGGAAAACTCGTTTTTGACAAATGTTACAGTATCCCCTACTTTTAAAAATTTTGTCCCGAAATTTAAGTAGTAGTGGTAATAGGAAAAAGATGCGGGTATTTTTCGCGCATTGAGTCTTCACGTTCCCAAGTAAACTCAGGTCCCCGTTTCGACTCCCAGCGTACCCTAACAATTGGAATGCGACTCCGTCTTAAACGTTTTTCTCCGAAGTCCATGATCTCTACTGGTCTTTCAATAAAATGCATAGATTCATCAATCTGAATATCTTTCAGAGGAATATGGAGGTTCTCATCAGCGAGGCACTTCTTCAAGTTTGATACGTGGAACGTGGGGTGAATTCTGTTGAGTTCTTCTGGTAGATCAAGCTTGTATGCTACAGGTCCTACTCTTTCGAGTATCTTGAAAGGTCCTACGTAGCGTGGTGCTAGCTTGCCTTTTTGGCCAAAACGAACTACTCCCTTCCACGGTGATACTTTTAAAAGTACATGATCACCAATGTTAAACTCCAAAGGCTTTCGTCGTTTATCTGCATAACTCTTTTGACGACTTTGAGCCGCTAGGAGATTGTTTCGAATTTGATGGATCTTGTCTGTGGTTTCTTGAATCAATTATGGACCGGTGATTTGAGCTTCCCCAATTTCGTGCCAACATACTGGAGATTGGCACTTACGACCATATAAAGCTTCAAAAGGTGCCATGCCGATGCTTGAATGATAGCTGTTGTTGTACGAAAATTCAACTAATGGTAGTTGAGCGTCCCAATTTCCCTTGAAGTCTATGACACATGCTTGAAGCATATCTTCAAGAGTTTGAATGGTGCGTTCAGATTGTCCATCAGTTTGAGGATGATAAGCGGTACTGAGGTCTAATCGTGTACCCAACGTGGTTTGTACGGCCTGCCATGTTCGTGAAGTGAAACGACCATCACGATCTGAAATAATGCTTAATGGTACACCATGTCGGCTTACGATTTCGCTGATGTAGATACGAGCTAGCTTCTCGTTCTTGAAATCTTCGCGAATTGGAATAAAGTGAGCTGATTTTGTAAGACGATCAATGATTACCCATATAGTGTTATACCCGCCAGAAGTGCGAGGTAACCCGGTAATGAAGTCCATGGTTATGTTTTCCCACTTCCATACAGGTATTTCAGGTTGGACCAGAAGTCCTGAGGGTCTTTGATGTTCAGCTTTTACCTTGGAACAAGTAAGGCACTTGGAAACAAAAACAGCAATATCCTTTTTCATTCCAGGCCACCAGTAGGTGTATCAAAGGTCTTGATACATCTTGTCGGCTCCTGGGTGTATAGAGTATCGTGTTTTGTGTGCCTCATTTATAAGGAATTCACGGAGGTTGTTGTGGTCAGGAATCCATATGCGATCTAGATAGTACAGAATACCGTCAGCTTTAGTTTCAATTTTAAGTTCAGCTCCATAGGACAGCTCCTTTCGTACGTCGTCTTCTGTTATTGACACATGTTGGGCTTCTCGAATTTGATCTTTGATGTCGGTTATGATTTGCGAACATAGAAGACAAATGGAGTTCACATAACCCTTTCGACTGAGTGCATTGGCCACCACATTCGCCTTGCCAGGATGATACCGAATTTCACAGTCGTAGTCATTAAGAAGTTCGACCCATCCGTTGCCTCATGTTTAACTCCTTTTGGTTGAAGATATGTTGAAGACTCTTGTGGTCAGTGTATATTTCACACTTAGTACCGTAGAGATAATGTCTCCATATCTTAAGAGCAAACACAACGGCTCCAAGTTCTAGGTCGTGGGTGGTGTAGTTCTTCTCATGAGTTTGGAGTTGCCTAGAAGCATAAGCTATCACCTTTCCTCTTTGCATTAGAACACAGCCTAGTCCTTGCCCTGACGCGTCGCAATAAACCACGAAGTCATCACAACCTTCAGGAAGAGTGAGAATTGGTGCATCACAGAGTTTTTGTTTAAGGGTTTGGAAGGCTTCTTCTTGTTTGGGTCCCCATATGAAGGGTTTTCCTTTATGAGTTAAAGCCGTGAGTGGTACAGCAATACGGGAGAAATTTGAAATGAAACGGTGATAATAACCAGCCAAACCAAGGAATGATCTTACTTCGGTTGGTGTACGTGGCGCTTGCCATTCTTGTACTGCTTTGATCTTTGAGGGGTCGACATGTATTCCCTTGTCATTGACGACATGTCCAAGGAATTGTACCTCTTTTAACCAGAATTCGCATTTGGAGAATTTGGCGTAAAGCTTTTCATTCTCTAAGAGTGTAAGGATGAGTCGAAGGTGCCGTTCATGATCAGACTTAGACTTTGAATAAATGAGGATGTCGTCGATGAAGACTATAAAACGATCGAGATAGGGTTTGCAGACTCTGTTCATTAGATCCATGAAGACAGCAAGAGCATTGGTTAAACCAAATGGCATGACCATGAATTCATAATGACCATAACGAGTTCGGAAGGCGGTCTTTGGGACGTCTTCTTCATGTACTCTAAGTTGATGATAACCAGAACGAAGGTCGATTTTTGAAAAACAGCTGGCGCCTTGAAGTTGGTCAAGAAGATCATCAATGCGAGGTAATGGATAGCGATTCTTGATCGTTAACTTGTTGAGTTCTCTGTAGTCGATGCACATGCGAAACGTTCCATCTTTCTTCTTCACAAAAAGGACAGGTGCACCCCAAGGCGAGGAGCTAGGACATATGAATCCTTTGTCAGTCAATTCTTGCAATTGACTGGCTAGCTCTTGCATTTCAGAGGGGGCTAACCTATAAGGAGACTTTGCAACTGGTGTAGCACCAGGTATAAGATCGACGGAAAAATCGACTTCTCTCACGGGAGGAAGTCTTGAAATGTCGTCAGGAAAAACTTGCGGAAAATCTTTTACTACTGGGATGTCTTCAAGTTTCTTCTCCATGGTTCCCTTTTTGACGACATGGGTTAAAAATGCGACATAATTCTTGCGGAGATATTTTCGAGCTTGAAGACAGGACATTAATCTGAGCCCTTTCGATGAGGTTTCTCCAAAGATTCGTAGAGTCTGACCATTTGCAAGAGGAATGCGTATAAACTTTTCACGACATACAACCTCAGCCTGATGTTGGCTGAGCCACTCCATACCAATTATAATGTCAAAGCTTCCCAACTTCATAGGAATGAAGTCAACTAGAAAGTCGTGATCGTTTAAGGTGAGAGTACAATTTCGTATAATAGAGTTTAATGAGATCGGTTTCCCGTCAGCAACTTCTACTGTTATGGATTCCATGAGCTTATCACGAATTTGGTTTAGGATGGGTTCAAACTCTAAGGACACAAAACTTTTATCCGCGCCAGTGTCAAACAACATGGTTGCATAACTACCATTGATAAGGAACGTACCGTTAACCACATTGCTGTCAGCTCTAGCCTGATTAGCGTTGATGTTGAAAGCTCTTCCTCTTGCAGGTGGAGGAGCTTAGTTAGCTTGATTCACCGGATTTGCTTGGGCTTGAGCATGTATAATGTTCACCAAACATGGACAAGTGTTTCTAAAGTGGTTTGGGTCTCCACAATTGTAGCAAGCCTGCATAGGTTGCACCATGGGATAGTTGGGTTGGTAGTATGATTGGGCTAAATGTTGGGTAGGTGGTAGTAGTAGGGGTTGTTGGGCTTGACCCATTATTTGATGGTGGGTTTGAGTTGAGGGCTGGTGGCGGTTCGTTCACTGAGGTATGCGACAGGATTGAACAGTGTGACCTGCGTGACCACAGCCGGTGCAATGTTGGCAGGGATGATCAGGAAAGTGATAGTATTGGCAACGGTTGCATTTTGGTAATGGGCCAGAGTATGGCCTTTTATATGGTGCAGGTGAGGGGGCAACTTGGGTAATGGGTGCAGCAGGGATAGGGTAATTGGTTTGTGTGACAGCGAAGTTTCTGGTGTTACGTTTCCTCTTGTTAGCAAACTTAGAGGAGGAGGTGGAATGGTTTGAAGTTTGGCCCTCAACGGGGGCTTTCTTTTTCTCCTCTTTAAATTTACTGTTGCGAATTCGATTCTCGGTCAGTTCAGTAGCTAGTTCCATAGCAGCTTCAAGTGTTGCTGGCGAAGTGCTGAGAACTGAATCTTGAATTTTCGAGGGAAGATCTCGAATATAATGCTCGACTAAACGGTAAACTGGGGTTAACTAGTTAGGGACCATCTGGTTCAACTCTAAAAACCTCTTGTTGTAGGAAGTATGATCTCCCTCCTTTTGCTTCAATGAATGAAATTCATCCTCTAACTTTTTAATCTAACTTCTAGGACAGAATCGTCTCGTCATGATTTCCCTTAACTCCTCCCACGTTAAGGCCATTGCATCTTCGATTCCTCTCTTACCCTTTTCAGTATTCCACTAGGTAAGAGCTACCCCAAATAGTCTACCGGTTGCGTATCGTACCATGCGATCCTCAGGACAATCGCAGTTGAGGAAGGTGTTTTCCATTTCCTCAAACCAGTGGAGGAGAGCAGTGACACCTTCGGTCCCTTCAAATTTCGGAGGATCGCAAGACTTGAAATGTTTATATGAGCACTTGTTGGTAGGAGGGTTGCCGATGTTCTGGTCTTCTTGCTGGGGAGGATTAGTGGGATTTTTGGCGAGAGCTTGTTGTACTTGAACCACAATGTCAGGAAGTACCGCGGCCATTTGTTTTGCGATTTGAGTGGCCAAGCGTTCGTGTGACCTTCCTGATTTTCTACCCCTCGTTGTTGCCTAGCCGACATCTACAGGAACATACATAAGAAGATTGTGAGTTTATGGAGTCTTTTTAGGTGTCATGTGTCTTAAAGAAAATGAAAATAACATAAATATCAATAATGCAACTACATCCATAGGATGTCTTGGGTTTGCTCATGTTGGGCCTCAAATGTCCCCCATACCTTCACCTGTATAGTCATGTGGGCCCCCATACCTTCACCAAATTTTTGGGTTTCATCGTCACCAAAGATGGTTTCAAAATTAATCCCGAAAAGGTCGATGCAATACAAAAAATTTCTTCTCCTACTACCATCAAAGAGATGCATCGTTTGGCTGGAAGGTAGCTGCGGTAAACCGCTTCCTCGCCAATCATGCTGCAAATTCTTATCCATTCATTCGAACCTTGCACAATTGTACGAAAGCAAAGAGTTCGCATGGACTCCTGAAGCTGATCAAGCTTTCCAGCAGATGAAAGATTGTTTAGTTCAACTTCCCACACTTACTTCTCCTCGTGAAAAAGAACCAATGGTCTTATATCTTGCTGCATCTGAGGTAGCAGTAGGTGCCGTCTTGTTGGTAGAACGCGCAGGGGTCCAGTCTCCAATTTATTATATCAGCAAAATGTTGAACGATCCAGAGACAAGGTATTCGATCATGGAGAAATTAGTTTTAGCATTGGTTCATGCTTCGCGCAGGCTACGAAGATACTTTTCTGGACATGTTATTACAGTTTTAACAAATTTTCACATTGGCCAAGTCCTGGCCAAACCAGATGTTTCGGGACGACTTGCGAAATGGGCAATAGAATTGGGAGGTTATAACATCTGTTATAAACCTAAACCAGCTATCAAAGGCCAAGTTTTGGCGGATTTCATTGCTGAGATTCCCGCTGATAAACTTGAAGAATGCCAAGCAATTCAAATCCAGTCCCAGTCATTGACAATAGAGCCTGGACATTGTTCACCGATGGCGCATCTAATAGTGATGGGGCTGGAGCAGGTCTTCGATTAATGAGTCCAGAGGGAGCGGAATTTACATATGCAATTCGACTGGATTTTAAAAGCACCAACAACGGGGCCGAATATGAAGCTTTTCTAGCAGGCCTGCGCCTCGCTATCAAAATGGGTGCAACAAATTTAGAAGCCCATGTTGATTCATTACTAGTTGCTGAGCAAGTAATTGGAACGTACGATGCAAAGGGAGATATCATGGCTTTATATTTGGCGCAAGCCAAGGCTCTTATAGCACAGTTCCAACAATTTAAAGTCACACACGTCAAGCGAAGGGAAAACAAGAATGCTGACGCTTTAAGTAAACTCGCAGCAAATAGTTTCAAACATTTGGCAAAGGAAGTTCGCATCGAGGTTTTAAGTAATCCATTAGTCCCTCTCAGACAAGTGATAATGGTCGAAGTAGGAGATCCATCATGGATGTCTCCAATACTTCATTTATCACGTACGGACCTTCCCATCGCGGGGCTAACTTCCCCGGTTTTTCGGCATTCGACGCTTCATTATCGCAAAGAACAAAGTCACCAGGCAAAAAGGAACAGATGCGCACCCACTTGTTGTAATACTTTTCAAGCTGGGACTTGTATTTAGCTTCACGAATCGCTGCATTTTCTCGTCGCTCTTCCAATAAGTCTAGGTCGATGCGCCGTTGTTCTTCGTTATCTTGTTTTTCCAAAGCTAGCATTCTTGGAGATGGTAACCCAATCTCGGCAGGAATCACAGCTTCCGTGCCGTACACAAGGCTAAAAGGAGTTTCTCCAGTACTAGTCTTGGGCATAGTTCGATGTGCCCACAACTTGGGTCAAACCTGGTCGACTCAGTTAACTCGGTCAACTATGGTCAACCCAGTCAACAGCAGCCAACTCAGTCAACACGGGTTACAACACGATCAACTCAGTCCAAAATCGGTCAACAACGGCTCTTCGTAAAATAATATTGCCGCAAGTTATAAAATAATTACTTAAGGTTTCGATCTAAGGCGACATCGAGCTCTAACCCGAACCAACTAATAAAATCATATAATAACGACCGAGCCTTCGTATATAACTTGTGTATGTGGTAGCTAAAAACCGACCCGACATCATTATACAATATATAAAGATATATATAAATATAATTACATACATATATAAATTAAACTTGGTCGCGATAATTATTCGACGCTTTTAAGATACGAAACAATTATAAATATCTTGGTTATATTGAATTGTTGTGTTTTGACAAATAAATCGACAACTTTTATTGCCGGGATCGTCCAAAAACAGAGGAAACTATGTCCGTTTTTTGTAAAAATCCGTAATACTAAACGTGTTCTATTACAATAACAAAATCAGTCGTAATCCAAAGTATTTATTAAAATGAATGTGAATATGTATTTACTTTCGACGACCCTTTATAATCCACAAAACAAGCTTACGACATTTCAACAAACACGAGCTACAAGTTAACCAAACTCGAGGATTTTTATAAAATAAATATAATTAGTTATATTTATTTTAAACGATGGAATTCGGAAATTATATTTCAAACCTTTAGCATTCGAAAATCATATAAAATGAATATAATTAATTATATTCAAACGTCGAGATTTTTAATACTTTTATAAATAAAAATAAATTGTTTAAATGTCGTAAATTCGTATACTTTTATAAAATGATATAATTGTTTATATCTACCTTAAACGTCTTGAATTCGAAGCTTTATTTACCTCAAACGTCTTGTTACGAACTTAATTATAAACGATACATTACCGGGAGATTATAATGAGCGTACGACTATATAATTATTTTATTAATTATAAACGGGACGCAAGATTATCACGACTACGCGACAACTACTTAGGAATCATATGACCACATCCTACGAGTCTACAACGTGTAATATTTTTATACCAGCATTTGTCTACGTACACGCATGACCATTCGGGACATCTAATACGATTCCATAAGTATATTTATATTTTATATATATATATTAAACCTCTTGGAAACTAGGTGTATCCAAACTTAGTATTAACACCAACATTAAACGGAACCTAACAAGTATAATTCATTCTTTTCCATTACGTTAACAACTTACCGTCGAATCGTTCGGTTATCGATTCGATAGAGCTCGGTGACTCATAGTTTAACTACGTCATTTTATTAGAAACTTATAAGTTATTCCTTGATAGGAATGCTATAGATTGCATGTAGCGAGTCACATTTTGGAAACGACATTACAGAATCATATTATGCTAGCTTTGCACAAGGATATCAAGGTGAGTTCATAATCCCCACTTTTTATTGTTTTACATTTTTATAAATGTTTTCGGGGGTGGAAGACATGCAAGTTTTGTAAAAGTACACAAGATTTCGATGAACGAAAAACTATACGTTTCTAAACCATGATACGGATGAACTTCAACAAACTCAAATGGTTTTACAAAAGGTTATTGCTAAATATACCGGTTTACGAAACACACGTGTATTTACGAAACGTGCATGAGTTACATGCATTTTAAGGACGAAATTGTCCTTGTTACAATGGAAACAAAAGGGCTAGGCCCTCATACAACACGCAAGATGCAAGGATATATATATATATATATATATATATTGACAGAATATATATATGGACATCATACATCGAAAATGCATCTCGGTGGACATCATACACCGAAAATACATCTCAGCTCGTGAGTTCATGTCCCCCTTTTCATCTTAAATATTTTATATTTTTACAACTATCGGGGGTGAAATACATGTCTATGGTATGGTAACCTAGGGAATGAAATAACTAGATCATGTGCGAATAGGGTGGACGTAAGCACCATTAATCTAGTTTAAGACCACGGTACAAAGGTTAGATCTAGCGGGTGTTGGCGAGCCCTACTCTTGGTCATAGACCCACATGGAAGAGTGCATTTATCGTCCCAGTTGAGGTTAATTGACGGAAATCGTCTAGGTTTGGATGCTTCCTATGTCGTCACACATATTCATGTCCTTGCAAACACATTAATGATCACGATTTCATAGACGCTTTATATACCGATTTTGATACAAATACATCTTACAGTTACAGAACTTTTGCATAACGAGAGTTTATACAAATACAAAATTTTCAATCGATGTGCTGAGAAAAATGGTTTTATTACGCTTTCTCAACAATATTTAAACTGGTTACCAAAAAGATTTATTTGAAATATTTTTAAACAAACTATGAACTCGCCAACTTTATTTGATTTTTCGCATGTTTCTTTCTCAGGTTACATTTACAAAGTGCGGCACGGTTGGAATAGGAGAACCCATGGGGATTTGAGTACTTAGCGGGCATTCAATTTCTAGAAGTCCTAGCATTTCAAACACTTCTGCTGTACAATGAAGATACCAGTCAGATCACGCCCAACTCTGTAGTCTTATCAGGGTGTGACACGTTTTAAATTACCTGTTCCTTTCATCACCGGACTTGCAAACCCGTCTTTTTCTCTGGCCTCATCAAAAGCTGATTGGTTAAAAAAAATTTAAATCTTTCCAGAATGGGTATAACAGACTCGTTCGTTGGATATTGCGACGTAAGTTGTTTTATTTCATCTTCTAATTTGATTTTACAACTCTCAATTTCTTCACACATTGATAAGATGGTTGCAATACTCATCTACGCATTCAAAAAATAAAATAAATAAATAGATAAATAAACTATTGAACCACAGGTGCTAAAACCAAAAAACTGTTGAAAAAAACAAAAAGGTTAACAACCTCATACCTCTAATGACGACCAATCGTGAGACACTGTTTTTCCCCGACGTCATCCTTTGAAATATCCGCCGCCCCTTCCTCGCTGTTGTTTTCCTCGACATCTTCGCGGTCATATAATTTTTTATGGCATCGATCACGAATTGGCACCAATCGTGATCCTTAAAGTCCTTATCATGATTAAACGCATCCAACATGCTACGCATGACACTACCGTTTTTCGTGCAACCTATCATTGTAGATTCAAACAAGAGCACAAAATCTATTTTGAACATCTCCTTATCTTCATACGAATCTAACCTAATCTTATCCACTATATTTTTGAAACTAATTGGAACCTTCTGAAATCTTGAAACCCATTTATCCTTCAAAGGATGGCCCGGTTCATCTTTATTCCTCTTTGTAACCTTTATACTTCCGGATGGCACACCTAATATTTTTCTCACCGACTCTTTGTCCACAATTATGTGTCCTTCTCCCAAACTAATACTCATGTTCTTTGTATCTAACATATCAATGACAAAATGCCCCAGATTGGCGGTAACATCACTCACCTGCAACATCAGCACCTTACCAAAACCGATTTCCTTCACCATCTTTTTCTGCCACGGTTTCATCATACGGATAGCTTCGTAAAGCTTATTCGGTGAGGTTTGCACCCTGATTCCTGCTAATCCTTCTTCAACTTTCTCCCGTTTTTCCTTTGTACTTTTCCCTTTTTCGGTTTCTTTTTCAATTGCCTTTTCCGGTAGTTGAAAACTTCACCTGTTACATTATCAACCGAATCCTCATCGATTTCAAAAACTAAACTTCCACATTGTTTATAACATAGCAAATTGTTATAGATACACTGTTAGAAAATTGTTTCAAAGGATACCTTCGGTTTCTTCATCACCTTCACTAACGTAATTCCGATCATCGTCCAAACTGTCCTTGTTTTCCTTTGTTTCAATCACTATTACCTGAAAATATATGAAATATAACTACACAATTCATAGGACACAGATGTATACTTATCAAAGCAAACCTTACCTTCCCCTTCTACACTTTCATGGTCACCAGTTACAGTACGACGACTTCTTCCATGGTTCGTTGGTGTATCAACTTTCACATCATCTGATAACAAACCATTTTAATGAGTACAATGTTAGGAACCACTCAAATTACTTGAGAAATACATATAAACCAATAAATGCTACATGTTATCAAAACAATGTAAAACAGTATTATCCATTATATCATAAATCATAAATTTCCGAAATCATCGAAAAGACATTTGTGTAACATATACTTGTTACGTCTTCATTGGCTTCATACAAATTACGCGTATCGTCATCCATATTTCCTTACTATCCATTTTTTTATGCATCACTACAAACAAAACTCAATATGTATAACACACCGTATCGCTTTAACCGTATGAATACTCTTGTTGTAGAACCATACCTGTTGCTTCTTTTCTCACATACTCACCGGTTCTTTTAAGGCTTTTTCGCCCGTGATGCTTCAATTGACTAAGTTTAATATCTATAACTAACCAAATAATTTAAATGTCTTATTAGTTGCCCATATTTTTCCTTATTTTTATATACTCAGATGTTTCAAAACACAAAATGGAAAAAACAAACAATCAAACCTTCTTCGTCATCCGTGAAAGGGACTCGCACTGCTTGCACACTTTCTCTTTTAGATGATTTACTTTTTTTCCTCCCCTTGATATCCGAATGCCTTCTACTTGGTTCCATATCATGCGTCTTTTGTTCCCCCTTGTTAACGCCCTTTTTACCATCCTGAGGTTTTTAAGCCTCACATCCTGCACTTAAAACACATTAACTACGACTAAAAATAACACACACATCATCTCACATGTTCTAAACATCACCTTTACGTATCTCGTCGTCGTTACCGACTTCATGGTGAACGTTATACCCAACTGTTGTTTGCCTTTTGGTTACTACCGAAACAACAAAAACCTAACATTATTAAATTAAATTCCGTTATCAATTACACGTACTTTTCAATAATATATTTTTGGAAAAAAGTTTCTTCCACAAAATGTTAAAATTATCTTTACCTGTTTCCACTTTATCAGTGTTTGCTTCATCGTCTGAAAATTGAATTGGGTCATCTATAGTATTACTAAATCTACTCGCATTTAAACGCGCTATTCTTTCGCTCCTGTGACCTACACGACTAAAACATGAATATTAACGGTATTATACTACGAACGCGTAATCTAGTTATAGAAATATTTTTTACATCTTTAAATTAACAACATATGTTTCCTCATTGTGAACGTACTTTGTATCCACAGACCAAATCAAATTGCCACTGAACAAATAACCAAATCATATGAAAGCACCATTAAAGTTATAATGTATTCACATTCAAAACAAAATACACGTATGTAACAATCTTGCCATTGTTGGACAGTGAACAATCCTATTAACTAACACTTCACTTCTCCAAAAACTGTAAAAGGTATCATAATAATTATTTTCTAAACAACAATCATTCTAACAACTTTCTACTCGCATACGATTTTGACAACCAGTGATACTCTGTACCAGATCACAAAAACAATTTTGTTAATCAATATTCACAAATAAAATACTTACACCATGATACACACATTGTCAAAACCCAAGAAACAGCTTACCTTACAAGATACACATGTGTACACCAACAATTGAATATATAATAACAAACTTCAACCACTTATGGTTACAGAGTACGAAAGCAATAACTTGTTTACATAACTTATGCTAATAAAGATAATTATACAGTCTTTATTAACAGCTTTTGGGTAAACCCCAAAACCGAAAACCAAAAACCGAAAACCGAAAACCACAACAACATACACATGTGTACAACAACTTAAGCGTAATAATATTAAACCGCATGAACTTAGTGTAACTCAGAACAAACAACAGAATTGTTAACAAATATGTAATATCAAAAAATACCTAAACCATGAATATTAACAAACAGTTTTAACCCCCTAAACACTTATAAAATAACATAATACACATGTGTACTATAACATGTTCTTGTCAATCCGCAACCATCATCGTGTTTAATAAACAGATAACAATCCACATTGTCATATACACAAAATTATACATCAGAAGGTCTGCAAGATTTGAAAAAAACACAGAAAATTACGGCCAAAACTCAACAAAGTTTAAACATCATTATGCACAAAACGCTACTAATCGATAAATTGCAAACCCTAGCTAACGAATGTTTGTTCTTGTATGTCGGCGGAATTTTAATATACAGACAACGATGAGCGAAATCATCACATAAACTACAACATCAACTACAATTACCTCTTCTGCACTCGATTGAACTTCCTAATGCGTACACATCGTTCACCCAATCCTCTGTGTACTTCCTGATATACGGATACACCGAGAGCCTCAGTATTTTGGGGAAAAAATTCGGTTGAAAGGAAGATTTTTTGGACACAAGATTGTTCTAAACAATCTATGCGATTTTGGAGGAATGCGAATCAAGAGGCTTGGTAAGGCAACGTTTCATGTTTCCTAATTTAAAAAATTCGCCCTTTTTTACAATTACAAGTCTACCCTTTTTATTTAATTTAAAGTTGAAAAGATATATAATTAATACAATCATGCCACTAATCAAAATTAAGGATGAGGAAAATCAATGGCCTAGATCAGTTCGCACAGTTCACTCTAGATCCCTACCCTATATATATATATATATATATATATATATATATAGTATCATTCAATAAACATCAAGGAATTCATTAACTTTTATTGTATCAAAGCAATCTTGCTCTAAACCTTAGCTTTCACATCGCAAACTATGGCCTGATGTTCTTCCTCTTTGATTTTTTTCCAGATCCCCTTTGTTCCCCCACACACATTTGCAATGGGATATGTCAAGACTACTAGATGCAAGTTCCTCTTCCAACCCCAAACCACCTACCCTCCATCATGTTTACATAGTTACAGATATCCAGAACGGGTGTGTGTTTTAGACGGCACCAAGGTCACCTACCCGTCTTGGAGGAAACATTTTCAACTCAGTGCTTGTGGTTACAAAGTCACACACCACATAGACGGTACCCTTACTTCTGCTGAAACTGATCCGGACTATGAGTCATGGATGGAGATTGTTGCCATTGTTTTGTAATGGATATATTGAACCCTTTTCCAATGATAACCTGGTTCGGGTCCTTGAACTTCAATCCACGAGGCCTGGTTATGTGTCAAAGGTCTGTTTACCAACAACAAATGGTCTAGGGCAGCCACCCTAGAGCATTAGTTTATCAACCTGACACTAAAATCAACGCCCGCCCTCCCAGGATGCCTATTGCCAGCGGTTAAAGGAAGGTGCTAATCAACTTGCTGATGTTGATCAACTAGTCTCAAATTAACGCCTCATCCTTCAACTCATTTGAGGCCTCCAGTCTGAATTTGACACCACAAGAAGCATCATTAACAAAGAAATCCCCATGTGGGAATAAGTGGTTAGCTTACTTTAGTCGGTTCAACAGTGCCAAGAGGCTCAGGATTCTGTAGCCTCTCCTACTGTCTTGGCTATGACTCAGGAAAACCAACAGTAGTCGCCTCCTAATCGCCGGCAGTAGTTACGCGGTGGTGGGGGCTCCCAGGGGCAGTGGAAAAGGTGGTGGGGGTTTTTATGGGGGTCGAGGTCACAGTTCAGCACACCATCAACGCAATAACAACAACAACAACAGTTGTTCAACAACACAACAACAATATGGTTCGTGGACTAATCACCCTAATAATTGGTCCACCGGTCGTATGGGCCGATGGTCCAACTGGTGGATGGCCCAATATCCGGTCTCATGGTATCGACCTCCACCTTGCCCATACCCGACACTTCAAGACTGAGCCTCTCCATGGCAATAGGTTATGGATTGAATCATAACAACCAAGACCAGCCCTCTACGACCCAAACTCCTAAAGCCCGTTTGACTGAAGTTAATCCGCTTGACCCACAGGCTCTTGGGGATGCTTTTTAGGTTCTAAATGTTCAAGAAAGTGATGATGAGGATGATCCATGGGATATGGACACCGGAGATACCAACCATGTCACCGGGGACCAAGGTAAAATTTCTATTTTTCATGTCAAATTTGTTAAGGTTGGGAATGGTAATCGAGTACCAATTTATAGATCCGGTAACACCACTATTACCACCCTGCCAAAAACCTTATCCTTAATTTATTCACCTCACATCATTAAAAACCTTATCCTGCCATCCAACTTTTGGGTGGAGGCACTCCACACTGCCTCATATCTTCATAACATCCTAAAATCAACCAAACTTCCGTTTATTACCTCTATGGCTTCCCTCTATGGTCATCAACCCGACTATGACCATCTTTGTGTCTTCGAATGTGCAGGCTATCCAAAAACATACTACACTCATCCAATAAAATCACCCACTGTTTCGCTCTTTGCGTCTTCGGAGGTTACCTCGCTAACTTTCGGGGATACCGGTGTCTAAACCTTTCCACTTGAAAGGTCATCTTATCACGGCACGTTACCTTTGCAGAGACCACGTTTCCATTCTCCAAACCTATCTCCTCAACCATTGATGATTCCTTCCTTAAAACTGATATATGTCCACTTCTACATCACTAGTCCTCCTTCCCTCCTAATCCTATACCACATACAACACCACCCGCACCAACCAACAATGTGATCGTACCTCATATGCCACCCTCACCCCATCCTCCATTCCACGAGTCTCGTCACCTATCAGCAGCGAAACAGACCCACGCGAGCCCACACCACCACTAACACCGCTCCTAACAACCCTCATCCTCAATCTACTAACCATAACACCTCAGATAATATTTCTCAGCTTGTTATTCCCAACCCCTCTAACCCAACCCCACCACCCCTTGCTCACCAGTTCCCTAGCCAAATAACTTACCATCGTCTCCCACTCCTCTACCATCTAGACACCCAAGGTCACCTAAACTCGTGACAGTACAACTAAAAATACCACCCCTTACACCTTACATACATCTTCTATATCATTCATCTCTCTTTTACCGAAAGCCCATATTGATGCTCAATTGGATCCTGATTAGCTTGATGCCATGAACACCGAATACAAAGCTTTACATGATAATAAAACATGGGAATTAGTGGTTCGGCCTCCGAATATACATGTCATCCATTGCATGTGGTTATTTCACCACAAGTTTGACGTTGATGGAACTTTACAACACTACAAGGCTTGTTTAGTTGTTAATGGAAAATCTCAACAAGTCGGCATTGATTGTGATGATACTTTTAGCCCTGTGGTAAAACCGACCACCATTCATACTGTCCTTGGTCTCCCAGTTTCTCAGGGGTGGATGATAAACCAATTAGATGATAAAAATGCATTTTTGCATGGTGATTTGAACGAGACTGTTTATATGCGTCAGCCGCCTAGCTTCAGAGACTCCACTAAACTAAATCATGTGTGTAGGTTGCGAAAGTCTCCAATGGCCTCAAACAGGCTCCACGGGACTGGTAGTGTCGTTTTGCACAGTTTATAACATCGTGTAGCTTCATCAGTGCTCTTAGTGATACATCTTTATTTGTCTACAAACATGGTAGTGAAATGGCATATCTTCTGTTATATGTGGATGATATTATATTGTCGGCTTCTAATAACAACATGTTTCATCACACCGTTATCACTTTTTAAAGAATAGGCTATGATGGAGCTAAGCTCATTACAGCCATTTTTGGGAATCATAGTTACTCATAAACAAGATAGCTTGTTCCTTTTACAGGAACATTACACACATAACATCATTGCTCGAGCTAATATGACTAATTATAAGCCTTATGCAACCCTTTGGACATGGCTTCCAAGTTAAGTGCTTCACCGGGTGCTCCTATTTCAGATAGTTATTTGTACCGCAGTTTGGCTAGTGCACTGCAATATCTCACATGTACACGCCCCGACATAACCTACGCGGTCCAACAGGTTTGGCTATTCATGCACGATCCTCGTGAACATCATTTTCTGTTTTTTGAAGCATATCTTACGTTATTTTAAAGGCAAGAGTGATCAAGGTTTGCCTATTCGCCCCTCCAAGTCTTGTGTACATACCGCCTATTCAAATGTAGACGACGGAGTCCGCCAGTAGATCCACATCGGGCTATTGTGTTTTTCTTAAGGATAACAATGTCTCATGGTCCTCTAAGCGACAAACTATTTCTCGATCTAGTGCTGAAGCAGAATATTGTGGCGTAGCTAATGCCGTTGCTAAAACGAGTGGGTCGAGATGTCACACCCTGACCCGCAGCGGAAATGGTAGTCGGGGCATGATTGGGTTTTCATCAAAGCTTATGACATTTACTATAAAGTTTCATATTTATTATTTCTTTTTAAAGAAGAAATTAAAATAAACATATGAGTACAACATGTTCAAGTACATTTCTTTATGACTTCATTATTTTCTTCTAAGGCAATTTCCTATGTGTTCCTTGCTTCAACCTGTCCACCTGTATCATGTGTAAAAATAGGGTTTTTGGGTCAACAAAAGTTGGCGAGTGAATCTTATGAAAACATTTGAACGAATTTATTATATTGGTTATAAAAAGGTGCATAACCACATATGAGTAAACGTAAATGTAAATTTAATCACAAAACACATAACATCAAATAATGCACACGCACACACCAAATGATGAACAATGAGATCAAGGCTCAATCAAACGGAGCCGATCTAATGAGGCACGCGATGTTCAACTCGTCTCCAATGAGGAACTGATGGGCCTAATGAATGATTTGCACGCGACTTGACAAAATGGAAACACACATCACAACAAACAATATTTACATCACAAGTTTAGATCATATAATGGTAATAGCACAAGTTTGAATAAACGAAATAATTAAAGCGACACATGATACACCCCAAAACATGAATAAAAAGGGGAATTTGTAAGAATTCACTCACGGTGGGTGCGTTCCTTGATAATGATGAATGCGCACGAATTTATGATTCAACCGACGAGGGAAAACTAACCTAAATAATAACGTAATAATTCGATAAATAAATAAATTTCATTTGAAATTAATATTTTTAATTAGTGCTCTTAATGAGATTTTTAGATTTATTTTTGTGAATTTAATGCAAATTTTTAGGCTTTAAAACCTTATTTTGAGGTATTTTTAACTAATTTTCAAAGAAAATAAAAAGGATTTTTAATTAAAAAAAATTACCCTTTTTCCTAGGGTTGACTGGTCAACGGCTGGTTCAACCGGTTTAATTATTGGTAGAGTACGAGGTTCGAACTCGTGACCTACCGTATACGTGCACGCAGCTCTACCAACTGAGCTACGTGTCTAACCCGAAATAAACCCAATTTTAATTACTCTTATATACTTATTGGAATATATCAGAAATGATTTAATTTAAAAAGGTTTAAAACCCTTTGAACCGGCGACTATCCCACACCTCGAACCCGCGACCTATACGTTGCTTTGCACCCAACCCAACCAACTGGGCTGGGTGTCTAACCCGTTAGGATCTTGTTTTTAGTTATTCTTATATTCTTGCTAGCTTTAATCAGAAATTAGTAAATTGTAAAAAGATTTTTAATAGTCGACCCGGTGTGAAGAGTTGGACTCGAGCTTGCGGCCCTGACTTGGTTTGCACCCGGCCCAACCAGTTGGGCTGGGTGTTTAACCCGTTATATTTAGAATTATTATTAAGTTTAACAACTTAGTGAAAACCAACATGGTTTGGTTTTAAAAAAAGTTTTTACTTCAGGGAGAACAGTATTGCAGGGTTCGAACTCGGGACGCGTATGTTTAATGTTTACACAGTCCACCACTGGACTGTGTGTCTAACCCGGTTAGAATACTGATTTTAATTATATACATAAACAACTCGATATTCATCTTCTTCATCAACTCAGAACTGAAAACTCAACTATTATCGATTTTAACTGTTTTGGGTTAACTTAATGCAATCTGAATGAATTAAACAAGAATTATGGAAAAGTTTAGAGATTTTATACCAGTTGGAAACAGAACCCGGTTTTCCGGTGACCAAACTCCGGCGGGTTGCAGAAAAACTTCCGACGAACAGAGAGATTTCTTAACAGAGTATAAGATGTATTTTAGTGAGTGAGTTGAGCGAGTAGTGAAGTGAAAACGAGGGGTATTTATAGAGCGGCCAAACACTCACTGATTTCGGTTTCAAGATGTGAGATTTAAGGATCAATGATTAAGCTTCGGTTATGAATCATTGGTTCAACGTTTTTATTCCGGTATACACGTTTTAAAGAGGGAAACAGTTACGAGATTTTTGGGTGTGATGATTTGAACATCATCTGGCAGTTACAGATCTGCCAGATTTGCAGGTCTTGCAGAATTTCAATATAAGGCTTAAATATTTTCAGCTATAGAACATATGTGCGTGTAACGTAGTGGTGAAGTCCGCGTGTGTATTAGGTAGGGACCCGGGTTCGACTCCCGGCTCCCCCCCCTCTTTTGTTTGTTTAACATTTTAAAATCTTAAATATTGTTATATTTTTTTTATTCTTTTATTTAATCAATATATTAATTATCTAATTTATTTATTAGTTATGAAAATTACATTTTATAAAATGACAAAAAAAATGCGTAACGAAACTTTTAGTAAATTCTAAAATTTTTAAACAGAGCATGTTTTGGAACCCGTTTTACGACCACTGTTACACGAGAAACGTATTGACTGATGAATTACATTTCCCAACTCGTAAAGCTAGTATTAGTTACCACTGACAACATCTCAGCAGTGTATATCCAAGAACAAGGTACAACACCAAATACAAAACATGTGGAATTGGATATCCATTCCGTACACGAAAAGGTCAGAATTGGCGTAGTTCGGGTCCTACACATTCCTGCTGGTTATCAGTAGTTGCTGATATTGTTACAAAAGGGTTGCCACATCCACTATCCTGCCTATGCATCTAGTCTTCTTCCGCTCAGATTTGGGGGTGTATTAACAGCGTGTGTGTATATGTATATTATTAAGAGATTAGGATATATACTTTATATTAGGACATTATTAATTTGTATCTTTTGTATTTATCTATTACCTAGTTTAGCTCCTACATTTATGTTGTAACTCTATATATATATATTTTCATTAATTCAATAAACATCAAGGAATTCATTAACCTTTACATAACTCCTCCAAACTAGAGGTGCAGGATATAAACCTAGGTGGCAACCGATCTCGGTTAGAACCTGAACAGTAGAACCTGAACGGAACCGTAGGGTTGAAATCGATTTGTAACCCTCTTCGTTGAAAACGGAAACAGAACTTTAAACCGGTTAAAACCCAACCTTCCCTCTAAAAAATTGGTTTCAACCCAAACCAGTTTGGCAAATACCAGTGTTGACTTTCTTTGACCGAACCTGAACCGGGTTAGGCCAGAACCTGATCTGTGCACCTCTATCGTGGGCTACCCAAATGATAATATTCCAACAGCATATAACTGGTACTTAATCCAATATAAGAATAGTATCCTATAGTACAAAAAGTTGTGCTTATAAATTTTATACACATTATAAAATTAGCAACATTTACAGCACATTCGAACACACCACACAAACCTATAATAAGGATTATACAACAAACATTAAGTGCACATTCATACAGACCAAACAAACCTATAATTAGGAATAAACAACAAACAAAGCTCTCTACATCAGCTTATTTACTACGTAAAGGCTGGAAAAAGAGAGCTTCACTGCAGCATTCATTTACAAACAAACTGCAGTCACCAGTCTCTGCATTTTATATAGAAGCTGCAATCATTATAGCTGTATTTTCATGACAAAATGTTGTTCTCCTCTTGCGTGGTTTTGAAATCATAGAAATCCATCCTACCGCATAACACACAATCTTCCATGTATCAGGCAGATTAAGATACATTGAAATGTCATCATCGTCTGGTTTTGATTCCAAGTTGTTTGCTTCACGGCAGATACTAGTATCCATACCAACACAAGGCATAGAGGGACTGGACTTTGGATGTTCATATCGCGGTTGCTTTGGGGAGTTTGAGATCGCGTGTTCAGAAGCAGGCCGCTTGGGGCTTTGACTATTAGGAGAAGTAAGGTTTGTGTGGTTACTTGGGTCAAATGTCGGAGGAATTCCCACATTAAGGTTATTATGGGACAACGGGCTCAAGGTGGCGCGTCGTTGAAGATGCTTGATAAGTGAATCTTGGTCACTGAACGGGACTACTAAATCCCAGCGTTCAGTTGACGATGCTATTACCTTCTGAGCATTAGCCTGTTGGGATTAATATTAATTAGTCTTATTCACTAAAAAACGTCAATTGTCTGCAGGGTCAACCTATACTAAAGAAAACATACCTTTTTTTCCTCGGGAAGCATATCGCAAGGAACAAAATGAGAGTCTGCAACTACGCCCACCAAGTGCCCGGAGATATTAAAAGCCACACCGTTACTCGTTTGTCCATCACTTGGATTATGGTACATGTATATCCCCTTATCATCCTTACACATTTTTGCATGGTTCATTATGATCTTATATTGGTTAGGATGAACATCAAGTATCTGCAAAATAGGACATTTGTTGTGAGTGGAATTGAAAACAACTCGGGCTCAAGGGAAATGACTCACCATGTGGACCCAAGCCATTTAAAAAAGAGCCGGCGTAAAAGAATGACACCAGCCAAGCTAAGGGATTGATTAAAAACATGAAGGGCCACATGAAAATTAATTAATTAATTATTCCATTTTCTATATGACGGAACGTAGGGTGGATGGGAAGGGCATGATGAATGTATGAGTTTGTTATTTCTCTTTTCCGTCTCACCTTCGCAACTGTATTCCCATCCCCACTCTATCGATCTAAATTTCCTATTTGTCATTGTTTGCTTTGTGAGTTAATTTGTGTTAGATTACAATACTTCAACATTGTTACTTAGAGCCGTTAAAAAGCATTGGGGGACAAAAGGGTGACGGAAAAACAAGTAAACAATTACATCTTTTAGCCTTTGTGGATTTATAGCTTGGTGAGTAAGGAGGTCCATCACAGTTTTTATGCCTGCTTTCATCATTGTTTCAAAGTATTCACCACGTCTCGAAAACATGTTCAATCGATATAAAGGGTCGAATAAGGATGGAACTTCATGCTTGCTGTACACTGCAAAGTAAAAGCATATTCAAATATATAAACAACTCATGTTTACCTACTTAAGAAAGAATTTTCTGTATCTACAAAAAGAGAAAACTTACAATGTGTACGTTTGTCGATCACGGGAAACGATTCTGTTATAGCTTCTTTTACACGAGTGCGAAAGCCAGCATTCAAAGACCTTGCACCGATCCTGCACTTTCTTTTCCCCTTCCAAGATGAATTGTGTGTAAAAGATATCTTGTCTACAAAAACAATACCTTCATTTAATTTCACACAAGTGTTTCCCTTAAGCACGTTCTGTCCATTCCATTTTCTAGCAATCCTATTGTTAAACTCATCAGAAGTCCAGTTATCCGGTTCACCATCGCTAGATTCACCTTCAAGGACGACTATTTCAACGTCCATAGCAGCCTCAGGGCCTGTAGTTATAAGCTGTCCTGAGATCCCATCTACCAAAGCTACTAAAAACGAGTTTTGATCGGTTCCTTTAATAATCTTTCCTGTAGAGACTGGTGTCGAGATTCCGTTTATGAACTTGAGTTGCAAAGATTGTAACCCTGAAGTGCTCTCCGTGTTATAAAGATTCCTGATAAAATATGATGTATGTGTAAGCTACAACATCTACCACTTTTTGTATTTAAATTTGATGGTTGTATTCCTTCCTTACCATGTCATCCATGTCGATAAATCAAAGCCGAATTTCTTTTTTATCCTGATAAAAAACTCTTGCTGCTTTCTGTTGATCTGGACACATGAAGCAACAGTAAGCATTACTACTTATAACAGAATAAAACTCAAGATCATAGTAGCTGGAAACCACGTGTCACCGTTTTGGTACAAAGAAGCATACAAAATAAAGAATCATGTAGTACTAGGTGGAACCAGATATATAGTCTCATACTCACATGCTGAGATATGGTTAAAACATATAGATAGATAGAAGCAGTTAAACAGGGGGATTGAAATATTGAATGATAAATAGTCCAACTTAAATCGGCCATAACTTTTGATCCATCTAGAGTTACTACGCCCATTAAATATGGACAGAGACGTGCAATGGATCCGGTTTTTTAGCAAAGCCCATAGGCAGTTTGCTTGACTCTCGGAATGAAACTCCTTAGCCCTGATTTTGACTAATGACAACTTTCCCCCAAATTTAGTTATATTGATTGTTTCCCTTTCCTTTGTAAAAAACATGAATTGTTGATATTATTAATTCAAGTGTCTATAAATTTAGTAATCTATTTCAATTTTAAGCAGGGAATTTCAATTTCTCAAGATCTTTTAAAATACGAGTTGTGGATATTATTAACTCAAGATCTTTCAAAACTATTCTCTTTTATCTTTTATGTTTCTTACAGGATAAATTGAGCCTTGTTAAAGATATAAGCTCAAGCCCAGATTAAGGCACACTAACTGTGATTGGATAGATAATAGTTATGATTAGGGGCTGATCCAATAGTTGGCCGACGTTTACTTGGACAAGGGGAAACGGAGCTAAAAAATCCTCAAACTTCAAACGAGCATAACTTGTGCTACGATTGGAGTTACGGGGCCCAAGACCAGCGAATAGAAAGGTCTTGATGAGCTGGATCATATGGCAAACACCGTAGGTGGTTTGACCCAGCCGTCAGACCTTAATTCCTTGATTAAGGGCTCTGATTTCGTCAATCAAAATTTTCCCCAGATTTTGCAATCTTCCTACTTTCCTTTTTAAACCCAAAGCGCATGACTCATTATTTGAACCAATTTACGAGCATATTTCTATATTTGATTTCACTATTTCCGTTTTGTTTCGTAATTTCAAAAGTCGATAAATTCTTTTTCGTTGAATCAATGAGAATCATATGAATACTAACTTCCACACATATAAATAAGAGATATAGTCAGACTTACATCTGAACAAATCATAGGGCATATAGTGTCCTTGCATATGCGGATCATTAGCTCCATATCCGCCCTAACAACACAATTCATAAACATATTGTGCAGTTACTTTCATGAAAGTAAATTCAGTTGGTCCCATAAGTATCAAACAAGATCCTAAATTAAGAAGTAATATATACTCTGTTGGTACAGAAACTCTTGACCCAGGATTGTTATCATCCTCAAACTTTCCTTCGTATAGCCGGATCATTTCTAGCTTCAAGTGATTCCTATGAAAAAAACAATGTAACATATTATATAAAATATCAAAATCCAAACACATTATAAGTAATCAATAAATAATTCTCTTACTCTTTTGAAGCTGCAGTTGAAGTTGTGCTGATATCATGTTCCACCTGACGATTAATCATCACCATTTTGGATCAGTTGAAGCTCAAAGTGTGTGTGTGTTTAAGATTTACCCGCAATCAATTTGGTGGGGAGCTGGATATTTAAAAGAAAATCGAAGTGGGTGTTGTCAAAACTTTTAGGGTCGTTATAAGTGGTTTGGTCAATGGTTTGGTCAAAAAACTTTTAGGGTCGTTATAAGTGGTTTGGTCAAAAAAGGCGTACCAATAGAATAATTAGTTTGGATCATCAGATGTGAAGGATGAGTGTTTTTTTAATGTATTTGTTAGTTATTTTCAAACTGTTAATATTGATTAGTTCTAGGCAATTACTTATTATACGAAATGTTAATTTACTTACGTGTTAAAAATGTTTACAAGATCATATATATATATATATATATATTATCGTAAGTAAATATAAAAGTGTGAGAAGTATAAAAAATAATCTAAACTATTAGATATTTAATCTAATGGTTGAGATATTGTTATCTTGTAAATAATGTTGACTATTAAATAAATTAATTTTCTAAATTAAGGGTATAAAGGTAAATTTAACATTTTTAAATTAAGAAACTAACATTAATGCATATGCAAGTTTCCCCCCTTTCTTTCTAAAGGTCAATAACTTTTTATACGTAACTCTTATTTTTTTTAAAAAATTACGCCATAATAACGAGTGTTTTTTTATCTTTAATATGAGTACCATATTGATATACTTATGTAGAGAAAAAAATTACGTCTCGCTTGGATGTTTTAGTCCATTGTGTTTTTTCTATGTTCATACAATGGTGTTTTAATTGTAGGGTATTATTTCTGTTATATTTCTGTTCTTCGTAAGATGTATGCCTTCAATATACATGTTGTGGTGTTTTTTCGATTTAGGGTGTTATTCGTGTTATACTTAATGTGAAGACAAAGGTCATTGATTTATTAGAGTGTGATTTCTGTTATATTCAATGTTAAGGTGTTATTTATATGATGTGGGCCTTCTATATGCATGTTGTGGTGTTTTTATGAGTTACGGTGTTGTTTCTGTTATTTTTTTGTTTTTTATAAGATATATGCCTTCAATATACATGCTGTGGTGTTTTTATGAGTTAGGGTGTTATTTCTTTATAAGATGTATGCCTTCAAACTCGAAAATCCTTACAATAACTGCCAAAAATCGATTACATACATTCATTCCATAATTAGATTTTATTAATTAAATTACACTTATACTCTTAAACTACCAAAATAAAACGGGACACGTCTCACCTCTAAAATCTTTCTTATCCTTCTCACACAGTTCATTTGAGAAGAAATTTAATGTGAGAAGAAAAGAAAAAAAATGCATAATGGTAAAACATTAAATAGTTTATATCTCCTCTCATTAATTATGTTATCTCTGATTAATAAAGTAAAAACATTTTATCCTACAAATTTTAAAATTTATCTTATATATGTCTTACATTTATCGGAATTTACCCTACACACATGTAAATTTACCCTACACATTTCAAAACTTATTCTACACATACTAAAATTTATCCTACACATGTCGAAAATTGTCCTACACCATAAATTATTTTATCTTGAAAGAGTATATTAAAAAATGAGTTACAAGTTTAATTAATTATCTAATTAATGATAATTATAGATTTACATATATGCTCTTTTTCATAATATTAAATACACATATTAAATGAAGTAAATGAAGAATTTCTATTGGTTTAAAAGTTATTCTTTTTATTCTTAAAAGAAATTCTCATTTGAACTCTATAATATATATATATATATATATATATATATATATATATATATATAATCAAATTACTTCATTTTTGTTAAAAAATATATTAGAATGTTAAATAAATAAGCAAGACTGTATTTAATTTTTTTAACTAACGGGCACAAATTATTTAAGAAAAATAGATGATATGACAACTAGAAATTATGATTAAAAAAAACTGCTTAGGAGGTGTGATTTCGTTGCCTCGTTATTATTTAAAAAGGAATCAGGTACCTTTAATATTTTTACGCTCAACAATGGGTGGTCTTAAAAATAGATGCCACTAAAAAGCAAATAAAATAATCCATTGTTTGAAGTAATACATATTTTAACATAGTTGATATAAACATGACTTCGAACAAAATAGATGCCAATAAAAAGCAAATAAAATATCCATTGTTTATAGTACATGATTTATATTATTATTTGATTTCACAAAATTTATAAACACACACATATACATATATACACACACACACACACACATATATATATATATATAATATGGCTCTGTTCAAATAAGAATCACCACGAGTTGTGAAACCGCGAGAATTTTTTCTGCCATACGAGTTGAGCCAAAAATTTTTTGCACAAACTTAGTTAAAAATATAATAAACACATCTGTAAAAAAAGATAAAAAAAATTGTTGAGCCGGTAGTTTTAACTGATACAAGTTTTTTCTCCTTATTTGAACTCTCCACTATATATATATATATATACATATATATATATATATATGTATATATATATATATATATATATACATATATATATATATATATGTATATATATATATATATAATACATTATAAGAAGAGTAAGAAAGAATCAAACCATTAGATTTTTAATCTAATGTTTGAGATATTGATGACAATCTTGTAAATAGTGTTGACTATTAAACTAATTAATTTTCTAGATTAAAGGTATAAAGGTAAATTTAACATTTTTAAATTAATAAACTAACATTAATGCACATGCGAGTTCCCCCTTCTTTTTTAAACGTTAATAACTTTTTATAAGTAACTCTTTTTTGTAAAAAAAATTACACCATAATAAGGAGTGTTTTTTTATCTTTAATATGAGTACCATATTGATATACTTATGTAGATAAAAACATTACGCCTTGCTTGGATGTTTTAGTCCATGGTGTTTTTTCTATGTTCATACAATGTTGTTTTAATTGTAGGATGTTATTTCTGTTATATTTATGTTCATCATAAGATGTATGCCTTCAATATAAATGCTGTGGTGTTTTTATGAGTTAGTGTGTTATTTCTGTTATATTTAATGTGAGGACAAAGGTCCTTGCATTGCTGTGGTTTCTGGTGTCTTCAGTAGGTTTCTGTTGCCTTCAAAGAGTTAGAGTGTTATTTCTGTTTTGATTCTGACTAAAGTGTTGACTGGTGCTATATTCAGTGTGTTATTCATGTTTTGATTCTGACCAAAGTATTTTGTTTTGAAATTGATTTATTAGGGTGTTATTTCTGTTATATTCAATTTTAAGGTATTCTTTATAAGATGCGTGCCTTCAATATAACTGTTGTGGTGTTTTTATGAGTTAGGGTGTTATTTCTGTTATATTTCTGTTATTTATAAGATGTATGCCTTCAATATACATGTTGTGGTGTTTTTATGAGTTAGGGTGTTGTTTCTGTTATATTTCCGTTCTTTATAAGATGTATGCCTTCAATATACACGATGTGGTGTTTTTATGAGTTAAGGTGTTGTTTCTGTTATATTTATGTTATTTATAAGATGTATGCCTTCAATATACATGTTGTGGTGTTTTTATGAGTTAGGGTGTTGTTTCTGTTAGATTTCTGTTCTTTATAAGATGTATGCCTTCAATATACATGCTATGGTGTTTTTATGAGTTAGGGTGTTATTTACGTTTTTATGAAATAAAACCATAAATATATTAAAGACACCAAAAAAACACCCTAACTCTTTGAAAAGCACCAGAAACCTACTGAATACAATGCAAGGTCTCAAAAAACACCCTAACTCTTTGAAGACACTAGAAACCTACTGAAATCACCATTCATCATTAACATATTAAAAAGACACCATAAACCTCTTAAAACATCATAGCATTTTTATTGAAGGAAACAAAAACCTATTGAAATCCCTAATTGATGACACCATAAACCTATTAAAAGAAACCTTCCGATCAGCAAAAAAAAAGAAGGCATCGATCGAACAAAGGAACAAAAACCACCCTAAATTTTGAACCTAGTTCATCATTATCCATCGATCGAGATCAGTGTATATGGTGTCGAAGATGATCGGTAAATCTCATATACCGTGAATGAAAAAATGCTGAAAAAGCTATAAATAAGTTTTGGTTCTGATATGGCGTCGAATTGATCACAAAATTCAAAAACAAATTAAAATTCAAAAATCACTACAATAACTGCCAAAAATCGGTTGCATATATTCATTCCATAATTAGATTGTATTAGCTAAATTACAATTATACTCTTAAACTACCAAAATAAAAAGGAACACGTGTCACTACCAAAATATTTCTTATCATTCTCACACTTTTATATTTTTTAAAGGAACCTCTACCTATATATATATATATATATATATATATATATATAGAGTGAACAACTTTATAAGAGTGAACTATGCGAATTGATCTAGGCCATTGATTTTCATCATCCTTAATTTTTTATTAGTGGCATGATTGTAATTAATTATATATCTTTTCAACTTAAAATTAAATAAAAAGGGTAGACTTGTAATTGTAAAAAGCGTAAATTTTTTAATTTAGGAAACATGAAACGTTGCCTTACCAAGCCGCCTGATTCATAGTCCTCCAAAATTGTGTAGATTGTTTTGAACAATCCTGTGTCCAAAAATTCTTCCTTTCAACCGAATTCTTCCCCCAAAATACTGAGGCTCTCGGTGTATCCGTATATCAAGAAGTACACAGAGGATTGGGTGAATGGTGTGTACGCATTGGGAAGTTCAATCGAGCGCAGAAGAGGTAATTGTAGTTGATGTTGTAGTTTATGTGATGATTTCGCTCATCGTTGTCTGTATATTAGAATTCCACCTACATACAAGAACAAACATTCGTTAGCTAGGGTTTGCAACTTATCGATTAGTGGTGTTTTGTGCAGAATGATGTTTCAAAGTTTGTTGAGTTTTGACCGTAATTTTCTGTGTTTTTTTTTTAAATCTTGGGGGCCTTCTGATGTATAATTTTGTGTATATGACAATGTGGATTGTTATCTGTTTATTAAACACGATGATGGCTGCGGATTGACAAAAACATGTTATAGTACACATGTGTATTATGTTATTTTATAAGTGTTTAGGGCGTTAAAACTGTTTGTTAATATTCATGGTTTAGGCACATAAAAACACAGCAGACCTGCAACAATACATTGTTTATGAATTAAATTTTCTGCAAGCTTCTTAACGACTAAATGTATGATAAGACACATAAACGGAAATCTTGGATGGAATACAAATAGAATTATATAAACACTTAAAACAACACATGTCGATCAATAGTTGTAACAAAATACAAATATAATAATCTTGAAGAACGTACTAAATCACACCTGGTCGATCCAATGTCATAACGAAAACATTATCGTTGATCTGAACGTTGTCTTCATCAACGTTTTCAGCGGACTTGTTCGTATTATTTACTGGTTCCTCCATAATAATGAGACAACAAGATCGAAAACTAAATCAAATTCTGGGAATTATGTAACTGTTCGAATGATTTTGAATTCTTTGTTTTTTGAACTGATCAATACGATAAATCCGAATTGAATAAATTCATGAACTCTGTGATTTACGTAATATTGGAATTGAAATCAATGTAAAGATAAAAGATATTTTGAATTGATAATCACTATTAGTTAAGAAATCTTGTAACTGGCAACCTAAATTTTTAAAATATAGATTGAAACCTAAATTAAAAAAATTACAATCATATCCTTGATAATTAAAAAAAAAGATCAATGGTCCAGATTAGTTCATACAGTTTACTATAAAGATTCTGTTCATAAATGATTCTAATATATATATATATATATATATATATATATATATATATATATATATATATATATATATGTATATTTACAACATAAATCTAGGAGCTGAACTAGGTAATAGATAAATTCAAAAGATACAAACTAATAACCTCCTAATATAAAGTATATCTCCTAACAATAACAATAATATACGCTGCGGATATCATGTTCAAGGGAAAAAAGAGGCCTATTGGTACCAATAACAAGTCACCTACCTATCCTTATTAATAAGTGATAATTTCGACTCATTTACTTGTCAGTGGGTCAATTCATGTTATGCTTTACGTTATGCATTTCCTTACAATGCATATTTAGTTAGTTATTAGTAATAGTAATTTTTACCCATTTACTAGTTAATAGGTCGAATGATGTCCAAAATGTATGGTCAATGGAGAAAGCATCCTAAGTTATTTTATTCAAGTAGTTCAATCGAAACTAAAAATAAATTTAAGTTCTGTAATCAGGTTTCACACCAAATTAATCATTGATAAGTTGTAATTTTTCAAAATAAAAATAACTAACAAATCCAACAACTCTAAGAGGATAGAATCAGATGTCTTAAATAGAAAATCAGGGTTATTAGAAACTTCAAGTGAAAATCACAAACATAATGTGAAATGAAGAATGAAATCCAAATATTGGAATAATATAGGTTTGCATTCAATACAAAATCAGTTCTAAGTAGAGATCTGAATCACTTATACATATTTATTTTGAACCGCAAATTTAGATCCCCGACGAATCACTACTGGGGTATCATTATGCAACGAGTAGAATTACCATATCATATCTATCAAACGTAAGATATTTCAGAAATAGTGAAAAAGATAAGCGACACTATTAAATAACAGTCCTACCTACCATGTTTAAAGCAATAATTCAATAATTACAAATGTTTATGTGCTTTTTGTCATTTTTTATTCATAACTAAAGCATTATAAAGAAACCTTGAACGTAAACCAAAATCCAAATAACTTAATTCTTTTTTATATTAAATGTGTGGTTATACACTTCGTGGAAAACAACTTTTTTGTTTTCATTTCCTTCCATCAATAAATCAGTTTAAGTAAAAGACCCACTTCATAAATTTTTTTTTTCAGTTATTTGGTGGACGTTACCCCATGAGAGATCAATTTGGACTTTTCATCAACATAACCCCCATTTACTACAAATGAAGTGACCTCGAAACTGCATCAGATACTATCCTCTTTTAATCATTTATAGATTGGACCATCCTAGGTTATATTGTTTTCCTGTCTATTGGTCTTTCCCTTGAAAGTGCAACATCCTAGGAAGATTTTGTTATAATGTTGGACAACTTCCAGGAACTAACATCAATGAAGCCACTCCAATCATATAAAAATTTATAGTCAGTATATACTTAGTAATCAATCAAAAAACAATCGAGCATCAATTAGATTTTCTGGTTGTAACTAACTAACTAACTATTTATGTAAATTGTTTTATAGGAAAATTTAACTTCCAACTAAGATTTCTCCATAATTTCGTCTAATGAGGCTAATCATGCACAACTTTTATCAAAGCCGAATCTCATACCTTTCATGTACATGTTACTTGTTACCTACGGGACGAATAAGGTTTTATGTGGTTAAAAAATAAAAATTATCAATTACCTATTATCCAAAACCCATTCCTAACGTCACCTTAACTACACTTCTAACTATTTTATAGTTTTCATAATTTCAAGCTAAATTTTGAAAACTGGACACATAACTGAACCGATTACTTGATCTCTTCGCCTATCAAAGCAGTCTAGCGAAAAAATCGTATGATCTATAAAATGCATATAAGAAAAAAGATGTTAATATGTACATGTACATGTATACATGTTTTTGTTATACTTTTAAGTCAAAATAATGATATGAAACATATAATACACACACATACATACATATATATATATATGTATGTATAATTAAATCAAAATTATATTATAACTACATATAAAAATCCAAATATAAAAAAAACAAAGCATTTAGATAACTAGATAACAAGACAATAGCATATTTCTAGTTGCTTTAACACATATATAGTGATCGAGAATGTTTTAATTAAACCAGTAATTGTATTGAATGCTCTACCGGTTCACTTGTGGATCGGTTGTTAATTAAAGACGACTTGATTGTCATGGACCATACCTATGGATCACACTTAAAGCAGTCCCATGTGGTCCTGAAAACATTGTTGACTTGGTGATGGATCATACGATTGTTTCCTTGAAACTATAACAAATGATTTTACCCATCTTAATTAAGGCCAACATGTACCTCTTCCTCACAAGCCTTTTATTACTTCTCAAACCAGTTTGGCCTTCCCGATAACTCAATTGTTTTCCCGTTTATCATTTGATTTGGTTTAAAAACACTAATTTCAATACAAATAAACAAGAGTAATCTGACCAGTACCAAATGAAGTGCTAGCAACCCTGGACAAGTGGATATAGTTTGGCTTTAGCATCATCCAAACTAATTATTTTATGGGCTTAAAAAGTCAAAAAAGGACAAATAAGGAACCTAAAACATATGACAACACTTTTTACTAAATTTGGTGTTGTCATGGGGTCTAAGATCAACACGGTGTGGTGGACACTTTTGTCTTTAAACAAGGGTATACAACGATTGGTCCAAGTGGACCAATTAGTCTAAACAACTCTACACCTATCCTATAAGAATGACCAATCACCAACAAATAGGTTACAGGTGAATCTTACCAAAATACACACACGCACGCACCCTCACTCAAAGCTTCAATTGATCAAATATGGTGCTGGTTAATCAGCAGATGGAAGATGATAACTGCACAACTTCAATTGCAGCTTCAAAAGAGTAAGATAATTTGTTGATTTTATACAATCTGTTTATATTTTTATATATAATATAATATAATATAATATGTTGCGTATGTTACATTGTTTTGATAGGGCTGACTTGAAGCTAGAAATGATCCGGCTATACAGAGAAATCTTTGAGGGTGTTGACACAAGTTCAACTGCTGTAATCCCACTGGCTTCTGCTTCAACAGAGTATATATTTCTTGTTATTGATTTAAACAGAATTTACTCACATGAAAGTTGAAACTGTATAAAATGTTTATGAATAGTTTTCACAACGCGGAAGTGGAAACGGAGCTTATGATCCGCAGCATATACAGGGAAACTATATGCCCTATGTTTTATACAGATGTGAGTCTCAATATCTCTTTTTATGTGTTTCTTATTGAATATTGTATTTATTGATCTTACTGTTACATCTTTCACCGTATAAGTGCTACCTGTCACTAAGGGTGCAAACGAGCTGAGCGGAGCAGAGCCCGAGCTCGTTTAACATATGAAAGCTCAAGCTCGGCTCGATTCAAGCTTTATTTCTAAAGCTCGAGCTCAGCTCGAAGGTAATTTTTAAAGCTCGGGCTTGGCTTGATCTCGACTCGTTTAGCATTTATTAATTAGTTTTGTATTAATTATAATTATTATTATACATATAATTTAGTTATTTTTATATTTATATAAATGGTAATTATTATTTAAATACATGTTTAATCTATTAATAAAAAATATATTAGGCTTGCGAGTTGGCTCAATAAGCGAAGCTCGGGCTCAGGCTCGTTTAATAAACGAGCTTGTTTTTAGGCTCGAGCTCGTTTAAGCTCCGCTCGTTCGAGCTTTTATTCGAGTCGAGCTCGAGTAGCTCAGCTCGTTTACACCCTACCTACCAAAGGGCCTGTAGCCTAGTGGTATCAAGGTGTGATGAAAGGGTGTCTCTTCCCCTAAGGTCACGGGTTCTAGTCCAACAAAGACAATTTAGATATATGAGTGTGTTTATGAGAAAAATTATTTTCTAGTCAAGGGTGTCACACCCGCTCATAGGCGCAAGAACGAGGTGTGATCGTGATTGATTCTCATTGCATACGATATAAGTCAACATACTAGATGAAATAAATAACTCGAATGCCAAATGTCATAGATAGTTTTAAAAGACCATACAAATTTAAAGTATAGTCTACATCTTCTTCAAAAGATTACAAGTTTAACAAGACATCATTAAACAAAATAAAGGTTCATAGGTTAAGGTTTTGCCCATTATATCACCGCAAGGAGCGATATATAATAGACAAATCCCTCAAAAGTGGCATCGACTTCTGATTCTTGATTCCTGTCTTGTTCATGCGCATGGCCCACTATTTGCCAGAACTACATGTAAGTTTAAAAACGTCAAACGAAGTTGGTGAGTTCATGTTGTTGCTTTTGAATAATTTGAATCCATAAAATGTGAGATGTATTTGTAAAACACCGGTGTGTTAAAGCGTCAATGAAATCGTTGATCATTAATGTATAGCTCGGACATTAATATGTGTGACAACATAGGAAGCAATCCAACCGTTGACGATTTTTGTGTCGATTACCCTCAACTGGGACACAAAAGCACTCTTCTGTGTGGGTCTAATAAACAAGAGTGAGGCTTGTCAAAACCTGATAGATCGACCCCCTTTTGTTCCTTGGTCTAATGATGATTAATGGTGCTTAAGTACAACCCTATTCACACATGACCTATGTTGTTCCATTTCCTAGCTTATCTTACCACTTGTACATGTATCACCACCGAATGTTTAAAAACTAGAAAGCGTTTAAAAGAGGGGTCATGAACTCACAGGTTGCGTTCCGTAAGCGTACTAAAGATCTCCGATCCTCTTCTAGTCTTGCAACGTAACCTACAAGCATCCTACATTCCGTTAGACACTTAGGTCTATGTATCTAAATATGTATTACGACTTTGTATTAAGTTTTATGGAGTTAATGTTTAATGAGTTGTGTCTTAGATGAATAATTTATAAGTTACTAATATATATTTCCCAAATTTATATCTTTGTATATTTGTGAGTTGTATAAACGGGCCTAGGCCTCTTGTAACTTTGTGCCTTGCACGAGTAGTATGTACGTGTCCTCAACATCTTGTAGTCGGGTCTCACACGTTTGTCTCGACGATGTCGTAAGCGGATATATTTTATATTCTTTAAAGTATATAACCTTGCTTAATGTGATCTGTAATCATATTTAAGGTGTATGTCTATATATATTTAGTTAGATATATATATATATATATATATATATATATATATATATAATTCAAGATCTTTGGGTGTTAAAAATAATATATTTTTAACTTGTTTTTGTATACGTATACTTGTCTTGGTGTACCTTTGACCAAGTCAAAGTGGGTGTACACCTCTTATTAAATAATAATTTTAATATTATTTTAGTATAAATATACTTGCATAAATACTTGAATATCTTGTATTTTCAATATGTATACACTTAGGCAAGTGTAGAAGTATTTAGGTATGGATACCCATGTGTTTGGTATTAAGATTTGGTTTGTGTAAATGTTCATAATTCCTTCCCTTGGTAAAATATAAGTATTTTGTATGTTTTAAAAGTAGTCTTGAACATAAGTCTCTAAGTAGAAAATACATGTTCGTGAATTCCTCTAAAATATATTTTTAAGATGTGACAAATATATTTTTGGTTGTCGTCAAAATAATACACTTTAAAGTTTGGCAAAAATTTATTTATCTTCTATACTTACGAAAAACACGATTTTTATCACTTGTTCGGTTTACAAATATACTTTACCAAGCTTCGACATAACTTATATTTTTAATCCGGAATAGGTATATAGTTTGTTCGTTAGTTCGAAATGTCCATGAATTTTTTATGAGTAATTACATATAAATATATATTTTGTATCCTTGTTTGTATGCCCAAGTATGGGTAGTCATGTGTATCATTATATTTGTATTTTTAAGTGTATTTTGTACTTGTACTCTTTGAGAGTATTTAGTGAATTAGAACCCCCTACATGTATACTAATACATAATATACACATAATCACACAATTTTTGGGTGACCACTAAATATATATAATTTGCCCTAATTATACATATTTATATCAACCTTTATCTTTTAGAAAACTCTTGTTCCTTACGTTATATTTTGTGTAAAAATTTAGGGAGAAATCATGCTTAATATCTTCAAATATTTAGCTAGTAAAAAGTCTTAACAAAATATATTTTCTAAGTGTTGGGATTTTATAAAATTTTTTTCCATAGTTCCCCTTGTAATATGAACTTTCTCCATGTATAAAAATATTTGTTAATAGGTTTCAAAACTCAACATTTCATCCACCATGATTTACAAGACTTTTATTTAATAGAATTTCCAACATATGTGCATGAACTTGTAATAACATATAAACTTTTAAGTCCATGCTTTTCTTATGCTTATCATCATTTTACTCATGTTTATGTTAACTTTGAAAACATGATCTTTCAAGAACAAAGTTCATCAACAAGACTTTCACTAGTTTATCTTAGACTTTAAAAGTCTACCTTTTCAAGAACAAAGTTTACTAGCAAGATCTTCCCATGTATTTACTTGTCACAACTTTAAATCATGTTTATCGTGTTTTGAAGTTCATGACATCAAGTTAGTGGACCTTGCTAATTAAATCCTTATCATAATATTAGCAAGACCACTAGTTCATCACAAATCATACATGGTCTATCACATAAGCAACTCAACCATCTAGTAAACAACTTGTATATTTTTAGTGTTCTTTTAAGTTTACCAAGTCTTTTATGATGAACTTTAAGATGGTTCTTATTGTATATCATAAACAACATATAATATGAAGCTTAAACAAGTGTAAGATGACTTACTACTAGCACTAGTGGCTAGGGAAGATCAAGATGATAAAGAGAAGGTAAGTTGATGAAGAAGATGGTGGATGAGAGCTCCAAAGTGGGTGAAATGGATTGCTTCAACTTGGAGGTTCTTTAGATCATCATGAACTACATGGAAGTACAACTTGATCTTAAAAAATGAAAGAAGGTGGTGGTGGCGGCCGCAAGGGAGGGAGAGGGAGGAGAGAGTGTGGTGTTTAGAATTTTGAATGTGGAGGTGGATGTGGAGATTAGAAAGATTGTTTTTAAGCTTGTTAGTATTCTTTTCAAAGATGCCACTAACATCAAATCTTCTAACTAGGTCCAGGATTAGTGTGGGATCTAGGCTTACTAACAAAACATGTGCTTAATTACTCATATGGCATCTTTGGCTTGTCAAACATTGGAGGTTAAGTATGTGGTTAGATGAAGAGAAGAGAGGGGTGTGGGTCCCCTTGGGGACGACTACATGAAGGGGGGGGGGGAGTCTTGAGTTTTAAAAAAAATGTTAAGTGTTATATGGTCTTGTTGTTTAGGGTAAGACATGTGTAGGATGTTTAATTATGTTTAGTTAGGTTCAAGTTAAGCATTTAGGGATTGTAATTGTTTTAAGATGTCTAGTGATCCTAACTAGTTTTGAAATGCCAAAATCATGCTGATTAGTTCACTTAAAATGTCTTGTTCTAGTTCGGTTGTTAATCTTTTAATGGGTCATAAGAATGTAACTTATGTGATATGTAGGATATAGTGTGCTTAATCATTTAGATGATAGCCCCAATACTTTTTAAGTTGTTCATGTTACTTAACATCATTTATGAACATTGTATAAACTACTAAATGCTGATTTCTTGCTGAATTTTATTATTTACTGCCCGTTTTGGACAGTTTTGGTGCTTGTTTACCTCTCGGAAGGTGTTAACATGTATCCTTATCTTTTCACTTAGGGTTTGGTATAATTTTTGATATCGGAATTAAGTCTAGGTCCTACGTCTATCGTTTGCTGAGTACTGAGACTGTGTCAGCACTGTTTGTCTAATTCGGTAAGTGCACTAGCTATTTGGTGCATTGTTTTAACTGTTTCAAGTCGTGACAATTTAAAATATAAAACATGCATCGTTAAAATGTTATTCTGCAATATTTCTAAATATATGACATGTAAGCATGAAAAATTGACGTTTAAACATATAATTGAATAATATAGGAGGGTATTAGATGTAGAGATGTTACTAGAAAAATGCCCGTTGTCACAGATGGCTGCAAACGAATCAAGCCAACCTCATAGTCAAGCAACTTTTTTCGCGTTTGTGTCTAAATTTGGGCGTTAGGTCATATCTTTAACAGGGCACAAGCTATCTGTGAACAAGAAGTTTTTCGTGTTTGTGTATGGCCCTTTTCCTACAATTTTAGTTTTGTTTTTTGTATTGTAATCGGGGTCTCTCTGGAAACAGCATCTCTATCCCCACGGGTAGAGCTAAGGTTTGCCTACATCCCATCCCCCCTCCCCAAAACCCTTCCAATAACTTTGCTATTTGTAGGATTTACTGGTTTTGATGTTGTTGTTGACTTTATATCTGTTTCCACCTACTGGATAGTTCAATAGACGATTCTTTATTATGTATGCTTCTTTGTCACCAAAACTGTGACACTATATATGGTTTCCAGCTACTAGATCTTGAGTTTTATTCTTTTATATCTAGTAACAGAACCATGCTTACTGTTTCTTGATGTGCTCAGTTCAACCAAATTCATCAAAACTTTCTTTTCATCATACGAGAGAAATTTGGTTTGGAATTGTCGACGGGCATGGCATGGTAAGGAACACAACTATTAAACATAGAAAGTGGTAGATCTTGTAGCTCACACATACATCATATTTTATCAGGAATCTTTGTAACACGGAGAGTACCTCAGGATCACAATATTTGCAACTCAAGTTCTTAAATGGAAACTCGGCACCAGTCTCTACTGGAAATTTTATTGAAGGAGACGAAGAAAAACCCTTTTTAGTAGCTTTGGTAGATAGCATTTCAGGTCAGATTGTTACCAAAGTTGCTGATGTCACACCCAGACCCGCAGCGGAATAAGAGTCGGGGCATAATTGGGTTATCACCAAAGCTCATGATGTTTAGTAAAATGTTTCATATTTATTAAATTCAAATTACAACTTAAATAGTCAAATTAAATCCATACGGTTACAAGAAAAATGAAACTAAGTAATACAATCCCAAAGCTTAAACTGAATTATTCTTCTAAGCCTTCCTATGTGTTTCTTGCCTCAACTGGATCACCTGTATCATGTGTAAAATGGGGGAAAATTTTGGGTCAACAAAAGTTGGCGAGTGAACCTTGTTTAAAACATTGTTATTGATTTCTTGTTGTATTTAATATTGAAAAGTTGTGCAATATTCATATGTGAGCAAACATATATAAACAAACAATCACAAACCACCTTGAATAAGTATATGACATGAATGATAATGTATTGTGAGATCAAGGCTCAATCAAACGGAGCCGATCGTATGAAATGTATGATGATGTATGTGAGATCAAGGCTCAATCAAACGGAGCCGATCGAATGAGGCGCCTATACTCAACCCGTCTCCCACGGGGAGCTGATGGGCCTAATGAAATGCTTGCACTGAAAATGATAAATCCAAACTAAACATAATCCACACAACAATTTGTACACCTTTGATACACATTAGATCACAAATATGATGTATGCACTAGTGTTTATAATTATATAATAGTAGATTTGTACGACACATGATACACCCCAAAATGTGATTAAAACGGGGAATTTGGTAGAGATTCACTCACATTGTGTGCGTTCTTTCGATAACTTGGATGCACACGAGTTTTGGGATTTGATCGACGAGGAAGACTAACCTAAAATAATAACGAAATGGTTCGGTAAATAAATGGATTTTATTTCATAATTTAATAGGGTTTTTAGATTAATTTTTGTGAGTCTAAGGACGTTTTCTAACTTTAAAAATATTATTTTTAAGTATTTTTAAATAATTTTTCAATTAAAAGAAATAAGTAAAAATAATATAAAAAGTGGGTTGGTCAGACAGTGATTATTCAGGCGCTAAGCGGAATCGAACTCGGGACCTTTCGTTTGTGTGCACGCAGCCCGGTCAACTGGGCTGCGTGTCTAACCCGTTAGAATTCCTGATTTAAATTATACTTATGCTCTTGTTAGCTCTATTCAGAAATAAATAAATTTAAAATAAAGTTTTTAGACCAAACAACCCGCCGCGCTTACTGAGGTTCGAACCCGCAACCGCTATGCTAGTCTGCACCCAGCCCAACCAACTGGGCTGGGTGTCTAACCCATTATATAATGAAATTACTTTATATTTATATACTTTTTGAGAACTGAATTAGTTTGGTTTATAGAAAAAAAAACATTCTGATTAGAAAGCCGGCGATGGGGAGGGATTCGAACTCGGGTCGTGCATGTTATTTACGCACACATTCCACCATTGGACTGTGTGTCTAACTCAGTTAAGATCCGTTTATAATTTCTTTTAAATTTACTAATCGAGAACCCATCTTCTTCAATGGTTTCAACACTGAACCAGAATTCGATAATCAAATGATTTTAACTACCCTGATGTTATAAATACTTAGCATGAATTGAACATATTACACAGAATAAAATTAAGACTCATACCAATCAGGAAATCGAGGTTCGCTTTTCTGGTGACCAACTCCGGCGATTGCAGACCGTGAATCCGACGAACAGAAGTTAGAGTGAAAAAAATTGAGGGTTTTGCGAGTGTTTCCGAGATGTGAGGCGATGGTATTATTAGTGTAAATTAGGAGTAATATCATTTCGGTTTTCAATCTCGACAATCATATGAATCGAGTCATTGAAGATTGAATTGATTAAGAACGTGGGTTGTAACTGACATTGTATCATCGGTTACACTCAGAAACTCGCGACCACACCAAAGGTCTCTGGTTATTTGAAAGCCGTTGGGCGGTTTCAGTTCTTGACGCAAACAGATGAATTCACGGGTGGAACTTAAGTTTTATTTGATTCATTGATTACACAAACGAGTCAAATGGCGGAGTGGTGAAACGCTTGTTTGTTGAACCGGCTGACCCGGGTTCGAAACCTGGCAGCGGTATTTATTTTATTTATTCACTATTTCTTTGTTTTTATTGATTATCCTTTAGAATTTTAAAGTTTGTTGAACCGGCTGACCCGGGTTCGAAACCCGGCAGCGGTATTTTATTTATTTATTCACTATTTCTTTGTTTTTATTGATTATCCTTTAGAATTTTAACAATGTTTATTAGTTATGTATCGTTTAAAATTAATATGAACATTAAATACGCAACGAAAATTATAACTGAAATATTCGATTAATAAACAAAGTGGGTTTTGAGAACCCGTTTTTCGACGGATGTTACAGTATCCCCTACTTTTAGAAATTTCGTCCCGAAATTTAAGTAGTAGTGGTAACAGGAAAAAGATGCGGGTATTTTTCGCGCATTGAGTCTTCACGTTCCCAAGTAAACTCAGGTCCTCATTTCGACTCCCAGCGTACCCTGACAAATGGAATACGACTTTGTCTTAAACGCTTCTCTCCGAAGTCCATAATTTCTACTGGTCTTTCAATGAAATGCATAGATTCATCGACTTGAATGTCTTCTAGAGGAATATGGAGGTTTTCATCAGCGAGGCACTTCTTCAAGTTTGATACGTGGAATGTGGGATGAATTCTGTTGAGCTCTTCTGGTAGGTCAAGCTTGTATGCTACAGGTCCTACTCTTTCGAGTATCTTGAAAGGTCCTACGTAGCGTGGTGCTAACTTGCCCTTCTGGCCAAAACGAACTACTCCCTTCCACGGTGATACTTTTAAAAGTACTTGATCACCAATGTTAAACTCCAAGGGCTTTCGTCGTTTGTCTGCATAACTCTTTTGACGACTTTGTACCGCTAGAAGATTGTTTCGAATTTGATGGATATTGTCTGTTGTTTCTTGAATTAATTCTGGACCGGTGATTTGAGCTTCCCCAATTTCGTGCCAACATACTGGAGATCGGCACTTACGACCATATAAAGCTTCGAAAGGAGCCATACCGATACTTGAATGATAACTATTGTTGTACGAAAATTCAACCAATGGTAGATGAGTGTCCTAATTCCCTTTGAAGTCTATGACACATGCTCGAAGCATGTCTTCAAGAGTTTGGATGGTGCGTTCAGACTGTCCATCAGTTTGAGGATGAAAAGCGGTACTGAGGTCTAATCGTGTACCCAAGGCGGCTTGTACGGCTCGCCATGTTCGTGAAGTGAAACGACCATCACGGTCTGAAATGATGCTTAAAGGTACACCATGACGGCTTACGATCTCGCTGATGTAGATACGAGCTAACTTCTCGTTCTTGAAGTCCTCGCGAATCGGAATGAAGTGAGCTGATTTTGTAAGACGATCAATGATTACCCATATAGTGTCATACCCACTGGAGGTGCGAGGTAACCCGGTAATGAACTCCATGGTTATGTTTTCCCACTTCCATACAGGTATTTCAGGTTGGGTTAGAAGTCCTGAAGGTCTTTGATGTTCAGCTTTTACTTTGGAACAGGTAAGGCACTTGGAAACAAAAACAGCAATATCCTTTTTCATGCCAGGCCACAAGTAGGTGTATCGCAGGTCTTGATACATCTTGTCGGCTCCTGGGTATACAGAGTACCGTGTTTTGTGCGCCTCATTCATAAGGAAATCTCGAAGGTTATTGTGATTGGGAATCCATATGCGATTTAGATAGTACAGAATACCGTCGGATTTGGTTTCGATTTTAAGTTCTGCTCCACATGACAGCTCATCGCGTACGTCGTTTTCTGTTACAGAAACATGTTGAGCTTCTCTGATTCGATCTTTGATGTCGGTTATGATTTGCGAACATAGAAGACGAATGGAGTTCGCATAACCTTTTCTGCTGAGCGCATCGGCCACCACGTTTGCCTTGCAGGATGGTACCGAATTTCACAGTCGTAGTCGTTAAGTAGTTCGACCCATCTTCGTTGCCTCATATTCAACTCCTTTTGGTTAAAGATATGTTGGAGGCTCTTGTGGTCAGTGTATATTTCACACTTGGTACCGTAGAGGTAATGTCTCCATATCTTAAGGGCGAACACAACAGCTCCAAGTTCCAGGTCGTGGGTGGTGTAATTCTTTTCATGAACCTTGAGTTGCCTAGAAGCATAGGCTATCACTTTTCCCCTTTGCATCAATACACAACCTAGTCCTTGCCCTGATGCGTCGCAATATACTACAAAGTCATCGCAACCCTCAGGAAGTGTGAGGATAGGTGCGTCACAAAGCTTTTGTTTAAGGGTTTGGAAGGCTTCTTCTTGTTTAGGTCCCCATATGAAGGGTTTTCCTTTATGAGTCAAAGCCGTGAGTGGTACAGCAATAGGAGAGTAATTGGAAATGAAGCGGCGATAGTAACCAGCCAAACCAAGAAATGATCTAACTTCGGTAGGGGTACGTGGCGCTTGCCATTCCTGTACTGCCTTGATTTTCGAAGGATCGACATGAATTCCCTTGTCATTGACGACGTGTCCAAGGAATTGTACTTCTCTTAACCAGAATTCGCATTTGGAGAACTTAGCGTAGAGCTTTTCAGTCTTTAAGAGTGTAAGGATAAGTCGGAGGTGTCGTTCATGATCGGATTTAGACTTTGAGTAGATAAGAATATCGTCGATGAAGACTATAACAAAACGGTCGAGGTAGGGTTTGCAAACTCTATTCATTAGATCCATGAAAACGGCTGGAGCGTTGGTTAATCCAAATGGCATGACCATGAATTCGTAATGACCATAACGAGTTCGGAAGGCGGTCTTTGGGACGTCTTCTTCATGTATTCTGAGTTGATGATAACCAGAACGAAGGTCGATTTTTGAAAAACAGGTGGCGCCTTGAAGTTGGTCTAGAAGATCATCGATGCAAGGTAATGGGTAGCGGTTCTTGACCGTTAACTTGTTGAGTTCTCTGTAGTCGATACACATGCGGAACGTTCCATCTTTCTTCTTCACAAAAAGAATAGGTGCACCCCAAGGCGATGAGCTAGGACGTATGAATCCTTTGTCAGTCAGCTCTTGCAGTTGACTGGCCAGCTCTTGCATTTCGGATGGGGCTAACCTATAAGGAGATTTTGCAACTGGCAATGCGAAATTCGACTTCTCTCATGGGAGGAAGTCCTGAAATGTCGTCAGGAAAAACTTGGGTAAAATCTTTTACTACTGGGTTGTCTTCGAGTTTCTTCTCCTTGGTTCTCTTTTTGACGACGTGAGTTAGGAATGCGACATAGTTCTTGCGGAGATATTTTCGGGCTTGAAGACAGGACATTAATTTGAGTCCTTTCAAAGGGGTTTCTCCAAAGATTCGTAGGGTTTGACCGTCTGCAAGAGGAATGCGAATGAACTTTTCGCGGCATACTACTTCAGCATGATGTTGGCTGAGCCAGTCCATACCGATTATAATGTCGAAGCTTCCCAACTTCATAGGAATGAGGTCAACTGGAAAATCGTGATCGTTTAGAGTGAGGGTACAATTTCGTATAATAGAGTTTAATGAGACTGGTTTTCCGTCAGCAACTTCCACCGTTATAGATTCCATGAGGTTATCACGAGTTTGGTTGAGGATCGGTTCAAATTCTAAGGATACAAAACTCTTATCCGCGCCAGTATTGAATAACATGGATGCATAACTACCATTTACGAGAAACGTACCATTAACCACGTTGTTGTCGGCCCTAGCTTCATTGGCGTTGATGTTGAAAGCTCTTCCTCTAGCAGGTGGAGGAGCTTGGTTAGCTTGGTTTGCCGGATTTGCTTGAGCTTGGGCATGGATGATGTTCACCAAGCATGGACAGGTGTTCCTGAAGTGGTTCGGGTCTCCACAGTTGTAACAAGCCCGCATAGGTTGCATCATGGGGTAGTTGGGTTGGTAGTAGGATTGGGCTACATGTTGGGCAGGTGGTAGGAGTAAAGGTTGTTGGGCTTGACCCACTATCTGATGGTGGGTTTGGGTTGAGGGTTGATTGCGGTTCATTCGCTGAAGTGTGCGACAGGTTTGGATGGTGTGACCCGCACAGCCACAGCTGGTGCAATGTTGGCAGGGATGTTCAGGAAGGTGATGGTATTGACAACGGTTGCATTTTGGGTATGGGCCGGAGTATAGCTTTTTATAGGGTGCAGCTGAGGGGGCAACTTGGGTGATGGGTGCAGCAGTGATAAGGGGGTTTGTTTGTGTGACAGCAAAGTTTCTGTTGTTTCGTTTCCTTTTACCAGCAAATTTCAAAGAGGAAACGGAATGGTTTGGGGTTTGGGCCTCAATGGGGGCTTTCTTTTTCTCATCCTTGAATTTGCCATTTCGGATGCGATTCTCGCTAGTTCCATAGCGGCTTCATGTGTTGCGGGAGAAGTGCTTAGAACCGAGTCTTGAATTTTCGAGGGGAGGCCTCGAATATAGTGTTCAACTAAACGGTACACTGGGGTGAAGAAGTTGGGGATCATTTGGTTCAACTCAAGAAACCTTTTGTTGTAGGAAGTATGATCTCCTTCCTTTTGTTTTAACGAGTGGAATTCATCTTCTAACTTTTTGATTTCGCTTCTTGGACAGAAGCGTCTAGTCATAATTTCCCTTAACTCTTCCCATGTTAATGCCATAGCATCTTCGATTCCTCTCTTACCCTTTTCTGTGTTCCACCAGGTAAGGGCTACCCCAAACAGTCTCCCAGTTGCGTAACGTACCTTGCGATCCTCGGGACAATCACAATTGAGGAAGGTGTTCTCCATTTCTCAAACCAGTGGAGGAGAGTAGTGACACCTTCGGTCCCTTCATATTTTGGGGGATCGCAAGACTTGAAGTGTTTGTAGGAGCACTTTTTGGAGGGAGGGTTGTCAACGTTCTGGTCTTCTTGATTGGGAGGGTTGATGGGATTCGCGGTGAGAGTTTGTTGGACTTGAATTACGATGTCAGGAAGCACCGCGGCCATTTGTTTTGCAATTTGGATGGCCAAGCGTTCGTTTGACCTTCCTGACTTTCTACCTCCACGTTGCTGCCTAGCCGACATCTACAGGAACATACATAGGAAGATTGTGAGTTTAAGGAGTCTTTTTAGGTGTCATGTGTCGTTAAGAAAAAATAAATAACATAATCATCAATAATGCAACTACATCCATAGGATGTCTTGGGTTTGCTCATGTTTGGGCCTCCAATGTCCCCCATACCATCGCCTGTATAGTCATGTGGGCCCCCATGACTATTGGCTTAGTAGGATTCACATTGGTGTTGGCGGTTTAACACTCGCATCACCCGAATGAAAACCATGAAATATGATTGCGAGATGTATGGTAGGAGGGTGTCCAGGTATAGACACAATGACAACTCAAAGTGGGGTTAGCTCACACGACGTTTGGTATAGCATGCTTTGGCCTAATAGGTCCTTCGTACTCTCATCGTTAGTCCTCAGGTAGGCAAACTAGTCCTTTATTTTGGATTTATACGAATGCCAAGCCTAGACAGGATGTTCCGACTACCGGTACTCGTACCCTTCCGGTTACTACATGCCCGTCATGGGAACTCACTTTGATGTGATTGGAAAAATACAAATATCGTTGCAAAAATCATGGGAATTGTGAGGTGTGTGCTCTCAAGGATATGATATGTTATGAGGATATGATTCATGATAAGCATTGTATAATAATATGTACTTATGAACATGCTTGCATAACATTGAATGTAACAATAAACATAAAGCATATAAACATCATGAATTTTGTATGTAACACATAAACAATTTAAAAATTCTAATCAACTATAGTATAGGCTCTAAGGGTCTAATAACCTATCCTATATCCCTATAGTCATGGCTCTGATACCAATGTGTCACACCCCGACCCGCAGCGGAATAAGAGTCGGGGTATAATTGGGTTATCACCAAAGCTCATGATGTTTACTAAAATGTTTCATATTTATTAAATTCAAATTACAACTTATATAGTCAAATTAAATCCATACGGTTACAAGAAAAATGAAACTAAGTAATACAATCCCAAAGCTTAAACTGAATTATTCTGCTAAGCCTTCCTATGTGTTTCTTGCCTCAACTGGATCACCTGTATCATGTGTAAAATGGGGGAAAATTTTGGGTCAAAAAAAGTTGGCGAGTGAACCTTGTTTAAAAACATTGTTATTGATTTCTTGTTGTATTTAATATTGAAAAGTTGTGCAATATTCATATGTGAGCAAACATATATAAACAAACAATCACAAACCACCTTGAATAAGTATATGACATGAATGATAATGTATTGTGAGATCAAGGCTCAATCAAACGGAGCCGATCGTATGAAATGTATGATGATGTATGTGAGATCAAGGCTCAATCAAACGGAGCCGATCGAATGAGGCGCCTGTACTCAACCCATCTCCCACGGGGAGCTGATAGGCCTAATGAAATGCTTGCACTGAAAATGATAAATCCAAACTAAACATAATTCACACAACAATTTGTACACCTTTGATACACATTAGATCACAAATATGATGTATGCACATGTGTTTATATTTATATAATAGTAGATTTGTACAACACATGATACACCCCAAAATGTGATTAAAACGGGAAATTTGGTAGAGATTCACTCACATTGTGTGCGTTCTTTCGATAACTTGGATGCGCACGAGTTTTGGGATTTGATCGACGAGGAATACTAACCTAAAATAATAACGAAATGGTTCGGTAAATAAATGGATTTTATTTCATAATCTTAATAGGGTTTTTAGATTAATTTTTGTGAGTCTAAGGACGTTTTCTAACTTTAAAAATATTATTTTTAAGTATTTTTAAATAATTTTTCAATTAAAAGAAATAAGTAAAAATAATATAAAAAGTGGGTTGACTTGTCAGGTCTAACCGGGTCTGACCGGTCAGACAGTGATTATTCAGGCGCTAAGCGGAATCGAACTCGGGACCTTTCGTTTGTGTGCACGCAGCCCGGTCAACTGGGCTGCGTGTCTAACCCGTTAGAATTCCTGATTTAAATTATACTTATGCTCTTGTTAGCTCTATTCAGAAATAAATAAATTTAAAATAAAGTTTTAGACCAAACAGCCCGCCGCACTTACTGAGGTTCGAACCCGCAACCGCTATGCTACTCTGCACCCAGCCCAACCAACTGGGCTGGGTGTCTAACCCATTATATAATGAAATTACTTTATATTTATATACTTTTTGAGAACTGAATTAGTTTGGTTTATAGAAAAAAAAACATTCTGATTAGAAAGCCGGCGATGGGGAGGGATTCGAACTCGGGTCGTGCATGTTATTTACGCACACATTCCACCATTGGACTGTGTGTCTAACTCAGTTAAGATCCGTTTATAATTTCTTTTAAATTACTAATCGAGAACCCATCTTCTTCAATGGTTTCAACACTGAACCAGAATTCGATAATCAAATGATTTTAACTACCCTGATGTTATAAATACTTAGCATGAATTGAACATATTACACAGAATAAAATTAAGACTCATACCAATCAAAAAATCGAGGTTCGCTTTTCTGGTGACCAACTCCGGCGATTGCAGACCGTGAATCCGACGAACAGAAGTTAGAGTGAAAAAAATTGAGGGTTTTGCGAGTGTTTCCTAGATGTGAGGCGATGGTATTATTAGTGTAAATTAGGAGTAATATCATTTCGGTTTTCAATCTCGACAATCATATGAATCGAGTCATTGAAGATTGAATTGATTAAGAACGTGGGTTGTAACTGACATTGTATCATCGGTTACACTCAGAAACTCGCGACCACACCAAAGGTCTCTGGTTATTTGAAAGCCGTTGGGCGGTTTCAGTTCTTGACGCAAACAGATGAATTCACGGGTGGAACTTAAGTTTTATTTGATTCATTGATTACACAAACGAGTCAAATGGCGGAGTGGTGAAACGCTTGTTTGTTGAACTGGCTTGCGTATTTAATGTTCATATTAATTTTAAACCATACATAACTAATAAACCCGGCAGCGGTATTTATTTTATTTATTCAATATTTCTTTGTTTTTATTGATTATGCTTTAGAATTTTAACAATGTTTATTAGTTATGTATCGTTTAAAATTAATATGAACATTAAATACGCAACGAAAATTATAACTGAAATATTCGATTAATAAACGAAGCGGGTTTTGAGAACCCGTTTTTCGACGGATGTTACAGCTGAGGCGGCAATGGAAGTTGAAATAGTCGTTCTTGAAGGTGTTTCTGATGATGATGGAGCAGATAACTGGACTTCTGATGAATTTAACAATAGGATTGTTAAAAAATGGAAAGAGCAGAACGTGCTTAAAGGAAATACTTTTGTGAAGTTGAATGACGCTATTGTTAATGTAGATAAAATTTCATTCACACACAATTCAAAGTGGAAGGGAAAAAGAATGTGCAGAATTGGTGCAAGGCCTGTGAATGCGATTTTTCCCACTCATGTTAAAGAAGCGAAAACAGAATCGTTCCTCGTTGGGGACAGACGCAACGACAGTAAGGCTTTTTTCCGAACATTGAAAGATATTTTTAACTAGCTAATAGTTATTTATGTATTTGAGAAAATATAGTTTATTATCATTAAATACTGATATATCCATGTCAGAACTTCAGATTACATTTCGATCTTTTGATTTTGGACTGAACTAGACTAGAGAAAGGCAATTCGGATCTTGTAATTAGCACAATTTCTAAGTTTGCAGTTGACATAACCTGTTCAAAAGTTGCTAGAGGCCCATAACCGATAACCTGTTGTGTTATAGCTTTGCGATTCATATAAGATACGGAACTCCTTTTCAGCAAATATAGAGGTGGCTTCATGGCCGGTTGAGCATGTTAGGTAATGTGGTCATGGCAGTATCAGGTTGAAACATGTCATTTTTTTTGCACAAGCCAGGTCTGGTACAAGCACTTCCGTGACAAAATTGTTTTTGACAATAGTTGATGCCTTAATTATGGATATAGAAATATTTTATTCCTATAATAGTTTAAATTTTGAATAAAATGCCTTAGGAGGTCGAATGCGTAATAAATAGAGGTTGGGGCATTTTCAACGCTTTTGCCCTTTTGCCACCTCTAATTGCATATGGTGAAGTTGCTCCTATTGCCTAGTTTATCTAGTTAACTTATTATGGTTTCATAAGATACAATGAACAGCATAATTCTATCTTTTAGTTAATGGAGTGAATAACTTACAATCACCCCTTACGATTTTGTTTTGCAGTGTACAAAAAGCACGAAATTCCATCCTTATCAGACTACTTATATCGATTACGCAAGATTTCACACCGCAGTGATTGCTACAAACGATTGAGTAACCACACAAACCTTACTTCTCCTAGAAGTCAAAGCCCCAAGCGGCCTGCTTCTGAACACACGATCTCAAACTCCCCAAAGCAACCGCGATATGATCATCCCAAGTCCAGTCCAAGCTCTATGACTAGTGTTGGTATGGATACTAGTATTCACCATGAATCAAAACAAGATGATGATGATGATGATGATGGTGATGATAATGATGACATTTCGATGTATCTTAATTTTAATTTGCTTGATACATGGAAGATTGTGTGTTATGCGATAGGATAGATTTCTATGATTTCAAAACCATGCAGGAGGAGAACGACATTTTGTCTTGATAATACAGTTATAGTGATTGCAGCATCTATATAAAGTGCACAGACTTGTGACTAGAAGGTGACTGCAGTTTGTTTGTAAATAAATGTTGCCGATGACTCCTCTTTTTTCCAGCCTTCATGATGTAAATAAACTGATGTAGAGAGCTTTGTTTGTTGTTTATTCCTAATTATAGGTTTGTGTAGTGTGTATGAATATGCTCTAAATGTTTGGTGTATATTCCAAATTATAAGCTTGTGTGGTGTGTTTGAATGTGCTCTAAATGTTACTAATTTTATAATATGTATAAAATTTATAAGCACGGCCTTTTGTACTATAAGATACTATTCTTATAGTTGGATTAAGTACCTGTTATATGCTATTGGAACATATATTATCATTAGGGTAGCCCACGGATTATTAGACATCTAGGTTTCCTGCTATATCTATATATTGTAATCACCTATTGAATGAAAATCAATTCAGTCTTTCATATATTTACATATGAAATGTTTTCATGGTCAGACCAAACAACGAACTGATTCCTTACCAGTCCATTAGTTGAATAGGATTCAAGAACCGGAATTATTATTACGGCATTAGAGAACATTCAAGCACACCACACAAACCTATAATTAGGAATAAATACACAAACAAATTGATATTGTTTTGAGACAACATTTGGACATAACAATTGTTTAATCTACTCACATCTTTTCTCCTGCATCAGCTCGCAAAGGCAGGAAAAAGACAGCTTTCTTCTGCGGCATTTATTTACAAACAAACTGCAGTCACCTTTCATTCACAAGTCTTTTCATGTTCTATAGAGGCTACAATCACTATAATAACATTGTGATGACAAGATGTCATTCCTTTCGTAGTTTTATCATCACAGAAATCCATCCTACGTACCGCACACCACACAATCTTCCATCGTCTATCACGCAGATCCAGATTGAGATACATTGAAATGTCACCATCATCTGGTGGTAGTTCCAAGCTGTTCACTTCAAGGCGGATACGTAGTACTGTCCATACCAACACTAGTCATAGAGCTGGGACTTGACTTTGGATTATCGTATCGTGGTTGCTTTGGGGAGTTTGAGATCATGTGTTCAGAAGCAGGTCGCGTGGGGCTTTGATTTTAGTAGAAGTAAGGATTGTGTGGTTACTTGGGTCAAATGTCTGAGGAATTACCACATTAAGGTTATTATGGACGATGAGTTCAAGGTGGCACATGGTTCAAGATGCTTGATAAGTGAATCTTGGTCATTGAAAGGGACTACCCAATCCCAGTGTTCAGCTGAAGATGCTATTAGCTTCTGAGCTTCAGCCTGTTGGGATCACCATCATCTGGAGCTAGTTCCAAGTTGTTCACATTTCATCAAGAACCGACAAAAAAGGGTTTGCGGATCACCCCATATTAAACCTAACCCACCCATCTTGCCACCTCTAGAAATTTTGAAACAAAAATGGCCTTCATTATAAAGTATTGATACTATCAGGCTTGGTCCGTAAGGCTGCCTTACTTATCATTATTGAAGGTATTTTATCCTTGTGGATAATCATTTATCCGTCTCAGATATTCATGAAACTAGTTTAACTAAAGAAAACATACCCTTTTGTCATTGGGAAGCTTATCACAAACAAAATGAGATTCTGCAGTTATGCCCACCAATTGCTTGAAAATATTAAATCCAGACCGTTACTCTTTAGACCATCCCTTGGATGGTAATACAAGTATAGCCCCTTGGACTTATCATCCTTCCACATATCTGCATGGTCAATTATGATCTTCCATGTCTTATGACTAACTTTAAGTATCTACAAAATAGGACAGTGTTGCTTAGAGCCTTGAAAACCATTGGACAAAAGTTAGTGGAAAAACAAGTAAATAGTCAAATCTATTAGACTTTGTGGACTTATAGCATGGAGAGTAAGGAGGTCCATCACAGTTTTACGCGTACTTTACTCAAACGTTTGTAGCACTCAATACAGTTTGAAATCTTGCGTAATCAACAAACGATTGGGTAAGGATGGAATTTGGTGCTTTTTGTATGCTACAATGTAAACTCATAAGCGGGTGATCATAAGATAATTACTACGCTAACTCAAAAATATTATCTTGTTCATTGTATATTAGGAAACCATAGTAAGTTAACTAGATAAACTAGGCAACTGGAGCAACTTTATGGTATGCAATTAGAGGTGGCAAATTTCAAGTTGGGTTGTGTATTATCTCAAGCGGGTCAAATACAAAACGTAAGCTTAAAAAGGACAACGCGAAAGGGTTGAAAGTCCCCCAACCTCTATTTTTACGCATACAACCTCCTAAGGCGTATTATTCAAAATTTAAACTAGTATAGGAATAAAATATATCTATAGGAACTATAACTATTGTAACTTTTTTTTTGCACGAAAGTGTTTGTGGGTCAACCCGACCCGACTCGTCCAAACAAATGACATGTTTTAACCTGAATTGTTGTGACCACGTTACCTAACGTGCTCAATGGCCATCAGGCCACCTCTATATTTGCTGAAAATGACTTGCATATATCTAATATGAACCACAAAACTATAACACAATAGGTTATCCTTTATCGGCCTCTAGAAACTTTTAAACAGGTTATATCTACTGCAAACATACAAATTGTGCCAACTACAAGATCTGAATTGCCTTTCTCTTGTCTAGTTCAGTCCAAAATCAACAGACCAAAATGTAATTTCATTTTTTGTATTGTTTACAATGTGTACAACTCACTATATATAGAGGTTAGACAATCAACTAACTTCTCTAACTAACTCAACCAACTACCTCTATACATGTATACTATATATGCACACTCTAATATGCCCCCTCAAGCTAAACGACGAGCATCCACGTGAAGCTTGGACCGTAGATTGTCAAACCGAATATCAGACAATCCTTTGGTCAGATATCTGCAATCTGAAGTGTAGCGGAAACATATAGAACATGTAAAATACCCGTCAAAACCATGTCACGAATAAAATGAAAGTCAATCTCCAAATTGTTTGGTACGCTGTTGCGTAATCACACAGACCGATTATATTAAGAGTAAAATCCCCTGCGAATGAAGAGTGTGTAAGATAAAGTTACTAACAATATCATACTCCATTGAAAGCACAGCTCTCGGAACTCTCCTTTTGAAGCATCCTTTGAATGCCTTTGACAACCTTTACGTCAGCTGCATATAGAGAAAAGATTTGACGGCCCTCTCTGCAAAGCGAGTTATTGTTATCATAAACAATTGTCTGGTGGCAGTTTTTGTCATGAATGTAAGATGTGTGTGAGTCCGGTTAGTTTGCACCGAAACATGTTCCCACACAATCAATGAACAGTAAAGTTGATACAAGTTGTATTTTATCACTAATCAATTAGCAGGTAAAGTAAAAGAATTTAGGTGTGATTGGAAAACGGGTCCGAAGCCGCTATAAAATATGATTATTATTATTATTATTTGAGTAAAGTACAATTTTAGTCCTTGACGTTTACACCCTATCTCAGGTTCAGTCCTCACTTCAAAAAATTTAACACTCACGTTTTCAATTGGTCACAATCAAGCTCTTATTGTAAGTCATCGTTAGTTGACCGTCAGAGACTTTAACGTTGACAAAGGTAGAATTGTAAAATCACCAAAACTAATCCCACTATCAACCATATCACTCATCCATCTTCTCTTATAACCTATCATTCAATCCCTCCTTCCCCCAAACACCTCTGGGTCCAAATTACAGGCGCTTCAATCACCCACAAGACACCTGCTTTCAAGTCCGATCAAGCACAGCATGTTGTCGTACGCCGTGATTTTGAGAACAAAGGAAGTAACAGGTACGACATTTCCTGAATTTCACTTAACAATCAAGTTTCAAATTGATACAGTTCAATAAAATGGTTAATCTTTGAACTTGCAGCTAGTTTAAGGGTCCAATGTTGGAACCCTCTAGTAAGGATCTAAGTCTGAGTGGTTGTTCAGGGTGTGGGGAGTGCTACTATCGAAGTGGTGGTGAACAAGGGCCGTGTCAGAATTAGGATCAAGCTTGTGCGATATTGAAGTGTGGGTTTTTTAGGGAGACCAAAACCCCATATTTATGACGCATACTTAGATACTACGCTTAACTGTGATAATGGGTTTTTTAGTTTGATCATTTTTTGGGTTTTAGTTGCTAACGATCATGTGATTAATATGTAACTTTTGAATTATTTGAAACTAGTAACTGCAGTTTTAATATTTAACTCTTGACTGCATTTAAACCAGTAAGTGAATGCAGCTTCTGTTAGTCATTCTTGATTGATATTGTGAATGCCGGTTCTGTTAGTGATTCTTCATTGATATTGTGAATGTAGGTTCTGTTTCAGTTACTGATTCTTGATTGATATTGTAGTTATACAATAGGGATATTGTTTTAATGTAGGTGTTGTAGGTTTTGATTGCACAGGACAACATGCATATTCAGCCATGTTTGTATAATCAAGGCCTTAACTTGATCAGGGAATTGTAGGATTTAGGATTGATCAGGGATTTGTAGGATTTAGGATTGATCAGGGATTTGTAGGATTTAGGAGAGTTATGCATATTGTGACTAACTTATAAATAAAACAGGGATAAATATGTATTTGGTTTGCACAACGGGACTTATACTAAGGGTTGTGATAATCAAGGGCTTAACTTGATTAGGGATTTGCATGATTAAGGAGAGTTATGCATATTCTGACTTTCTATAATGAACATGCATATTCTGACTTACAAACAGGGATGAACATGTATTGACACTAAGGGTTGTTTCTTTTTAGTGAACATGGCAATACAGAAGTTTAGATAATCTGTGATGAATGGTTATTGTATGTAACATGTCAAAACATATGTTACAAAGGTAAAAACAAAATTTTAGTTCTAGTACTTTGAACTTCAAATCTAGTTACATGTGTTGTTATGAGGTTTTGTAGTTGTTAATACCTTCATATTGCAAATGATATCAGATAGTGCTTAGTTGCTGAATTAGGATTTGTTTTGAATATGAAGGGAATTATGTCATTTATAAGTTCAGGGACTATAATTGTAAGTAAAGTTATAAGGGGGTATTATTGTCTTTTCACTGATTTACAAATGATTAGTTAGTGGGAAGCACTTGATTGTGAGCAACTGAAAAACGTCAAAGACTAGAGTGTTGAATTTTTTGAAATAAGGACTGAACCTGAGATTGTATGTAAACCCCAGTCTTATAATTTTATTAAATGGCTCCACACAAAAGTGTTTTACTCTAAATAAATTAGATTTATATGTTATTGAATGGCTCAAGTTTATAACTCTAGCTTAACCTGGCTGTTCTCAAAAATAACTATCTCAAAACACCTTTAGGGCATCTGGTTTACTTAATCTTTGTTTGAAACTTTTGAAGACGTGTTTTCTTCTTCATCACTTTTATGATGCAAAGGAATATGTTTAAGCCATAGACCGCCAGAATTTCCACTTACCAAGCCCCATTTTGTCTAAAATCGAGTATGTAGAGCAAATCCAAACCAAAAAAGTATGGCTCTTCGTCTTTGCTCTTATCCTTTCAACATAGAGATAACTTTTGCATAAAAAAAGTATCAAAATTCACCACAAATTTGATATAAACGCAACATCCTATAGAAAAAAACCAAACAAATGCATCAGAATTCATAGTTGTCGTATAGTATGATCGACAGGGTGGTTATATTTGCATTTACTACCATATCCACATGTCCCAGTTCTCTTCCGTCATTCTCGGTCACTCCAAATAAGACTTTCCTCCTCTCACACCCCACAGCCCCAACAACCTCATGGAATCTACACACATTCCCTAAATTACACACACACAAAATCAATCAATCAAAAAAAATTAACAAAAAAGTTCGTACGTTGTTCAAAAAGCTAGAAAAAAACCTTAACAATATCAAAATCAATTTGTAAAACGCAAAGTCCAGAACAAAACCACTACCTTCAAGCCCCGTTTCTTAACCAACTTGTATTCACTCCGTTTGCTGGATATGTTACGCTTGCAACCGCTCCGACCCGTGCTCTATCGTACATCTCCATTAATTGGGTTTTCAACCTTCAATTACAAAATCGCGAAACCATTTCCACAAATTCAAGTTGCCGCCTTTAAGAGACCTTAATCGCAATCCTACCACCGGATTCCCTTACAAACCGCTTGATGTTGAATAAGTGGCCTCTAATGTAGTCTTAAAATCCTACCATCAACACCACTAAGGCACTTAACCCCAGCCATCGAACCCAAACATCCACCATTGGTTCACCATTTCTGCTGTTTGGGGTTCACTACAAAATCGAAGGAAGATGATGGGGTGTGAAGATAAACCGGTTGAAGGCAACCAGAGCGAATTATTGAGAGATAGAGAGAAATTCATTTTTAGACCGATCTTGGTTGCCTGTCAGCTTGTGGGTTGTGACCGAGGGGCCAAGAAAGCGACATTTCTAAGCAGTTTATTCAAATTATTTCAAAGATTTCACCTAGGCATACAATTTAGGGTTTGTGTGATTAAAAAGGTAATATATAATAAATAGTCCATGCATTGAAGAGTTGTACCTTAAGGTATATGAGTTGTATCCCTTAATTTTCAACTTTCTCTCTCTTATCTATATTATTATTACCTTAGCCGCAAGGGGAACACCGCCGCCATCAAATAATGCCGCGCGGGGAGTGTTTGAATCAGGGACTCATTGCCGCATGCGGGGAAGGCTGATTTTGAACGTTGGGCATGAACGTTGGAGATACAACGGCTATATGACCGTTTTATTTAAAATAAAAAAAAACAATTAAATTCCTTTACAAATACCATTTTAAACATTCCATTTTTTCACCCAATTTACAAATTCTCAAGCATACCATGGATAGACAAAACAATGGCGATGGCAAGAAAAAAGTTTCGGGTTCTAGTTCGAATGTGAGGGGCGCGGCTCGCAAAGTAGACGAGGCAGACCGAGTATGTACCAACCCAACGTTCCACCATAATTTTTTTCAAAAAACGGGTTTTTACAACACCCAACCCCTACCCAACTATTTGCCACAATTTTTTTATTACCACAAGGTCCCCCGATGGTTGCACCGGGAGTGTACGAGTATCCTACGAAAGCCCAAAACGCTTTTGACAGGTTTGCTTATCGGAGTCCACCGACTCAATCTCCAACAGATAATGTTGAACACATGCTTCCCATATACGATGACAACGAAGATGAAGAATTTGTACCCAAGAATCAAAAGTTAGATGAAGATGAAGAAGCCGACGAAGAGGAAGATCTTGAAGTTGAAGAAGAAGCCGAACCTGAAGGGAAAGGAAAAGGGGGTAGGGCGGATCCACAAAGATGGACGAAGAAACAAGAAGATGTGTTAGCGATGGCGTATGTGCATTGTAGTCTTAACATGAAAAAAGGAAATGCCCAAAAATCGAAAGGTTTTTGGAAGAAAGTTCTCGCACACTACAATGCAACCGTTGGAGGAAGTTCACGGACCGTTCACAAGTCCGTCCGAAATGGATAGCTATGTAAGCAAAGTTGAACTTATTCAACGGTTTTTGGCATCAAGTGGTATAATTTTTTATACTTACATACTTTTATTTTTTACCCTAATATATTCTTATTTTTTACATTAATATAATTTATATTGTTATTATAGGATAGTTTACGTCCTAGCGGGAATGATGATACTCATGTTATAAAACAAGCGTTAAAAGATTCCCAAAACAAAATTCGGGTGGCTTTCCTCATATTGAGGCGTGGGAGATGGTAAGAAAGCATGAGAAATGGGCCCCGGTACCATTGGTGGGTGAGGATAGTGGTAGTTCGGAGCAAAATAGAAAGTCACCGGATTTGGGTAACTACCCTAATGATATACCCGAGATAAACGTAGACCCCTCTCCAACAAGGCAAAAAAGAAAGAGAAAAAAGATAAAGGACCCGCAACGTCGAGCGAAAGGTCAGTTGGTATGTCCGACAAGCTACAAGAATACAAATTTATGAAACAGGAGTTGATGGAAATTAAAAAGAAACGAGAGGAAAAATATATCGAGTTGGCGGATGAACATCGAGAGACGTTGAGATCGATTCGCTTTGATAAGAGTCTGGAGACGTTTAACAATCCACACGACTATGTTCCATCGGAGATGTTAGAAATCAAACTAGTCTGAAAACGCGAGATCACAAAAAATATGGATAGTCATGTAGTTTCTAAATTTTTTATGTTATATTTTTTTAGTAGGTTTAATTTTATATAATGTTTTTTTTTAATTTAGTTAATGAAATTTTAGTTTGTTTATTTTAATGTACTTTTATTTTGTTAAAATTATGTTAATGCAGTTGTGAAATCCTCAATTGAAATTGAATGCGATTTTCAGTTTCTTCTACTCAATCTTTCTCCTTCAATGCGACAATTAGCTTCAATCACCCATTTGTTTCATTCCCTTCTCCTCTCTTATCAAAAGCATTAAGAACAACCTGAAGAATCTTTCCCTTCATCTCTCTATCAAAAGTATCTTATTAAGCAAATTGGATGGACAACCATGTATCAAAAGACCCAGCTTAAATTTGCTTCTCTCTATTAAGCAAATTGGATGGACAACCATCTTATTAAGCAAATTGACGGGCCTTTGGAGACAACATCTAGAGGCACAATGTTGAGTCCAAGGTATATTGACTTTTTTACGACGTAGTTTGAGTTTGCTAAAGATTTGTGTAAATGTGCAGGAGAAATACAAGAACGATTACTTCTTTTCCTGTATCGTCAACTTCAACTCGTTAAGGCAGTATGCGTCCGCATATAGAAGTGGTTACGTTTCATCCCTCACCCATCTTTTATAATGATCGGTCAAACTCAAGGCAATTACAATTTTTTAGTTGTGTTGGTAGTTCTCTCAAGACACAATGACAAAATGACATTTGACCCACGGTATGACGTCTGCCCGTTCTTTTGAATGAGGACTCCTTATTCTACTTGACAAATTAAAACCATGCGCAGACATCAAAAAACCATCTTCGCATTTTAGCTGGCACTCATGTAAGTTTGCCTCTTGTTTCCTTTTCCAGACTATTGGTTTTGGTTGGCAGGACATGTTTGGTTAAAACACATGTTTTGTAAAGTTAAGGAACTTAATTACATTAGAAGTAAAATGAAAAATTTGTTGTTTGCAAGAAGAGCGATGACCGTTTTGTTATCATCAAAGTTTGTGAATTCTGGATTCTGAAGATTACATCAGAGTTTTATCCATGGATTTGTTCTGTTCAAATAGACTTCGTATATTCATTTTTTTTGTCACTCTTCAGAAAAGTCGGGGCTTGTTAGCAATGAGGTTGGAGAAGTGTTGGTTTTGTTCTTCTACTATATATGGATGAGGTTAATAACAAGCTGCTTGACTTGTATGCATATGAAAGTTCAAAGAAGGAAGGATTCATCGACGAACTTTATAATGCAAACACCAGCGTAATTGTTAATGACTTCAAGATCTTCCGGTTCGACCATGTGAGTAGTCTAATTTTTGTTTATAAATGCGATTTATGAGGTTTTATTAAGTTATCATGTTTGGCATGTTTCTAAAGCTTTTCTTTTGGTATACATCATTTGACCCGTTAACATAAAAACATAACCCTAACCGATCCATTTGATGCGACTCCAAGGCTTTTTCTTCTTTTTTTATGTATCTGATAATTGGACCACTGGTCATGCTATGTAACCTATTCATGTCGACTTCAGCGAAACCGATAAATGTAGTCGTTAGTTTGGGTTTCTTAAGATAATTGTTAGATTTGCATGCATATGAAGGTCATGGTTTGCACTGTATTGCAATATCTTCGAGCCAACAATACATTATAGAATATAGCCCATGTTTGTCAATACACGAAGTGGTTATGGGGCAGGTGGCAGCAGCACCCTTGCCGGATAAAACAGTGGGGGTGGTTAAAAGAAAGAAGAAAAAGGAAGAGACTAGAGCCCACAATGGGTCAACACCCAACACCAACTGTTTCACGTCATCGTAACGAATAACCCACAAACGGCATACACACAACACAAATCTCAGCAGCAATAACTACGAGATAACTAAACATACGCATCTGCCGTAACGCGCGGACATTCCACTAATATACATCATATATAGTAATCGATATTAGATATATATAACCTATGAGATAATTAGTTTGGATCATCTAATCTACTTGAGGGGTGTTATGTTCGGTAGAGGAGGATGAGTGGTGGTTTTTATTTTAAAATGTATTTTGTTAATTATTTTCGAACACTTTAATATTGATAATTTTAGGCAATTACATTATATTCGAAATGTGAATTCAAACATGTCAAAACTTGTTACGAGATCATATATATTTTGTTTATAAATTAATCCGTTTAGGTTAAAAATTGTATTAGAATAAAAATTGTATTAGAATGTTTAAAAAAAAGCAAGTAAGACCGTGTATTTAGTTTATTTAACTAACATGCACAATATATTTAAGATAAACAGATGACATAAAAACTAAATATTATGATATAAAAAAAAAGATTTTCCTTGGAGATGTGATTTCGTTGGCTCCTTAATATTTAGAGAGTAAAATACAATTTACGTTCTTATGGTTTATCAAATAAACAATTGGAAAATTCGTGTATTCTTATTATTTGTTCTTATTTGTTGTTGAAATTTTATATATAACTGTATATACATATTATAGTACATGAGCCATATTATTATTTCGATTTAAAAAACTTGTAAAAACATGTATAATAGTTGTAGGTGTATATGATGTGGATTTAATATTGAATTTCACGTAATACATATCTCAGTATAACCTTTGACCACATAAAATCAACCATAAATTGATATATTAAATGCCTAAAAACCGATGGGTATTAAGTAATAGTACGAGTGTACCACATATGATTAGGGTGGCCTCATTGGTGGCCCGGTTGCACACATCAGTCCAGAAGACTTCCCTTTCGATGCTAGTTCCTGGAAAGTCTTAGACATTATAACTGAATCTTCCTCAAAGGTTAGACTTTCATCTGAAAAACATGAGATACCACAAAATCTAATGTCAAATCTATTTTATTATTAAAAGATGATAGTAACTGATAAGGTCATTTCACTTTGTAGAAAATGGGGATTATGTTTGTTGAAATATCTATCATGGGGTAACATCTTCTAACAATCTAACCTAGTTAGCAACGGTCAAAGTAACGGAGATGGGTTGGTGGAAATTAATTATACTTTATTATTATTATGATTGAAGGTATAAAATAATACTTATTTTATTCAGAAAAGAGAGTTGTGTGGGGAAGAACGGTGTGAGAGAGAAGGATACATATATTGAAAGAATAAAAACATATGTGTACCGGGTTTTTAAATACAAATAAAAATATTGTTTTCACGAAGTTTACAACAGAAAAAAAATCAATTATTTAGTTTATACATATAATATATATTCATTTTGAATGCTTTAGTTGTGATTAAAATAATAACCAACTATAAACTACGAAGGTCGAAAACGCTTACATTTATTGTTTTAAACATGATAGACATTAAGGTTGTTTAATCATTTCTATTTTCTACTTCTCTCTCACTACTTTTAAATACTTACAAGTGATTATGCATTCATTGGTTCTTTACTTATAAAAACTAATTTTGTATTGAATGTGTCCCAAGACTTGGATCTCAACTTTGGATTCAGTTTATGTTTGTGATCTCTACCTGATGTTAATGACAACCTTGATTCTCTAAAGTTATTCAAGACATTTGATTTTTTTTAACGGCAAGGAACGACGTGCCAACTACCGTGACATCGGGCGCTGTGGCTAAGGTCGACTACTGTAGTCGACCGCCGTCAGCCCCTTGGCTCTCCCCAGATGCGCGGAAACCCGACTTCCACCAGCCCGAAAGCATCGCCTCCTATCCAAGTCGAACCGGCATCACCCGTATTCGCTCTTCACCTGGATGCCGCAAAAAATAATGAAGAGAGTGAGAATCGGTTTAAGTAGGGACTGTGAGAATCACATAAACAACTTGTGTCATTTGCTTTAACTATGATGTATAAGGCGGTTATGTTACTACATAAGCTCTGCTCTTTCTTACTCCAACTTCAACTCACAAGCATTAGGTGAAAGTTGAGAATGCGGTTTTCACAGTTCTCGACTTAAAAGTGGTTTGAGTTAACAACCCTGAAAACCGCATACTACCCTTTCTTTGCTGATTTAGTGGGAGAAAGAAAGAGAGTCGGGTAGGTGGTTACATAACCATCTTATGTATTGAACTTAAAACATAAAGATACAAGTGTTTGTGCGGTTTTCACAATTCTTTACTTATTCTTGGTTATGTATTGGAACAATTCTATATATATACAAATGCATATATACATATCATGTATTCTTACTCTGGAAATATACTACTATTATTGTGCACTATGACAATCTTCTTTTCTTGGAAGCATGAAAATCATCCAACCTTCTTTTTGGTGAGGAACATATGGTGAATGTTACAACACAAAGCAGCTTCCTCCATCTTTTACAAGATCGTTTTTTCTCTGGTTCAGGTCGAATGGAAGTACAAAGAGCTTTGAACTCACAATAAATCTCATAATAACAGGTACCTAAAGATGCAGGTAAGAATTGCGGGCTCAAATCTTGTTCGTCATGAAGCATGATTTTGTTAAGTATATGAATGCAACTTGCAACGAATTGGTCCTTATTAATGGGAATTACATCCTTCAAGTTTTTAGATGCAGAAATTACCAACTTCTTGGCGTCTTCCTGCTACCACATATATACTATAATTAGAGGTGGCAAAAATAAGGTTGGGTAACTTCCTAAAATGTATGGGTCCAATGTGAACACTTATATTGTCCATAAAAGTTCATATTTTGATGAATGATTAGTGTGTCAAGTATTAATAAAGATTCGTATCATTTAGCTAATAGTATCATGTTTGGATAGGAAACATGCCTTTTGGGTCTCAGAGAGTATATAGCTGGAAAGAAATGAATCCCCTTGGTACAATCCCAACACTTCACCTGAGATATTGAGAATAACCTCTGTTTTTTGGTCAACGGTAGAACGGTACTTAAGTATAGCAGGACATTTCTGAGCATGTTCCACCGTTGCCTTCAAGTTTTTTGCATGCTTTGCACCACCAAATATCTAGAAATATCCCAACATTGTAACAATGATCAAGTTTCAGTTTATTGTCTATACTTTGTATAAAGATCTGGCCACTAAAGACAACACTGTGTGTTGCTTGGTATCACATGTATGCGGCCAGTGGTTATACCGCTTGTGACATCTAGTCACTAAAAATAACAAAAACTAACCATAACTGTGAAAGTCACTCTCTCTGTCGACTGACTACTGGATAACTTGTTTACGCTTTTAGATATTCAAGACGGTTACTATGTGTAGAAAATGATTAACAATTTGATATTAAGTTACTAACACATTTCAAGTTGGTTTGTGCAGTGCATATTCTACATATTTTAAGTTTATGGAAGGGGATGAAAGAACATTCTGCAAAAAGAAAAGAAGTATAAGATTGACTTGTAAATTGATCAAAGTTACCTCCTTGATACATTGAGGATCTAGAGATAGACGCACAATAAAATCTCCCACTGTTTTGACCTCTGCGTTGATCAAGCTTTCAGCCAAGGTACCCCTTTTGTTAATGTTATATAATCGCCATATATCGTCATTCAGCGATGGGATAGGATGCTCTTTGTTTGCTGCAAACCATTCTCGTTGATCCCAAAAATTTGTTCTCCATCTAAGAAATGCAATCGTTTTTTATTTACACACACAATCCTGAGATATACTCACCTTCATTGCGGCGATCACTGAGCATAAAGGGCTTTGTCTGTGCTTCTTTAACATGAACCCCATCAAAATTGTCCACAAACCTCGCTTGTAGCCTAACTTTGGAAATTTTCATCCACGTGCTGTTATGTGAAAAAGAAACCATAGGAAGAACAGCAGCACCTTTTCGAAGCTTCAGAGGTAAATTATTCTCATAAACATATTTTTTTCCTTCCATGTGGCAAACAAGTTTGCACTCAAATACATTTCTTGAATCCTCAGCTTCTGCTTCAATAACTACTATTTCCAATTTTCCTGAAGCTTCAGGCTCTGAGTTCACTTCTTCCTTTGTACAACTGTCAATTAAGGTCACTGTAACAGGCATGCCGCCTATGTCTTTTATGTGGTCACCAGTGTACAAAGGGGAACTGATGTTTGTAATCCTTAACTCTAAGTTTCTTGGTACAATATTGTTGGGACTGTTAGATCCAATAAGCAATATGGTTGATAAGAAAGTTTCTAAAAGTCAATAATGGTGTATTATAAACGTATAATCTTCAACCATTTACTGTAAATATTGGCACTCACCTGGGTGTGACATTGATCTCTTGATTTTTATGTGACAATTCAATTTGTTCTGCTACCTGAAAGTAACTCTCAGTAAGACACTTAACCAATACCTATAAACAAACGTTATGATACGGAGCTGGAAAGAGGGAAACAGGCTAGAAAAGGGCCCAACTTAGAAAGATGTCCGGAGTTACGGGGACATAAGTAGGCAAACACGATGCAGAAGGCTCCCGCATGAAGACCCAAATTTCATCATCTGGAACCCTAATTACAAAGTTGTATATATTTCCCAATGAGTTTTAATTTATTTCTATTAAATTCACACGTTTATTATTATAACCGTGTAATCAAATTTCAATTTTCAAAACTTGGCTCGACCTGTCATATTTACATGTACCTTTCAAATTAGAGCTTCATGTAACGATTTAATCATTCAATAGAACATTAATTTCAACCTGAAATTATTTTCTCCATTGTTCTTGCTTCTGCTCTGCATCTTGTTAACATTCATATGGCATATCATATTTAAGCTAAAAAATAAGATTAATACAGACCCAAAACGCGATACTTGAAATCTACGTATAGTCAAGGTGCATGGGCGCACTAAAGGCGAGTAGGCCTAACTCTAAGCCTAGGGGCCAGGCGCTTAAAAAGCGAGGGCTTTTAAGCTAGACGCATAATATAAGATACCATTTTTAGGTTTCTTTAGAGCTACTTAGGTTGTTTAAGGTTTATCATTCTTATTTTAGGTGACTCTAGCCCGTATACAGGGTTTTTTTTACCATCTTTGGCTGGAATTTGGCCAAAATTTTACCGGAAAATGCTCTGAACCTATGGCTGAGAGCTTGAAACCACGCGGCACAGCGCATATGGTGCACTGGGCTGCGCTTCAGCGCCTAGGCACCCTAGGAGGGCAACTTTGACAACATAGCTTGAAATATTATTAAACATGGCTTACACAAGTTGCAAGGGCTGGCAAAATTGAAGAGAAGACTATTATAGGGAAACTGCTATAACAACTCCATCCAAGCCTTTAGTGATCCAAACAAATGGGTGGGGGTGGGTTGAATAGATCTGAGAAAGAAAGCAAAAGAAATGACTATGACTCCTTTGTCAATTGTTTTCATCATATCAAAGTTTCCACACAGAATTTCTGAGAACAAATGAGGAAAACGACCCAAATCTGGAACCATTAGTGATATTTATGATCAAGAAAGTCAACAGAGCATAAATTTATCATCAAGAAAGTCATCATCATCAAACTCAGTAAATCCCAGCAATAGCAAAGCTAAGATAGGGTCTGTGGAGGGTAAGATATAGACAGCCTTACCTCTACCACGTAGGAATAAAGAGGTTGCTTCCAGTGAGAACCCCAGCTCGAATTATCAAGAAAGTCAACAAAGCGTAAATAAACAAAGATATCAATTTATATATGGATAGATTTTTTATCAAGTTCAAGAGCATCAAATCACATGAATTAACATCAGAAGAACCCGAGAACACAGGAACAAGGCATGACATTCAACAGGGTCATCATAATCATAAACTCAAATGCACCAGAATTATGTTCAATAACATGCGTGATCAATAAGAACAGAACACCATCCAGAGACTAAAATATCAATTATGATCTACTTCCAAAGAACTTACAAATTATTAACGTTTTAAAGATAATATCACTGCTTCTAGTGAAGGATTCCTGTTCAACCTTCATAATATAATCAAAAATTAATAAATGTAAAGTTGTAAACTCACAAGAACTCGAACCCATTTGTCGAATTCAGGCTGCATATCATGTGGCAAATGGGTCAACATCCCTTTCAATTCATCCCTGCAGAAAGACGAATATCAAACACATTAGAAAAGAAAAAAAACAAAAAATTGTTGGAAAGCATGATGAAAAAATGGATTCTTACTCTCTGTGAACAGAAAAAATCATTTGGGTTGTAGAAAGCAAATACAATAAGAAAATATAGGAATTTCGATTCTGGAATTGATTGTGTCGTAGCATGATTCGACAATGATACTGTCGAGTATTTATTTAGACATTGTAGTATCGGCTATCACCTTCCACGCGCCTTCCATTGTAACATCAGTTTCTCCAAAAGGTCAAATATGCATACATTCAATTGCTTTTCAGTTTACTACAATTATCAATTGTTTTTCTTAAGATAAGTCGGATGCTTTCACTTTCCACGCGTCTTCGAAGATTCGATGGTGATGTAAAGTATTATAAATCGGATTATACATTTGGCTTATCTGGAGCAAGGACTTTGGTGGTGATAATAAAATCTAGGAGCTAAGCTTATCTGGAGGTTGTATCAATTCAAAACGAGCTGAATCGGGTTTTATCGCAGTGGCCTTTTGGGCGGGCGGGTTTTCCTCGGAACTGGTGGTTCGAGTATGCATCCAACTATGACTATATGAAGGATGGGATGCATTTGTTCAATTGAGGGTATTCTAAGATGCTATTCGGTAATTTAGTTGGCCGTTTCGGGTTAATATGGATTGGATAGGTAAAAAGGTAAAAAACATCAATCTTGACTTTTTTGTTAAATATATTCTCACCAAATTGTTAAACTCAAATAACCTTTTAATCTTCTATACCTCATTTATTTGTTTTAGAAAAAAAAAGATAGTATAAAATAAATGATTTTATTATTTGAATTTGAATTCATTTTTCTGATAATATTTTATTCAATAAACACGTTTTGTAAAAAGGTCTAGTACATTGTGCAACCAATGCTGTGTCAAAACTTGGAATCATGGCATGTCCTACTCATACTGTGCATCCAAGTGTTTTGGTCTTAAATTAGTTTTGTTTGCTTCTACTCCCAATTACATTGTATGTCCACACATTGCAGATGTGGATAGAAAATTACTTACATAAACGGATGCATATATTCTTGCATAGAAAAGCACATGTGTATGTACACCTCTATCCTTTTATATATTCTTACGCTTTGAAAAATGGTTTTCTAAGGGATGGGTAAAATAGTTATTTCGGGTTAGGTGAAGTGTCAAAATAAGTAATTTTAAAACAATATTCGTTCGGCTAGTATTAAAACAGTTTGTTACCAAAAATGTTCTCATGTTAAAAGTTATTTTATTAAAAAATATAAATTAAATTAGTCTCACCCGCAGTATATATTTTTATTGCGGCTCGTGGCAACGGGTGAAGGTGGCAAAAACGAGGTCTCCACGGTAGTGTTGGTGGTGGTGGTGTCGCATAAAAACAAGGTGGCACCGACAACGGTGATGCATGTTGTGGTGGCGGCAACGGTGGTGCTGATGGTGATGGTAGTCTTGGACTCTTGCCGTAAAAAATAAAAAGAATATTTGAAAAAAATAAATTTACAAATCAACCGATCTAAAGAATGGATTATAGTATTAGGGGGTCGGAGCACTTGCTAATATACCCGAAATTCTACCAATCATACATTGTTGACTCATTTTTCCCCTAAACTACCTAAAACATATTATAAGTGACACCACTACCGCACACAATGGACTCCATCCCTTTACACTACTCTCTATATCTCTCCTACTCACATACCTTTTCAATCTAGTTCTAAAACCCCAACACATTATCCGATTTGGTACCTGAATAGGTGACGAAAGTGTTACCGATTCAGATACCCTATTCAAAATTTAAATCGGCAAGTGGTGCTAACCCTGGATAATAGAGGTCTTATTTTTCAGTTAAACTAGTAATAAGCATCGCGTGCGTTGCGACGCGGGTACATTGCAAACTTCGAACGGATTAGTACAAGCGTTATATGTTGCGTTAATCGTATGAAAAACGCGCGTTTCGACGTATCCGATTGAACCCAACGTAACCTATAGATGCATTGTGATTGGATCAAAATGTAAAGTAAATCCAATTTTTATAGTGTAATCATGATATATTATATGCGACCCGCCTAACTCGAATTTATATCATCAAGTCAAAACGTATTATATGCGGCCCGATTTATATGTAGGAAACATGCAAAATAAAGCACAAAAGCATATATCAAATTTTACGTTGAAACATAAAAATACAAAGTTTAAAAGTTGAAGGATTGGTATTAAACATATGTGCTAAAACGTAAATTATCAAAGTACATATAAAAAGTGTAACTTATAAAACTATAACCTAAAAGTGAAAATTTTAAAAGGTGGTGGTGAAAAAATCACGAATTTGTACTTATAGAAATGTTAGGTTATAGTCTCTGTGACAATTTATTATTTTGTTTTATTAAGTCAATATAATGACTTCGAATGAAATTATCGTCTTAGTTGTGCCACTTCCTAGCAACTTCTCACGTGCTCTCAACCCTTCCCCACAGGGTTCCTCAGCACACCAACCCCTCTTTTTCCTCTCTTTTCTTAATCCAATAATAAATAATATATTGTACATATATACAATTGCAATAATAAATAATATTGTACATGTATACAATTGCAATTGTAATTGTAAATCGTAATTGTATTGTAATTGTAATTTGTATTGTAATTGTAAATTGTATTTAATGTAATTGTAATTGTATTGTAATTGTAATTGTAATTGTAATTGTAATTGTAATTGTAATTGTAATGTAATTGTAATTGTAATTGTAATTGTAATTGTAATTGTAATTGTATTGTAATTGTATTGTAATTGTATTGTAATTGTATTGTAATTGTATTGTATGATTGTATTGTATTGTATTGTATTGTATTATGTATTGTATTGTATTGTATTGTATTGTATTGTATTGTATTGTATTTTGTATTGTATTGTATTGTATTGTATTGTATTGTATTGTATTGTATTGTATTGTATTGTATTGTATTTATTGTATTGTATTGTAGTATTGTATTTTATTGTATTGTATTGTATTGTATTGTAATTGTAATTGTATTGTAATTGTAATTGTAATTGTATTGTAATTGTAATTGTAATTGTAATTGTAATTGTATTGTATTGTATTGTAATTGTAATTGTAATTGTATTGTAATTGTAATTGTATTGTAATTGTAATTGTAATTGTAATTGTAATTGTATTGTAATTGTATTGTAATTGTAATTGTATTGTAATTGTAATTGTAATTGTAATTGTAATTGTAATTGTAATTGTATTGTAATTGTAATTGTAATTGTAATTGTAATTGTATTGTATTGTAATTGTAATTGTATTGTATTGTAATTGTATACAATTGAAAGTTACATGAATAGTATCTTGCAATTTGTTTTTTTTCCACTCTTTTGTTTTATTTTTTAACTTTTTTTTTTGTTTTTTCCTCTCTTTTGTTTTATTTTTTAACTTTTTTTTGTTTTTTATATTTTTACCATTTAACTTTTAGCGTTAACCATTATAATCATTTAACTTTAAATACTTTTTAATCATGTTTTACGTGCTTATTTTCATGTACATGTCGGTACAAATTCAAATTTATTTACGTTTAGACGTATTTTTTTTCCGGTAATAAATTGGCTCAAACATAATATGTTTTTATGCTTATTATTATGTACATTTTCGGTTGTTTTACGTTTTAACGTGATTTTTCTTTTCAGAATTGAGTCGGGTGAAACATAATACGTTTTTATTAAACGGTATAAATTCGAGTCACTATACGTTTCAACACCGTCGCAACGCGTTGAATCTATTTTCTTACGTGCTTATTAATATGCACGTGTCGATATAAAGTCAAGTTGGTTTATGATTCGACATAAATTTTCTTCGGAAATATGTCAGGTCAAACATAATCCGTTTTCGTGCTTATTTTTATGTACATTTTTATTTGGTCTACATTTTGATGAAAATTACAATTAGTAAGTTGTGTAAATAGTGCTTTCATCTTATTGCCTTTTATATTTCTTACTTGATTTTTTTTCTAGACTTTATTATATTTAATTTTTTTACTTTTCTTTATGTTATGTGTTTTAGTTTTTGGTTCCTTTTTCATTAAAGTTATATTTAAGATAACGTTACATTTTCATTTACAAAAAATTTAAAATCAGCTCGTCCCGTTGTCTAATTTAAATTTATTTTTATGGTTTTCGTTCGATGTAAAACATGTATGGATATTTTTTTAACATCTTTCTTTCAGTTGCTACACTTAACCAAAACAGATATTGACTGAAATCCCACAGTGTAGCGCGAATAATATTTCTAGTTAAATACAGTTTATTAGTTTTATCAAAATATAATAATAAGACACATCAATCGAACAACCACATGCCTAAAAAGGGACACTTAATAAAAACTTGAAAACCGACACAGTTTTATTATTATTACGATTGGGTAGGATTATTTTTCATACAAAGAAGTTCTTTAAAGTTGTTTTATACAATAAAATAATAAACATCGCAATGGGTATTCTTGAGAATTTAAGAAGTATGTACTAGAAAAAGTGTCTTTAAAATACAGATTTTTATGTTAAAAGAAAAGGCCCTGCTAAAAGGATTTTCTATTTAATGAGTTTAAAATTTAAGTTTTCAATTGAGTTAGTTAGTTGGGTTAAAGTTTTTATACCGGCTAATATTACATAGGTTAATGAGTTTAAAAACCATATTAAGTTATTAGAATTAGTAGATTTTAAATTTTATAGACGTTTTAAAAGATAAATAGAGATAAAGTATATTAAAAAAAATAAAAGATACCAGCCCTCAAAGTGGGTCATCAGTGGTCGCATACGGTGAGATGGGTTTAAAAATGGGGCATTATACGACACGTGAACGACACGTAAGAACGTGTTAGAAATGGGGCGTGGTGCAAAAAAGGGAGGTGTGAGACGGGGCATGGAAGAGCGGCGTTATTCGACACTTGGCACACACTTTTATCTTTAAAAATAATATAAAAGCTATTGAATTTAAATAAAAAAATTATATAAAATCTATTGAATTTAAATAAAAACATTAATAATAATTGCATCCAATCACAAGCGGCCACGTCGTCTCCCACTATCCCCTTCACGCCGGTGGAATTCTTGCCGCCCCTTCAACAACACTAGCCTGGAGGCCATATCCGAGATGGTGTGTCCAACATGAAATGGCTTCCACGCTCACACTATATGTTATAAGCTTTTAATTGTTGATGCAGAACATATTATACATTATATTATACATTATAAATAAGCAACAACTTTAAGCTTAGAGTAGTTGTACCTTTGAATTTTGATGGTTTTCAAAAAAAAGTTAGAATTTTACTTTTTAACTCAAGTTTTTCGATTTGTTGCAAATTTAACTTACAAAATTGATTTTGTTCACCTTAAAGCCAATACTTTTCTTATTTTACAATGACAATTTTTCTAATTTTTATCTTTCGCAAATTTTCGATTTACGTTTCGTACTAAATTTTATGAGTTACCACGGAGCAATGTGCTTGTGTGTTTCAACGCTTTTATGTTTCGTTCATAATTTTGCGAGTTAACACGGCACAACATCAATATGTAGTTCAAGATTTTTACGTCTATTGTTTTTCATCTTACAGGTTCGTCACAACGCGTGGGTCATTGATCTCCTTATTTATTTTTTATATGTATGTTCTATGTTTTGGTTTCTTGCAATTTTAACCTCACAAAACTGAATTTTTAATTTTAACCCAAAACTTTTCATCTTTAGCAATTTAACCACATCACTTTCGATCTCCTATACCTTTCATCTTTCACAAAATTTTGTTTTACATTTCGTACTAAATTTGCGAGTTAACAAGGGCACCATGCGTATGTGGTTCAACGTTTTTACGTTTCGTTCATAATTTTGTGAGTTAACACGGCGCAATGTCTATGTGTGGTTCAAAGTTTTTACGTCTATTTTTTCTCATTTGACAGGTTCGTCATAACACGTGGGTCCTAGATCGGCTTAGTTATTTTTTTATATGTTCTACGTTTCGGTCTATTTCTTCGCTTTAAAACGCAACAACTTTAGCAGTGGTTGTCGTTGATGGTTGTGTGGCATTTGTGCTATTTGACATGGTTTTACACCCCCGCTGCAACACGGGGGTGCTTAATTCTAATTAAAATAATATGTAAAATACCTATTTGATAAATTACCATAATATAAATTAGCAACACAAACTTCCTTTATGTTGTTGTACATTATGTATTGAGGGTTTTTAAAAAATAATTGACTTTTTTTATTTCAACACAAAGGTTTTTATCTTTTAAATTTAACCACTTTAACTTTTTTACTTTTTTTTGAACGGCGTATGGTTAGGATGTTGCTAATCGGGTTAGTAGTTAGTAAGGCAAAGCTTCCCACCTCCCCTTAGACCACTAGCCTAAAAGATCATTGGTTAATTGTTTTACTTTTAACCCAAGGTTTTTCATCTTTTAAAATTTAATCCCAACATTTTTTTTATTTTCAACTTTGATGTCTCATACTTTTCATTTTTCGTAAGTTTTTCGTTCTACGTTTCGTTCTAAATTTTGTGAGTCAACACGCTACAACGTGCGTATGGGGTTCAACGTTTTTTCCGTCTGTTTTTCTCGTTTGACAGGCATCACAACCCCTCTATTTTTCTTCGTTTGACAAGTTTGTCGCAAGGCACAGGTCCTAGATCGACTTGGTTATTATTTTCTACGTTTTACGTTTCGGTCTAATTTTTTCGCATTAACAAGCTGCAACAGGCGTGCGGGTTTCAATGATTTTATGTCTGTTTTTCACTCAGTGTTATTTTTTCCTCTTTTATTTATTTAATTTTTACGAACTCTTCCAATGTTGGTGGTCACTGGCAGCGGTACTACTTGACACGGTTTTACGAACATATTTAACCTCTTAAGTTTTTTACTAATAATTTGTTTCAAGTTTATCCTTATACCTCATTTACTTTAAAAAACTATTTTACGTGCATATTTTTATGTACATGTCGGTATGAATTCGATTCGCTCTACGTTTTGACATAAACTTTTTTCGGAAACAGATCAGGTCAAATATAATACGCTTTCGTCTAAAAATATTTGCATGCATATTTTTATGTATGTTTTAGTATAAATTCGAGATGGTGTATGTTTCGAAGTAAATTATTTTGGAAAACGAATCAGATCAAATATAATATATTTTCGTGCTTATTTTATGAATGTTTCGTAAATTTGTTTGAAACCGAGCGGAGTCAAATTGTGGTTTCTTTTTTTCCTTTTTTTTCAAAAGCTCTAATTAATCTATTGTGATTATACGTGTCCGTTTTATGTTATACCCGTTACGGTTGTCTATATATGAGTCGGGTCACATGTAATACTTATGCTTGTACAGTATAAATTTGATTTACTTTATGTTTTGATCCAATCCCAATGCTTCTATAGGTTACATTAAGTTCAATCGGATACGTCAAAATGCGCGTTTTCATATGATTGATGCATCACATAACGTTTTTACTAATCCATTCGATGTTTACAATGCACCCGCACAGGTCTTTTTGCTAGTTATATAACAATATTCAAAGTGAGTTATGTAGCTGCAATAACTATCATGTCTTTGTTTCTCGTTTAAATCACCAACTCATGATGTTTTTGTTTAAAAAGAAATGGCATGGGAATTATGTGTTTGAGACAAGGGTATAACTATATATGTCCTTTAAATCATCAACTCATGATGTTTTTGTTTAAAAAGAAATGGCATGGGAATTATATGTTTGAGACAAGGGTAGAACTATATATGTCCGACTTGTTGCATATATTGTTACAAACGATTAGCGTTACTAATTGACAAAGCTTATAGTAATGTATCATTTTTTGTTACATTAGTTTTAAGGAGATAATTTTTCTACACTTGTTTGTCTTAGCTTTGTGATATGCATAAAACTTTTTAAGTGAGCGTATAGTTATTTTGAAAGGACCCGTGACAACTTTTTATAATCTCTTTACTCTTTTATCTGTTACTACTATAATTTACTTGTCGCTTTGTGTTAGTCTAAAATGGTTATTACTATCACTTTTAGCATTTAAATGGTCGATGCTTGAATTCCCATAGCTTCATTTTATGCTATGTGGATTACTATTAATCGTGCACGTAAAAAAAGTTTTTTTAATTATATTTGATAATAATTAATTCACTCTTACTTAAAGAAAATGGTTTTTGTGTGTTTTAAGTACTTAACTACTAGTAGCCGATTATTAGCTAATTTAATATAAATATTTCAAAGCGTGTCCTACCTTGGACAGAATAACCAGATTTCTTGCAGTTCTGACAGTTTGTAAATCGACACACTCCACCATGCCTTATTTAACATGTTTTGCACACATGGAAGATATCTCGAGCTTTCTTGACATTGTTTCCTTTGTTATCTCTTGAGAGTTGTCGTTTCTCTGTGCCTGTGTTGTAGTTCAACGACCATTACTGCTCCAACCCCAACTATCTCTGAGACCTTTTACGGGGACGTAGATTTGATGAATACCCTAATCTCATAAGGAAATTCCGACTTGAATCGGTACATAAGTTGGTCTTCTAATGTGAGCAGGTGGAGCACCAGAGAAGATATATCATTAAACCAAGTGACATATTCTTTTAGCAACGTCTCTCTCTTTGGTGCAAACTATGATGTTCCACCAATGAAGAGCTTCAACCTCAAACATACTAATGGCAAATCTCATCAATTATTCTTGTGTTCATCAGAGGTATGAACCTCCAACTTTCCTGTTTTGAGTTTTGTTTGTAAATCTTGATTTTTACAAGATTGTTCACCAAACCAAATGGGTTCTAAAAAATGTTTTAACACAGATCTTTTAAGTAAAAGATGGGAGTTTTTATGATAAATGGGAGATGTGTGTGTGTGTGTGTCATACATGTATATATGTGTGTATACGTTTACTTGAAAATGGTAGGTTCAAGCATACATGGATGATCTGATTACAAATAAGACATAAAAGTGATTTTATGTTTAAAAACATGTTATAAAATTTCATGGTTTGAATTGGTACATGTTGAAGTTCATATATTTGATTTTGATATCAAAAAATGCAATTTTTGGATAGATAAAAACTGGCATGTGTGTGGATCTTGAAAAATAAGTTTAAAAAAGGGTATATGTCACTTTGAAAAGACTTAATTTCATATAAAGTGTTAATCTTGGTGATTGGATTTCTTACACATGGATTTTGTACAGAAAATGAAGACTAAAATGGTGTATTCTAGCTTTGTCATGAAGGTTTTACATAAGTCCAGTTTTAGACAGAAGTAAACCTTATATTTTAAAGGGAAAACTCATATTTTAACTGTGTAATTAACTTATGTTGTGTATGTGCAGTTGTTTTTATTTCACACACCTGACAAATAAATCGACATTTTTGGTTCAAAATTTGATGTTAGTATGAAACTGTTGTAGAACATAAACTTTTATTACATCTTAAAAATATGTATTTTAAAGTGCATAATATGATCATAGTGTAGGATGTCACGAATACGCTAGAAATTACCATGCTTAAGTGATTTATAGCTAAACTTGTGTATATATGTTTTTATGATTAAAATATGTTTTAATGTTATTTATTGTATGTATTTTGTTGTAATATTGGTTTATATGTTAACAAGGTTGTTAGGATATGAGTTTCTAATTCGTGTTTGTTTTGCAATGGAAGAGAGAAAATAAGTGAAGTATAAATGGAAATAATGAATGCAGCAGAATTAAATATAAACATAAATCTAGAAAGTTGTCATAATGTTTTTCATTCAATTATCGAAAGAATACAAAATTACAATTATGACTTTTAGTCTTCCTTAACCTGATGACAAAATTTTCTGTTTGTACAAAAGGATGTAAGGTGATGACTAGATCTCTAACATGTGAGATCTATTTATACAGGTACTAACATTTGTCGGAAATCAGGGTTGACATCACCCTAAAAACGACATCTAACATTCCTAACTGAAATGATGTCACAAATGTTAGAAACATCTAATAGAACCTAGCATCAGTTCTAAGACACACAAACATTGTTATGCAGACAAATGTTCTGTTGGTTAACCTCTGTTTGTTGATTTTAAACATTTGTTCAGACCTAAATAGATCTTTGGTCTTCTTTATTGGTGCTTCAACCATCAACAGGGTTTTGCTCTTGAACAAACTTTTGGTCTTCTCCAACAGTGCTTTCATGTCTTCAATAAATCTTTGAGTCTTTCAAACAGATGCTATGTTAGTGTTCAAGATTCACTATCTTTGGAGAGAGATGATCATCATAGCTTGCTTATTCCTTGATCATGATAGCATGTTTTAGCTTTTATAATCATCTGTTCTTTTGTAAGTCCAACAATCCCCCCTAGAACAGATATGCCAAAACTCAGCTTGATTGGATTCAACTTTATTGCTCAAAAACTTCTCTCGAATTTGGCCCTTTAATTTGTAATTAATTTTCATTGAAAAGTTATCTTCTGGGTCTCTTTCAAGTTCAAGAACCAGTAGGTCTTGCAGATCTTCATTCCTTAGGCCATAAGCACTATTCATAGAGATCTTTTGAACTTCTTCATTAGTTCCGAGCAGAGTTAATTCATGGCTTATTTTATCAGACTTCCAGTTTAGAATTTTGGAGCTTTCTGCATTTGCTAGGCCAAAGTTATTTTTGATAAGTTTGGTGAAGGTGGCCTACCTAAGATTTTTTCAGTGAGATCTCCAAGGTTTGTGTTTAGATGACCATTCATAAGCTCATTTTTATGCCTTCTTTTCTGTAGTTGTCTTCATACTCTTTTATATGTGAACATCTTCTTTTGTCTTTTAAAATAGCTTCTTACAGCTAAGGAGATGTTCATTGTATATGGAAGTTTTGATGGGGCTTCAAAGGTGTTGATGGGAAAATCTACCTGGTCATATACATGCTTTCTTGGAATTGAAGAATCTTTCTCTCTTGGTGCTTCCAACTTTTTGTAGTTGTTTTCAGTTGTAGCTTCATTCCATTTTGCCATTGATCCTATGGTTCCAAATTGTGCAATAGCCATTTCCCCTTTCATTCTCTTTAGTTGTAAGGCCTTTTACAAGCCTTCTAGTTTGGAGATGTAGGCTTGATCTCTTGGTTAAGGAGCAACTTTTCAATTCTTAATATTTCATCAATTAGGCTTTAGTTGTCCAGCCTTGTCTTGCTTAGAATTGAGCTTTAGTTGCTTTGCATGGCTTAGTCTTCATTCAGATAGTCTTCTCTCAGTGTCTCTTTGAGGTTAAAATCAGTGATTGATACCTGGAAAGTTGGTTACATAGTCTTTAGCATAGTCTTCCGATGCATTCATTTTCCTGAGTTTTTCATAGATGAATTGTATTTGCTTGTCATCCTTCCCTTTGCTTTTCTCTAAAGCTATCCTTTCAGCCTATTTCAACTTTAAATACATATACTCTTTGACATTTGTAAGCTCAGGAAAGTCGGAACCCCCGACGATGATTACGGATGCCTCGATTTTGCATCGCTTCTTCTACTAGGTGGTCGTGGTAGGTCCACCTCTCGCTCTCCGCCCCTTCCTCCATCAGAATTAACGGATTAACATCATTTAAGTCGACGTTTCGAGCGTCGGACGTTGGCGTTTCAGGTTCAACCGACTTAGAGGTTTTTGACTTCTTTGTCGGCCTTCTATTTCCCGATCCGGTGGAAGAAGTTCCTACTGTTGTATGGAGGTTGGCCCATTTAGAACTATTACGAAGAAGCTTCTAAACCTTCAAGTATGGGAAATTCTCTCGTGTCGCTTGATATTCTATTAAACCCGACTGCATTATATCCTCGTCACTCTCGCCATTTTCCAACCCATCTTAGATGTTGATAAATCGATTGAAAATTTGTGCATTTGTTGTTAATATATGTCCACTTGCCCGATATTGAATTCGGTAGCCAGTAATTGTCCCCCCACACATGAGACCGAAAAATGGTTCTCGGATTCATCTCCAAACCCGGTTTTATTTTGGTTTTTTGCAAAAAAGATACAAAAAAAAAACACAATATTTAACAAACAAATATATGTATAAATTAACAAATAAAAAAGTCAAAAAAATATTACAAATTTCGGGATCCTCCGATATGTCGACCCAAGCTCGGGCTAACGCATACTCCTCTTCATCATCCCATGGTTGCACGGTTTTTCTTGTTCGGGTCTTGGTTATTTCTTTCTTTTTATTTGACACCCGTTTTTTACATTTGGTTTTGTTCGGTTGTGTCTCCTGGTCCTCCTCATCCGATTGTGTCTCCGGGACGTAGTCAGGCACGTTTTGTGATGAGCCGAAACCTTGTGATGAACCGTAACCTCCCATGTTGAAGTTTGGATTCCAACCGTATTGATTTGGGTCCCATGAGAGGGGTTGGTTCAAGAGGTTCATGATCCCGGTTTGGTTGTGATTATACTCGACATAACCGGTTCCATAGGCGGTTGGTTGGGTAAGAACCGGAGCAACGGGTTGGTTAGGGGCGTTGGTTTGGTTCGGGTCTCCGCTAGATCGAGGAGGAACGAAACCATGGTTGTACGGGTACATAGTAGAAAGAGTGGTAGAAAAATCTTGAGTTTTTTTTTATATAAAATATGAAGTGAAAGTATTGATAATAGAGAGGGTGGTTTAAAAATAATGGGGATTGATGGTATGTATATAATGTTTTAATTGTTAAAAAAGAATATTACCGTTCAACGGTAATAATTACAAATCCCAACCTTTTTCAGCCGTTATACTCTTCGCGAGAGTCCGATTTTCGACGTATAACGCCCCGGGAGACAGTGTGGCGTGGCGGAATGGGGCGCCATAATTGGTTATGGCGTTATATCATGCACGACTACGAAAGGACTTACAAGATGGTCGTTGTTCATTATTAAGATATTTGAGATACATGAGAAACTATGGACTGCATTATGGCCAAACTCCAGCAGTTGTGGAAGGATTCAGTGATGCCAACTAGATATCCGATACGAAAGATTCTAGAGCTACAAGTGGTTATGTGTTTACCCTTGAAGGAGTAGCTATATCTTGAAAGTCGTCCTAACAAACACTTATAGCTAGATCCACGATGGAATCAGAGTTTATCGCATTAGATAAAGCTGGAGAAGAGGCAGAATGGTTACGTCAATTCTTGGAATATATTCCACGATGGCCTAAGCCTGTGACGGCTATTTGTATACATTGTGATTGCCAATCAGCTATTGGTAGAGCTCAAAATGCAATGTATAATGGCAAATCAAGGGACATACGACGTCGGCATAACACGATACGACAACTACTCTCAACTGGAGTTATCACGATTGACTATGTGAAGTCAAAGGATAACATTGCGGATCCGCTTACAAAAGCCTTAAGCAGAGAGGTAGTAAATAAGTCGTCAATGGGAATGGGACTAAAGCCCCTGGAGTAAGTTTGTACCACGGAAAACCTATCCTAGAAGATTGGAGATCCCATGATCTAGGCTTAATAGGCCACCTAACTATACAAACTGAGATCACTGTGGGGGAGTACCTTAACATACAAAGGGAGTTGCAAACTTCCTAGTCCGTTCCTACTTAAATCAGTGATATCAAGAGAGGTCAAGCAAATGGCTTTTAATAATTTGTAAATCACCTATGTTAGAGAGAAGTGGGTCGCTTCAAATGGAATTGGGGGCACAATTCCTTGAGCTCTCGCAAAACTAGGATAGTGTTCCATGACCATAACGGGCCCAACTATGAGGGGTTAGCCAGACCATGAAGAGTAAATTGTGATGTGTAATAACGTCTAAGTAAAAAGGAGTTGGTTCAAGGACATCGCGTCTACTAACTGCTAGGAGACTAAGTACATGTCACAAAGGAGGGTTCAAAAGGGAACTTACCTATCCTGCATTACTTAACCGCTGAAATTTTATCGTGACACTTGAGTGTGTGGGATGATCTCCATTCATGTGGGGGATTGTTGGAATTATGATAAATAATTTAGTGATTAAAGCAAATGAATGAGGGATCATAAGATTTAATTGTGTGTTGGAACTTTAATGTGTGGGAAGTTGTGTTTCTCCCATATTGGTGGAGAGATAAATATTTTGCTGATTTATATCTATAATTCTCTACACGAATGTATTCCTATGTGACAAGTTACACCCAGTGACAACCAGGAGGGTGCAAAGCACCGGACACGCGCACGCGCCCGAGCCCGGGGATGGGGACGGGCATGGGACCGGGACGAGGGCGATGGGCGCAATGTGGCGCTTTGATGGCGCACTTTGCACGCTCGCATCGCCGCGAGCCGCTTAGGACTCGCCTTAGTATTTTTTTTATGTGTCTTGCCTTGGTATTAGAGACTGATCAAGTTCTTACCTGCCAAATGATTAAGGCATAGAATTCAATATACCTGTGAATTTTAGAATTAATCTCATTGAATTGTGTATTCAATAAGAGACTTATCATTTCATATTCTAGCAAATAGAAATACAAAGCTTGGTGCTTTGTTTTGAGACACTGAAAATCATATGGTGGATGCAACACACACTGCTAATAATTTTCCTAACTTTGATTCACTGCACTCTCTTGTTTCAGGTACGTTTTCGGGTGCTAGGCTAATCCCGGCAATACAATCTGCTTAAGCTGTTGTACCCTGAGAAACAGACAGGTTTACCTGGGTGACCCGAAATCTGTTTTAAGGGAAGTGTGTCTTTCACGTGCCTCAGTCACCTCTGTGTTATTTTTCTTTGTTTCTTTGTAATTTGTTTTCTGTTCAGGTTGTATTGTTTTTGTTTTCTATCAATTTCAGTTCCTACTTATATATTGTAATCCGAATATGATTAATAAAATTGCTAATCTTTTAATTTCGTGACTAGTTGTCCTACAAAATGTTTTCATAGTTTACTTTCCTCTTATTGTGTGTTTTATCAACCTGTGCACGTATGCAGTTTCAATAAAAGTTGCTCATGATTAGCATCATTAGAGGAAATTACGGAGAAATCTTAGTTGGAAGTTGAATTTTCCTGAAAAACAATTTACATAAATAGTTACAACCAGAAAATCTAAGCATATGATGCTCATTGTTTTTTAACTGAATAAAAATGCTCCATTGTTTTTTAACTGACTTTAAGTATTTATATGATTGGAGTGGCTTCATTGATGTTAGTTCCTACAAAACGATATAACCAAAAAATCTAAGTAATAAATGTCCATCTTTAAATAATCTTAGGATAGTTTCGAGGTCACTTCACTTGTAGAAAATGGGGATTTTATGTAGTTGAAAAATCCAAATTGATCTCTCATGGGGCAGCATCCACCAAATAACCAACAAAAATGAAAAAAAAAATTATGAAGTGAGTCGTTTACTAAAACGAATTTATTAATCGAACGAAATGAAAAAAAATGAATGTTTTTCACAAAGTTTATAACCAAACATTTAGCAGAAAATTAATAATTAAGTTATTTGGGTTATGCTTTATAGATATATAGAAACGGGATTTGGAGAAAACGATTACAAGTGTGAAAACAGTGAAAACGAATTCTAGTCAAACACGTGGCAGGGCCGCTAAATTATATGTATGGGGCATGATTGTCATTGTTTATGTCCCCCTAAATTAGTCGCGTTATATGCAATACAGATAGCATTTTGTTCTTTAAGCTTGTTTCACTGGCTTTTTTACAAATTAATTTATGAAAGTAGCGTTTTAAAATCCAAAGAAAAAGAACAGTTTCAGTAAATAAGTTAGGTTTTTGAAGAAACGACGTTTGCCATGTTTGGTTTTTGAACTTTTGACACTTAAGATTGAATGGCATCTTGTTTTCCATCATTAAGTTTGTTGTTTTGTTTGAATGGCGTTTTAGATAAAGATGTAAAGGCTTCCCATCATTAAGTTCGGCATTTGTCTACTAAAGCAGTAAAACGTCCCATCATTTTATATATAGTTTTGGTGTTTGGCGTTTGTGGCATTTTGGTGTTTTATAACTAATTGGAGAAATAAAGTATTTTTTTATTAGAAAAGTACACAACAAGCTAAAAAAATGACATAAAAATAAATAAATTAATAAATAAACAGTAAAAAAAATTAAAAGTTCTCATCCACATCTTCACTTTCATTGGTCTCTTCTTCTCATCTAAATCTTCACTTTCATCGGTCTCTTCTTCTCATCCTAATCTTCAATGTCATCAGTATCTTCTTCTTGAGGTTTTTGCCGCCGGAACTTTTGAATTCCTTAGATAGATGCGGAATTCCTATACGGTTGGACCCCAGCTCTAGACGAAGTTGATCATTCAGTGGGACTTGTCATTTGTTTTTGTTGGCATCAGTCTCTTCTTCATCCCACTGTCATCAGTCTCTTCTTCTTTAAGAGTTTGGCTATCTCATTCAGCAAAATGTTATTGAGTTAATCATCACTTTAAAAATGTTGTGAAACCCATTCAGTGAAACTTCATTGAGAACAAAACTGAGTCTCCAAGAAATGACGTTTACCATCTATGGTTTTTGAACTGGCGTTATAAATTGGATGAATTCAGTAAAATATGGTGTCGTTTATATAGATGTTTTTGGTGTGATCAATGGAAGGTCCTAAGATATTGTTTATATAGGATATTTTTGGCGCGTAGTTTAGTTGCGAATTTATTATAATAAATGTTAGTAATAATGTTTCCATTATTTCAGTTACTCTTCATAATTACTGTTTGTTCAGCTTTATCTGTTAAAGCTGTAAGGCGTCCCATCTTTAGATTGGCGTTTTGTATGAATGGCGTTTTAGATAAAGAAGTCAAAATATAATTTAACTAACTTTTGGTGTTTTGGCGTCTGTGGAATTTTGGCGTTTTTTATGTAGTTATAGAAATAAAGTATTTTATTAGCGGAAAAGTACATAATAAAGCAAAGAAAATTATACACACAAAATATAAGAAAAAAACATTAAAACTCCTTGTCCGAAGGGATTTTATAGATAAGTATCCATCGCTTCCGTTGTCTTCTTTTTTTGATTCTTCATCCAATTTCTCATCTAAACATTCACTTTCATCGGTCTCTTCTACTTGAAGATTTTGAAACCTCCATATGAATTTGTCATCTAACAACGCCAATTTTAGGGCCATGTCTGTGTTTAAACATGTTGCGTTGTTTAACTCCTCTAGGAACCTAAGACACTGTTTGGTCATAATGTTATCAACCATGTAGTCTTCCTGCTCCATGTTGTCACATACAACAGTCACTATGTCAGTGTCTTCATCATAACGCCATGATTGGATTACTGGGTGCACATTTCTATTTGCATTGTTCGATCCAAATTTTCTGGGTAATCTTCGTATAACCGTCTGTGTTTTCTACACAAGGTTATCAAGAGTAACGCCATGTGCTAGGATCCCCTCTGTACTTCTTCGGCTAAATTCCTTATGGTTTGATGGTTTTCACAAGCACTATTCTTCTGTTGTCAAAGAGAATTACGAATCTGTTGATTCTAGTGTTGAATCTCTATGAAACAACGTTTGCCATTTGTGCCTTTTTCAGAGGTTTTTTTTTTTAATTTTGGCGTTTTGGGTAAATATGGCTTTTTTAGTATAATCAATGGAAGTTATGGTAAGGTCGTTTATAAAATGATATTTGGGCACGTAGTTTAGAATGGAATTTTTTTATAATAAATGTTATTAATAAAGTTTCAGTAATAAATATGTCGTTTCATCTAGAAGGGGACTGTATGCCGTGTAGTTTTAAGGCGGGAATTTTTAATGACGTTTTACTTATGACCATGGCGTTTTGTATTAGAACAGTAAAAAATCCATTTTACCCTTAATGAATCCCGTGCATGTAATAAAGTTGGTGTTATTTACAAAAACGCCACCGAGCCAATCTAATCCATAGATTGTTTTGATCCAACGGATGAGGGGTGTTCTCATCGCTTTCACACTTATCGGCGTTTTCCCTAAATCCTGCCCCTATATATATATATATTAAATTAATAAAAAACCCGTGCGTTGCATGGTGTCAAAAATACTGGGTGGGTTATAACTCTAACTACGAAAAAAATCATATGCAAGATGTGTGTGTGTGTGTGTGTGTGTATATATAGGGGAGGTTCATTGGGGAACACTAAAAAATTGAAAAGGACCATGATATTCACATATCATGCCTTATTCCCACACCCCCAAAGTGTCGCGCTTTGGCCAAAACGCGGCGTTTAGGGTTAATTTATTGCAGACAAAAGGTGAAACAAAAGGTGATGTGACTGTGATACGAGGTTATATTTTGTACGAGGTTTCAGAGTGTCACGCGTAACCCTAAACCCCGCGCTTTGACCAAAGCACGGCGCTTCAACCAAACCACAGCGCTTCGATCCCATATTCGGGTGGTTTTAAGTGACTGGCCATGCATTCGAAAGGATATTAAAAATTCGAAATTTCGAACCATGTTTCATTCTTTTGGGTGTTTGTTGTTTTAGTAGCGTTTCTTCAAAATACAAGTCGTGGTTTAGCAACTACCTTTTCGGTGAATGCTCTGACGAGTCCGTTGATCCAGATTCTTACGAGGGAACCGCTATTTCTGCCTCGTACGATAAAACCGATCCCTTCCAACACGAGGGAGGAGGAGGTTGTATCTGCCATTCGTTATCGTGACAATACGGTACAGCTGGACTTGAATATCCTTGTGGAAGAGTCATACGCACAGCACTACCATTCGGATTATGGATACAGAGGTGAACCATATCCTCAGGCTGGATATTCGTACGGTCAGCTAAACTATCCCGACCACGGTTATGGTGGTGAACAGAGCTATGTACAACAAGACTATCCCGACCACACAACGGTGGTGAGAAGAGCTATGTACAGTAAGACTATCCCTACCAGGTAGAGGGTGGTGAGCAATAGAAGAAGGCTCTTACCCAATTATATTTTCTTTTGATACAAACATTACGTTTTCGTCACGTGATGAGTTGGTGGATTGGGTCCAGAAGACGGGAAAGGATAATGGCTACGTCATTGTGATTAAAAGGTCAAATAAAATAGGAAGTAATTTCAAGGTTTGGTTTCAATGTAGTCTTGGTGGGGAGTACAAGAGTGTAGCTACCATAAGGAAAATCGGTAACAAGAAAATAGGTTGCCCGTTTGAGTTGATAGGGTTTACGGAATCAAAGGGAAGTGTTTGGAGGATAGAGGTGACAAACATGAGGCACAACCACACTCCTATTGAAAACTTGGAGGGTTATGCGTATGTGAGAAGGCTTTCTTCGGAGGATAAAACACCGATTGAGCAGCTGGCAGAGCAAGAAATTCCAAACCGTAGCATCTGGCAACGTTGACGAAAAAGAACCTGGCTAAAAAGATTATTCCGAAAGATGTACACAATGCTGTCTAGAAGATCAATGCCGGAAAGAGGGTCGACGAATCTCCAATGCAACAACTCGAAAACCTTCTTGTCCAAAAAGATTTCACTTACTACATACGCAAAAATGAGACCAACAACGCAGTTGAAGATATCTTCTTTGTCCATAATACGACACTTATAGACGATAAACGTCATAATACCTAATGTCACCGACACGAACGGTATGACAAAAATACACGATATCACACAACAATAGTGATACTAAACGTCATAATACAACATTAAATGACAAAATACGTCAAGTACTAATTCGGTAGGACGTGTATACATACAACACGACACGTTGGACTACAAGTGAAATCAAAACAGAATCACACGAAATGATGGTATATAGCAATTCACGTGACCGAACTTTTCCGGAACGTGCCGTACAGAAAATAAACTTCCTAAAATGACGTGAAAGGGCAAAATACATCACGTCACGACATGACAAGTTTATGTGCGTTTTTTAATTAAAATGATTTTTTAAAAAATTAACAAACCCCCAAAACGTCACGCTTTGGGCATAGCTCATAAGTTACATTTTTGGCTTAAAGCTCACCAACTTTGGGCCAAAAATGTAAAATTTGAATCTAAAACGCCCCGCTTTGGCCAAAGCAGGGTATTTTGGGCCTGCGTTTAACACCAAAGTTGGGTAGCTTTGGTTACAACTCAACCAAACACACAAACACACACACAAAGAGGTGCGAATTCACATAGTAGACCATTACGACTCCGATTCAAGACCATTTTGGACGATTCAAAAGCTATAAGGGCCGATTACTAGTCCCCGTTTATTTAGAATAATTTCCATAATATGTTTGTGTTTTGGATCGATTTGGGGACTTTTAATGGGTTTTTTGATCGATTTATTCGCGCCGCATCCGAAGGATTATTTGGAGGACCCGGACCATGCGGTGCATGAGATTACTTTTCGCCTGGCCAACCAAGAGTTTGGGATGAGTCTATGAGAGTTTGCCGTCCGTTCAGGTTTGTACACAGAGGCCGAGCTTCATACAGATGTTTATACGCGGGGGTTAGAGCGTTAGACAAGCAGACCCTTATTAGTTTCTAGAGGGCTATTGTGAGGCTTCCCTTTGGGAAATCGTTGTGCCCCTAGTACGGATTACCTTCACCGCATCATTGGGTCATCGATCGTGCCTCTGTATCATACCCGGGACAAGGTCAACATGGGTGACCTTTTCTTTCTCTACTGCCTGTTGCGGCCTCATCCGTGCGCTTGCTGAGTGTCTAGCGGTGTACTTTGCTACCGCTTATTAAAGGCAGGAGCGTGGTAGGCTCTTTGTCGGGTCCTACGTTACCGCGATCGCGCACTCTTTAGGGTCGTGCACAAGAGTGACCCGATGATGTCCATGGCCATTCTGTCGACTAGATTAGGCCGAGCGTTAGTATCGAGCATGGGTTTGACGCACCAGTTTGACGTTGGTCTGCGGTTTCGAACACGCTAGTACCAAATTTGGGTGCCAGAGGTGTTCCTGGAGGTGATCCCAGATTTTATTGAGCTTAGGGACGGAGTACTAGCGCCTCGGCTATCAAGCTGTGGCTCAGCAGGCTCAACTTGAGGCTCTGGGACTGGCTCAGCTTTAGGATCACGCTCAGGATCAGGCTTAGCCTCCGCCACCTTCGTATCCGGCTGATCACGTCATTGACAACGAGATCCCGCCACCGCCGCTGCCGCCACCTCCGCACCCGCTGCAGTACCCACATCACGTCTATGTAGACCTGCCTCCTGCTGCGTAGGCGGTGGCTCGGGACTTCAATCGGCGCCTCCGACGTTCTGATCGACAGCAGACGTAGATTATTCAGACGCTCATGGCTATCACTGCTCATTTGGGATTGTCGGACATTCCATTGCCACCATCTCCACCGCTAGTGGATCAGTAGATTTTGTTTGTATTGTTTTTATTTTGTATGAGACATTTAATTTGTTTTATATGTACAAACTGACTTTACATATATTTATGCAGTTGATCATTTATATAAGTTTGTGTGGATTGTTTACGCTTATTTCATATGTCTCTTTCGCGACATGTCGTACTGTGTTTTAATTAAACATGTTCATGTAAAATTTGACATTCTTGCAGGTCTACCAGAGTACCACATCGATTTATTCATTTAATTCTTACTCGCTTACTTTGAGTGGTTAATTTGAAACGAAAGTACGTAAATAATAATACTATTGGAAAGAACGTAAATAATAATACTATTGTAAAAGAACGTTAATTTGTATTTTATAAAGTACTATGACCTTTGAGATTCGCATAACATAGTTTGTAGCAGCCATGGTTGATCCTCCAAACCACTTCTTCAAATTTATTCCAACAGGCTTCAAGTTTAACCTTGTAAGCTTTTCTATACGTCATACTCGTGTAATTTATAAATTATATCGGTTAACATTTATAAAAAAAATGGTATAAAGAAACAAAGTATTTAACATGAGTGTACCAGATAGAAAAACAATTTCACGAACTTTCCCTTTTCACATTCCATTACGTTGTAAACTTGTAAAGTCAATGAACGTGATTAATTAATTGTGGTTCATTGATCCTTATGTGAAAGTGTGATCATACTAGTTATAATTGACCATATATATATATATATATATATATATATATATATATATATGTATATATATATATTATATTTGATTTTATATACATGTGCGTGAGTATATTTGGCTTTTATTTTGAATAAAAGGTATTGGATGTGTGTCAAGTTAGCCGCACACTACACCCTCATATGCAAGCACACTATACCATCATATGCAAATAAATATTTGTGTGCAAATAAATATTTGTGTGCAAATAAATTTAGTCGCACCCTCTAAACTATATGAATGTTATGTCTAATCGATAAATATAATATTATTTTTTTATCCTAGCCGCACACCCAAAGGATCTCGCACACTTCTTTAACCGCAAGCCAAATTAATTCAAGCCTAAAACCCAGGCTAACACCTGGCCCATTAGAGACCGCACACCCCAACCGCACATCGGATTTCACATGTGTGTGCGGAACCTTCCCATGTGTATAAATACACATGTTTGCTAAACTCAAGAAACTTTTTCAATCATTCTCTAGCGGCTGCCCCTTTTTAGAAACATTCTTCTGCTACATCTCAGCAAACATTCCTTCCTTTATTTGAAGATTCAAAGCAACTTTCCTCCTAAAGAGTTCCTTTTTATTTAAAGATCTTCTCTACTTATACAACACTCTCTTCTACATCCGGGTTAGTAGTATTATATTGCTCATTTATTTGTGTTTTCTTTGCCAGATTTTCACTAAATAATATGTATAAATGGTTGTGTTTATACTTGTTGGATAAACTTGAATAGCATGATCTAAATTAACGAGCTAGGATTGTTTGATAATGAATAAAATGAGTCTTGCTTGATGATTAGTATGATAAAGGTTTGATAATATGCTTTTTTGGTGCTTGATGATGATATGTTAATGGATTAAACAAACACCTAGGGTCATGCTAGAATCAAAGTGCATATTGTTCTAGTGGTGAATAGATTCATGTATAAAAAGAGGTTCTTGGTGATTTGTGATGAAATAGAACCCTAGATCTATTTGTGGTGATTTGATGATTATTGAAAACGTAGACCCATTTTTATGAAAATAGGGTTGGTATAACGTTAGTGTTTTGATGAGTTTGTATGGCATGATTTGTTGAATGATTATGATAATGATTCTTGCAGAATCATAAAGACTAACGGATGATATTAGGGTTCATAAGAATAGATGTAGAATCTGTGTTTTGATTTAGTTGATCATAGGGACATGAAGGATTACTGTTTCGATATAATTGAAGTCGCACACTCAAGAAATGTACACCTTAACTTGCATATTGTACAACACACACATAGCACATTGTACACCCACATAACGAGAATGTCGCACACTCCTGTGTGTTAAATCTTTATGCACGATGCGCAAACACAAGGTGCACTGTCACACACTTTGGAGGCCGCACACTCTATTTACACTGGGCCGTACACTGCACTGGGCCACTAACATTCTCGTGTTGGGCCACACACCTACAATGGGCTGCACTCTGCCTATGTAGACTACATGTTACTGTTCATAAATGGCTCGCATATTTTATATGATACGTGATAGATACGTGTAGAAATAGGTGAATTACTTGCATACCAAACCTAATTAATATTGTAACCATAATAGGGTGTGGTTGAACAACTAAACTCAAGTAACGTAATCTGCCAAGCTAAGCAAATGTGAGTTCACACATATACTAAAAGCATGTATTCCCGGTGGTTGTGAAACGAACTACACTTTCCCTGGTTTGGAATTGCCTAGTACTCCGGGGAGGAATACTACTAAATACTTTTTATAATTCATGTCTTTAGTGTACTAAACGCAACTCTATCACAAAGTCCCCACTTACTATACCGATTAATTGCCTAGCATTGCTAACATGATATTAGTTGATAGCGCTATTAGGTCTCTCAAATCTCACACCGTACCGGGGAGGACGGGCGTGAAGTAGTAAGCCTTGGCGAACATCAATGATGATAGACATTGACAAAAGGGACAACAACGATACAACAGTCACAAGTTTTCGGTATTACGTAGTTTATTAGCTTATAGATGGGGTAGCTCCCCATAACATGATTATAAATGAGTAATTTAACAGAGCTATGTTTTTGGAAATAAAACTGGAAAAACCGTGATCTCACCAACTTTATTGTTGAGATTCTACTGCAAGCTTTGCAGGATCTTAGGTACAACTCGGGAGCTTGCAGCGGAAGAGTGTAGCGGTTGCGTTGAACCTATGTTGGACTCCTAATAAAATCGATGAACTTTAAACTATTGCTTGGATTATTAAACTATTAAACTTTATGCTTCCGCTGTAAACTTTAACGTTGTTTATGAACTATTAACTTTAGTCACTAATCATATTATGGCGATGGATTTACTATGTTTTATATTTAATGTTCAGTATGATTGGTGGCATGATCCTGGTCAGTCGCACGCCTCGTAGTATTACTCTGCTTGTGGAATTTAAATGAGAACGCTAAATATTGTGAAAACGAATGAAAAAATCACGTGAACTTGGTCAAAAACAATTAAAAAAAGTTACATTTATCATTATTATTCAATTACAATGTTAGAAACTTAATTTACACGATTAAATTTACATGAATTCATAAATAAAGAAAATTTAAACATGTGTAAGTTTGTCATTTACACATGTGTAAAAAAATCTAATAACAATAATTTTGAAAGGATAAATAAATTATTTGATGTTATAAATTCTTTTATTGATATTGTATTTTAATTAAAATGAGGATTGTATTAAAAAATTTGGTTTTTATTGGTTTTTTTATTCGTTATCACGGTTCTCACAATATTTAGCATTCTCAAAAAATGTAGCTCTGTAAATTTTAGTGCTTTTATTTAATGTGATAGTATACCATAAAATGCATGACATTTCTTGAAGTTTTGTGTAATGGTACGCCTATATGATCCAGATATGTACATGTGTGTGGTCTTAGTTATAGTTCTAAACCCTTTATGGTGTCCCATGTATGCTTATGAAATTATTTATGTGATTTTTACAGGTTGTGAAGAAGGCCAACATCAATTTTGTTGGTCAAAACCTGTCAACAAGAAGTGAAACCACTTCTACTTGGCTGGAGGTATGAGATTTATCTATTCTCATTAATTTAGAAAAATATATAGCACTAACACATGATTCTCACACATCCACAACAACCCATATTAAGCGGACACATGCAAAACAAAAATCTGAAAGCATGCATTCTGTCAAGAAAATTAACTATGATTTGTTCATGACTGAGTTTCAGCAGGTTGATAAAGTGGATTGCAGAAGAGGATTGATGCAAGTTATTATGGATATCGAGATAATGAAGATGCTGTTCCAGGGTTGATTGAAGCCAGGACAATGTCCAATATTAAGCGTTAGAGACTTAGATCATGGTGTGATTTCTTTTTTATATTCAGTTGTGGTTTAATTTAGATTCCTATTGATGATTTGATGTTGTCTTTATGTTTTAGTGTTATAATTATCAAGTTCATTTTCAGTTTAAGGGTATGTTTTAAATCTCTAAATAGTAAAAAAGACTATAATCTGCAAGTTTGTGAATCGGATTTCATGATACGTGAGGGTGATGTGTCAAAATAAACTAATGGATGAATAGATTATGATTGTTTACTTAATAAAAAGGCTAATGTGTTAATTAGATGAGATAAACTTTAGTTTTATATAAAGCTTGGTGGTTCTTTGATTTTTCTAATGGAGTTAGAATCCAAGGTTCAGATGTAGCACTCACGATTCTGGTACGTGTTCCATTTATGAACAACTGTTTGTGTTTGTTAATGGGCCGGGTTTTGATCAGATACGTTTCGATTTCATGTATATACATTACTCAGTGGTGCAAAAAATTAATATCTATGGGTGTAATAAGAGGCCTAATTGCTCAACCTATTTTGGCAGATCATGTGTCTAAGATCGAGTTGTTAAACCTTAGTTGGGTTTTGGATCAGGATCTATTGAGTAATGGATCAAATTGAAGTACATTTAGATTTATTTTTTCTACTCACCATTCACGTCTTGAAAACCCGTCCACTGGACGGTATACTACTACTTGTGTGTGTGTGTATATATAGGATAAGAATCCATTAGGAACCATCATTTATTGCAAGAATCGCGAGAACCAATGTGAACATAACCAAAAACACCTAAAAAATCTAAAAAAACACACAATTTTTTAATATGTTTTAAAAACTCGCTATATTTCGTCACTAAAAAAATAAAACAAAAAAATTGAGTACAATTATCGATGCACATGTGCATATGTATCATTTTTTGATAAATTACGTAATACATTACCAATATTAGACAATTACACTTTCATTTACACTACCATCCGTATTACACTACATTTTACATTACCAATATTAGAAATGCACATGTGCATCTATATATATGAACATGATATAACGTGTTTTGGTACACTACTTTAAATACACTTTTCCTTTCAACTATTATACCATCCATAATACACTACAGTTGCCTCCTAACGTCCATAATACAATACAATTACCATTCATAATACAATACCATTAACAATATGTATAATATTTTCACTTTATACACATGTACATCAACACCGTTCATACCATCCAAACAACATATTACATCATAAAGTGACAAATATAACCAAATCATTAACCACGACATATAACTGACCAAAAAAACATGTATATGGGGCCTACTTTATCATTCAAAATTACAAACTTTTTGTATCAACACACGTTGTATCATGGTTATACATAATAATGCACATGTGCATTTTTAATATTGATAATTTAAAAAGTAGTGTATTACGGATGGTCTTTTAAATGAAAGTGCAATTATCTACTACTAGTAATGTATTACGGAATTTGTCAAAAACTTGATACATATGCACATGTGCATCGATAATTGTTAGTCGAATATTTTAGTGACCAAATATAGCGATTTTTTAAAACAAATATTAAAAAAATTGTGTGTTTTTTTATATTTTTTAGGTATTATTTTGTGTTCATATCGGTTCTCATGGTTCTTGCAATAAGAGTGGTTCTCAAATGAACCATACCCTATATATGTGTGTGTGTGTGTGGTAGGTATCATAAGAGAAATCAACCCTATCTGAGAAAGTTGAGAAGCATTATGAACTAAACATTTCCCTAAGCTTTTTTTAATATACATAATGTATAGTTTAATACATACGAATATGTATATTGTTAAATCTTGAATTATACACATACTGTATGTATATAATCAATTTTAACTATACATATGTGTATATTAGGTAAAGCTTAGGGAAAATATGTATTTCATAATCATTCTCAAGTTTCTCAATTAACCTAGTGTTTCTGAAACGATCCTAACCTATGTATGTATATATATAGTTGTTATACACGCGGTAGACAACGAGGTGACAACTATTATTATGGTGCGACTGGTTGTCTTTGAAAATCTAAACGTAGAGAAAACACGAAAAGCTATGTCATTCTAAAAACAAAGGTTAAGGAAAATGAATTAAAAATTTAAAATTAAAATTATGTTATAAAAAAAATGTATGTCATTAAATACAGTTTAAAAATAAATAAAATTTATGTGTTAATAATATTCACATGCTATAAGGTTCTATATATTCTTTCTTAACCAGAAGTGTTGTTAGCTAATGTAGTAGCAAAGGTACAATACTAATTATTTCCATACGCTTAGAATATTGAAACTTGAAACCAAGACTTTGTGAAGCACTAGACCACAATCTAGGAATGATTACTTAATCCTTTCTTATTACAAAAAAGTCTTTCAAAATGCATAATTATCAACATTTGTGCATTTTACTTATCAAAACCAAATGAAACAGACCATGGGAAAGATAACAATTAGCTTCAAGAAGAAAATGTTATTTAGCTAAGTTCAAAACACTCCAATACCTAAATATTCCACATAAAGAAGTAAATATTGATGACATATTGTATACGCGCATTAAATAAAGCATACTGATAAAAACATGAAATTAACTTACAATGTCGAAGACACAGTTGTATCCAAATTGAAGTGTCCAGTTAATTTCTACAAACAAACAGTTAGTGAAAAAAAAAACAGGTTTAGAACAAGTAGGAAAGGAAATTATATGTCAGTACTTCTGTTCAAATTTAAACTTTAATTATGCCAATCGTTGTTGTGGATGCATTGGAGCAAACTTTTGAGCTGAAGGATAAATACTTAGAAAATTAAAGAATTTCAAATTAATAGAGTCTCAAAATAAACATGAGGAATTTAAATATCGAAATAAAGATATCACCTTAAAAATGTATTCATTAACTCTAAATAACACATTCAACTTTTTGGCTTAACTCTAAATACATTGGAATCATTAAACTCATATTATGTTTAAAGCGGTGTATCCTCTGGTGTTCACCTAATGTGGATTCGTTAACAATTACATAAACCGAAATAGTGACGCTAAAGGTTCAGACTTGCATACAAATATCCAAAATTTTATTTACATGTATCAAATAAACTTTGTTAATTTGTAATCACAACTGTGGAAAAAATATATGTTGAGAGATTTACATAGAAAAGAAGATTAACTTCTTTGTAGCAGTTAACATGTAATATTTTGTGTACTATGATAATATTTGTATCTTATCCCATCATCCCTATTTGCTAAAATAGTATTTATAATATCTTTAATATACATAATATAATATAAGTACAATTCATTTTCTACCACATTATAACATACAATTTATATTTAAAAAGAGTTACAAGCTTATCATCACTTTTTATTTTTATTTTTTAGCGTTATTGTTTAACAATCGAAGATAAAAACATGAATCATAGTGACAAGAGAGAAATGAAAGGTTAGAAAATTATTTTTGAATAGCTGAAATGTATTTCCTTTTTTGTTTTACTATTTTATGTAATAACTCATTTTACTGGTAAATTTGTAGAAATATGATCAAGTGTGCCAATAATTCGAATTAAGTCATCTAGACTTTTTTTTGTCTTTCTAAAGTCACTGAAGTTTCGTCTAATGTGCTAATACTATGTAATTATTTTTAAGCATTTAAAACTACAAATAGGATTTATGTATTTTTTGTTATATAAAGATGAAAACAATGAAACTTGACACATACGTCTTTCTGATTCAGCTCATTAACTCAATTAAACACGTAGAAACATAAACAAACATGCATAAATTCATTATAGGAATGTAAGATTAAATATATTATTTATAATATTTAATTATGTAACCATTATAATCATTTATATTATATTAGATCAGAATATATTAATCCTATTATATATTAGTTGGTAATTGTTGATGGACCAAATTATCCTTATTAACTAATTAGGGTTTCCTTCTGGGTGTATATATAAGGAGATGATTAGAGAGGTTTAGGTTTAGACAATTACAATAACATCGTTATCATCAAAGTCACCACCCACCTCTCTCTCCATAACCTAACCGAATTCATCCCTAGGTCGGTTTTTACCATCATAATCTTACACCCTAAGGAAGAACCAGATCACACTGACAAATATGTCAAACCCCATGGCTGGATCTCTGACTGGATTGACTGCTGGCCTGTCTGCCGTCACATGTATTTCTTTATGTTTTCCATTATGTTTAAACAGAACTGATCAACATGTGGTATCAGAGCATATGTTGATAAATCAGTTCTGTTTTGAATCCATTATTCTGGGATTAAAAATCTGGAAAACAGAATTTTGAAACCCTAATAATAATCCGAAATCACATAAATTGTGAATTAAAATTCGGATTTTCCTTTTAATGGATGTTTGATCACATCCGAGATAACCACTGTTCCGAAATCCACATTAATATGCTAAAATAAACAGATTTCGGGTTCTAGAATTTGGTTTTATTTTTTAGGGTTTATCATTATGTTCTTATGAAATTCGAAGAAATTCCTATATTTTGGAATGTAATTCGGATTATGGGGTGTTTTTCTTTGTTTTGATCTACTTTATCTAATTAAAACTTTTCGAAATCTGTTATTTTATAAAAGGATATAATTTTCAAAATAATTAGATAAACTTAATTGACATTAAAAAGGAAACAAATTATCCCATAATCTCTTAATTTTCGAATTTCAAACTTATCACAATTAACTGTCATCATTAGAGTTTTGAAATCTTGCAGGATAAGTTTCGGACTCATCAGAGACTTATCCGAGATGACCAATTCGGACTAATCAGAGTCTTATCCGAAATGCCCATCTCGGACTCATCAGAGACTTATCCGAGATAACCAACTCGGACTCATCAGAGACTTATCCGAGATGACCAACTCGGACTAATCAGAGTCTCATCCGAGATGACCAACTCGGACTAATCAGAGTCTCATTCAAGATGACCAACTCGGACTAATCTGAAACATATCCGAGATGATCATTTCGGACTCATTCAAGACTCATACGAGATGCCTATCTCGGACTAATTTTGAGTCTTATCCGAGATGCCTATCACGGACTAATTTTGAGTCTCATCTCAGATGCCCATCTCGGACTAATCCGAAAGTCATCCGAGATGCCTGTCTTGGACTAATCCGAAACTCATCCGAAATCCAAGATTTTATCCGAAATCTCATTAGTAAATTAGGCTATTATTGCGAACTAAATTTCAGCTTGAGGTTTGCTATTAAATAAATGGTTTTATAAACACTTAATTAATTATAATAAGATAACATTTTTTTACAAAACCAAATATCTTAACTTGAATGAGCATCTGATGTATCACTTCTGCCCAAACGTGATTTGATGCATCTATTTATTGTTCAAGTATTATAAGAGGCTATGTTAATTATGCATTATAAACGTGAATGTTTTATTTCTGGCCAAAGCTGATCTATTCCATTCATGTCTAGCATACTTAATAAGTGCATAATTAATGTGGTTGTGTTATTTCTGGCCAAAGCTAATTTGTCACAATTACTTTGCACACATACTTAGATGATTTCACTTCTTGCCAAAGCTGATTTGTCTTCATTTAAATAGAATTTTAACTAAGTCTATTATTTTGATGTTAGTAATAGACAACATCACAACATCATAATTAAAATGGTCATTACTTATGCCTGCCATAGTGTAACTTGCCCTTAGATCACATTAAGACTTCTTTTTTTAGTATCATAATTTGCTCATATTATTTCCACTATCAGCGCCCAATTGCGGGATTCCACCATTGACTTGTGATAACTTTCCTGCATGGAAAGACTCTCTCATGCTTACTCTTGCTTTGCTGGATTTCGATTACGCTCTAAGAGAGAATACGCCTAAAAACCTTACTCCTCAGAGTACCGCTGCTGAGCAGCTGGCTCATGAAAAATGGACAAGGTGTAACTGCATGTCTCTCATATTCATGAAGCAGTCCATAAGAAATGCAATTTGAGGAGCCATTCTTGATTCTGAAGATGCTAAAACCTACCTGGCTTCTGTGGAGGAGCAATTCAAGGGAACGTGTAAAGCACACACTAGTACTCTAATCTTCAAGCTGGTGACTACTAAGTATGACGGGAGGAGCGGCATCTGTGAACACATCATGATGATGAACGACATGGCCCATAAGCTCAAGAGATTAGACATGGCAATTAGTGATGGTTTTCTTGTTCATTTCATCATGACTTCGATTCCTTCGTCCTATGAAGCATTCAAGATAAATTACAACACTCAGAAAGAGAAATGGTCGATGAGTGAGCTAATCGCCATGTGCGTGTAGGAAGAGGAGCGTATGAGGATAGATCGAACTACTGATGTTGCACACTTTACTACCGCCAGCTCGAAGAAGAGGAAGAACACTTATCCAAGGAGGGATGTTTCTAGAGTCCAAAATCTCAATCCTAGTACAAGTGCACCTTCCAGCTCTAAGAACTGCTTAGGCAAACCCTACTACAAGTTCTCTAAAAAGACATGACATAAGCAAAAGGAATGCCCTAACTTTAAGGAGTGGCTGGCTAAGAAAGGTAACGATTTTTTCATGATACTTGAGTCCTATAATTTAAATGTTCCTGCTAATTCTTGGTGGTTTGATTCTGGTGCTATGACTCATGTCACCACGAACTCTAAAAGTGGGGGATGATAGAGAATTAGAACTGAGGGCCATAGGAACTTTACAATTATTTATGAAAACTGGTTTATGCATTAAACTTTATGATACCTTATATTTTCTTGAGGTAACTCGGAACCTTGTATCAGGACCAAAGTTAGACATAGACGGTTTTGATATTACTCATGGTCATCACAAACTCTCTATTCTCTATGATTTTGTGGTTTATGGTACCGGCATTTTGGATGGTGGTCTCTATAAATTAGAACTAGATGATGACTTTTCCAAATCTTTGTTGTCATATAATATTAATGAATCACTCACAAAGATGAAAAAAAATCAAGACTTAGAGACTTCATCCATGTTATGGCATGAACGTTTAGGCCACATCTCAAGAGAACGATTGAATCGACTCGTAAGGGATGAAGTCTTACCTCCTCTCGATTTTACTATTTTGAAACATGTGCCAAATATCTTAAAGGTAAAATGACATTAGTGAATAAGAAAGGTGCCACTAGGAGCTCTAATTTATTAGAACTCATTCATACTGACATTAATGGTCCTTACCAAATCGCTGGCATAACAGGACATACTTCATTTATCACTTTCATTGATGATTATACTCGTTACATGTACTTGTATCTCATTAAGGAAAAATTGAATCTCTTACAACTTTAAATATTATAAAACTGAAGTTGAAAAACAACTAGATCGTAAAATTAAAGTTGTGAGATCAGATAGGGCGGTGAATATTATGGAAGACATACTGATATAGGTCAAGCTGATCCTGGTCCATTTTATGAGTTTGTAAGGGTTAGGGGATTATAAACAAATACACCATGCCAGGTACACCTCAGAGGAATGGTGTCGCTGAACGAAGAAATCGTACCCTTATGAACATGGTGCGTAGTATGTTAGCAAATACTAATTTACCATTATTCCTATGGATTGAAGCGTTAAAAGCAGCTGTTCATATGCTTAACGTGATTCCTTCTAAGTCTGTCCCGAAAACTCCTTATGAACTTTGGACAGGAAGGAAACCGAGTCTTACATATATGAAAGTATGGGGTTGCATTGCTGAAGCGAAACTTTACAATCCTTTCCTAAAGAAACTTGACCCTAAAACAGTTACTTGCTTCTTTATCGGGTATCCTGATCACTCTAAGGGTTATTGTTTCTATTTTCCTTCCCATGTCACCCGTATTGTTGAAACCAAGCGTGCCGCATTCCTGGAGGATTTTAAGGTCAGTGGGAGCGGTACCAACCCTTACGAAGAATTGCCAGAAGTACAAGACGTCGGGGAGAGACTCGTCGCTTACCATAACTCCGTTTACTCCTCTTGTACCCAATGCAACAACTGCACCTGAAGCTACTGCACCAACTCCAAATTTACCTCCACACTCAGAACCCATTATACCTCATAACGAAGGCACATCTAACGCTCAAAACCAAGACACCGCTGAACCCGATAATCAACTCAGGAGGTCATCCAGGCACCGAAGGCCTACTAATTGGGATGATTATGTTACCTACCTGATTGAAATGGATGCCGGAAAGCTCAATGATCCTATCTCTTATAATGAAGCCATTAGCAGTGATCAGCCTTCTGAATGGAATAAATCAATGAATGATGAGCTTGAATCCATGAAGAAAAATGATGTTTGGGATTTGGTAGAATTACCCAACGGTGTCAAACCCGTAGGATGTAAATGGGTATTCAAAACAAAACTAGATCCGAATGGGAACGTTGAACGCTATAAAGCAAGATTGGTTGCAAAGGGCTACACTCAAAAAGAGGGAATTGATTATCAAGAGTCGTTTTCACCTGTCTCTCGTAAAGATTCATTAAGGATCGTTATGGTCCTAGTAGCTCATTTTGATTTAGAGCTGCATCAGATGGACGTTAAAACCGCTTTCCTTAACGGAGACTTAGACGAAGATGTTTACATGAAACAACCTGAAGGCTTTAAACCTGAAGGTCAGGAGCATCTAGTCTGTAAGTTGAAGAAATCCATTTAGGGTTAAAACAAGCATCACGTCAATGGTACCTTAAGTTCGATGAAGTCATGAAGAGGCAAGGTTTTATAAAGAATCAAGTGGATCAATGCACCTACCTCAAGATGAGTGGGAGCAACTTTACTATACTTCTCATTTACGTAGATGATATTCTATTGGCAAGTAATAGCTTAGACATGTTGCATGAGTCGAAGCGATTACTCTCGCATAATTTCGACATGAAGGATCTCAGAGATGCTTCTTACGTCATCGAGACAGACACAAAGGGATCTTAGGATTGTCTCAAAAGGCTTACATTGATCGTGTCCTTACAATTTATAACATGCAACAGTGCAAACCCTCAGTCAATCCAGTAGTTAAGGGAGATGTTTTTGGTTCATTCCAATGTCCGACAACAGATGTTGAAAAGGAGCAAATGAGCCAGATACCTTACGCGTCAGTAGTCGGGAGCCTCATGTATGCTCAAGTCTGTACTCGCCCAGATATCGATTATATTGCTGGAATGCTAGGCTGTTATCAGACTAATCTTGGCCTAGATCACTGGAAAGCAGCTAAGAAAGTACTTAGATATCTGGAAGGGACAAAAGACTATAAACTGACTTATAGAAGAAGTGATCATTTAGAAGTGGTAGGCTATTCTGATTCTGACTTTGCCAAGTGCAAAGATGACAAGAAATCCACTTCGGGATATATCTTTATGTTAGCAGGCGGACCTATCTCATGGAAGAGTCATAAATATCAGTTAACTTCAACTTCCACAATGATGGCAGAATACATTGCTGTTTAGAATGCAACCTGTCATGGAATGTTGCTTAGAAATCAGATCACTAGACTCAAAATTGTTAATTCCATTTCTAGACCATTGAAGCTTTACTATGATAACTCAGTTGTCGTTAGTTTCTCGAAACAGCACAGTTCGACTAGAGCTGGTTTATATCTCGATACAAAATACTTGTTCGTACGTGAACGAGTTGAGGAAAATAATCTTTGTATTGAGTATATTAGTACTAAGAATATGCTTGCGGATATGATGACTAAAGGTTGTAACATTTATGAAAAACGGGTTCAAAACCCGCTTCGTTATTATCAAATGTTCAGTTAAAAGTTCGTTGCGTGTTTTATTAGAGCCGGTTGATTTAAATATTTCATAAATAATAAATATTGTAGAATTGAAAAATCATAATTTATAAATAATGATAAAATTAAGTAAATGAAAATAAAATAATTTAAAGGAGTGACCGGGTTTCGAACCCGGGTCTCCCGCGTATGCGTACACACCAAACACCACTACTCCACACACACTTTGGTGATTTGAATCAGAAACAAACAACCTATATAGCAGAACTAAGAACAAAAACTGCAAATAGCAAGCTTCAGTTCTGAAATTGTTGTCAAGATCAAATCGCGAAATTTAAGGGTTAACGTCTTCTTTGCGATTGAAAAACGGATACAACTAATCACAAACATCAGTTATAACCGAAACCTTAAAGCTTTTTCATTCATAATCATAGAGATCGTAACTGAAAAATTCAAACCAAGATGAAGACCGCCTCTGCCTATAAATACTATCTACCAATCATTCCAAGCTCACACTTCCAATCGTTCACGAAATCACTCTGCTCAAAACCTTTGTTCTGTTCGCCGGAAGCTAAGTTCTATTCGCCGGAAAGATAAGCTCTGCTCTCCGGAACATTTCAATCATCGGTAAATCTTTCAGCATTCCTGCCAATTTGTTATTAACATGATTAATGTATTACCAGCACAGCAATAACATCATTTTAATCTGACATAATCAAGTTCAGTACTGGGTTTAATGTAGGATGAAAAAGATGAAGTTATTCAGATTATAATAATCAAACTTGGTCTTTTAAAACGGGTTAGACACACAGTCCAGTGGTGGACTGTGTGCATTTCATACTATCTATACCGGGTTCGAATCTTATCACATGGCCGACTCTCTGAACTTAATCAACTGTTTTTGCAAATAAACAAATTAACCTGCGTAAGTGGTTAAGTATAATAAAAATTCTATTCTGAGCAGGTTTGACACCCAGCCCAACTGGTTGGGCTGGGTGCAAAACAACTTGCAGACGCGGGTTTGAGTCTCAGTACGCACACCGGTTTAATTGATTCTAAAACCTTTTTAATTAAATGATTTCTGAATTAAGGTAAACAGTATATAAATATAATAAAAATCAAAGATCTAACGGGTTAGACGCGTAGCTCAGTTGGAAGAGCTGCGTGCACACAACCGAGAGGTCACAAGTTCAAACCTCACACGCTGCCAATAACTCCCGCGGTCAAACCGGTCGAACCGGTCAAACCCCTAAAAAGGGTAATTTTTTTTATATTCAAATCCTTTATTATTTTCACTAAAAATTAATTAAAATACTTAAAAATAAGGTTTTTAAAAGCCTAAAAATTGGTATTAATTTCACAAAAGTAGATCTAAAAAAATTTAATAAAAAGCACTAATTGAAAATGTTAATTTCAATTAAAAATTTATTATTTATCGAATTATTTCGTTATTATTTAGGTTAGTTTCCTTCGTTGGTTAAATTCTAAATCGTGCGCTCTCTTTACCACTCAAGAATACGCACCCAAGGTGAGTGAATCTCTACAAATTCCCCGTTTTAATCACGTTTTGGGGTGTATCATGTGTCGTCTATTCCTTTATTTTATCTAAACACTTGTGCTTATATCATTTTGTGATCAAATGTGTATTGGTTGTTGTGTGATTTATATGTGGATTAAATTTATCATTTCAGTGCACGCATTTCATTAGGCCCATCAGTTCCCCGTGGGATACAGGTTGAGCATCAGGTGCCTCGTTAGATCGCTCCGTTTGATTGAGCCTTGATCTCAAATACATCATCATTCATGTCATATATTCATTCAATGTGATTTGTAATTGTTTACAATTATATATATTTGCTCACATGTGATTTATGCACGAATTTTCCGTAATAAATAAAACATGCAATTATGAAAAATGTTTTATCAAGGTTCACTCGCCAACTTTTGTTGACCCAAAATCCCCCCTGTTTTACACATGATACAGGTGATCCAGTTGAGGAAAGAAACACTTAGGATGGCCTAGAAGAATAAACAAGTTATTGCGTTGGAATAAACATTTAGATTTGGTGTCCTTTGTATTTGTATGAATTTTGTTTATTGGATATTTAAGTTTGTAATTTGAATTTAATAAATATGAAACTTCTTAGTAAATATCATGAGCTTTGGTGATAACCCAATCATGCCCCGACTTTTATTCCACTGCAGGTTGGGGTGTGACAGATTGGTATCAGAGCTTGTGGCTATAGGGATATAGAATAGGTTATTAGACCCTTAGAGCCTATACTATAGTTGATTAAATTTTAATTGTTTATGTGTTACATGCAAAATTCATGATGTTTATATGTTTCATGTTTATTTTCACACCCAATATTATGCAAGCACTCTCACAAGTACATGTTAATATGCAATGCTCATCATAGTTCATATCCTCATAACATGTCATATCTATGAAAGCACACACCTCACGATTTCCATGATTTTTGCAATGATTTCGAATTTTTCAAATCACATCAAAGTGAGTTTTCACGACGGGCATGTAGTAACTGGAAGGGTACGAGTACCGGTAGTCGGAACGTCCTGTCTAGGTTTGGCATTCGTATAAATCCAAAATAAAGGACCAGTTTGCCTACCTGGGGACTAACGATGAGAGTACGAAGGACCTATAAGGCCAAAGCATGCTATACCAAACGTCGTGTGAGCTAACCCCACTTTGAGTTGTCATTGTGTCTACACCTGGACACCCTCCTACCATGCATTTCGCAATCATGTTTTATGATTTTCATTCGGGTGGTGCGAGTGTTAACCCGCCGACACCAATGTGAATCCTACCAAGCCCAATAGTCATGGGGGCCCACATGACTACACAAGAAATGGTATGGGGGACACTTGGAGGCCCAAACATGAGCAAACCCAAGACATCCTATGGATGTAGTTAAATTATTTTCAGTTATGTTGTTTTCATTTTTTATTTTACGACACATAACACCTAGGAAATTCTTGAACTCACAATCTTCCTACATATATTCCTGTAGATGTCGGCTAGGCAATTACGTGGAGGTAGAAGGTCAGGAAAGTCAAACGAACGCTTGGCCACACAAATTGGTAAACAAATGGCCGCAGTACTTCCTGACATCGTGATACAAGTTCAACAAGCCCTCACCGCTAATCCCATCAACCCTCCCAACCAAGAAGACCAAAGCGTCGCCAACCCTCCTCCCAAAACCCCCAAATGCACCTACAAACACTTCAAATCCTGCGATCCCCCAAAATATGAAGGGACTGAAGGTGTCACCACTCTCCTTCACTGGTTTGAGGAGATGGAAAACACCTTTCTCAATTGCGACTGTCCCGAGGACCGTAAGGTACGTTACGCGACTGGAAGGTTTTTTGGGGTAGCCCTTACCTGGTGGAACACGGAAAAGGGTAAGCGAGGTGTTGAAGATGCCATGGCCTTAACATGGGAAGAGTTATGGGAAATCATGATGAGACGCTTATGTCCAAGAAGCGAAATCAAAAAGCTAGAAGACGAGTTTCACGCATTGAAACAAAAGGAAGGAGACCACACTTCATACAATAAGAGATTTCTCGAATTGAACCAGATGATCCCCAATTTGTTCACCCCCTTATACCGCTTAGTCGAACACTACCTTCGAGGCCTCCCCTCGAAAATCCAAGATTCAGTTTTAAGAACTTCGCCTGCAACACTTGAAGCCGCAATGGAGTTAGCTACGGAACTCACTGAAAATCGCATTCGAAACGGCAAATTCAAAGAGGAGAAGAAGAAAACACCCATTGAGCCCCCAATTCCAAATCACCCAGGTTCATCCTCGAAGTTTGCTGGTAAGAGGAAGCGAAATGGCAAGAACTTTGCCGTCACCCAAACCAACCCTCCCATCACTGCCGCACCAATCACTCAAGTTGCCCCTCCAGCCGCACCATTCAAAAGGCCATACACTGGCCCACACCCAAAGTGTAACCGTTGTCAATACCATCATCCTCCTGAAAACCCCTGCCAACATTGCACCAGCTGTGGTCGTGCGGGTCACACCATCCAAACCTGCCGTACCCTTCAGCGATTAAACCGCAGTCAACCTCCAACCCAAACCCAAAATCAAATGGTGGGCCAAGCCCAACAACCCTTACTTCTACCACCTGCACAACACGCAGCCCAACCTTACTACCAACCCAACTACCCCATGATGCAACCCATGCGAGCCTGTTTCAATTGTGGGGACCCAAACCACTTCAGGAACACTTGTCCACGCCTAGTGAACATCATCCATGCCCATGCTCAAGCAAACCCGGTAAACCAAGCTAACCAAGCTCCTCCACCCGCCAGAGGAAGAGCTTTCAATATCAACGCCAACCAAGCCAGGGCTGACAACAATGTGGTCAATGGTATGTTTCTCATCAATGGTAGCTATGCAACTATATTATTCGATACTGGTGCGGATAAGAGCTTTGTGTCTTTAGAATTCGAATCTATCCTCGATCAACCTCGTGCTGATCTCGTTGAATCTCTGACGGTGGAAGTTGCTGATGGAAAACCCGTTTCATTAAATTCTATTATACGTGATTGTACTCTCACTCTAAACAATCACGATTTCTCAATTGACCTCATTCCTATGAAGTTGGGAAGTTTCGATGTTATAATCGGTATGGACTGGCTCAGCCAGCATTACGCTGAAGTGGTGTGTCACGAAAAATTCATTCGTATTCCTCTCGCAGACGGTCAGACACTACGTATCTTTGGGGAAACCCCTTCGAAAGGACTCAAATTGATGTCCTGCCTACAAGCCCGAAGTTATCTTCGCAAGAACTACGTCGCATTTCTAGCTCACGTCGTCAAGAAGGGAGACAAGGAGAAGAAGCTCGAAGATATTCCAATTGTGAAGGAATTCCCGCAAGTTTTTCCCGACGACGTTTCAGGACTTCCTCCTGTGAGAGAAGTCGAATTTCGAATCGATCTTGTGCCCGGCGCTACACCGGTCGCAAAGTCTCCTTATAGGTTAGCCCCATCCGAGATGTAAGAGTTGGCCAGTCAACTGCAAGAGTTGACTGACAAAGGATTCATACGTCCTAGCTCATCGCCTTGGGGTGCGCCTGTTCTTTTTGTGAAGAAGAAAGATGGAACGTTTCGCGTGTGCATTGATTATAGAGAACTCAACAAGTTGACGGTTAAGAATCGCTATCCACTGCCTCGTATTGATGACCTTCTAGACCAACTTCAAGGCGCCACCTGCTTTTCCAAAATAGACCTTCATTCTGGTTATCATCAGCTTAGAGTGCGCGAAGAAGATATTCCAAAACCTGGAGAAGGAGTCGTTATGGTCATTACGAGTTCATGGTTAGGCCCTTCGGTTTAACCAACTCCCCCACTGTCTTCATGGATTTAATGAATAGAGTATGCAAACCCTACCTCGACCGTTTCGTCATAGTCTTCATCGACGACATTCTTATCTACTCCAAGTCAAAATCCGATCATGAGCGACACCTTCGACACATACTTACACTCTTAAGGACTGAAAAGCTTCACGCTAAGTTCTCAAAATGCGAATTATGGTTAGAAGAAGTACAATTCCTTGGTCATGTCGTCAATAACAAAGGGATTCATGTCGATCCTTCAAAAATCAAGGCAGTACAAGAATGGCAAGCGCCACGTACCCCACCGAAGTTAGGCCTTTTCTCGGCTTGGCCGGTTATTACCGACGCTTCATTGCCAATTTTTCACGTATCGCCGTACCACTCACGGCCTTGACTCACAAAGGAAAACCCTTCATTTGGGGACCTAAGCAAGAGGAGGCTTTCCAAACTTTAAAGCAAAAGCTTTATGACGCACCTGTCCGGTTGCGATGACTTTGTGGTTTATTGCGACGCATCAGGGCAAGGACTAGGTTGTGTATTGATGCAAAGAGGAAAAGTGATAGCCTATGCCTCTAGGCAACTCAAAGTCCATGAGAAGAATTACACCACCCACGACCTGGAACTTGGAGCCGTTGTGTTCGCTCTCAAGATATGGAGACATTATCTCTACGGTACCAAGTGTGAAATATACACTGACCACAAGAGTCTCCAACATATCTTCAACCAGAAAGAGTTGAATATGAGGCAATGAAGATGGGTCGAACTTCTCAACGACTACGACTGTGAAATTCGGTACCATCCTGGCAAGGGAAACGTGGTTGCCGATGCGCTCAGTCGAAAAGGTTATGCGAACTCTATTCATCTTCTATGTTCGCAAATCATAACCGACATCAAAGATCGAATTCGGGCAGCTCAACGTGTTTCTGTAACAGAAAAAGACGTATGCGATGAGCTGTCATGTGGAGCTGAACTCAAAATTGAAACCAAATCCGACGATATTCTATACTATTTAAACCGCATATGGATTCCTGATCACGATAACCTTCGTGATTTCCTCATGAATGAGGCACACAAAACACGATACTCTGTACACCCAGGAGCTGATAAGATGTATCAAGACCTACGATACACCTACTGGTGGCCTGGCATAAAAAAGGACATCGCTGTTTTTGTTTCCAAATGCCTTACCTGTTCCAAAGTGAAAGCTGAACATCAAAGACCTTCAGGACTCCTAGTCCAACCCGAAATACCTGTATAGAAGTGGGAAAACATAACCATGGACTTCATTACCGGTTACCTCGCACCTCTAGTGGGTATGACACCATATGGGTAATAATCGATCGTCTTACAAAGTCATCTCATTTCATTCCGATTCGCGAGGACTTCAAGAACGAGAAGTTAGCTCGTATCTACATCAGCGAGATCATAAGCCGTCATGGTGTACCATTAAGCATCATTTCAGACCGTGATGGTCGTTTCACTTCACGAACATGGCAAGCCGTACAAACCGCTTTGGGTACACGGTTAGACCTCAGTACCGCCTTTCACCCTCAAACTGACGGTCAATCTGCACGTACCATCCAAACCCTTGAAGACATGCTACGAGCATGTGTCATAGACTTCAAGGGGAACTGGGACGCTCACCTACCGTTAGTTGAGTTTTCGTACAACAATAGCTATCATTCAAGTATCGGCATGGCTCCTTTCGAAGCTTTATATGGTCGTAAGTGCCGATCTCCAGTATGTTGGCACGAAATTGGTGAAGCGCAAATCACCGGACCTGAATTAATTCAAGAAACAACTGACAAAATCCTTCAAATTCGAAACAATCTTCTAGCGGCTCAAAGTCGTCAAAAGAGTTATGCTGACAAACGACGAAAGCCTTTGTAGTTTTGTGTTGGTGATCGAGTACTTTTGAAAGTATCACCATAGAAGGGAGTGGTTCATTTTGGCCAAAAGGGCAAGCTAGCACCACGCTACGTAGGACCTTTCAAGATACTTGTTCGTACGTGAACGAGTTGAGGAAAATAATCTTTGTATTGAGTATATTAGTACTAAGAATATGCTTGCGGATATGATGACTAAAGGTTGTAACATTTATGAAAAACGGGTTCAAAACCCGCTTCGTTATTAATCAAATGTTCAGTTAAAAGTTCGTTGCGTGTTTTATTAGAGCCGGTTGATTTAAATATTTCATAAATAATAAATATTGTAGAATTGAAAAATCATAATTTATAAATAATGATAAAATTAAGTAAATGAAAATAAAATAATTTAAAGGAGTGACCGGGTTTCGAACCCGGGTCTCCCGCGTATGCGTACACACCAAACACCACTACTCCACACACACTTTGGTGATTTGAATCAGAAATAAACAACCTATATAGCAGAACTAAGAACAAAAACTGCAATAGCAAGCTTCAGTTCTGAAATTGTTGTCAAGATTAAATCGCGAAATTTAAGGGTTAACGTCTTCTTTGCGATTGAAAAACGGATACAACTAATGACAAACATTAGTTATAACCGAAACCTTAAAGCTTTTTCATTCATAATCATAGAGATCGTAACTGAAAAATTCAAACCAAGATGAAGACCGCCTCTGCCTATAAATACTATCTACCAATCATTCCAAGTTCACACTTCCAATCGTTCACGAAATCACTCTGCTCAAAACCTTTGTTCTGTTCGCCGGAAGCTAAGTTCTATTCGCCGGAAAGATAAGCTCAGCCCGCCGGAACATTTCAATCATCGATAAATCTTTCAGCATTCCTGCCAATTTGTTATTAACATGATTAATGTATTACCAGCACAGCAATAACATCATTTTAATCTGACATAATCAAGTTCAGTACTGGGTTTAATGTAGGATGAAAAAGATGAAGTTATTCAGATTATAAATAATCAAACTTGGTCTTTTAAAACGGGTTAGACACACAGTCCAGTGGTGGACTGTGTGCATTTCATACTATCTATACCGGGTTCGAATCTTATCACATGGCCGACTCTCTGAACTTAATCAACTGTTTTTGCAAATAAACAAATTAACCTGCGGTAAGTGGTTAAGTATAATAAAAATTCTATTCTGAGCAGGTTTGACACCCAGCCCAACTGGTTGGGCTGGGTGCAAAACAACTTGCAGACGCGGGTTTGAGTCTCAGTACGCACACCGGTTTAATTGATTCTAAAACCTTTTTAATTAAATGATTTCTGAATTAAGGTAAACAGTATATAAATATAATAAAAATCAAAGATCTAACGGTTTAGACGCGTAGCTCAGTTGGAAGAGCTGCGTGCACACAACCGAGAGGTCACAAGTTCAAACCTCACACGCTGCCAATAACTCCCGCGGTCAAACCGGTCGAACCGGTCAAACCCCTAAAAAGGGTAATTTTTTTTATATTCAAATCCTTTATTATTTTCACTAAAAATTAATTAAAATACTTAAAAATAAGGTTTTTAAAAGCCTAAAAATTGGTATTAATTTCACAAAAGTAGATCTAAAAAAATTTAATAAAAAGCACTAATTGAAAATGTTAATTTCAATTAAAAATTTATTATTTATCGAATTATTTCGTTATTATTTAGGTTAGTTTCCTTCGTTGGTTAAATTCTAAATCGTGCGCTCTCTTTACCACTCAAGAATACGCACCCAAGGTGAGTGAATCTCTACAAATTCCCCGTTTTAATCACGTTTTGGGGTGTATCATGTGTCGTCTATTCCTTTATTTTATCTAAACACTTGTGCTTATATCATTTTGTGATCAAATGTGTATTGGTTGTTGTGTGATTTATATGTGGATTAAATTTATCATTTCAGTGCACGCATTTCATTAGGCCCATCAGTTCCCCGTGGGATACAGGTTGAGCATCAGGTGCCTCGTTAGATCGCTCCGTTTGATTGAGCCTTGATCTCAAATACATCATCATTCATGTCATATATTCATTCAATGTGATTTGTAATTGTTTACAATTATATATATTTGCTCACATGTGATTTATGCACGAATTTTCCGTAATAAATAAAACATGCAATTATGAAAAATGTTTTATCAAGGTTCACTCGCCAACTTTTGTTGACCCAAAATCCCCCCTGTTTTACACATGATACAGGTGATCCAGTTGAGGAAAGAAACACTTAGGATGGCCTAGAAGAATAAACAAGTTATTGCGTTGGAATAAACATTTAGATTTGGTGTCCTTTGTATTTGTATGAATTTTGTTTATTGGATATTTAAGTTTGTAATTTGAATTTAATAAATATGAAACTTCTTAGTAAATATCATGAGCTTTGGTGATAACCCAATCATGCCCCGACTTTTATTCCACTGCAGGTTGGGGTGTGACAGATTGGTATCAGAGCTTGTGGCTATAGGGATATAGAATAGGTTATTAGACCCTTAGAGCCTATACTATAGTTGATTAAATTTTAATTGTTTATGTGTTACATGCAAAATTCATGATGTTTATATGTTTCATGTTTATTTTCACACCCAATATTATGCAAGCACTCTCACAAGTACATGTTAATATGCAATGCTCATCATAGTTCATATCCTCATAACATGTCATATCTATGAAAGCACACACCTCACGATTTCCATGATTTTTGCAATGATTTCGAATTTTTCAAATCACATCAAAGTGAGTTTTCACGACGGGCATGTAGTAACTGGAAGGGTACGAGTACCGGTAGTCGGAACGTCCTGTCTAGGTTTGGCATTCGTATAAATCCAAAATAAAGGACCAGTTTGCCTACCTGGGGACTAACGATGAGAGTACGAAGGACCTATAAGGCCAAAGCATGCTATACCAAACGTCGTGTGAGCTAACCCCACTTTGAGTTGTCATTGTGTCTACACCTGGACACCCTCCTACCATGCATTTCGCAATCATGTTTTATGATTTTCATTCGGGTGGTGCGAGTGTTAACCCGCCGACACCAATGTGAATCCTACCAAGCCCAATAGTCATGGGGGCCCACATGACTACACAAGAAATGGTATGGGGGACACTTGGAGGCCCAAACATGAGCAAACCCAAGACATCCTATGGATGTAGTTAAATTATTTTCAGTTATGTTGTTTTCATTTTTTATTTTACGACACATAACACCTAGGAAATTCTTGAACTCACAATCTTCCTACATATATTCCTGTAGATGTCGGCTAGGCAATTACGTGGAGGTAGAAGGTCAGGAAAGTCAAACGAACGCTTGGCCACACAAATTGGTAAACAAATGGCCGCAGTACTTCCTGACATCGTGATACAAGTTCAACAAGCCCTCACCGCTAATCCCATCAACCCTCCCAACCAAGAAGACCAAAGCGTCGCCAACCCTCCTCCCAAAACCCCCAAATGCACCTACAAACACTTCAAATCCTGCGATCCCCCAAAATATGAAGGGACTGAAGGTGTCACCACTCTCCTTCACTGGTTTGAGGAGATGGAAAACACCTTTCTCAATTGCGACTGTCCCGAGGACCGTAAGGTACGTTACGCGACTGGAAGGTTTTTTGGGGTAGCCCTTACCTGGTGGAACACGGAAAAGGGTAAGCGAGGTGTTGAAGATGCCATGGCCTTAACATGGGAAGAGTTATGGGAAATCATGATGAGACGCTTATGTCCAAGAAGCGAAATCAAAAAGCTAGAAGACGAGTTTCACGCATTGAAACAAAAGGAAGGAGACCACACTTCATACAATAAGAGATTTCTCGAATTGAACCAGATGATCCCCAATTTGTTCACCCCCTTATACCGCTTAGTCGAACACTACCTTCGAGGCCTCCCCTCGAAAATCCAAGATTCAGTTTTAAGAACTTCGCCTGCAACACTTGAAGCCGCAATGGAGTTAGCTACGGAACTCACTGAAAATCGCATTCGAAACGGCAAATTCAAAGAGGAGAAGAAGAAAACACCCATTGAGCCCCCAATTCCAAATCACCCAGGTTCATCCTCGAAGTTTGCTGGTAAGAGGAAGCGAAATGGCAAGAACTTTGCCGTCACCCAAACCAACCCTCCCATCACTGCCGCACCAATCACTCAAGTTGCCCCTCCAGCCGCACCATTCAAAAGGCCATACACTGGCCCACACCCAAAGTGTAACCGTTGTCAATACCATCATCCTCCTGAAAACCCCTGCCAACATTGCACCAGCTGTGGTCGTGCGGGTCACACCATCCAAACCTGCCGTACCCTTCAGCGATTAAACCGCAGTCAACCTCCAACCCAAACCCAAAATCAAATGGTGGGCCAAGCCCAACAACCCTTACTTCTACCACCTGCACAACACGCAGCCCAACCTTACTACCAACCCAACTACCCCATGATGCAACCCATGCGAGCCTGTTTCAATTGTGGGGACCCAAACCACTTCAGGAACACTTGTCCACGCCTAGTGAACATCATCCATGCCCATGCTCAAGCAAACCCGGTAAACCAAGCTAACCAAGCTCCTCCACCCGCCAGAGGAAGAGCTTTCAATATCAACGCCAACCAAGCCAGGGCTGACAACAATGTGGTCAATGGTATGTTTCTCATCAATGGTAGCTATGCAACTATATTATTCGATACTGGTGCGGATAAGAGCTTTGTGTCTTTAGAATTCGAATCTATCCTCGATCAACCTCGTGCTGATCTCGTTGAATCTCTGACGGTGGAAGTTGCTGATGGAAAACCCGTTTCATTAAATTCTATTATACGTGATTGTACTCTCACTCTAAACAATCACGATTTCTCAATTGACCTCATTCCTATGAAGTTGGGAAGTTTCGATGTTATAATCGGTATGGACTGGCTCAGCCAGCATTACGCTGAAGTGGTGTGTCACGAAAAATTCATTCGTATTCCTCTCGCAGACGGTCAGACACTACGTATCTTTGGGGAAACCCCTTCGAAAGGACTCAAATTGATGTCCTGCCTACAAGCCCGAAGTTATCTTCGCAAGAACTACGTCGCATTTCTAGCTCACGTCGTCAAGAAGGGAGACAAGGAGAAGAAGCTCGAAGATATTCCAATTGTGAAGGAATTCCCGCAAGTTTTTTCCCGACGACGTTTCAGGACTTCCTCCTGTGAGAGAAGTCGAATTTCGAATCGATCTTGTGCCCGGCGCTACACCGGTCGCAAAGTCTCCTTATAGGTTAGCCCCATCCGAGATGTAAGAGTTGGCCAGTCAACTGCAAGAGTTGACTGACAAAGGATTCATACGTCCTAGCTCATCGCCTTGGGGTGCGCCTGTTCTTTTTGTGAAGAAGAAAGATGGAACGTTTCGCGTGTGCATTGATTATAGAGAACTCAACAAGTTGACGGTTAAGAATCGCTATCCACTGCCTCGTATTGATGACCTTCTAGACCAACTTCAAGGCGCCACCTGCTTTTCCAAAATAGACCTTCATTCTGGTTATCATCAGCTTAGAGTGCGCGAAGAAGATATTCCAAAACCTGGAGAAGGAGTCGTTATGGTCATTACGAGTTCATGGTTAGGCCCTTCGGTTTAACCAACTCCCCCACTGTCTTCATGGATTTAATGAATAGAGTATGCAAACCCTACCTCGACCGTTTCGTCATAGTCTTCATCGACGACATTCTTATCTACTCCAAGTCAAAATCCGATCATGAGCGACACCTTCGACACATACTTACACTCTTAAGGACTGAAAAGCTTCACGCTAAGTTCTCAAAATGCGAATTATGGTTAGAAGAAGTACAATTCCTTGGTCATGTCGTCAATAACAAAGGGATTCATGTCGATCCTTCAAAAATCAAGGCAGTACAAGAATGGCAAGCGCCACGTACCCCACCGAAGTTAGGCCTTTTCTCCGGCTTGGCCGGGTTATTACCGACGCTTCATTGCCAATTTTTCACGTATCGCCGTACCACTCACGGCCTTGACTCACAAAGGAAAACCCTTCATTTGGGGACCTAAGCAAGAGGAGGCTTTCCAAACTTTAAAGCAAAAGCTTTATGACGCACCTGTCCGGTTGCGATGACTTTGTGGTTTATTGCGACGCATCAGGGCAAGGACTAGGTTGTGTATTGATGCAAAGAGGAAAAGTGATAGCCTATGCCTCTAGGCAACTCAAAGTCCATGAGAAGAATTACACCACCCACGACCTGGAACTTGGAGCCGTTGTGTTCGCTCTCAAGATATGGAGACATTACCTCTACGGTACCAAGTGTGAAATATACACTGACCACAAGAGTCTCCAACATATCTTCAACCAGAAAGAGTTGAATATGAGGCAATGAAGATGGGTCGAACTTCTCAACGACTACGACTGTGAAATTCGGTACCATCCTGGCAAGGGAAACGTGGTTGCCGATGCGCTCAGTCGAAAAGGTTATGCGAACTCTATTCATCTTCTATGTTCGCAAATCATAACCGACATCAAAGATCGAATTCGGGCAGCTCAACGTGTTTCTGTAACAGAAAAAGACGTATGCGATGAGCTGTCATGTGGAGCTGAACTCAAAATTGAAACCAAATCCGACGATATTCTATACTATTTAAACCGCATATGGATTCCTGATCACGATAACCTTCGTGATTTCCTCATGAATGAGGCACACAAAACACGATACTCTGTACACCCAGGAGCTGATAAGATGTATCAAGACCTACGATACACCTACTGGTGGCCTGGCATAAAAAGGACATCGCTGTTTTTGTTTCCAAATGCCTTACCTGTTCCAAAGTGAAAGCTGAACATCAAAGACCTTCAGGACTCCTAGTCCAACCCGAAATACCTGTATGGAAGTGGGAAAACATAACCATGGACTTCATTACCGGGTTACCTCGCACCTCTAGTGGGTATGACACCATATGGGTAATAATCGATCGTCTTACAAAGTCATCTCATTTCATTCCGATTCGCGAGGACTTCAAGAACGAGAAGTTAGCTCGTATCTACATCAGCGAGATCATAAGCCGTCATGGTGTACCATTAAGCATCATTTCAGACCGTGATGGTCGTTTCACTTCACGAACATGGCAAGCCGTACAAACCGCTTTGGGTACACGGTTAGACCTCAGTACCGCCTTTCACCCTCAAACTGACGGTCAATCTGCACATACCATCCAAACCCTTGAAGACATGCTACGAGCATGTGTCATAGACTTCAAGGGGAACTGGGACGCTCACCTACCGTTAGTTGAGTTTTCGTACAACAATAGCTATCATTCAAGTATCGGCATGGCTCCTTTCGAAGCTTTATATGGTCGTAAGTGCCGATCTCCAGTATGTTGGCACGAAATTGGTGAAGCGCAAATCACCGGACCTGAATTAATTCAAGAAACAACTGACAAAATCCTTCAAATTCGAAACAATCTTCTAGCGGCTCAAAGTCGTCAAAAGAGTTATGCTGACAAACGACGAAAGCCTTTGTAGTTTTGTGTTGGTGATCGAGTACTTTTGAAAGTATCACCATAGAAGGGAGTGGTTCATTTTGGCCAAAAGGGCAAGCTAGCACCACGCTACGTAGGACCTTTCAAGATACTTGTTCGTACGTGAACGAGTTGAGGAAAATAATCTTTGTATTGAGTATATTAGTACTAAGAATATGCTTGCGGATATGATGACTAAAGGTTGTAACATTTATGAGAAACGGGTTCAAAACCCGCTTCGTTATTAATCAAATGTTCAGTTAAAAGTTCGTTGCGTGTTTTATTAGAGCCGGTTGATTTAAATATTTCATAAATAATAAATATTGTAGAATTGAAAAATCATAATTTATAAATAATGATAAAATTAAGTAAATGAAAATAAAATAATTTAAAGGAGTGACCGGGTTTCGAACCCGGGTCTCCCGCGTATGCGTACACACCAAACACCACTACTCCGCACACACTTTGGTGATTTGAATCAGAAATAAACAACCTATATAGCAGAACTAAGAACAAAAACTGCAATAGCAAGCTTCAGTTCTGAAATTGTTGTCAAGATTAAATCGCGAAATTTAAGGGTTAACGTCTTCTTTGCGATTGAAAAACGGATACAACTAATGACAAACATTAGTTATAACCGAAACCTTAAAGCTTTTTCATTCATAATCATAGAGATCGTAACTGAAAAATTCAAACCAAGATGAAGACCGCCTCTGCCTATAAATACTATCTACCAATCATTCCAAGTTCACACTTCCAATCGTTCACGAAATCACTCTGCTCAAAACCTTTGTTCTGTTCGCCGGAAGCTAAGTTCTATTCGCCGGAAAGATAAGCTCAGCCCGCCGGAACATTTCAATCATCGATAAATCTTTCAGCATTCCTGCCAATTTGTTATTAACATGATTAATGTATTACCAGCACAGCAATAACATCATTTTAATCTGACATAATCAAGTTCAGTACTGGGTTTAATGTAGGATGAAAAAGATGAAGTTATTCAGATTATAAATAATCAAACTTGGTCTTTTAAAACGGGTTAGACACACAGTCCAGTGGTGGACTGTGTGCATTTCATACTATCTATACCGGGTTCGAATCTTATCACATGGCCGACTCTCTGAACTTAATCAACTGTTTTTGCAAATAAACAAATTAACCTGCGGTAAGTGGTTAAGTATAATAAAAATTCTATTCTGAGCAGGTTTGACACCCAGCCCAACTGGTTGGGCTGGGTGCAAAACAACTTGCAGACGCGGGTTTGAGTCTCAGTACGCACACCGGTTTAATTGATTCTAAAACCTTTTTAATTAAATGATTTCTGAATTAAGGTAAACAGTATATAAATATAATAAAAATCAAAGATCTAACAGGTTAGACGCGTAGCTCAGTTGGAAGAGCTGCGTGCACACAACCGAGAGGTCACAAGTTCAAACCTCACACGCTGCCAATAACTCCCGCGGTCAAACCGGTCGAACCGGTCAAACCCCTAAAAAGGGTAATTTTTTTTATATTCAAATCCTTTATTATTTTCACTAAAAATTAATTAAAATACTTAAAAATAAGGTTTTTAAAAGCCTAAAAATTGGTATTAATTTCACAAAAGTAGATCTAAAAAAATTTAATAAAAAGCACTAATTGAAAATGTTAATTTCAATTAAAAATTTATTATTTATCGAATTATTTCGTTATTATTTAGGTTAGTTTCCTTCGTTGGTTAAATTCTAAATCGTGCGCTCTCTTTACCACTCAAGAATACGCACCCAAGGTGAGTGAATCTCTACAAATTCCCCGTTTTAATCACGTTTTGGGGTGTATCATGTGTCGTACTATTCCTTTATTTTATCTAAACACTTGTGCTTATATCATTTTGTGAGCAAATGTGTGTTGTGTGATTTATATGTGGATTAAATTTATCATTTCAGTGCACGCATTTCATTAGGCCCATCAGTTCCCCGTGGGATACAGGTTGAGCATCAGGTGCCTCGTTAGATCGCTCCGTTTGATTGAGCCTTGATCTCAAATACATCATCATTCATGTCATATATTCATTCAATGTGATTTGTGATTGTTTACAATTATATATATATTTGCTCACATGTGATTTATGCACGAATTTTCCGTAATAAATAAAACATGCAATTATGAAAAATGTTTTATCAAGGTTCACTCGCCAACTTTTGTTGACTCAAAATCCCCCCTGTTTTACACATGATACAGGTGATCCAGTTGAGGAAAGAAACACTTAGGATGGCCTAGAAGAATAAACAAGTTATTGCGTTGGAATAAACATTTAGATTTGGTTTTCTTTGTATTTGTATGAATTTTGTTTATTGGATATTTAAGTTTGTAATTTGAATTTAATAAATATGAAACTTCTTAGTAAATATCATAAGCTTTGGTGATAACCCAATCATGCCCCGACTTTTATTCCGCTGCGGATTGGGGTGTGACAAAGGTCTCCCACCTAAATTTTTCGAAGAGCATTTTCGAATATGGGATTTACTAAAGACCTTATTTAATAGCATATTGTACTTACTTATGTTAGTTAATGAAATTTCCTCAGTTTGATTTTGTATGTCTCTAACATATGTTCTGTCGTTATAATGACATATAGACAAATATAAATACAACTCAAATGCTGAAGGGCTTATTTACATATTTTGATCATAACTTATAGGTCTTAAATTGAGGCTGTAGTATGACTAATGGGGGTCCTGAGTCGAATGATGATTCAACGGCTGTATTTCTCTGCTACAGTTTTTGGTTTAAAGCTAAAATGATTGTTAACTCCTGATCAGGCTTATCTAATACTCATGATAAATGATTACTCGGTTAAGTGGGAGAATGTAAGATTAAATATATTATTTATAATATTTAATCATGTAGCCATTATAATCATTTGTATTATATTAGATCATAATATATTAATCCTATTATATATTAGTTGTTAATTGTTGATGGACCAAATTACCCTTATTAACTAATTAGGGTTTCCTTCTGGGTGTATATATAAGGAGATGATTAGAGAGGTTTAGGTTTAGTCAATTACAATAACATCATTATCATTAAAGTTGCCACCCACCTCTCTCTCCATAACCTAACCGAATTCATCCCTAGTTTGGTTCTTACCATCATAATCTTACACCCTAAGGAAGAACCAGATCACACTGACAAATATGTCAAACCCCATAGCTGCGTCTCTGACTAGATTCTCTGCTGGCCTGTCTGCTGTCACAGGTATTTCTTTATGTTTTCCATTATGTTTAAACAAAACAGATCAACAGGGAATTGCTTTAGTATCTCAGTGCGAACGTAAACATAGAAATAAATGTCGTCGGAATATCATGGAACAACATTCGGAGGTTTCCATGGTGCTACTAGTTGTTGGCGGAGATGGTACGTGATTGGAATGTCGACTGGTGGTGTCGGCTACGGGATACGGTGTCGCGTCTATTCTTCGGAGTATATAGTTTCTAGCCAGAACATCGAAAGAAAACAAAGTAGAGAGAGAAGTGAGACAGGGTTGAGATGGATGTTGCAGACAAACTTTAATCGGTGGTGTCGGGTTGTCAGGCGACCATCACGCGATTGCTTGCGGGCATGGTTGTAAAACAAGGCCTCCAAGATCGTGTACTTCCCGAGTAGTCGTTACAAGGTAGGTTGCTAATGTGACTTTCTTCAACTTTGCCTAATCACTCGGAATCGATCAAACGCGATCAACCTTGGTTTTAATCGGATCTAGTAGGTCAACTTGGGTCGACTTTGACTTAAAAAGGTAAACGTAATTTATATGCTTATCAAATATCATTTTCATGTATTTTGTTATAAATATTAGTAAATTTATGTTATTTGACAAATATTTAATTTTCAAAAACTATTTCATTATAATTTAACATGTTTGATTACTCTTCGAGTACTCTCCGCATAGACCGAGTACTCTCAACTTCTTGGTCGACCGACTGTGGAGCGCCTAGCGACTTTTGCAACTATGCTTGCTGGTGGCTTGCAGCCGGTGGTGTAAATAAACATTATATTCTATCTTTTCAATTTATTTTTTTAGTATTGTTATGATTTATATGTTCTATATTCATATTGAATGTATTATTTAATAAGTAGAGGGTTCAAATTAGACGAAACTTTTTGTCATAATAAAAAAAATCAACCAATAAGAATACTTTAATTTATTTCATTTAATTTTTGTATTTAATATTAGTGTGAAGGTATATTGGTAAACTTAAATAAATGATTATTGGTATTCTTTCTTTTTAATAGCTAACTACATTAAATTTATAACTTATTTTCAAAAATTATTTTTTTTCAAAGAAGAAAAAAATAATGTAAAATGTAAGATAAATTACGAGCTGTCTAGGATGCATTACGACATGTGTCGGATAAATTTCAAAACGTTAGGATAAATTTTGACGTGTGTAGACAAAATTTTTAGTGTATAGGATGATAGTCTTTATGACTAATTATATAGTCAAAGATAATAATAAATGAGATTAGAGAAAAATTATTTAATGTTTTACAATTATATAGTGTGTTCTTTTTCTTCTCAAATTAATTTTCTTCTCTAGTGAACCTCACCTATGTAACAATAATGATATATACAAGAGTTAAGTGTCATTAAGTTCCCTGTGGTATTATTCACTTTTGCATTTCATGACAAATTTTAATATTGTACCATTTTCTTCGCTAACATCCTCGAAACGTGTCATTTCATTTTAAAAAACTATCCCTAGTTAAAAAAACTCAGCTAGCCTAGAGATAAAATGGACATTTTACATATATTTTTTATTTTCAAACATTTTTATATTACTATTATTATTATTTTTATTATTATTATTAAAAACAACAGATTTTTAACAGAGTAAATTACAATTTTGGCCCCTGTGTTTATATCATCTTTATCCTATTAGACCAAAATAGATTTTGTTAATATTTATGCCCCCAACATCTCTGTAACTAACTATTTTGGCCCCTACTTCTAACTCAACCCATAACCCTGGTTAATTAAACGTCTCATGCTCCTCACATGATGGGCAAATAAGTAATTGTGCCTCCCCACTTTATTTCCTTTATAAACCAAACCCTTGCCTTTTTCTCTATCACTTCATTTTCTTCACTCATTCCCTCTCAAACCCTGATTTGACAACGGTGATCTGCAGATGTGGGTTTCACGCCGTTGTTGACTATACATACAACAACCCTATATGTATACACGCGGATAGATCGATTTCCAGATACTCAAACCCTACACATTCCTCTGCTTTCAGGTGCCAATTCATCACACACTGACACATAGCGACCTTAACCTCTTAATAATGGCTGCGATTGATCCAACTCACGGCTTTCTCAAGGGTGTTAAACGTATCGTAATCAATGTGACTCTTAATTTCGCATTGATTTTCGGTTTCATTGATTATGTTTTTAAACTTTTAATCTTTGAATCGCATGTTGTGTGTTTTTGAGATTGCATCTATCAATTTGATTAAAAAGTTTGCCGTTTGTGTGTGTATGTGTGCGAATTGAGAAGTCATGCAAGGGTTTTGACCGAGTTAATCAGAATTTGTGCGAGTCTATCAATGTGGATAATTTAATCTGTTAGGTTATACTTATATTAATCAGTGAGCTTTTCTATGATAACCTTTTATTTTGATAATGCTAGCCACGCAGCTAAACGTGTGAGGAGGTTATCCTTTTTGTTTGTGGACCCTAATTAAAGGTTGCAGAGGTGGGGAAAATTGGATGAAGTTCTATGACTACCATGATTTATGTCATATGGTCCTACTAGTTATCATCAGAAGAATCTTTCTAAAAGAAAGCTTGGCATCAGGGGCGAATCTACGTTGAGAACTATGGGTTCACACGAACACATTCGGTTTCAAATTTTTAGTAGAAATGTTAATACAAAATTTGATATGAACCCATAAAAAACATCTGGGATGAACCCAGTAACCAAATTTATGGATGGTGGAGTGGTTAAGTCATGTAGTTCCATGCTTGAGGTCCCAGGTTTGACTCCTCCTGGGTTAAAACTGTTTTAATTTTTTTCAGTGAACCCACTGAAAAAAAATTTTGGATCCACCACTGCTTGGCATAAGTATAACATCAAATAATTTACTAATAAGAGTCAAAATACCAAGTGTATGTGGAGGATTAGGTCCTCATAGCATGGAAAGAATATAACGTTACTCGTGAGGATATGTCTGCATGAATTTATGAACTGATCAGTTTGTTTTTAGAGGTTGGGACGGTTGTTGTCACCCGATAAGACGGAAGACTTGCACTTGGAAGACTAGGAGCTCTCTGTGAGCAGGTGTTTGAATCAAAACTCATTCTTCTACTATTTGAGTATTTCTATACAGACACAGGGCTGTTGTATTATAGTCATCAACAGACAGAGGAATGTGTAGGGTTTGAGTATTGCAAGTCGAATTAGGGTCTGAGAGGGAATGGGTGAAGAAGATGAAATGATAGAGAAAAAGGCAAGCGTTATGTTTATAAAGGAAGTAAAGTGGGGAGGTGAAATTACTTATTTGCCCATCATGTAAGGAGCCTGTGACATTTAATTAACCAGGGTTATAAGTCGAGTTAGATGCGGGGGACAAAATAGTTAGTTACAGAGATGTTGGGGGTACCGATGTTAAAAAATTATATTTTGTGTTAATAGGTTAAAAGTGATATAACTATAGGGGCCAAAATCATAATTTACTCTTTTTAAAAAGACTAAAATACATATAAAAAATAAATCTCTCTCTCTCCCTCTCCTTCTCTCCATCACCAGCATTCAATCTCATCACCATCCAAACAACATCACCATCCCAAATCCACCACCTGCCACCCTAACTCCAATCATTGCCAATCTCCAACCTGTCACTAGGGGCGGACCTACCTTAGGGGAAGGGGTAGCCTCCGCTACCCCTTGGCGCTCCGACGGTAGTGTAAATTTTTGAAAATTTGACCTTTTTTCGATTTCGTTACCCCTTTTAATAAAACATTACCCTACGAAAATTTTCTAGATCCGCTACTGCCTGTCACCACCAATACCACCTCTCAGCCTCTAACCCGTCACCACCACATTACCACCTATAACAACTAACACCCAGCACCTGTTATAATATGAAACAACATCATTCATCAACTATTAGGACCAAGCTTGGCTTTCTCCAAATAAAACCTTTAAATCACCATCTAACTAACCATCAGAGAAACCCAAACGTTGTCATCGTATGTAGTCGTGGTATGGCCGAAGCAACCAACTCTCTTTCTCTCTCTCAAGCTTTCACAGATTTGTAACCGTGGTGGCTAGGTGGTGTGGGTGGCGGGAAAGTCGGAGAAGAAAGGGAGGCTAGATTTTTAGGGCGGTGGGGGAGACCGACGATTTCTTTCCTTTCTCGCTCCGACGGATTTTTAGACAGTGAGGGAGGTGGCAGGTAGTGATGGTTGTGATATGCGTGGTGGCAGGTGAAGGCGGGCTATGGTGGTGGTGATTAGAGAAGGGGTGTGAAAGAGAGAAAGTGTGTATATATAATGATGATGATGCTGATGATAAAAGGAAGTTTAAAAAATAATGAAAATAAAAAATATATTTAAAATGACTAGTTTACCCCCAAGCTAACTGAGTTTTTTAACTGGTGTTAGTTTTTTGGACTAAATTGGTACATTTCGAGAATGTCAAAGAGATGAATGGTACAATTTTGAATTGGCCAGAAATGTAACACCCTGTAAAATCGTGTCCAATAGTATAGTGACACGTGTTATATTTTAAATATAGTCTATTAAAGACCAATAAGTACTAAAGGCGTCAACATGCTCAAACCGAGCCTCTAAGTGACGGTCCGATGTCAACATGCATAAATAACAGCCTCTGAGTGACTGATATGTCAACATACTTAAATCATTAGCCTCTAAGTGATTGATATGTCAACATGCTTGAAATTTGGCCTCTGAGTGACTGATATGTCAACATGCCCAGCCTCTGAGTGACATTGGAATCAACATGCTTACAATAAGCCTCTGAGTGATCCTTTGTGAAGTCCTAACTCTCACACGTGCCAATTGTTGGGCGAGAGGGTTCAATTTTGTAAATATGTGAAAGTTGGATAGCAGAGGGATTAAAAGTGTCAACATGTTAATTTATACCACTGAGTGACCTTTTAACGAACCGAGAGCTCGACAATGTCCGGGCATAATCCCGGGTATGCCAAGTATTGGCTACAGAGGGCTAAAAGTGCCAAAAAGGTGTTTAAAAGGTTTTTAGAAGCTTTAATAAGTTAAGGGGTTAAAAGTGTCAAACTTTGAAAGTGGCCATGGGGCGGTCGTGGGCCGCGAGAGACCAGGCCTGGGTCTCTCGCGCGGCGCGAGAACAGGTTTGCTGCAGAAACTTTTGTTTGGCAGCCAAGCAAAGCTCCAAAACCATTAATTCGAAAACCATGGACTTGTAATCAGCTATGCCACGTTTTGGGACACTTGTAACCTTCCTCTTACACCCCTAAACACCTGGCTTCACCTCCTTTGAGCTCTCCAACTATAAATAGGTGTTCAAGTGTTTCATTACAACTTGCACCTTTCTAAATCATAACTCTTCTCGTTCCTCTGAAAGTTCCTAGCTGAAAGGAGCATTCAACTTAGTTTTCTTGTATTCTAGGAACCTATTGTAAGTGTTCCTTGATCTTGCATTTTCGTTTATAGGCTTTGATAGCCAAAAGTCAAGCGTTTTACGGAAAATGCGTTGACTTTCGGTTAAGACCATTATGGTCCAGCCATTGTTCGAAATAAACATGGCTTAAGGTAGGTGTTAGTCCCTATCAAGGGCACCTCCTGAGATCACGTTTGCTAGACCAATTGAGGGTCAAAGTTATGATATTAAAAAGTCAAACACGCCATTTTTCGGAAAAATCATAAATTGATCTTATATATGTTATGAAACCTGTTTTGATAGTTAAACAAGTTGGTAATAATTATTAGAATATGTAAGAACATGTTCGGCTCGTCAATTTCTGTTCTAGGGTCGGTTCGCAACTGAAAATCGTAAAGTTTGACTTCTGCTTTGACTTTCGATTCTGACCAGATTTAGATTAGTTACCTACTGATCTAAATTTGCATTATGATCATATATAATGTAGCATAACCCTCTGAGGTTATATTACATGATCATAATCAGAATCCAAGTTTATGCGCAAGTTCCATAATTATGCCATCTTTGACCAAAATGTCATTTTTACATAAATCAAGGTTTTAATGATAATGAACTTGAAAATGAGTTTCCTACTAATGTAATATTATAAGTAGGATTATTTGGGATGTTAAACTAAGTTATAAACTGAGTTTTCAAACAAGTCCTTAAACTATGTCGATAACTGGCGATTTTAGCCCTTGTGGCTCATAAACTAATTTTAAGCAAATATTTTCAAGGTAAATATTTTACCTACTGAGTTGTTATATTAAATAACATATCTAGGGCATTTTAATATGAACTTAACATCAGTTTTCGTGAGAATCACATAAAGACGTCATTTTACGATATAAGCGTCATTTAGGCGCATAGCATGGTTTTTAACCATATTATTGACCAAGACTTGTTACCTACTGATTTTAAAACTTATTTCTAACATATTTCCAATAGGTACATATTATAAACTCAGAATCACAAATAATTTATGAACTATGTGTAAAATGACGAAAATACCCCTTCGGTGCATAGTTTGGTCATAAAAGATAAATAACACATATAAATGATATCCTACTGATATTATATCATAAATAAAATGTTTTTCTAGAATACTTATAATTATAAACTTAAAATATATTCAAGTTCCTTTTATACGGTATATAATTACCGAAATGCCCTTATGAGGCATAGTTTCGTTTTAAAACCTTAACGGGCATATAAGTTGATATCATACTGATATTTTAACTTATTTAAAGTATAATGGAATATACAACTTGTCCATGACTTATCCGGTTACCCGATATCGCTTTTATGCGTACGGTTAAGTATATAAAACTATTTTACAGAAATTAACCGAAACGGGTTTAACCTTGTCATTTATGATTCAAAATCCATAATGTATATAGTTTACCCATATTATACAAGTCAAGGTACTTGTCGGGTTTAAACTACATTCTATCTGATCATCGTTTAATTAAGGATTATATGTATTGATCATGTACACTATTCGGTTTATAAGATCGTTAGTATTTAATTGGCTAGCTTATACCATAATCCAGACTAGTGCCTTGCCGGTAAATGCTATCTACACTTGGTACTTTAGTATACGGCTGAGTTATTTAAAAATAAAAGAAGAAGACTAGCTCAGGTAAATACTCTCGACTTATTTTCCCTATACGGGCTTGGGATTCGGTAATTATTACCGCTTGGTCCAAAATGGGGTCAATCGAATGCCAGCTCGTGGCTAGTAAACCTCATATTTCTTTTTAATCAGTTTTGTTTGATAACTTAAACATCGGGGGTTAAATTACTGTGTCCTGGATATCCTCAGCTCAATACATTAGTTATTGGCCACGACCTTAGCACGGGGTGTAGGCATACACCTTTTGATGCTCATATGCAACATGCCCAAGACATTGGGGATGACTCCTTCATGAGTACCTGAGTGGTTTGTATTTAATCATGTCTCGTTTTCTGTACTGGGCCATGTATGTATTAACAAACATGTGAATCTGATACAAGGTTGAAATGTCAACTTCCCAAGTTAATAAAAGATTTTGTGTCGTTTTGCACTTAAAAACCATTTTAAAGTTTTCAAAATGAGTCAGTTGGGTGTATTTATCATCATAAGCTGACGTATTGTCCAAATGCTAAACTGCATATACAATAGAAATAGGCCGGAAGCTGCTCGGTAGTGAATAAGAGGATCTTGCAAATCCTTAGATCCGCCTAAAGTCTGCTTTATATTCTTCCATGTACAATTTATGATCCGTCTGTGGATCTTCTATTACAAGCTTGTATATTTTTTTGTATTTTTGAACATTCCGTTTGTAATAGTAATTTTACTCCAAGACTTCCGTTGTGTCGTGTTTAATTGACTATGATGATTATCAACTAACGTCACGATACTCCCCACCCGGGCCCACCGGCGTATGGATTTCAGGGTTGGAAATCATGGGTGTGACACGGTTGGTATCAGAGCTGATGTTTGAGAGAATTAAACACTAGCCTTTTGTGTTTAGTCTCAAACTTACACGAGCACATTCCTTAGACTTCCGAGTTTAGGCATTGACCTAGGATTACTCATTTCATTATTAAGTTATTAGTATATTTTTGAATTGATTTTTAACAGGAAAATGCCGCCACGTGTACGAGGACAAAGTGGAAGAGGAAAATGTCTAATGAGGGAAGACCATCGGGGCGTATTCCTCCTCAACCTCATAATTCAGATGCCTACCAGGAATCAGGAGATTCGTCTCCTTGGCAACCAGCGAGACGTTCTTTCTCTAATTGACACTCGCCCTCACCTTCCCAAAATTCTTACCACTCACACACTCTTACCATTCTCACCATTCCCATTATCATCACTCTTACCATGAAGAATTTAACCCCAACCATTATCTTAACACGCCTCCAGCCGATCAAAATCAGTTGGACCAGCCACATCCTATGGACGAGGACTCCGACCCGGAGATGCCGTCGTCAGGATCAAATATGCATCCTATTGAGATTTCGAGCGATTCAAACTCGTATGCCGGATCGCCCTACCAAGGTCCTAATGAGTGGGACCAATACTGGAACCAATTCACCTTCACCCACACTCCTTCCCATCACTCTCAACCACCTTCGGTTCAAGAAGATGTCCACATGGAACCGGTGGACCAACCTCAACCACCACCTGAACCACCAAGAAGAAAGCGTGGAGCACGTATGTCAGTACGTGCCGGGCAAAGGTTGGGATCACTGCTACCTTTGCCCCACTCCTACCCCACAATTCAAGAGGACCCACAAATGGGTGGACCCTCTAATGTTTCATCTATAGTGGAACCAACACCGACACTTGCAGTTCAACCACCACCATCGGGTTATACTAACCCAATCCCCACGTATCCATACACATCTGAATACAGACACATCTGGATATGATCCTTTTAACCTGTCTACACCGGTAGACTATCAGGCATGGTCGCAAGACCCCTATATGTAGGTGGTTATGCACAATGCACTTTACCCATCTCCTTTCCCACCTACTTATCCACCGACTGGATAGCCAACTTATGGGTATCAGTATCCGGTTATGCCACAACCTCAACCACAACCTCCGCCACCACTTGAGGCCATTAATGAGGCCTCAGAAAGAATGAAGGAAATGCAGCAACAAGTGGAGAAAACGGAGAAGAAGACGAATAAATTCTTCAAGAAACTCTCCAAATTGGTCAAAGGAAAGAAGGACGAGTGAAGTCTCTTCTAATAATATGTAGTCCCTACGAAGACATTTTTTTATTTCTTTAGTCCCTGCGTGGACATTTTTATTTCTTTAAAGACCTTGCATGGACAAGTTTATTTCATTTTTCTAGTATTGTAATTTCTATTTTGAAATTTAATGAGGTATTTTTGGAATTATATATATATGTATTCATCCTCTTCAAAACAAGCGTCTCGATTTTACTCGAAATTTATGCTCTGCGATATAATTCCAAAAGATCTTAATAGTTTTGATTTGCCGAGTGGCACAGACCACATATTTGGCCAAATATATATAAATGATAGTTAAGAACGGAAGGGTCTTCTATCATGATAGTTAAAGGAAGTTATCCTTCTATCTAGAGGTGGTGGACTAAGTTCAAGCCTCCACGTCATTAAGGTCAATGTGACCGGGACTAATAATCAATCATTAAGGTCCTCTTATGTAAACATTCAAGTAATGTTCATACTCATAGTAGTGTGACTTGAGGAATCACACAAACCTTCAAGGTAATGGACTATGTCCTAACCTTATATATAGCCCTTGTGATCTGTTTGATCCCGGCTAATATCACCAGTGCGGTGATTAAACATCCATTAGAGATGTATTTTATATAGCCCTTGTGATCTGTTTGATTCGGGCTAATATCACCAATGCGGTGATTAAACATCCATTAGAGATGTATTTTATATAGCCCTTGTGATCTGTTTGATCCCGGCTAATATCACCAGTGAGGTGATTAAACATCCATTAGAGATGTATTTTATATAGCCCTTGTGATCTGTTTGATCCCGGATAATATCACCAATGTGGTGATTAAACATCCATTAGAGATGTATTTATATAGCCCATGTGATCTAATTGATCCCGGCTAAATATCACTCGTGCGGTGATGAATAAAAAGTCAATTAGTGATGTATTGCCTTTATGGCTATGATTTATTTTATATAGCTTATGTGATCTATTTGATCTCGGCTAATATCATCAATGCGATGATAAATAAAACATCCATTAGTGATGTAGTGCCTATGTGCCATATTTTATGTCCATTAGTGACAAGCCTATGTACTATAAAATTGTCAAATATGACAATGACAGTTGTGACATTACGATCCCCTGTCTAGTAAAAATGGACTATGTCCAGATTGTAATTTGCCTATGATTGTCCTATTAAGACCTAGGCCAAATATAGTTATATTAAGCCTAAGAGTTGTGATGTTATTCACACTAGTATAGGCAATGGATTTTTCTCATATCCAATGTTTAAAAACCGATATGGTTATTATACCATGGCTAAGAGAAATTTTATTTGGTATATAGAACCAAAGCTTTGAAGAATGGCTAATTCTAATGAGGCACAAAGTAGCCATCGGAACGTCAACTCTAGGGGTGCCAAAAATGTAGCCATAAATGATAATGATTTCCAAGCTCGCATTGATGCGGCTGTGGAAAGGGCCATGGGTAAGGCCATAGGAAAACTAAGAGAGTCGAGGGTTACTCGCTCTAAGCCATTATCAATTCCACCATCCTAAGCTCATAAGGAGAGCTCTGTTCACTCATCAAATGCAAAGAGTGAACCTAAGAGGATAGTCTATGCTGATAGGTCCCGTTCTTCTAAGGACGGATGCACCTACAAGTACTTTGTCTCCTGTAAACCCAAGACTTTAATGGGGAAAAAGGAGCTGTAGAAGCCCTAAAGTGGCTGGACGAGATGGAGACCATAGTAGACATCAGCGGCTGTGCTGAAAGGGATGTGGTCAAGTATGTATCACAATCCTTCAAGGGCGATGCCCTAACATGGTGGAAGGCCATGATTCAATCAACAGGTAAAGTATACCTGTATAATCTGGGATAGTCCAAGTTTGTGGACCTTATTAAGGAAACCCACTGCCCACCACATGAGGTGGAGAAAATAGAGACAGACTTCTTGTCTCTTTTTATGAAAAACCTAGACTGTCGGAAGTATGTTTCCGATTTCAATTCCCTATCTAAGTTAGTTTCCTATTTAATTACCCATGAATCCAAACGCATTGCGCATTTTATTAATGGGTTAGCCCCCCGAGATTAAGGGCATGGTAAAGGCCGCTCAGCCTAATACCTATAGGTCTGCTGTAGACCTATCATTCTCTCTCACCCTTGATCTTGTGAGACAAAAATCAGTTAAGTCTGAAACTGACGAAAAAAGGAAGAGGGAAGATGACAACTCCCATAACTTTAATAAGAAAAATAAAGGGAGATTTGGGTTCAAAGGGAACCAAGGCAAGTCGGCTATGATGCCATTTTGCAAGACTTGCAACCATAGACACTGGGGACAGTGTAATTCTGATTCACAAGTTAGACCTTATGGTATTTGTAAAATGAGAGGGCATAAGACCCTAGATTGTAAAGATCTTAAGGATGTTGTATGCTATATCTGCAACGAAAAAGGGTACATTGCAACTAACTGCCCTAAGAGTTCAAAGAATAATAATCCGAAGCTTGGAGAGGCCAAGAAGGGGAATGCACGCGCCTTTCGGCTGACCGCTAAGGAAGCTGTTAATGACAATAACGTCATAACAGGTACTTTCCCCATTAATGATATTTATGCTAGAGTTCATTTCGATTCGGGGCCGGATAAATATTTTGTTGCTCATAAGTTTAGTAAACTATTAAATGTACCCATAAGAACTCTAGATAAAACTTATGAGATAGAACTTGCCGATGGAACCTTAGAAACTGTTTCTTCCATTCTTGATGGACGCTCTATATCCATTAAGAATCATTCCATCCCTATCTCTCTTTTGCCAATGAAATTGGCAGGGTTCGATGTTGTATTAGGCATGGATTGGTTATCTCATAACCAAGCCCGCATTGTTTGCGATAAGAAGCTTATCGAGATTAAGACCACATCTGATGAAATGATCACCATCCCTGGAGACTCACACTATGGATTGCCAGACAAGGTGTCGTTATTTAAGGCATCCAAGTGTTTGAGAAGAGGTTGTGTCATCTATATGGCACAAGTTACCATAAATGAACCAAAGCCGAACCTTGAAGATCAACCAGTTATCTCGGAGTATCCCGATGTTTTCCCTGAAGATTTACCAGGCCTACCTCCAGATAGGCAAGTGGAGTTCAGAATAGATATCATACCAGGATTAGCACCCGTAGCTAGAGCTCCGTATAGGCTAGGTCCAACCGAAATGAATGAGTTAAGAATTCAATTAGATGAACTCTTGGAGAAAGGCTTTATACAGCCTAGTTCCTCGCCTTGGGGAGCTCCTATTCTGTTTGTAAAGAAGAAAGACGGTTCGATGCGAATGTGCATCGACTACCGAGAGCTAAACATGTTAACAATTAAGAATAGATATCCTCTCCCCAGGATCGATGATTTATTCGACCAACTTCAAGGGGCTAGTTACTTTTCTAAGATAGATTTGAGATCAGGATATCATCAACTGAAGGTTAGAAGTGAAGATGTTCCTAAGACAGCCTTCAGGACCCGCTATGGTCATTTTGAATTCTTAGTGATACCTTTTGGGCTCACAAATGCACCGGCAGCATTCATGGATCTCATGAATAGAGTCTACAAACCGTATTTAGATAAGTTTGTCATTGTCTTCATAGACGACATACTTATCTATTCTCGTAATCAAGATGATCACGAAAAACATCTTCGGTGCATCCTAGAATTATTAAGGCAGGAGAAACTTTATGCAAAGTTCTCTAAATGGGAATTTTGGCTTAGAAAAGTCCAATTTCTTGGACACATGGTAAGTGAGCATGGTATCTAAGTGGATCCCGCCAAAATCAAGGCCATAATGAATTGGGAAGTGCCCAAGACCCCAACAGAGGTTCGTAGTTTCTTAGGATTGGCTGGTTACTATAGGAGGTTCATTGAGAACTTTTCAAGGATAGCCCCTCCTTTAACTTCCTTGACCCGTAAGAATATTAAGTATAATTGGGGTCCAAAACAACAAGAATCCTTTGAGATTCTTAAACACAAGTTGAGCAACGCTCCTGTGTTATCTCTACCTAAGGATATTGAGAATTTTGTTGTTTTTTTGTGATGCATCACACATCGGTATGGGTTGTGTGCTAATGCAAAATGGCAAGGTAATTGCCTATGCATCATGACAATTAAAGGTGCATGAAAAGAATTACACCACCCATGATTTGGAGCTGGGCGCCGTTGTATTTGCACTAAAACTATGGAGACATTACTTGTATGGCACAAAGTGTGTTATATACACAGACCATAAAAGTCTGCAGCATCTGTTCAATCAGAAAGAATTGAACATGTGACAACGTCGTTGGATGGAAACTCTTAACGATTATGATTGCGAGATTCGCTACCATCCAGGCAAGGCAAATATAGTTGTCGATGCCTTAAGTCGCAAGGAAAAGGGTAAACCTATAGGATTAACGCTAAGAGCATTGAGCTCAGAAATAGCTTGAGTGGGAAGCTATTAGATGCGCAAAAACAAGCCCTGTTAGAGGCTAATATTCCTAATGAGGGATTAGGCGGAACTAGGGATCAGTTTTCGCCTGGAAAGGATGGAATCCTAAGATTTAATGATAGAATTTGGGTTCCGATCTTTGTAGGACTTAGAGATCTAATCCTCCAGGAAGTGCATAATTCAAAATACTATAGTCACCCGGGTGGTGACAAAATGTATCAAGACCTAAAGAAGAATTATTGGTGGATGGGTTTGAAGAAATCCATAGCCACTTATGTAGCTAAGTGTCTGACATGTTCGCAAGTTAAGGCCGAACATCAAAAGTCGTCAGGACTTCTACAACAACTTAAAATTCCCACTTGGAAATGGGAAATGGTAACTATGGACTTGATTACAAAGTTACCCAAGACCAAAAGTGGAAACGACACTATTTGGGTCATCGTTGATAGGCTGACTAAGTCAGCGCATTTCTTGCCAATCAAAGAGACTTATAATTCTAACAAATTGGCTAAGTTGTATGTGGACAAGATTGTGTCCCTACACGGTGTGCCGGTATCTATTGTATCTGACAGAGATACTAGATACACATCTCACTTTTGGAAAAGTTTCCAACAATCATTAGGCACACGATTAAATTTCAGTACGGCTTACCATCCGTTGATGATGGTCAAAGTGAGCGTACTATTCAGACTTTGGAAGACATGCTTCTGGCATGCGTGATTGATTTAGGTGGAAGTTGGGATGACCACTTACCCCTAATAGAATTCTTCTACAATAACAGCTATCATACAAGCATCAAGACTGCTCCTTTTGAGGCCTTGTATGGGAGAAAATGTAGAACGCCCATATGTTGGGTAGAAGTTGGGGAGGCCCAACTATCAGGACCAGAGATTGTCCTGGAGACCACAGAAAAGATTGTGCAAATCCGTTATCGTCTCAAAACTGCCAGGGATAGGCTGAAAAGCTATGCTGACAAGAGGCGTAAACCTCTTCAGTTCCAAGTAGCGGACAAAGTCATGCTAAAAGTATCACCGTGGAAAGGTGTGATGTGTTTGGAAAGAAGGGCAGTTAAGCCCTAGATATATAGGACCCTTTGAGATAAACGAACATGTTGGCACTATAGCTTATAAGCTCAGGTTGCCTGAGGAGCTTAATGGAATCCGTGTTGTATTCCACATATCTAATCTTAAGAAGTGTCTAGCCGATGAGTCGCTAGCAATGTCGCACAAGGAGGTGCAATTTGATGAAAACCTAAGGTTCATTGAGAAACCAATTTCGATCGAGGATCGACAGGTTAAGAAGCTCCGAAGAAAATTGATACCTATAGTAAAGGTTAAGTGAGACGCTTTTAGAGGTCCCGATTATACATGGGAGGTTGAGTCCACTATGCAACAAAAGTACCCCCATCTTTTTTAATAAAATCTCGAGGTCGAGATTTCTTTTAAGGGGGTGAGGATGTAACACCCTGTAAAATCGTGTCCAATAGTATAGTGACACGTGTTATATTTTAAATATAGTCTATTAAAGACCAATAAGGACTAAAGGCGTCAACATGCTCAAACCGAGCCTCTGAGTGACGGTTTGATGTCAACATGCATAAATAACAGCCTTTGAGTGACTGATATGTCAACATGCTTAAATCATTAGCCTCTAAGTGACTGATATGTCAACATGCTTGAAATTTGGCCTTTGAGTGACTGATATGTCAACATGCCCAGCCTCTGAGTGACATCGGAAGCAACATCCTTACAATAAGCCTCTGAGTGATCCTTTGTGAAGTCCTAATTCTCATGCATGCCAATTGTTGGACGAGAGGGTTCAATTTTGTAAATATGTGAAAGTTGGATAGCAGAGGGATTAAAAGTGTCAACATGTTAATTTATACCTTTGAGTGACCTTTTAACGAACCGATAGCTCGAAAATGTCTGGGCATAATCCCGGGTATGCCAAGTATTGGCTACAGAGGGCTAAAAGTGCCAGAAAGGTGTTTAAAAGGTTTTTAGAAGCTTTAATAAGTTAAGGGGTTAAAAGTGTCAAACTTTGAAAGTGGCCATGGGGCGGTCGCGGGCCGCGAGAGACCAGGCCTGGGTCTCTCGCGCGGCGCGAGAACAGGTCTGCTGCAAAAACTTTTGTTTGGCAGCCAAGCAAAGCTCCAAAACCATTAATTCGAAAACCATGGACTTGTAATCAGCTATGCCACGTTTTGGGACACTTGTAACCTTCCTCTTACACTCCTAAACACCTGGCTTCACCTCCTTTGAGCTCTCCAACTATAAATAGGTGTTCAAGTGTTTCATTACAACTTGCACCTTTCTAAATCATAAATTCTCTTTCCTCTGGAAGTTTCTAGCTGAAAGGAACATCCAACTTAGTTCTCTTGTATTCTAGGAACCTATTGTAAGTGTTCCTTGCTCTTGCATTTTCGTTTATAGGCTTTGATAGCCAAAAGTCAAGCGTTTTACCGAAAATGCGTTGACTTTTGGTTAAGACCATTATGGCCCAGCCATTATTCGAAATAAACATGGCTTAAGGTAGGTGTTAGTCCTTATCAAGGGCACCTCCTGAGATCACGTTTGCTAGACCAATTGACGGGTCAAAGTTATGATATTAAAAAGTCAAACACGCCATTTTTCGGAAAAATCATAAATTGATCTTATATGTTATGAAACCTGTTTTGACACTTAAAAAAGTTGGTAATAATTATTAGAATATGTAAGAACATGTTCGGCTCGTCAATTTCTGTTCTAGGGTCGGTTCGCAACTGAAAATCGTAAAGTTTGACTTCTGCTTTGACTTTTGATTCTGACCAGATTTAGATTAGTTACCTACTGATCTAAAGTTGCATTATGATCATAATATAATGTAGCATAACCCTCTGAGGTTATATTACATGATCATAATCAGAATCCAAGTTTATGCGCAAGTTCCATAATTATGCCATCTTTGACCAAAATGCCATTTTTAAGTAAATCAAGGTTTTAATGATAATGAACTTGAAAATGAGTTTCCTACTAATGTAATATTATAAGTAGGATTATTTGGGATGTTAAACTAAGTTATAAACTGAGTTTTCAAACAAGTCCTTAAACTATGTCGATAACAAGCGATTTTAGCCCTTGTGGCTCATAAACTAATTTTAAGCAAATATTTTCAAGGTAAATATTTTACCTACTGAGATGTTATATTAAATAACATATCTACGGCATTTTAATCTGAACTTAACATCAGTTTTCGTGAGAATCACACAAAGACGTCATTTTACGACATAAGCGTCATTTAGGCGCATAGCATGGTTTTTAACTATATTATTGACCAAGACTTGTTAACTACTGATTTTAAAACTTATTTTCAACATATTGACAGTAGGTACATATTATAAACTCAGAATCCCAAATAATTTATGAACTATGTGTAAAATGATGAAAATACCCCTTCGGTGCATAGTTTGGTCATAAAAGATAAATTGCATATATAAATGATATCCTACTGATATTATATCATAAATAAAATGTTTTTCTAGAATACTTATAATTATAAACTTAAAATATATTCAAGTTCCTTTTATACGGTATATAATTACCGAAATGCCCTTATGAGGCATAGTTTCGTTTTAAAACCTTAACGGGCATATAAGTTGATATCATACTAATATTTTAACTTATTTAAAGTATAATGGAATATACAACTTGTCCATGACTTATCCGGTTACCCGATATCGCTTTTATGCGTACGGTTAAGTATATAAAACTATTTTACAGAAATTAACCGAAACGGGTTTCACCTTGTCATTTATGATTCAAAATCCATAATGTATATAGTTTACCCATATTATACAAGTCAAGGTACTTGTCGGGTTTAAACTACATTCTATCTGATCATCGTTTAATTAAGGATTATATGTATTGATCATGTACACTATTCGGTTTATAAGATCGTTAGTATTTAATTGGCTAGCTTATGCCATAATCCAGACTAGAGCCTTGCCGGCAAATGCTATCTGCACTTGGTACTTTAGTATACGGCTGAGTTATTTAAAAATAAAAGAAGAAGACTAGCTCAGGTAAATACTCTCGACTTATTTTCCCTATACGGGCTTGGGATTCGGTAATTATTACCGCTTGGTCCAAAATGAGGTCAATCGAATGCCTGCTTGTGGCTAGTAAACCTCATATTTTGTTCTAATCAGTTTTGTTTGATAACTTAAACATCGGGGGTTAAATTACCGTGTCCTGGATATCCTCGGCTCAATACATTAGTTATTGGCACGACCTTAGCACGGGGTGTAGGCATACACCTTTTGATGCTCATATGCAATATGCCCAAGACGTTGGGGATGACTCCTTCGTGAGTACCTGGGTGGTTTGTATTTAATCATGTCTCGGTTTCTGTATTAGGCCCTGTATGTATTGACAAACATGTGAATCTGATACAAGGTTGAAATGTCAACTTTTCCAAGTTAATAAAAGATTTTGTGTCGTTTTGCACTTAAAAACTATTTTAAAGTTTTCAAAATAAGTCAGTTGGGTGTATTTACCAGCGTAAGCTGACGTATCGTCTAAAGGCTAAATTGCAGGTACAATAGAAATAGGCCGGAAGCTGCTCGGTAGTGAATAAGAGGATCTTGCAAATCCTTAGATCTGCCTTAAGTCTGTTTTGTATTCTTCCATGTACAATTTATGATCCGTCTGTGGATCTTCTATTACAAGCTTGTATATTATTTTGTATTTTTGAACATTCAGTTTGTAATAGTAATTTTACTCCAAGACTTCCGTTGTGCCGTGTTTAATTAACTATGATGATTATCAACTGACGTCACGATACTCCCCACCCTAGCCACCGGTGTATGGATTTAAGGGTTGGAAATAAGAGATGTGACACGAAATTACAAAAGTGAATAAACCAAAGGCATGTAAATGACACTTAACTCTAAATATAATTATATAAATATATTTAATGATATATTATTATTATTATTAAATTCATCCCTAATTTTTTGATATTTCAAAATAAAAATAAGAGAAATAAAAGTTAACCTGGTGACCTCTAGATTACACATTAACTTAGACCGCACGGTGTGGGCGTCGACAAGCAGCAGTGTTACTAGTCAACGCCCACAAGCCCACACCGTCCCCTCGCGTTACGTCAGCGTTGTCAATTGGGCTTCAAGAGCTCCACCAGCGTGGAGGGAAAACATCTAACGGCGTGGCGAAGTATGATTGGTGTATTCAAACCAGTCGTTCAAAGGCTATTATTAAATAGGTGACTCATGTCGAATAACGTCCATCTTTCACAAACCTTCCCACACCTCCCCCCCCCCCCCCACCCTCTTTTTTTCACCACGTCACTTTCTAGCGCGTACTTACGTGGCGTCCACATGTCGCATAACGTCCCATCTTCAAGCCCCTCGACACCGTGTGTTCTAAAAGTGTCATTCTATAGAGACAAAAAATTGTTTGAATGACTTAAGTGAAACAGTTGGCAAGGTAATTACATTTCTATGGCATTTTCTCATAATTGTTATATACTAATTTATGATTTATATATTTTTTTATATTATTAACTTGAGTAGGTTAAGGGTTTGTAAGCTAATATAGATAACAATAAATATAATATGATGTTTCTGTTATTTTTCTAGTAAATTTAATGTTATAAATTTAGTGTTATAAAATGACAATAAAACATTAAAAGCATTATTTAGCTACCCATATCCAAGGATCTGGGACTCCTACGGCCATTGGTTTATATTGTTCAAGTCATCTCTCCGTCAACGCTTCCATCTTAGTCTTGTTTAAATTTTAACAAGTCATCTCTCCGTCGGCTCTTCTTATAATTTTATAGAAACCCTATTAAATCATAATGTTACAGATTTTAACATTTCTGTTCTTAACATCAAGTTCATTAGTTCAATCCATCTGCCACAGAGGTTGCGATTTAGCACTCACTTCATACTACATTGTACCAGCAGGAAATGATATCAACTCAATCTCTCAGTTCATAAACACCAGCACCACCAACATTCTCAAGTATAACCCAAACACCACCCTTCGTCCTTTTACGAGGATCAACCTGCGGTTTCGTTGTGATTGTATTGCCCATGAGTTCTTAGGACATGTGTTCAACTATGTTTTAACATCTGTGGACATGTATGAAACCTTGCACAAGAGAGGTACGCTAATCTGACAACTGCAGACTGGATTTAGAGGTTTAATTATTAAAGCCCAATCGTTTGCCTGATGGTAGTAATGTTAATGTGACGGTGAATTGTTCGTGTGGGGATGGTTCGGTTTCAAGGAAATATGGTTTGTTTTTGACGTATCCTCTTCGTCCTGGGGAGACTTTGGATTCGGTATCATCGGTTGCTAATCTTAAATTCAGAGCTAAATCGGAGTTACAATCCAGATGCCAATTTCAGCAAAGGAAGCGGTTTGGTGTATATCCCGTGGCGAGCTTAGTAGTAGGAACTTACAAACTTTTTTAGTGTCAAATAATAGACACATGATGAAAGTGGATGTGTTGTTTATTCGCAGATGAAAATGGAAATTATCCACCCTTTAAAAACAGGTATGTTCTTTCGGCACCTGGCAAATTTTATTTAACGAGTATAAGGATATAAAGTTGAAGGTAGGGGCCCTCCCCCGGCTTCAAAAATCTTGTTATACATGTACAATATAACATAGTAATATGGGTAAGGGGATCAGAGCAACAACCTTACAAAAGGTATTGATGTCTACAGTAGTAAATTCACTATCGCTAGCATAAAGTAGTGACTAAACTATAGTAGCAGCTAGATAAAAGAACAAAGAGACAAAAAAGATTAGCACTTAATCTACAAGTCAAGACAATGCTAAGGCAAAACGTACTAAGGCTAAGGCAAACAAAAGTGTAGAACCCTAGGACATATATAGTTCGAATGTAAATCTATCTTCAGGTCTAACGAGTGGTCGTAGTCCAAATAATCCTAACTTGGGCTCTATGAAGTACGAAATGAATCTCAGCCAAGCTTTCCTATCATATTCCAGTTATAATCATTTTAACAAGTCTTTTTTTTCCTGTTTCTGTGGATTATTAAGTTAGCATCTGCTTTCACAGAATCCGAATTATCAGGTAGGGCCATAGGTGGAATTACTGTAGGAGTGGTAGCTGTGGTGTTGTTTCTTGCAGGATGCTTATATAAAGGAGTTTATAGAAAGAAAGATGTTGAAACAAGTACTTCAGTGTTGTTACAGAATGATGCACAGATTCAGCTTATGCATGTTCAAGGTATTTCCAATTCTTCATTTGCCTTTTAGTACATGTTCAAAACACATTGAGTTGGTTTGATCAGCAAACACTTTTTTGTTCGGTTTTGTTATTTTTTTTTAAAATGAATGTGTTAGTAATGATTACAAATGCATTATTATCATAATAATAATCCAGACACCAGAGTAGAAAAGTTAGGACATTGTATGTATTAAACCCAGGTATTGTGGGCTTCTATTTGTTTTGTGTATGCGCATAAACTCAAAACAGAATGCTCATCGTATTGCTCAGTTGAGTGATGTTAATGTTGTTTGGTCACACGCGTTTTGGATATTTTGCGGTAATAATGTATTAACCTATCCTTTCTTTCTAAGTTGCCCCCAGTGGTTCTTTGATTACAGGTATAACACCAGCCAAATCAGTGGAGTTTTCATATGAAGAGTTATCAACAGCTACCTTTAATTTCAGACTTGCTAATATGCTGGGTGAAGGCGGCTTTGGTGCTGTTTACTACGCAGAGCTCAGAGGCCTGGTTTGGAGCTACGGTTTTTATATATATATTTTTTATTCAGCATATATAGTTAAATTTGTACAATAGCTATTATTAAAATGATTAGTTTTTGTTATCGGAATGGACACATTACATGTTTATAAAAAGTTGCATAATTTGGAGAACAATTCAGATTTAACTATTTAGGCATTGAGTTAAATGCTAAAATTGTCTATGATGTTTAGACACTTTTGCAACATTCATTCAAAATAAAAATATATATATATAACTGGACCCTCAATGTTAATTTTTGTTATCATTTCAATCAAAATCACTAACTAAGTTAAAATGTATCATTAATTCATGGGCAATTTTGAAAATTCTCAAACCTCATGGATGGTTTTGACAATTTACTCATTTATTATTTTTTTTATCTTTAAATAAAAATAATTATAAATATAATATATATACATATACATATACACACATTTATATATATATATATATAGGGAGAGTATCCTGTAAAAAATATATTTTTCGTAAGAAGTGTGGGAATGCATAAAAATTGACATATAGGCGTCATGTTTAGACTTAGGCATGATGTTTTCGATTGTTTTTTGGCAATAAAAACACCAAACATAACAATTTAAAAAACACAATGCAATGTATTATGGGCATGAAATTTAAAACACAACAAAAACACAATGCTTAACACTTAAAACACACTACTTAATGTTCTTGGTATGATGTTCTAAGTTTTGAGCCTAGAATTCATTGTGTTGTGTATTAAATTGTTATTTTTGGTGTTTTTCTTGCCAAACCAACCCAAAACAATATGCAAAAGTCCAAAACATGATGCCTACATATCAATTCTTATACATTCTCACACTTCTCACGAAAAGTGTCCTTTTTTACAGGATCCTAAGACTATATATATATATATATATAGGGCCCGGTTCAAATAACCATCACGAGTTGCGAGAACCGTGAGAACGTTTTGTTCCCGCACGAGTTGGGCCAAATTATTTTTGCACAAATATAGATGAAAATATTATAAAGAAATCTGTAAAAAAAGTAAAAAAAGTTGTCAAGTCGGTAGTTTTGACTGATGCAAGTTTTTTTACGCGTTGGCGTAAATTTTACATAAAGATAAATATCTTTTTTACGCCTCATGTAAATGTGCGTATGTGGCAGTTTTTAAAAAAATTTGCTGAAACAAGTGATATCTTTTATGAATTTTGAGAAAAAAATTCGGAAAAACCTTTTAGATAGCATAGTTTTCACAGTTCTCACAACTTAAGATGGTTCTTATTTTAACCCCTATATATATATATATATATATATATATATATATATATATATGTATATATATATCACACACATTTATATACACAGACATACTCTCCCTCCCTCCCTCTCTCTCTTTGTGTGTGTCTATATATATTTTATCCTTCTCTCTTATCAACCTCCATTATCACCAATGTCACCGCCACCACAACCTTCCCGTATATCTCGTCACTAATACCTTATCTCCCCTTGTCGACACGTCTTACCAAACATCAGTACCACCTGTCTCTCCCGTCATACCAAACACCATTAATTTATTGTTATTTGTTTATTTAAAGGTAAAATAGAAAGATTAAAAAAATGAGTGTGTATATATGAATGTGTGGTATACGTATATATATTATATTTTTTATTTTTTATTCAAGATAAAAAAGAAAATATTAAAAAAAAGAATAAATGGGTAAATTGTCAAAATCTTCCCTGAGGTTTGAGAATTGCTAAAATCGTCTATGAGAGTTAACAAAACATTTTAAATGAGTTGGTGATTTCGATGGAAATGGCAACAAAACTTAAATGTTGGGGGCCAGTTTCGAAAAATTCTTATTTTGAATGAAAGTGGCAAAACCTCATGTACAATTTTGGCATTTAACTCTTTAACTAAAGAGGGAAAGGGTCGATCTTCAAAACTTTTATTTTTTGTGAAGAGTCTGTTGGACAAAAGGTGGGTTGTAGATCAACCCAGCCCGTTCTAATCCGTTAGCCGTTGGTGGTCTATATTATTATTTGGGCCCCATGGAGAGATTAGTGTCATTGATAAAGCTGTCTAATGATTGGATGCAGATATGTACGATATGGGGATGTTTCTCCGAAGGTAGATGTGTTTGCGTTTGGGGTTGTACTTTATGAACTTATCTCAGCTAAGCCTGCCATAATCAAAGCAAATGAGCCTCGTGCTGAAGCGTAGGGCCTCGTGGCGTTGGTGAGTTTAGCTGATTTTTTTAACAGCAAAAGACTTCATTATCCATTCACCCAAATAGTTACATCGCCAAAACTTGAAAATTGTTACATTACAGTTACTTTATTTTCTCATAGATGTTGCTTGTTAGTTTACTAGATATCAACTAATCATGAGTAACGTACAGTTTGATGAAGTTCTTAGTCAGGCAGATCCAAAGGGTGACCTGGTCCAACTGATTGACCCTGGGCTGGGGGATAAGTACCCTCTAGATTCAGTGTGTAAGGTAGATATTTTCTGACAAACAAAATTTTAAAATGATTTTGTTTTCAGTTGATCCACCCAAATTCTCATATTACGTTCTGAACTTCCAGAAATTACTCTTATGGTCCCTACTGTTACAGATGGCTCAACTAGCAAAAGCTTGCACACATGAGGATCCTCGACTAAGGCCAAGCATGAGAGATGTCGTGGTTGAATTGATGACTATTTCATCATCATCCATGGAAGATTGGGACGTTGGCCCCTCTATCTAGACCAGACTGTTAACCTCATGTCTGGCAAATAGTTGTCATTGTTTCCTTCATTGTTCTTTTGTATGTATATGTGTATATCTAATTCTGTTCAAATGTTTAAGCATCATGTAATGTGACAAATTGTGTGTGAAATTATGTTTCATGTTTTTGGGATGTTTTTTCTATTGTGTTCATTATGTCCTTTTTATTTTTGTATTAGTTTTTGGTTTATCAAATTTATAGTTTCCTTGTCCTTTGTAGCAACTATCTGTTCAAGCTATTATTCATTGGAGGTTCATCAGGAGCTGAATAATCATATATCTTCTACTACGTTTTGTTTTTCTTTTATCTAATAGTCTGTTTCTTATCTTTCACCTATTACCTGCTCAACTACTCATAAATCAATACACATAGATCAACAATTCATCATGCTTCTTACTATGAATCCATCTATTGAACAAATAGTAAAAGGCTTATAGTCTAGCAGTATCAAGATGTGTTTACATATAGTGTTCATCCTTAAATGGTTGAGGGTTCTAGTGACATGGCAGACAAATATGTAGAACTAGAAATAATTTAGAGGGTGTGCGAGTTCATCGTTCTGAAAAAAGTATTAAAAAAGTTTGATGGACAGATTATTAAATAGTTAAAGGTTAGTGAATGTTGTCTTTAACACACACACACGCATTATATATACATATATATATATATATATATATATATATATAGGGATGGGTTAAAATAAGAACCACCTTTAGTTGTGAGAATCGTGAGAACTAGGCCATGCAAAAGGTTTTTCCGAATTTTTTTCTCAAAAGTCATAAATAAATCACTTGTTTCAGCAAAAAAAAATTAATGTCGCATACCCACATTTACATGAGGCGTAAAAAATATTTATCTTTATACAAAATTTACACCAACGCATAAAAAAAACTTGCATTAGTCAAAACTACCAACTCGACAATTTTTTTTATTTTTTTATAGATGTGTTTATAATATTTTCATCTACGTATATGCAAAAAAAAGTTTGCCCAACTTACGCGAGAAGAAAAGATTCTCACGGTTATCACAATTCGTGGTGGTTCTCATTTGAACCGGCCCTATATATATAAATGTGTGTGTGTATAAGTTGCTACTAATGTATCCAATTGTGCTATTGGGACTGATAATCCTTTGAAGTTTAGTGGTTTTATTATCTTAGTAGAAGCTGGTGGTGGTGGCAGTATTCTGGTTCTGGTGTATTAAATCTCGTTATTTTATTATAAATCAATTTGAAACTACTAGTTCGATAGGGGTGTATAAATCATGGCTCGGTTTGGTTTTTACTCTTAATCATAACTGCTAGTTTTAGTTATGGGATTTCGTCGATTTCCTTAACTATAATCTAGTGAAGGGTAAAAATGTAACATGGAGTCAATGGTGTAATATGGAAGTTTTGAGCATGTGTCTGTAATGTTTTTTGCTGTCATGTAACTGGTGTGGTCTAACATTTGTTAGCCCAAATTGAAATAAAGTTTGTTGGCCTTTCAAAAAAGAAATTAACTATTATTAAATTCGGTTATGGTTTGGTTTGGTTTTGGTTAAATTCAGTTATTTAACCAAGCTATGGTTTGAACTAAAATTAATCTCTAATCACAAGAAACAAATCTGGAAAACTATAATGACAAACAGTCCTCGACAATTATTTAACAAGCAAATAACAACCAAAACAACTGTATAGCAAAAAATAACATGAGAGATATACTTTTTAACGTTTACTTTGAATTGAACTTGTACATTTTAAAAATACATATATAGATATACTTATCTTTACATCAACATGACTTATCTATTTTCTTATGCTTATAGGATATCGTTAACCATAACCATAATCAATTAATCAGCTAATCAAATTGTTGGGTTTGTGAAGGCTTAGAGACTTTGGGCCCGTGTTAGCCCATGTTTGGTTTCTTGAGGCCCATGATAAAAACCCTAGTTCTATCTCTATATATACTTATTCACTGTATTACAATCTTGGTTCTAAGCATAATAAAAAAAATATTTAGCTGGAGCGCCTGTAGAAGTAGGATTCAAATCGCATCCGAACCACGTAGTTCTCGTTTCATGTTTTTATTGCTTTGGTGTGCGTGTGTAATAGTAGCTCAGGTTATGTCACACATAGGAGAATTTTTGAAAACTGGAACACGTCGTTAGAAGTTTGGCCATATGACACCGTCATCAAAATGATAATGTAACTAAATTTGTAGAGTGATGTAGAGTGCTTGAATGATTAACAATGAGAAAATGAGTTGCTTGATGAATGTGAAGATGAACACACCGAATTATATGAGGAAAAACCCTTGATCACTAGTAGATTGTCGGCAGAAAAACCTCGGATAGTGAAAACTATCACTATCAACTATATTGCACAAAAAAGATTACAACTTTGGATGTTGATCAAGTGTGGTACAATCGAATGCTAAGTGTGTAGAGAGCTCTGGTTTGCAATGTATGCAAAAATGTGTGTGTGTAACCGTAATTGTCCTATCTAACATTTGATCAACCCCTTTTAAATTAAGCTAACAACTAAGTCCGAAATTCAAGGATGACCACGTTCAAGCTCCATGACTGTTAGTGGAATTCAACATGTGTAGCATCTTTAACGAATTATTCCCAAGATTCCAGCTGAGACTTAGTCCACGTCGTCCATAACATGCATACTAACATTAGAAAACATAGAGAACAATTGTTAGGAATCATAAGTAATGTTAAGGATCCTAGATCCTCTGGAGCCATGCACCATCCGTTAAGAATAACTAATCCAGACGACGCTTCAGGATACCTGATCCATAATTAGTAAAACCTATGCCCTGGATCCATAATTAGTAGATCCTGGATCGGGATGTGAATCACTGGATGCTGCTTCAGTATCCTTCACTACTTCCATCACACTGTTCTCCTCTATAGCAGGAAAAAGAATGTGCACAATCGGTATTTTTATGTCTTTTGGAATTTTTAGGGTTGATCCCAAGTTTGCCAAGTCATCTGCCCCCTGCATTTTCTTCTCTGGGTACTTGTGTTATGCTAAAAGAACCGAAAATATTTGCAAGTTTTTTCATGATTTCTGAATATTTGATTAGTTTCTCACCTTTTACAGTATATGAGCCATTAAAATGGTTAGTAATTAGCGATGAATCTATATAAACTTGAAGATACTTGATGCTCATTTGTTTAGCTAACTGCAAACCTGCTATAAAGGCTTCATATTCTTCTTCGTTGTTTGTGGTTTGAAATTCACAGGCAATGCACTAGGGTATTATGTCTGCTTATGGCAATTTTAGTAGTATTCCTAATACAGTTCCTTTGACATTTGAGGCTCCATCTGTAAAGAGTATCCAAGGATCCTTGGTTTCTCCAAGTTGTTGAACCTTGAATTCAGCTTTCCTCTGTAGATCACTACTGAAATCAGTCACAAAGTCAGCCAATGCTTAAGACTTGATAGCTGTCATTGGTTCATATTTTATATCATATGCACTAAGCTTCACTGCCCATTTTGCCATTATGCCTGACATTTCTTGTTTCCTAAAAAACATTCTTAATTGGGAAATTAGTTTTCACAATAATAATATGACCTTCAAAATAGTGTCTTAGTTTAGTTGAAGCCATAATAAATGCAAGAATCAATTTTTCTAAATGAGAATACCTAGCTTTAACATCAAGCAGGCTTTCACTTACATAATATACAGGGTGTTGTTGACCCTCATGATCCTTAACTAACACTGCACTTACCGCATTACCTGATACAACTAAGTACAAGGATAATGGTTCACCGTCCACTGGTTTCATCAGAGGTGGTGCTGAGGATAGATAATCCTTAAGAGCTTTGAGTGCGGCTTCATGTTTCAATGTCCACTCAAACTTCTTGTTCTTCCTAGAATGTCATAGAAATCCTTGCACTTTTCTGAGTACTTTGAAATGAACTTGTTCAGAGCTGGGATCCCTCCTGTTAGCCTTTGGACATCTTTTGCACTGGTAGGAGATTTTAAGTTCATAATCGCCTTTATTTTCTCAAGACTGATCAATTCCTCTCTTTGTCACCATGTAACCCAAGAATTTTCCAGCTTTGACACCAAAGTGGCATTTCGAACGATTCATCTTCTTGTTGTAGCGATCAAGGATATCGAATGCAACTTCTAAATCTTTAAGATGATTCTTGGCCTTCTTAGACTTGAGTACCATATCGTCAATGTAGACTTCCATGGTATCACCAATTTGCTCTTTGAACATCATATTGACAAGTCTTTGGTATGTTGCACCTACATTTCTTAGTCCGAAAGGCATAGCAATATAACAATATATGTGGTATCCTCTTGGTTAGATGGTTCCATCTGTGTTTGGTAAAATCCAGATGAAGCATCTATAAAGGTCAGCAAGTCATGACCAGCAGTAGTATCTACCATGGATTCAATGTGTGGTAAAGGGAAAGGATCCTTGGGACATGCCTTGTTTAAATCAGTGAAATCGACACATACCCTCCACTTTCCGTTTTTCTTTTGAACCACCACCACATTGGCTAACCATCTAGGATACTTTACTTCCCTAATCATACCTGCTTTTAGGAGTTTATCTACCTTTTCTTGTATAATAGCATTCTTCTCGGGCGCGAATTTCCTTCTTTTCTGGTGGATGGGCCTGAAAGATTTGTCTATGCCTAGTTTGTGTGTAATTACGTCTCTGGAAATACCTGTCATGTCTTCGTGCTTCCATGCAAAGGTCGTTTTCCGTCTTTTGAGGGAGGATATAAGATCCTTTTCAATGGAGTGAAGGATCCTGATCCTACGAATACCTTAATGTCAGGATCTTCAGGTTCCAATATCACTTCCTTGATATCCTGTTCTCGTACCTCCATTACTTCCCATGGAGGTTTCTATAATTGTTATGTTGCTCTAGTCTTCGAAGCTGGCTTCATCAAAGAGGTATAGCAATTCTTAGCTTCCTGTTGGTCACTATCTATCTTCACTACTCCTCAAGGAGTAGGGAGCTTTACACATTAGTGATACGTTGAGGGAACAACCTTCATCTCGTGGATCCAGGGCCTGCCAAGAATCACATTACAACAACATAAGCTGTCAATGACACAAAATTTTTTGATAGAGTTTACTCCCTCTATATATATGGGTAGCTTGATGTCCCCCAATGTATTCTTGGTTTAACCACTGAAACCAAAAAGTACTGAGGATCTCGGTATGATCTCAGTCTCTGGAATATTCATTTTCCTGAGCATATCAAGCTTCACAATATTCACAGAGCTTCCTCCATCTATGAGAATCCCGCGAACAAAATGGTTAGCAATAAATAGTGTTATAACTAGACCGTCATGGTGAGGATCCTAGATGCTAACCATGTCCTGTTCGTCAAAGGAATTATTTTCTTAACCGTCAACATGGAAGTCCTTATGGGTCTATCACCACGCTCCAAATTAGTTTCCTTTGTATATCTATTAGCTGCCGAGAAGGGAGTGCCACAGATTTCTGGCCCCCCTTAAATGAAGTTAATCACTTGTGCATCGGCTGGGGTGGGGCAGCTCTTTCTGGAACATTTTGAGGAACCTGGATCCTTGATTTCTTCCTGCCCAACAATCCTTTCAAGTGCCCTTTACTGAGAAGATAGCCAATTTCTCTCCTCAACGCTATGCATTCATCTATCAAATGCCCAAAATCCTCATGGTATGTACACCACTTGGACTTATCTTTGAAGGAATTTAACTTCTCGTTTTTCCTTGGCCACCTTTCCTTCTCACCTAAGTTCTGCAAAGCAAGCATTAGTTCACTATTATCAATGGAGAAACAATATTCAGATATACTGGGATATTCTTCCTCATCTTCATCTTGTTCCATCGCGTGGACATTTGATTATCAGTTTTCGAGTATGGCTTGGAGCTGTTATTCTTATAGAAAGATCCTTGCTTCTTGTAATTGTACTCATGCTTGGTAGAACCACCAAGCCTGTCTTGAATTCTTTTGTTATCCTCTAGTCTGATGATTCTCAATGCCTTGTTTCTAACTTCCTCCAAATTCCTGCAAGGAGTCATTACAAGGTCATCGTAAAAGGGAGAATCTTTTTGTAATCCTATTTTAAATGCCTCAACAGTAGTTGCAACATCTAGATTTGGGATCTCTAAGGATTCTCTTCCAAATTTAGTAACATATTCTCTTAATGATTCATCATGAGCCTGAGTTATCCTATATAAGTCACTTCAGGAAAATTGGTAATTAAATAGGTTAACTAAATGTGAAAATGAAATTATGGAGTAAGGAGGAAGACTTAGCAGCCATTTCAACGGTATCCAGTGAGTGTGGATCCAAAGCCTTTACACAGGCAAGCTTCTTTCAACCTTTTGGCGATGGGGTTTATCTCCATCCTTTCCCTGTATTGTGTCACATGCTCCTCTAGATCGGTTGTACATTGATATAACTTCATATTGGAGGTTTGGAAGCGTTTGGGTATTTCTCCACTGCATATTGGTGGTGCAAAACAAGATATCTTGTGGCTTCCATATGGAATTTCAGGAATAGGCTTGACTATCCCTGCGATGTTGAATATCATATCGTTGAGCTTTTGCAACTTCCTTGCCATGGCCTGACTGAACCCTGCATCCTGCATAAAACCATAGTTAGTGTCCAAAGATGTAGTATGAAAATTATTACCTCTTGTTTGACTTAAAGGTGGTATCCAGTAGTGTATATGGGATAAGACATGTCTACTGTTATAGTGGGGCCCTGAGGAAGCAATAGTCTGCATGTGGAGGAAATCCCCATCATGGATTTTTGAGCTTCTCAGCGGTTGTCTCCCTAAGGATCCTTGATCCTGAAAGACATTGGATCCGAGATAAGTTTGTGTCGAAGGTCCCGATTGTTAATCCATGAATCCTTGAACCTGAGCTGATGATCCTTATGAATGGAAGTAGGATCCTTGAGGCTAGAACATTTCTTGTGATCCTCCGGGTTGGTAGAAGGATCCTTGAGACTGAGCCATCGCTAGTGATCCTTGTTAATGGATAAAGGATCCTTTAGGTTGGACAGTGGATCCTCTAGAATGCTGAATTGTTGATGCCGGAGTGGCAAAATCCAACACCCTAGGCATCAATGGAGACTGATCCTCTGCTGGCCTCTTCTATTTCTTGATATCTTCAATCTCCCGCAAGATCTTCTAGTTACTCTTGTTCTGCTGCTCCATGTAGCTTTTTATCGGTGAATACAAAATAGAGAGTTTATTGTCAGTATTAGTAAATGATGAAGTAGAAGAAGTTTTGGATCTTGTGAAAACGGATTATGTCTTCTTCTTAGCATTTTCAACACTCTTCTGGAATGGTGGTGGAATAGGAGGCAACGACATAAAACTCTGAGATGATGTCACCGTTGGCATAACAGATGAAGTGGATTTTCCTTGAGAGGCCATGGTGTTATGAAATTGATAAGAATGAGTAGAAATGAATGAAATTTTTAGAGTTGAAGCACCACTTGCCCCACGGTGGGCGCCAAATTGTTTTGGTCAAAAATATGATTAACGATAACGTAACCAAATTTGTAAAGTGAGGTAGAGTGTTTGAGTGATGAACAATGAGAAAATGAGTTGCTTGATGAATGTGAATATGAACACAACGATTTATACGAGTAAAAGCCCTTGATCACTAGTAGATCACCGACATAAAAACCTCGGATAGTGAAAACTATCACTATCAACTATATTGAACAAAAAAAATTACAACTTTGGATGTTGATTAAGTGTGGTAAATCGAATGCTAAGTGTGTAGAGAGCTCTGGTTTGCAATGTATGCGAAAGTGTGTGTGTGTGTGTAACCGTAATTGTCCCATCCGTAACACTTGATCAACCCCTTTTTAATTAAGCTAGCAACTAAGTCCGAAATTCAAGGATGACCACGTTCAAGCTCCATGACCGTTAGTGAAATTCAACATGTGCAGCATCTTGAACGAATTATTCCCGAGATTACAGCTGAGACTTAGTCCAAGTTGTCCATAACCTGCATACTAACATTAGAAAAAATAGAGAACATTTTTTAGAAATCACAAGTAATATTAAGGATCCTTGATCCTCTGGGTCCCTACACCATCCGCTAAGGATAACTGATCCAGGCGACGCTTCATGATACCTAATCCATAATTAGTAAAACCTATACCCTAACACCTATTATTAAACTAGCCAGAGTATGCCTAAAATATGTCGAATATCCTAAAAATTGTATTTACATACTATGCGTCTCGCTTAAAAAACCCCACGCTTTTCTAGCACTTTGCGCCTTTGACAACATAGGTTTAAATATAGTTGATGATGGGCAAGAGTGACATTTTTTTGTGAAAAACACAAGATTGAGATGTTAGATATGACGGAAAGTTATGGTAATCAAAGAACTGACTAATCGACATCGTTTTGAAGTAGAAGTTTTTAAAACGGTTTTAGATATGAAAAATCAAGAATTTGGAAATTGATTCAATGAGGTCTCAACTAGTTTGAAAATATGTCTGGTATAAATCCTTGTGTTTCGTTTTCTAAGTTTGACGTATCTAAGATAATGACATTTCCGAATGATGTTACTAAGGAAAACAGAGGGCGTCTTCTGGGTGATCTTACGGGGTTTTTTTTATCTTCGGTTAAAGTAAGATGGTACATTTGCACTTGAATAGAATGTGTGACCTTGCTCGTATAATGGTGGAAACCGGAAAATACATTTTCTTTGGTTTATCAGATATTGAAGCTAGCTTTGATTTTATTTGTTGCAACCGCAACCGTTAAAAGATGTTTTTAAAAAAGGAAGCTTATCAAAAAGGATTTACACAATCGAATGGGTGAGGAGTAATTAAACAATACTCTAATTTGTGTGTTCGAAAGAGAAACTTTTGATAAAGTAAAAGAAGAGAATGTAATAACTTGATTTCAAGTTTTCAAAAATCGAAGAGGAGAAAATTATTATGTATGAGTTTAACTTTTTTTATTATTATGTTTTCTATTTTGTTTACATTGTATGAAGTACGGTAAAAAAATAAATGTTATTCCTAAAATTTTGGTATTGATCCGTCACCGATTAAAAATGATTATAATGCTTACAAGAAAAGGATTTCACGACAATATCCATGATTTGTAAATCTTAATTCTTACGAACACAACATATGAAAAAAGTTTGTCCCTGATCTTTTATCCTAATTCAGCCCTCCCCTCTTGTGTGCGTTGAATTTACAAAAAGAACTTGAGATGTATATAAATAAATCTTTTTAAATTATAACTTTAATATGTTATTTCTTTTATCTTTTATGATTTACCATAAAATACCAATAAATCCAAATTATCTCTTTTATGATTTACGATAAAACACCAATAAATCCAAATTATGACATATAATATGCATTTTTTTTTAAATTACAACGAAAAACGGGTTAAACAAGTCAGAATATGAACCCGCTAAGTCGACCTGAACACGATCTGTTTAGCTTAACATGTTTGCGTGTTCGACATGAAACTAACCCAAACATGATTAGACTGAGCTCAAACCGATAACATCATGTTAATTCGTGTCATGTCAGAAATTCATACAAATATCTTAATCAGTATCTCAATGACAATCCATCGAACAATATGTAAGTTTTTTTTTTAACTGGCCGACCAATTTTTTTTTGTTTGTTGGTAATAATCAAACTTTGACTTTTGATGCCATTTTTATTCATAAGGTTTGGCCACTTTTACGATTTTTATCCCTGATGTGTCATTTTCATCTAAAAAATTTGAAATATTGTAATTTTCATCCCCTGGGGTTGTTTTTCGAGCGATGAAAGCCACAATAAATTGACAACACCAAGGATGAAAATGACAAAAAGAAAAATCAAAGGTGAAGAACTGCAATGCATAAAAAAGTCATTTTAGATGAAAGAGACGAATTGCCCAAATCTCATGGACGATTTTTACAATTCACTCTTAAATTTTTGAATATTACCTTTGTTTGTAATCTCTATTGATACTGTGTTGTCAAAATACTAATTTTAGTAAACATAATTTGTGGCATGTTCCCCGAATAGCATGTGGGCTGAAAGGCTTAATGTTGAAAAAATGTTGTCATTCTTACAGCCCAGCCCACCCTCATCTCCCAAGTCAATCATAAATAATATAATTTGCTGGTTGCATAATCAACAGAGAAAGTATTGAAAGTTCATTTTGGCCCAACCCATTATACATAGTTATCCAACCCACCTATCTTGACATCTTCTAAAGAATAACTTATGGGGTTTTTGGCAACTTTAAAATGGTTATTGAACAAGTAAAAGATAGTAAAAGAGGTCAGAACCATTAAAAGTCAGTATAATACTTAATCGTTCAGAGGCAAATGTCTTACCAATTCAGATAAAAGATATTACCCATTCAAACTCAGTATAATGCTTAACCATTCAGAGGTAGATGTCTAAATCATTCAGACATCTGCTCGCGAAAGAAATAGTCTAAAACCGTTAAATGTTGAACCAGTAAAAGGTCTGAACCATTAAAAGCTAAACAAAGGTCTGAACCGTTCAAACTCAGTATACACACACACACACACACACACACACACACACACACACACACACACACACACGCACGCACACACACACACATATATAGAGAGGGTAGGGTTCATGCGAGAACCACCTTTATTGCGATAGCCGCAATAACCAATGTGAACACAAAAAAAATACCATAAAAAATCTAAAAAACACAAAAAAAATTAATATTTTTTTAAATCGCTATATTTCGTCTTCAACAAAAAAAATTCAACAATTATCGATGCACATGTGCATATGTATCATTTTTTGGACAAATTCCGTAATAAATTACTAGTAGTAGACAATTGCACTTTCATTTACATTGCCATCCGTAATACACTACTTTTTACATTACCAATATTAAAAATGCACATGTCCATCATTACGTGTTTTGGTACAAAAGGTTTGTGATTTTGATTGATGAAGTAGGCCATATACATGTTTTTTGGTTAGTTATATCTAGTGGTTTGATGGTTTGGTTATATTTGTCACTTTATGATGTCATTTGTTGTTTGGATGGTATAAAGAGTGTTGATATACATGTAATAAAGTGAAATATTTGTAATGGTATTGTATTATGGATGTTAGGAGGTAAGTGGTATTGTATGATGGATGGTAGTGTATTATGGAGGGTATGTTAGATGAAGCGAAAGTGTATTTAAAGTGGTGTACCAAAAACGTTATATCATGTTCATACATATAGATGCACAAGTGCATTTTTAATATTGTTAATGTAAAAAGTAGTGTATTATGAATGATATTGTAAATGAAAGTGCAATTGTCTAATATTGGTATTGTATTACGGACTTTGTCAAAGAAATAATACATATGCACATGTGCATAGATACTTGTTACTCGAAACTTTTTCTTTTTTTTTTGGTTTTTTAGTGACGAAAAATAGCGATTTTTTCAAAAAAAATATTAAAAAAAATTTGTGTGTGTTTTTTTTTTTATTTTTTTAGGTATTTTTTGTTGTGTTCACATTGGTTCTTGCGGTTCTCGCAATAAAAGGTGGTTCCCAACGGATCCTTTTCATATATATATATATATATGGCTCGGTTCAAATGAGAATCACCACGAGTTGAGGGAACTTTTTCTTCCAGTGCGAATTGGGCCAAAAATTTTTAAATAAACATAGATGAAAATATTATAAACATATGTGTAAAAAAATTGTCGCGTCGTTAGTTTTTACTGATGCAAGTTTTTTTTACACGCTGGTTTAAATTTTGTACAAAGATAAATAATTTTCTTACGCCTCATATAAACATGGGCATGGGGCGTTTTTTATTATTTTTTTTTTTTTTTTGCTAAAATAAGTGATTTTTTATGACTTTTGAGAAAAAAAACATCGGAAAAACCTTTTGGATGGCATAGTTCTCACGGTTCTCACAACTTAAGGTGTTTCTCATTTTAACACATCCATATATATATATATATATATAATCAAACATAACAAGCATGAAAATTAAATTACAACACTTTCTAATAATATGGTATTACGGTGACATTGTATCCGATAATAGCATCGGCTTGATTCATCGAGTACGTCTGTGCTAGAGAAAAACCACGAGCAAGCCGGAAAATTCCACTACCACCAACCACCGGGCATCTCTTTAACTTCATTCGTCACAAAGTTCCATCCCACAATGCTAAGAGAGCTGCCATTGTATACTCCAGAAACAAAGTTGTGAGGATCATGAGGAGGCTCAACTCATTGTCCTTGGATGACAACGCGTAGAGCCCCCTGTGCTCGACCAATAAAGGTTGAGTTGAGATCAGGAGTTGCAGTGAGGGGATTGTCAATGACATAAATGGACCCAAACTCAAACATGGCTCTACAATCGGAAGTTGTGGCATTCAATGGTTGGCCTGCAACACGGACAGCGAATGGGTTGGGTCCACTAGGAGTATCATGCATGTAAAACTGGATATGGGTTTCGTTGCTTTTCTCGCCTCTGACACCGAAGCCATAGCTAGAACCGCAACCAAAACGAAGCATAATAATGTTTTCGAGTTTGCCATGTATAGAAATGATCTTCAGACTGTTGCTTCTCTGGTTTTGTGATTTAATACAACTTGCCTCCATCCATGAAATTTGGGTTAGTTATTAGCAAAGTTGTCAGCTAATTGATAATTGATCAAAGTCAAAAGTTAAATGTGGAAAACTATATGCAGTCATAGTCTAAAGATGTAACCAACTATGAATTTACCATTAGAAATGTCTAAGCAACAATGGTTGCACCTGGTACATAGGGGTGTGGGGTGAACTAACACTGCATAATACTTAGTTTTACATGTAAAGTATATTACAGTTTTTTTTACCAATCCTCAAGATTTTCAACGTCAACCCCCGAGATTTTTTAATTTATTAAGAAATATCAATCTATACTAGTTGCATTTGAAAAGCAAAGTGAAAACAAAAAAATAAACAATGAGTATTGAAAGGTGCATTATCATTCTGTGGTTATGATTACCTTAAAAACATCATTGTAACTTTAGTTTTATCGCTTGTAATGAAAAGTTATCATCGTTTATGTTACCCAATCCGGAATGAAAATTTTGACATCGTTTTAAGAGACATCCGAGCACCAAAAAACCCGAATATAAAAAAGTTTTTTTTTTAGAATTTACAAGTTCAACTTGTCTACCAACAGGGCGATAAGTCACAAATCATACTTACTATTACTTGTATCACTTGGGTCTCTTGGATATCATATAAACGGGCATGCTAACAAACCATTTATTTGTGCATATGAACGTTGGGCCATTGAATATATATCGGTTTAAATTTAAATGGTATGCTTTTTCTCAGATTTTCATATCTATATCAAATGAAAGTTTATCATTACCAATATCGTACATGGACAGAAAGGGCGATACACATGACATCTAAGAGGCAGTTGCAAAGATCCAATTATGCAGTGCCGGTTTCGAGGTTGGGCCATGTAAGCGACGGCCAAGGGTTTGGTCTCCTCAAAGGACTAGTTAGGGTTCTAGAGTGAACAACAGTGTATTTGTGAACTAAGTGAACAAATCCTAACCATTGATTTACATCATCAAATCGTAAAATACTGCCCATTGATTTACACTTGTGTATTGATAATCAAAGGCTAAGATTAGTTCACACAGTTTACAATCAATAGAGTTGTTCACAAATGAACCTAACCCTATATATATACATATATATAGGGGAAGACTCATTTAAGAAGAAATTTTATGTGAGAAGAAAAAGAAGAAATGGTATAATGGTAAAACACTAAATAGTTTATAAATCCTTTCATTAATTATGTTATCTCTCATTAATAAAAAAACAATATATCCTACACATTTCAAATTTATCCTACATATATCTTATACTTATCGGAATTTATCCTAGACACATGTAAACTTACCCTACACATTTCAAAATTTATCCTACACATACTAAAATTTATCGTACACATGTCAAAAATTGTCCTTCACCATAAATTATTTTATCTTAAAAAAGTATATTAAAAAATGAGTTACAAGTTCATTAAGTAGCTAATTAATAACAATTATAAATTTACTTATATGTCATTTTTCATAATATTAAATACACACATTAAATGACGTAAATGGAGAATTTCTATTGGTTTAAAAGTTATTCTTTTTATTCTTACAAAATTTTTCTTCTCATTTGAACTCTCCACTATATATATACATATATATATATATAAGAACTACTTTAGGTTGTGAGAATTAGACCATCCAAAAAGTTTTTCCAAAACTTTTTTCTCAAAAGTCATAATAAAAGTCACTTGTTTCAGCAAATACAAATTAAAAAAAATGCCACATACCCACATTTACATGAGGCATAAAAAAATATTTATCTTCGTAAAAAATTTACACTAACGCTTAAAAAAACTTGCATCAGTCAAAACTACCGACTCAGCAACTTTTTTTTACTTTTTTTTTATATAGGTGTTTATAATACTTTCATCTACATTTGTACAAAAACATTTTGCCCAACTCGCGCAGGAAGAAAAAGTTCTCACGGTTCTCACAACTCGTGTTAGTTCTCATTTGAACCGAGCCATATATATATATATATATATATATATATATATATATATATATATATATATATATATATATATATATATATATATATATATTACTACGCTCAGTTCGCAAGGAATCAGGAGAAAACGATTGGAAGTGTGAAAACGGTGAGAACGGATCCTGGTTGAACACGTGGCAGAGGGGCGCTAAATGATATGCGGGGCACAATTGTCACTGTCCAAGTTCCGCTTAATAGATGACGTTATAATTCATTTCAAACAAAAGTCCATCAGAAATCGCGTGTTGTTCTTTATTTTTATTTCAATGGCGTTTTATTTTTAAATTTATTTTCAAAGCAATATTTTTGAAAAATGTTGTTATGTCCTTCATCCTATAATCAATATTCGACGTTTTCATTATTTAGAAATTATCTGTCGTTTGGGTTCTATATATTGTTATTGTCTAAGATCAATAGCGTTTTACACCTTGTTACGCATATATGATTAGTTGTGAATATTGGCGTTAATTTGTAAAAACTAGTTCTTAATATTTGTTAATTATTCAAGTTATGGCGTTTTCATTATCATGTTTTAGGAAAACAGTAAATTTGTTATTGTTATAGTTTATTATTCAACCAATGGCTTTATCATTATGGCGTTTTACTAGTTCCTACATTTGTTATTTATTTGAATTATAGTGTTTTCATTAAAATGTTTTAGGAACACAGTAAATCTGTTATTCTTATTTTTTATCATTCAACCAATGGTTTGTTCATTATGGTGTTTTAAGAAGAAACAAGTAGATGCAATAGTATAAACCAAACACATTAGTCAACATGAAAATTACAAAAAGAAAGCAATTCATGGCATTCAAGTTAATCTACATAGTCCTCCATCCTTTGTTCTATTTTCCTGAATCCTTTTTGATACAATTCCCTAATTCTTGTTGCCCCTAATTGCAAGAATTTATTTAAAGATTTGACCACTTTTTTGTTGTTTATATTTTTGCTATGCAGCAAGAGTTTTGCAATGTATTTAATCCTAAGGCCATTTAGTTGTCTTTGTTGTAGGATATTTGGTGCACTTTCTTTTGCCAGACCACATTCCCAACCATCCAACCAGCCAACTACCCCATATACGTTTCCATATGCCTCATTACAAAAATCACACAGTCGGTCACATTAGACGTTGTCCTCCATTCCATCGTTTGTCTAACAACAGGCGCCGTCTTCATGATCTTAGACATCGGGTGTTTTTGAATACGCAAGTAGTTTGCAAAAGGATGTTTCTACAATTTCACATTTTTGTATATATTATTATGGATTTTTGTCAACATAGTTTCTACATACAAAGTTATTAAGATACTTACCAACTTTGTCACCCACCCACCATACTTGTCCTTGATGCTGAGTTTATCCTCTATAGCGTTGTTATCCAATACATCAACTCTGTTGTGTTTTATATTGAAGCAGACAACTAAGAATGCCTTTCACGTATTATTGGCATGAAGACCAGCTCATATTCTTGTATGTTTCTATCTTTCCGGTCTTCTTTGAAACGGGTATGTTTCATAACCAAATCCATGTTGTTGTTTAATTCTTTGTATCGATAACTGTTTGTTTTATCATATGCGGGCGTATTCTATAATGTTGATGAACGACATTTTTAACAACAAAACAAAGTCACAATATAATTGTATCAAATGAATATAACAAAAGAGTTACTAACATTATTTGTGTGGAAAATAATCTTGACGGTGATTCATGAGCCTTGTATCTTTCTTCGTAGTTCAGGATATGCCCCCAACTTTGAATAATGCACATGTGTGCATACAATCCTAGTCTCATGCTCTCAGCAATCACCCTTGAGAGTTCTGACACTCCTTCAATCTTGAACACGGTACTACTGTAAAAAAATCAACATATGGCATGTTAGATATTCTCACTCATGTTTACATAAGACATGGCATTTTTGGTGTTTCGCATGCATATGCATGTATATTTGTAATGTAACCAATGCAAAGTTTGGCGCTTTACTAGAAAGATATGTACACACTCTTATTTTCCACATCCAGTGAATATGTATGTGAAAATGTTGATTTCTTGTGCCTCCCTTGCTGCATTAATAACCACTTGCCTTCTGATATAAGGCGACTAACATGCTCTACTATTCTTTGACTCTCTCATCTCCTTTTCTTCCACAGTATTAACCTTTTTTTTATTCTCGTCATCTTCTTCATCACAAGGCCGTTTTTCTAGGTTTAGAATGGTGTTATCTTGCATCAACTTTGTGAGGTTTGGCGTTTTGTCCTCATCACCCTTCTCCTGCACATCTGCACTGTTTGGCGTTTTGGTTGTTGATGTTTCAGTGGCTTTTCATCTTGGGGTTTATGGGGTGTCTTTTCTTCTTCAAAACTTTGCATGAGGTTTTTCCTACCTCCATATGGTGGCTGCTGACACCGCGTTTCATCAACCATTGCACCATGTTGGTTAACACTTTTGCTCACCATCTCCCCTTTAGTTTTTTCTAGTTGAGAAATGAAGGCATCACTGAACTGTGTCTCTGTCACATATATGTTTGGCGTTTTGTCATTGACTGCTTCAGTTGTCTTTTTGAGTTAAGTGATGAACCCTTGAGTGTATTGTGTTTCTGTTAGAGGGGATTTTATGTGTTTCATTATATACATGCATAGTTGGGGTCTGCTCAGCAGGGTTCAGGTATTTTTTTAGCTTTGAGCATTTGTTCCAACATCATTGGACAATCAAAACCTTTTTTTAGTTCAATCATTTGTTCTAGGTCTTGTCCCGGCAGTTCCAAAACCTCAGCAATATTTCTTTTAATTATCTTTTCCCCATTATATCTGAAAATATGATATTCAAGTGTTCTGAAATCACAACCCCAGCTTTCAATATCATTTTCATTTATATCTTCTTCATCTATACTTTCTCCAGCTGAGGATATAATATTCTCATCACCACCCTCAGCCACTTCATTGGCGTTTTCACCAGCCACATCCTTGTCATTTTCATCTTCTTCCCTCTCAGCAGCCACTTCATTGGTGTTTTTATCAGCCACGTCATTGGCGTTTTCACATTTTTGCCTCTCATTAGGCACTTCATTGGCGTTTTCATCACCAATTGTTTGCACTTCCCCTTCCCTGTCATCAGCCACTTCTTTGGCGTTTTCATCACCTTCACTTTCAACTTCCACTCCAACCTCATCTTCATTTTCACCTTCTTTTCTCTCACCTGCCACTTCTTTGGCGTTTTCATTCCCCTTCTCTATCCCTTCCTCTTCTCTATCCCTTCCCCTTCTCCTTCCACTTCGCTTTCACCTTCAACTTCCAACTAAACCTCATATTCATTTCCACCTTCTTTTCTCTCACCTGCCAATTTATTGGCGTTTTCATCAACAAATGTTGACATGTTCTTTAACAATGTCAGACATTGTGTGTAATTTATGTGTACCAAAAGGTTGTTTGGGTGCATAATCTTTGACTAATTTAACAATATTGTCATTTTATTGTAACAGTCTTCTAATTCTTTGTATGCCCCATCCAACTTCTCAACCATTTCCTGTTAAACAAAAAAATGAATTATTAAGTATGGTGTTTTGTGTTTTTTTGTTAAACATGTTATTCGAACAACATACCTCCTCGGCTTCATTGTTTTGTTGTTTCTCACCAGCACCATGTTCTTCAAACTGTGTAAGTAATCTGAATAGAGCATGGTTCCCTGATGCAGAAACTTCAAACATCCTTTTCTGGCTTTCTTTATCTTCAGCCACAACCCTTTGGTAGAAAGCCTCTTCATTGTCACCATCTATCATCATGGCGGTTTTGAACTTCAGGGTCATTTTTAGCATCATCATAATGATCATCATGACCCAAACCATCATCATCATGACCCAAACCATCATCATCATCCACCTCATCATGATCATCACCATCATCATCATCCACCTCATCATGATCATCACCATCATTATCATCCACCTCATCATCATCATCATTATCAGCATGCTCATCAACATTTTGAACATCAACTCATATTCATTGTCAACATCATCAGCATCATCATATTATTCATTAACACCCTTCATTTTGTCTCCTCTCTTTAGTGTGGCTTGTCTTTGAACAACTGTTTGTAACTCTGTTTTCTTAGCCTTCTTAAAGGTTTTATTTTTAATTTCTATTCCATCTTGGCATTTTGGCTCTCCACCATATTTCCTTTTAACTAGTATATTATCAAATATGTCAAAAGTTCTTGTTGTAACCCACTCAATTGGGTATTGGTTTTGTCGTTGCAACCTTTATCTATTGCAAGCATCATTCACCAAGGCAAGTTGTAACAGAATAAAATTTTAATTTATAAATTTGTTATTTTGTTCAAACTATTATATATTGAAATTGTTTTCTTACCGCTAGTACAATCAAGGGCCCTATGAAATGCTTTTTTGAAGACCATGCGGTGTGGGCGTGTTGCAAGCGTTGGATGAGATAACCACACCAGTTCAATTGGTTTATTTGAATGTTTCGTTTAATGTGGTGTAAGAACAACTGGTTGATGACTGCGTTAATACTTGCATGCCCAATTATAATTAAGAATGCTACAAGGAATATAGACAGAAGTTTCTCCTGAAGGTATCTATCTGAGGCAAGATGTCATCAAAGAAGTCCCTCATAGTTGATCTGTTAATCTAGTCAGTCCCTTTGAACTGTGCTCTCCACTCATCCACTACTTCATCTTTATTTGTTGACCTTTTTTTCCCCTTCACGACCACGTTTCATTTGATGTACCCATTAAAGAGTTTATCATTTCTTCATTGATATTTATTATATGGTTGCCAACATTTAGATTGTTTGTTATTTCATTATAATTTTCAACCAACCAATACCCAAGCATTGTGAGTATGCTGTCTATTTTCATCTTCTAAGCAATACCAAATTCCATGTCGTGTACTGCACGTCTTTGATCTTTATTCAGATTTATAAACCAACCAATCAAGTTTGTGTCTTTTACTCTTAAGAATACTCTAGCCCCACTGAACTGAAAAAATGGTTCTTCCTCAACCTCAACATCCTGACTTAAGGCATTCCTCTTATTGGCGTTTTGGACTATGCCTGGGTGCACATTTATTGTTACTTCCATCCCCTCTTTGTCTATAAATCAAGTTTAATTTCCATGGCGTTTTAGTACTAGTTAAATGATATAGGCTGTTCAATATGACAATCTCAGATGATACATGGCGTTTTAATAACACAAATGACATACGTAAAATGGCGTTCTCATACAGCCAAACAATATTATACTAACGATACATTTATTGACGTTTAGTAACAAACTATCAAAGAATAATGCATGATATATGGAGTCAAACATCATAAAAAGTAACCATCTGTACCATGTTTTGTTGTTGCCTTCTTTCGTTGCTCGGTGGTTCTTTGGCGTTTTGGAGCAGGCGACTCCCCAGAGTCCACATCCATAGAACGGAAATTATTGATACAATTAAAACGCCAAAAACATCATAAAACTAGCATAATGTAAATCGAAGTTAACTCACTCTGGTTTTTTTCCTCTAGATCTTGTTTGATGGCTCGACGCCAAAATTTTGTTGGTTCGCGTTTTCTAGGGTTTTCGCGTTTTCGTTGGAATTAGGGGGTTTCTCTGGAAGTAAAAATGTTTCGTCCCGTTTTTGATGGGTTACGTAGATACACATTTACCTTTTTGCCTTTAATGAAGCGCGTTCACATTCAAAAGTTGACATTATTTACGAAAACGTTACCGTGCCAATCTAATCCATTGATTGTTTTGATCTAACGGACGAGGGGCGTTCTCACCGTCTTCACACTTATAGTGGTTTTCTCTAAGTTGATATATATATATGTGTGTGTGTATGAGAAAACTAAAAAACATACCAAATTTTATTTATTTTTTTAAAAAAATTATAAAAAAATCGCTACTTTGTATGTATAAAAAACATTTTTTCAAAAAAAAAACTTGAACTGCACATGTGCATTATGCTTAGATTTAGATTTTGAGTTTAATTTAACTTTTAGGGTTAGGTTTATTGGGAGTTTAGTATTATGATTAGGTTTTGGGTGTGTGAGAATTAGGTTTTTGGGGGTGCGGATGGTGGTTTAGGTTATTTGGGGGGTTTACGTTTAGGGTTTAGTTTTAGGTTTTTTTTTAAGTGTGGATGGGAGGTTTAGGTTTTTTGGGGGTGGGAGTTTAGGCTTTTGATGGGAGGGTGGATTTAGGTTTTTAGGGCAGGGTGGGGGTGTAGATTTTTGGGGGTGTTAATGAGGGTAGCTTAGATGGTTTAGGTTTTTCATATTAATGCACATGTGCAGTACAACTACTTTTTGAATTTATATATATATATATATATATATATAGCGAATTTTATTAAAAAATTCAAAAAAATTGATATGTTTTTGTAGACATTTTTAGTTAGTTTTTGGTTTTCTCATTAAAACTAGTTTTCTCATGATCCATCCCCTATATATATATATATATATATATATATATATTTATATGGCAGGGTTCATTGGGGAACACTATTAAAAATTATACTTAACATTTTAAAACTTAGTTTTTTCTTAATTTTTTTCAATGCTTTTTCTTATAAATACATGTAGAAACATTTTTAATAAAAAAAATCAAAAACTAAAAATATAAATAAAATGTTTAAAAACAGTTAAAAATCAATTTTTTAATAAATTTTGCAGGCTTTTCCTTATAAATATTGGTAGAAACTATTCGAATAAAAAATAATTTTGTAAAAAAGTTTGCCTTTTTTAACTGCTTTTCTTATATTTTTAGTTTTGTTTTTTATTAAAAATTTTCTACAAGTATTTATAAGGAGAAGCACCCAAAAAATTTAAAAAAATTAATTTTTAACATGTTAAGTTAAATTTTTAAGAGTGTTCCCTGGTTCCCGACTTTTTTAGTGTTCCCTAATATATATATATATATGGAAATGATTAAATGAGAACGCTAAATATTGTGAGAACCGTGAGAACGAATAAGAAAATCACGAGAATTTGATCAAAAATAATTCGAATTCAAAAAAAATTATACTTATCATTATTATTCGACTACAATGTTAGAAATTTAATTTACACGTTTAAATTTACGTCAATTCGTAAATAATGAAAATTTACACATGTAAAAGTTTTCCATTCACATATGTGTAAATTTAACAAATTTACACATATGTAAAAAATCTAATAAGAGTGATTTTGAGAGGATAAATGGATATATAAATTATTTGATGTTGTAATTTTTTTTGATGTTTTACCTTAATTACAGTGAGGTTTGTATATATATATATATATATATATATATATATATATATATATAGAGAGAGAGAGAGAGGGTTATCTTGAGAACGCTAACTATTGCGAGAACGAATGAAAAACCAATCAAAACCAAATTTTTTAATACAAACCTCATTGTAATTAAGATACAACATCAAAAAAAGAATTCACAACATCAAATAATTCATTTATTCTCTCAAAATCACTCTTATTAGATTTTTTACACATGTGTAAATTTCATCAAAAACAGAATTCACAACACCAAATAGTTCATTTATCCTCTCAAAATCATTCCTATTAGATTTTTTACACATGTGTAAATGGAAAACTTACACATGTGTAAATTTTCATTATTTACGAATTTACGTAAATTTAAACGTGTAAATTAAATTTCTAACATTATATTCGAAAAATAATGATAAGTGTACAAAAATTTAATATGAATTGTTTTTGAAAAGTTCTTATGGTCTTTTTATTTGTTCTCACGGTTAATACGGTTCTTACAATATTTAGCGTTTTCATTTAAATATTCCCTATATATATATATATATATATATATATATATATATATATATGTAGGGTTCATTTGAGAACCACTCTGATTGCGAGAACCACGAAAATCAATGTGAACACAAAAAAATACCTAAAAAATCTAAAAAACACAAAAAAAAACTAATTTAAGATTTTTTATTTAAAAACCCGCCATATTTCGTCACTAAAAAATATCGAGTAACAATTATCCATACACATATGCATATGTATCATTTCTTTGACAAAATTCGTAATTCATTACCGGTAGTAGACAATTGCACATTTTAGTTTCTACTATCATCCGTAATACACTACTTTTTACATTACCAATATTAAAAATGCACATGTGCATCATTATGTATAACCATATTATAACGTATTTTGTTACAAAAAGTTTATGATTTTGAATGATGAAGGATCCGTTGGGAACTCCTCTTTATTGCGAGAACCAATGTGAACACAACCAAAAATACCTAAAAAAATCTAAAAACACACATTTTTTTAATTTTTTGTAAAATCACTATATTTCGTCACTAAAAAAATTCGAGTAACAATTATCGAAGCACATGTGCATATGTATCATTTTTTGACAAATTCCATAATACATTACCAGTATTACACAATTGCACTTTCATTTATACTACAATCCGTTAGGAACCACTCTTTATTGCGAGAACCGCGAGAACCAATGTGAACACAAAAAAAATACCTAAAAAAATCTAAAAAATAGACAATTTTTTTAATATTTTTTAAAAAAATCGCTATATATATATATAGGAGAAGGATTCGTTAGAAACTAAAAACATGGTTCTCGCAATAAGGGTGGTTCTCAAATGAATTATACCTGGTAGGGTTCATTTGAGAACAACTGTTATTGCGAAAACCAATGTGAACACAAAAAATACCTAAAAAAACACAATTTTTTTAATATTTTAAAAAAAAATCTCTATATTTCGTCACTAAAAAATCAAGTAACAATTATCGATACAAATGTGTATATATATAATTTTTTTTGACAAATTCCATAATACAATATCAATATTATACAATTGCACTTTCATTTACAGTATAATCCGTAATACACTACTCTTTACATTACCAATATTAAAAATGCACATGTGCATCATTATGTATAACCATGATATAACGTGTTTTATACAAAAAGTTTATGATTTTGAATGATGAAGTAGGCCCATATACATTGTTTGGTTAGTTATATCTAGTGGTTTGATGGTTTGGTTATATTTGTCACTTTATGAGGTAATATGTTGTTTGGATGGTATGAAGGGTGTTGATGTACATGTTCATAAAGTGAAAATATTATACATATTGGTAATGGTATTGTATTATGTATGGTAGCAGGTAATGGTAGTGTATTATAGATGGTATGATAGATTAAAGGAAAAGTGTATTTAAAGTAGTGTACCAAAACACGTTATATTATGTTCATACATATGGATACACATGTGCATTTCTAATACTGGTAATGTAAAAAGTAGTGCATTACGGATGGTAGTGTAAATGAAAGCGCATTTGTCTAATACTGGTGCTGAGTTACATAATTTGTCAAAGAAATGATACACATGAACATGTGCATCGATAATTGTTACTCGAAAAAAAAATTAGTGATTAAATATAGCGATTTTTTAAATATAAAAAATTGTGTGTTTTTTATATTTTTTAGGTATTTTTTGTTGTGTTCACATTGGTTCTAGCAAAAAAGGGTGGTTCCTAACGGATCCTTGTGCTATATATATATATATATATATATATATAAAGTGTATTGTACAATTAGGCTTAACGTACGTTGCGTATGCTGGGAATATATAACATGCGAATTTTGTGCTTGCAACATGGAATTTTTTTTGGAGAGGGGGTAAATTCGGATGACTTTGAGTAACAAATCGCATGTTGATTAAAAAACAAAATCACATGTTATATATTCATAGCGTATGCATCATACGTTAAGCCCAATTGTACGTTAAACAACCACTATATATATACAGGGGTTGGTTAGTGTACAATATTCCTTAATGTATGATGCGTACGAGATGAAATTACGCACGTTATAAAACTCAAAAACCCTAATCACGCATGTTGAAAACTATAATCACGCATGTACAAAATCAGAAATCACGCATGGGGTAAAAAAACTAATCACACATGTTATATTTTCACATCGTACGCAGCGTACGTTAAGAAAAATTATACAATACACTTTCACTATATATATATATATATATATATATATAGTGGAGAGTTCAAATGATAAGAAAATTTTTGTAAGAATAAAAAGAATATCTTTTAAACAAATAGAAATTCTCCATTTACTTCATTTACTGTGTGTATTTAATATTATGAAAAAGGGCATATAGGTAAATCAATTATTGTCATTAATTAGCTAATTAATTGAACTTGTAACTCATTTTTTCATATACTCTTTCAAGATAAAATAATATATGGTGTAGGATAATTTTCGACATGTGTAGGATAAATTTTAGTATGTGTAGGATAAATTTTGAAATGTGTAGGGTAATTTACATGTGTGTAGGGTAAATTCCGGTAAATGTAAGACATATGTAGGATAAATTTTGAAATGTGTAGGATAAAATGTTTTTACTTTATTAATGAGAGAGAACATAATTAATGAGAGGAGTTATAAACTATTTAATGTTTTACCATTATGTCATTTCTTCTTTTTGTTCTTACATTAAATTTCTTCTCAAATGAACATTCCCACATATATATATAAGGGTGAGGTTATTGCAAAAAAGTTGTTTTTTGTGAGAAGAGTAAGAAAGAATCTAAACCATTAGATCTTTAATCTAATGGTTGAGATCTTGATGGCAATCTTGTAAATAGTGTTTACCATTAAGGTAATTAATTTTCTAGATTAATGGTATAAAGGTAAATTTAACATTTTTATGTTTAGAAAGTCACATGCAATGCACATGTAAGTTTCCCCCTTCTTTTTTAAACGTCAATAACTTTTTACATGTAACTCTTTTTAAAAAAAATAATAACGAGTGTTTTTTTATATTTTAATATGAGTACCATATTGTTATACTTATGTAGAGAAAAAATTACGTTTCGATTGGATGTTTTAGTCCATGGTGTTTTTATAGTAAAACACCATGAACGTAAAAATAAGACACCATAGCATTGTAAATAATGACCTGCTACCAGAAATAACACTATAACACTATATAATATTATACATCCATCATAGATCTGCTACCAGAAATATATAACACTATAACACTATATACACTATACATCCATTATAGACTGTTACAGAATACATAACACTATAATTACTATATAACACTTACATCCGTCATAGACCTGCTTACCAGAAAATAATAACACTGTAACATTATTTAAACACATACATTCATTATAGACCTGTTACAGAATAATAACACTATAATACTATACACCATCGTATGACCTGTTACAGAGAAAAAATAACACCATACATCCATCATAGACATGTTACATGAAATATAACACTGTACAAATTCGTATTCCTATAATAATAGGTAGCGGTTACGGAAGGTTGTCAATTAATTAAATCAATGAGAAAATTACTTGTTTGCTCTTTTGAATTAATTTAGATTGAGGACACATGTCATCTTCACAATATTTCTCACACTTCTCACACTTTGGGCCCCTTTTACAGGATCTTCTACCTCTATATATATAAACCCAAATAATATAAGACCCAACTAGTTTAAACAATTAAAGCCATATTGGATTTCAAACCTATATAAATAAAAACAGGCCTAACTACTCAAATTATTCAATAATTAAATAAAAACACAACAATTAAAACTCATTACAAATTGAAACCCAAATAAATATAAGGTTTGTGAGGACCGAGGGTGGGAAAAAAGAATAGCTACGTACGAGGGCGACGATATTAAATTTATGTTATATGAACCCCCTTTTTTTTACTTGCCTCAAATCCAAAACGTTTTGAGAATTCTCGGGGACGGCCCTGCATTTACGAATGTGTTAAAGCGGTTTAATTGTTGATACGTGAGTGATAGGTGACAGAGACTACAAGTCGATTGATGAATTTAAGCATACGATTGATGGAATAAAGCGGTATTCGCACATTATCATAGACCTTAGATGGAATAAAGTGGTATACGCAATTTAAAGTGGATACTCAATCAAAATGTCAAGTAACTGCAGCTATATGGACAGTAATCTCTGACATGAGACAGGGTATATAATTTCTCTTAAATAATTGCAACATGTAGAGAGGGACGATACAGAAGTGTAACTGTGTAAGGTATGTCAGAAGACTGTATACTTACGGTGTGGGTGACGGGCCTCTCTCCAGGATGACCCGCTATGTGAGCAAACGCGTCAGAGAATTTGGAGGACGCCCCTGCAGAGGTGAAAGCTTAGAAATAGGTGACGACCCGCCACGTCAGCAAACGCGTCAGAGAGTTTTTTATTTTTCTTTATAAATTAAACTAGTTTTTTAACATTTACTTTATAAATAAAATCATTTTATATTAAAAAACACACCTTACATAACCTAAAAAAAAGTAAAAAATAAAAACATTACTAAAAAAATAATAAACATAACCTAAAAAAAAACCTACGAACTCCATTTTTTTGTGATTTTTTCTTTCATTTTTCGCAAAACCGGCCGATCTTCTTCATGATACGCATTTATATCGGCTGTCATGATCTCCCACTCTTTAAACTCGACCTCGTCTTCATTCGCTTTCACCTTTTGAGCCGTGACCTCGGTGAACACTCTGAACTGATTCATAAGGTCGTCCATTTTTTATTTGGAACTGGCCCCCGGCGCGGCATGTTTTTCCAGCTGCCGCTCTTTTTGATTTGTACCTGCCCGGGTGTAACATTTGTAAAAATCGGGTTTTCAAAACTCGCTCCGTTTTGTAATCGAATATCAAGTTATAAAAGTTACGTTGAATATTTATGATTATTTTGATTTAAAACAATACATAATTAATAAATAAACTAAACTATAAAAATTATATTTGATAAAAAGTTAAAACAAAATAAATAAAAAAATTATGTTGCTGCCGGGACTCGAACCCGGGTCAGCCAAGAACAACTCCAACGCCTTAACACACACTCACATCACCACTCCGCCGCTTTGTGTTTTCTGTTATCTCTAGGAAACAAATGAGATTTATACACAAACTCGGTTAAAACCGGTTGCGCCAACTGAGAAACTGAAATCGGCAAATCAATCGTCTAATCGTTTGATTAATCGTTCATTCACATTTTATAACCGATGAACCGATGATTGTAATCAATTCAGAAGTGATTGAACATCAATTTTCTTTATTAATTGGTTTTTATAACCGAAATGAATCAAGTCACAATTACTTCAATTCCAGACCTCTCTCGCGACTCAGAAACGTCATAACAATACTCCATTTCACTTCACATTTTCAGACCATCAGAACGCTTAAAACAACTCGCCGGAATTTCCTGCAAAAGTCGCCGGAAAACCGTATTCATCCTCAAACGGTAAATCTTTCAATATTCGTTGTAGTTCAACAATTATTAGACTATTTCTAACTTAAACCTCTCAATTGAAATCGAATTCAGGCGCTGTATTCAACTAATTCCAGTTCGCCGGAACTCCCCTGAAAATCTTTATTTCCGTCTGTGAAACGGTAAGGACCTTCAAACACATCGTTAACGTTTGTTTATCACTTCAATTCCACAATCGACTAATCAAAACAATTAATTATCTTGTTCAGTTGAAGAGCATAAAAACAGGGACCGACACATTGCCGGAAATCTGAAATAAACCTTTCATCGGTATGTTCACCTCTAATTACCGTCTCTGCCATTTCATTTAAGCTTTAATAATGTTTGTAAATCGTAAAAACAAGAAACGGATTAGTAAATCAGTTGACTGTAATTTGAATGGAGAAGACGAAGCTAATTAAGTTATAAGTATATTTACAACTAGTAAAATGAATGGGTTAGAAACACAGTCCAGCGGTGGACTGTGTGCAAAATACATACGCATGTCCCGAGTTCGATTCCTGCTATACGCACTCCTTATATAATAAAATGCCTTTTTGTTTAAAAACTAAACCGGGTTAACTCAGTTAGTTGTTAAGTATAATAAAAACCGAGATAATAACCAGGTTAGACACACAGTCCAGCGGTGGACTGTATGCAACATTAAGCCATACGTCGCGCGTTCGAAACCCGTCACTAGCACCGGTCCGTTGAATTAAAATGTTTTTGAAATTAAAAAGAATTTCGGTTAAACTGAATAAGTGTATAAATATAATTAAAAACAAGATTATTTCGGGTTAGACACGTAGCTCAGTTGGTAGAGCTGCGTGCACGCGTACGGGAGGTCTCGGGTTCGAGCCTCACCCAGCGCAAACCATGTCCCTGACCGAACCGGTCAACAAGTCAACAGGTCAACGGTCAACGCAAAATAAACAATTTTTTTTATATTTTTATTTATTTAATTTAATTTAAAAATCAATTAAAAATACTTAAAAAAATATCATTTTTAAAGATAGAAAATAGCCTTAAACTCACAAAAATATATCTAAAAATTTCATTAAAATCCTTAATAAAATCCACTCATTTAATATATTTTTCGGTTATTATTTAGGTTAGTATTTCTCGTTGTTCCGCTCATCTAATTCGTGCGCATCTCACCATCTCTAATCCAACGCACCCAATGTGAGTGAATCTTTACAAATTCCCCGTTTTAATCACGTTTTGGGGTGTATCATGTGTCTTGATATATATATTATACTTAAACCATTGTGCATATATCATATCATGAACTAGTGTATTCAGTTTGTTTCTGTTGTGTAGTTATTGTTGGATGCAAGTTTATTATTTTCAGTACATGCAATTTCATAGGCCGCCGCTCCCCATTGCATTATGAGCGTTGAGCATGTTCCCCATTTCATTATGAGGTTGAACCTGGCGTGCCCACATACGATTGGCTCCGTTTGATTGAGCCTTGATCGCACAGACATTTTCATTTTCAGTACATTCAATACGATCGGCTCCGTTTGATTGAGCCTTGATCGCACAGTTTCATTTATGTTATTTACAGTATGATGTTGGTATGTTCATGTATACTGTCATATGTTATTGTATGTTATAGTTGTGACTGCTATTTGCCATTGCTTGATTATTTACATTTGCTCATCTATGATTATGCACAATTTTTCATTGATAAACTAACAAGTAATTCATTAATAAATGTTTATCTAATAAGGTTCACTCGCCAACTTATGTTGACCCAAAAACCCCCATTTTACACATGATACAGGTGAACCAGCAGCAGCTAGGAACACATAGGACTTGGACTAGAAGAATAAAACGATTTAGAGTTGGGATTGTTATGTTTGGTTTATTTTCTTTGTATTGAATGAACATGTTTGGATTTTTGGAAATGTAACTTTGACTTTATTAAATATGAAACATATTAGTAAATGTCATGAGCTTTGGTGATAACCCAATTATGCCCCGACTCTTATTCCGCTGCGGGTCGGGGTGTGACAGATTGGTATCAGAGCCATGCTATAGGGATATAGGATAGGTTATTAGACCCTTAGAGCCTATACTATAGTCGATTAGAAACTTATAAGATTTTTGTGTGTTACATGCCAAATTTCATGATGTTTATATGTTTTATGTTAAATGTTACATTTAATATTGTGCAAGCATGTTCATAAGTATGTATTATCATATAATGCCTATCTTGAATCGTATACTCATAACTTATCACATCCATGAAAGCACACACCACACCATGATTGCTTTTACAATGATTTTCGTGTTTTCAAATCTCATCAAAGTGAGTTCTCATGACGGGCATGTAGTAACTGGAAGGGTACCAGTACCGGTAGTCGGATCGTCCTGTCTAGGCTGGCATTCGTATAAATCCAAAATAAAGGACCAGTTTGCCTACCTGGGGACTAACGATGAGAGTACGAAGTACCTATTAGGCCAAAGCATGCTATACCAAACGTCGTGTGAGCTAACCCCACTTTGAGTTGTCATTGTGTCTACACCTGGACACGTTCCGACCAAACATCTCATGAACATATTTTGTGGTTTGCATTCGGGGGATGCGAGTGTTAAATTGCCAATACTAATGTGAATCCTACCAAGCCAATAGCCATGGGGGCCCACATGACTATGTAGGTGAAGGTATGGGGGACATTTGAGGCCCAACATGAGCGAACCCAAGACATCCTATGGATGTAGTTGCATTATTGATATTTATGTTATTTTCATTTTCTTAAAGACACATGACACCTAAAAAGACACCATAAACTCACAATCTTCTCATTGTATGATCCTGTAGATGTCGTCTAGACAGCAACGAAGGGGTAAAAGATCAGGAAGGTCTCAGGAACGTTTGGCCACTCAGATCGCGAAACAAATGGCCACGATACTGCCTGACATTGTGGTCCAAGTACAACAAGCCCTTGCTACAAATCCTACTAACCCTCCCCAACAACAGGACCAGAACATCGACAACCCTCCTACCAGCAAGTGCTCTTACAAACATTTGAAGTCTTGTGATCCTCCTAAATTTGAAGGGACCGAGGGTGTCACTGCTCTCCTAGATTGGTTCGAGGAGATGGAAAACACCTTTCTAAACTGCGATTGTCCTGAGGATCGCAAGGTTCGATACGCCACCGGGAGACTATTTGGGGTAGCTCTCACTTGGTGGAATACTGAGAAAGGGAAGAGGGGAACTGAAGATGCGATGGCCTTAACTTGGGAGGAGTTAAAGGAAATCATGACTAGGCGTTTCTGTCCTAGAAGTGAAATTAAAAAGCTGGAGGACGAATTTCATTCTCTAAAGCAAAAGGAGGGTGATCACACTACATATAACAAGAGGTTCTTGGAGTTGAACCAAATGGTTCCAAATTTGTTCACCCCAACCTATCGTCTGATCGAGCACTATATTCGAGGACTTCCCTCGAAAATCCAAGATTCAGTTCTCAGCGTTTCACCAGTAACACTTGAAGCTGCTATGGAGTTAGCAACTGAACTGACCGAAAACCGAATTCGCAACGGGAAGTTCAAAGAAGAGAAGAAGAAAGCCCCTGTTAAGGGACAAACTTCAAACCACCCCATTCCTTCCTCTAAGTTTGCTAACAAGAGGAAGCGCAACACCAGAAATTTTGCAGTTACTCAAACCAACTCCCCTATTCCTGCTGCACCCATTACTCAAGTCACTCCTTCACCCGCACCATACAAAAGACCCTACACAGGCCCGTTACCAAAATGTAACCGTTGCCAATATCACCATTCCCCTGATCATCCTTGCCAATATTGCACCGGCTGTGGTCGCGCAGGTCACACTGTTCAAACTTGCCGCATGCCTCAACGAACGAACCGCCACCAACCTTTAACCCAAACCCACCAACAAATAATGGGCCAAGGCCAACAACCCCTACTACTACCACCCACCCAACATTTAGCCCAAACATATTACCAGCCCAATTATCCTATGGGTCAACCAATGCGGGCTTGCTACAATTGCGGCGACCCAAGCCATTTCCGAAACACTTGTCCAAGGTTAGTTAATATTATTCATGCTCAGGCCCAAGCCAACCCGGTGAATCAAGCAAACCAAGCTCCTCCACCTGCAAGAGGGAGAGCTTTCAATATCAACGCTAACCAGGCTAGAGCTGACGGCAATGTGGTTAACGGTACGTTCCTTATAAATGGTAGATATGCATCTATGTTATTTGATATTGGTGCGGATAGAAGTTTTGTGTCTTTAGAATTTGAACCTATCTTAAACAAAAATCGGGATAAGCTCACGGAATCCATAACGGTAGAAGTTGCGGACGGGAAACCAGTTTCATTAGACTCTATTTTACGCAACTGTACACTCACCTTAAACGACCACGATTTCTCAGTCGACCTTATTCCTATGAAGCTGGGAAGTTTTGACTGTCACACCCCGACCCGCAGCGGAAATAAGAGTCGGGGCATAATTGGGTTATCACCAAAGCACATGACATTTACTATTATGTTTCATAATTAAATGAAGTCAAAATTACATTTCTCAAACATTCAAACATGTTCATTCATTACAAAGGAAAATAACCAAACATAATGTTCCAAATACTAAATCGTTTTATTTCTTCTAATCCAGGTCCTACGTGTTCCTAGCTGCTGCTGGTTCACCTGTATCATGTGTAAAATGGGAGGTTTTTGGGTCAACATAAGTTGGCGAGTGAACCTTATAGATAAAAAATTTAATAATGATTTTCTGGTTAGTTTATCAATAAAATATTGTGCATAATCATAAAAGAGCATATGTATGAAATCAAGCGATGGCAACATCAGTTATAATTATAACATACATTAACAATCGATAACATACATGAACATACCAACATCATATGATATTTAACATAAATGAACTGTGAGATCAAGGCTCAATCAAACGGAGCCGATCGTATTGCATGAACTGAAAATGTAAATTGAACTGTGCGCTCAAGGCTCAATCAGACGGAGCCGAGCGTATTGCATGTATTGAAATGTAAATAAATGACCAATCAAGGCTCAATCAAACGGAGCCGATCGTGCGGGCACGCCCTGATCAACCGCATAATAAAATGGGGATCAAACTCAACCTCGAGGGATGGGGAGCTACGGCCTCAGCAATTGCATGTACTGAAATAATAACTTGCAAACAATACTAACTACTTATCAGCAACAACTAACACATATGTCATGATATGATATATGCACAATAACTTAGTTATAATAAGTAAATGAACAAGACACATGATACACCCCAAAAATGTGATCAAAATGGGGAATTTGAAGGGTTCACTCACATTGGGTGCGTTGGATTTGAGTTGGTGAGATGCGCACGATTTAGACGAAGCGAGTTAACGAGGAATCACTGACCTAAATAATAACGGGAAAAATATATTAAATGGATGGATTTTATTAAAGATTTTAATGGGATTTTTAGATATATTTTTGTGAGTTTATGGCTATTTTCTATCCTTAAAAATGTTATTTTTAAGTATTTTTAATTGATTTTTAATTTAAATTAAACAAATAAATATTTAAAAAAAATAATATTTTTTTTTACTGTTTGACCGTTGACCGTTGACCGGTTCGGTCAGCGGTAATACTTGCGCCGTGCGGGATTCGAACCGGTGACCTTCCGTTCACGCGCACGTAGCTCTACCAACTGAGCTACGTGACTAACCCGTTAGAAATCCAGTTCTTATTATATTTATACACTTATTCGAATTTGCCGAAAATTCCTTTATTTTGCAAAACGTTTTAATCTCATTGAACCGGTGTTTGGGACGGGACTCGATCGCGCGACGTGTAGTTTGTTTTGCACACAGTCCACCGCTGGACTGTGTGTCTAACCCGGTTATATTCTTGATTTATAATATACCTAACAACTACTCGTTTCAACCCGGTTAGTTTATGAATAAAAAGGAATGTTTATTACGCAGAGTGTGTGTAGTAAGGATCGAACTCGGGACGTGGTTATAAAATGTGCACACAGTCCACCGCTGGACTGTGTGTCTAACCCGTTTATAAACCGAATTTTAATTACTCTTATGCTCTGAAATAGGTTCATCTTCTTCGTCGGATAAACGGTCAGCGTATTCCAACTGGTTAAGATTGATTTCGCGACTTTCAAAGATCTTAAACACTAAAAGTAATTCAATAGCAAAGAATGGAAAGAGCTTAAAGACTAGGATTTACCGTTTGAAGATAAACACAGAAATCCGGCGAACGTGTTGTCGATACAGAAATCGAGCTCCGACTGTTGCAACAATTAACAGTGTGGATCGATTATTTATAGAACTAAATCATCTAAACAAGGTTTAAATGAAGTGTAGGATGCCTTACCCTTTCACAGTGAAATTCCGGCAATTACAGAAACTTTCCGGCGAGGGTGGGATTTCCGATAAATGTTGGCTAAGATTGATTCTGTTGACGGGATTGTGTTAGAGATTGACTAACCACATGTTTTAAACAAAAAGAGTCGAAGAAATTACCGTGAAAATACAAGTCCCGGTTTTCCGGTGAGTTGCAGAAAATCTCCGGCGATCGAAATCAGAGGGTCTTACAGTTCAGAATCTTGACGAAAATGAAATTGAGAGTTATTGTGATAGTTATGAATCGCGCAAATGATCAGTACTTGGATTATATTAGCGTTTGGTATATCTTCGGTTTCAAATACCGGAAGTATGAGAACTTTAAATTCAATCAATTAGAACTTAATTAGAAACCGATGTTCATCGGTTATGAGGTAACTAAGCGAACAAAAAACTGATTTGGCGATTCGGTTACCGATTTCCGTTATTCAGATATCATTCACCGTTAATCCGAGTTTGCGTATAAAATTCAATTGCTTTCATAATGTTAACAGAAAACAATTGGTGGCGGAGTGGTTTGGAGACGGGGAGATAAGTCGTTGGAGGCAGTTGACCCGGGTTCGAGTCCGGTCAGCTCCAATTATTTTTTATTTATTTTATTTTAACTTTTTATCAAAAATAATTTTTATAGTTTAGTTTATATATTAATTATGTAACGTTTAAACTAAAAATACTCATAAATACTTAATGTCATTTCATAACTTGGTATTTGATTACAAAACGGAGCGGGTTTTGAAAACCCGATTTATACAAATGTTACAGTATCCCCTACTTTTAGGAATTTCGTCCCGAAATTCATACAGTTGAAGTAGTAGGGAAAAGATGAGGGTATTTTTCACGCATTGAGTCTTCACGTTCCCAAGTAAACTCAGGTCCCCGTTTCGACTCCCAGCGTACCCTAACGATAGGAATGCGACTTCGACTTAGACGCTTTTCTCCATAGTCCATAATCTCTACTGGTCTTTCAATAAAATGCATGGATTCATCAATCTGAATATCCTCCAGTGGAATATGAAGATTCTCATCAGCGAGGCACTTCTTCAAGTTCGACACGTGGAATGTGGGATGAATTCTGTCGAGTTCTTCCGGTAGGTCAAGCTTGTAAGCTACAGGACCTACTCTTTCGAGTATCTTGAAAGGTCCTACGTAACGTGGTGCTAGCTTTCCCTTTTGACCAAAACGAACTACTCCCTTCCACGGTGACACTTTTAAAAGCACATGATCACCAACGCTAAACTCCAAGGGCTTCCGTCGTTTATCTGCGTAACTCTTTTGACGACTTTGAGCCGCTAGAAGATTGTTTTGGATTTGATGAATCTTATCTGTTGTTTCTTGGATCAATTCCGGACCAGTAATTTGAGCTTCCCCAATTTCGTGCCAACAAACAGGAGATCGACACTTTCGACCATATAAAGCTTCAAAAGGTGCCATGCCGATGCTAGAATGATAACTGTTGTTGTACGAAAATTCGACTAACGGTAGATGGGCGTCCCAATTTCCCTTGAAGTCTATGACACATGCTCTAAGCATGTCCTCAAGGGTTTGAATGGTGCGCTCAGACTGTCCATCAGTTTGGGGATGATAGGCGGTACTGAGATCTAGTCGAGTGCCCATAGCGGATTGTACTGCCTGCCATGTCCGTGAGGTGAAACGACCATCACGATCAGAAATAATACTTAATGGAACTCCATGACGGCTGACGATTTCGCTGATATAAATACGAGCAAGCTTTTCGTTCTTGAAATCTTCTCGAATAGGAATAAAGTGAGCTGATTTTGTGAGTCGGTCTATAATCACCCATATAGTGTCATACCCACTAGAAGTGCGAGGTAACCCGGTAATAAAATCCATGGTTATATTTTCCCACTTCCAGACAGGTATTTCTGGTTGGACCAGAAGTCCTGAGGGTCTTTGGTGTTCAGCCTTTACTTTAGAACAAGTGAGACACTTGGAAACAAAAACGGCAATATCTTTCTTCATTCTAGGCCACCAATAGGTGTATCGTAGGTCTTGATACATCTTATCGGCTCCTGGGTGTATAGAATATCGCGACTTATGGGCTTCATGCATGAGTGTTTCACGAAGATTGATGTGGTTAGGAATCCATATACGATCTAGGTAATACAAAATACCATCAGATTTAGTTTCCAGCTTTAGCTCGGCTCCACAGGACATCTCTTTTTGTATATCTTCCTCTGTTATTGAAACGTGTTGAGCTTCTCGAATTTGATCCTTAATATTGGTTATAATTTGCGAACATAAAAGATGAATGGAATTCGCATAACCCTTTCGACTAAGTGCATCAGCCACCACATTTGCTTTACCAGGGTGGTATCTGATTTCACAGTCGTAATCATTTAGGAGTTCGACCCATCTTCGTTGCCTCATATTTAACTCTTTCTGATTGAAGATATGTTGAAGACTCTTGTGGTCAGTGTATATTTCACACTTCGTACCATAAAGATAATGTCTCCATATCTTAAGAGCGAATACAACGGCTCCAAGTTCAAGGTCATGAGTGGTGTAATTCTTTTCGTGAGTCTTGAGTTGCCTTGAGGCATAAGCTATGACTTTTCCTCTTTGCATGAGAACGCAACCTAATCCTTGTCCTGACGCGTCGCAATAGACTACAAAATCATCACAACCTTCAGGAAGAGTGAGGATTGGTGCATCACAAAGTTTTTGCTTGAGAGTTTGAAAAGCTTCTTCTTGCTTGGGTCCCCATACAAATGGTTTCCCTTTATGGGTTAAAGCCGTGAGTGGCACCGCAATGCGAGAGAAGTTTGAAATGAATCGACGATAGTAACCAGCAAGTCAAAGAAAAGACCTTACTTCAGTAGGCGTACGTGGAGCTTGCCATTCCTGAACTGCTTTAATCTTTGATGGGTCCACATGTATTCCTTTGTCATTGACTACATGCCTGAGAAATTGCACCTCTTTTAACCAGAATTCACATTTAGAGAATTTGGCATAAAGCTTTTCCTTTTCTAGAAGTGCAAGAACAAGTCGCAGATGACGCTCATGATCAGCTTTGGATTTTGAATAGATAAGAATATCGTCAATGAACACAATAACAAATCGATCAAGGTAAGGTTTGCAGACTCTATTCATTAGGTCCATGAAAACAGCTGGTGCGTTGGTTAATCCGAATGGCATAACCATGAATTCATAGTGACCATATCGAGTTCGAAAAGCAGTTTTAGGGACGTCTTCTTCATGCACTCTAAGCTGATGATAGCCCGATCGAAGGTCGATTTTCGAAAAGCAACTGGCACCTTGTAGTTGGTCAAGAAGGTCATCTATACGAGGTAAAGGATATCGATTTTTGATAGTTAACTTGTTGAGCTCTCTGTAATCGATGCACATGCGAAAAGATCCATCCTTCTTCTTTACAAAGAGTACAGGTGCACCCCAAGGCGACGAGCTGGGGCGTATAAATCCCTTGTCGGTCAACTCTTGCAATTGACTGGCTAGCTCTTGCATTTCAGAGGGGGCTAACCTATATGGAGACTTTGCCACTGGTGTAGCACCAGGTATAAGATCGATACGAAATTCGACATCTCTGATTGGAGGAAGTCCTGAAATGTCGTCAGGGAAAACTTGTGGAAAATCTTTTACAACAGAAATATCTTCAAGTTTCTTTTCTGCTGTCCCCTTCTTGATGATATGAGCTAAAAACGCGACATAATTCTTGCGAAGGTATTTCTGAGCTTGAAGGCAAGACATTAAGTTGAGTCCTTTCGCCGAGGTTTCTCCAATAATTCGAAGAGTCTGACCGTTTGAAAGAGGAATACGAATAAATTTCTCACGACATACAACTTCCGCATTATGCTGACTGAGCCAATCCATTCCGACTATGATGTCGAAACTTCCCAGCTTCATAGGAATAAGATCGACTGAGAAATCGTGGTCATTTAGGGTGAGCGTACAGTTGCGTAAAATAGAGTCTAACGAAACTGGTTTTCCATCTGCAACTTCCACTGTTATGGATTCCGCGAGCTTATCTCGATTTTTATTTAAGATAGGTTCAAACTCTAATGACACGAAACTTCTATCCGCACCAGTATCAAATAACATAGAGGCATATCTACCATTTATAAGAAACGTACCGTTGACTACATTGCCGTCAGCTCTGGCCTGGTTTGCGTTAATATTGAAAGCCCTCCCTCTAGCAGGTGGAGGAGCTTGGTTTGCTTGGTTCACAGGGTTGGCTTGGGCCTGAGCATGAATAATATTGACCAGTCTTGGACACGAGTTCCTGAAATGACTTGGATCCCCACAATTGAAACATGCCCGCATAGGTTGGCCCATAGGGTAGTTGGGTTGATAGTATGTTTGGGCTAAATGTTGAGTGGGTGGAAATGGTTGTTGTTGTTGGGCTTGACCCATAAATTGTTGGTGGGTTTGGGTTATAGGTTGGTGGCGGTTTGTTCGTTGAGGTGCACGGCAGTGTTGTACAATGTGTCCAGCGCGACCGCAGCTGGTACAGTATTGGCAAGGATAGTCAGGGGAGTGGTGATACTGACAACGGTTACATTTTGGTAGTGGTCCTGTGTATGGTCTTTTGTATGGCGCGGGTGGAGGAGTGGCTTGAGTGATGGGTGCAGCAGGAACAGGGGTGTTGGTGTGGGTGACTGCAAAGTTCCTGTTGTTACGCTTCCTCTTGTTAGCAAATTTAGAGGAAGGAGTGTGGTGGTTTGAGGTTTGCCCCTCAGCAGGGGTTTTCTTCTTTTCTTCCTTGAACTTCCCATTGCGAATTCGGTTTTCGGTCAATTCGGTTGCCAACACCATGGCAGCTTCGAGTGTTACCGGTGAAACGCTGAGGACCGAATCTTGGATTTTCGAGGGAAGTCCTCGAATGTAATGTTCGATCAGACGATAGGTTGGAGTGAATAAGTTTGGTACCATCTGGTTCAACTCCAAGAACCGTTTGTTGTAAGTAGAGTGATCACCATCTTTTTGCTTCAGGGCATGAAATTCATCTTCCAATTTCTTAATCTCACTCCTAGGACAGAATCGCCTAGTCATGATTTCCCTTAACTCCTCCCAAGTTAAGGCCATCGCATCTTCCGTTCCCCTCTTTCCCTTCTCGGTATTCCACCAAGTGAGAGCTACACCAAGTAGTCTCCCGGTGGCATAACGAACTTTGCGATCCTCAGGACAATCGCAGTTTAAGAAAACGTTTTCCATCTCCTCGAACCAACGCAGGAGAGCAGTGACTCCCTCAGTCCCTTCGAATTTTGGGGGATCGCAGGACTTAAAATGTTTGTAGGTGCATTTGCTGGTAGGAGGGTCGTTGATGATCTGGTCCTGTTGTTGAGGAGGGTTAGTAGGATTTGCAGCAAGAGCTTGTTGTACTTGTACTACGATGTCAGGTAATATCGTGGCCATTTGGTTGGCGATATGAGTGGCCAATCGTTCCTGAGACTTTTCCGATTTCCTACTCCTTCGATGCGATCTAGACGACATCTACAGGATCATAAAATGAGAAGATTGTGAGTTTATGGTATCTTTTAGGTGTCATGTGTCTTTAAAAAAATGAAAATAACATAAATATCAATAATGCAACTACATCCGAAGGATGTCTTGGGTTCGCTCATGTTGGGCCTCAAATGTCCCCCATACCTTCACCTATATAGTCATGTGGGCCCCCATGGCTATTGGTTTGGTAGGATTCACATTAGTATTGGCAATTTAACACTCGCATCCCCCGAATGCTAACCACGAAATATGTTCATGAGATGTTTGATCGGAACGTGTCCAGGTGTAGACACAATGACAACTCAAAGTGGGATTAGCTCTCACGACGTTTGGTATAGCATGCTTTGGCCTAATAGGTATTTCGTACTCTCATCGTTGGTCCCCAGGTAGGCAAACTGGTCCTTTATTTTGGATTTATACGAATGCCAGCCTAGACAGGACGTTCCGACTACCGGTACTAGTACCCTTCCAGTTACTACATGCCCGTCATGAGAACTCACTTTGATGAGATCTGAAAACACGAAAATCGTTGTAAAATCAATCATGATGTGGTGTGTGCTTGCATGGATGTGATATATTATGATCATACGATTTCATGATAGGCATTATTTGATAATACATACTTATGAACATGCTTGAACAATATCGAATGTAACATTTTAACTTAAACATATAAACATCATGAAATTTGGCATATAACACACAAAATTCTTATAAGTTTCTAATCGACTATAGTATAGGCTCTAAGGGTCTAATAACCTATCCTATATCCCTATAGTCATGGCTCTGATACCAATCTGTCACACCCCGACCCGCAGCGGAAATAAGAGTCGGGGCATAATTGGGTTATCACCAAAGCACATGACATTTACTATTATGTTTCATAATTAAATGAAGTCAAAATTACATTTCTCAAACATTCAAACATGTTCATTCATTACAAAGGAAAATAACCAAACATAATGTTCCAAATACTAAATCGTTTTATTTCTTCTAATCCAGGTCCTACGTGTTCCTAGCTGCTGCTGGTTCACCTGTATCATGTGTAAAATGGGAGGTTTTTGGGTCAACATAAGTTGGCGAGTGAACCTTATAGATAAACATTTAATAATGATTTTCTGGTTAGTTTATCAATAAAATATTGTGCATAATCATAAAAGAGCATATGTATGAAATCAAGCGATGGCAACATCAGTTATAATTATAACATACATTAACAATCGATAACATACATGAACATACCAACATCATATGATATTTAACATAAATGAACTGTGAGATCAAGGCTCAATCAAACGGAGCCGATCGTATTGCATGAACTGAAAATGTAAATTGAACTGTGCGCTCAAGGCTCAATCAGACGGAGCCGAGCGTATTGCATGTATTGAAATGTAAATAAATGACCGATCAAGGCTCAATCAAACGGAGCCGATCGTGCGGGCACGCCCTGATCAACCGCATAATAAAATGGGGATCAAACTCAACCTCGAGGGATGGGGAGCTACGGCCTCAGCAATTGCATGTACTGAAATAATAACTTGCAAACAATACTAACTACTTATCAGCAACAACTAACACATATGTCATGATATGATATATGCACAATAACTTAGTTATAATAAGTAAATGAACAAGACACATGATACACCCCAAAAATGTGATCAAAATGGGGAATTTGAAGGGTTCACTCACATTGGGTGCGTTGGATTTGAGTTGGTGAGATGCGCACGATTTAGACGAAGCGAGTTAACGAGGAATCACTGACCTAAATAATAACGGGAAAAATATATTAAATGGATGGATTTTATTAAAGATTTTAATGGGATTTTTAGATATATTTTTGTGAGTTTATGGCTATTTTCTATCCTTAAAAATGTTATTTTTAAGTATTTTTAATTGATTTTTAATTTAAATTAAACAAATAAATATTTAAAAAAAATAATATTTTTTTTTACTGTTTGACCGTTGACCGTTGACCGGTTCGGTCAGCGGTAATACTTGCGCCGTGCGGGATTCGAACCGGTGACCTTCCGTTCACGCGCACGTAGCTCTACCAACTGAGCTACGTGACTAACCCGTTAGAAATCCAGTTCTTATTATATTTATACACTTATTCGAATTTGCCGAAAATTCCTTTATTTTGCAAAACGTTTTAATCTCATTGAACCGGTGTTTGGGACGGGACTCGATCGCGCGACGTGTAGTTTGTTTTGCACACAGTCCACCGCTGGACTGTGTGTCTAACCCGGTTATATTCTTGATTTATAATATACCTAACAACTACTCGTTTCAACCCGGTTAGTTTATGAATAAAAAGGAATGTTTATTACGCAGAGTGTGTGTAGTAAGGATCGAACTCGGGACGTGGTTATAAAATGTGCACACAGTCCACCGCTGGACTGTGTGTCTAACCCGTTTATAAACCGAATTTTAATTACTCTTATGCTCTGAAATAGGTTCATCTTCTTCGTCGGATAAACGGTCAGCGTATTCCAACTGGTTAAGATTGATTTCGCGACTTTCAAAGATCTTAAACACTAAAAGTAATTCAATAGCAAAGAATGGAAAGAGCTTAAAGACTAGGATTTACCGTTTGAAGATAAACACAGAAATCCGGCGAACGTGTTGTCGATACAGAAATCGAGCTCCGACTGTTGCAACAATTAACAGTGTGGATCGATTATTTATAGAACTAAATCATCTAAACAAGGTTTAAATGAAGTGTAGGATGCCTTACCCTTTCACAGTGAAATTCCGGCAATTACAGAAACTTTCCGGCGAGGGTGGGATTTCCGATAAATGTTGGCTAAGATTGATTCTGTTGACGGGATTGTGTTAGAGATTGACTAACCACATGTTTTAAACAAAAAGAGTCGAAGAAATTACCGTGAAAATACAAGTCCCGGTTTTCCGGTGAGTTGCAGAAAATCTCCGGCGATCGAAATCAGAGGGTCTTACAGTTCAGAATCTTGACGAAAATGAAATTGAGAGTTATTGTGATAGTTATGAATCGCGCAAATGATCAGTACTTGGATTATATTAGCGTTTGGTATATCTTCGGTTTCAAATACCGGAAGTGATGAGAACTTTAAATTCAATCAATTAGAACTTAATTAGAAACCGATGTTCATCGGTTATGAGGTAACTAAGCGAACAAAAAACTGATTTGGCGATTCGGTTACCGATTTCCGTTATTCAGATATCATTCACCGTTAATCCGAGTTTGCGTATAAAATTCAATTGCTTTCATAATGTTAACAGAAAACAATTGGTGGCGGAGTGGTTTGGAGACGGGGAGATAAGTCGTTGGAGGCAGTTGACCCGGGTTCGAGTCCGGTCAGCTCCAATTATTTTTTATTTATTTTATTTTAACTTTTTATCAAAAATAATTTTTGTAGTTTAGTTTATATATTAATTATGTAACGTTTAAACTAAAAATACTCATAAATACTTAATGTCATTTCATAACTTGGTATTTGATTACAAAACGGAGCGGGTTTTGGAAACCCGATTTATACAAATGTTACGTTGACATCATAATCGGTATGGATTGGCTCAGTCAACATCAAGCGGAAGTTGTATGTCGTGAAAAATTTATTCGTATTCCTCTTTCAAACGGTCAGACTCTTCGAATCATTGGAGAAACCTCGTCGAAAGGGCTCAGCTTAATGTCTTGTCTTCAAGCTCAAAAATATCTTCACAAGAATTATGTCACGTTTTTAGCCCATATCATCAAAAAGGGAACCATGGAGAAGAAACTTGAAGACATTCCTGTAGTAAAAGACTTCCCGTAAGTTTTTCCTGATGACATTTCAGGACTTCCTCCAGTTAGAGACGTCGAATTCCTTATTGATCTTATACCTGGTGCTACACCAGTTGCAAAGTCTCCTTATAGGTTAGCCCCCTCTGAAATGCAAGAGCTAGCCAGTCAATTGAAAGAGTTGACTGACAAGGGATTCATACGTCCTAGCTCGTCGCCTTGGGGTGCACCTGTCCTTTTTGTAAAGAAGAAAGATGGATCGTTTCGTATGTGCATCGAATACAGAGAGCTCAACAAGTTAACAATCAAGAATCGCTATCCTTTACCTCGCATTGATGATCTTCTTGACCAACTACAAGGTGCCAGCTGCTTTTCAAAAATCGATCTTCGATCTGGCTATCATCAACTTAGAGTGCATGAAGAAGACGTCCCTAAGACTGCTTTTCGAACTCGTTATGGCCACTATGAATTCATGGTTATGCCATTTGGATTAACCAACGCACCAGCTGTCTTCATGGACCTAATGAACAGAGTCTGCAAACCTTATCTTGATCGATTTGTTATAGTCTTCATCGACGATATTCTTATTTATTCAAAATCTAAATCTGATCATGAGCGTCATCTTCGACTCGTTCTTGCACTTCTAGAAAAGGAAAAGCTTTATGCCAAGTTCTCCAAATGTGAATTCTGGTTAAAAGAGGTGCAATTCTTCGGGCATGTAGTCAATGACAAGGGAATACATGTTGACCCTTCAAAGATCAAAGCGGTTCAAGAATGGCAAGCTCCACGTACACCAACTGAAGTAAGATCTTTTCTTGGACTAGCTGGCTATTATCGTCGGTTCATTTCAAACTTCTCCCGCATTGCTGTACCACTCACGGCTTTAACTCATAAGGGAAAACCTTTCATATGGGGACCCAAGCAAGAAGAAGCTTTTCAAACTCTTAAACAGAAACTTTGTGATGCACCAATCCTCACTCTTCCTGAAGGTTGTGATGATTTTGTAGTCTATTGCGACGCGTCAGGGCAAGGATTAGGCTGCGTTCTTATGCAAAGAGGAAAAGTCATAGCTTATGCTTCGAGACAACTCAAGACACATGAAAAGAACTACACCACTCATGACCTAGAACTTGGAGCCGTTGTATTCGCTCTTAAGATATGGAGACATTATCTCTATGGTACTAAGTGTGAAATATACACTGACCACAAGAGTCTTCAACATATCTTCAATCAAAAAGAGTTAAACATGAGGCAACAAAGATGGGTCGAACTTCTGAATGATTACGACTGTGAAATTAGATACCACCCTGGTAAAGCAAATGTGGTGGCTGATGCACTTAGTCGAAAGGGTTATGCGAACTCCATTCATCTTCTATGTTCGCAAATTATAACCGACATTAAAGATCAAATTCGAGAAGCCCAACACGTTTCAATAACAGAAGAAGATGTACGAAAGGAGATGTCCTGTGGAGCCGAGCTAAAAATTGAAACTAAATCAGACGGTATTCTGTATTACCTAGATCGTATCTGGATTCCTAACCACAACAATCTTCGTGAAACTCTTATGAATGAAGCTCACAAAACGCGATATTCTATACACCCAGGAGCCGATAAGATGTATCAAGACCTACGATACACCTATTGGTGGCCTGGAATGAAGAAGGATATTGCCGTTTTTGTTTCCAAGTGCCTCACATGTTCCAAGGTGAAGGCTGAACACCAAAGACCCTCAGGACTTCTAGTCCAACCGGAAATACCTGTATGGAAGTGGGAAAATATAACCATGGATTTCATTACCGGGTTACCTCGCACTTCTGGTGGGTATGACACTATATGGGTAATTATAGACCGACTTACAAAATCAGCTCACTTTATTCCTATCCGCGAAGATTTCAAGAAAGAAAAGCTTGCACGTATTTATATCAACGAAATCGTAAGCCGACATGGGGTACCGTTAAGCATTATTTCTGATCGTGATGGTCGTTTCACCTCACGAACATGGCAAGCAGTACAATCCGCTATGGGCACGCGATTAGATCTCAGTACCGCCTATCATCCTCAAACTGATGGACAGTCTGAGCGCACCATTCAAACTCTTGAAGATATGCTTAGAGCATGTGTCATAGACTTCAAGGGAAATTGGGACGCCCACCTACCATTAGTTGAATTTTCGTACAACAACAGCTATCATTCGAGCATCGGCATGGCACCTTTTGAAGCCTTATATGGTCGTAAGTGCCGATCTCCTGTATGTTGGCACGAAATTGGGGAAGCACAAATTACTGGTCCAGAATTGATCCAAGAAACCACAGACAAGATCCATCAAATTCGAAACAATCTTCTAGCGGCTCAAAGTCGTCAAAAGAGTTACGCAGATAAACGACGGAAGCCCTTAGAGTTTAACATTGGTGATTATGTACTTTTAAAAGTATCACCGTGGAAGGGAGTAGTTCGTTTTGGTCAAAAGGGCAAGCTAGCACCACGTTACGTAGGACCATTCAAGATACTCGAAAGAGTAGGTCCTGTAGCATACAAGCTTGATCTACCAGAAGAACTCAACAGGATTCATCCCACATTCCACGTGTCGAACTTGAAGAAGTGCCTCGCTGATGAGAAACTCCACATTCCGCTGGAAGATATTCAGATTGATGAATCTATGCATTTTATTGAAAGACCAGTGGAGATCATGGACTACGGAGAGAAACGTCTACGACAAAGTCGCATTCCAATTGTTAGGGTACGCTGGGAGTCGAAACGGGGACCTGAGTTTACTTAGGAACGCGAAGACTCAATGCGTGAAAAATACCCGCATCTTTTTCCTACTACTTCAACTACTTAAATTTCGGGACGAAATTCCTAAAAGTAGGGGATACTGTAACATTTGTAAAAATCGAGTTTTCAAAACCCGCTCCGTTTTGTAATCGAATATCAAGTTATAAAAGTTACGTTGAATATTTATGATTATTTTGATTTAAAACGATACATAATTAATAAATAAACTAAACTATAAAAATTATATTTGATAAAAAGTTAAAACAAAATAAAAAAAAAATTATGTTGCTGCCGGGACTTGAACCCGGGTCAGCCAAGAACAACTCCAACGCCTTAACACACACTCACATCACCACTCCACCGCTTTGTGTTTTCTGTTATCTCTAGGAAACAAATGAGATTTATACACAAACTCGGTTAAAACCGGTTGCGCCAACTGAGAAATTAAAATCGGCAAATCAATCGTCTAATCGTTTGACTAATCGTTCATTCACATTTTATAACCGATGAACCGATGATTGTAATCAATTCAGAAGTGATTGAACATCAATTTTCTTTATTAATCGGTTTTTATAACCGAAATGAATCAAGTCACAATTACTTCAATTCCAGACCTCTCTCGCGACTCAGAAACGTCATAACAATACTCCATTTCACTTTCGTCACATTTTCAGACCATCAGAACGCTTAAAACAACTCGCCGGAATTTCCTGCAAAAGTCGCCGGAAAACCGTATTCATCCTCAAACGGTAAATCTTTCAATATTCGTTGTAGTTCAACAATTATTAGAGTATTTCTAACTTAAACCTCTCAATTGAAATCGAATTCAGGCGCTGTATTCAACTAATTCCAGTTCGCCGGAACTCCCCTGAAAATCTTTATTTCCGTCTGTGAAACGGTAAGGACCTTCAAACACATCGTTAACGTTTGTTTATCACTTCAATTCCACAATCGACTAATCAAAACAATTAATTATCTTGTTCAGTTGAAGAGCATAAAAACAGGGACCGACACATTGCCGGAAATCTAAAATAAACCGTTCATCGGTATGTTCACCTCTAATTACCGTCTCTGCCATTTCATTTAAGCTTTAATAATGTTTGTAAATCGTAAAAACAAGAAACGGATTAGTAAATCAGTTGACTGTAATTTGAATGGAGAAGACGAAGCTAATTAAGTTATAAGTATATTTACAACTAGTAAAATGAACGGGTTAGACACACAGTCCAGCGGTGGACTGTGTGCAAAATACATACGCATGTCCCGAGTTCGATTCCTGCTATACGCACTCCTTATATAATAAAATGCCTTTTTGTTTAAAAACTAAACCGGGTTAACTCAGTTAGTTGTTAAGTATAATAAAAACCGAGATAATAACCAGGTTAGACACACAGTCCAGCGGTGGACTGTGTGCAACATTAAGCCATATGTCGCGCGTTCGAAACCCGTCACTAGCACCGGTCCGTTGAATTAAAATGTATTTGAAATTAAAAAGAATTTCGGTTAAACTGAATAAGTGTATAAATATAATTAAAAACAAGATTATTTCGGGTTAGACACGTAGCTCAGTTGGTAGAGCTGCGTGCACGCGTACGGGAGGTCTCGGGTTCGAGCCTAACCCAGCGCAAACCATGTCCCTGACCGAACCGGTCAACAAGTCAACAGGTCAACGGTCAACGGTCAACGCAAAATAAACAATTTTTTTATATTTTTATTTATTTAATTTAATTTAAAAATCAATTAAAAATACTTAAAAATAACATTTTTAAAGATAGAAAATAGCCTTAAACTCACAAAAATATATCTAAAAATTTCATTAAAATCCTTAATAAAATCCACTCATTTAATATATTTTTCGGTTATTATTTAGGTTAGTATTTCTCGTTGTTCCGCTCATCTAATTCGTGCGCATCTCACCATCTCTAATCCAACGCACCCAATGTGAGTGAATCTTTACAAATTCCCCGTTTTAATCACATTTTGGGGTGTATCATGTGTCTTGATATATATATTATACTTAAACCATTGTGCATATATCATATCATGAACTAGTGTATTCAGTTTGTTTCTGTTGTGTAGTTATTGTTGGATGCAAGTTTATTATTTTCAGTACATGCAATTTCATAGGCCGCCGCTCCCCATTGCATTATGAGCGTTGAGCATGTTCCCCATTTCATTATGAGGTTGAACCTGGCGTGCCCACATACGATCGGCTCCGTTTGATTGAGCCTTGATCGCACAGACATATTCATTTTCAGTACATGCAATACGATCGGCTTCGTTTGATTGAGCCTTGATCGCACAGTTTCATTTATGTTATTTACAGTATGATGTTGGTATGTTCATGTATGCTGTCATATGTTGTTGTATGTTATAGTTGTGACTGCTATTTGCCATTGCTTGATTATTTACATTTGCTCATCTATGATTATGCACAATTTTTCATTGATAAACTAACAAGTAATTCATTAATAAATGTTTATCTAATAAGGTTCAGTCGCCAACTTATGTTGACCCAAAAACCCCCATTTTACACATGATACAGGTGAACCAGCAGCAGCTAGGAACACATAGGACTTGGACTAGAAGAATAAAACGATTTAGAGTTGGGATTGTTATGTTTGGTTTATTTTCTTTGTATTGAATGAACATGTTTGGATTTTTGGAAATGTAACTTTGACTTTATTAAATATAAAACATATTAGTAAATGTCATGAGCTTTGGTGATAACCCAATTATGCCCCGACTCTTATTCCGCTGCGGGTCGGGGTGTGACACCGGGGGACGCTCCTCCTCTCTAACCACAAACTCTTCATCATCGAATTCGGGGTTGTCGTTTATATTTATTTGACAACGGGCGTCCGAGCCTCCACCCGCGCTGTAACTATCGGTCTCCGAGGTTTTTGTTCGTTTGGCCGTTGAAACCTCATTTGCGACCGGCGCCCACTTGTTGCTGGTTCGCAAATTTCCCAAGCACGTATGTGGGGAAAGCGGTTGAATGCGTATCTTCGTATCGACGCATCGCCTCTTTAAACACGTCTTCATCGCTCATCCCACTACGGCGACCACTATACAAGTTATTGTAAATCGCTGAAAACCGGTTCACGACCGGATGCATCTTCCTCCACTTGGAAGATACGGAATCGATGTCGCGATAATGACCTTGTTCCATTATCGCAAGAAACTTCGACAGTACTTCCTTCCAAAACCCTTCGCCGATTTGGTTGTTACCTATATTTTTAAATTGTAGCAAAAGTTATATTAAAAAAAATTTATTGTATCAATTTTTGGTATATTTTATAAAAGTTTAGTTATGTACCAATAATGGGGCTTTTGGAAGTGCTAACCCACGCCTTGGCTAACACCTCCTCCTCCGTCTTCGTCCAAAGTTTTGCCTTCACTCTCGAAGGTTGTTCTTTCTCAACCATATGTTGTTTACCTTTTTTCGTTTGGACGTTTGAGGTTGGGTCTCAGGAACAAATTCTTCAACGTCCTCTTCGGGTTGTGGTTGCGAATTGTAAGGGTTTCACATCATCATTTGTTGAACCGACTGCATTTGTTGCACTTGGCTCATTTGCGAAAACGCGTTCGGGCTTTGTTGAAAACCCCCAAAAGCGTTGAAAGAAAATTGTGACGATGACCAACTCGGCTCCATACTAGGATAGTAGCCGGGTACGGAGAAAATATTTGGTTTGGGTTTGGGTTCGGGTTTGGATTTGGGTTCGGGTTCGGGTTGCTCGGGTTGTATAGATTTGGGTTCGGGTTGTATGGATCCATGACGAAAGTTGAATATTTTAAAAAAATTTAGAGAGTTATAAAAAGATGGGAAAGGTTTTATAAATTTGAGAGAAAGAGGTGAAGAAAGTGTGTAAAAAATGGGATGGTATTGGGGTATTTATAGGTAAAATTATTAATTTAAAAAAATTATTAAATCTAGCCGTTTAACAACGGCTATATATTTAAAATATATATATCTCGCCCCGTCTTACACGTCCCCGGGAAGACTCATGCGACGACACCGGGCCACCCGGCGTGGTGTTGGGGGCGTCGTCGCCGCGCGACGCGGCTGGGACGGCCTCCACACCGAGTGGCCTAACAATATCACATTGCATGTTTCAGATGCACCATTGCAAGGGTACCCTCAAGGTTTCATATTTTCTTCTTATAATTTTTTGTGTTTCTTAGATCAAAATTTCACATTTATTTGATGGTAAATACATGATCCTGACCCAGATATGTATAGTTATTATGTTTTCTTCATTTGGGTATTGAACAAGTGAAGTCTTTTTTGATATTTACTATCTTGGTTTTGCCTACTTGTTGACTATGAGTAGTCAAGATTTTTTTTATAGGTGAACTTCACAACAGACAGTTAAATTCACACCTGCTAGTCGCAGGCCTGTCACCCCACTCATTACCAAGGACTATGTTGTCTAAACCGGGTTCACGCCTTGGTCGAATGTGGCTTGGCTATCCCCGAGAAAATTTCCAGCCCCCTGCTACTTGACAGGAGTTGCACCCTCCACAAGAGTCAACCCTATTGTGAAAGCCAACTCTCTGGAGTAAATGCGCTGTAATAAAAAACTCGGGGTGGCTCCCGGGTTTCGAACTTGTGACCAAGCCTCTACCTGTTCTTGCCATGACCACTGGGCTGTGAACTCAGGGTCAATGAGTAGTCAAGATGATGTTTTGAATCCACCAGATGTAAAAATATCTCTTTCAATTATCTTTTTTTTGTGTGTGATGGACAGTTCTTGATGTTACATGAGATTTTCTATATTTTGATAATTTAGTTGTTGAATTAGGTGATTGGCTTTGATATTCATGGGACTATGGGTGGATCCATGTGGGTGGATGTTGGTTTTCTTTTCTGTGGTCCATATGACTCATTTCCCACAGTACAAGTAAGGAGCACAGACCTGCTGGTCTGCCAATATAGTATTCAAAAATTATATAAATTGTTATTATTGAGGAGATAAAACTATGTTAGTAATACTAATAAGAAATTTAGGATCTTTCAGTGACTCATAAGCCATTTTGACCCATGAGCTTTCAATTAGAGGTGTTGTTCTATTGATTGCTCTAAGAGTCACCCTTCTTTTTGACACTATGTAGACTTGTAATGAAAAACGTCTTGTGGTTTACAATGTCTTGGTAAAATGGTTTATAGAATTCAAAACAATGATTTAAAAATGGGAACATCTTCGGCAGTTCATTGACTCAACGGGTCTCTTCAATTTAAAAACGGACCAGCCGAAAAACTAGAGGAAGCAAGCATCAGTATTCAGTACTAGTTTTGCTTTGGTTTTGTCCAGCTCGCTCAAACTCGACAACTTCGTTTGTGCCTGGTTCATTATCTCAAAACCAAACTGATTTGACACCTTACGCAAGATCATACATCGTTTTGTCCACACATGAGATAATGGGACAAGAAATGTCGCACATCAAATATAATCAACATGATTTAAATGCAGCGGCCGTAAATGAGAGGAGAACTTCATAGTTATGCATGCTTAGATGAGAGCAATCCGACCATAGGTGACCTTGTTTGAACTTTCCCCTCTGGTAACAAAAATCAAATATGTTAGCTCCTCTTGTACAAAACGAGCAATATTAATTAGTATGAGGGGTTGTATGTAACAATGCCGATAATTACAGTTTAGCCGGTTGAATCGGCCTCAAAACAATGCATTAAAGGTAAACAGTTAGTGTTGTGTTATAAAGTTTTTTTTAAAGAATAAAAACAAAAGTATTATAGTTATTTTTATAAGTGTAGGTGTTAAGTGTCCATGGAAGATTTTGAGAAGGTTGAAAAATCACACTGTCATACTCTCTAAAGCAAATCACACACGGGATAAAATCAAGAAAATAATAGTCAAATTTTAGTTGTGTTCGAATAAAGTCATTTACACTTTTTTTCTAACAAAAGTAAAATTTTTTCAATTTTAAACTTAAAAAAACGTCATAAATACCTTTTTTTAAGTTAAGTTACTAGATATTGGTGCTGGCTACCTTGTGGAGTCCTATGGATAAGTTTAGGTCACAAAAATTTACAGAAAGTTCATAAGATTGGAATAATATTAAAATTTGAGTATTTTTGTATTCTATAAAAAAATAGTGAACAATGATAAAACTCGGTTACTATTGGGGTGAAATATTCCAATCTTGAAATCAGATCGAGTATTTAATAAATATTACTGCTAAACTATTATGTTTGTAAATAAGATTTTATGTTTATAAATAAGATTTTAGTAAGTTTAACTTAAAAAAAGTTACACTAAATTCTCAATCAGAAAAATAGTTAATAAAAATCTATATGCAGTATTTGCCCTAGGAAAAATAAATAAATAAATGTGTGTGAACATGAAATATATGCATAAGTTTTATCTATAACTTATCATATGTGATTTCGTGTATATTTCATACAAACTTATAGTACATATTTTTGAACGGAAAATCATATACTTATAATTCTACAGGAGTTAAATTCTCGACCTGTTAAGAAGGGCAAGACTTTGCACAACTGGATAGTATTAGGTAAGAGAAAAATAATATATCATTTATTTCATCAGATTTATCAAAATCATGATCAATGACAATATACTTTGATTGTAAATGGTTGCAAACCAAATTAATTACATATAATATAAAAATATTAAATGATTATATCTACTTCAAGAAAGTCAAAACATGCAAGTTCATTTCATGCTGTCAATTTAGATTCAACTTTTGTTTTGGAATTATTGTCAGCCACTTGAAGTAAAGTGTCACGTGTATTTATAACTTGGAATCTTATAGCTTTAAAAAATTTCAACACAACTCTCCATTTTTTTACAATGGCATTAAGGACACCTGTTATTTTGATAATCACAAACCAATATTTAATTCATTTATTTGTTATGTAATACATATTGAGAGAGATACATATACAAGTATAAATATATAGTGTACGCAAAATATGTAGAACAGGATATAGATATTGCTCACTACTATTTCACCTTGGTTCTTGCAGTTGAGTATCTGTAGCTCCTTGGATAGAGTGATATTGTAAGCCACATTGATCAAGTGTTTAAATTATGAATGGATATTTGGATAAGAGTTTTGAATGTTTTTATATACATTTCTTGTCAATTTCACCCTTTAAATCTTAGTTATTCTCTAGTATTTGTAGGTGCTCCAGAAACTGCTAGAGATGGCAGATCTATTATCATATACCCACTGCACAATCTCCACTGTTGATATTTCTTGTATTACTTTTCCGAGTTTGGTGTTTAGATTACCTAAGTGGTAGAGGTCAGGTGCATTGAGTAACGCGTCAAAATGGATTAAGTTCAACGGACGTTAATTTTAAGGGTCGATGGGCCGGGTTTGGATGATCTTTCAACATGTCTTGGTTCAAATTAAAAAAAAAGAAATAAAAACTTAACTAACGCATCCTATATGATTAAATGTGTTATATTAATTATACAAAAATGTATTTTCTTTATATATATATATATATATATATATATATATATATTAACAACGACAATATATAAAAGACTAACAAGATGCTAAAAAAGAAGAGTACAACCATAAAATAGAAGTCAAAGGACAACACCAATCCAATCAATAAACATTGCAGAAAATCCAATTAAAAGAAAAAAAAAAACTATGCCATCCTTCGTTTTCATGTACAAACGAGCCTTCTAAGAAAAAATAAAAAAATTTCTAACTTTTCAAATAAGCCAAACATTACTAGTGTAAATACCCATTATCCCGAAATTAGGTTGCAATCTCTTTGAGAGTACATCAAATGTCAAATTTTTACTTAGGGCCGGTCTAATAAAATGAACCCACGAAATGGATTTTGAGAAAGGCTGCTAATTTATTGGGTTTGAACAATCAAAGTGATGGGACATTAACGTCGTAATTGAATAAATTTAATTTGACCGAAACCACAAAGAAACCAATTTCATATTTAGAACTTGAGAAAAATACGTCTTTGCAATCACCTTTCAAATGAAAAAAAAAATCACCTAAACTCACTACTAGATATATGACTATTACAGACGAAACTTTTACCTATTGACATATTGACCATTTGACCCTACCCTCACCCTCAAATTCAAAGAAAATCACCAAAATAAAACTAAGAAAATTAGTGAAATGGAAATGTAATTTAGTCGTTACCAAAATAGATAAAACCCAAAAAAGCAAATCAGGATATATGTTAAATAGGATCCACTGATTAATATAGCTAAAATTTAGCTAGTAGAAAATAACATTAAAAAGTAGAATGAGTCCAAAAAAACTAATAAAAAAAGATATGTGTACCGCATATTCTAAATTTAGCCCCAAATGAAAAGGTAGAGGCTAGATTCAGCAGGCGTCTTAAAAATAGGGACTAAATCATAGTCGTTAGCTAAATTTAGCCTACGTTTTACATGTATTTCAATCTGGTTGTCTATTATCTAGACTCCTTTATACTTCACCATGAGATTTTATGACAACTAATTCTTGTCATCTAAGCCATCGGATTCTATTTGTCATCTACTGATTAACCTCTTTTGGGTATGTCTATTTTGATAACAGCTAAATGTTAATGCTCATTTTGTTAACTTAGGTGGTCAACATGTATATTATTGTGATTTTCCTAAGAATTTATATCGATGAATGTTATGCGAGTTGTAGCAACTTCCTTTATAATAAAAAAAAAGTTCCATTTCAAGCTCACATGAAACCACCTACTATTACTCGTTAACCCCCCTCCCCCCAACTTTTAAGTTGGTAGACATGGGAGTTGATGCATAAAGAAAACATATGAATGATGTTTGGTCAATTTGTTTTACTTTTTGTCTAGATTTTGCTTCAAGTGTTTGCTTTTGTTTAGCCTGCTCCATGTTTAGCACTTGAATATGTTTACAAGCATGCATTCATCCTCCAACAACACAAACACTCAATCATACTTAAGCTTAACTAAAAGTATACTTTTTACTAACAAATAGAACATGGGAATTTGAGTTTGAATGTTAGCCTTTAATATCCATGACTAATTAACATGGCTACAAATTAATAAACTAATGTTTATTTTTTGACATGCTAGACCAAAAATTTAAATTCAAAATCAAGATACAAATAATGAAACTGGCTTTCTATGATATTTTGTGACCGGATAAGACCTATAATCACACAATTTACGTAGGAAAGGAATCTAGATAAAAACAAAAATGTTGAGAATTTATGAAAATCTATATCCCAAAGCTTCAACAAAAAATTTTGGACCCATCAAGTGGACCACAACACCAAAGTCGCAATCTAGCCAATTAAAATCGTTTTCTTGAGTTGTTTCTATATGTCATGACTCCTTTCATATCGAAAGTTATGTTATCTTTTAAAAGATAATATCACTTCTAAAATATTTTTTACTTGTTTTTGTTTAATGTATTACTCGGGTAATATTTTGTTTCATATCCGTCAATGTTCGCTTGCTTTCATGTTTTTTTTTATTCTTTCAGCATGTTCGCATTTTGAGTTGTGTTCAGGTCAAGTGAAGGAGGCAAGTTATAAGTCTTAAAGTATATACAATTATAATTATTATAAGTTTGACGATGCACCACCTTCATACACGCATAGACACAGTAGCGAATTTAGAATTTTTTTCTAAAGGGTTCCTCTTGATAGATTATCATTAATTCTCACTAACTTTTTCCAAATCATACAAGATTTACACTAATTTTTTCATTTTTCACACAAATGAGGTTCTGGGAACCCCAAAAACCACATGGATCCATCCCCGGATGGACACCAACTATAAATGCAAGCTTATACATATATATATATATATATGGCCTCCGCTACACATGCTATATTTACGTTAACAAATTATAATATAAAAACGCATCAATGTCAATGACATAATAGCGTTACAATGACTTCGCTACTTGCAGCTCCGTCGCACCACAAATGAAAATGATTGTTTTGAATGTAAAACTCGCTTTCTTACACAAGCTAAGTCTAATGCATACGCTAAAGGATAATCTAGATTAAATTTTAAAACCATATATGGTACTATGATAGCATCTTATATCATTGTATGTAACTAGTTATTTGCGTGATTTTTATTCTCTTTGAACATTATGCAATGAAAGCAATTGCATGTCTATAGATAAAGTTGTCTAGTAATGTTTATTATAATGTGTGTGGCTCTGTAACATGTGTAAATATAGTAAAAGGTAAAAATAATACAACTAAATTAACTAAAAAGGTTGTCGACTTGTCTAGATTCCTTTTCTTAGGTGGTTAATATTCAAGATATGTCACAAGTTAAAATACTTGTTTCACCATGATATTTGGTTAAGAAACGCTGAAATAAAACAAGGGTTTTAGGCCTCTAAATTATAAAAAATACATTATATATAGGTGATTTAGACTTTTAAATTATTGACATATATGATTTATAATTATCTATATATGAAGTTGATACATGAATAGTAGGATATGAATCAATTGTTGTTATTTTTTAATGAAAAAAAATCCAATTTTGTTATTATTTTGAGTCTAAAATATTTTGAGCTGGCTGTATATTTATTATACAAAGTTACTTTATTAATATATAACTATTTTTGTATTGCTTAAATCGACAGACAAATTTGAGAGTCAAATTTTGGGGCAAAATACAGGAGAAAGCTTCTTATTAGAAAAAAAAAAATACAAAAAAAGTTACCTTGTTTTTGTTAACTTTAACAAAATCTTTTCTATAATTACCATTCAATTAAATATCGTTTATGAAAAAATAATAACATACAAAATTTGAACAGCTGTTTTAAATCAAACTTTACTATTAAATATGCCATTGTTAGGTTTACAGGTAGTTTATTGAACATTTAATATTTGAAATAGCAGATATAATAATATATGCTATTATCAGAGTTAAGTTTACAAGTTGTTTAGTGAACATTTAATATTCAAATAAAACAAATATATAATGATATAATAATCGAGTTCGTACATATCGCAATGGAATTGTACTTTTGAGCAGATTAAGTGAATTACCAATAATTGTTTTCCCCAAATCCTTTTTAAAAAATAAACCCTAATCCAAAATAACTTCTATTTAAAAAACTTATTAAAATTATTACAACATTCTTTATTATTAATTTTCATCTTTGATATAAAAAGATCCGTTGTAGTGATAGTGTCGACGAAAAAAATTTCATCTTTGAAGGATAGTGTCAACGACGACGAAAACGTGGTGACCACAAACAATAGAGATATGTGGTGTTTACTCCTAATCCGTGAGGCCATGATTAACGAAACCTAAATTAATATGTTATATAAAAAACTCATGCAACTCTTTACCTATGTTAACTTATTTCACAAAAAAAAAAAAGAATGTTAATATTCAAACATTCTTTCCCTCTATCTCTATATATATACATAGACATATATATAAAGAGATAGAGTGAAAAAGATGTTTAAAGAAGATTTTAGTAGCTTTCACCCCAGTTAAAAACGAGTTCTTATTCTAAAATTTATTTATTTTAATAAAAATAATCAAATTGAAAAAAAAAACATTAATAAAAGTTAATTTTTTATACTCTATTTCTCTTTCTGTTGAGATCATGCAACTAATTTTCTGTCACATTTTTTGAACCCAACAAGTAAAAAACAGCAATATCCCCTTTTTCAACAAGCTTTAATTAATCATTAATTCTGATAATCCTACAGGATTCATACAAAAACTGAAACCATAACTAATAAATATTCATCATCAGGGTCAATATTAACATCACGAATTGATTAGTATTAAGCTAACTCGACGCCTCCGAGATACTGTTTAACGACGGGTGCCATCCTTTCGGCTTCATTGCAGCCGCTGTTCTTCGGTCTTTCTCCGATCTCTTCATCTGGTGGTGTGTTCTTTCGGTTTGATTAGATCTTACAGTTGCCGTTACATTTGTTCCGGCGAGTTCTCCGGCCAGAACCGGCACCGGTTTGTTCATATAATCGCTCACTTTTCCGTTCTTCTTTGCCATTAATCCTTTCATGACATCTGTAAAATAAAAATAAAAATAGTTACAATTAGATAATACATATAGTTAAGGATGTTTATCTATAAAGTTCTGATAGGATTAGTGCTGGTATAATATTACATCGTTATATATAATATATATATTCTATTTAAAAACCTACAATTATCCGCAAGGCGGAATTAAAGAAGGGTAAAGAGAGTCTAGTGACCTCCGATCATCTAAACTTGTTAGGTTTTAATTTATTAAAACTGAGTTTTTTTTATAATAATAAAACTTGACTTGGACCCTTGTAAAATCTTAAGATGACTCTTTGATTAAACTGTTATGGTTTTATCATTAATCATTTTTTATAAAAAGTTCTGATTCCGTCACTGATCATCGGTAACAGTGACGGAACCGGAAAGAAGGGGTCATCCTAAGATTTTTTTTTCTCTACCGGCTAGAACTAGATGGTCAAAGCATATTTAAAAAGAAAAAGTCTCGTATATTTTATATTTATAAAAATTTCGATCAATAGACCCTCTTGAACTCAACTCGTGGGTAAGAAGATTAAACGTTGGTTAATAGATACAAATTTATATTAACACACCTTGGGTGGTGATGAGTCGATAAATATGGCCGACGGTGAGATTCTCGGTGGGCCGGAGAAGCTTGATTCGGGTAATCCGAAGAGGCTGGGCGAGGGTGGCGACGGGGTTGTTTTGTTTTGTGGCGGGGGCGGCGGTGGACGGCGGAGGACGGGAAGAATATAAGGTTGTAGTAAGGAGAAGAGCGACGTAGTGACCGGGGTTGAGCTTCATGACCTCGGCGGCGGAGATGGCGGCATACAGCCGCTCAGCTTTTCCGTTTGGGTGTTGTATTACTAGACTTGCATTATCAATAGCTTGGCAGTTTCCCATACTGATTGGTGGTGGTGGTGGTGGTCGGAGTGAGTGAGTGGTGTGGTGGTAGAGAAAAGAAATGAGCGCCACCTCCGGCGAGTGTGGGTATATATATGGGAAATGAAAGCCAACAGGCCCTGAAAGGACCACATGGCACCAATAATTTCTTTTTTATTTCCAAATATTAAGTGTAGCATTGACTCCAAACTTTACTTACCGACGATTATTATGTCATAAAATAATATCACCTCTCGGGTTTAAACATTTTAATTTATTATTATATAAGCTTGTGATGTTGATATACCAGTTTTTTTCTAGCGATATGGTGTAGGAGTTTGATCGTTTTTTGTCTCGTATTACATAGCGTAAATTTGATCATTGTTGTCTTGGCGCATCGTAAACTATAAACGCAAATACTGAAACCAGCTTCAATAATACCATAATAGCAATGATGTTTTTCGCATATAATCGGTTCGGTTTAACATGGCACCGTAACGATAACTGCATTTGCTATAGCCTATGATACAAACAAAAAAGAAAAGAAAAACTCAATTTTGAATACAACATTGTTTTCAAAAAAAAATACATAAAACGTCAGAGCGAGATAACTAAAGGCAGCACTTGTGCATTCCATTTTTAAAAGGTAATTAACGAACAAATAAATTATAGAAATCGAAAATATTAGAATATGAAATGGGTTTTAAAGCGAAAATTATATATAGAAAGATGGGTGAGAATGAAAATTTAAAAAATAAATAAGCCTAAACTAGTTAAACTTTTGTGACAAAATTATTAAAAAAAAAGCTAGATCGCTGCAAAGATGTAAACACCAAAAACTATACCCTTCTACACTTTTGCTTTTAAAACTAGTAAACGGAAATCCGTGCGTTCCGGCGACGACGTTAACTTTGAAAAAAGTAACTTCGAAAAGTTAACACAAACCTGTACGTTGATGGGTGAATCCTTATAAAAATAACAAAATTTTAACGTAAAGTAACGTGATGCAACATAGATGTTGATATTATTCGAAATTTTATATAAAAAGCGATACCTTTAAAAATGAAGATGTCACAAATGAAAATCCGTTAAAAACTCTAAAAAATGTAACTTTTATTGAAGTTAAGCGGCCGTAGAGTATACTGGTAAAAAGTATAGAGAAAAAAATAATTTTATTAAAGTTTATAAGTAGTGTGGTAACTTTATTAAATTCTAAGAATAGAAATATAAATTTGCTAAGGAAAATGAACAGGATAGGTCGATTAAAGTGAGGGGAGTGTAAATAAATATTTTAATTAAATGATAAAACAATTAATTTGGTCAATTGTTGTGGCTAAATTCAACTTATAAAAACTTTACTATGTATTCAACTTATAAAAGCTTTACCATACTCAAAGTTGGTTTTTCAATATATGGACAATATTATCTTTTGAGTTATGTAAAATATATTGCATATTTGGTTTTAACTTGTAAGATAAAGTTTTAATACAGATGAAACACCGAAATGAAATGATGGATCTAGAGACTAACTTTAGAACATGTCCAGTGGTTTAACTAAAAAATTATAAGTTAGGGTTTTTTTAAAACGCTCACGGTTCATAGCTTGCTCGATATGGTTTGGTTTGAAACTGAGCTGAGCCGGCTTGGCTTGGTTAGAAAGTGAGCCTAGCTATACTCGATTTGGCTTGCTTGTTTCCTTAGTTCGGTTTAGCTCGGATTCTTTTATTTTCTCTATTTTATTTTTATACACGTATAATACTATATAAGAAATTAATTATTATTTGCATATATTTAAGAGTACATTGGATATCTATGGCATATTTAGGGTTGATTACTCTGCTAATAAGTTTATATTATATTTCGTTGAAATTTGAAACTTACTTTGTGTTTAGACTTTGGATAAACTTGATTTTAGGTTGTAATATATTAAGTTGAACTTATTTCAGATATGTTCTTTTATATTATATGTTATAAACAAATGAATTTTGAAAGCTATATATATCAAATTTTCCTTTTAAATGTGTGCCTCACAAAGCCGAGCCCATGATGATGGTTATTTCTTTTAATCGGAAATGGGTGTTGGCGGCACAAAATGTGATGAACTCAAAATCTTTCTTTTTAAATTAAGATATTTAAAAGTTTTGTATTTATTAATGGACTACCACCTTATTGGTTGATTGTGACGAAGGTAAAATCCTGTTTTTGATGTATTATTTTATAGGGGATTGCAATTTTTAAATTTAATGAAATAAACTGTCATTTAGTTATTAAGGAACAAGTTATAAAAGTTCGTTATTTGGTGCTCAAATAGTCAACAAAAGTCAAATTGTGTGGCAAAGTGAAGTATGTAAATTAGTCGATCCAAAATGGAACTTGAGGGTTAATGTAGCCATGTACCAATCCTTACATTTACAAATCGTGGGGTATATGATGAAAAATATGTTAGAAACATGCATACAAGCATAGTGGGATATCTACAAGAGAGTATTAAAAGGATTGATTAAAAATGATCAATTAATACCCTCCGCCGTGTAAGGCCCATAGCACCCAAACACCGTTGCAGGGGAGCCATAGGGGCTGCCATCGAGGGTGTCGCGAGCTGGATAACAAGCGCCAAACGGTTTTCTTGTTAGGTCCATTAATATTATATTTGACAGTTTTTAAACGGTACAACAAATAATAACAACAACAACAACAATAATAATAATAATAATAATAATTTTATTTTTTCTAAAATCTCCTATATAACCCACAATTTTAACTATTTTATACAACAAACTTTTTCACACTTTACACTACAAAATCGATCCACTCTACATCTTTTTCTTCACCGAGTTTCCAACAACATAAACGCGTTTAGCCCAAATCACATGTTTTTTTTGCGCAAATCGTCAACCAATGCACCTCACCAGCCCATATAAATTTAGACTTCATAACGGATAGAGGTTTACAATGATACCTTGTTGGGAGCTTCTTCAAAAATCTACAAAATGGCATCTTGTACCACCATTTAAGCCAACAACTTCTAGCAAATCGTCTAAACGGTCGAAGATAAGTTGTTGCACACCCAAACTGATCAACTCTTAAGGTGTGTCGGAGGCTCGTTCCTGTTTATACCTAAACGACGACACTGTCGACTTTGTTTTTGTAGAACCATAAGTATTGCCATGTCTACCAGGGAGAGATAGAAGCAAGGCACAACAACTCGACTAATCCCTCGGATCTATTAAGGTTGGATGAGTTGGACAAAAAAATCTCGCGTTTGGTCAAACGCACCCACCGCAAATGGAAAGACAAATGGGAAAATATTTCAGGTTCCTTCCTCGAGAAAGACCTTTTGCATTGCTCATCTGAGGACCAAATGATTTTCAAAGCTTAGAAACAATAAATTCGAGCTAGATATCAAAACATGAACTGGTAGTTATTTTTTTAATATATTTTGTTTTGAATTTTTTTAATTGTAGTTTAATGGTAATTTTTATGTTTAATCGTAATTACTTTTCTTAACTTATGTAATTAAATTTAAAATAGATTAAAATTAAAATAATATTAAGTAATTATGACAGAAGCCTTATCCTAATGCATGGTCATAAATCCACTAGAGAATTTATTACATACCATATAACATAAATAATAAAAAAACGTGATGTTGGTTAGGTATACACCATACCCATTGTATGAGCAAATTATCTACCCATTTTAACTTAAAATAACTGAACAAAAATAACAAGGAAAATGTTGTTGAGGGGTTTTGTTTTGCTTTAGGCTATGTGTTGAGTGCTGGCGCCCTATGTCATCTCATCAAAATAACCTATTAGACGTCCTGCCATGTAGTTAAAGAAGGGAGTTACCCTTTTAACAAATCCTGAAGGAGAAAACAGTGGGACTCGTGATAATTAAATGGTGAGTTTGTTAAGGATCGTCTACGTGATAGTGTGGTATGCACTTTTTAACACATAACTTTAAAGAGGGAGGGTTACCCTTTTAACAAGCCTTAAGGAGAATAGAGTAGGGCTCATGTGCACCTCAACCAATCACCGAATTTCTTTGTTTCTTTTTTTCTTTTATTTAATTACTAGTTAAAACAAAACGTAATACTTAAATGCTAAGTTAGTTAAAGGAAGAGATATGACACTGTTATGTACTTTTTAGTTAAAAAAACAACAAATAACCTAAAATATTGTAGACACATTTGTTATAGAGGCACAATCGCTTATGGTGGGTCATTGTAAGTCTACGATGAAGTCCTGTATTTCTAATGTTTAACCTAAAAATATTGTAGACAAAATTGTTATAGAGGCACAATCGCTTATGGTGGGTTATTGTAAGTCTACGATGTAGTCCTGTATTTCTAATGTTTGAAGATACATGTACGCTAACTTTGCGATGATATAACATGTCTTTTGATCAACATCTTTGAAGTGTTGTATGATTGCTAGGGTTCAAAAACAAATGTTTCAAACGTTTATATAAGTGTTTTAAAATGGTTAGAGCACTCACATCCTCTTTTCTTTTTTTCTCTCATCTATAAATTATGGAGAAAAGAGCTAAAAAAATCGCTACCATATTTAATAGCTTACTATTCATTAATCTCTAATCTCTAAACTTGATGTGAGTGTATAATAAAGGGTAAAAAAATAATTAAATAAGTATTTGTGAGTAAGATGAAGATATAAATAGAGAATGAGATGTAGAAGGTTTTTAAAAACGAAACAAAATTTATAAAAAAAATATGTTCTTTAGTTAAATTGTATAGATAGAGAATGAAATATTAACGCTCTTTTACACTAGAAGTATTTGATATTAAGCCCTATGTACTATGTTTTGAAAACAAATGTTTAGAGCTTGTTTACAGGTGTTTTAAAATTGGTTACAATTCAATTATTTGATGTTGAGACCTTCTTACACACTAGCAATCATAATTCTGTGGTGTATATTTTCAAGTGGATATAAAGGTAAAAGCAAATACTGAGAACCAGAATGTTTGAAGGTTTAAACTCGTGTAACTTGTAACTGAATATAGATTAATTTCATGTTGATGATGAGGCCCGAACATATTGTTTTAAGAAAAAAAGGGCTTTAGGTTAATTAAATTTAAAAAGCTTCTTAAATTTAAAAATCTTCAAACATTTCTTGCACGATTTAGGCTCTAAGAACATTATTATATATATATATATATATATATATATATATATATATATATATATATATATATATATATATATATTAATTGAAAAAGTTGTTAACTACATTGAAAATTATGTTGACATATAGAAAACTCACAAATACATTTATATATAACCATATGGAGTTGTGATGTCATCTTGTAAATTCTTACAAATTTTACATGTAAAATCTAAATTTATATTATTTTAATTTAAAATGAGTTATGTATTTATTTAATTAGTTTCTTTTTTAGGTAAGATACTTATTTTATAATTAATATTAAAATAAAATGAATAATAAATAGAATTAACTTTATGAAATCATATGAGTTTAGTATTTGTGTCGTATGTATATTTATTAAAAGACTATAATTAATTGAAAAGTTTGATTTGAAACAATCCATAAGATTCTACTACGATTAATAAATACAAAATTGCGATAAAATGGATTTAAGCGCATTAACACTTCATTGGATCCGACTACAATTGATTTCACAAACAACTTTGGAAGTATCAAATTGGTTGAAAATGTAATCGCTCATTATTTTCTCTTAAAAGATAATTGCCAAAAAAATTAATACGCTCAACACTAAAAACACCGGCCGCCGCAGCGCCGGAAATAAATTCTAGTTTTATAAAAGTATTTTCACCGGTAACAATTTACATGGTGTGGATTTCTTCAAGTAAATGTACAAGGTGTGGATATGTTTTAATAAATTTACACGGTGTATATGTGTATCCAGGTCTAAAATAAGTTTTGATTGCATGTGACATGGTGTGACTTTCCAATTTTACACAGTTTAGTTACGTCATACTTGTGCCAAGAACCGACGCACACAAATAAACGTAAACATCTCTATGCTATAACACCTACACATGTACTTTTTTCTAACGGTGATTTACAGAGTAAAATCAAACCCTTAAATATTGAGAAAGATCTAACTTGAATGTGTATAAAAAGGTCATCTAACTTATTTTTCGGCAAAAAAGGGGTTCAACCCACTAATCTAAATAGCTTAACTCATCCAAGTAAAACTAGAATATGTGGTAACTAACCCGACCCGATCGTTCTCATTATACGTGTATACTTTGGAGATAAAACTATTGATGTGTGTTGAGAAGAGTGAGCTCGATTGCGTGATACAACAGCAATTGGTGCATTTCCTGAGGCCATGAATAAAAAGCCTGCCACTTCCTCATAAATATTCTCTTGTTATACGCTACCCTCACGGTATATTGCCACGTCACCTTTTCTTCCACGCGCCTATTATTGTGCTGCACAAAGAGTTAGAGATATGCCTTCTTTATCTTTTTCAGTGATTTACAATAACCGTCCCCCATCTTCTATGTTTTCTAAATTCAGGGCAGATTCAGCCTATATTTGTGGGTTCCTAGAATCTAGTACGTTTGGAAAAAAAAAATAGTAAAAGCTTTATAGAATTAAGAAAAAAACAGGGTGAGAATTAAAAAGAATTTAACAAAAGAATCCCACTAGAATAAATCTGGATCCATCACTAGCTAAATCCCAATATGATATTCTAAGTCCTAAAATATCAAACTTAATAATAGCTCTAAAAATATTGAAAACGGTATTCACATAGATGTATTCAAGTGTTTTCATGTGTATCATTTCACATATTCTCATCTATATGTAGTAGACATAGTTTTCTTTCAACACAAACATAAGTATAAATGTAAGTTTCAGGGTAAATTGCATCTTACGTCCTTTAAGTTTAAGCAAAAATTATAAGTATTATCCATCAACTAATGAAATTACACTGGATGTCCTTTGTGTTATAGTTTCTTATCATGCGGTGTCCTTTTACTATAACTCAGTTAACTTTTTGTGTTAACTCTTTAACATGTCCACTCACGTGAGGGTATAATGATCATTTTCACTTGAAATATATCTTCCTCTGGAAGTTTCACGAGCAAATTTTTATTTTTTTTGTTTTAGTTATTAAGCGAAAACGACCATTATGCCTTCATAGGAGTGGCACGTGTTAAGAGTTAACCAAAAAGATTAACCGAGTTAAGACAAAATGACACCGCATGATGAGAAACTGTAACATAAAGGACATTCAATGTAATTTTATTAGTTAAAGAACAATGCCTGCAATTTTGCCAAAAGTTAAAAGACGTAGAATACAATTTACCCTGTGTTTGATTTAAACGGGTTCTAGTTTCGTAGAATCTTTACAACACACTAAAGTATGTAACAAACTAACAAGTCTTCTCTCGTTTTTAACTATAAACTTATATTTATGAATCCATTTTGAGTTATATTCTAAAATTTCATTAAAGTTGTGGGTTGTTTGTAATAATTATCTTTATGATTAAGATTTTGAAATGATTTAGTTGTACTATTTCAAAACATTCAATATCCTTTTCCGGACCAAAGAACATGTTAGTCTAGAAAGAGTTGACTGTAATGGGCACGCCCATCTTTAATGCAATGCTTAGAAGTTATAGTTTTCCACCGTCTTCTTAAATGCATGTTGAAAATATGGTCTTTAACTTTGACTTTTTAAGTGTGTTTTAAATTTGTGGTCAAAATCAACACCTTCATGTGAACGTTTGTTTGAATCCATTTAATAATTTCATATCAATATATTTCACGTTCAATTTAAAAAACCTCATGACACGTTTGTTTAGTTAGTGTTTATAACATTTCTTTATAACAAATTAAATTAAAGAAGAAAGATTGTTAATGGGGCATGTTTTGTATTGCTTAAAACATGGATTGAACAGATTTGCAACACTTGTAATTAAACACCCTTAATTAACCGATATATCAACTAACTTCCCTCTAAAATATAAACACGACAATATGATAATAGAAAAAACCAGAAGACGAAGAATACGCTATACACTATAAGAAAACGTTGATAAATATGATCCGTACTGAAACAACTTCTCTCTACGAACAGATCATCATTGTTGTTGCTAACTTTCTACCAACGTAAAAGCTTGTAAACGCAAAATTCTAGATCTAATGTCTTGCTAGTTACCAACATCTTCTACATTTTGAATTGGTACAACTTAAATAAAAAAGTTAATTCAAATTCTAATGTAGAATGTTTTCTAATAAATTCTAAGCAAAATGTCAACGTATCGTTATTCTCTCAAATAATGTTTTCCACAAGAATGTTATGAAATTTTCCTTCATAAGTTATTCTCTAGTCATGATTATGAGATCCGTCGGTGAATGATACACAAATTCTCTAGTCATGAGTATGAGATCCGTCTGTGTACACCCTTTAAATTGGACATGTAACATTTTATATACGATATACAAGAAATGAAAATAATATATGAGTATTTTACCCTGGCTTATTTTACTGGCAATTTCCTAGTATTGACTATCTCTCATTTGTTTTATCCTCTCTTAAATCATGCATTTTGTTTCCTGTCTTTCAATGATGCCTACTTTTCTGGTTTAATTGATCGAACCATATGTCCTCTCACGTCTTTGTCACTTGCCATGTAACTGATCATAACGATCAACTGAAAAAAAACCCTACCACAACGACGATTCTTGCACAAGGGCTGCACCACCAATGTTACCCTCTCTTCATATACCCCGAGGTGAAACCCTACCACCATTTAGTGTCTACGTATAATCTTTGTCATCACCCTACCATCATCGTCGTTGGTATTCTTTTTAACCTAGCGCCATTGCTAATGTGAAAAATGTCATAACCGTCATCTTGGCTCTCACTTGTCTTGTCGAAGCAAAGAAACGATGAACACCGGTTTCCGCTAACAAGGTAGCTAGTCGCTCCTTGTTTTTACTGAAAAAATATACATGTGTAGATATGTTATTTTCATTTGTTTCACTCTGTAAATAATAGTTTAATGAAAAAGCACATGTGCTATATAGTTTTTTTCTTTAATTTCTGTTTATGTCTAGGTATAATGTATTAATCTACATGTGGATAAGATGGTTTTGGCTTTTGATTTTACATGCACATGCCCATGCTATGGATGTAATGTTATTTTGATTTATTTTTGTAAATAAAACTAGTTTATGTTCTATGCACACGGTCAAATTAAGATGTTTAAATACTATTTTTTAAATATTACTCTATTTTCGATGTAATGTATATGTACATATATATAATAAGTTTTGGTATGAAATTATTGTATAAATATGATTAGCTTAATGCTAATAATGTCTTAGAGGGACGCGAGGGACACCTTTGGGTGGAGGCACACTGCAGGGAAAATAACTAAGTGAGTCAGGTAAGCCGAAAACCACCTTTTTAGTAACCAACATCCCGGAGGGAGTTAACCGATCTCTGATGAAGCAAGCTTTTCAACAACATGGTGTCGTTACCGATGCGTTCATTCTGAAGAAAAAGGATGTCCATGGCAAAACTTTTGGGTTCATGAGGTTCGAAGATGTGGGCAATGTTAAGGACCTCTTGGTTCACTTGAACTCAGTGCAGATCTGGGATCAAGGGCTCCGTGTGGTCTTGGCAAAGTTCGACCGGTGCCACCGGAGATTCGACGGGAGACCTTGTAGTGAGTCCGGGGATGAGGGAGAGCCTCTAGAGGAGGCTTGAATCCGAAGTTCGATTTTCCTGCTCATCAGGGTTACATAAGCCCGGGAAATCTTATAGGGGCGAATGTGAAGGTGGTCAGGATTGCAGATGACGGTTCTTAGTTCCCAGGCACTGTCTGGGCAGGTCTGTTATTGCTGTTGCTCGTGATATCATGTGTCTTCACAAAGCTAGGGTCGTGGTGACTAAGGCTGGCTTTAGGGATGCGGCTTATTCTTACCTCGGAGGCCTGATGATCATGATCACACTACGGGAGGATGTGGAGTCGATTAAACTTTTGCAAGAACACGAAGAGGTTTGGGGGGTTTATTTCGAATCCATGGAACTTTGGGCTTGCCAGACTCTATCTCGGGACAGGATTTGTGGTCTTAGGGTGGAGGGTTTGTCGTTACAAGTCAGAGATGGCAGGACATACGAGCGCATCGGAGAGCTTTTTGGTCACGTAGTGTGCTCCTCTGAATTCTCGTGGGAAGACGTTGACAATTCCCATGGTTTGACGTACCTTCTAAGACAACCAGGTGAACGTATTCAGGAGAAGGTGACGATCTCATGGAGCGGCTCTTTGTCCCATGTCTGGGTTTATGAAGAGGATTTTTCATGGGTACCAAAGTTCGAAGAGCCGGAGACAGGAGTGGAGTTACAAGAAGAAGGTGAAGAGCTGGAAGAGGGGGAGTTGCGGAGGGATGACCAGGCTACCGGATTTGAGTCGCCGGAAATGGTGGAGCCCGGCGGTTCCATGGGAAACTCAAATGGCATGCATGGGGGCGGTGTCACACCCCGTATTTTCAACCAAACACCAATGGGCACGAGTGGGGAATATCATGACGTAAGTTGATATCATCATAGTCAATTAAACACAGCACAATGGAAGTCTTGGAGTTTAAATTACTATTACAAACCAAATGATCAAAGTACGAAAAATAATATACAGACGGCTTGTAATGAAAGATCCACATGCGGATCGTAAAATGTACAAAAAATATATAACAGACTTTGGGCAATTCTAAGGAATTGCAAGATCCTCTTATATCACTACCGAGCAGCTTCCAGCCTATTTCGTATTGTACCTGAATCTTAGTCTTTTGAAAATACGTTAGCTTTCGCTGGTAAATACACCCAACTGACTCATTTTGAAAACATTTAAAATTTAGATTTAAGTGCACAGGGCCCAAATCTTTTATAACTTGGGAAAGTCAACTTTGTAACCTTGTTAACACCTTTATATGTTTGTCAATACATATGGGGCCCAGTACAGAGACCGAGACATGATTAATGTACACACCACTTATGAACCCACGAATGAGTTATCCCCAACTTGTGGGTAAAAATAATTTAGCATTCGCATATGTCGGGTGTATGCCTACACCCCGTGCTTTGGTCGTGGCCATTAACTAATGTAATGAGCCAAGGATATCCAGGACATGGTCGTTAACCCCCAATGTTTAAGTTATCAAACAAAACTGATCAAAACGGAATATGCGGATTTACTAGCCACAATCCGGCATTCGATTGATCCCATTTTCGACCAAGCAATAATAATTTACCATAACCCAAGCCCGTATAGGGGAAATAAGTCAAGAGTATTTACCTGAGCTAGTCTTGATTAAAATGCAAGATTTATATCTCAGCCGTATTCAAAATGAACTAAGTACAGATAGCATTTACCGGAAGGCTCTAGTCTGGATTATGGCATAAGCTAACCAATTAAAATGCTAACGGTCATTAAAGTCATAGACTTAGACCGACTAGCGTAATGGATCAAAAACGGTACGATACGCTAGATTAAGCGATGACCGGATAAATGTAGTTTAAACTCAACAGGTACTTAATACTTGTATAATATGGGTAAACAATTAACATTCTGAAATTTGAGATTAAAATGATAAGGTTAAACCCGTTTTGGTTAATTTTCGTAAACTAGTTACATATACTTAACCGTACGCATATAAGCGATATCTGGTAACCGGATGAGTCATGAACAAGTTTTAAATGTCATTATACTTTAAATAAGTTGTAATATCAATAGGATATCAACTTACATGCCCGAAAAGGTTTTGAAACGAAATTATGCCTCATAAGGGCGTTATGGTAATTATATATCGTATAAAAGGAACTTGCTTGTATTCTGATATTATAATCATAAACGTTCTGAAAAAATACATAATTTTTGATATATTATCAGTAAGAAGCCACAGATAAGTGTGATTTATAGCTTAAGACCAAACTATGCACCGAAAGGGCATTTTGTCATTTAAAAAGTATAGTTTACGATATTATACTAAAATCAGCTTATGATCAGAATATTAACATCATAATATGTTAATTACATTAACATATAAGTAGGTAATTCATTTGCAAGTTCATTGTTGATTAAAACCTTGTTTTATGTAAAAAGGGCATTTTAGTCAAAATTGACATTTTAGTGGAACTTGTGCATAAACTCAGATAATGATTATGATCAAGTAATATAACCTTAGAGGGTTATGCTACATTGTATTACGATCATAATGTGATCATAAGTCAGAAGTTAACTAATCTAATTCGGGTCAGAATCGAAAGTCAAAGCAGAAGTCAAGCTTCGCGACTTTCGGTTGCGAACCGACTCTAGGACTGAAATTGACGGATCGAACATGTTCCCACATGTTCTAATAATTATTACCAACTTGTTTAAGTGTCAAAAACATATTTATAACATATATAAACTCAGATTATAATTTTTATAAAATCTGACCCGTTTGACTTTTTAAAACATAAACTTTGACCCGTCAATTGACCTAGTAAACGTGATCCTTATTAGGTGCCCCTTTAAGGGGTTAATACCTTCCTAATTATGATAACTTAGCCATGTTCATTTCGAACAATGGCTGGACCATAATGGTCTTAACCGAAAGTCAAGGCATTTGTCGAAAATGCTTGACTTTTGGCTATTAGAAGCCTATAAAAAAAGAGCAGAGATGGAGCACTTAAAAGTGATCCAAGGGAAACTTAGAACTTAGAGGGAAGCTCCTAAATGGTCAGGAACTTCCAAGATTGTAATAGAGAGGAGAAAGAGTGAATGAGCAAAGAATGAGTGAACTTAGTGCCCTATTTATAGTGCAAGAAGATGAAGCCATGTGTTAGGAGTGTTGTAGGATCTTTACAAGTGTCAAATTTGGTGTCAAGAGCTGGATAATTGTGGCAATTTGTAGGCTAGGTGGCATCCTCACAAGATTTGGGGTTTTGACACATTTAGTCCCTCAAAATAGTTTTATGGATTGTCATGAACTGTCCCTTGACTTATACTCCCATGACATAATGACACAACTTGGTCTTTTCGTTCAACACGAGATGTATTAAAGAAGAGTACGAATAACCGAATGTTAACGGGTGTCACACTAGGTGTCTTTACGACTTAAAAGTGTTTACTAGCTTAAACGTGAAGATACAAATACTTATGGTTTCATAGGTTAAATTTACCAAACTAGTAAAGTTAAAGGTTTGGTAAAAGAGCGGTGCTTGAGGATGGTAAATAAAAATATATGGTCTCAATCGAGAGACGTTCGGGTCTAAAAGTGGCTTAGTAACATAAGAAATATGAAAATAACGAAGTCTAGGGGTCTCCGAGTAATTTTTTGAAAGTTAAAATATAGAAAAATATAAGGTTCATGGGCTCGCCGTAGGCTACGGTCACTAAACCGTAGCTTACGGTCAATGTTATTTTGTTTCAGCAACATCAGACCGTAACCTACGGTACGGTCCTAGACCGTAGGTTACGGTCAGTTATATATAACATTTTTGTGAATTTTGGAATTGTTTTAGGTTTAGTTGAGTGGCTAACTTTTGAGGTATGATCCGAAAGTATGTACATGTGTCGGTATATTACCGAACACGAATTTTACGAGGGGTTACATAATCCCTCCATTGCCCAACATTAACGTATTTTCAGAATTAATCCCTCTCGTCAAACTAGTGGCTCATATGAGAGTTAGGACTTCGTAAAGGATCACTCAGAGGCTCAGTATAAGCATGTTGACTCCGATGTCACTTAGAGGCTAGGCATGTTGACACAATTGGTCACGGAGAGGCTAAGTTTAAGCATGTTGACACTAATGGTCACTCAGAGGCTAAGTTTATGCATGTTGACATCAGAAGGTCACTTAGAGGCTTAGTTTGAGCATGTTGACGCCTTTAGTCCTTGTTACTCCTTAATGGACTTATTATTAAAAATAATGACACGTGTCACTATACTACTGGACACGATTTTACAAGGTGTTACAGGCAGGGCTATCGAGACTCCAACGGTTCCTTTTTTCAAGAACCCGAATTTTAACTGGTTGGATAATTTCAGGTCGGGGAATAATTATGGGGGTCTGGGAGGATCTTTTGTGTCGGCGGCTTCTAGAAGGAAGTCTCAGAAAGTGTTTTTTCTGGTCATAATAAATTTGGGGGTAGTCAAAGGTGTAGTGTGGGCCATGAAGAGTTGGGCCAATCCAGTAAACGCAAAAGGCCTTCCTCATGGAATCCTGATCTTGGGTCTTAAACTAATCCACTCCAGTCTGGGATTTTATCTAAAACACCAGAACCCGTGGGACCTGAGACCGTCTCATCTTCTTCTCTGCCCCCACCTTTACCTTTTACTGTACATGTTAAAGATTTTTATGAGACTAAGGGTAACACTCAAGACTATTTTTTAGAAGCGGCGGAGGATGCGAACCCAAAAGAAACCCCAGTTCAATCTGATCACGTTATCTTAGCGACAACCCTTCAAATGGAGGTCGATGCTATGATTGATGTTGGTGGAAAATTGGGAATTGATTTGGATAATTTCGAAGATCTGGTGGCTTCAGAAATTCAAGCAGAAAGAGGCGAGGAAGGGAGTCAATGAATTGTTTTACGATTAACCTCAGAAGCCTTGGGGTTGATGGTCAGGTGGGTTGGATTAGAGGTCTCAAAACTGCTAACAGGATTCAATTCCTCTCTATTTAGGAATCGGGTACAAAGGATCATTCTTTGTGGCTATTGGGAAATCTTTGGGGTTACTTGGGGTTTGGTTATGAAGTTGTCAATCCGATTGGTAGGTCTGGGGCTTAATATCCATGTGGGATCCAGGTTCGTTTTCTAAAATTGGGGTGCACAAATCTAGACATTTTTTTGGTTGTTTCGGGTATCATTACTGGTTCAGCAGAGACTGTGAACGTGGATAATGTGCATGCCCCTAACGATGGCGTGGCTAGAAGGGGGGTTTGGGATGAGATTTTAGCTCTGAAAATATCAACACCCAGGTTGTGGCTTCTTATGGGGGATTTTAACGATGTTCGGTTCCCTGATGAACGTCTCAACTCTGAGTTTGTCACCTCCCATGCCATGGCTTTCAATTCGTTTATAATGTTAGGGGATTTGTGTAAATATAACATGGGGGACTTGCGCTTTACCTACATGGGAGACGCTGGGGAAAAACTTAGTAAATTAGACCAGTTTCTAGTGTGTAGGGATTTTTTCAATTTATGGCCAACGACGTCAGTGACTGCGCTTAACAGGAAAACGTCAGAGCATTGGCTAACCAATTAAAAGGGGGTGATAAGGGGGGCTAGTGTCGGAAGAACAAATGGCTTTTCTCTGCAACTGAAGCATTCTCGACGGGCCTCTAGTGATTAAAGAAGTTATTGGGTGGATGAAAAGGGCCAAACAGAGAGGTATGCTTTTAAAAGTTGATTTAGAAAAGGCTTACGACTCTCTATGTTGGAAGTTTTTACTTTCGGTTATGGAGCAAATGGGCTTTCCTAGGAAATGGATAAAGTGGATTTCAACCATTATCTCTTCCAGGAAGTCTTCAACCCTTGTCAATGTTCGCCGACTAGCGAATTTGCTTGGTCTAGAGGCCTTAGGCAAGGGGATCTCATTTCTTCATATCTCTTTATTATTGCTATGGAAGGGGTTACATGTTTTTTGAAAATGGCTTGTTCTAATGGGGTTTTTGAAAGGGTAAATGTTGGTAATAATGGTGTGCTCTTATCTCACTTAATATTTGCCGATGAGGTGTTATTCTTGGGGAAATGGAGTGCTAGGAACGCCCTTATGTTAAGGCGGATTCTTAGATGCTTTTATATGGTCTCGGGGCTTAAGATGAATCTTTAAAATGCCAATTTTTCAGGATTGGACAGGTCATGTGGAAGTTGAATCTATGGCGGCCATCCTCGGTTGTAGAGCGGGGAAATTACCGTTTGTCCACCTCGGGCTTCCGGTGGGCGGAAATATGAATCTAATGAAAAGTTAGGATCCAGTTGTCGATAAATTCCGAAGTCATTTGTCCCTATGGAAAGCCAGGAATTTGTCTGTTAGAGGTAGAATTATGCCTATAAAATCGGTATTGAACTCGCTCCCAACATATTTCTTTTCGATGCACCGTGCTCCCGTTCAAGTTATTAAGCGGCTTGAAAGGTTGAGGCGTGTTTTCTTTTGGGGAGAGAGTGAAGAAAACGATAAGATGAGTTGGATGGCGTGGGATAAGGTAACTTAAATGATCGCTTATGGAGGTGTGGGGATAGGTAGTCTCCACGATACCAACTTGGCCATATTAGTGAAGTGGTGGTGGCATTTTAAGACGTATCAAGAGGCGTTATGGAGGAAGGTTGTTTAGTCTATTCATAGTGGGTCCCGGGCTTGGGATTCTATTCCAAGATTACTTACAAATGCGGGACCATGGAAGCAAATTGTGAGTATAAACAGTGATCTTTCGAGGCTAAACATCGACTTGAATTTTGACATCACCGGAACAGTGGGGAACGGGGAGACTATCTTGTTTTGGATTGATATATGGATGGGTTATATGGCACTAAGAAACATGTTCCCTAGTCTCTTTATTTTGAAAAAAAAATAATAAAAGGTGTGTAGTCGTGGACAGGGTGGGGTACGAGTCGGGGACGAGGACTAGAAGATTCGTTTGGAACTGGTCTAGAGTGCAAATGGATCCAGTTGAACACACTGAGTTCCAGCAATTCTGTTACTTTCTGGGCTCGGTCTCATTGGGCCAACAGAATGATAGGTGGTTGTGGGCCTTACACGAGTCGGAAGACTTTTCAGTTAAGCATTTAAAATCTATTTTGGCGTCTGATGGAGACAACCGTCCTACAACAGACTTTGTTGAGAATTCCTGGGTCCCAAAAAGGTTTGTTTCGTGGCTTGGAGACTTAGTCTTAACCGCCTCCCAACGGCCGATGCGCTTTATATCTAGAATGTTTTCGTTCAAGACCCGACATGCAGGCTTTGAAAAGACTACTACTAAACTGCTGAACACATATTCACGGGCTGGCAATTTTCGCAAACCATTTGGTAGATTCTTTTTCAGTGGTGGCGAATTCCTAGAAACTATGCTTTTCATATCAACGACCTCCTGGTAATGGGAAGCTCTAAGGCGAGGAAAAAAGTCATTCAGGCTCTTGTTTACATCGCTTTTTGGAGCATTAGGCGATGCAGGAATGATGCAGTTTTTGGAGTTTTAAATCCTTTGGTGTCAAAGGTTATGGAGGAAGTCAAACCCTTGGGGTTCTTGTGGCTCAAGACGCATTCTAGGCATGTAAATTTCACTTGGAAAGATTGGTTGAGATTTAATGTTGAAGGTTTAGGTTGATTTTCTTTTTTTTTGTCGGATTGTTCTTGTGGGTTCTTGTATTTGCCAACATCCTGTACTTGTTATTGTAATAGAATGGAGTTTTGTTGGTCGTTAAAAAAATATGATTGGCTTATGTTACATGCATATGCGTATATTTAAGAAGAAGATAATGTTATCTAAATAAAAGCTACCTGAGGATAGAGAGCTAGTACAGAGAATCTCCATTTATCATATTTTATGGTTCAAATTACTCATTGAAATTCATTATTGGAAATTGAGTAAAATACAATTTACGTCTTTCTGGTTAAAGGGCGATGTTAGGTCGCATCTCCCAAATGAATTTTTCGACCAATGATCCCCCGACTTGTAAAAGCGTTACAATTGCGTCCCCACGACTAACTTCCGTCCAAATGGTTGTTTGTATGAAGGGTAAATTCATAATTTCGTCTCTAAAATCCTCAAATAAATAGATTACACCTTGTGACCCCCATTTCTTCACCATTTTGTTATCAAGACCTTGTAAAAACCCCAAATTCAGTCGTTCATCAAGCAATTATGCAACGTTGATTGAAACAAGCAATAGCTTAAATGTATTGGCGAGTTCATGCTGGCGATGATTATTTTGAGCATGATGATTCATACCGTAAGTATTGGGGCATAAAAAAACATTTTTTTTTCATGAATTTGGTCATTCAAAATCACTAATTATTTGTGTATGTTTGTTTATAGCCAATCAATCAAAGTTTTTTATCTTGAAGGTTCACCATGGAGGTGAGTTTTCAAATTATCTAGGAAGGGAGTACCTAAATGGTAAGATTTCCTACATTGATAATGTTAACACTAAAGAATTGCATATAGATATCTTGGACGAAATGCTGAAAGAATAGGAAATTTTAGTCGATGATGTGTTCTATTATTTTATAAGTAATCCTCATGTTTATTTGGATTTGGGACTTAGGTAGTTGAATGGTGATGTTCATTACAAACATTTATGTGATCGAGTTAGTAAAGGGTATAGTCTTGTTGATTTGTATGTTGAAATTGGGCATCCAACTTTAACGATGCATTCATTAGACGATGACGTTCCATCACAGAATTATGATCCAATTGAAGCAACTCCATGTAAGGTTGTTGCACCTTCTAGCATTGTAGTTGTTGAAAATGCATATTTCACTCAATGGCAATGTTTTTCCTCAATAAGCAATGCATTTAAGGGTCAATCCAAGTGTAATGATAAAGTACATGAGACAGAGACTGATGAAGAGGATCCTAATTGTGTTGTTGATCAGGATCCCGATAATATATTGTTAGATTATGAAGTGGATACGAAACATTTTACGGCCTCTGTTGACTTTGACCCAGATGAAGTCAATGACATGGTAGATGAAGCAAGAAATATATATATTTATCAGGACCTGATGTAGGAAGACATTACATGTGATCTAGATGATTTTAGTGAAAACGATAAGAATTTCATAGTTCTTGAAAAGGCTGTTAAGACATGATAAAAGGCACAGTTCTTTATGAATGGTTGAAACATATCCCACCAAACAGTTTGTGTCGATCTCATTTAACCAATAGGGCTAAGTGTGATATCCTCTTGAATAACATATGTGAAGTATTCGACAGGCAGTTAATTGGAGCTAGAGACAAACTTGTCATTACATGTTTGGAGTTCATAAGAGTGTACATGATCAAAAGAATTATGGATGTTAAAAAAAATACTTGCTAAAGTTATTGGCCAATTGACTCCCCATGCCACAGAGGTATTCATTAAGATTAAGGAAGATGCATCACAGTTGAATGTGTTGATGGTGGATGCTGGCCAGTACCAGGGAATCGTACAAGATCTCAATGTGTGGTGGATGTAAAGGAGAAAACATGTACTTGTATGAAGTAGGATCTAACTAGCATGCCATGTAAACATACATTTGTTGCTATATGGGACATGGCTAGGAATGATATTACGGTTGGGGTTCTAGAAGAGTGGGTGTCAGAGGTGTGTTGGTTAGATACATGGAAAAAAGGTATATGAGAATGTCATAAAACCAATCCTAGGGCCAAGAAATTGGAGACCCTCTCGATGTCCAACTACACTTATTCCACCTAAACATCATAAGTAGGTAATTTTACATGCACTAATTTTTGATCAGCTGCTAACACTATACTCATGTAATTGTAATTGTTTGTAGGTTGGTAGGCCAAAAAAGAAGAGAAAGAAGACATTTAGTGAGGATCCAAGTAGAAGCAGAGTTCTACACTAGAAGGAAGATGACCTGATAGGGCAACACCACCACTTGTTGCAAATCTTGTAACCAAGGCGACAACATGAGCAACTGTAAGGGACAAGGTGGGAACGATGGCAAGCAGTCAGAGAATGCTACACAAGGTGCACCGAGTATAAGTCAGACTTAGTAGTGTAGTTACGATGGTTTGATGATATGATTTATGTAGGACATTATCTTATTTAAATGAATTTCGATAACAATTTCGCATTTAAATGTGTAAATGCAAATGCACGTCCATACATATTTTCGAATTTATTAAAAACTTCATAAACATTTAACATTTTAACATGTTATCTTTGATTAGTTTCGTAACAATAAAACTAAGTGCGGAAGCTTGAGCTTGGATCGTGTTTGGTTCTTCGGCATGGCGTGATCATCTTCTGTGATATCTGGTTAACGATCCCCATTCACCTAAGATTTTGAAAATCTATTAGAGTCATGTTGGATGAGTATATACAACATAATTAATTGAACAATAGATATAAATAAGGAAATTTTGCAATTTCCGGGATGGCGTCGGCGACGGCAATGTACCGTGTCGGCGACGCCGTATCTTTTATGGCGTCGGAACTAAACTACCGTAGGCTATAGCATAGAGCGTTGGACCATGTTACTGCATCGGCGACGACCAATTATGGCGTCGGCGACCCCACTTACTGCTGTGTTGTCTTGTTTGTCCGTTCGACCCGTTTCAAGTCCCTTACATAAATACACATTGCCTTCGGCGACGCCGTATCTTTTATGGCGTCGGAGCTGAACTACCGTAGGCAGTAGCATAGAGCGTCGGACCATGTTGCTGCGTCGGCGACGACCAGTTATGGTGTCGGCGACGCCACTTACTGTTGTGTTGTCTTGTTTGTCCGTTCGACCCGTTTCAAGTCCCTTACATAAATACAGAACTCGGGACTTACTGAGACACTTCTGTAATTCCTATTTTCATTCAGCAATTTCCAGCCGTAAGCTACGGCTATTCTCCGTGGCTTACGGTGGGCTACCGCAGAAATTTCCTTATTGCCGTTTTTGTTACGAAAACTTTCGTAACTGGTTCAATTTTTACCCATTTCCCTTGAAACTTACTTCCAAATGTTTGTAAAATGTTTTCCAATATATTTAACCTGAAATCCTTAACCCGGATTCCTAACTTTTGTGAATTACGCAACCATTATCCGGTTTATGCGCATATTCATTTTGTCTCGTTAAGGGGATTAAGCACTTAGGCTTAAATCTCATTCTTTCTTCCCTTATATCTTATTTCCACCCTAAGATTTCTCTTTATCTTCCACCACAACTATATTTGTGGGGGATTTATTATCGTAAAATCATTTAATCTAATTTCTACACTTCAGTTCGACAATTTACGGAAAAGACCCATTAAGAGGCATTAAACCAAAAAGGTTTATGCTTTTCACTTTTACACTACCGAAAGGGTTTTCTAAATTATAAAACTTATTTTTAAACTACCCTTAGGGTCGTTTGCTAGTTTTATCATTCGAGGGCATTTTGGTCAACTTAGACCCCTCTTTTACGACGGAGGACTTTAAATAGCAAGTTCTAGCCAAAAGAGCACATTTTGACCATAATCTTATTTAAAATCATTATGTTCTTAAGAACCTAATGTCTACAATTTAGATTATGAAATTTACCTTGCTTTAAATAATATGATGTTCATTCATGACTCGTTTAACTCTCATCGGACCTTAAATCCTCAATGAGAGTTTGACCTATTACACGTACCTGACTCGAGTCATGGCATTGACCCGTTTAAATACCTTGCACTATTAATTACTAATTAATAGCAACGCAAATCATACGCTATTTTCCTATGAGCACAAAATTCGACAAGCGATCGTTAGTTATTATTGTCAAATGGTGATGACAACACCATTTGGCCTAAATGACAATTTTTTTCATTATGAGATAGTATTTATTTACCATCTTACCATTTATTCCTGTTTCGGTTTACACCATATAATCATATTACTTAAAGTCGTTTCTTAATTCTTTCGACCTATTACGGCTTTCGCCATAAAGTGTCTTTTTTGAAGTTTAATATTTATTTGTCATTATATGACTAAATTACTGTTTTACCATTTATAGCATCAATTATGGTTTATTACCATTTTTCACTTGTTCCGACCCATATCATTTCACGTCAAAACATCATGTTTCCATTACTAGTTTACCTTGTTCATAACCCTTACTACAAGTAGATGTTCTACTAGAAAGACGTAAGCTTTACTTACCTTATGTCTGTCCATGCTTTCTCGCACCTTTGACCCGTTTGACCCATTCTTCTCCAAGCTTCCACCTAGCTCGTCAAGAGTCAAACTAAAATACAATATCCATAAGATAGTTAGACTAGTCATCAATACCATGACAATCACCCTTAGGGACTTTTCTACCATATTTTGTATTTGATTCAATGATAGGCCGGTTTGACTTTTCAAAATCAAACTTCCGTTTTACATATATATCCACTAACAAGTTCAATAAAACTCATTAGCCATTTTATCTAACACTTGGCGGGCATCATTTTTAGGCCACCAATTTGGCTAACTTCCTTCACCAAATTTACCTTATTTTTTCAATCCGTCATAACTAATCCATCAAATTATCATAATAGAATTCGGGATTTTATTACTATCTTAAAAAACCCATTTCACTACATACATGGACTTTAATCCAAACATCAATTTAGCCAAGTATCTCACATTTTCTTGTAAATATGAAGACTATATGCATCTTAGACATCACTATAACATCAATCTCATTCTACCATCAAAACCACTTTATGTCATGTATGAACACTTGACCTAGTCTCTAGATTGTTCAAATATTTCATCTACACTAGTAAGTATAATGATCATCAACACAAATACATCATCAATTTCATCAGACTAACAATAATTTTGAACTCAAGGTTATCACCTTCAAGTTCTTCTTCACACAAAGTTGATGAAATCAAGTTTTACAACATACCTTATGTTCCCTTAGTCTAGGTGATCAGCAATTTACATTCATGCAAGAATTTGAGGCTTGATTTCTCCTTCAATTTGATGATTTAGCTCATTAAGGGTTTACCCCTTTTTCTCCTGCTCAACATCGACCAAACACACATAAGTGTGTGTTTCTTGGTGTTTATTTCATTTTAAAGATATTAGTTTCAGATTTGGCAATTTTACCACTAACGGTATTTTACCCGCTCATTCCTGGTTAATTAGTTTAATTAACTAACCCGTTTTTGGGGTGTTACAAGCCTACCTCCCTTAAACAGGTTTCGCCCCGAAACCTTTTTTACGTAGTTCTTTGAGTTAACCCAACGAACTTAATTTCGGTTTTCCTTTGAGCATTTCTAAAATTTTAATCATTTATTAATCTTACCAGGAAGATGTGACAATGTCCTTCGGAGTCCCAAATGGTGTCTGATCCCTTCCGTGCTCTTTTCCTTAATTGAAATTTCATTTTCAAAGCCTTTAATATTTCGGCCAAAGATTGTCATATGCTTTGCCGAGTGCGCCTTTCATGTGTGAGGCCTCATGGACCATGACTTTCACCTTATATATATATATATATATATATATATATATATATATATATATATATATATATATATATATATATATATATATATATATATATATATATATATATATATATATATCGTTTACTTGATCGGGTTGTCATTTGGCAACTCGGCCATACGAGTCCGTCAACATGCCTACTCCACGCTAATCATATATCGACAAGCGAACTCAAACAATTTATAAGTATTATTTTGACCTTAAGTGATCTTGCCGGTTAGACTGATTAATCACCGGTCACATCATGACCCGTCATTCGGGTGCACCCACATCGCCTTTCCCGGCTTTACATGCATATATTATCTCACGTCACGTAGCCCGCGCTACAGTGGGATTACATACTGTGTTATTCTTATTGACCGTGATTGAATCACATCATATTCTAGTTTATATCAATCTTTTTCGTTTTCGAAAATCTTCTTTTCGAATTTATCGTCTTGCACTATTGGTGTCAAGACCTGTTTCTTTTAATATTAATCGTTTTCCAATTCATCTTATACTATTTATGTTTGTTAGAACGTTGCCTTAGAACGTTGTTTTACTGTTTTTATTTCACGCGGGGAATCATAAAGAGTTTCCTCACTTTATTTAAGTGACCCGTAGGCCCTTTTTACTTAGCCTCGTAAGCCATTTCTTTAGACTTTCACTCTCCCCTTTTTTAAGGTGAGGCCTCTAATGCTCATTTCTCTTGATTCGTGACCCGAAAGTCATTTTGGTTCTGTAGGCCTTTACACTATTTATAACTCGAGGGTCGTGGTGATCCCGTAGATCATCCCTTTACCCATGTTGTTTTTTAAATATATTTGGTGTAATGCACATCTTTTATTTTTGAATGGAAAATTATTTACATTGTTTTTTCTTTATCCGCAATTCATGGCTCTTTTTATCATGAAGGCTCATTTATTTTATTTCAATTATGGCCCTCAGACCATGTTTGATCATAGTTGGTAATATTTCGTTTTCTATGACTCCGCAAGTCATTTATGAGTCACATTCACTTGTTGGATCTATTAGTCATTTCATCTCTATTGGGTGATGATCACTTGCGTTTAAGCCTGGCGCAAGGTCAAATGGCATTGACCACTCGTCACCACTGAGTCACAACTACCATCTTTAGTGGCAACCACAACATTTTGTATATGTTGTCAAAAACACTTATTCTAATATGCAGATCAGACACTGTCTGTTGGTATCCGCGCGCCAGCACGATTGTAGTTCATGACTAGATCGTTTTCCGTTTGGACAATTCTTCCGAATCTATGACTTCATATGTCATTTATGCATCAGTTTGTCTCACGTTTATCGTTATCCGGTTTATGCCTATATTTCTTTACAACCCGTTACCCGGGTTCTTTTTCTTAATGTTTTAAAGCTCCCGTTATTCGTTTTGCATTTTCGTTTATATTCATTCACGACCCTTTACACGAGTTCATTAATATTTCGCGCTCCCATTATTCTATTTGCGTCTACATGTATATTTAATCACGTCCATTACCCAGGCTCATTATTCTTTTGTTTTAACGCTCCCGTTATTTTTGCGTTTACATTTAAATTCAATCATTATACTCCATTTGGCTCGTTTGACTTGTTCATGTGAAATCCATCACTTATGAACGATCAAACCTAATTCTTTATTTAACCCATTTGACTTGTTCGTGTGAAATCCATCACCTATGAACAATCAAACTTTATTCTTTATTTGATCCGTTTGACTTGTTCGTGTGAACAATAAAAATGTGAGTTCCAACAATAAAAATTGTGTCTTCTTTAGCTCATTTCTTCAACAAAACTGAATTGTTATCATATTCAATTGAACAATTGGATTGCCCAAATATCATTCAAAGAATTGTTATTAGGTCTATAATATAATTTTTATCAGATCTATAAAAGTGAACGAGGTCTAAAAAGTGTTACTTGAGAGAGATTTGATAGATTGAGAGATAGAAATCTAAAAAATAATATTAGATCAATACGAGGGTCGCTGCTGGCGAGAGTGAAGATGCTATGTGACAGCTTATCTTCTTCGTTTTATTTCGCCTCTGATAGTGATGGTGAAGATGCTATGTGATCATGACGAGGGTGAAGATGCAGATCCGGAAACTAGGCTTCCTTCACCCCAACGAACGCTCAATCACTTGAACTAAGAGAATGTTTGCCATTGTCTTCTTCGTTTAACCTCTCCGGAACCCTAATTAATCGGATTCCTCATGACTCTGAACCCTAACTCTATGCCGCCGGTAATACATCAGATGGTAAAATAATGTATAGGGGTTTTAGGTTGTGTGGGGTGGATGGTACGGTGGCAGGTTGTGGTGATGGCTAATGGTGAAGATTGAAAGAGATGGCTTGTTCCAGGTTGAAAGAGATGGTAGGTTGTGGTGTTGTATGTGTTAAGATATTTATTAAGCTTTTGATTATATTAATTTTCATGTTTATTTATTTGAGTTAATAAGTTAAAATGACAAAATACCCTCATGTGGGGTCTATTTGGTCAAATTTAACTATGGAAATCAACTAAGTTAGGGCCAAAGGACATAACATGTTAGAGTTGTAAACATAAAGTAGGTTTTCTGTCGTTTTGAAGTTAAAGGATATACTTTGCAATCTGGTGTAAACATAAAGGACATTTCTTGTAATTTACTCTTGACACAAAAAGTAAAACAACAGGTTGATGCCTGTTTATGTAATGTTTGTAGGAATGTTTTGATGTTTAACAAACAAAAGTCAAACAGTGCAATCTTGGACAATAAATGCATGCCAAAATGAAAAATGCAGCTTCAATCAATAACAGAAATGCAATTTCATTCACTATAACTTCAAACCAACAACTTCATTGATCCATTACACATTACAAACTACTTAACCATTACAATGTTGATGAACATTATGAACTACATAAAGATTACAAACTTATTTCCAGTGTGCATTATCAATTGAACATTCTGAATCATAAGAATGCGCCTCTTTATACAGATTATGGTACCAATCATCCTCTGGTTCAATGGTATAGTCCCATACCTTTTCCAATACTTCCGGGTCAAAGTCCAACTCCGGATCTTCACAGTACTCTTCATTATGGATAATATCCTTATCCTTTCCATCCTTTGCATCTAATGATTTTTAAACTTCTAACACATTTTCATAGTCAGCTCACCATTCTTTTAACACAGCTGACACGTTGGCAAAGTAATCCTCTTTGACAGCTTGGTTTCCAAGATCTTCACCTTCATTATGGTTACAACAAGGCTAGCACAATACAAGTTAAACAATTAAATACAAAATAATCACAAACATCATAACAACAAACAACTAGCATTACAAATTCACTCGTTAGCAAAATACAAAGTTCACAATATAGTCAAATGGATCCAGTAAAAGTTACTAAGACTATCAACCCATTACGTATCTCTACCTAAAGAAGCAGTAAACATACAACAACCAACTTAACAACAATAACATCTTCAAAACCATCACCACTTTAGCTTTGTTTATTGCCATATCATCTTTCTTTTCGATCATGCTTAACTATTTAGGGATTGCGTTGTCACACCCAGGACATCGGAGTTTATCATCCTACCTTAAGAATCCGCATCCTCCTAACTGTAACAATTATCATGTAAACAGCACTGACCATGTAAAATTAGCAAACTATAATCGAATTAACATTTGAATTTTAAACTAAGCATGTTAAACAGTATATCATCATCCTTAATTAATAGAACCATCATCTTCAGTTTAGCAGTAGCATATAGAAAACATAAGTACTATACAGTGAACTTCATCAAGCTGATTTTAATGGCATCATCATCTTCAATTTAAAACTAACCATTTCAATTTTAACCTAAACATGTTAAATAAATAGTTTTCCAAAAATTACATAGTAATAATGTTCATCTACAATTAACATCATCAAGCATTATCAAAATCGGACCTCGGTTAAAGGAACACTTACATAACATGAGCACCGATGCTCTGGATTAGCTTTAGGCCCTGAGTATCGATAGCAAGTGGGGGACCACATGAGCAAATGATGCCCGATGGCTCACTCCTATGAGTTGGTTTTTCGGATGAGGTAGTGTCTGATTTTTGTGACATTGCTAATAAAAGATTGAAGAGTCTAGGTGAACGATTGATGATTTAGGGACCAAAGGAGAAACTCACACAAATGGGAACTACGACTTCTAAATAAGAAAAGAGGTATTTAAACAAGGGCATATTAGACATTTCACAAAAAGAAAACGACAATTTGGACGGAAGTTACTTAGGGGGACGCAACGTGTAGCACTTTTACAAAACGGGGTACTTATTGATTGAAAAAATCATTTGTGAGACGCAACCTGACACGGCCCTTTAACCACAAGGACGTGAATTACATTTTATTCTTAGAAATTTAATATTGGACTCACCCAAAAAACTAACTTAATTATCAAATACTCAAGTAGACAAGTACTATTACAACAATTTCATATTTTTGGAAACGTAAAGTTTCTAATAAATGTAAGATATAATTTATTAATCTTTTTAAGTTTATACACATGGGCGGCCTTAATGGTGTGCGGGGGAGACCACCGCACAGGGCAGAGGAGTACGTGTTTTTTTTAGATCTTATACATATAATATATATATATATATATATGCTAATTTTTTTTTAAATAGTATACCCATACAAATTCTAATATAGTCCCATTTACAAATCAATTTTTATGATTTAGAGGTTAGCCCATTCGCATTAGTTTTAGTGAGCTCAATACTCGGTTCAATCTTTGTAATTGCATTGTTTCTCGTTAAGGTATAAGGGCATATTTTTTTGAGTAGAGATGAGCTCGGTACCAACCGATACCGGTACCGAAAATCCCCAAAAATGGGTACCGGTACTGAAAATACCCGATACCTTTCAGTACCAGTACTGGTATTTGAAGATAAAAACCGATACCAAAAATGTCAAAAGTCGGTATTGAATCGGTAACGAAAATATCCCGGTTCAGAAAATTCAATACCGATACCCGGTACCATTTACTCATCCATATTTTAAAACTCAAACATAAAACATAAATTCTCAATACGTCCCTGTATATATATTAATATGCTCTTAGTGAGCAAACTTTTCTATATACTTCAATACCTTCTTATACATAATTATATGATTCGTTAAAGCCTTGTCATCTTTTCTTTGTAACCACAGGTTTGAACTGCGACGTAGCATTCTAATAAAAAAAAGTTCTATAATGTGACATGATTTATGACTGCCTGTGTACATATGTACGTACTTATGTATTATTGCATTAATAATTTAAATATTTTTCGATTAAAAAAATAAAATTAGTTGCTACTTTATGCTATTTTATCAATTTTAAATACAATTATTAAGGGATCAATGAACATATCCACTTTGCGAGATCCACTTTTTGGAACACAATAAATCCTTGCTATTTGCTGGTATAGCCTGGCTGATAACGTTAAGCTTCAAAAATGGGTATATGACAATCATAGTCCCTAGACTTATTTGTAATGAACACTTTCAGCCCATTTTATACAAAAAATACATAACAACAAAAGGTGATACTTAAACTGCTAGAATATAGTTAAAACCTAACTTATATTTGTAATGAACACTTTGAGCCCATTTTTTATAATTGCAAATTCATGCTATTTTATTAATTTAAAAACAATTATCAAGGATCAATGAACTTATTTGTACTATCAAGTAGCACTCGTTTCGTGTAATGTACTGGAATTAGAATTTAAATTTGCTTATGAATTGAAATTTGATTTGGAGTTTAGTTGTGTTTGTTTCACAAAATGGAATGTAATCTGGATAAAATACCCAAACACGACTTTAGTTTTTTTTTTTAACAGCCTGTACTGTTAGTTAAGTTTTAACTATATTCCAGCATATTAAGTATCACACTTTTGTTGCTATGTATTTTTTGTTGGGGTGCATTTACTTATTTTGGAAAAGAGATGTTAGGGTTTTTGAGAATTCGATTGAGATTTTACTGCCTGATTGGGATAAATTAGGGGTATGAGTTTGAGGCTAGAGTTAAAAAATATATATATATTTTCAAAAAGGACTTAAACCGTTAGTCGAACATAGACTATGAGTTGATTTTGAAACGTCAATGATATTCAGACAACAGTAGCAGTCTATACAACTCGTATAGCTATATACAAGTTGTATGGACTCTCAATGGTGAATGGTTTGTCTAATGACAAGCTATATAGATCGTATGTTTCTTTTAAAGAAAATCACTATTTTAATAAAAATAAATAACACTTTTTAATAGGACTAAACAAATTAGGATAACTTTTTTATATAATACTATACCTTTCATTCATGTAACTAAAAAGCCGTATGATTTTGTCTTTGTAAAATAGCATTTTCTTTTTAATAAAAGTAAATAATTGTAACACTTTGCAATAAACCTAAGATATTGTGAAACAACCGTATGATATCTAATACAAAAATATTGTATAATTAAGTAAACAACCAAACATGAAATAGCAAACAAAAAACCTAACACTAAAATGCATGAGTTTGTATATCAATTGATTAGAAATAGAAAGTACAACTCTAAATGAAACCTAAAAGGTACACCACTGAGTCAGACTAGTCCGAATGATCTCGATCTGATTGTTGCTCATGACAAGGGGTTTAAGTGAATCATGTCATAGTTGTGGTAGTAGAGGACCCTGCATTGCAACCCTGCGCAATGAAACTCAATCTGAATATGCCACTTATTACAGGATTGTCATCTCTATCACCAAATGATTTTAAGCTCGACTCAATCTGAGATTTACACCTCTAATGAATCATTGTCTACTCTCGAGCGAGCTAAACCTCTTTTAAGTTAAATGAGACGAGATCGAGCTTAGACAAGCTCCTGCTTTGCTTGTTTACAACCTTAAGATGATTAATAATATGTTTGAAATGTAATAATAATAATAATAATACTGTTGAAAAGTAAACAACTAAACCAAATAATAGAAATACATATACAATAAAATTCAAACCTATCAAAAAAGTGATATTTCTATAAAATGATTAACTAATTGATTTATTTAGAAACTGTTGGATCTATTGAACCTAATAAAAGAACAGATGATTGGAAAGTTAAAACAATCTATAACATCTAATCATTAAAAATAATACTTAGAAGATCGACTGCTCTAAATGCTCATACTTAAAGGTTGTTCACAAGATCTGTTTAAAGGCAAAGCTCTGCTAGAATCAAAGGTCTCTAGAGAGAAACTCTGATGAAGAATAAAGGGCTATTGAAGCGAATGTCTGCTAAATAGTGTGTTTATCTCAAAAATTTTGAAGTCAAAAAGAAATGAGTATAAATCTAAAACACTTGAGAGTTCAAGAAAAGAAAAGACTAAACAGACCTTTGTCCCTGTCCAAACATCTATTACCAAACAATTGCTTATAATCTCTACTCCCAGAGAGGTTCAGGTAACAGATACATCACCAGCAAATAAATTTCCAAGAGGATATGGCCAACCTGCTTACAAGAGTGTACCACTTGGCTATGAGGTCTACTAAGACCATCAAAACCAAGAGTTAACAGGCATCCTCATGGTTATGATCAGTTGATAGGAAATGGTTCACAACAGATGTTACCAAAATCTGTTCAAAACACTGACCATATTCCTAGACTTGAGGCTTGAATGTTTGTGACCCCATCCAAAGCCATCCTGGCTTTTGAAACTCACCTAAACTAATTATTTACTGATTTGCAGGGAGCTTCTACTTGCGTTGATAGTTTATGGTATGTAGATAGTGGAGACTTTAGCACATGACAGGATGTAGAGCCTTACTCAAAGATTTCAAGGCACATGGAGGGGGTGATATATCATTTGGTAACAATTCAAAAGAGAAAGTGTTAGGGTCAGGGACAAACCAAGCAGGGAAACTCAAGTTTGAGCATGTCAATCTTATCGACAATCTGAAATTTAATCTTCTTAGTGTATCTCAAATGAGTGACAAAGGCTATGGGTCATTTTTCACTAATAAAACTTGTCAAATTGTTGGGCAGAAGTGATTAAAAAGATTGATCAAATCATAGCTGAAAGCAAAGCAAATCTTGTTGCTCATAGGAGTGGCAATGTGTATGTGGTTAATATGTTGAAAGATAATCCAATTGGGGTCTAATGCATGTCTGTTCTCAGTTGTTTCTAACAAAGAGACAGAACTATGGCATAAGAAGACTTGGTCACACAAATATTAAAACTATCATTACACTCTCCAAACAAGGTCTTGTAAGAGGTCTTCCATCAAAACATTTTACCTGTGATGAACATTGTGTTTCCTACTTAAAAGGTGAACAACATAAAAGTTCATCCAAATCAATTGAAAAGTCCAAAACAAGTCAATGTTTGCAATTGCTACACATGAACTTGTTTAGCCCTGTAAAAAACATGAGTATTAAAAAGAAGAGATATTGTCTTGTCATAGTTGATGTTTTTTCAATGTATACATGGACTTACTTCATTAACTCCAAAGATGAGACTGTAGGTATTTTGCAAAACTTTGTAAAACAAGTTGAAAATCAATTTGACCTGCCAGTAAAAGTCTTTAGGAGTGATAATGGAATAGAGTTTAAAAATACGGAGTTGGATGATTTATGTGTGTGAAAAAGGATTGTTAGGCAATACAACATTCCAAGGACACCATAACTAAATGGGGGGGAGGGTTGAAAGAAAAAATAGAACTTTGATTGAAGCTGATAGAACAATGCTTGTAGATTCAGGTTTACCCTTGTCCTTCTGGGCAGAGGCTGTAAACACTGTTTACTATTTACAGAACATAGTTTTAATTAACCCTAGGCATCAAAAGACTACTTATGAAATTTTGTACAAGATCACACCTCTGATCTCCTATTTCAAAATCTTTGGTTGTCCATGTTTCATTTTAAATTTAAAAGATTCAATTTCAAAATTTGCAGCCAAAGTAGATTATGGTTATTTTCTAGTATACTCAACCACTGCTAAAGCCTACAAAGTTTTTAACTCTAGGACTAGGTGTGTGGAAGAGGTCTTGAATGTAAAGTTCAATGAACTTTCTTTATTAAAAATCCCAATAAATCATGTTGAACTGTTTGATTTAGATAAATTTACATTTGAATATGTGTCTATCAAGACTAACAATGCAGGTACACCACAGTCTTCACATCAAGATTATGGATATGACATTGTCATTCCACAATACAAAGTCATTTCATCCACTAGAGCAACAGATGTTACTAACAACTGTGAAAACTCTGCTAATGTTGGATCAACAGTTGTTAATCCTCAAATCTCTGCCAGCTCATCTAGTAAAACCCATGTTCACAAAAGTCCATTTTCTGGGAACAGAAGTCAACCCATCTTTACGCCTATTCCACATATACCTCTCCATCCATTCCAAACAGATGTTGGCTCTTCAAAATTGCCAACAGATGTTAGCTCAAATGATTTCCATATGCAGCCTTCACCTCAAAATGCCATTATTCCATATAAAGGAGATATAATCTACCTTAGAAACCATCCATCTAACCAAATTATTGGCAACATCAATGAAGGGGTTCCCACAAGAAGTCAATCCCAAAACCTTTGTCTTTTTGTTGGTTTTATATCACACATACAACCTGTCAAGTACCAAGAGGCACTGAAAGACAACATTTGGGTAGAGGCCATGAAAGAAGAGCTCCTACAGTTCAAAACACAGCAAGTATGGGAACTTGTACCATTGCTTCACGATGTATGTCCCATAGACACAAAATGGGTCTTCAAGAACAAAACAGATGAAAGGGGCATCGTTGTCAAAAACAAAGCTAGGCTTGTGGTTCAAGGCTGTAGACAGAAAGAAGACATTGATTATGATGATACTTTTGCTCTTGTTGCAGACTGCAGGCCATCAGATTGTTTTTAGCCTTTGCTGCCAACCACAACATCAAGATGCATCAAATGGATATCAAGTGTGCATTCCTATATGGCAAGATGAAGAAAGAGGTATATGTATGCCAAGCCCTGGTTTTGAAGATGCTTTTTATCCAGATCATGCTTACAAGCTAAACAAAGCTTTATATGGCTTGAAACAAGCACCCAGAGCCTGGTATGAAACTCTTCCAACTTTCTCTTATCCATAGGCTTTACAAGAGGTAAAATTGATAAAACTTTGTTTTCAAAATTGAGAAGAAAGGATTTGATGCTTGTCCAAATGTATGTGGATGACATCATTTTTGGATCCACATGCAATGCTATGTGTGAAGAGTTTAGCAGAGTTTGAAATGAGTGCTATGGGTGAACTCCAATTCTTTCTTGGTCTCCAAGTTAAGCAATTGCAAAATGATACTTTCATTCATCAAAGTAAGTATGTCAAAGAACTACTTACCAAATTTAATATGAATGATTGAAAACCATGTAGTACACCCATCACTACTCCAAAGCTGGTCACTATTGATGACAAAGATGACTTGCTTGATCAAACTCTTTATAGAAGCATGATTGGGTCTTTACGGTACCTAACTGCATCCAGGCCAAATATCATGTTTGCTACATGTGTATGTGCCAGATCCCAGTTATCACCGAGGAAGTCAAATGTTATTGCTGAGAAAAGGATATTCAGATATATAAAAGGTTCTCCCACACTTGGTATCTGGTATCCTGCTAATGAGGATATTTAGCTTTCAGGTTACTCAGATAGTGACTTTGCTGGTTGCCATGCCACAAAGAAGTCAACTTTAGAAGGTTGTCAATTTCTAGGCAATTGCTTAGTTTCTTGGCAAAGCAAAAAGCAAGCTGCAATTTCCACATCAACAACTAAGGCCAAGTATATTGCTGCTACAAGTTGCACTGCTCAACTCTTATGGCTTCAAAATCAATTGCTGGATTTTGGTGTAACTGCTCTAAAGACTCCTCTCATGTTAGATAGTCAAGCAGCTAAAAACATCATTAAAAATCTAGTCTCACATTCAACAAACAAGCACATTGACATCATACATCATTTTATGAGGGATTGCTATGAAAAAGGTTTGGTTTCTCTTCATCATGTTTCAACTAAAGATCAGCTAGCATATGTTCTAACAAAAGCTTTAGGTACATCTATTTTGATAGCTTGATCTCTAGAATTAGCATTCTTAACATGGATTAAAGGCAAAGTTTCTGTTTTCCATGAATAAAAGATATTAAAATGTTTTCAAAAAATAAAAAATCCATCTTTAAAAATAGCTAAAATTGAAAATTATTTAATAATTCCTAAAGTCTGTTCAAATCCACTGTTTTTCCACAAACCTCTATTTTGGCTTAAAGGTCTATCCACTGATAAATGTAACCTCTACTTTCCTTGTCCACTGTTCACATCCATTGCTTAGGCTAAACCAATGTTTTGCCTTATCCACTAATATATATACTCTAATAGAGTAAATAACCACTATTCATGACCACTGTTCTCAACCACAACTGGTTCCCAGCAGCGGTTTCTCAAACAACTATCATCCATTATCCATCATAGGTTACACGTGGACAGATAATTAGCCATTAGATATTTGAAACCACTGCCATGTCAGCGTTCACTTTTTCCCTTTGTATATCACTGTTCTATCCCAACAGAGTTTTTACTTGTCATTTCGAATCTCAAAAGCGGTTTCCATTACTCTCGTCTTCTTCATTAATCCTCACTTCCATCTCCGATCATGGCTCTAAACAACAAATTCCCACATAACTACCTCCCCACTTTCGAGAAACCAACAATAATACTTCATTCCATCCAATAATTGATGTTCTCACGTCCTCCAAATACAAAGACATCATGCTTGCAAATGCACCAATTTATGTGGATACACTATAACAGTTCTGGGCAAATGCTAAAATCAAATCTAAAAAGAAGAAGCCATGTACTATCACTTCCAAGGTCGGAGAAACCCTTGTTCAAATCTCCCCATCCTCAATTTCGACAACATTTGGTCAGAATGACCTAGAAGGTAAAACCTCTTTTGGCAAGCAAGAATTACATGCTGAGTTTATTGAACGTAGGTATGAGGGTTAGTTAAATGGTGTTACTATTTACAAACCAAACTTTCCTGCTGAAATGAGATACTTTTTCCATACCTTACTCACATGTCTTTCAGCCAAGAGCACCTTATTTAATGAGATTCCACAAAATATTCAATTTCTAGGATATGATATTTTGACAAAATCTGATTTCATTCTATCAAGGGTATTGTTTATGGACTTGGTGGAAAATTATAATAAAATATCAAAAAATAAAGCTTTTCTTTTGTATCCTAGACTTTTGAGTTATTATCAAAAAATAAAGCTTTTCTTTTGTATCCTAGACATTTATTATGGACTTGGTGGCAACTTCCAGAAAAAGATTTTAAACAAGGAGTTGTTTTTTAGATGAAGAGTCTTACAATTGAAACTTTTACTAGAATAAAATATGGAGTCAAAGGTTTCTAAAACAAAAGAAAAGGGGAATGAGAAAATTTTGGATGCGTCCACATCACAAGCTCAAACCTCTGTTGTTGAGCCTACTGCTCCTAGTGATCATGACACCACAACCGGTTTTGTGAAACCCACACCAGAAAATAACCATCCAAATCCAAAAAACCCACCAAAACCAAAATTCATCAAAGGCACCTCTGGAAGATGAGATCCCAGAGGATAACCTTGTGGTATCACAAAAGTCACTTGAAACCACTGTTGTTACTTCCTCACAACAGTTGGAAAGATATCCACCACAAAGCCAAACTCCTACTGCTTCTTCACAAAAGGAACAGGTTATAAGCATAGGGTCCCTCATTATGAAGTAGATGATTCACTTGAATCTTTGTTTCATAGCCCCTCTCCCAAGGCAAATTCTCTTTCTACGCCACAACCATCAACCATTCCACATACTATCATACCTCTGTTTCGTGCAATTGAGATAACTAAGACACAAATCAGTTCCTCTCAATCACCTGTTCATGAGAGTACACCCCCACATGTTACTGAGTCTGAGCCAAATCTCTTTGCTAACCCATAAACATCTTAGAAGGCTACACCCCATGAGTTACAAGTAACTCTTGGTGGTAATTTAAGTGAAGCAGCTACTGCAACTGATGACACAACAGTGTTTCAGTTGGATAGTGGTTACATCCATCAGACTTTCTTAAAGGCAACAATTGTTGAGGCTACAACAGTACCTCTGCTCCAGTTGGAAGTCCCCAGTACCAAGAAAATGGGCGTTTGGTTCTGATAACATGGAGACTCCACCTGTTGATGATCTAAATACAACTAGCTCTAGTAGGGATTCAGATGTTACATCACCACCATCAAACAATATGGTTCACTCTTGGACCCTACCCTATATATATATATATATATATATATATATATATATATATATATATATATATGTATATATATGTATATATAGTTAGTGAAGAGTTCAAATGAAAAGAAAAATTTGTAAGAATAAAAAGAATAACTTTTAAACCAATAGAAATTCTCTATTTATTTCATTTAATGTGTGTATTTAATATTATGAAAAAGGCATATAGGTAAATCTATAATTGTCATTAATTAGCTAATTAATTAAACTTGTAACTCATTTTTTAATATACTTTTTCAAGATAAAATAATTTACGATGAAGGACAATTTTCGACATGTGTATGATAAATTTTAGTATGTGTAGGATAAATTTTGAAATGTGTAGGATAAAATGTTTTTGTTTTATTAATGAGAGATAACATAATTAATGAGAGGAGTTATAAACTATTTAATGTTTTACAATTATGCCTTTTCTTCTTTTTCTTCTTAAATTAAATTTCTTCTCAAATGAATCTTCCTCTATATATATATATATATATATATATATATATATATATATATATATATATAGGTAGAGGATCCTGTAAGAAAATATAAAAGTGTGAGAATGATAAGAAAGATTTTGGAGGTAACATGTGCCCTTTTTTATTTTGGTAGTTTAAGGGTATAAGTGTAATTTAACTAATAAAATCTAATTATGGAATGAATATATGCAACCGAATTTTGGCAGTTATTGTAGGGATTTTCGAATTATGGTGTTATTTCATAAAAACAGAAATAATACCTTAACTCATAAAAATACCACAGCATGTATATTGAAGGGATACATCTTATAAAGAACAGAAATATAACAGAAACAACACCCTAACTCATAAAAACACCACAGCATGTATATTGAAGGCATACATCTTATAAAGAACAGAAATATAACAGAAACAACACCCTAACTCATAGAAACACCACAACATGTAGATTGAAGGCATACATCTTATAAAGAACAAAAATATAACAAAAATAACACCATAACTCATAAAAACACCACAACAGTTATATTGAAGGCACACATCTTATAAAGAACACCCTAACATTGAATATAACAGAAATAACATCCTAATAAATCAATTTCAAAACACAATACATTAATCAGAATCAAAACATGAACAACATCCTAAATATATAAAAATAGAAATAACACTTTAACTCTTTGAAGGCAACAGAAACCTACTGAAGACACCAGAAACCACAGCAATGCAAGAACCTTTGTCCTCACATTAAATATAACAGGAATAACACCCTAACTCATAAAAATACCACAGCATGTATATTGAAGGCATACATCTTACGAAGAACAGAAATAACACCCTACAATTAAAACACCATTTTATGAACATAGAAAAAACACCATGGACTAAAACATCCAAGCGAGACGTAATTTTTTTCTCTACATAAGTATATCAATATGGTACTCATATTAAAGATAAAAAAACACTCGCTATTATGGTGTAATTTTTTTTAAAAATAGTTACGTATAAAAAGTTATTGGCATTTAAAAAAGAATGGGGAAATTTGTATTGCATTAATGTTAGTTTCTTAATTTAAAAATTATAAATTTACCTTTATACCATTAATCTAGAAAATTAATTAGTTTAAAAGTAACATTATTTACAGAATTGCCACTATAATCTCAACCATTAAATTAAATATCTAATGATTTAGATTCTTTCTTATCCTTCTTACATTTTTATATTTTCTTACAATAACCTCACCCAATATATATATATATATATATTTCACCCTTAGAAAATTCCATAATTTCATAAAGGACCAAAGTAAAAACCATACTCTTGAACTTGCGTAGAAGTCGAAAATGTTTTTTATGTTTAGCAAATTTAAGATCACTTGAAATGTGCAAATCTTTTGATGTATTCTTAGATAAATACATTTTATACAGAACTAGCAAAGTCTCTACAAAAGTTTGGTCAAACAATGAAATCTTCTATAAGAGGATCATAATAACATTATCCCACAATAAAAGAGTTAAATGCTTGGTTGGTCCCTATGGTTTGCAAATCTTGCAGACTTGGTCCCAGTGGTTCACTAATTACACACTTGGTCCCAGTAGTTTTAAATTTTGCACTCGAGTGGTCCTTACCACTAACCTTTGTTAGATTTCTCAGTTAAGTATATGCAAAATTACTATATTACCCTTGAAATGATAAAAATAAAAAAATATAAAAAAGAGGGGCCCACTACTCATCTTCTTCCTCACTCCATCTCTCTTTCAAAAACTCAGCCACCACCTCTCCTTCACAAACCTGCAACCTCCACCTCCACCTTAAACCTACCACCACCTCCACCGTCAACTGACCACCACCACTGCAACAATCACCGGAAAGGCTTAAAAACTCGTGAGACCATTACTTCAAGCTCCCATGATTGTTTGAAACTGAAGATGTGAATACAAATTATGATATTACATTAACTGAAGGGATAAGCTGTGATAACCTGAAAATGCGATGAGAAAGGGGTTTTTGTGAGGGAAAGCGGAAGGCCGAGCGCGTGGACGATGTGGCATTGGACTTAGCACCGGCGGAGATTCTAGAAGCAGCCGAGCGGACGGCGGAGGTGTGGCGGAAGACGGACCTAGCTGCGACGGCGGTTGCCATGTAGTTCGGTTGTGTAGGGGCTTGGGTTGTGGTCACGGGGGGTTTTGGACTTTGGGGATGGAATTAGATATGTATTTGGCTCCTTGGGTTTCTCTGTTTTTCGAAATTATACCTTTGCTTTTTCATTAGAGTAAACTGGGGGAAGGGGAGCTTAAAGTAATGGTCGCACGGGTTTTTAAGGCTTTCCGGTGATTGTTGCAGTGGTGGTGGTCAGTTGACGGTGGAAGTGGTGGTGGGTTTAAGGTGGAGGTTGCAGGTTTGTGAAGGAGAGGTGGTGGTGGGTTTTAGGTGGAGGTGGAGGCTGCAGGTTTGTGAAGGAGAGGTGGTGGCTGAGTTTTTGAAAGAGAGAGATGGAGTGAGGAAGAAGATGAGTAGTGGGCCCCTCTTTTTTATATTTTTTTATTTTTATTAATTCAAGGGTAATATAGTAATTTTGCATATACTTAACTGAGAAATCTAACAAAGGTTAGTGGTAAGGACCACCCGGGTGCAAAATTTGAAACTACTGGGACCAAGTGTTTAATTAGTGAACCACTGGAACCAAGTCTGCAAGATTTGCAAACCACAGGGACCAACCAAGCATTTAACTCCACAATAAAAAGAACACGTGAACTAAAATGAACAAATTTTAACATTTTGAGATATCATCAGTCTTGCTTTCTTCTTGACCAACCACATATGTATTTGTTTGTAACTTTACATGGCCAATAGACACCTTCTTGTCGTCAACGTTTTTTTTTACTATTACGTCTACGTTTTCTGTAAGACCCTATCTTAAAATATTTAAATTTCTATTAAAAATTTCACATTAAAACAAGTAAATGCGAATACAAATCGCTACAAATTTTTGAGTTTATTAAAACTTTATCAACGCTAAACATTTTGACATATCATTACTGATTAGTTTCGTAATATTGAAACCAAATGCGGAAGCTTGATCTTTGATCGTGTTTGGTTCTTCATTGAGCTTGATCGTCATCCAAACGTATTTTCTAGTTACCTGAACTGGAAATTTGCATAATATTAGTATTATCGCAAATAACCGAAAGCATAACATAGCTACTTGTCAAAATATCAAAAACAGAAAAAAATTAGTTTCTGAGGTAGCGTCGGCGACGGCCGAAAGCCTCATCGGTTACGCCTCCTTAAAACCTGCGTCGAAGCTTTACTGTCGTAGGCAGTAGCTTAAAGCGTCAGGACTATAGCGTTGCGTCGGCGACGACAGGTTATACCATCGGCGATGGTGCCTTCTGCAACAATTTTGCTGTAGATTTGATAATTTGCCCGTTTCACCCGTTTCAAGTCCCAAACATTTAAAACACGACTCGAGACTTACGGTGACATATCCGTAAAACACTTTTTCCTATTTTCAATCAATAGTTGCCCACCGTAGGCTACGGCTGGCCACCGTGGTGAAAGGTGGGCTTTCCGTTTTTGCCGTTTTTGTTGCGAAAACTTCCGTAGCTTATTATATTTTCGTCTGTTTCCTATGAAACTGGTTTCTAAATGTCTGTAAAATGTTTTCTTACATAATTAACCCGAATTCCAAATCCCGGATTCTTAATTCTTATGCATTACGCATCCATTCCCGTTTTATGCATATACTCATTTTGACCCATTAAGAGATTTAAGCACTTAAGCTTAAATCTCACTTCCTCTTACCTTACTCCTCATTTTCTCACTAAGATATCTATTTATTTTCCACCACAATTATACTTGTGATGGATTGGTTATAGAAAATGATATATTTTCAATTTATACCCTTCGTTTTGACAATTTACGAAAAAGACTCGTTATGAGGCATTAAGCCAAAATGGCTTATGCCATTCACTATTACACTACAGTAAGGGTGTATTTTCTTATAAAACTCATTTTTAAACTACCCTCAAAGGTTGTTTGGTCGATGTATCATTCAAGGGCGTTTTGGTAAATTTTTAGTCCTTTCTACGACGAAGGACCTTTAAATGCATATATTTTGACCAAACAAGCATCTTTAACTCATATTTTATTATATGTTCCTAAGAACGTAATGTCTAGAATTTAAATTACTAGATGTACCTCTGTTTAGGTAATCCTATGTTCATCCAATTCTCATTTAACTCTCATCGAACCTTAAGTCCTTTTGAGAGTTTGACCCGTTACACGTACCTGGCTCGGGTCATAGCATTGACCCGTTTTAATACCTTACTCTATTATTTGCTATATGATAGCGATGCGAGTCATACTCTATTCTTCCTATAACACAAAAACTCAACAAGCGACCATTTGGTCTAAATGACCATTTTTCATTATGAGATGGTATTTATTTACCATCTCACCATTTAATCCATTTCGATTTACGCCTAATGATCATATTACTTAAGGTCGTTTCTTAATATGTTCGACCATTACGGTTTACATCATAAAGTGCCCTTTTTCAAAGTTTAGTATTTTTTTTCAGCTCGTGACTGAATTATCATTTTACCCTTTTTATTCTTTATGGTTTACACTATAAGGTAATTTTTCAGAATTTCTTATTTATTTGTCATTACATGACTATATTACTGTTTTACCCATTTCTACCACCAAATATGATTTAATACCGTTTTCACTTGTTCCAACCCGTATCTATCCGTGTCGGAACTTTGTATTTCGAAATCTCGTTCCGAATACCAAAAACGGTTATTCATATTCAAATACATAAGTAAATTTACTATTTTAAGGATGTAAGCTTTACTTACCTTGAATTCCAATTATACCTTTTTCCGCGTAATTGTTTCGTTTGACCCGCTTCTTCCCAAGCCTCCACCTAGCTTGTCAAGCGTTAAACTATTATTTATCATTCGCAAGATGGTTAGGTTAGTCATCATTTAATACGACTATTCCACCTTACGGATTTTATATCAAATTTATTATTCGATCTTATTATAGGTCAGTTTGACTTTTAAAAGTCAACTGCTTATTTACTCATACAAAATCACGAATAAGTTTAACAACTCATTTAGGCATTTCGTTAATTACCCGGTAAGCGCTATTCTTAGGCCACCATTATAGCTACGTTTCCAAAACCAAGTTCACGCAATTGCTAATATCAAATTAACATAGTTTCTACAATCATATGCTAATCTATCGATAATTACACAAGAGCTTGGAATTGTTTCATTATCACAATACAACTCATCTCATCATATTACTAGACATTCATCCGAATACCTAATAACATTAACATTGACATAGGATTAGTTTCATTATATCATACAAAACCCTTTTCAAGTCATGTATGATTACTTACTCGAATCTCTAATTTGTTCAAGTATCTTACACATACATACAAGGATGATGATCATAAACACTCCTGCATTATCAATTTCATCATATAATCAAAACACACTTTATAATCTACTAGTTAATCACTAACAAGTAATCTTACAATCAAGTGGTGCATATTTTCTTTATTCTAACGAAATCAAGCATACACATACACTTAATTTCATCTTTAGATCATAATCCAACGACCTAATTGCAAGTATTCTACTTGTCTCACATTATAAACTTTCACCAATCTAAGTTTTTAGACATACCTCATGATCCTTTAATCAAGGTGATCGATAATTCATATTCATGCAAGATTTTGAGGTCTAATCTCTCCTTCAATTTGATGTTTTTGGTTGAACAAGGGTTTGCCCTTGTTCCATCTCCTGATGATCAACACATACACGCACTAAGTGTGTGTTATGTGTTAATTTTTTATGTTTTAATAAAACAAGTTTCCTTTTTTGGTAGCTTTGGTCCCTCAAGTTTAGTTTTTGATTATAAATGAGATAATAACTCATTGTCTTGTTACTTATATACATTGTATTAACTAGGTTAATTTGTTCCTAGTTATTTTATTTCCGGGTTCACTCTTACCACTAACGGTCTTTTACCCGTTCTTTAATATTAACGTGGTTTGATTACCAAACTCGTTTTTAGGGTGTTACAGTTTCTATTAAAATTGGGTCACCCACCGTAAAGCACGGGTGTAACCCACTAATTCATAGCAAGTAATAATAAATATTTTATTATTTCCTAGTTTGAATAATTAAATTGATATAGATAAAGCCTTAAACTAAACCCAAGAGTTCTTTAATTTATAACATCATGTTAGTTGTCATGTTTTTTTTTAATTTATTTATATTTCTTGACTTGCCATACAAATCGGCATAACTAAAATACTTATGATTCACGAAATGTTAGTTGTCCTGTTTATTCGATACCTTCATTTTTCTCTAGCTTACCACTCATGTAGAGTTTTCGTCTTGATAAATCAGTTTATTCGTTGCTGTTAAACCTTAATTTCACAAACTGATAAATGTGGATCAAAATTTAAACATTTATTAACATGTTAACTAAAAACACATAAGAATTGTCTTATTAATTACTTAGTATAGACAATTAAAAAGACAAGATTTGAGAGAAACAAAACAAACTTTGCAACTCGCAAAAAGAAAAACCAAACATCTCTAAAGTATGACTTTCCTATAACTTACAAAAAAAACCCAGACATAAGAAGTTTAGTATATTTATTTTATATAATAAATCTAATTACTTGATCACATCTAAGAGTATTGAATCCCCTCCATTAAATCTACCCTCTAATTTCGTTAAAAGCAAATATATTTTTCTCTTATTTCAATTATATAATAATTTTTTCTATCTTTATCATTATGTGTTCTTTCTTCTCTACTCATAACCGTTTTTAAAATATAATATATTAAAAAATTATAGAGGAAGATCAGTTTCTCACTCAAATATACAGATAAACAGTAACATTTTCTCTCACGTCCACTCATAATCACTTACAACTACTTTTTATAATATAAAAACCTATCTCACAAAATTTGATGGATGGATTTTGAATGCTCGACCTTCCGTAATGGTTAGTGCCCCGTAAGAAATATTTTCAGTCACATCAGCATCATAACACCCTTTTAAACTGTGTAATGGTTAGAGCATTCACATTAGATTATTTTTCCATGTCCATATAGTTACACTAAAAATCACTACTTTTTTCTCATTTTTAATTAAATAATATTTTAAAACCTTTATCATTAACTTTTCTCTCTCATTTACTCACAACTAATTTTAAAAATATCATAAAATTATAAGGGATGAACAAATGTTTCCCATATATTTAAAGATAAATATTAACTATCTCATATATTTTCTTTGTCCTCCACTCACAACCATTCTATATAATATAAGTAACACGCTCACATAAATTAATTTAAGGGATCCATTGTGATGTTCTAACACCCCTTAATGTTATTTTAATCACTACTTTCTAACTTTTTTCTCCCCATTTGGCATTATATTAGAAACGATATGACTGTAACATTTGTCAAAAACGGGTTTCCAAAACCCGCTCCGTTTTGTAATCGAATATCAAGTTATAAATGTCACGTTGTGTATTTATGGTTATTTTGATTTTTAATGATACATAATTAATAAACAAACTAAACTATAAAAATTATTTTTGATAAAAAGTGAAAACAAAATAAATAAAAATAAAATGTTGCTGTCGGGACTCGAACCCGGGTCAGCCGGAATTTAAACCAAAAGACTTAACGCTCACACACATCACCACTCCGCCACTTGTTTGTTTTCTGTCAACTTAGGGAAACAAATAACTCTTATACACAAACCTAGTTAAACCGGTTGCGCCAACTGAGAAACCGAAATCGGCAATTCAACCGTCTAATCGTTTGATTAATCGCACATTCAGGTTTATAACAGATGCACCGATGATTTTAATCAATTCGGATTTGAATGAACTTCAATTTTTATCATCATCGGTTTTTATAACCGAAAATAATCAAAGTCCAAATTACTTCAATCAAGATCCCTCTCGCGACTCAGAAACATCATACAAACATTCCATTTCACTTTCGTCACCCATTCGGTCCATCAGAAAGCTTAAATCAACTCGCCGGAAAATTCTGCAAGTTCGCCGGAAAACCGTATTTGTCCTCAAATCGGTAAGTTCTTCAATACCATCATAGTCTAACAGTTGTTAAGCCATTTCTAACTCAAACCCTCCAATTTAAATCAAATTCAGACGTCGTCATCGGATAATTTCTGCTCGCCGGAAAACTTCTGAAAATTCGTATCTTCGCCTGTGAAACGGTAAGGACCTTCAAACACACTGATAACGTTTGTTTAGCACTTCAATTTCATGATTAGCTAATCAAAATGATTAATTGAATTGCTCAGTTGAAGTCCTTAAAAACAGAGACCGACGCCTTGCCGGAACTCTGTAATCAATCGTTCACCGGTATGTTTTTTTCCTCTAATTATCATCCCTGCTATCTCTTATCAGTCTGGGTAATGCTTAACAATCGAATTAACAAGATTTAATGGTGTAATCTGCTGTCGGTAAAATCCAACGAAGAAGATGAACTTTGATAATACTATAAGTATAATTAAAATTGGTATTTTAAACGGGTTAGACACACAGTCCAGCGGTGGACTGTGTGCAAATAATACGCACACGTCACGAGTTCGATCCCTGATACACGCACCCTCTATGTAATAAAATGCCTTTTTGTTTAAAACCGAACCGGGTTAACTCCGTTAGATGTTAAGTATAATAAAAATTGGTATATTAACCAAGTTAGACACATAGTCCAGCGGTGGACTGTTTGTGATGTCAAAGCACAAGTCCCGGGTTCGAAACCTGTTACTGGCACCGGTTGAACGAATTAAAATGTTTTTGAAATTAAAAGAATTTTGGTTAAATCGAATTAGTATATAAATATAATTAAAAACAAGATTATTTCGGGTTAGACACGTAGCTCAGTTGGTAGAGCTGCGTGCACGCGTACGGGAGGTCTCGGGTTCGAGTCTCACCCAGCGCATTCATGCACACTGACCGAACCGGTCAACAGGTCAACGGTCAACGGTCAACGGTCAACGCAAAATAAACAATTTTTTTTATATTTTTATTTATTTAATTTAATTTAAAAATCAATTAAAAATACTTAAAAATAACATTTTCAAAGATAGAAAATAGCCTTAAACTCACAAAAATATATCTAAAAATTCCATTAAAATCCTTAATAAAATCCACTCATTTACTATTTTTTTTTTCGTTATTATTTAGGTTAGTAATTCTCGTTGTTCAATTCTCCCGACTCGTGCGCATATCATTATCTCCAATCAAACGCACCCAATGTGAGTGAATCTTTACAAATTCCCCGTTTTAATCACGTTTTGGGGTGTATCATGTGTCTTGCTATATATTATATTTAAATCATTGTGCATACCTCATATGATGAACATGTGTATTCAGTTTGTTTCAACTGTTGTGTGGTTATCGTTAGATGCAATTTACTATTTTCAGTACATGCAATTTCATAGGCCGCCGCTCCGCATTGCATTATGAGCGTTGAGCATGTTCCCCATTACATTATGAGCGTGAACCTGGCGTGCCCACATACGATCGGCTCCGTTTGATTGAGCCTTGATCGCACAGACATTTTTCATTTTCAGTACATGCAATACGATCGGCTCCGTTTGATTGAGCCTTGATCGCACAGTTTTATTCATGTTATTTATCGTATGATGTTGGTATGTTAATGTATGCTATCATGTGTTATTGTATGTTATAGTTGTGATTGCTATTGCTACTGCTTGGTTATTTACATTTGCTCATTTATGATTATGCACAATTTTTCATTGATAAACTGATAAGTAAATCAATAATAAATGTTTATCTAACAAGGTTCACTCGCCAACTTATGTTGACCCAAAAACCCCCATTTTTACACATGATACAGGTGAACCAGCTGCAGCCAGAAACACATAGGAATGGACTAGAAGAATAAAATGATTTAGAGTTTGGGATTGTTATGTATGGTCTATTTTCTTTGTATTGTATGGACATATTTGGATATTTGGAAATGTAACTTTGACTTTAATAAATATGAAACATATTAGTAAATATCATGAGCTTTGGTGATAACCCAATTATGCCCCGACTCTTATTCCGCTGCGGGTCGGGGTGTGACAGATTGGTATCAGAGCCATGACTATAGGGATATAGGATAGGTTATTAGACCCTTAGAGCCTATACTATAGTTGATTAGAAACTTATAAGATTTTTGTGTGTTACATGCCAAATTCATGATGTTTATATGTTTTATGTTAAATGTTACATTCAATGTTATGCAAGCATGTTCATAAGTATATATTATCATATAATGCCTATCATGAATCATGTACTCATAACATATCACATCCATGAAAGCACACACCACATCATGATTGCTTTTACAATGATTTTTGTGTTTTCAAATCTCATCAAAGTGAGTTCTCATGACGGGCATGTAGTAACTGGAAGGGTACCAGTACCGGTAGTCGGAACGTCCTGTCTAGGCTGGCATTCGTATAAATCCAAAATAAAGGACCAGTTTGCCTACCTGGGGACTAACGATGAGAGTACGAAGTACCTATTAGGCCAAAGCATGCTATACCAAACGTCGTGTGAGCTAACCCCACTTTGAGTTGTCATTGTGTCTACACCTGGACACATTCCGACCATACATCTCGTAAACATATTTTGTGGTTTGCATTCGGGTGATGCAAGTGTTAAATCGCCAATACTAATGTGAATCCTACCAAGCCAATAGCCATGGGGGCCCACATGACTATATAGGTGAAGGTATGGGGGACATTTGAGGCCCAACATGAGCAAACCCAAGACATCCTATGGATGTAGTTGCATTATTGATATTTATGTTATTTTCATTTTTCATAAAGACACATGACACCTAAAAAGACTCCATAAACTCACAATCTTCTTACGTATGTTCCTGTAGATGTCGTCCAGACAACAACGAAGGGGTAAAAGATCAGGAAGGTCTCAGGAACGCTTGGCCACACACATCGCGAAACAAATGGCCACGATACTGCCTGACATTGTTGTCCAAGTACAACAAGCCCTCGCCACAAATCCCACTAATCCTCCCCAACAACATGACCAGAACATCGACAACCCTCCTACCAGCAAGTGCTCATACAAACATTTCAAATCTTGTGATCCTCCTAAATTTGAGGGGACCGAAGGTGTCACTGCTCTCCTCCACTGGTTCGAGGAAATGGAAAACACCTTCCTCAACTGCGATTGTCCTGAGGATCGCAAGGTTCGATACGCCACTGGGAGACTATTTGGGGTAGCTCTCACTTGGTGGAATACTGAAAAAGGGAAGAGGGGAACTGATGATGCAATGGCCTTAACTTGGGAGGAGTTAAGGGAAATCATGACTAGGCGTTTCTGTCCTAGGAGTGAAATTAAAAAGTTGGAGGACGAATTTCATTCTTTAAAACAGAAGGAGGGGAATCACACCACCTATAACAAGAGGTTCTTGGAGTTGAACCAAATGGTTCCAAATTTGTTTACCCCAACTTATCATTTGATCGAGCATTATATTCGAGGACTTCCCTCGAAAATTCAAGATTCAGTTCTCAGCATTTCACCGGTATCACTTGAGGCTGCTATGGAGCTAGCGACTGAACTGACCGAGAATCGAATTCGCAACGGGAAGTTTAAAGAAGAGAAAAAGAAAGCCCCCGTTGAGGGTCAAACTTCAAACCATCCCGTCTCCTCCTCTAAGTTTGTTAACAAGAGGAAGCGCAACACCAGAAATTTCGCTGTTACACAAACCAACCTCCCAATTCCTGCTGCACCCATTACCCAAGTCGCTCCTTCACCTGCACCATACAAAAGACCCTACTCTGGCCCGTTACCAAAATGCAACCGTTGCCAATATCACCATTCTCCTGATTATCCCTGCCAGCATTGCACCGGCTGTGGTCGCGCAGGTCATACTGTTCAAACCTGCCGCATGCCCCAGCGAACGAACCGCCACCAGCCTTCAACCCAAACCCACCAACAATTAATGGGTCAAGCTCAACAACCCCTACTATTTCCACCCACCCAACATTTAGCCCAAACATATTACCAACCCAATTATCCTATGGGTCAACCTATGCGGGCTTGCTACAATTGCGGAGACCCAAGCCATTTCAGAAACACTTGTCCAAGGTTGGTAAACATTATTCATGCTCAGGCCCAAGCCAACCCGGTGAATCAAGCGAACCAAGCTCCTCCACCTGCAAGAGGAAGAGCTTTCAATATCAACGCTAATCAGGCTAGAGCTGACGGCAATGTGGTTAACGGTACGTTCATTATAAATGGTAGATATGCCTCTATGTTATTTGATACTGGTGCGGATAGAAGTTTTGTGTCCTTAGAATTTGAACCTATCTTAAACCAAAATCGGGATAAGCTCATGGAATCCATAACGGTAGAAGTTGCTGACGGGAAGCCAGTTTCATTAAACTCTGTTATACGCAACTGTACACTCACTTTAAACGACCACGATTTCTCAGTCGACCTTATTCCTATGAAGCTGGGAAGTTTTGATATCATAATTGGTATGGACTGGCTCAGTCAACATCAGGCAGAAGTTGTATGTCGCGAAAAATTTATACGTATTCCTCTTTCAAACGGTCAGACTCTTCGAATCTTTGGAGAAACCTCGTCGAAAGGGCTCAGCTTAATGTCTTGTCTTCAAGCTCAAAAATATCTTCGCAAGAATTATGTCGCGTTTTTAGCTCATATCATCAAAAAGGGAACCATGGAGAAGAAACTTGAAGACATTCCGGTAGTAAAAGATTTCCCGCGAGTTTTTCCTGACGACATTTCAGGACTTCCTCCAGTTAGAGAAGTCGAATTTCGTATTGATCTTATACCTGGTGCTACACCGGTTGCAAAGTCTCCTTATAGGTTAGCCCCCTCTGAAATGCAAGAGCTAGCCAGTCAATTACAAGAGTTGACTGACAAGGGATTCATACGTCCCAGCTCATCGCCTTGGGGTGCACCTGTTCTTTTTGTAAAGAAGAAAGATGGATCGTTTCGTATGTGCATCGACTACAGAGAGCTCAACAAATTAACAATCAAGAATCGCTATCCATTACCTCGCATTGATGATCTTCTTGACCAACTTCAAGGTGCCAGCTGCTTTTCAAAAATCGATCTTCGATCTGGCTATCATCAACATAGAGTGCATGAAGAAGACGTCCCTAAGACTGCTTTTCGAACTCGTTATGGCCACTATGAATTCATGGTTATGCCATTTGGATTAACCAACGCACCAGCTGTCTTCATGGACCTAATGAACAGAGTCTGCAAACCTTATCTTGATCGATTTGTTATAGTCTTCATCGACGATATTCTTATTTATTCAAAATCTAAATCTGATCATGAGCGTCATCTTCGACTCGTTCTTGCACTTCTAGAAAAGGAAAAGCTTTATGCCAAGTTCTCCAAATGTGAATTCTGGTTAAAAGAGGTGCAATTCCTCGGGCATGTAGTCAATGACAAGGGAATACATGTTGACCCTTCAAAGATCAAAGCGGTTCAAGAATGGCAAGCTCCACGTACACCAACTGAAGTAAGATCTTTTCTTGGTCTAGCTGGTTATTATCGTCGTTTCATTTCAAACTTCTCTCGCATTGCTGTACCACTCACGGCTTTAACTCATAAGGGAAAACCTTTCATATGGGGACCCAAGCAAGAAGAAGCCTTCCAAACTCTTAAACAAAAACTTTGTGATGCACCAATCCTCACTCTTCCTGAAGGTTGTGATGATTTTGTGGTCTATTGCGACGCGTCAGGGCAAGGATTAGGCTGCGTTCTAATGCAAAGAGGAAAAGTTATAGCTTATGCTTCGAGACAACTCAAGACGCATGAGAAGAACTACACCACCCATGACCTAGAACTTGGAGCCGTTGTGTTCGCTCTTAAGATATGGAGACATTATCTCTATGGTACTAAGTGTGAAATATACACTGACCACAAGAGTTTTCAACATATCTTCAACCAAAAGGAGTTAAACATGAGGCAACGAAGATGGGTCGAACTTCTAAATGACTATGACTGTGAAATTCGGTACCACCCTGGCAAAGCAAATGTGGTGGCTGATGCACTTAGTCGAAAGGGTTATGCGAACTCCATTCGTCTTCTATGTTCGCAAATCATAACTGACATTAAAGACCAAATTCGAGAAGCCCAACATGTTTCAGTTACGGAAGATGATGTACGAAAGGAGATGTCCTGTGGAGCTGAACTTAAAATTGAAACTAAATCTGACGGTATTCTGTACTACCTAGATCGTATCTGGATTCCTAACCACAACAATCTTCGTGAAATTCTTATGAAGGAAGCTCACAAAACGCGATACTCTATACACCCAGGAGCCGATAAGATGTATCAAGACCTACGGTATACCTATTGGTGGCCTGGAATGAAAAAGGATATTGCTGGTTTGTTTCTAAGTGTCTTACATGTTCCAAAGTGAAAGCTGAACACCAAAGACCCTCAGGACTTCTGGTCCAACCTGAAATACCTGTATGGAAGTGGGAAAATATAACCATGGATTTCATTACCGGGTTACCTCGCACTTCTGGTGGGTATGACACTATATGGGTAATAATTGACCGACTTACAAAATCAACTCACTTTATTCCTATCCGCGAAGATTTCAAGAACGAAAAGCTTGCTCGTATTTATATCAGCGAAATCGTAAGCCGACATGGGGTACCGTTAAGCATTATTTCTGATCGTGATGGTCGTTTCACTTCACGAACATGGCAAGCAGTACAATCCGCTATGGGTACGCGATTAGATCTCAGTACCGCCTATCATCCTCAAACTGATGGACAATCTGAGCGCACCATTCAAACTCTTGAAGATATGCTTCGAGCATGTGTCATAGACTTCAAGGGAAATTGGGACGCCCACCTACCATTAGTTGAATTTTCGTACAACAACAGCTATCATTCAAGCATCGGCATGGCACCTTTTGAAGCCTTATATGGTCGTAAGTGCCGATCTCCTGTATGTTGGCACGAAATTGGGGAAGCTCAAATCACTGGTCCAGAATTGATCCAAGAAACCACAGACAAGATCCATCAAATCCGAAACAATCTTCTAGCGGCCCAAAGTCGTCAAAAGAGTTATGCAGATAAACGACGGAAGCCTTTAGAGTTTAACATTGGTGATCATGTACTTCTAAAAGTATCACCGTGGAAGGGAGTAGTTCGTTTTGGTCAAAAGGGCAAGCTAGCACCACGCTACGTAGGACCTTTCAAGATACTCGAAAGAGTAGGTCCTGTAGCATACAAGCTTGATCTACCAGAAGAACTCAACAGGATTCATCCCACATTCCACGTATCAAACTTGAAGAAGTGCCTCGCTGATGAAAACCTCCACATTCCTCTGGAAGATATTCAGATTGATGAATCTATGCATTTTATTGAAATACCAGTAGAAATCATGGACTTCGGGGAGAAACGTCTACGACGGAGTCGCATTCCAATTGTTAGGGTTCGCTGGGAGTCGAAACGGGGACCTGAGTTTACTTGGGAACGTGAAGACTCAATGTGCGAAAAATACCCGCATCTTTTTCCTACTACTTCTACTACTTAAATTTCGGGAAGAAATTCCTAAAAGTAGGGGATACTGTAACATTTGTCAAAAACGGGTTTCCAAAACCCGCTCCGTTTTGTAATCGAATATCAAGTAATAAATGTCACGTTGTATATTTATGGTTATTTTGATTTTTAATGATACATAATTAATAAACAATCTAAACTATAAAAAAAAATTTTGATAAAAAGTGAAAACAAAATAAATAAAAATAAAATGTTGCTGCCGGGACTCGAACACGGGTCAGCCGGAATTTAAACCCAAAGACTTAACGCTCACACACATCACCACTCCGCCACTTGTTTGTTTTCTGTCAACTTAGGGAAACAAATAACTCTTATACACAAACCTAGTTAAACCGGTTGCGCCAACTGAGAAACCGAAATCGGCAATTCAACCGTCTAATCGTTTGATTAATCGCACATTCAGGTTTAAAACCGATGCACCGACGATTTTAATCAATTCGGATTTGAATGAACTTCAATTTTTATCATCATCGGTTTTTATAACCGAAAATAATCAAAGTCCAAATTACTTCAATCAAGACCCCTCTCGCGACTCAGAAACATCATACAAACATTCCATTTCACTTCCGTCACCCATTCGGTCCATCAGAAAGCTTAAATCAACTCGCCGGAAAATTCTGCAAGTTCGCCGGAAAACCGTATTTGTCCTCAAATCGGTAAGTTCTTCAATACCATCATAGTCTAACAGTTGTTAAGCCATTTCTAACTCAAACCCTCCAATTTAAATCAAATTCAGACGTCGTCATCGGATAATTTCTGCTCGCCGGAAAACTTCTGAAAATTCGTATCTTCGCCTGTGAAACGGTAAGGACCTTCAAACACACTGATAACGTTTGTTTAGCACTTCAATTTCATGATTAGCTAATCAAAATGATTAATTGAATTGCTCAGTTGAAGTCCTTAAAAACAGAGACCGACGCCTTGCCGGAACTCTGTAATCAATCGTTCACCGGTATGTTTTTTTCCTCTAATTATCATCCCTGCTATCTCTTATCAGTCTGGGTAATGCTTAACAATCGAATTAACAAGATTTAATGGTGTAATCTGCTGTCGGTAAAATCCAACGAAGAAGATGAACTTTGATAATACTATAAGTATAATTAAAATTGGTATTTTAAACGGGTTAGACACACAGTCCAGCGGTGGACTGTGTGCAAATAATACGCACACGTCACGAGTTCGATCCCTGATACACGCACCCTCTATGTAATAAAATGCCTTTTTGTTTAAAACCGAACCGGGTTAACTCCGTTAGGTGTTAAGTATAATAAAAATTGGTATATTAACCAAGTTAGACACACAGTCCAGCGGTGGACTGTGTGTGATGTCAAAGCACAAGTCCCGGGCTCGAAACCTGTTACTGGCACCGGTTGAACGAATTAAAATGTTTTTGAAATTAAAAGAATTTTGGTTAAATCGAATTAGTATAAAAATATAATTAAAAACAAGATTATTTCGGGTTAGACACGTAGCTCAGTTGGTAGAGCTGCGTGCACGCGTACAGGAGGTCTCGGGTTCGAGTCTCACCCAGCGCATTCATGCACACTGACCGAACCGGTCAACAGGTCAACGGTCAACGGTCAACGCAAAATAAACAATTATTTTTTATATTTTTATTTATTTAATTTAATTTAAAAATCAATTAAAAATACTTAAAAATAACATTTTCAAAGATAGAAAATAGCCTTAAACTCACAAAAATATATCTAAAAATTCCATTAAAATCTTTAATAAAATCCACTCATTTACTATATTTTTTTTCCATTATTATTTAGGTTAGTAATTCTCGTTGTTCAATTCTCCTGACTAGTGCGCATCTCATCATCTCCAATCAAACGCACCCAATGTGAGTGAATCTTTACAAATTCCCCGTTTTAATCATGTTTTGGGGTGTATCATGTGTCTTGCTATATATTATATTTAAATCATTGTGCATACCTCATATGATGAACATGTGTATTCAGTTTGTTTCAACTGTTGTATGGTTATCGTTAGATGCAATTTACTATTTTCAGTACATGCAATTTCATAGGCCGCCGCTCCCCATTACATTATGAGCGTTGAGCATGTTCCCCATTACATTATGAGCGTGAACCTGGCGTGCCCACATACGATCGGCTCCGTTTGATTGAGCCTTGATCGCACAGACATTTTTCATTTTCAGTACATGCAATACGATCGGCTCCGTTTGATTGAGCCTTGATCGCACAGTTTCATTCATGTTATTTATCGTATGATGTTGGTATGTTAATGTATGCTATCATGTGTTATTGTATGTTATAGTTGTGATTGCTATTGCTACTGCTTGGTTATTTACATTTGCTCATTTATGATTATGCACAATTTTTCATTGATAAACTGATAAGTAAATCAATAATAAATGTTTATCTAACAGGTTCACTCGCCAACTTATGTTGACCCAAAAACCCCCATTTTTACACATGATACAGGTGAACCAGCTGCAGCCAGAAATACATAGGAATGGACTAGAAGAATAAAATGATTTAGAGTTTGGGATTGTTATGTTTGGTCTATTTTCTTTGTATTGTGTGGACATGTTTGGATATTTGGAAATGTAACTTTGACTTTAATAAATATGAAACATATTAGTAAATATCATGAGCTTTGGTGATAACCCAATTATGCCCCGACTCTTATTCCGCTGCGGGTCGGGGTGTGACAATGACATACACCAAATTATACATGTTTTAGTGCCCCATTTACTCGTGTTATACGCGTTTTTACTACGAAATCGTTTAGGTACTTAATCATGTACTTTTGGGTTTTCAAGTCTTCAACAGTGTTGACGGGTGGACCGTAGGCCAACCCTTAAATGATATAGTTATAATTATAATTGTATGTTTATGTGCGTTATTTTAAGGGATTGGATAACTACTGTGTGTTTGTTATGATAGGTACAAGTGGTGCAAAGGATGCGTTTAACAGGGAAGGTTGGTGAAGAGTACGAGTGGAATGAAAAATGAAGTTATTGAATAAAATCAAGAAGTCAAAAGTTGGGCACTACCGTAGCTTACGGTACCCACCGTAAGCTACGGTAGACATAAATGAAGAATTCTACCACCGTAAGACAGTAGGCACCCGTCGTATTCATTTGAAGACCACCGTAGCTTGCGGTGAAGGCAGACGCTGAATTTTGCTTTTCTTTGAAAGTTGTTGGTGAGGAGTCACTCTTTGATATCTTTTTCACTATTTTCGTTTAAGAACTGATAGGGGGCGAAATTAGGTGTTCTAACATTATTTTTGTTGTTTCTATCATTGCTATTTCATCTTTGATTCATGTGAACAATGGAATTGAAGTGATGATGATCAACCAAACGATGTGGCTAGTTTCCTTTATGTTTTCCCCTGGATTGTAAGGTTTCTTATTGAATGATTGTTATTGTTTATGTTATTTGTGGGATAGTAATTTGATCATTTTGATTGTATTGCTATGGTGATTATGAGTTTGATTAGTAATTGTTTATATTTCAAAATTTCATGTTCTAAACCATTAGTTCTTAGTGCCATAGGCAATCAGAATTTATTGGGAGTGATTCGGGGTTGGCTATATGAAACTGGTTATAGGATGACCACCATGCGTTTTGTAATCCACGTACTTGGTCCCCTTTTACCACAATCAAACACACACTCATGAACTATGTCTATTTAGTTCATCCCAGTTAAACTTGGACATTATCATTCATAGGATACGTAAAACTGGGGGAAAACATTCCTTTTCATTTATGAATCAAATCTTATTAATTGATAATTAGTTAAGTTTAGTTCTACAAACCAAACAACCAAATCTTGAAATTAATTTTCTACATTTTTATTTTATTAGTCTTAATTTACAAGCTACTTAGTAAACACATTTTCACAAACTCCCTATGTTGGATACCCATTTACCACTATTTAATTAGTGTATTTGGTTTATTTTTTAGTGAGACTTCGACCTCACGTCAAATTTTGGCGTCGTTGTCGGGGAGTAGTGTGCAACGTGTGTTATCTGTAGTAGTTTTTGTTTGTTATTTTCGGGTTTATGCTGGTTGTGTTAGTGTGCAGGTACTTACAGGTGTATGCATACTAGAGCTTTCACATGACATCCCACTAGTTTTTGATCGTGAAATTGAACGGACGCTTAGAAGGAATCGAGTCTTATTTCGGAAGAACAAGATTGTTAGGTCTCCTGCTACACCAAAAAGCACAATGGATCCACCAACTCCACTACGGGTCAAACAATGCCAACCACCCCTCCTCCAATTCCTACAACAGTTTCTACATACCCGAATGCGGTGAAACCTACCAACACCACAATTCCCATGAGCATACAAGATACTTTAGTTACCAACCATCATCAAACATTCCACCATTTAGCCATTTTTCCCAACTTCCGTTCAATCATCTTCCCAACAAAACCAACAACCTTTCCAACAAAACCCACACATAACCCATACCACCCTGGCCCCTCATCAACAACCACAACAAAGATTTCAGTATCAACAACCTTCGTTTATACAATCAATGGGATGGGTATGACGATGGTTATGAGGATGATTTTGAAGGTTATGAAGAGAAAGGATATGTAAGGGGAGGTGATGGAACACAAATGGGAACTCAAGGTGGATTTATATATGCACAAAGGCAACAACCGGAACCTGTTCAAGAGTTTGTTAGTCCCCAGCCATAAGTTCTTTAACCACAAATGCCACAACAAAGACAACAATTTCAAGGGCAAATGCCCCAACAACAAATTCCTCAACCACCACCCCAACCATATGCACCTCAAAGGAAAATGCTAAGACAAGCGGGTCAACAACAAAGAGTGCCCTTGGGTGTTCTCAGAAGACATAACTGCGAGGTAGTAAGGGGAATTGAGGCTCACTTACCGGTTATTACTAATAACCCTTCTCCGGTGGTGATTCCTCAAAATCACAAGGGAAGAATGTTTGAAGTTAGAACCAATTCACTCCAAAGTTTACCAAAGTATAAGGGGTTGGCCACGGAAGAACTGTACTTTCATTTGAAAGCTTACTATTCCATTTCCAACACTATTAGAGGCCAAGGTTTTTCATCCGCTGATGTCAATTTTGTTCTTTTCCAATTTTCTTTGGAAGATAAAGCGAAGAGTTGGTTTTATACGTTGCCTTCCGCCTCAATTTATACTTGGGTTGAAATGCAACAAAGATTTTTGATGAATTCTTCATTTCTCAAAAGACTAATGATGCAAGACATAGTCTAAGAAGCTTTCAACAACAATTGGGTGAGATGTTTCTGAGGCATTCGAGAGGTTTAACATGATGATTAAAAATTGCCCTTATCATGGTATTGAGCTTTGGGAGTTGTTGAATGCCTTTTATGAGGGGTTGAATTCGGAGGATGCTCGCGACTTAATGTCCATTACTAACAGTAATTTTGGTACCAATTATGAGCAAGATGATTGGTTATTTTTGGAGCAAATGTCGATCACTTCGAAGAGGAAGGCTCAATCTTCTAGAAGAGCAAGGCCGGTTATCGCGTTTCCGCAAGTACATGCTGTGGATGATGGGGAGTTCAGGCCACTAATCAGGCATATGGTGTGTGTACTAATTGTAATGAGATGGGCCATGCGGCGGATACTTGTTTGGGAATTCAAGAGCAAATTGAAGAGGTAAATGCAATTCAAGGCCAAAGGGGAGGTGGTAGGAACGTCAACATGAATTCAAAACCTACTATCCCTATTTGAGAAATCACCCAACTTTCTATTATGGAAATCCGATGAATCAAGCTAATCCTAATTTTCAAGGAAATCAAGGTAGTTACGTTCCTCGCCAACAATTCAATAATCAAGGTACTTATCGGGGCGGGAACACTCAAGGATTTCAAAGGCAATTTAAACAACCGGGAAATGAGCAAGGTGGGTCATCTGGTCAAGTTGCTTCGAGTGGGATGAAGTCATGGATATGCTTAAAATGATTCAACAAGACATGCAAAGGAGAAATCAGATGGATGAGGCTCGCTTGAAAAAAGATGAAATTTGTGACAAACCATTCAATCTTTAACCACTTAAATGGGTCAACTTGCAACCGAAGTGGCAGACTTGAAGAAAAATAAAGGTCAATTGTCGAGTGACATAAGGTAAATCTTTCCCATAATTCTTCTCGTAATATTCCTATTAACCATGTTAGTGTTTGATAAGTAGTAAAGAATATAAAACCAATTCGTCACCGAATTTGGTTGATGGAGTGGTGGAGGATATTACAGGAGTAGAAAGTGATGATGAAGAATCTTCACCACTAATGTTTCTAAAAAAACCAATTTTGAAAAGTAATTGAAAAACCGGGTTTAAATGAATTGTTCAATGATAAGGACAAGGGAGTGGGATCAAGTCAAATCCTATTTCCTTCGGCCTTAGTTAAACAGGGTAAAAAGAATGTTATTTCAAAAAAAGGTCCTCAAAACGAGGAAATGTGGGAGCTATTTAAACAAGTAAAGGTTAATCTTCCATTACTTGAGGCAATTAAACAAGTACCCGCTTACGCAAAAAATTTAAAAGAATTGTGTACCCAAAAGAGGCAACAAAAAGTGCCAAAAAGGGTGGATTTAACTGAAAGGTAAGCGCGGTTTTAAAAGAGAATCTTCCTCCTAGGTTTGGGAACGCCATTAATTAACATACCAGTTGGTGATTTTCAAATGTCAAGGACGTTGTTAGATCTTGGAGCCAGAGTGAGCATTCTCCCGGGGGGGCTTATATGACCAATATGATTTTGGTCCATTGACACGGGTCGAGACAACGGTTGTTTTAGCCGATTTGTCTCATAAGCTTCCTCGAGGGATTGTGCGCGATGTGATAGTAAAAGTGGAGGAATTTTACTATCTCGTTGATTTTTTAGTTTTCGATTACTCATTCGTTGACCCGATTCAATAACAAAATGTTATTTTGGGTCGGCCATTTTTGAACACCGCTCATGCCATTATTGATTGTCGATATGGTATGATCGACATGGCATTCGAAAATAGAAAAATGTGTTTAAATGTTTTTACTAATGTGTCTAACTCTTTGGGTGGCGATGAGTGTTTCATGGCAGATTCAGTTGATATTTGTGACCCGCACGAGTATGAGGAAGATGCGTTGGAAACTTGTGTTTGTGATGTTTATGAACAGGTACATGTATGTGCTTTGAGAGTGGAGGAGCAAAAGCAAGAGGCATTGGATATGCAAAAAGGACGGCCACCATGGACCACCAAGTCGAGAATTTATCGACCAAAATCAATTCGAACATGAAGCCTTCTTTGGAATGCCCACCACAAGTTGAATTAGAAGACTTGCCGAGTCACTTAAAGTATGCGTTTTTGGGTGACGATAATACATTATCGGTTATCATCGCTTCCAACTAGGATGAGGCTCAAGAGCAAGGTCTTGAATGTGTTGAAGACTCACATGGCGGCTATGATGTACAATTGCCGACTTGAAAGGCATTAGTATGTCCATAGTTATGCATAAGATTATCATCATCGAAGATGCAAAGCCAACCCGAGAGACAAAAAAAAGATTGAATATTAACTTGCGAGAAGTTGTGAAGAAAGATGTCATCAAGTGGTTGGATGCGGGGATTATTTACCCCATTTCGGATAGTGCATGAGTGAGTCCTACATAGGTAGTGCCAAAGAAATCCAACATACAAGTAATTAAAGATGAAAATGGTGAACAAATTGCCACCCTTGAAATATTCATGGATGACTTTTCCATTTTTGGATGACTTTTCCATTTTTGGCCCAACTTTTGAGTTTTGTCTTGACGAGTTACAAAAAGTTTTGAAAAGATGTGTTGAGACAAACTTGGTGCTAAGTTAGGAGAAAAGTCATTTCATGGTACAAGAGGGTATTGTGTTGGGTCTTGTGATTTCGGATAGGGGAATGGAGGCAGACGAGGCAAAAATAAGGGATTTTCATCTTTGCCACCACCGAAAAATGTTAAAGGGGTGAGGTCATTTTTGGGACATGCGGGTTTTATCGGAGATTTATTAAGGGTTTTATAATTACTAAGCCTTTATGTAATTTGTTGTTAAAAGATATTACATTTGATTGTACTAATGAATGTTTCCAAGCTTTATTTTGAAGGAACAGTTGGTACAAGCTACTATCTTGCAACCACCGGATTGGACGAAGCCGTTTGAGATTATGTGTGATGCTAATGATAGTACTATTGGAGCGGTTTTGGGTCAAAGGGTAGACAAGAAGCCGGTGGTAATTTATTATGCGAGTAAGACATTATCCGAGGCACAAGTAAACTACACCACCATAGAAAAAGAATTACTTGCAGTGGTGTATGCTTTGGATAAATTTCGGTTATAAATTTGAGGGAGCAAGTTAGTAGTGTATTCGGATCATAGTGCGGTTCAATATTTGATGGAGAAGAAAGATGCTAAACCGCTTTTGATTCATTGGGTATTGTTGTTGCAAGGATTTGATTTGGAGATCCGAGATAAGAAGGGTTGTGAAAACGTAGTGGCGGGCCATATATCTCGGATTCCATTGGAATGTATTGATGACACGACCGAGATTAATGAGAAGTTTCCCGATAAGCATTTGTTGACCGTGTCCACCGCACCATGGTATGCTCATTGTGTTAATTATTTAGCCACGGGTGCGATACTAAGTCATTGGATGAAGAAAAGAAGACAACAATTCATGGTCCAAGTGAAACAATACATTTGGGATGAACCGGACCTTTTCAAGATCGGAGCAGATCAGGTTATTTGGCGTTGCATACCGAAACGGAGGTATTGGAAGTGTTGACCCATGCTCATGCATTAGCTTTTGGGGGACACTTTAGTGGTTAGAAAACGGGGTATCAGGTCCTTAAATGTGGGTTTTATTGGCCCATAATTTTCAATGATGCATGTGAGTGTGCCTGACATTGTTGAAATTTCCAAAAGGTGGGTAGTATTTCAAAAAGGGATGAAATGCCTTTACAACTCATTTTGGTGGTAGAGATCTTCGAAGTGTGGGAGATTGATTTTATTGGTCATTTTCCGAGTTCAAAAGGATATTTATACATCTTAGTAGCGGCGCATTATGTTTTGAAATCGGTCAAAGCAATAGCTACAAGAACCAATGATCATGTCATGGCATGTAAGTTTGTTCAATCTCACATATTTGCTAGATGTGGGATTCCGCAGGTGATAATTAGTGATGGAGGGTCACATTTTAAAAACTTCAATTTTGGGAAGTTGTTAAAACGATACAATGTGAATCACCGGATTGCTACCCCGTATCACCCGAAAACGAGCAGGCAAGTTGAAGTGTCTAATAGACAAATCAAGGAGATATTGATGAAGATGATGCGGGTTGTGGGCATATCGGACCGTTTACAAGACTCCTATTGGTATAAATCCTTATCAGTTGGTGTATGGCAAGAGGTGTCATTTGCCAATGGAGTTAGCTCATCGTGCGTTATGGGCAATCAAGAGTGTTAATGTGGAATATAATGAGGCTGGTGAGCTAAGGAAGCTACAACTATGTGAGTTAGAGGAAATTCGAGATGAAGCGTATGAGAGTGCATCCGCATACAAGGATAAAACTGAAGAAGGTTCATGATGCAAAATTGCGTAAGAGGACATTTGAAGTGGATCAAAAAGTATGGTTCTACAACTCAAGGCTTAAGTTTTTTTCCGGGAACACTTAAAAGCAAATAGATGGGGCCTTGTGTGATTACGCGGGTGGATCGGTTTGGCGATGTAGAGATCGAGGACGTTCAAGACCAAACAAGACAAGTAGTGAACGAGCATCGGCTTAAACCGTATTTGGAAGGCAAGGATATCAACATGCTCGAGGTTGATTAAGTGGGTTACCTTCTACGCACACCGGATGAGGTGATTAATAAATAGGCCCAGGTTTGTGTAGTGTAGCTGTAGTTTTAGTTTTCTTTTGTTTTGTTTTAAACAATTGTACCGTTCTCGTCATGGAGTGTATTTAACCCAAGTGTGGAGGAGTTCTTATGAATTTTTCTCCGACACGATGTTGGGGACAACACGGGTATTTCATGGGGGTAGGGTATAATTTGTGTTTCTAAAAAATATTAATTATAAAAAATCTTAAAAATTAATTAATTAAAAAATAATAATAATAATAAATATAATGCCCAGTGGCCATCATAAGTTACGGTGCCAAACGTAGCTTACGGTGGGACTTGGGAGATCAAAGCTTTACGGTCACATCCCCATTGTCTTACGGTTTTCCTTACGGTACCAAGGCTACCTTAGCTTATGGTACCCACCGTAGCTTACGGTGGGCCCTGGCGATTGGGGTCCGGGTTTTAATAAAAAAACAAAAAATCTCATTTATTCACAACCACATACGGGCTTTCACTCCCCTTTTCACCACTCTTTCTTCTTCTTCTCTGCTAACAATCCCAAATCAAACCCCTAACTTCCATAGCTTCATCCCTTTGCCAAATCTTCAATACTTAACCAAATCTTATGATTTTTTGGTCAATCTTGACTAAAATTTTGCAAGGATTAGGATTTGTGCTCATTGTGAAGAATTCCACGTTTAGGCTATCAATTTTGGATATTTTTGTCCGAAATTTATGGGGATTAAGTGGGTTTTGGTTTATCTTGAAGTTCTTAGTATTCCTACACTATACAAAGCAAAGGTATGTGATTTCTTCTCATTATTTGTGGTACATTGTAGAATTGTAAGTCATTCATGTCTATGTTCTTGCACACTTGCTTGAAGTTGTTAGAATGTTATGAACTTGATGAGTTTTATATGTATTGTGGTTGTGGATGTCAAGTAAATGTGATAGAAACACAACGTTGGGCAAAACTTTACTAATCTAGTCTAAACAATGCACAAATTTTTACACAAAATGAATGTCATGTTGTCTCACATCCATCACCACAGTGACAAACAAGTGTGGGGATGTTTGGGTTAATGAGAAGAATCTAACTTGTGTTATTGTGGTGATTGTTTTGTAGATGGGTCGTAAAGGGAAAGGTGTAGCCGGGTCTTCTAGTAACCCGGAATACCAACCTAAACGAAGGAGGTTGGTGTTACAACGGGATGTGGAAGAAGAAGAAGAAGAGCAACAACAAACAAGAGGAGGTGGTTTATGTTAAACCAAATTGGACATCCGGTTCATTGTCAGATCAACCGGATAGATGGCAGCCGGAATTATTTCATGACAAGATAAATTCGTTGACCAATAGAAAAGAGGAGTTCATATGTGAGAAAGATGTCCGGGAAAAAGACTTTGGTCCTTTTGATGCTATCAACAAGTTCAAGGCATTAGGATGGGAGGCAGCCTTAAAGTGTTATGATGAAGATGAAAAGAATTTGTTCGCAAATGAGATTCAAGAGTGGATGGCTACATTGAAATGTCCACCATACAAGCCGTCGTCAGTGAAGTTAATTGGAACGATGAATGGCATTGACGTGACAATGTCATTCGAGACATTAAGATAAGTAGCATGATTTGATAGTAAGCCTGCAAACCAGTATACATTTCCAAGCTTAGATGATATCTATTTTCAACCTGAGAAGCACCCAATGTGGGACACAATGGTAGAAACTTTATTCTTGCCCGGAACAGGGCGTGGGAAACTTTACAGGAAGAACTCGAGAATCGAAGCAAAATTGATGTTGGTAATTTATTTACATAATGTAATTCCACGGATGGGTGACAAAGTGGAAGTCCGTTACCCCCAAGGTTTTTGTTTTGTATACCCTGTTGAAAGGACCTCTTATTCCATTCTAATACTTAGTGCTTAACAATGTGTGGATAGGGCGGAACAGTGTTGGAAGAAAGATAATACCTCACTTCCGATTGATTGTGGCTTTGTTAAAATTGTATGGTGTTATTGGTGCTGAAGATAAGGGAACACCCAAAAAAGCATAAGCCATTTGATTTGAGAAATTTGGGGGTTGGTTGGGAGTATAAGGAGTCGGAGAAGTACCACAAGTTGAAGAGTGATGGGCAAAGATGGAGGGCATTGAAGGCTGATGCAAGACCGTCGCTACCGGGTGAGGCGGATGAGCCATATACCGACGATGAAGCACCCCAAAGTGGGGATGAGGATTACTATGATAATCTGAGCGAACATGTTGCGATGGAGATGGAGGAGGTCGGGTCAAGCATGGTGCTCAAAGAAGAGGGCCACCTCGATCTTCGTATGTGACGGGGCGCCTTTGATTATGCGGATCAGCCATTCGACCCAAATTGGGCCCATCTGGGGACTATGCGGGAAGTTGTGGTCAACACACGACCGCCCCCGTATTATCATTGGGCTGATACTACTCAAGCTTATTTGATCATCAAACTTTTATGGGAACGAGTATGGAAAGGGCCGAGAAGCAACGATTCGACCAGCAAGAGACATGGAACCATACACATGCGTACGCATTCGAGCAGGAGATGAACAACAGGTACTTGGATGATAGGAATCGACGTATGCACGATACTTGGCATGCGGGTCAGCTGATTGTGGTTGACCCACCAATTGTGGATTACACTATACCGTATGATGGTAGTGTTTCATATCCTACACCGTTGTTGCATCACTCCATGTGGGTGGTTCCGCATCAAGACCAGGTTATGCATGAAGTTGTTCAACAATCTGAGGTAGGTGAAGGTGGTAGTAGTAGCGGGCAAGGTGCATTTGGGTTTGGAGAGTTTTCGGACGTCATGACGTCTATATTTGGACCACCTCAACCGTGGTACTACTGAGTTGCGCTGGCAACTACTCATGTTGTATATTATCTTATCTTGTACAGTTCCTTATTATTTTCATTGAAGATTGTGGTTTGGGTGGATGGGTGGTGTTTTGATGTTTTGTATTAAGGGTTGAGGAAGTTAGGGGTGTTCTAGTTAAGGTGTAAACATTATTATGTTTTTAAAAAAAGAGAGAAAAAAAAGAAAAAGGAATTGTGTTGTGTAGCGATCATTTCTTCCAAAGCCATACATTTGGACAATGTATCCCAAGTGTGAGGATATGGGAAATTTTTGAAAAATTTAACTACAAGCAAGTGTCGTCTGAATTAAACGCTTAACATTGTACCTAAACGACATACTGGCAACCCTTTTGTCCTTTCATGGTTAGCGTTTGGGCCACACTTTACTTGTTAGAAATTATTTCTTTGATTGAGAGTGGCAATGTGTGGTAGTGCATTAGAACTTGTGCAACAGATGCATTCCAAGGCCATAGCTTAGCATGCTTGTGAAAATGATAAGGCATTTAGGTAGCTTCGTCGCGATGTGTGCGAGTGTGGGAACTTAGGGGTTGGGCCTCATACATTACACATTTGAGCATGGTAGCGAGAGGGGTGGGGGTTTGGTCCATTACTAACCATATTTGAGCTTATTGCCTATCATTTGATAACCCGTACCATCCCTCCCAAAATTGTAACCCTTTTGAGAAGACCCGGCCAAGTAGTTTCTTTTGTTTAGTGTTTACATAGTTTCATTGAATTGGTCTTCTTTGTTTAAAAAAAAGAGAGAGAGAGAGAGAGAATACAAAAAGAATGAGAATAAATGTTTGTAGTGGTTTGAAAGAAAAGAAAAGAAAAGAGATTCAACATGTCATAGTTAGTTAGTCGTGTTTGTTTAGATGTAATAATAAGGCCGGGTCGGATCATTGCGCTACTTTACAGATATCCTCTCATTCCATACCTTAACATTGTAACACCCCAAAAATATTAAATAATAATAATAATATAAAATATATATATATGTATATATATATTTGTATTCAGTGTAAAAGTAAAATATATCACATCCATAATTAATTATTGGATGTGAGAATTTGCTAGTTATTTGCTAGATAACTAATAGAAATGTTTAGATAGTGCCCAGGCATATTAAACCAAAAACTTAGAGGGCTGAATTAGACACTTGGTAAAAGGTTAATATAAATAGGGAAAAATAAAAACCCAAAACACACAAATGTGTGTTGAGGGCATCAACCAGAACAAGAAGAAGGAGAAGAAGACCCCTTTCTAACCCTAGAATCCACAATCCATCAAATTGAAGGCTGAATCAAGCCCCAAATCAGTGTACAAATCGAGATTAAGGATCATCCAAGCTAGAAAACCATAAGGTATTTTGAATTTAAATGTTTAGCAAGGATTAGGAAGTTTGATGAATAATACAAACTTCAATATAAGCATCAATTGTAGGTGTGATAGCAAGTCATAGATGTATTTTAACCTAGAGGTAAACCTTTGATGAAAAATAGTGGTCAAAGAACACATATTTCTGTAATAGAATGATGTTGGATAATTGTGTTAATTGGGTTTTATAGATGAGCAAAGTATAGATGTTATGATTATTAACCTATGCTTATGAAGTTTAATAAACCGAGATTTTTATGTGAATAAGATTATATTCGGACTTACTCGTTTGTTATAGTGTAAATCTAAAGACATATGATGCCTTAAATTGAGATATTGAATGTAACGTATAAATCTGTATTTATATGAGTTCAATGAATTCTTAAATGAAAATGTTATGCTTGACAATATGAAAATCGGATGAAAAGCATATATGATGAATTTGATGAAGTTGGTAGCTAATGGTCTTCATATTGATCATTTTATAATTAAATGGGCTGTTCAATATAGGCAACTCGAGCGAGAAGACTGGTGATAAAGCCGAAAGCGATTTACACTAAAAGGAAAGCTCTAAGGTACGTGGCTTATTGTTTATTATGAATTTACTTATAATTCTTGTAGTAATATGTGATGAAGGAATCAATCCTGTTACATTGTGAAATAATCATTTAATTGTATGAAAGCGATGGAGTTCGCTAAATACGATTAAACACGTCAATAGTATAAAAATAATAATGATTTGATCGTATGCAAGCAAATGGAATTTGCTAATACGACCAAACGGGTAAAATAATTTGAAAATAACGGTTTGATCGTATAAAAGCGATGGAGTTCGCTAATACGACCAAACGGGTCAATTTATATAATAATGATTGGCTTGACGGTATAAAAGCGATGGAGTTCGCTAATACGACCAAACAGATCAAACAATGTGAAAAACAAACGGGTCAATTTATATAATAATGATTGGTTTGACGGTATAAAAGCGATAGAGTTCGCTAATACGACCAAACAATGTGAAAAACGGAGGTTTGATAGTATAAAAGCGAAGTAGTTCGCTAATTTGACCAAACGGGTCAAATAATGGAAAAGAATGGTTTAAATGTACAAAAGCGGTATAGTTCGCTAACACGACCCAATAGGTCAATAAAATGAAAAATGATGGTTTGATCGTACAAAAGCGATAGAATTCACTAAAGTGATCAATAAGAGTTGAATAATAAAAGAATGAAAGTTTGGTTACGAAATACGATGGATTTCTTTACAGAAACCAAACATGTAAAAAATTGGTGGAGACAATTGCTAAGAGATTGTTTAATAAATCTTTTAGACAAAGACTTGACAAAAGGGTAGAATTGAAAAAATAGCCAAAATTGAATAACGATTAAATAAATAACAAGACGAAGTTTTATAAAATTCAAATATGATTAATTCGAATGTTGGAATTAAGTTTAATAAATAACGGTTAATGGGCAGATCATGTAGGAAGAAACGGAATATTTAAAGGATAAACGGTTAAAAGATACGGATAATTTCGTGTCAAAACGGCAAACAAAAGAGGAATTCTGTAGCAAGCCACCGTAGGCTACGGTGACCCACCATAGCTTACGGTGAGTTGCTGCTGTAACTTAACTAATTTTTTGGACCGTAAGACAGCAGCTCATGACTGTAAGGACTGACCGTAGCTTACGGTGGGTTCTGTTTTAAGAAAATTTTGATCTATTTGTCAAGCCACAATTTAATAGTCAGTTATCTTATTCAAGTTATATGTATTACATAATTAGAGTTCTAAATAAATGTTCCCATTGTAGATGAATCACTTGCTAACGTGGATGCTCATCAAGACGTTTACAGAACCGAACACTTCTAGCATTTTTGCTTCCGCTTTAGTCTCTTTGGGTTTATGGATTTTAATGTGTGGTAGTGTTCACGACTAGTTTTTGTAATAACAAATTATGTCAAAAAAATAGAGACGTACTTCTGTAATAACTTTATTCGTACTAACTTAATTATATAAAAATATATAATGTTTTTCCTAAACATCGAGTTAGGGTGTTTTAAACATTTAGCCTCGTTACAACCTTTTAAGTCCTTTTGATTTACATGCATGCTTATGTGTTTATCTAGGCGAAGGTTCGATTTTTGCACAAGCTTATTATTCTAAGATCATGCATATGCTTTGAGTGTTTTCTAACACATTTTTGCTAGTTACCAAATATCACCGAGAGAAGTGTCATTGTGAGGGGTTGTTGTGTGGTTAATAGTGGAAAGCTTGTAAAAGAAGACGGGTACTTATTTTGTTTGGGTCGCTATAATGTGTTAAGTTTATTATGTGATTGATCATTGATGGTTGTTTTGAATGAGTTGCTTGGGGGCAAGCAACAGTTAAGCGTGGGGATGTGATGGGTGGACCGTAGGACAACCATTAAATGATATAATTATAATTATAACTGTATGTTTATGTGAGTTATTTTAAGGGATTGGATGACTACGGTGTGTTTGTCATGACAGGTACAAGTGGTGCAAAGGACGCATTTAAAAGGAAAGCTTGGTGAAGAGTAGGAGTGGTACGGAAAATGAAGTTATTGAAGAAAATCAAGAAGTCAAAAGCTGGGCACTATCGTAGCTTATGGTACCCACCTTAAGCTACAGTAGACATAAATGAAGAATTCTGCCACCGTAAGACAGTAGCCACCCACCGTAGTCATTTGAAGACCACCGTAAGCTAGGATGGCCACCGTAGCTTGCGGTGAAGGCAGACGCTGAATTTTGGTTTTCTTTAAAGTTGTTGGTGAGGAGTCACTCTTTGATATCTTTTTCACTATTTTCGTTTCAGAACTGGTAGGGGGCAAAATTAGGTGTTCTAACATTATTTTTGATGTTTCTATCATTGCTATTTCATCTTTGATTCATGTGAACAACGGGATTGAAGTGATGATGATCAACCAAACGATGTGTGGCTAGTTTCCTTTATGTTTTCCCCGGATTGTAAGGTTTCTTATTGAATGATTGTTATTGTTTATGTTATTTGTGGGATAGTAATTTGATCATTTTGATTGTATTGCTATGGTGATTGTGAGTTTGATTAGTAATTGTTTATATTGTCAAATTTCGTGTTCTAAACCATTAGTTCTTAGTGCCATAGGCAATCAGGATTTATTTGGAGGGATTCGGGGTTGGCTATATGAAACTAGTTATCAGTGACCACCTTGCGTTTTTGTAATACAAGTACTTGGTCCCCTTTTATCAAAATCAAACACACACTCATGAACTATGTCTATGTAGTTCATCCCAATTAAACTTTGACATTATCATTCATTAAAAACCTGAAACAAAGGAAAGCATTCCTTCTCATTTCTGAATCAAATCTTGTTAAGTGATAATTAGTTAAGTTTAGTTCTACAAACCAAACAACCAAACCTTAAAATTAATTTTCTGCATTTTAATTTTATTAGTCTTAATTTACAAGCTACTTAGTAAACACATTTTCCACAAAATCCCTATGTTCTATACGCATGTGTCTCGGATGCAAACTCCTGCGGCCCCATTTACTCGGAATCACCTGCCATGTGATCAAGCGTGCAAGCATCTTCTCGGACACGCATGACCGGGCACTCGTGGTACATGACCATGCGCACTTGACTTTGTCGCCCAATCACCCAGGTGCTTAACCATACCTTGCAGTTGTCGTCATGACTAGAGTTGAATAGTGCACAGGAGTGCACTTTATGGCGCACGGTCGTAAGCTTTTGTAAAGTTGTATAAAACAAAGTAGAAACAATTTGATCATTAACTATATATTTTTACAAGCTTCTAGGCGATTTTGGGGCTCCGGAAACAGCCTACTTTGGGTCGGATTTAAGCCTCCTAGTTGCAAAGAAGCCTATTAACATCCATTTCTTCTAATCCTTGTTTGCCTATGATTTGAATCCTTGTTCTTTCCATGATTTTGGTTGCATTTCAAGCATTGATTGGATGTATTTTGTATTATTGTAGCCTTTGTGCAAAAGCACCATGTTACTTGTTCCATGAACAAACATTAGTATGTTAATCTTATTTGTATGAAACTTTGGCACAATTCATCATATGGCAAACATTTTTCATTGATGTTGAATTCTTGATTGTATTTGGTTATCTTGGATGATTAATGAATGTTTAGATAGAATATGTTGAAAAACCCCTTCATTAAGCAGTTATTAGTAAACTATTAACTTGTTAGTATATTTACACCATGAAACTAGAATTGGGTATTGGTGTAATAAAAGGTAAATCAAATGTTAATAAATATTACTTTCTTGCACGTATGCACCCTACCAGTTAGATGGTGTTGTTACAAGTCCTTGACATGGTTCATGATCATTGTTTAGGGGTTCTGGTTGAAATCACTATCTTGGTAGATTTGTGTTCAAGGTTTTAAAAAGAAATAGTTTATGACATGGTCTACTTTATGCTTGTCTCTATGGTTGTGTTATAGGTATTACTAATTTCCATGATTAAGTGAGGTTAGGAAACTATTAATGGATGACTAACTTATCCTTAGAAGATTTGCATGAAAATGTATCAATAACACATTAACGAATGATTTTAGGTGGCTAAAGTGTGTTTATCACATTAGCTTTCCGAGTGATTATCATGTTAGGATTCTCGAAATGGGTACTAGTTGTTTATATAATTGGAAGATTGATCAAGTGCCTTTGTAACATGTCCGACTTAGTTAGCATGCTTAGGTTGTTTGTAAAACGAGATTATATATATATATATATATATATATATATATATTTGAAGTCTTTTATGTTTTAGATTAATTTAATTAAAAATTTCATTCACCTATCTTTTTACAGGTAAAATAGTGATAACGGTGTACCATTCATGTATTTGTCTGTCACACCCTGACCCGCAGCGGATATGGTAGTCGGGACATGATTGGGTTTTCATCAAAGCTCATGAAATTTACTATTATAAATGTTTCATATATATTATTATTTCAAATTAAAAAGAAATATTCCAAACAATACAAAGTCCATACAAACACAAAACGTTCTAAACAAGATATTCAAGTAACGCTTTATTTTTCTTCTAAGGCCCATTCCTATGTGTTCCTTTCTTCAACCTGATCACCTGTATCATGAGTAAAAATAGAGATTTGGGTCAACATAAGTTGGCGAATGAATCCCGTTTAATCGTTAGAAAGAATTTGTATGTTTATTATTGTAATAAAATGTGCATTAACCAAATATGAGCAACGTATATGTAATATAAACCACAAACCACATAATCATCTAGCAATGTACATGTGAGCACGATAAGCGATGTGCTGTGAGATCAAGGCTCAATCAAACAGAGCCGATCTAATTAGGCAACGTGACGCTCTACCCGTATGAAACGGGGAACAAATGGGCCTAATGTCATAGCTTGACTGAAATGAGAAAATATAACCATGGATAACAACACACAAAAATATCACATAGCACATTAGATCATATAATGGTAATAGCACGAGAGTTGAATAAGTAATATAAATAAAACGACACATGATACACCCCAAACGTGTAATAAAAAGGGGAGTTGTAAGAATTCACTCACAGTGGGTGCGTTGTTGATTTGATGAAGAGTGCGCACGATTTAACGTTAGAGATACCAACCGATGTGAAAAGTTACCCTAAATATTCATGTAATAATTCGGTAAATATATATATTAGTTAAAGTTATATTTCTACCTTTATTAAATATTTTAGATGGTTTTTATTGTATTTATTACTATATTTTGATGTTTAAAACAAAGTTATTTAATTATATTTTTTATAATTTTTAAGGAAAAATAAACAAAAGCTTAATTAAAAAAATATGTTTTTATTCGCTTTGAACCGGCCGGATATACGCTGCGTGTGAGGATCGAACTTGAGACCTCTAGTTTACGTGCACGCAGCTCTACCAACTGAGCTACGTGTCTAACCTGAAATATATCCGATTTTAATTAATATATACATCCTAAGGTAAACCATATTTTTAGTTAATTAAAAAGGTTTGTTAAATTACAAAAACCGTGCGTATAACCGGACTCGAACCCGCGATCTGAGCTTCGTGTTGCACACAGCCGACCAATTGGGTTGTGTGTCTAGCCCGAAGGATATACGATTTTAATTACTATTATATACTATTTGAGTTGCTTTATATATTAGTTATAAAAAGGGGTTATAATATATAGAGAAATCAGCAGCGTATACGAGACTCGAACCGGCGACCATCTAGTTAACATGCACACAGTCCACCACTGGACTGTGTGTCTAACCCGGTTTAAGTACCGGTTTTAATTCCTCTTAAACACGAACTTCATTTCATCTTCTTCTTTTCAAAACATATACACTGATAAAACCAACTGAATTGATTGTTTTAAACTTCTTTATAATCTAATTGCTTAGACGCGGTGAAGATGGAATATAAAGAACGGAGAGAGTGAGAATTATACCGATTTGAACTGTGGTGTTTTTCCGGCAAAGATTCCGGCGAATCTCGGACTTCCGGCGAAGTGCAGATGAAGAAACAGTGGTCGTAGAGAGTTAGAGAGGGTATGCGCGTTTTCTAATTGAGTTCAGAGGGTCTCTATTTATAAGGAGAGGTAGTGGTTTAATGTTGTTTAATGTTTCGGTTTCGGTCAATGATCGATGATGACATAACTGAATTTCAGGGAAATTAACTCATAGATTAAGTTGAATCTTATGATTGAAAATGGTTACATACGGTAATTGCAACAGACAAATGTTTCTTTGAATTGATTGCTGGAATCAAGCTTTGACTGTTACAGAGCGGGTGTTTTTGAAATTTGATTTCAGAAGGTTGTTTTGATATAAAACTTATTTGATTTGGGATTGTTTCAGATATGTGTGTGTGGTGTAGTGGTGTATATATAATAGGCACACATCACGCTCCTCCTTCTTCATGCTCTTATAATGCCCTAGAAGACGGTATTAGGATGTTATCACGCCCCTTCACACCACTATAATACCCTAATGGTCTAATTGATCGAAATGATAAATTGTAGTAAAAACTCTCTATAAATGGTACATACTATTGAGTTTTGACTAACAATTTAAGAACACTTAGTTTTAATCTTAGATCATATGGTATGAGCTAGTGTCCCGTGCCACGTATGCACTATGGCGCCCCTAACATTGTTGTAGAGGCGCTATATGGAGCATTATAAGGGAGTCCGCGAGCACAATAATGAGCTCCAACGACATGTTTGGTGGGGCCATAAATATGTTGACCGTTTGAAAACGGAAATAAAATCAAAATATTAAAATTTATAACCTTTATAAAATACGCATTTACATTACAACTCACACTAAAATTTTCACTCAGGTCATCTTATATTCTTCCATTCTTATATCATATTTTTTGTTCATCAAAATTTCAAATGGCACACCGTTGGACCAAGGAATACGACATCGCTTTGTTTTTGAGAGCCTCTCAAATCTCACACACATTGATCTCTTTCATAGCCATTTGAAATTTGATGAACAAAAGTGATGTCGTCTTCCTCGGTCCAACGACGGTTGAACACGAGTTGCGTTGAAATTGTATTAAAATTGTGTTCCAAAACGAAAGAGAACAACGTGTGTGATATTTGAGAGGCTCGTTCGTTTTGGAACGCGGTTTTGACACAATTCATCAACAAATGGGTGTAACAATCGTAATGTGCATCAAATTACTTATAGGTTTTTGATGATTCGAACAATTTGTGCAAGATTTGAGAGGCTCTTTATCGATGTGTTGAACAGTGAAGAGTGTTTAACTAAAAATGAGGCTATTGACGCGGCACGTGTCAAGTTCCAACACTTTCAAAACACTAGCTTTCGTCATATTTTGGCTTGGAGAATTTTGCGAGGCCATTTTAATTTAAGTTGTTTTTTTTAATTAACTTTTAAGTATTGTTTTCAATTAAGTTGGATATAATTTTTAATCTTAATTTAATGGTATTTTTATGTTTTATCTTCGTTAAGTTGGTTTGTAATTTTTTATTCTAATTTAACGGTATCTTTTATGTTTTATCTTGTTTTTATAATGTTTATTAATTTAAAATAAATCTAATTAAAAAATTAAGTAATGATGAGAGGGCTTTACGGAGTTTTATTGCACTGCATGATAGTTACTGATAAAACCCTTTGCTTGCATGTCACCTACTTGATGCTGATGTAACGTGATCCCAAATCATATAACCTTATAATCTATTATGCACTTTTGCCACCTATCATGTTACAATCATTTATGATAACCTTTGATTATTTTTTAGTAGAAATCTTAGGTTCAAAATTAGTTTTTACTTGTTTCTATCTTACCCTTAAATGTCACTTATCTAACTTAAATCCATGGTTAATGATCTCACTAGTTGGTAGATAATTATTAGAATCCGTAACTTTTTTTAGTTTATTTGCTTCTCAGGGTGGAGGTATGCCTTACGTATTAATCATAAATACTCAAGCTAACTCGCTAATAGAATTCTGACACTTCAAAATACCAAAAGTACTCAATTCTAGAGGAGATACCTTACCCCAAGTATACACCACATTTTTTTTTTATTTTTCTTATAAAATATACAAAAAAATAAACATTTAAATGAAGGGAAAGGCATTTTCATTAATATAAAAACAAAAAAAAAATAAAAAGCTAACCAAAAGTAAAAAAAAATACAAATAAAAATAACACCAGAAGCTGCATACTCATCCCCATCTTGCCGTGGTTTCACAATTGCATTCAATATAATCGACAAGTATGATTCGTCGATACTATCATACGGTTCCATGAACAATTTGATGTTGTGATCCTTTTATTTTGCCAACATGATTTAGCATGGTTGCGTATAACCTCTCAACACTTTAAGTGGTTGGAGCCTTGATGGTACTTTTGTTGGAAATATTAATGAGGAACATACAAATTGGTATGTTTTCTTCATCCCACATTGGTGGGGGGAGGTGAAAGTTGAGTGTGTTATAAAGGATTACACCTTATGTCCTCAAAGTGTTAAATGGGTTGAGAAGTGGGTCAAGCCCACACGCGCGTCGAGCCGAGCCGCGAGCTCGCGAATGGGCGCGTTTGAGACGCACTTTGCACTTCGCACGTACACTGAGGAGCTTTTATTTTTAGCTAGGGTCCGGTTCAGGTGTGTTAGATGTGTGGATCGAGATAGAGCTGAGTTAAGATTGAGATAGAGATGAATTCGAAACAGTGGGGGTTATCTCCATCAATTCGAATTCGTATGGGATTAGTCTAGGAATTCAAATTTGAGATGGATATCTCTAGGAGTTTATATTCGAATTAGTTGATAATGTATCCCATTCTCTGTTGAAATCCCAACCTATAAATAAAAGCATCTTGCTACCCATTCCAAACCAAAATTTTCGCAGCCTGTCATCTCTGTGTTTCTGTTTCTTCTCCAGCTTCTGCGTTTTCTGGTTTCCATTGCTGTTGGAATACCAGATCAGTTCTGCATTAAATCCTGGGGGTTTACGCTGCAGCTCACAGCAATACGAGCGCGTAAAATCCTTTAGACAGGAATCATCCGTGCAGTTCAAGAATCTCGGTTTCTTAAATCGCCATGTTGGTTTTAGTTTTTGCGTGTTATTTAAATTCGTCCGATAACGGGACAGTCTTCTTCTACCTTTCTTCAATCAGTTTGTTCAAGTTGGAATAAACTGGCTTGGCCAATAACTCGGTAATTAATAATAAAATAATTAATTTTCTGTTTGATTAAACTGTTTTCAACAACTTTTTCTTGTTTGCAGCTAAAGCCTCCTTCACAGCATCCAAATCCAAACTTCCCTTCGGCCAACGTTGTTTCTATAATTGGTTTTGAAAAACGTACATACATATATAAATAATGCAATAATGAAAAAAAAAGAACATAATGTAAAATTTTATAAAAATAATATCGTTTGTTTGTAACATCCATTGAAACGATTATTTTTTTAGTTAAATCCTCCACTTCCAAGACACTTGATCAACGGTGCGATAGTTTCCACCAACTAAACCCGTAAAATGCTAGAGAGCTTTTCTCCCAAACGAACCACTTTTTTTGTTGATTTCCTCTTTTTTTCGGATATGAATATAATTTATTCGTTTCGCTCGGTTTGTGTATTTTTGTTTAGGTTTGGCGACAACCTCCACATCGCCTTGTTCTTCATCTTCTTGTATATTGTTATGTTGTTCTTGATCTTATTTATCACTTGAACTCTTCTTCCTCGCCTTCCTCTTCCGATTTAGAAGTTGGGTCACAATAACGTAGGTTTTGGTATGGGGGTTAAGGTCACCGCGTAACGGTCCATTGTGAATTCTTGAAACGTTAAATGGCCACATGCGATTTGCATTGGGGAATAATGGTTGAGATTGTGATGGCATTGGTTGGGTTGGAAACGGTTGGGTGGGCGACGATTCGGTTCGTCTTTGACCAGGTTGAATCGATTGGATTTTCGGTATATTTTTTTTGGCTTGGTTGTATATTTTTCAGAAGAAGAGTCTTCCATTTAAAAATGTAGAGCGTTTAAAACCGTAAACAGTATAAAAATGTGTAAAGGGTAGAAAATGTATGATAAAAATGTATAATATTTTAAGTTATATATAGTTTTGTAAAGTTTAATTTTTTATATTTTTTTATTCCAACGGCTACAATGCCGTTACCCAACGGCTACACGTCGGAGTTCCCATAGCTAGTGCATTTACTTGATTACCGTATTCGGCTAGGTGGGGGCGGTGTACACCTCTTACCTTGTCTGATATGTATTTACCTTGTCTGATAGTATCCGGGTATCCCACTCTCTTCACCCTTATGGTTTTGAATTGGTGATCGTTCTTGGAGGATGATCACTCTTGGAAGTTGTTTTATTAGTTTACCAGAATGTGAACTTCCTTTTTATATAAAATAGCTATGATATGACACAACACTTTAAAATGGTTTAGAAAAATAAATCATTTGTTTCTCTTAATACTTCTTTTAAAGACATGTGTACAGAATTAGGTATAAATACAGCTTTCCTATCTTAAATGTATTCTCCCATTCAATAATAAAATAAAATAAAGTTCCTTATTTATATTAATTTACATATGTACAGCAATTTATGTTTCAAGTGAGTACAAAAATCATTGATGAATTATATACCAATTTCTTTTTGGTAAAATTGTGATCAAAATCAACCTGTGGGTAGCGTTCAACAACTTTTCATTTTCAATAGTTTTCAACAATTAAACTATATCTTCAAATTATTATTATCAAGAAAATGTCAACCAGATATTATAAATAAGAAAAAAACTGATATGGTGTTAATGTTTTTTGTCTGTTTTTCTTAAAATCCTTTCTTACATCTAATATTCATAATAGACGTAAAATGCTATCCTCTTAAAAGAAACAATAAAAATTTGTATTGATTAATATTATATAGATAAATTCATAGTAGATGTAAAATGCTATCCTTTTAAAGAAACAACAAAATTTTATATTGATTTATATTTATATATAGATAAACAGAAAATGTAATTAATAGTTACGTTATTTAAATTTTAAAAATTTACTGACGATCTTTATTAACAATTCGTGCATATTGTTTTAAATTGTAACGATAATTATCATCCTAATAACTAAAAGATAAACAGAGAAAATGATAATATAATATTTAAGATGCGTATTTGCTCAAATTCAAATAAGAACAAATGAAATTTTAAAATCATAAAAATAACTTTAATAAAATCAGCAATATTTTTATAACCATACAAACAGTTGAAGTTTAATAACGTTGTGAAAGTTTATTATAAATATTCAACTTTTTAAAATAAAATGAGTTAATGGAATTTATATGAAATTTGATTACTATTAATTATTAAACGATAATCTTTTTCAAGTTAAGTTAAATGAAACAATTATGAAACTTGATTATTATTTGATTTTTTCACATTTAACTTCTACTTGATGTTAATATTGAGAAAATAAAAGTAATAATTAAATAATAATCAAGTTTCATACATCTTCCATTTAGATAGTTTATTATCAGAAAAAGTTATAAAAAAAATCACAAGAATTGAATAATATTGAAATTTACTTGGCTTTTGTAGTTAGAAAAAAGTGAGGGGATTTAGTGAAACACTAAAGAAACTTGATTAATATTTAATTATATATGTTTTTTCTAACACGCCAAATTCAACTAAACTCCATTACAACAAAAAAGCACATATAGAAATAAAAAGTACTAGGTTAGTTTCGCGTATGTTACATGGGTTGAACAATTTAAACTATATAAGAAATATTTCTTGTAAATGCAAATCAAAGACGGAGACATTTATATACTAAATTGACATAAATGAGGTAATATAAAGATCATGTATGTTAGCATTACACAATTTATCAGAGAAATATTCAAATTGTTGTTGAAAATAATACAAAAATAAATATATTGTATAATACTTATTATTGTATTTATGTATAACATTACATTTAATAAGAAATAAAAAGTTACAGTTATAATTCGCACGTTACCGAAAGTAATTTGAATCCAAAAAGTATTCACATAATTCATAAATTTCTATATATTTATTTGTACACAACATTACATCTTTTATTCATAACTTTATCATCTCTATCTAGAATTATTAGTTTTACCCCGTTTCTACTTTTAATCCTTCATAATGCCACATACAATTGACCATGGATGAATCCAGTAGTGTTAAAAACAAACCAGCCTTGAATAGTGACTTGCCTTAGCTTATATTAATTGTCATTACAAAAGCGATAAATAGTAGAAATGAAGATTAGTGGATATATGGCCACAATGCAACATAACAAAATTGTAATCAATTAGAAATTACAAACATAAATATATAGTAACATCGGGTATTGAGATGCTATAAATACTATGGAAAGATGAGATTAAAATAAAGATGGAATGAAATAAAAATATAGACAAATGCGAACTTGATCATGTAATTTAAAAATAATGTATTATTAATGACAAAAATTAAATAAAATGTATAAAAGAAGAAACTATAAGTGATAATATATCCTATATCATTAAGCTAATAAGTTTAATATAAAATTTATAATGAATTTATAATTATTGAATTAAATGATCTAATCTTATATCTCCCTAAAGTGATATTTCGAAAAATTATATCTCTCTAAACCTCTAAGTTTAATGATCATGATAGATTATTGATTAATAATATAACGTGTCAACATATATAACGTCATCATATTTATATCACTTTATTTTGAAAGGAAAAAAAACTCGCTAAAACTATACGCTCTAAAAGATATAATTCTATTTCTATTAGGTGCATACGTTCCTCTATAAAATTATATCTCTATCCTATATCATTAAGCAAATAAGTTTAATATAAAATTAATAATGAATTTCGTATTATTGAATTAAATTTTTTTCACTAAATGTATTAATTTTTTTTTTTGAATTTAGGATTTAACTATTACCGAGATTTAAGGATTAATTATTTTTTGAATTTCGGATTAACTATGAAACTTAAGGGATTATGTTTTAGGCGGGAAATAGAATTCTAGATAGTCCCAATGATTGTCATGTGTCGCAAATTGGTTTACTTTATTATATGTATAGATACACACGGTCAATGGAAAGATAAAATGAACCTATTATCGGTTCTTGTTTTATTAGAAGTTTTTAAGTAGAATGGATAAATTTAAACATCAAATTTAATGTCAAATTATACTTTTATAGTACTTTTTTATAATCTTGGTAATTTAATATCAAATTTTGTTGTATAAATTTCATGAAATCATATCAAGTTTAGGTTTGGAGAATAGTATATTTGACCTGGAAATAAAATATTCATTTAGATTTGTTGTTTGGATCTCGGCCTAAAAAATTAGTTTAATAATTCGGGCTTTTAATATCATTTAAAGTGAATATGCCACAATTGAGTGCTTGTGTTCAATGATTAATAAATACCTATAAATAAATAAATGTTCTTACATGACTATGAAAACGTATATAGATATTCTATAACATGTAATAATAGATACAACTGGAAATAAAAAGACACTTAATAATTATTAAGTAAAAATAAAATAGAAAATCAGTTCATTTAATAGATAGATGTTTATCCATATTGAGAAAATCAGATTCATGTATTATATTTAATTTTTATATGTCATGAAGATTTAAAAATGTTGATGTCATCATAATGAAGATTTAAAAAAAAATATAAAAACATTGGAAATAAAAATATCAAAAATATGGTAAATAACATTTCAACACAGAATATGAGAGAAATTAGAAAATAAAAATGTTTTATTAAATATTCCGTAGTATATGATTTGATTATTTTAACTGCACATATTATAACTTCAATCTCTATGTTTTGCTAGTTTGAGAATTCTATATGTCACTCTTTCGCCTTTGATAATTTATGTTTTATACAAACACTTCAACTCACTTGCAACACATCGGGTCTAAGCCATCTAAGCCGATTTCGCATCAATTGCACGCGTGTTTGAACCAATGGTTGCAACTTGTTCTTTACTCAAAACGATAACGCACAACCACATAATATTCTTGACAACAATGGAAAATGATGGGTTCCTTTCAATATAGTTTAAATGGGTCCATCTTTAATTTGATCATTCCTTTTTATCAAAGGAAATCTAGTCTATAAGGTCATAATGAGTGATGTAATAGTATGGTCCATGAAAAGCACATCTACCAAACTTTATGTATCATTGATCCAACATTAACACCTACACATATTCAAGGTAGTATTAAGCAAATGTTGACTAACACCATCTCAGTTTTATCAAATTAAAGCCAAGACCTTTTGCGTCATCTAACCTCTCGTAAATCAATATTGTTTGTTTTGCTATGAGCAGCGACCAACAAGGGGTAGCCCGCTCTAGCGGTATTGTAAATTTTGGAAAAATCTGACGTTTTTTTCGATTTCACTGCCCCTAAAGAAAAGAAAGATTTGAAACATTGTAATTTGACGTTTTTTCTAGATCCGCCACTTGCTATGAGGAGCTCACAAATATCTATATTTGGTTCTCAAGTGTAACCCTCCCAGAATATCATCAATCATAGATTGCACTCATACAAACATGTTTAACTGAATACGCTCAAAATACCTAAATAATATTTGAGTTTACTTAGAAACTCAACAACTCTCCTTTAACAACCAATATCAAATTTGGTTATTATGTTGCTACTTTACTGAACTTGTTGTCTTGCAATAATATCAAGATTCACTAATAGTAAAAACTTTATATAAAATATAAATAAATGAAAATATGTGGGTGGGGGTTGGGAAAAGGCCCACTAAGGGAAATGATACGAATTAATGAACTCTTTTATGTTTAAATAATAAAAAGCCCAGCTCAAAATTCCAATTGCACCTTCACTTTTCATCTTTTTTATAAAAAGGTTTTGCTGCTAATTATCTGACACTTTCTGCTGGACTTGATGTTAGTTTAGTGAGTTATTGAGTACACTTCTAAGATGTTCATGCATGCTACGTAGCTATGCTCCCTCAATATCAACAAAAAAAGTCCACTTTTCTTCTAAAATATTTCTCACCAAAAGGAGCTAAAAGTCACCAATCTAGCATGCAATAATGTTATAACATAATTAAGTGGGCGTCAAAAGCTTGATGAATATACAAATAAATAATTGAGTCCCTCTAGCATATGTCACGGGTTCAAATCCAGCTCATACTCATCAGGGTTGTATCTGAGAATTCAAATGACATGTATGATTATAAAAAACGAACCCCAAAAATATACACTTACTTATAAAAAATAGTCAAAAGTTAATTGTGATAATAGTAAACAAAACAAAATTATCATAGTAAAACGATCTATATTACATAGTTCAACTAATCCTGGGGCATTACTAGCATTTTCTGAAGTAAAGTTGTTGATTTACTATTCATAATCATATTGCCACAATGACCTAATCTCCCGATTCCCCTGATCGACACTCGAAAGAGCGACAAACTGATTTAATATCGATTGCCCAGATGACTTAATCACCGATGATGTAATTGATCAAATAACCTTAAATCGTGTTGTCTTGTTGATAGTCAATGCCTTCAACCCTATTGCCGACGCTCAAAGGTCAATGATTTGATACTCTGGTCGTAAGAAGTGGGAACTGAATCGGTAATCACATGTTTCACGTTTATTTTTATTTCTTTTAATTCTCTTTTGCCGCTAGTTATTTTTTAACTAAGTTTAAACATTTAAATTTTTAATTAGATTAATTGGGTTAAGTGACAAATGAGTTTAGATGGGCTAAAGCTAAAAAGGTTATGGGGTATGTTTAATTAGATTAGGATTTTAAATAGGTTAATGTGTTTAAATTGGGTTTTCAAGTTCATAGATTTTTGTTTTTAAAACAATTTATATAGACAAAATTGCATAAATCAACCTTTATCTTGTATTCAATCTGCACTTCGTACCTTTCACTATGAAATCTACAAAAACCAACCTTTATGTTTATGTTTTGCTACAGGTTCAACCTTTAACACAAACTCTATTAATATTCTTGGTTAAGTCACCTCACATGCAAAGCATGTGAGGGCTTTTTAGTCATTTTACTTATTCTTTTAATATTAGTTTTTTAAATAAACTACAAGCGATAATTATTCTATAAATAAGAGATCAAGGAGTACAAACTGTTTGTTTTCTTAAAGAAATTGCAATATGGTCCCTTATTTAAAAAAAATACTTACCATTTGTAGTTTATTTTAAAAACTAATATTAAAAGAATAAGTAAAATGAGTAAAAAAGCCCTCACATGCTTTGCATGTGAGGTGACTCAACCAAGAATATTAACAGAGTTTGTGTTAAAGGTTGAACCTGTAGCAAAACATGAACATAAAGGTTGATTTTTACCGATTTCACAGTGAAAAGTACGAAATGCAGTTTGAATATAACATAAAGGTTGATTTCTGCAATTTTGTTTGGGCCCTGATATAATGGACGACGCGCAGTCTCACCTCCCGTACATGACCAAGACCGGCCCTGCTGCAAATGAGTTTACTTGATGGTAAATGAGTTTATATGGGCCAAAACTAAAAAAGTTATTTATATGGGTTAGGTTTTTAGAAAGGTTAATGAGTTTTAAAATGTTATTGGGTATTAAACTTTATATATTTTTGTTTTAAACAATTTTATATATAAAATATTTATAATAAAAATTAGGCCCCCGAGATAATGGGCCCTATACAGTCTCACCTCCCACACACCCAAGGTATGCCTTTTACCTTTAACCCCTAAACATTGCGTGATCAATTGATCTCATTGTTTAGTAAGGCCTTGGTAGGGTCACATAAGTTTGATATACATCTATAAAAAAAGCTTTGCTCAATCTGGCTTGCTAAGTCCAGCATGTCCCAAGGTCAAGTTATTTGAGCAGGTGGAGGTGGTTAAGTTGAGGGGCTCAATGAATAAGTTCATTTGGGCTAGCTTTTGTATCTATTTCGTCAAACAAGTACATAAAAAAGGGATGGTTGAGTCGCCCGAAAAATCATTGCAAGTGGAAGTTTATGTGTTATTTAGGTGTAAAAAAAAATGTAGTTCAAAGAAAAGAGTCGACGATTTTTAAGAGTAAAATGCAATTTGCATCCTTGTAGTTGTCTATTAAGGCACATTGAGCCCCAACTTCTAATATGTAGTTAATACCCCGATATATCAGCGATATATCGGTTATCGGTCCACTACCAAGATAATGGTGCAGAATATCGGTCAGCATATCGGTACAGAAAATATCGGCGACCGATATTTGACCAATATATCACCGATTTTCCCGATATTAGTACCTTTCTACTTAGTTCTACCATTTGTCTTTCTTCTTATTGCTGTTATTAGTGTTTTAAATCTTAATTGTTAGTTAGGGGCTCAATGTACATAAAATATCCTAAATCAGATTATTGTTTATTTTAAAATAACTTTTGCAGTTATATTTGATTCACTAGATGTGCTAAAAAGATATGGACAAAATATGTCTTGGTTCGGCCCAGTCTAACCCGTTTCAACCCGTACAAAAGCACCCAATAACTGAACACTTGTTTATGTATTTGCATACATAAAAATCGAATCAATAACCCTTCAACAAAAGTCTCAACCGAGAGATTTAAAAACAACAAAACCAATCCTATCCCTTTAACATCAAATTTACAGTATCAAAAAAGCCAAAACTAGTTAACGAATGTTTCCAAGAATCATTCACGGATCGGATTAGACTTCTCCTAACTTACCTTATATAATTAGTTATGTTTATAAATCAAAATAACATTAATGAAGTACCTTTTAAGAGGGAATATGGTTGACTTTTTCACTTCACACAGATGGGAAGTGTTTGTTGAGGTTGAATGGCAATGAATAGAATTCTTCACTTCTTGCATCGGTTTTGAACGATTGAAATTTATCCCACCAATGTTTGCCGCGATCTTTCCTTATCGAATTGTCTTTTTTGGGAAGCGTGGTGTCCAAAAAGTAAGCTAAAATGCCGGCCACAAATGGTTCGGAAGAGAATGGAACATTGACCATGTTGTTGAACTACAGATTCACATAAAAGAAAGGTTCATCATTTAAGGTGAAATAGGTCCAAGTTGACTTTTTGAAGGTCAAACCTTCTATGTTTCAATCTGCCGATGTAAGTATGAATCCGGTTATCAAACATTTTTTTTTTGAAAATTTGAAGAACCCCGTCAACTTTTTACTTCAAAATCAATATGTTAGACCTTAAAAGTCAACGCCTTATGAACATATAAAATCAGCTGTAATTTGACTTTTGAAGGTCAAACCTCACATCTTTGTTTGAATTCTAGATTGCTATAAATTTGTTACAAACTAAATATGAACATCAATATCTTTCGATTTTGAGCCATAGTTATAGATTCTAATCAGTTGTTAAATAATTTTTTTATGATATAAAAGAACGCATCAGTCTGCAACGTCAAAATCAATACGTTCAACCTCAAAAGTCAACTGAAATTTGACTTTTGAAGGTCAAACCTTCTACTTTTTGAATTCCAAACTGATTCGAGTTCATTAACCAACTTAAACATCAACATTTAGAGCTTCAAAATCAATACTTTAGAAATATTTAGTGATATTTAGGAAATAAAAGTTTATTTCTGCATACCCATCTTGCAGAAGTGTGGACAGGCCCGTAACCATTAATAGCTTCATACTCATTGAAGTATTGGGGTACAGACAAACCGAGAAAGAACGAAAATCCTAAAACAAACTTTGTTCGGAAACTGTTGAGGTTGCAGAATTGCAGGAAGCTCAGACCACCCGACCCTGCATAAATATAAGAAGACGTTAAGTTTTTCACAAAAAGAACATAGATTTGTAAAGAAAACGATAAACATTTTGTTGGTTTTGAGGATCTTTAAACTTACCCACGTAAGCAAAGAAAAGGCAATATAGAGCAGCAACGATGGGTGCGGGAGTCGATGCAAAGATTGCTCCAAATTTCCCTGCATATTACCAATTGGCTTTTTTTAAATTTATCTTGGGATGTGTTGAATGTCGTCTACATCCACTGTGAGAGGTTGCTACTTCGAGCCGTTTCATTAACGGTTTAAATGGGTTGTGTTTTATGTGTAATGGGTCAAATGGGCTGCGTTTTATCTGTAAGGGGTCTAACGGGTTGTTTTATATCTGTGATGGGTCAAACGGGTTGTGTTTTATCTGTAACGGATCAAAAGGGCTGTGTTTTATCTGCAACGGATCAAAATGGTTGTGTTTTATCTATAATGGCCTAATGGGTCAAACAGGTTGTGTTATATCTATCATGGGTCAAACGCGTTGTGTTATCTCTGTCATGGGTCAAACGGATTGTGTTTTATCTGTAACGGATCAAATGGTTTTGTTTTATTATAACGACTCAAACGGGTTGTGTTGTATCTGTCATGGGTCAAACGGGTTGTGTTATATCTGTCATGGGTCAAACGGGTTGTGTTTTATTATAACGGGCCAAACGGGTTGTGTTTTATCTGTAACTGGTCAAATGGGTCAGAATACTGTATTAGCATACAATCTTCTAAATTGGTTTTATCGAAAATTAGATTATTCATATCCTAAAAAAATGGTGTTGGTAATTATATTTAACAAAGTAACCATTTATTAAATAAAATGAAACAAAAGTAGTGTAAAGGACTTTCGAGTCAACGTGGCCCGTATAAAAATACCTATAATCTTATTTACTACTTTAAAAGAAAACTGCTACAAACTTACCAAGAATCGAGAAGAAAATCATGAAACCAGCTGATATTTGTACAACTCTTCGACTACCCACACGGGTCAGTGCCAAAAGACCAGCATTCTCACTGCAAAAACATCACGTAATTCGTTCATCTCAATTAAAGGCAACAAAAACCGAAATTCACGAGCCTGCAATCGTAACTTACATAGATACCGAAGATCCATTCACGGTTCCAAACACACCAGACAACAAATGCCAATTCCCTAAAAATTACAACAATTAAATAGACCCATTAATTAGAATCAATTTAGGAGCTAAAGAAAAGAGAAAATAAAGTCAAACTCTTGATAAATACATAACCAAGTAAATATAAGAGTAAAGTACTCGGATGGTCACTGTGGTTTACTAAAATTTGAATTTGGTCCCTAACTTTCTAAAAGTACACGGATGGTCCCTGTGGTTTGCACTTTGTAACACGTTTAGTCCGCAGCCAACAAATCTAAAGGTTTTAGCATGTCCAAGTTAGGGACAGAATGCATTACGAAGTGCAAACCACAGGGACCATCCATGTACTATGTGTAAAAGCTGCAGATAAAATGTGTTACAAAGTGCAAACCACAGGGAACATTTGTGTACTTTTGGAAAGCTAGGGATCAATCTTAAAAATTTCGGTAAACCACAGGGACCATCCGTGTACTTTACTCAAAATTTAACTTTGAATATTACATTTCAAGTTATGAGGAGTCTTAAAGACTCGACTATAACCTTTGTAAACAATACCTATAGGTAGCAAGATGGGCGCATCCGGTAATGAGTCAGGTTTGGTGACCTGGCATTACCTGTTTATTTATTTTCAAATATTTAACAGATACTCAATCACGTGTTATATAGGTAACTTTTAGGGCGTTGTATACATTATTACTACACTTGAGACTTCCAACCCGTTTGATCTGTTTCCTTTTCTAGCTAGTTTTTTTAATAGACGCATTTCGGATAGAAATAACGCAAACCGACCCTTGTATAAGTAAATGGGTCAAAATTGTCACATGTCAATACGCACATCTTCATTACCTCTTTTTCTAAATTATTAAGAAACTCATATCTTAGACCACAAATATAGAACTAAAAAAGAAGGGTATTTACCTGCCAACCAATACCGCGGCTTAGAATAGATGGAGGCATGTGAGTGGCACTTGCATACCTCGAAACCGCGATGAACCCGCCGGTTGACTAATTATACAATTGAAACACATGGGATATTTAATCAGGTTTAAGATGAAGCAAAAAACTGAGCTTGATCTAATTACTTAATTGTCCTTATAAAGTGATGACCTTGTTTTATATATAAAAAAAAAAAGACCTCTATGAGGGTAACAAAAGCAGCCATCATCATAGCAAAGGCTTCACCAGCATCGAATGAAGGTGGGCCCCATTGGAAGGGATAGGGAACTCTTATCCTATAAGAATATAAAAAAACAATTAAATTATAAATGAGTAGAGTGAATAGTAATCACCTTTAAAGCAGCTAAAAAGGAAACGGATCAAGTGGATTGGACGGCCTGAATGTCGCCCAATGTGCATTTTAACGTATAAAACTTAATTCATCTTATTAGAAAAACTTATATTGGTGTTGTAACGATATAATATTCGTAAACAAATTTGACACACTAATTGTTTATAAGAAAATCAATTTTTTTGACAAAAAAGTGTTGAGCTAACCAGGGAGCAGAATCAACTAGTCCAGCATAATCTGTCCGACAGCTTGTTTGGGTCTTTGGTGCGGCATGGTTGTAGGCCCCACCAACTGTAAGTAAGTGAGCATAAATCCATATAATCGCCACCGAAATCAAAACAGCAAATCGGTCAAAGATATTTTTTCCCGAATGTATGAAATGGGATAGATACTGCACATAACCAAGAAAACCGTATCGTTAGAAGAGTTGAGGTAGCAAATTGGGTAACGGGTCAAACAGTTTGTAAATAATTAGTGCATCTTCTGTGGTTATAAAAGATAAAAAATATTTTTTAAGAATAATCTAATATATGGAAAACATATTATGAGACCTTATGCAATAAATACAAATATGGGTGTCTTCGACCCACTGGACTCATTTCATTTTGATAAGTTTTTTTCACCAGTTTGACACGTTAAAGATAAATAAAAAAAAGAGTAAAATGTCATTTTCATCCCTGAGGTTTGGCCAGTTTGGCGACTTTCGTCCAAAGGTTTGTTTTTCCGCATTTGGACCCAAAAGGTTTGAAATCTTGTCATTTTCATCCAGCCGGTTAACCCCGTCCATTTTTATCCGTTAAGTCAGGGGTATAATAATCTTTTTTACTAACTTAAAGGGCAATTCCGTCTTTTTCACTTGATGTACAAGCATTTAGAAAAGAATAAAAATACCCCTCACTTATCGGAGAAAAATGGATGGAGTTAAAGAGCGGATGAAAATGGCAAGATTTCAAACCTTTTGGATCCAAGTGTGGAAAAACAAACCTTTGGACAAAAGTCGCAAAATTGACCAAACCTCAGGGACGAAAATGGCATTTTACTCAAAAAAGAGGTGCATTTCGACCCATTTGACCTGCTACAGAAAAATAACATTTGGGTGTGTTTCAACTATTGGATTCAATTCCGCTTTTAGCTAATTCTTTCAATTTCATTTGACCCGTTAGAGATAAAACATAACCCAAGTCAACCCATTAATTGCAAACGAATGTTACCTGGGAGATAATAACTAGAAATATGAGTTGGCAGCCCGATCTCAACACATCTGACAACCTGAAAGACGAAGCAAATTTAGAGTTGGTCCCATACAAGCAACCGTAAAAGAACATTTTCCAAGATTTAGTTCCGAAAATGTTTCTCACCCCAGGGAATCCAAATTCGTACAGCCCGAAACCAGCAAGACTCACCAGCGGAACAACTGAAAGTGGACTCAAAAACCTATCATAACGATTGACATAGAATGTGATTTACAGACACAAATTAGTAGAGAAAACATAACGACACCAAATGATCATTGAAGAGTGGAAGCAATGATCACAAATAGGACTGCAAACGAAGCGAACAGTTCGTGAACCGTTCGGTGGGAAGTTCGTTTGTGTTCATTCGTTTATTAAATGAGCGAACCTGAACAAAGGCCATGTCCATTCATTTATGTTCGTGAACGTTCGGTAACATGTTCGTTTATGTTCAATAGTTCATTAGTGTTTTTAGCTTTTAGTTTTTATATTATATTTAAGTACTTCAGAATTCCGACAAATAAAATATTTAATAAGTATTAGTGTATTATATATTCAGTTCATGAACGCTTGTTTGTGTTCATTTGTTTCCATTTGTGTTCATGAACATTCGTTTGCGTTTGTTGCCTAAAATTAACAAACGAGCACAAACATGTACAATTGTTTAACAAACGAACACGAACATAAAATCTCGTTATGTAAGTGTTCATGAACACGAACAAGGTCGTTCGGTTCATTTGCAGCCCAAATCACACACCAACCTAACAATATTTCTCCAAAGGCCACTGAAACCCAGAACAATTTGAAGCGTTGACGCAATGATCATTGCACCCTGGATTGCACGCATCGTTTTCTTGAATTTCTGAACAAGTAATGCATAAAAAATTTAAAAGTATAATTTGTAAGATATTTAGAGATCCTTCATTTTTAATAACTTTTTTGAGAATCTTTTAATGATTTAATATACTTGGATGAAGAATCAAGGCGGTTTGGTTCACATACCTCAACAGGATCTGGATCACTCCATCGACCCGATAATATAATCGAGATCGTGGGGGCAACGAAAATATATGAACCCCCAATGACAGCTGGCAACCTGGTTCCGAAAAGACTTTGTAGTAATGTGTTTAAACCGGCAACGAAAGCAGAGTTTGGATCACTTTAGCTTTTTTCTCCTAACAAGATCATACAATTTATATATAAATAAATAAATAAAAAGGATTGATTTTATTTAATTTACCAAATTTCATTCGGATATCTTACATTGCCACCGCCCATTTGAGGAACTAAAGCCGTGGGAATGATAACAGTTGTACCGAGGATTACGATATAATGCTGAAAACCAAGTAGTATGGCCTCCGCTGCAAAAAAAAAAACAAATGTAATTAATTTAATTTACAAAAACAAAAAACTACTACTTAAACACATGATTATTGAAAAGAATCATTGCATGACTAGTTGACTACTTCTAGCTTTAATCAACTAATTATCTCATTATCTTTCTTTCTATGATTTGTTTTAGTAGCAACAAACACCTCGAAAACGCACATCCAAACGCCCCCTTTTGTAACCGATTTATCATTAGAAAAAAAAAAACCTTTTGTAACCGATTTATCATTAGAAAAAAAAATATCACATACAACTAAATTCACGATCGAAAAAATATTTTTTTAAAGAAAGAACATAATCTAATTGAATCAAAAGACACCAAAAACAAATAATACAAGATTTAATAAAAAAAAAAGTAATGTCAACCATTGAACCATTTATAAAGATTGCAAGAATCATACTGAAATTAATGCTCACACTTTAAATATTCAAACACCATGTGCCCTAAAACCAACATCCTTTAGTTTGAACCATATAAAGAATCTCAAAAACACCTTTTTCACAACTATATGAACCATGAATCAAATCAGAATATACTAAAAATAAATTTAAAAAAATATTAAAAATAAGAAAAACACTAACGCCATGGTGGTGGACTTGTAATGCAATAAGAAACATTTGGAAGCTGATCTTTTGGTGGGTGTGGTGCCGGTTCATCTGCTTTTGCTCATCCCCCCTCCTCCGGCCATCCCTGTGAAATTACTGTTTTACCCCTAAATCTGCAAAAAAAAAAAAATCAGATCACAAATCTTTTAGTGTTCATGAAAATCATATAAAAACCAAAAAAAATAAAAAAAATTTTGCATAGTAAGGTATGATATTCATAAGAACTAAAAACACACATTTAGTGGTAAATAAGCACCCACTGAATCTTGAAATGAAAAGAGTGTGTGTGAGTGATGAACTGATAATAAGTTCAAGAAAATAATATTTCTCGATCAAAAACATAAAGAAATAAATTTATTTTTTCAAGAAAAAGCTATCATGGACATGAACTTGGACCAAAACCAAGATTGTGGAGCACAAAAACAATAAATAATACATACCCACAAGAAAAAGATTCATAAAGATTGAAAATTTGAAGAAAATATTATAAAATAAAAACCTTGAGAAAAAAAGGGTTTTTATTTTTCTGCAAGTGCAGAGGACAGTGCATGAATTAATGGTGAGCAGAAAGGTTGTATTCAATTTCTACAATTTCTTCCATATTTTGGCTTTAAAGAACATGAAGAATCTTTGTGCAGAAGACTGGGTTATATTTGTTTTTTTACTTTATTTTTTTAATTTTTTTAATTTATGGGGTTCTATGTTGTTTTGTTGCATCAGGTGAGTTTAGTATGAATGAGAAAGACAAAAGGGTACTGATCTTGGAGTGTCGAAGGTTGATACGATGTCGTTTCAGGTGTTTAGCTACGTGGCGTTTTAGAGCAATAATTTTTTTTTGTTCGTTTGAATACTTCACCTTTATTTAATCATAAATGCTAAGGTGTTATGGACACTTCAAGATTAATTGATTGAATTGATTACTCTCCATTATTTTGAATTATGGATCATATATGATACTCTAACTAAAATTATTTAATAATTTGAAAAACTCACTCAAGATCTCTAATATTTTAAAACTTTATTTTTAAACCAACTTGTCACATTTGTGTTTATAAACCTTGAAACTGACTGTAAACCACTTTCGTCTTTTCATTTTGTTATTAGTATATTGTTTTGTGATTTTTGGGATAATATAGTTATGTATATGTAAATCATCAATTGTAACCGGTAAAACTAGGGATAAGCATGATACCGATACCGTACCGATCCTGAAACACCGATATTGAATTCCGTCAAAACTGGATACCGATACCTAAATATTCGGTACGGTACCGGTACGGTGTCGACATTTGAAGGTAAGATTGGTATTTTACTGCTACCGTACCGAACTCGTACTGATCCCGAAAGTACCGATACCGAACATGTCAAAAAGTGGATACCAATCCGGTACAGAAAAAATTCGGTACGATATTTTCTAGATCAGTATCCGTACGGTATTTGATACCAAATGCGCATCCCAAGTAAAACAATAAAATTGGCCAATATGGCTAATCCACCTAATTTGGCTTGTTGTACATCAAAACGGTAGTCAATTATTCGGTTCAAAATATTCATAAAACTTATTAATTCAAACGGTGAACACCCATGTTATCTTAATATGATGAATACTATTGTGTAAATTGTATTCACCTAGATGCAATACTATTTTAATCTTAGTTTATTCTACTATATGTTATATGATTATCATGTTTTAGTTACTTCGCATAATTACTATGTTTAAATATAAATAAAAATACAAAATGTATTATTATAAATTTCTCATTGCCACCGTTAAAAGTTTTATCATTAATAAGTAAAAAGTACATACATGTTAAAAGTATGTAAATGAAAATAAACAATTTAAAATGTATTACATGCCTGAAAAATAAAGGGGGTTCTATTGGCACACCTTAAAATCTATCCGCACACTTTTACTTTTTCAATATGGGTCGTATAGGTCTATACGGGTTTTATTGGTTCAAAAGTCAAAAGTCAAATATGCATGTGTCAGTTCTTGTCTGGCGGCTGATTGGACCAATTCGGGTCGTATATGCCTATCCGAGTCATATTGCTATGTTTTTTTTACAATTTTTTGTATACATTTAATCATAATTTTAATAAAGTTTAATAAAAGAATTCTTTTATTTTTTAAACAAAAAACATTTTTAAATGTTTATCATGTAATATAGGTTTGAAGGGGCGGGTCTATATGGTATCCAGGGGGTGCACGGGCTACCCCTCAACTTTGTTTGGTTGTTTGCAGCTAGGGTTCAGAATGCTTGAAGTTTTAATATATGAAGCATTTATATAAGATTTTAGATGATGTTTGTAAAGTTTAATTGTCTTGTGTAACTTTGATTTTGATTGCCATCTATTTTCTCCATTTCTTGTTCTCGAAAAATCTCATTCCGCATTCTCTGTTTCTCTAAATTGTCTACAAAATAATAAAAAAAAGTTTGTGAGATTGAATAACATTACCTTTTCACATAGGCGACACCACAGTAGTCTACTAATCATAATTTGCGGATGTACTTTCTGTTGAAGATGCCATTGAGTTTATTAAGAACAATTTCCTGAATTCGAGTTCATTAAGAAGTAGTGACTGCTGACTAATTGCAAGACTGTTTCTCGGGCTTCCAATGCTCACACAGGGTGATAAACAACGATGACCCGTAACCAACGTTCCCAGATCCCCATTTCCATAGCCACCGTTTCCATGACACTTAGGGTTTAAAGTTTAAACTGAAAAGGGTAATATAATGAGATGAACAAAAACCTTTGGTTCTCTGTTTAGTTTTTTATTTACTGGAGTGTATCCATCACGCCTTTAATGTTATTAGGGGTCAGTAATCATGAAAGGTATTTTTGTTTGTATAATGTATTTAAGTGTTTTTTTGTTTGTTTAATGGATTGAACACGTAAAGTGACCTGCAATATACGTCAACACATGGCACCGTACAGACATAATACGCCATAATACATAATAATACGATAAGTAGAGACATACTACGCCATAATATGCGATAACACGACACGTATATACAATCTACACCCTTATACAATACTTACAAACAATAAACGTGACAATACCGAGCGTCACCGACACGACCCGTAAGGACAATGTATGCGATAATATCGAACATATTGACAATATACGTCATAATACAGCATTTAACGACAAAATACGTTAATTAATTATACCGTACGACGCGTATACTTACAACACGAAATGTTAGAGTATTCCAAACAAAATTACATGTAATCATAGAATACGATACCACACGGAACCGAACGCCACTGATACGACACGTACAGAGCATATACTTCATAAAACAACACGTAGTGACAAAATACGTCAAAATACGGCTCGTATACGCACCGAATAGGCAAAACCTAAAATTATGAAATTTTGATTTTACCTCTATACGCATCGTATAGGTCAAAAACTGGGTCGTATAGTACCATTATACGACTCATATAGACCTATACAATCCGTGTAGACCCCCTGAATACTCAAAAAAAAAACAAGGGGTTAATTGATAAATCAGGGGGTCTATAGTATATACCCCCTGATTTATCAATTAAACCCCCTTGTTTTTTTTAGAATTCAGGGTGTCTATGCGGATCGTATATGTCTATACGATTCGTATTAGCCTACTATACGGCCCAGTTTTGACCTATACGATGATTATAGGGGTAAAATCAAAATTTCACAATTTTAGATTTTGCCTATTTGGTGCGTATACGGGTCGTATTTTGTCATTACGTGTCGTTTTATGAAGTATATGCTCTATACGTGCCGTATCGGTGACGTTCGGTTCCGTATGGTATCGTATTCTATGATTACATGTAATTTTGTTTGGAATCCACTTGTACTCTAACATGTCATCTTGTTTGTATACGTATCGTACGGTATCATTACTTGATGTATTTTGTCGTTACATGTCGTATTATAACATAAATATAATAGTATAAGTGTAGTATATTATAATAAACTATAGGTGTAGTATAGGTCACGTATAGGCCTATGGGTGTAGTATAGATCTCGTATATGCTAATGTTTGTAGTATAATATAGCATATGTGTAGTATAGTATAGTATAATAAACTATAGATAAATGTAGTATATAATACGGTTATATACACCAATACTTACTACACCTATATATGCTCATACCTCACCTATACTATACTACATTGCACATAGTATTCTAAAAAAAATTAAGGACGTTTTTATTTAAAAAAAATAAATATATTTTAGAAAACCATAAACAAATATATAAAAAATGTAAAAAAAAGAAAAAAAAACTTAACCAATACGACCCGTATAGGCCTACCGTATAGGTCCAGCAAATAGACAAAATCTGACACATCAGTTTTTATTGGAAATTGGAAAAGTAATAAGACTCGTATAGGCTTATACGACCCGTATTGAATGTATCAATTTAAGGACTCAGGTGTGCCAATAATACGACCCATAATAAATAGAAAAACTGTAATAAATCCAACTTTTTCGATGGGTTACTTATCATCAATTTCTCTCAATTAAGAAGCGTGTTAAAGTCATAGTGTATGTGTGATCTCCATAGAGAATTCTGAAAATTAGTGAATAAATTTCTAGAAGAAAAAAATGTCGTAATCTTAGTTTTTCTATATGGTGACAACTAGTGGAATTCAACCATGGCTGCGGCATGAATTTTGTCATATAAGTTCGGTTTATTATGGTATTGGTACGAATTTTGTTGTATCGGTTCAGCTTATTATGATATTTATACGGTACTAACGCTCGGTATAACAATTGAAAGGGATAAAAATGAATAGCAATATTAGTACCAATATTGTTCGTGCATTATAAGTTTCGGTCGTCACAATATCAGTAATGGCAGAAATATCGGGGTGCCACGTAAATAGATTGTTCAAATGCACATGGAACTATTTAAAATTAAATATTCATTTATCCAAATTATATATCCAATGCATCAAAGAAAGCAAATTGTTCGTAACATGTCAAATCTGTATTAAGTTAACCAAGTCCAGTAGCATCCTATATGAATAGCATGTGTTGTAAAGCATCATTAAACCTTATCACCTAAAACATGTGCAAAATAAAGGTCAACTACGAAAATTTAGTAAGTAACATAGGGCAATAGTACATATATGTATAATTGGGAAATTTTGTACAGTTCAATAACATAACATAATATCTAAAGCAATTTGAAAATAGAGACATGAAACCAAAACACACTTAAACCTTGTGTCGACTGTGTAAGAGGGGTAACCTCTATGTTGAAATAAGTGATTTCTATCATTCCCAAAAGGAACTCCTATAAATAAGCCAAGGAGTGGGAATGAGGTGTAATTCCTATAGCGCTATAACATACTACCATGCGGCTTGATCATTGATAATAAATGTACAGATAGTAATCATAAATATCTAATCACCAACCTTGATTTTGTGGATTACACTGAGTGAGTCATGAATTTAATTTGAGATTTGTGAAAGTTAAGGGTTTGTACTACTAGAAAACTTTTTGGTTTTACACCTTCATCACAATCTTTTGGTTTTCACACTTTCACCACAAAAAAAAATTGTTTTGTATATTAGTACACTTCTTGGTTTTCACACTTCCATCAAAAAAGTTTGTTTTTTGCACATTGTTAAGAACAGTAGATTTGTGACTTTTGGTTTTGGTCGTCAAACTTTGTTTGGTTGTCACATTTGGTCCATCAGACTTTTTCTTCTTTTTTCCCTTTTCCCTTTTAGTAGAAGGTTTTTTTTTTTGTCTGCTCAACTTTTATAGTTGTCTCCTTTGCCCCTTATTTTCTAAAAATTTATATAATATATCTTTAGCCCCTCGACTTTCTAATACGTGTGGGTATAAATTTGACTCTGTCTACATTTTACGTCATATGAGTCACTTAGTGTTAGAAATTCGTGTTTTTTACTTTACATTTTTTTGTTTTGGTCGTCGTTCGATTAACCATTTATGTCCCCATGCCCTTATTGTTGGTAGCATGGTTTTACATATTTGCCCTACAAAACGGGGTGGCATAAGACTAGTTCATACTAAAAAAGGTAAAACTTAGCAAAAAAGAAAAAAATTTGTAATAGTATGAAAAATCGAAAAGGTAATTATTTCCTTTTATTTCGACGATTGTAAAGGTAATCACTTTCTTACTTAATGAAACTGGAGACAAACCTCAATTGACATGAATGAACGAACAAGGTGGATTTAATAACATCCATTTAAATTAATATATTATTTTCCTGATTTACTATGTTAATTCTTTTTCTCTTTCAAACTCTCTTATTATCAACATCTAATTAATAAAGACTCTAATAAAAACTATATATGTTTAAACAAGCAAAGACCTTACAAGCATTAGTATTTAAATTAAAAAGAACCTATTCATCCCCTCTAAGCTTCTACAAAATGTATTGTTATAAGAACCCACACAAGTGGCCATAACTTAGTGTAGCATTGATAGGTGGGCAAAAGATACATAGCCAATTCACCTCGGAGATGCATAGAACAACAATTGTTAACCTCGGTACATAGAGGGGATGTATTATTGTGACCCCGACTCAGCAAGAAAGTAAGTGTTAGATTTGAGTCTCTAAGATAGTAAATGAGAGAGAGAGAGAGAGACGAATCTTGAACATTGGGTAGCTAGATTGTAATGAATGTCGCCTCATTCGTTAGGAAAGGTATTCACAGTTTACATTCCTTTGATTTTCCATATTAAATGTCATATATGTTGTGTCCCTTTAGGATGATTGGGGGACTATGAAAAAATGGTGTACATCACTACTAGGCGTCTCTTAGCGATTGGTCTCGCGGCTAACATGAAGGAGGTAAATCACCTGTCCAGGGTAAATCAGGTTGTGTCGGGATTTGACCCCCATACCTCCACAACATATTCTCACTTTCTTACCACTGGAGCATTATCGCGGGGATACTATGTTCTCACTTTCTATTAGGGAGGCAAGTTTATGATCTGTTAGGTTATACCATTATCCTCCAGGAATGTTGTTGTTAACCCATGTCATGATATTCGGTCTATTTAATGGATTTCGTACTTCTTGATATTCACTAGTCATGTCCTTGGATGATGACATTTAGAGATCTAATTGGATTAGTCTTTCCCAAACTAGGAGGTCTTCACGTGGCGTGACCCTCATTAGGTTCGAATGACGAATGATCTGAACCTAGGCTTATCCAAACTATTATGAAAGGTCACAATTAATAATTTAAGTTGGTTGGATTAATATGTTACCCTTTCAAGACTGTGTTATGTGGGGAATAAGAAGTGACAATCCCTGATGTGCTTAGATAGAACGAATAAACTGAAAGAGAACACAAACGAGCTTTAAGGTAAAAAAATAAAGACTACAAACTACACACGTAACATGCAAGTATACATATCAAAATATAGTTTAATTTAGGTAAGTTACTAAGTATCAATCGTAAGACACAAACTTTATTCTTTAACATGGTGAATAATGTCTAACCTATGTGACTTTGAAGTTATGAAATAGTGTGAAAACCGAAATACTAAGAATTGAGTTTTAAAATCAAATATAAGAAAGAATAACCAATTAAGATCAGAATCATCCTAATAATTATATAAAGTCTTTTGATTATGGATTTATGAAAAACTCATCATAATAAAAACTATTGATGAGGTGCAGAGTGTTAAAAAGTCATTATCCTCTTAGATTGACCACATAACCCTAAATACTCAAGTTATAGACACACCTAATTATCCATTTTTATATAACTAAGTAATTTACTTGCCCCTTGTGATTTAGAGCTTCTTTTATTGTTTACTTACATAGATTCACGAATTGAGCAATTTACTATCTATGTTACTCAATTTTAAGCAAACCCTAACTAATTTCCAAACTCTTTTAATCAAGTTCTTCCCATAGGTGATCTATATGCATTACCAACCCTTGAACAAGTTTACCCATTACCTACTAAGTATCAAGCCCTAGACTAACGATCGATATATAGTCCAAAGATAGATAAAACAGATAAAACATGCATAACCTCATGGAAAGATCCAAATTACCCACATAAACTCATTCACGAATCAATACTCAACATATGGATTAACATATCATAAGTTTAATGATAAAAACTTATCTAAAATCACACTTTCATAAAGAAAATCATCCAACTTCACAAAGTATTAAGCTTCATCCTACCTAACTAGCTATAAGGTGGTTAGCTATCCATACAAATAACTAAAACACAAGATTTCATCGAACACATGATAAAGACTAAGGAAAACAGAAAGATAAAGGTTCCAACTCTGTAAGAATCAATAAATTGATCTTCCGTATGTTAGATCTTCTCGAACTCTTCTCCTTGAATCTTCTAGATTGATTGAAACACTTGAACCTCCCCCTTTTCGCTATCTTTGACGTATGAATAACAACTTAGGGTTTATAGGACGATATATTCTATTTATAGGGCCCACTTAGGTTTTGGTTCGAGTATGGCCTGTACGCTCCAATCGAGTATGACCCATATCGAACTTAACCAACAACTCTTCTGAATTCTTCAATTAAGCTTGTATTTTGATTGGAAATCCATCTTTTTAATTATATACCTGCAAAACACCAATTACATTTAACCAATTCAAGATGAAATTTGCATTAAACAACTACTATAGATGGTTTTAGACATTAAAGACTATGTTGTCTTTTAGACACATCAAATATACCCACACATAATCATTGTTTGTCCTTGAGCAATTACTTTATTTACACTTCAACATCATAACCAACTGCATTAAATTCTTCTACCAAGACCAATGTTATTTCTAAATCACAATCCACAAACCCAAACTCACTCCCTAAGACTAACAAAGGTAAGAGATTGAAAACCTTAACAAGTCAATTTGATGTTACATTTTATAAACAAGAAAATATTATAGCTTTGACCAGCCCACCCGTACAGAATACCAAAACAGTACATACCCCTAACAATTTACATTCCTTTAAGCTAATTTCTGAATTTAGCATAAGATGTGCTAGTAAATACTAAATAAGCTCACAACCTAACTGTAACTACTATCCCCACAGGCTTTTACAAAAATCAATAGCCTGTTTCAACAAATAAATCTAACAAATCATAAGTACGTTTTTGGGTTTTTTGTTAATAGGTTAAAAGATGGTAATGAATAAACAAAATTGAGTAATAAAATGATAAGTATACTATAATTCTATTTTTCTTCATTCATACCTCTATAACTAACAAATATTTCAACCTTTTCTATTCTTTTCTTTTTCAACTTCCTTTTCTTTAATCCCCACGCTTATTCCTTTTCATCTACTTCTTTATACTTGTTGAATCATACTTTGGGTAAACAAACGATACAAATATATAGGTTAAACAAATGAAAATAAGTTTAGGCTCAACAGAGCTCCTAATGGAATAATATAAGGTAGGAATATCAAATAAAAAAGATAAACAAGGGCTTATAATTATCCTACTTTTACCTTAATCATATATGTACAGAAATTATCACCTTAATGTAATGTTTTGTATTTTTGTACTTTCTATTTTTAGAAACTTGTAATCGTATTCCGTTTCAATCATTGATGCTTTTTGAGTAAAGTAAACGCCTGATCTTATGGTTTACTAATATTTTGAATTTGGTTCGTAACTTTCCAAAAGTACACGAATGCTCTATGTGGTTTTAATCTCCGGTCAATAAATTTAAAGGTTTTAGCATGTCCAAGTTAAAGACTAAATGCATTGCAAAATGCAAACCACATGGACCATTTATGTACTTTTGAAAAAAGTCAAAGATTAGACTCATTACAAAGTATAAACCAAAGAAACCATGTGTGTACTTTTAGAAAACTGGAAACTAAATCCAAAATTTGTGTGAACCAAGAACCATTGATATACTTTCCTCCTAATTTTTCAAGAAGCCCAAAACATGAAAAAGAGTAAATTATGATTTTGACTCATGCAGTTGTTTTATTTTAACCCTACCAGTCCAAAAATAAATCTTTTAACATCTAAGTCGCCAACATCTTTTTTCTAACCCTTTTGTCCCTCATCACTATTTGTTTTTAACCAAGTAAATGAATAAGGTTAGTAAAAACACTTTTTTAAACTGATCGGGTTAAAATGAAATAACCACAAGAGCCAAAATCGTAATTTATCCCGTTAAAAATAATAAACGTTGACACGTTTGTACTCTTTTCATGTTCGACACGTGCTTCACAATTCTCTTTATCATCAAAAAGCTTTCTAATAAAACGTCGATAATTCGCCTTTATTTTCTGTACCCACTCTCACAAACTCTTTCATTTCGATCTTCATTTCATAAATTTCTTCTTCTGCTTCACAATCGACTACAATTTCTGGGTTTGTATCTTTTCCCCTTTTTTCATCCCATAATTTCTTCTTAATTCATATTATTATTCTTGTTCAATTGATCACCATTCATCAGTATGCTATACCATCGATTATCCGTGAAATTTTTGGGGAAAATGTTTAGGGTTTGATGTATTCTTTTCTCAATTTGGTTCCTGATTGCATTTGGAAACGCGTACCGTTCAATTATTCACAAAATTTGAATAAGATTTTGACTTTATGATATTCAATTGCGTATAATTTCAAAACTGAAATTGAAGGATGTGTTCTGGGTTTTCTTGTTTTATAGATGTTCATATTGATGTTATTTGTTGTTAATAGTTGAATTTAGTCATCAATTTCTTCCATCAAAACCAATATTTGTTATGACTTTTGAATCCATTAACAATCCGTTTGACTTTTTGAAAGTCAAATGTGGGACTTGTGAGGATGAAGAGTGATCACTTGGGATACTAATGACATTTTATTTTTCATATGTAAAGTAAAAAGATTCTTGTTCACATTGGGGTGCTATGATGTGATTTTAATAAGTTATTTCTGTTAGTAAATAATCAGAATCCGATTAAACTATTATAAACGGGGCGTAGAATTTACTTATTCGTCGTGATCCTGTTTTAAGTTGTTTGAAAAGTTTGATTATTTGATCTTTTGTGACATTAACCAAGTTATTTTAATGTGATGATAGTTTGGGAGCAACGAAAAATGTCTTCCCCGAGCAAGAGGAGAGAAATGGATGTCATGAAGTTGTAAGTTCCGTATTTCATGTTGACCCGTTACCCAATTCTTATTTGACCAGTTTGACCCGCTAAAGATAAAACATAACCCAAATCGACTATTGATAGGTTAATGAGGGAAATTGTCACATCAAGAAATTATGAATGTTAACTCACTAACTGATGTTGAAGATTTTGTCAAATTTATATGAAATCATTCTACACTTTTTTAAAAAATAATTTAACTGTAAGAAAATAGTTATAGTAAAAAATACCAAGTAGCATTTCCATAATCAATGTTCACAATACATTGGTCAAAATTGATCTTGGTCAACAAGTTTCCATTTTGTCTGTATTGTGGTGGATATTAGATATTTGACTAATAATCAAACTGAAATATCACATTTGTTTTGTGATAGATGAAGCATATTATTAGAACTCACATTTATTTTGTGATGGATGATTATAACTACCATATGTTTTTTCTTGTATACATGTCGTCTAGGCATTTCTTTCTTGTTCTTAAACTATGTTTGAATTCAGGATGATGAGCGATTACATTGTGGATACACCAAACGACAGGCTCAATGAATTTAGTGTGGAATTTCATGGGCCAAAAGAAAGTATGCCTCTTACCTATTATGATTATTCTTTTAAACCATATGAGCATTTTGACCCGTTTACTTATAATTGGGTCGAGCTCTCTTGTGTCATGTTGGAAAAACTAGCTTGACGGGGAAAGAGTCAAATGGGTCACTCAAGCTAACTTATTTTTTGATGCGAATAAGTTGTGTCAACCCGACCTGTTAAGACACGAACACGATAAGACACGACACAAAATAGGTAAACACGACTCGAAATCTTATCGTGTCAGAATTTCCAAATATGAACACGAACCTGATAATAAACATGTTACACAAAATGACGTGTTAAGGCACGAAAAAATTAATAGCGTATAATACGACTGGTAAAGACACAAACACGACCTGTTAAGACACGAACACGACCCATTATTAAATATATAAACTTTACTTTCTGGTATCTTTTTTATTTAAACTTAGGAGCCCCACATATTTTTTTATTTAAAATTATAAACGTGTCATTAACAGATTTTTAACCAGTTAAGACACGAAACTAAACAAGTCTTAACTTGTCGACCTATTATAGACACGAAACCTGTAAACTTCGTGGAGATTCTTGTCGTTTATCGTGTTCGTGTAGAAATTGCCAGCCCTTGAAACAACCTCCTAAACCACTTGATGCGAAGATGAAAGATCTACGTTTATAGTTTTAATATTGTTTTGTAATCATAACTAATCCAATAAATTATTTATATTTTTTGTAAAAACAATTCTTTGTGGGTCAAACCAAACAACTTGTCTCTTTCAAGTTTCAACACTTACTAAGAAATGGCCCGGTTTCATCCCATACCCGTCTTGACCCATTACCCAACCCAGATTCGAGCTCGTAAGATTGTAAATGTTGTTCAAATATTGTAGGTGCTTATGAGGGTGGTGTGTGGAAAGTGCGTGTTGAGCTTCCTGATGCATATCCATACAAGTCTCCTTCAATCGGATTTGTGAACAAAATATTCCACCCTAATGTCGATGAACTGTAAGTAGATAACATCACGCAGTTTTGATCTGATTCAAGCAATTTTACCATGTTAAAATAATAAAATTAGAAAATAGATGCAAAATTGTGAAAAAATTTTGTATATTACTTTGGAGAAAAATGCCATTTTCGTCCTTGAGATTTGGCCAGTTTTGTGATTTTCGTCCAAAGGTTTGTTTTTTCGCATCTGGATCCAAAAGGTTTAAAATATTGTCATTTTCATCTGGCTCGTCAACTTCATCTATTTTTCTCCATTAAGTCAGGGGTATTTCCGTCTTTTTTTGTTAAAAGGACTGAAATGCCCTTTAAGTCAACAAAAAAGACGGAAATACCACTGACTTAACAGAGAAAAATGGATGGAGTTGACGAGCCGGTTGAAAATGGCAAGATTTCAAACCTTTTGGATCTAGATGCAGAAAAACAAACCTTTGTACGAAAGTCGCAAATTTGGCCAAACCTCAGGGACAAAAACGCCATTTTACTCATTACTTTATCTCAGCTTTTTTGATACCCAACATGTGTGTAAATTATTTAGGTCTGGTTCAGTATGCTTAGATGTCATAAACCAATCTTGGAGTCCAATGTTCGGTACTATCCCTCATTTCGAGTTCATAGTTCCTTTGAATATTGGTTTTGTTTTGTGGTTATATATAACTGTGGATAATGTGAATGTGCAGATCTTTTAAATATTTTCGAAGTGTTTCTTCCTCAGCTTTTGCTTTACCCGAATCCTTCAGACCCACTCAATGGTGATGCTGCTTCATTGATGATGAAGGACAAGAAGGAATATGACGAAAAAGTTAAAGGTAGTTCCTAACTGAGTTTCAAACTTAAAGCCTGGCAAAATGGGCGGGTCGGGTCAGGTAACGGGCCAAACAGGTTCAGGTCAAAACCTGTTTTTAGGTGACTGATGTTATTGTTTGACAGAATATTGTGAGCGTTACGCGAAGAACAATGGTAAATCTGCAGTTGAAGAAGACGAGAGCGGTGAAGAAGATATCAGTGATGGAAATTACAGCTCGAGTGATGATGAGATTCCGGGCCGTGCAGAAATATGAAAATGGATATTTATCGGTTTGTATAACTATATATCGTATTTCAACTACGGACTATCTATGTTGCAAATGTAGAACATTAGGAATATGAATGTAGCTAAATTGAAGTGAGTTTCATGGGTGTGAAAAGTGTGAACCTTTTTATTCTCATGGTTTACTTATTTTATTATTTGGATATTGCTTTTTGTTTTTTCTAAGTTCTTAGTGATATAACTCTGATTTGTTTCAGTTTTGGTGGGTAATAAGTTAGTTTGTATTTGAAATTTAGATAAATAGACTCTTCTTAACACAATATGTAGGAGCGCAGATGAGTCTGGCAACTCGTGAGTTACTGGAGATCGGTGCCTTATAAATTGGACATCATTTACTAAATGAGCTCAAATCCGAGATTCATATAGAGCTCAACCAGATTCGCGAGCCTAAACAACTAAACAAGCCTATTATTCATATGGATATAATAATTTATAGTCATTATAAAAAAATAAAATACATAATAAGTGTGATTATATAGATAATTATGATTATGATATAGATAACCAAGTTATCTTATATATCAGGGGCGGACCTATGTGGGAGTCAGGGGTATCCCGGATACCCCTCAACTTTTTTGGCGAAGGATAATTTTCTTTTTAAACTCTGTTTTCTGTATCGGGGATACCCCTGAACAAATATTTGAATATCCCTAATTGTTGGTAAAGATGAGATGAAACAAAAAATACCGGTCGATGGAAAGAAAACTTCCGATCGAAAGTTGCAGCGGCGAAAATATTAACTCACGGAGAAAATGAAGTTATAAATATTATAATAATAGTGGCAATTGAAAAGGTAAAGCAATTGTCAGAACTTTAAATAGAGTCAATAGTCAAACTTACCCATTTATTTACTTTAAATATTTGTTTTGTTATTTTTATTTTAAACATTATCTGTTTGTTTTAATCTTTTGTTGCTTTATTTATTTATGATTTTATTATATTAGATTTATTTTATTATTTATTAATAATTTTCTATTCTTTCTGTTATTAGAAGATATTTTTATTACAAATCAAAATATTATTTATAAAACTTCTAAATAACATTTAAAACTGTATAAAAAATGATAATGTTCTCATGTGTGTTTATAATTAAATGATAATCATTGTACGTTTTAGAATGTAAAAATAAAATTATATTTGAATCCTATATTAAATAGTTTTCATTCTCTCACTCTGTTATAGAGTATGGACTACGAAGAGTTGATTAACAATTTTAGTTTCAAAAATAGTTTTGAAACACACGTATCTATACTTAGTCAACACATAAATTGATTATATCTTATCCAAAAATATCATTTTATAATTTCTGAAGCTATTATTAATTACAAATTTTTAATATATATATATATATATATATATATATATATATATATATATATATATATATATATATATATATATTAAGGCCCATTTTTAATAGCCGCTCAGGTCCCCCAAGAGCTCTTGAATAAAATTTAATGACCCATTTTTACTAGCCATACCCGGGTTTTTGAATTGAGGATACCCCTAAATTTTTTTATAGTTCCGCCATTGTTATATATACATATAAAATTGTAATTATAAATGTATAAAATTATATAAATAAAATAACTAAATTATTAATATTTAATAAACGAGCTAAGCCTGAGTAAAGCGGATCTTAACGTACCATCGGGAACCAGTTCAACTTATATTAAGAAATAAGTTAAATAACCGTTTTAACCCAAACCCGTTTTCATATGCCCGGCCCATCTTAAATCACTAGGTACAACTAAATTAAGCCATATGTTTAGCTACTAGCTCAAGCCAGCCTGCATAGACCAAGCCCAAAGTTATTATATTACTCGGTCCAAGGTGCAACAATGTTTCGATAATTGATCACAAATGTCTAAAAGCCGGCCACTATTGGATCTTAGACCATTTCCAGCCGGCTAAACTTGTAGCTTCCTTTGTAACTGCATCATATAATTTAACCAAAACCAGAAAAAATACATCTTTCCTCCCAAAAATGGATCGAGTGCGACCCGTTTTAAGCGGGTTCTTCATGTTGTTTCTACTTTTTTCACCAGCGAAAACCGAAGATCAAAGTGTGATACAAGCATTGGTTGTGTTCATGGAGAAACTTAATCCCGGGAGCATGCAAACCACCCCGAATTGGGGTTGGAACACTTCGTCGGACCCTTGCACGAGTAAGTGGGCCGGGGTTACTTGCGATAAAGATAACGAAACCGTTAAGAAAATAGTGCTCGAGAAGCTTAACTTATCGGGAACTCTTGATTTTGAATCGGTTTGCAAGGTGAGTAACCTTCTTGTGTTAAGTGTAAACTTCAATAGTATTGCAGGAAACTTGCAACAAGAGGTTTCAAATTGTAAAAGACTTACACATTTGTATTTAAGTGGGAACCGGTTTTCGGGAAGTCTTCCCGATTCGATAACGGGCTTACCAAACGTAAAGAGAATCGATATATCCAACAACGGGTTAACGGGCCAACTGCCCGATTTTTCAAGACTCACGAGCTTGTTATCGTTTTTGGGCCAGAATAATCAGTTCACGGGCCCAGTTCCAAGATTTAACTATCGCCAACTTGACGGTTTCAGTGTAGCTAATAACGATCTTAGCGGCCCGATTCCTGATGACACAGGCCGCTTCGATGCTAATAGCTTCGCGGGTAACCCGAAGTTATGTGGAAAAGAGTTGCCAGTTCAGTGTCCGGTCAAAGAAAATAAAAAGTCAAATTTTCAGGATGTTCTTATTTATGCGGGTTTCGCGGTCCTCGGGTTCATAGTTCTGGTTTTGATAGCCATTTTGGTATTCAAGAAAAAAAAGAAGCAAAATGATGTAAAGACTCATTTATCGGTGAAAGCCCGAAACGGGTCCGACAGTGGGCGGTCAAGCGGGTCGAAGAACAGCCGCGCCCGATCTGAATTTTCAACGACGTCGGTTGAAAGTGGTGGGGTTTCTTCTTCGATGGTTGTTTTATCGAGCCCGGTGGTTAACGGGCTGAGGTTCGAAGAACTGCTTCGGGCTCCAGCTGAACTGATCGGGAGAGGTAAGCATGGAAGTTTATATAAAGTCAAACCCGATAACGGGGTTCCGCTTGTGGTCAAACGGATTAAAGATTGGAAGATTTCAAGAGATGAGTTTAAGAAAAGATTGCAGAAAATAGGTGAGACTAAGCATCCAAATGTGTTACCAGTTGTTGCATATTACTCTTCAAAACAAGAAAAGCTTTTGGTTTATGAGTTTCAACAGAATGGCAGCCTATTTAGGCTTCTACATGGTGAGTTAACTCATTTTTTTTAGATTTCGGATGAATTTAGAAGAAAAACGTTTATGAGAATGAGCGGTTTTAGATGGATTATGTAACACATAGCATAATCTTTATTTTGTTGTATGTTTACCAAAACCGCTCATTCTTGCGTAGTTGCTCCTTATACTATTTTTATAACAATGAGCGGTTTTTGATGGATCATGCAACATGATGCAATCTTTGTTTCTTGCCAAAACTGCTCATCCTTACACAACGGCTTCTTTAATTATTTTGTTAAGAATGAGCAGTTTGTATGGATTATGCAATGCGATGCGTAATCTATGTTGATTCGTCAAACCTGCTCATTCTTATCTATTTTTATTTATAAGAATGAAGGTTTGTTGAATAAAACCTTAAATCATTCTAAAAAAATAAATAAACAATTAAATTAAAGAATCACAATCCGAAAATTTTAGAGGTGGCAAAATGTGGAAAAGTTTTGTGTAGCCCTTAAAGAGATAAAACAAACAAGTCAAATCAAATGATTTATGAATAAAAACGATTAAAATGATAACATATTGTATAATTCAATACGTCTTTGAATTATTGGCTTAGTGGTCAAAAGAGTATGGTTTCTCGAAAATGCTCTTTCGATGCGCTTTGGTACCATTTGCAAAATATGATTAGCTTTCATGGACAAAAGAGTCTTATCACTTATATTTTCTATTAATAATAAGAGTATATGACGTCATTGTTTAATTTAATTTGGTCACTAGAAACGAGCGTGCTATTGGTATTGAAAATTATCAAAATTGGGTACGGTACCGAAAATGTTTGATACGGTATCAAACTGGTACAATACCAATATTTGAAGGTAAAATCGGTATTTTATCGGAACCGAAAATGCCTAAAAGTAAGTACCGATACCGAAAAAATTCGGTACGAAAAATACGGTACCGGTGTCAGGTACCAAATGCTCATTCATATTAGTCACCCAAATAGCCGCCACACGAGGAGTAATTGAGATGAACGTAAAAACAAACTTATAAGGCAATGAGTTGCTTGAATTTAATGGAATTGAAATCTAATTGTTAACCTGTTTAATTGTATAATTCCTCGTAATTAAAATCTGAATTCAAATGATAACATGCTTGGTTCCAGAATATACAAGAAATGGAATTGTGATGAATTCCCTCAAATTCGTTAATTTTTCTAATTCTAATTTCTTTAAAAAAAACTTTGTTAACCAAACAACCCTTTATATTACAATGTCGAGTTAAAAAGTTTTGATTCTGTCACTGTTACGTTGTGTGTTGTTGTTTCAGGATCACAAAACGGACAACTATTCGGTTGGGGAAGCCGCCTAAGTCTTGCATCAAGCATAGCCGGAGCCCTCGCATTCATGCACCACGAGCTTAAATCCGACTCAATCCCCCACGGGAACTTAAAATCGTCAAACATCTTATTCAAAGACGACATGGAACCATGCCTAAGCGAATACGGCCTGATGCCAATAAACCCCCACGACCCAGACCCAACCAACGACCAAACCACCACCACCACCCCTTTCAAAGCCGACGTGCACGCCTTTGGTGTAATTTTACTCGAGCTCCTTACAGGCAAACCAGTCCAAGACAACGGGTCCGGTTTATCCAAGTGGGTTACATCAATCGTCAAAGAAGAGTGGACCATTGAAGTGTTCGACAAGGCGTTGATAGTCGAAGGCGCCAATGAAGAGAGGATGGTCGTCCTCTTACAGGTGGCGTTGAGGTGCATCAGCAGTACTTCAACGCCACCTGCCATCGCGGAAGTTTCCGCGATGATTTCTTCTTTGAAAGAAGAAGAAGAGCGATCCATGACCTCTTCTGATCCATAATCATTTACAACAAAAAAGTTGTAGTAAATTTACTTCAGAAATGACTTTTTTAATTTATTCATAATTATGAAATACAGCTGTCCAAATTCAATCATACACCTTTCACTTTCGCCTGTGTTTTTATTATATTTACAAACAGTACCATTGATGAGCTAGTGCAATCTCAAAACCTAAAAAAATATCTATCAATCCAGATCCAAAACTTCAAAATAAAAAAAAATTAATAAAAAATCACACGAAATTTGGACTCATAACAGCATCCTTACCACCATCCGACGTCGTTTTGGAAACATTCGTTCTCAACGCGTATCGCGACGAGAAGTTACGAACGATGTACTCATTCTCAACCTCAGAATCACCGTTTTCGAACGGTCCTTCATCGAAATTGAGCGCGTAGCCGAGCGGATCGTATTGAAACTTGGAACAATTTCGGCCGGAGCTTTTGTTCCGGTTGAACCGGCGGATGAAGGTTTTCCAGCGTGGACCGGCGACGATCTCTGACCACTCCCGAAGCTTTTTTAAAGCGTCGATGCCACGGGACCAGAGAGTTTGTGGTGGTTTGGTGTGGTCTGGTGAATTGGAATTGACTTTCTGCCATCGGTAGGGAATGCAGAAACAGCAGCGGCGTTTGGTGAAGAGCGATTGTGAAGGTGAGTGAGGGTTGGATTCGGTGTCTTTAGGGGAGAATTCAGACGCCATACATACAAGGGTTTTGAGTGTTGTCGAAAGTGAAAACCCTTTCTTTATATGGTCAAGTGGGGACTGACGCCCATTGTATTGTGTGCAAGCAATACGCTTTTACGGAATATGTATACATTTTAATTAGAGGAATTTATTTATTTTTTCTTTTTTAAATGGTTGGATCATTATGTGATATCTTTATCATTCATGTGACAGGTTTTCACGACCTCACATACGGCGTCAAGGGGCGTTAGTGAAGCTGTGCTAATTGGTTGCTGCATGTGTGATGTAGTTTACGAATGTGAATGGTGAAAATTTTTTAAATAATTACACATTTAGTGTGAAAAAAGTGTGTGAAAGCTTATGTCCATATGGTATTGATGTGTGATAATTTTTTATGTATAAGTGATAAGTTTATTATTTATAACATTATTGATACTATTTACTTCTAATTTTTATCTAACTTAAATCGCTACTAATAACTAACATATCTTTTAAATTTTGATGTTTTGACATATTTTTAATTTGCAGATTAGTATATTATATATTGAATATAATTAGTTTGTAGTAGTTTTAAAAAATGAATGTAAAATAATTTATTGTTTAGGGTGAATTTGAATTAAATCAAATCTATTCGAATTCGATTCAAAATCAAGTTTCAAATACTAATCAAATTGAATACGAATTCAAATAAAAATAAATAAAAATTCAAAAGGTTTGATTCGAATAATTCAAAAATTCGTTATTCGATTCGATGAAGACCCCTACCGCTAAGTCTTGACACAAAGGTAAAGGTGGTGTAGTGGTTAGGTGGAATACTCACTAAAAGAACCAACTCGGATTCGATTTTGTTTCTTTTGTAACCGCAATGATTCAGATCGGATACATCAAAATATGTTTTTTCATATGGTGAACACATCAAATAACGTGCCGCCAACTATAAACAACTAAGGCATCATTGCCGCAATATGCGACCTATTGCACCAATCTAGTTTCTAACTAATATTTAGTTGAACCATACAACCAGCTATTTTTTATTTCATTATGTCTAATTATCATTAGATACAAATGTTTATCTGATTCTCGTGTTTCTTTACTTAACAATATATATTGTTGAAGGAGTCTATATTAATTAATTAATTAACTAAATATCTTTAGTAAGAGAATGTTAATAACCTTATTAGCTATGATGATGTATCTCATGCCAAAAATGGATATAGAATCTCCCACACGGGGTAATTTTGAATAAACGGCTCATGCCATAAATTATCTTCAACTAAAGTTCTTAATGCTTGCAAGCAACAAAGACCAGAAAGTTATTACACAAACTAATAATTTAAATAAAGTATAATTGCCGTTAAAAAAAATATAACTGACAAAATAAAGTTAATGTAACGAGATAAAATAAGTACTTATTATATATTTAAATGAGTTGTTAACATATAGATACTTTGCCAATAGGGTGGTGGTCCATTGGTAAAGAGAAAGTCTTTAAACACTTAGGTTGAAAAGAGGGAGGTCTTGGGTTCAAGTCCTACAGACGACAGAAGTAAAGAAATTTGTCGTTCAAAAAAAACATATGGATACTTTTATAAAGTCGTTATTCATGTCAATTTTCAAATGAAGATTGAGACGCAACTTTTTGCTCATCTAGTTACGTTCTTATGTAATTTTTCGTAACTATATTTTATTTTTATATAATATAAAGAACTTATTGAATTAATAAACCAGAATATGATTCATATATTTAGTTGTATTAAAGTCACTAACAGTATCATGAAACACCTAAATTCGTATGATCAGTACACGAATTATATAACCCATTTGTCTAAACGGATTAGAGATCGTTGCTATTGTTGTTGTATCTAAACGAATTAGAGCATTCACAATGGATCCTTAAAAAATATGTGAGTGTAACCTTTATATTTGTGAGAGTGGTTGTAAATTGTTGTGAGTGGAGGAGAGAAAAAAAAGAGAAAAAGTTACTGTTAATCAGTAAACTTAGAGACGGTGATGTTTGCCTCTATAGTTTTTTAATATTTTTTGAAAGTGGTTGTGAGTGAAAAAGAGAGAAAAGGTAATGATTAAAATATAAAAAATATTATTTAATTGAAAAGCAGAGAGAAAAGATAGCGTTTTAATGTAATTATAGAGATGGAGTAAGAGTGTTGATTGTGAATAGGGTTGTTCACGAGCCGAGACGAACCGAGCGGACCTTTGCGCGTGCTTGGCTCGTTTACAAATCGAACCGAGCGGAGCGGTTCATTTAAAACCGAGCCTCATATCAAGCGAGCATTTTCCGAACAGTAAATATTCCGAGCGAGCGTCGAGTGAAATTCGAGCGATTTGAACAACCGTGTCGCCCGATTTAAATTTACTGAGAGAGATAGCGACAATGTTGGATCTCAAGTTTTTATATCTTTAAAAACAAGCAAATTTCATGGCATAATATTTTTCTTATGAATAACAATGTTGTGGCCGACGAGGCGATAATCATATTGCACGAACAATAAAGTTGAGAGCAGGAGACGATTGACTTAGGGTAACGGCATGAAACATTGAGGCGATGAGCAGACTGTCGTTTATCGGTTTAGGGTCTAACTTTTAGATTTGATATGAATTTTTTTACTGGCGTGATTGGACTAGTACGTATAGATATCGGTTTAGGGTTCAACTTTTAGATTTGATATGCATTTTTTTATTGGCGTGATTGAACTAGTACATATAAATATAGTTGTAAATTTGTATATAGTGGACCAAAATCTAATAGAGTAGTATATATAAAACTATAAATTTAATTTATATTTAAGTATATATGTATGTGTGTATATATAGGGGTGTATGTGTATATATATGTATAATTTATATTTGGGTGTATATATGTGTATATACGTGTTTATATATTTATGTGTATATGTATATGTATCTATATACTAATTAAACATAATAATTCGAGCTGAATCGAGCTGAGCGGACCTTTACTCGTGCTTGACTCGTTTACAAACCAAACCGAACAAAGCGGCTCGTTTTCAATCGAGCGTCAAATCGAACGAACATTTTCTAAGCAATTTTCAAACGATCGTCGAGCGGTTTAAAAGCCCTGAATGCTCTTACAAACATAGACAGTTTTCACTTGATTGCGTATCTACCTAATGAAATCAATATCCAAAATTAGACAATTAATTTCTTTAATTTTTTAATTATTTGAAATGGATATTGGAGAAAATATTTCTTAATTAATGTAATGTAATTATATTCTTCAAGTATTCAAGCAACATAACTAACCACCCTTACATCGTTTGCTTTATTCTCTTCACACTCTTTGCTTTCTTATCCAAAGAACCACACTCCTCCCGTGCTTTAGACTAAACGTATACACTTATTTGCTTATTCTTTTTTATTTCCATTTTTATAAATAAGATAATTTAAATTTTATAAGTGATTGTTATTTTTTATTTTTATTTTTTAAATGGCTACGATTGTTTTTAACTAAGGATTTTTATGCCATATTCTAGTCCATCCAATCTTTTATATTTCTTGAATTCTTTTATAAAAAATAGCTTACGAAAGATATTTTTATATTTGTTAACAAGCTTTATAAAATTATAGTCAAATTGTTAAAGCTCAAATGCCCCATCTTGCATAATTGCATAATAAACGTATTTATTTACAAACCACATATGATAGTAACATTAACATGATGCAATAGTTGTTTTCAGAAGAATAAGACCAAATCAATCACTAAGCCACATACTTATCACTGTTTACCCTTGATCCATCTTCTCAATGGTGGATCCATGAATTTTTTTTCACTGGGTTCAATTTTTTAGATGCTCTAACATGATAGGACCGGATGTAAAAAAATTCGGGTCGGTCCGACGGTTCGTCTCATTAAATTAACACTACTAATTTGAAACCGAGTGGGTTCGTGCAGCTTGATAAATTAACACATAGAAATATTTAAGGTTTAATAAAAATCAAAAAAACAAAAAAAAGTCGCAAAAATGACTCTAACAGGAGTCAAACCAGTGACCTGCAGCTTGAAACAAGCCGCCCTAACCACCCAGCCATCCCTTAAGTTCTATAATGGGTTCATCGCGAATTTATTTTATGGGTTCGTTGGATATTTTCTATTAATATTAATACTACTAATTTGAAACCGAGTGGGTTCGTACGAACCCGTAAATTTCAATGTTGATCCGCCCCTGCATATTCTCATTGCTTTCATCTTTGTACCGTCATTTATTTTCTCTTGATCCATCTTCAACTTCACAACCTCTTTGTCTATGATAAAACCTCTTTCATGTCACGGGTGACTCCGGCCGGTAGAGTGTGTCCTTGAATTATGGCCAATGACATTACAGTTTTAACATGAAACTTTTTTTTTCTGTTTAGTTGTGAATTACATTTTAACATGAAATGAAACTACCTTGTATGCATGTCATATAGTTATAGCCCTTTTGTTGCACTTAACACAATCAAAAGTTTTTTTCAACCCCTAGTGCTTCACTTACTTCATAATTGATTGGCTAACTCGTTGACAATCTTTCTTATTTTAAGTGACGAAGAACCCATGAAATATTTTCAAGGGGTGCGAACGAGAGGTTCAACCAAATTTTCTTGTGGTGTGATCGGGATTTTACCCTATGAAACAAAAACTTTTTTTAAGGGGTGCATGCCCACCCAGACCTCTACCTAGGTCCGCCCCTGCTTATTTACTTTTTATGGTCTTCTAACTTATGTATAGTGATGAGAGGAATGAGTGTAGTTGAATAACTAGCCTTCAGCCATATTTCATGATACCAATACAGTGTCGATGGTGGTATTGTGCATCCTTAAAGAATGATAACGTCGAGAGAGTATATTTCATGATACGTCTCCATTCATCTGGGATTTGACATGCTTTTTGAAATAGTTTAACTTCGTGACGAGTCTAACGATGTTCTTTTTTGGAGGTTAGTTCAGGTAAGCGGCAAACGCAATGGGTCTCCGATGACGAACACATCATCCGTTCATCTGGGATTCGATATGCTTTTTGAAATAGTTTCACTTTGATTCAATCCAAATTTATACTTTGGAACATTACTCAACTTTGCCTCTGATCCAAGCTTAAATTTATTACCTAAACGACGTTGTGTTGCTACATAAAATATTTAGGGTAATTTCATATCACATCGTTAAGTTTTTATCCTAACAAAGAAACTTTTAATGGATAAGATAATGCGGCTTTATCCTTTCGGTCGACTTAGAACATTCGTATCCCTTTCATCAAATTTATCCTATAATTACACTAAAACAATTACATTTTCTCTCTCTCTTTTCAATTAAATAATATTTTTCATACTTTTATCATTACATTTTCTCTCCTACATTCACAATCATTTTCAAAATACATTAACTAATTATAAGGGGTGAACAATATCCCCTCAAATATACAAATGGATAGTAACATTTTCTTTCTCATTCATTCACAACCAGTTACAATTATTTTGTATCTTACAAAAATCTCTTAAACAAAATTTGATGGATGAATTGTGAATTTGAATATGATTATTCATAGATAACTTTAACCAGGGATTAATATAATATAATATATATATAAATAGGTGAACTTAGGAACTTATAGATGTTGTGAGATAATATATTCATTATAAAGTGCCAACTATATACATTTGTTGATAACAATCAACATCACCCAAACATTGAGATGACACCAACATCGAAGGGTCCCTTTCTCTTCTTTTAATCCCACTCGATGATCCATGGTAGGTACCAATAGTTACTCCACTTCCCCTCGATCAAATTCAAAGAAATAAAATGTTTTTAAATAAGAAACACCTTTTTTTTAGATCACCCCACTTTCCCTTAATTCGTATTGTAAGACCTGTTTAGAATTATATGTGGGTTATTTTGGGGCCTTTTATGAGACTATACACACACCACACACACATATATATATATATATATATATATATATATATATATATATATATATATATATATATATATATATATTATATAATATGAGATGCTTATAATATTTAACGTGAAACAATTTATACTTCATACATCTTTTGTTTGTGTGTATGGAAATGCACTGAGGTATTTTGTTACGATAAAAAAATCACATAGATGTTATTATTGAATTCATGTGTCGCGTCTTAGGAGGAATTGTTCTAACATATATATAGAAAATTGTTAATTGCCAATATATTTTTTTGTGTCTAGTTGTAAATAAGTAAGTTCTACTACTTGTTATTTCAAGGTGAATGATCTGTCTTCTTAATGCAATTCCGTCCCCTTTGGTCTTTATGACTTGCATGTTTCACGAATTGCATCCCAAGATACAACGAAACAACGTGTGTAAATTGTTGATCAACTATGCACATAGAGGTCATAATCCGGATGAACTAGTGAGTGCTACAAAAATTTCGGTATATGAGAACTCTTTCCCTATAGTAACAAAATTTTTTGTGTTTCTAGTACTAAAAGGGGAGAGTTTTGGAAGTTTTAATGTGTGACATTCTATTTGGCTTCTAATGCAAAAATGAATTGAGGAGGCTGATAGGACCTTAGACACCCTCACAAATTGGTGCCATTTTCGGTCTAGCACTCTTCAAACACACCATATGAGCGTGTCAAACCGAAAGTCATAATGACCTTTATTTCCTGTTTGAACTTGTCACCTTTCTGTGAACCATCATATCGGATCGAGGTCTTTATTACAAATCATCGCATCTATTCAAATGGCTTGTTTCGATTCAAACCATGAAGCTACTTGCAGTGATGGAGCTGCATGAAGTTTTTCCAATTATCTTCTTTCAATTTCCTAACACTCAATTTTATATTTTTTACTTTCTTTTTTTTAAATACTCCCACCCTACATTTATCAATGTGAAAAAAACTTATTCAAATTTCACATAAAGATAAAATATCATTCGCAATTGACATTTTAACCCGCGTTCCTGACTTAAATAAATGTGCTACGTATGTCGTATATGATTAGATATATAACATTTAAAGTTCCTACGTGTTATGTATATGAATAACCATACAGATCACATGTTCAACGTTCGCCAGTTTTAACCTGAATATGATTTCCACCGGTAAGTGCAAACCCCAAGTGACATTAAGTTGTAAATTTGACTCTTCCAAGATAAAGACCACATTGACCACACCACATTGAGTGGTCTAAAGATCAGCAACTCGCATGATTGTGGACCTTTGCTTGAACCATAGTAGTTGAACCAAACGTCTCCCCAAGGCCCATAGGTGCCCCTGCCCCATGCTCCACATCAACCTGAAGGAATTCCACAGCGCCACTCCTCTCTCAACCCCCTTCACAGGTGCGGCTCTTGCCCATAGATTCACAACCCCCCCCCCCCACACACACACACCCCCCACACACACGAGTAAAATTACAAAAAGATGATGCAGCTGATTTATCACAAGAGAAGAGAGTCCGTGTACAGAATGAGGTATGTTTAGCACAACCCCTTTAAATTCACACCGAATGTTATTGAACCTCATGGAGAGCTTCCAATAAATAAAAACACTCTAAACAACTGAACAAGCTCATAATATTAAGAACAAGAAGCTAAATGTTACACTAGAATCAGACTTATTATACAGAATACAGAAACTACTAATAATAGTGCAGAACAACTAACCATCAAAGTGCAATTTCCAAACAAAACAGCATGAAATTAGATCAGACTCACTCCTTACACAGAAAATAGGCCTCCAGCACCACCATGAACAGCCAAGAACACATCACCAGCATCATCAGACTTCCCCGTATCAAGCGCAATTGCCGCAAATATCGACCTAAACGCACCACAAACAATCGAAGAAGTCGACGAATCAGTACTCGAAGAAACCCTAACCACATTCTGCAGCCCTAACCGCATTCCATCAACTGCACATGACGTCTCCACCTTCGAAATCTCAGCAATCCGATCACTGATATCCTTCGACGATATATCCACATCTATCTTTAACAATTTGAGAGCGACAGTGGTCTCGATTATGCTCTCGCCTAAAATACTGAAAGCTTTGTTGTTCTCTTCGGAGTAAGATGAGTGAGTCATTGCACGGCGGAGAAATCCGATGTTCTTAAACTCATAACTACACAAAGAACAGAGTAATCTCGTGATGAAAATAAGAGATAATTCGACAAAAATCGAGCACAAAAGTCAACATAATCTCGCGATGAACATAACAGATACTTCGACAAAAATCGAGCACAAAAGTCAACATAATCAAGCGATGAAATCAACAGATAGTTATACAAAAATCATGATAATATGGTGGTGATAATGACGGACAATTCTACAAAACTCGAGCACAAAAATCATGATAATCTTGAGATGAAAATAACCGATAATTAGACAAAAATCTAGTACAAAAATCAAAATAAATGCGCAATGAACATAACAGATAATTCCACAAAAATTGAGTAAAAAACTCAACATAATCTCGTGATGAAAATAGCAAACAATTAGACAAAAAATCAAGCACAAAAACCATAAGAATCCAGCGATGTAAAATAACAGATAATGAGACAAAATTTGAGCTTAAAAATCAAAATAATCTCGCAGTGAAAATAACAGATAATCAGAGAAAAATCGAGCAAAAATTCTTAATAATCTCGCGATGATAATAATTAATAACAGATAATTAGACAAAATCGAGCACAGAAATTAACGTAATCTCACAATGATAATAGCAGATAATATGACTAAAATCGAGCACAAAAATCAAATAATATCGCAATAAAAGCAACAGATGATTAAAAAAAATCAAAAAACGCGAGAAGCGAGTGAACTTCTTTTACGAAAACTTACTTAATATTCGTCTGAAGAGTTTGGAGAGCAACGGAGAACGACGAAGATGAATACGACGATCGTAACGGTTGCGATTCAGCTGAAACCTAGTGACGATCAGTTTTTGAAAAGTTAGGGTTTTAGTAGTGAAAATAGAGTGAAGTTAACGGAATTATTTTTTGTGGTGTAGGTGTGAAATGTACCGTTGATGGAGAGCAGAGGATGACGGTGACGGCGGCGATGATGAAGACGACGGAGATCTGTGAGCGGAGATGATGCATTTTGATTTCTGTAGATCGATGAAGTGCAGATTTTCGGAGGAACGAAGAAAATATTAAAGTGAAAGTGTTATTTAGCCAATTGTATTGGAAGATTCCTATTTCCACCTTAATTAAATTAAATAAATATTTATATGTTGTTATGAATATATTTATTATTAATGTGGTTATAAACATTAAAAATAGATTAGATTTGTTTCACAAGTTTTTTTTTATTATATATAGTCTCTTGTATTTTTTGTAATATATATCTCAATCAATAAAATATTAGATCTGTTCTCCTTATTATTTTTTTCTTATTCTTTGCTATCATACTAGTTTCACAACACGTTATCAGTACAAAATGCTCTCCCCAAAAACCATATATTCGCTTCCATGTTATCACACACCCCAAAAACATATTCTTGTTACCTGCGTTGTAAAGTTGTGATAGGCACCCATGATCAATAAGTTTTAACATTACAGTTGACACTGAGTCGTCGTGAAAACCGGAAGCTGAAACAGCCCCCTGTCACACCAAGGTAATCCCAAGTTTGTTTTGAACTTTAATTATAATATATATATATATATATATATATATATATATATATATATATATATTATTTGAATTTTGGTGGGTGTTGGGTGTTAAACTCGGACGGCCTTGATTTGGATTGGGATGGTTACGGCAAAAATATTATCTTTCAAACCAACTTTTTCGTAACACCAACTGAGTTTTCTGACATGTTTTCAGTTTTAACCTTGACATGTATGATTAATACGGTTTATTTTATTACGGTGGAAGGGGCACCTTCGGTGACCCCTTCGGGAACCCTCTTTACTGAACGGCAAGAGTGCCGCCACCACCCAGCCACGATGCGGGGACTCCCCAAATCGTCGAATAGTCACCGAGCAAAAGGAGGAAGCGACTGTTAGTATATTCAACCGTTGAATGTTCGAACGTTACCAAATAAAAAAAAATCTTTATTTAAAACCCACACATTTCACTCATCTCCACCACCAATTTTCACTTCTATTCCACCAAATCCTTTCTTTTACATTCCAAAAAATTAACCCCGTTATAATGGCGAATGATATACCCCCGCTATTCATTCCATTCGATATTAGTGAAGACGATGATTCTTCTTCAAGCGATGGTAGTTTAGTTTTTTTTTCCAAAATCTGATTAAGGCTCATGAAGATATACATCACGTTCCGGGGATGTTGAGTAGTCTTGATCGTACACATTTTGTTTGGAGAATGTGTCCAACAGAGTTGCGCGGCCAATATATGAGGGGGGATCACAGGTACCCGACAATTATGCTCGAAGCGGTCGCCTCTCAAGATTTGTGGATTTTGCATGCTTTTTGTGGTCCACCAGGTTCACAAGACGACATCAAACGTGCTCCATAAATCTCCGTTATTTCTTACTCAACGGAATGGAACTGCACCAAAATGCCCATTTTACGTGAACAACCACTTGTACAAGCGTGGATACTATCTTACCGATGGAATCTACCCTACGTGGTCCGTGTTTGTGAAATTGTATCCTCACATTCCGAAAGAAAAGAAGTTCAAGAGGCAACACGAGGCGGCAAGAAAAGACGTGGAACGGGCTTTTGGTGTTCTAAAGGCAAAATGGGGTGTACTAAATCGACCAATGTGTGTTATGAGTGTAAAAAAGATTAGGAATGTCGTATAGGCGTGCATTATTATGCAAACATGATTCTAAAAGACGACAAAAACGTGATTGCACCGATACATATTCGTGATCCTCCAGTTGAGCCCGTTTTCGATGAAATGTTTATAACGAGCTCATTGATGAAGACACGCATTATAGACTAAAATATGATCTTGTGGAGCATCTTGGAGAACAAGATTTACCCCACCTTTGGCGGATTACGACGACGAATAGTTAAATTAGTTTTAGTTTTAAAATGTATTTTAATGTTTTGTTTAAAATATGTTTTATTTAAAAAATATATTTTATATTTTATTGATGCATATTTTCTAGAAATAAAAAACATAAAAAACTTAATCACCCCATGTGTTTGAGCATCCCTAGTGATTGAGTGCAAAATGAAAAGTGAAGTAGTGAATTAACATAACATGATATTATGATATTATTGGGAAATAAATGTTTATCATTCCCCATTTGAAAAGTGCCCCTTCCATCCTGTATATGGAGGTCGGTGTTGGAGGATAACTAACTCCTTTGAATTAGTCAAAGATAAGATGTATGTATATTTTATTTAGAGTTTTCAAGTTTTCATATAAATGTCTTTATAAGAAATAGTAATAAGAAAATTTCATACGCATCCATTCAAATAAGATTTACCGATTTTCATTTAAATAAACCTTGATATAAGTTCCCAAAATATATTTAGAATTTAAATTGGTGATTTAAATTAATTGCTAATGTTGTTTATCAATTAGCTTACTGTAAAACATGAATATAATTTTACATAATCAAGTTCATTCATAAACATATCAGTATTCATATAAACGGATTCAAAATGATTATCGTCATAAATTATTTCTTATACCCTAGTTTAAAAGAAAAAACCATGCATCTATTATATAGTTGATTTGTATTGATATATAAATATTTAGTCTGGATTTTTAATTGTAATAATATGTGGAATGAAGAACTAATAATTATATATTTTATAAATCTTTTATAAAGTTATATTTATTGTGTGATAACAGTAATATATACTTTGCAAATATTAAATAGTTTATATTATAATTATCATCATGCTTCAAAATTTAGGGGTTCTGTAAGTCGCAACTTCTATATGTTAAGGAAAAGTTCGAAACTTTAATATTTCAAATATGTATTTGATTGAGTATCTAAATTCTGTAGATATTGTTACCAAGGACTCTTACAAATTATATTATTAAAATTAAATTAGGGATGTTACGATTTGGATAAATTATTGGGAATGTTGGTATTGGTTTTAAGAACTAGAACCTTGTATTCCGGGTACAATTTAATGCTTTAAATTATGTGTTAAACATAATAAAAAAAAATTCATGAAAACCAATAAAGAGTAGGTTTGTTTTAATGCTATGGGATCGGATATTTGTTTTTCAAGTTTTCTTTTTTAGTTACTACTTGCATCTGTTGTTGGATATTCTCATTCTAAAAGGAAATCAAACGAAAAAGTTTTCATAAAGTTTTATTATACCTCATTTATGGTAACATGTTATAATATCATGTATTATATATTTTGAATTTGTGTATACTATAATGTATTTTCACATGCTATTATTTGTTTATATTGCTAGCATTGAATAGAGCAACAAAACCAGAGTTGTGGTTTATTATAACTCTCATGAAAGAGTATAGATAAGTTTATATATGACACATGAAGTACCACGCTCTCCGAATCTCATTATCAAGTTATAAACGAATGTAAGATGTTAGACCGATAAATGTTATTAGACTCGAACATTTATTTACTTCTCAATTGATATATTGTAAAGAGAAGATTATTTATGAGGAAAATGTTGATAAAAAATTTGCCATTCGTCACGTTGTGATATGCTCCTAAAGTAGCACTATCACTAGAGAGTATATGAAAAGTTTAAAATGATTTTTCATTTGTGTGACAAATGAATAAAAGCCATAGAGCTTGTTTCGGCTCAACTACATTCTCTGAAAGAGAATGTGATTTTATATTGTATGGTATTTTGTAAAGGTAATGATCATGGAGAGAATATTATGATGATAAGATTGACCATGAGAATTGTACTAATGTTAATAATGAGATTGACAACTAGAAATGGCAATTAAGGGAGTAGTTACATTAAAATAAAATGTGAGAAGCATGAAAGTGTTAACATGATAGTTTGAAATGATAAGATATTGTTCTCTTGTATATTATTTCATGTATTGGCATAAGTGCAACTAGTACATAGACGATCATAAACTAGAATTTATGGATCATAATTATTTAATTAGTTGGCATGACTAGTTAGACCACGATGAATCAATGATGATATGAAACATAATATAGAACTGCTAGATTCTTCAAGCTGATAATTAGTATGTAATGTTTGCTCTCAAGAGAATTTATATATTTGCCAAATAAAGGAGGGTGTGTAACCCTAAATATACTGGAAGTGATTAAAAGATATGCATATCCTAACATGATACCATTTAGTGTTTTAAATCGATGCATTGTCTAAATGGTTATCAAATCCACAACCTGAAGTTTGTGTGATTGTGGCTTAGCTAATGTGATAGCAAGCATATTAATCCAGATTAGCATATTTATTTGGTAATAATGAATTTAATTCCCAACTTATTAATGATCATTGTAAAACTGTTATTGTTGAGATGATCACTAAACATATATTATTGATTACAAAGCCAATGATCATGAGATGAACAAAAGTTCATTTAGGTACATGTAATTTTACATATAGTACCATTGCACATTAAGCCAATAAGTTATAGTTCTCCCCACACAGTTGGTTTTTCGTCAGGAACCAAAGATGTTTCATCAAAGATTTTGGTTGTGCGACGTATATTGAAACTCATCCACCACACCGCACAAAGATGGGACTTCTAAAAAGTTTGAGAATATGTTGGGTATAAATAATCGTCTATGATTGAATACTTAAAGCCATTAGAGAGAAATTTATTTATGGCTCATTGGTTTTCACTTTAGTGAATGTGAATGAATGTTTCCAACATTAGGGGGGAGATAACAAGCAGTTGGAAAGTGAAATGAATTATCATGTTATCTTAATCCTCAGACTATAAACTATGAACTAGAAGTTTAAAGTATAATTCATTTACCAATATTAAACAACAAATTACCAGACAAGTCCACTGACCTAAATAAAGTGACTAAGTAAGTCACATAATCAACTGCTTATGCTCCAATTATATTTGTGTCCCAAGAGGACAACCACGTATTGATGATAAGTTTATGGCACGCATGAAGCATGGTAGACTAGCTGATTCCAAGAACAAAAATCCTCGGGAAACGGAACAAGTAATGAAGTTGGTCAAGTCGAGGTGTAGTAAAAAGTCTCCTGAACAAACATTAGACATGATGGTTCCAGAAGAACCACAGGTACCTGAAAATAAAGAAATCTCAATAAGTTGTATCATGTCTAGAAATGTATGGAATCGAAATTAAAAATCGACGTTGTTATACTTTTGTATATAATGTAGCGCTTGAAATGATTAAATAATGAGGATCAAGAATTGAGATCTGCCTATAAACGTAAACATAGAAATGATTGGCCAAAATGGAAAGACGCAAATAAGGCAAAGTTGAATTCTCTAATGACATGGAAAGTCTTTGGACCAACAGTCCATACAACTGAAGTTGTAAAATATGTTGGATATAAACGGATTTTTTATGCGAATTATATGAAAATCAAATTGAGGGATATAAGGAAAAATTGGTGGCACAAGAATTTTCGCAAATACCTATGATTGATTATGAGGAGACGTATTCTCCAGGTGTGGATACATTGACTTTCCAATATTTTATTAATATGGTAATATAAGGAGAGAATTGATATGTTTCTTATGAATTTTGTGCATCATTTTGTAACATTTATGTAAAACGGGACTCAAAATCCGCTTCGTTTAATAATTTTAGTATTTATTTAATAGTTCTTTTATTAATCTATTTTATGATTCATGATTAATAAAATAAATTACATAAATAAAATAGCAATTAATTAAAAAATAAATTAAATTAAACCGTTATATAAAGAAAATAATAAAAGATTAAAAACAAAAGGAGTAGCCGGATTCGAACCCGGATACCCTCACAACTCTACACGCTCAAAACACCACTAAACCACACACACCTTTGTGTTTAATTTTGAAAACAAATTAGTTACATAATAAAAACTAACTCGAAAACAAACCCTGCAAACTCAATTGCAGAACCTTCAACAGCCGAAGCAAAATCAAAGCAATCAAAGCTCAATCAACGATTCTTTTGAAGAAACGTGTGTAACTGATATTGAACATCAGTTACAATCTCATAATTCGAAATCAATTTGTTATGTAACCGACGAAAGTTACTGATTTGTCTTGAAAGTGTGAATGAATGTTTGAATTGAAACCGAATATTTTTAACTGACTGAATAATCTATAAATACCCATCAACACATTTCACCAACACTCGCACACTCACTCACTCAATACCTAAATTTCACGGAAGAGCTGCTCTGTATCGAATCGTCGGAATCCTTCATCATTCGCCGGAATTTGGAACCAGAGATATCATAACTCTCCGGTAAATCGGTACAATCACCGTGAACCTTTTATTATCATTTGTTTATTGATTCATGATCATTATCAGTTAAATCAGAATAGAGGGGTTATCAGTCGAGTTCAGTTATGGGTTAGTTAAGTTGAAGAAGATTGTCACACCCCGACCCGCAGCGGAAAAGGTGATCGGGGCATGATTGGGTTTTCATCAAAGCTCATGACATTTATTATAACGTTTCATATTTATTATTACAATTTAAAGGGAATCATACAATCATAATTACAACATGTTCTACACATCTTTCTAGACTTCATTATTTTCTTCTAAGGCATTTCCTATGTTTTCCTTGCTTCATCTTGTTCACCTGTATCATGTGTAAAAATGGTTTTTGGATCAACAAAAAGTTGGCGAGTGAATCCTATGAAAAAGATTTAAACAAGTTTATTGAATTGATTATAAATAAAGTGCATAACCACCTATGAGTAAATATAGATGTAAACTTATTCACAAAACACTTAATATTAAATAATGCACACACATACAATAATAGATTGTTTTGAGGCACGCGTTGTTCAACTCGTCTCCCACGAGGAACTGATGGGCCTAATGAATGAGTTTTGAGGCACGCGTTGTTCTACGAACTGATGGGCCTAATGAATGAGTTTTAAGGCATGCGTTGTTCAACTCGTCTCCCACGAGGAACTGATGGGCCTAACAAATAATTTGCATACAACTCGACAATATGTAATACATAACTACAAACAATATTTACATTCTAAGTTTAGATCATAATATGGTATAGCACGAGTTTGAATAAATGAATTAGTTTAAGCGACACATGATACACCCCAAAACGCGAATAAAAAGGGGAGTTTGTAAGAATTCACTCACAGTGGTTGCGTTTCTTGGATTGATGATGAATGCGCACGAAATTGGATTTAACCACGAGAGAAAACTAACCTAGATAATAACATAACGGTTCGGTAAATAAGCGGATTTTATTAATCAATTTTAGTAGGATTTTTGGATATATTTTTGTGAGTTTAAGGCTATTTTCTAACTTAAAAATGTTATTTTTAAGTATTTTTAATTGATTTTTAATTTAATTTAAATAAATAAAAATAATAAAAAATGTTGATTTTTGACCATTGACCGTTGACTTGTTGACCGTTGACCGTTGACTTGTTGACCGGTTCGGTCGGTTATATGTGTGCGCTGGGTGAGACTCGAACCCGTGACCTCCCGTACGCGTGCACGCAGCTCTACCAACTGAGCTACGTGTCTAACCCGAAATAATTCTGTTTTTAATTATACTTATATACTATTTAGATTTATCCAGAAATTCATTTATTTTAAAAAGGATTTAATGGTACCGACTCGGTGCTCTCCACAGGTCTCGAACCCGGGACCTGTGGTTTAGTTTGGCACACAGTCCACCGCTGGACTGTGTGTCTAACTTGGTAAATATTCTGGTTTTTATTATACTTAACATCTTACTGTTGTGGATCCGGTTCAGTTAAAAAAAAGGACATTTTTATTAAAGCGAGTGTGCGTGTGTCAAGGATCGAACTTGGGACGTATGCGTGTTTATTTGCACACAGTCCACCGCTGGACTGTGTGTCTAACCCGTTCATAATATTGATTTTAATTATCTTATAACCTAAGCGACTTCGTCTTCTTCGTTCAAAACACAGACAATGCTTAACCATGCTGTTATTTGTTAAATTAATTAACGAACTTTATAAACAATTGCAATGTATTGAACAGAAAAGGGTTTGGGGAATGATTGTATCGAACTGATCGTCTTCTTCAGAAATCCGGCAAAGATCGTCGGCTCTGTTTTGTGAACTTATTCTGTTAGGATCAATTAACAGTTTGAATGGATTAGATGTGAAATTGAACTACTGAGTGACGATTATCAGTAGGTTAAAATGATCATACCGGTTAACAGCGAGTTTCTGGAAATTCCAGAAGTTTTCCGGCGAAAACAGAAAATCCGGCAATGTCGTCTGTGGTTGATTCTGGGTGATGGAGTGATGTTAGAATTTGTCTAATAATGGAATGAAACAGAAAAGTCGAGGTAATTACCGTGTAGATGAAAGTCTCGGTTTTCCGGCGACTTGCAGAGAATTCCGGCGAGTGAAATTTCTTGCGACAGAGATTCTTCAGGGGTTTAAGGTGAGTGTGGGTGATGTCAGTATGAACTCTAAGATCTTATTTTTGGGTAAGCAGACGGGATGGAATGAACTCGGTTTTCCGGCGATAACTTCCGGTTAATTTGCAGAGAATTCCGGCGACTGCGGCGAGGTTTTTCTGAGCGAAAATGGAGAGTGTAAGTGAGATAACTCGTGAGCACAACTGATGAATAAGGTATAACTCGGATTGAATTATGTTTTCAGTTTCGAACAGCGATTATTGTCCACGAATGAAATTGATTGGATTTTTCGGTTATAACCGATGTTGCTGTAAATGCAACCGTTAAATCCAAAAGAAAACGGCAAAGTTTGACGAATTTGTCGGGATTTCCGGCGAGATTGATTTGGGGCGCGCTGAGTAGTTGGGTTTGATTTCCAATTTTATTTTAAGTATTAATTGTTTCAAATAATCAACAAGAAACACAATTGGCGGAGTGGTTGGGCGAGTGTGAGTTAAATCACTAAGCTTATATCTGGCTGACCCGGGTTCGAAACCGGCTTCAGCATTTTGTTTTTATTTCATTATTTTTAATAGATTTTCAATTATAAATTTTATATTCTAATATACTTATTAATTATTTATCGTTTATAATTAATTTGAGCATTAAATATGCAACGAATTTTTTTAATTGGTTGTTCGGTTAATAAACGAAGCGGGTTTGGTTAATCCGGTTTTTGATGGATGTTACAAAGATGAAGTTTTTTTAGAATATATGTATAATAAATCTTGGTGTTTTAATCGAGTTAGACACACATTCCAGCGGTGGACTGTGTGCATTACACACAAACGATACCAGGTTCGATCCTCGAGCATCACCGATCCACTAAAATAAAATCCATTTTTTCTAAACCAAATTATATCGCTTCACAATAAGATATTATATACATTATAAATTCTGTTATGGACGGGTTAGACTCCCAGCCTAGTTGGTAGGGCTGGGTGCATCACCATGTACTTGTCGAGAGTTAGAGTCAAGTTATAAGCAGCCGGTTCGTTCATTTTAAAATCTTTTTAAATTAAGCAATTTCTGAAATATTCTAATAAGTATATAAAAGTAATTAAAATCAAATTCCTTACAGGTTAGACACGTAGCTCAGTTGGAAGAGCTGTGTGCACGTAAATGGGAGGTCACAAGTTCGAGTCTCACCACACGCTGCCAAATATACCATTGAACCGTTCAGACCCCTTGTCAGGTCTGACAAGGTTTTTAATTATTTTATTTTATTTTATTTTTATTTTTATATTATTTTTGCATATAGATTTTAATTAAAAATCAATTTAAAACACTTAAGGACACAATTTTGTAAGTTTAAAAATCCCAATAAATACAAAAAAATAACCTAAAAATCTAACAAAAAGTATTAAATCAAAATATTAATTTTTATATATTTATCGAATTATTGCGTTATTATTTAGGTTAGTCTCCTTCGTCGATTAAACGCTCAATTCGTGCGCACTCTTCATCAATCAAGAAAACGCACCCACTGTGAGTGAATTCTTACAAATTCCCCTTTTTATTCATGTTTTGGTGTGTATCATGTGTCGTTTACATATTTCGTTTATTCAAACACTTGTGCAATTACCATAATATGATCTAACATGCGATGTAAATATTACTTGTTGTATTATGTGCTTATATTTTTGTCAGTTGCGTGCAATTCATTCATTAGGCCCATCAGTTCTTCGTTGGAGACGAGTTGAGCATCAGGTGTCTCATTAGATCGGCTCCGTTTGATTGAGCCTTGATCTCATTGTTCATCATTTGTTGTGCTTATGTGTTCACTGATTGATATTATGTAGTTTGTGGTTAGATTTACATATGCGTATACTCATATTTGGTTTATGCACATTTTTATTTAATAACCAAAATAAATAATTCTTTCCAATGTTTATATAAGATTCAGTCACCAACTTTTGTTGACCCAAAACCCTATTTTTACACATGATACAGGTGGAAAGGTTGAAGCAAGGAACACATAGGGATTGGCCTTAGAAGAAAAATAAAGAGTTCATGAATGTTGTGTTTAGAACATGTTGTGCTTGTATGTTTATTGTAATTTATTCTTTAAATTGGAAATAATAAATATGAAACTTTATAGTAAATATCATGAGCTTTGATAAAACCCAATCATGCCCTGACTACCATTTCCGCTGCGGGTTAGGGTGTGACAGATTGGTATCAGAGCTTTTGACTATAGGGATATAGGATAGGTTATTAGACCATTAGAGCCTATACTATAGTCGATTAGATTTTAATTGCTTATGTGGTTACATGCAAACTCATGATGTTTATTTGTTTCGTATTTGTTACACACACAAATGCATGCAAGCACTTCCACTATCATTTTGTGTGATACTTAGTGAGTTATACATATTGTCAAACATAACATGCTTACATATACATTCATCACGCACATTTCAATTGTCGCATATTTAAAGCATTCTCATGTTTCTTTATTCAAGATTTTTGTGATGTTTTCATTTTTCAATCTCATCAAAGTGAGTTCTACGACGGGCATGTAGTAACTGGAAGGGTACGAGTAGCGGTAGTCGAAACGTCCTGTCTAGGTTGGCATTCGTATAAATCAAATATAACGGACTAGTTTGCCTAACTGGGGACTAACGATGAGAGTACGAAAGACCTAATAGGCCAAAGCATGCCACACCAAACGTCGTGTGAACTAACCCCACTTTGAGATGTCACTGTGTCTACACCTGGACACCCTCCGACTTTATACCTTGCAATCATGTTTTACGATTTTCATTCGGGTAGCGCGAGTGTTAACAGGCCAACACCAATATGAACCCTACCAGAGCCCAGTAGTCATGGGGGCCCACATGACTACCAAGGCCAAGTATGGAGACATATGGGGGCCCAAACATGAGCAAAAGCCCAAGACATCCTATGGATGTAGCAAATTTATTTTTTTCTTCATTTGTTTTGTGGATGTTCATTTTGTACGACACATGACACCTATATGTCAAACTCATACTCTCGATACGTATTCCTTGTAGATGTCTTATAGTCACTCTCGTAGAGGTAGGAGATCAGGAAAATCCCGCGAGCGCATGGCTGCCCAAATCGCTCAACAAATGGCCGCCGTAATTCCCAACATCGTAGTTCAAGTCCAACAAGCCCTTGCCGCTAATCCCATCAACCCAATCAATCAAGAAGGTCAAAATGTTGTCAACCCTCCCCCAAATACCACCAAGTGCACCTATAAGAACTTCAACTCATGTGATCCTCCAAAGTACGAAGGTACTGAGGGAGTCACTGCTCTTCTTCTATGGTTCGAGGAGATGGAAAGTACATTCCTCAACTTTGATTGTCCAACGACCGCAAAGTGCGTTATGCTACTGTACGCTTGTATGGAGTAGCCCTCACGTGGTGGAATGCTGAGCATGGCAGACGAGGCGCTGAGGACGCTGTAGCCCTAACTTGGGAAGAATTGAGAGAGCTTATGACTAGACGTTTCTGTCCAAGAAGTGAAATTAAGAAACTAGAGGATGAGTTCTATACCTTGAAGCAAAAAGAGGGAGATCACATAACTTATAACAAGAGGTTCCTCGAGTTAAATCAAATGGTTCCAAATTGTTTCACCCCTCTCTACCGTTTGATCGAGCACTACATTCGGGGACTTCCTTCAAAGATTCAGGACCCTGTGATAAGTACTACACATGCAACTTTGGAAGCAGCAATAGAGCTAGCTACAGAGCTCACTGAAAACCATATTAGAAAGGGGACTTCAAGGATGAGAAGAAGAAAGATAAAACACCAACCGAAACCTCAAACCCAACCCAAACTGAAACCTATCCTCAATTCACTACCAAGAGAAAGCGAGACGGACAAAATTTCGCTGTCACTCAAAGCAATCAATCAGCTGCACAAGCCGTACCTCTCCAAGCTATCCCAATCACTCAAGTAGCACCCAACTCTGCTTACCCAAATAAGAAACCTTACATTGGCCCTCACCCTCAATGCAACACCTGTTTTTATCACCATCAACCCACCATACCCTGTCGATTGTGTGCTAATTGTGGGTGTTATGGTCATCTGAGTAAAACTTGTCGTACTCCCCAAAACCAAGCTTCACCCCCTGCTCAAAACATGATCCAACCCTATCAACAACCTCAATACCCCATAGTTCCATATGTTCGAGCTTGCTTTAATTGTGGTGACCCTACCCATTTTAGAAACATGTGCCCTAGATTGGTTAACATCATTAACGCCTAAGCTCAAGCAAACCCAGTTAACCAAGCAAATCAAGCAAACCCAACACCTCCACCAGCAAGAGGAAGAGCTTACAACATCAACGCCAATCCGGTTGAAGTCAATAACGGTGCAAACGAGCAACCTAACTAGCCTTCCATCACCAAGAGTCAAGACTCAGCTCCAACCGTCTAGTTTTTAATGTTTTCTATAAATCTCAGCCTTTGTATATCCCTGTTTCAATTTGGGAATTTATGTATCCAAGAATTTTAATATGCTAATTGATATCATTGTTTTATTACATGTCTCTATTCATCGATTTAAAATTTCATGTCATCATACATCACGACTCACCTCGTCTCATCATTTAAGGAAGTTGGGTCGTGTCTCACTTTTTCATAGACTGACCCCTTCATCATAACAAACGAGAGAGGTATCGTCGTCATTCAGTCATGTATTCTTTCAGATTTGAGACTCAAGCTTTGGCTGTTGTGTTTGTTTATGTTTAGTAGATTTTAGAGTCACATAGAACTAATCATAACTTACTGACAAAACCAATGAAAATTTGACAAGAATATGGTGGATACGCTGCTGGTATTTCCTATATATAAGTATTCTTGTCAAAGGATCAAAAGCATTGTCAGGCGGTTATGAGAAGTTCCGTGTATGTTTTAATATCGTCATGGTTGAAGTTTTTGTCTTGTGATATAACTTTATCTATTCAACGCATTAATTCTCTCAAAACTCTTATGCATGAGTTCATATCCAGTCAATCAACTTTGTGTATTAACGCTTCTCATCTTAGGCATCAAAAAGCGATTCCTGTAGCAGGGTATTCAACCCTTACTAGGAACGTTACCGCCTCAATCAAAATTTAAAACCTCACACTCCTCTGGTTATGTAAACGTCAAAATCCAAGCATCATACCTCTCTTTTCTGTTAAGAGATATTCAGATTTTAGTCAGAGTACGTTGAGAGTCGAACACGAAAACTCAATGCGCGAAAAAAACCCGCACCTTTTCCCAGTTACAACTACTACTTAAATTTCGGGACGAAATTTCTAAAAGTAGGGGATACTGTAACATTTATGTAAAACGGGTCTCAAAACCCGCTTCGTTTAATAATTTTAGTATTTATTTAATAGTTCGTTACGCATTTATTAATCTATTTTATGATTTATGATTAATAAAATAGTTTACATAATTAAAATAGCAATTAATAAAAGAATAAATTAAATTAAACCATTATATAAAGAAAATAATAAAAGATTAAAAACAAATGGAGTAGCCGGATTCGAATCCGGATACCCTCACAACTCTACATGCTCAAAACACCACTAAACCACACACACCTTTATGTTTAAGTTTGAAAACAAATTAGTTATATAATAAAAACTAACCCGAAAAAAAAACCTGCAAACTCAAGTGCAGAACCTGCAACAGCCGAAGCAAAATCAGAGCAATCAAAGCTCAATCAACGATTCTTTTGAAGAAACGTGTGTAACTGATATTGAACATCAGTTACAATCTCAAAATTCGAAATCAATTTGTTATGTAACCGACAGAAGTTACTGATTTGTCTTGAAAGTGTGAATGAATGTTTGAATAGAAACCGGAAATTTTTAACTGGCTGAATACTCTATAAATACCCATCAACACATTTCACCAACACTCGCACACTCACTCACTCAATACCTAAACTTCATGGAAGAACTGCTCTGTATCGAATTGTCGGAATCCTTCATCATTCGCTAGAATTTGGAACCGGAGATATCATAACGCTCCGGTAAATCAGTACAATCACCCTGAACCTTTTATTATCATTTGTTTATTGATTCATGATCATTATCAGTTAAATCAGAATAGAGGGGTTATCAGTCGAGTTCAGTTCTAGGTTAATTAAGTTGAAGAAGATGAAGTTTTTTTAGAATATATGTATAATAAATCTTGGTGTTTTAATCGGGTTAGACACACGATCCAGCGGTGGACGGTGTGCATTACACATAAACGATACTTGGTTCGATCCTCGAGCATCACAGATCCACTAAAATAAAATCCATTTTTTTCTAAACCAAATTATATCGCTTCACCGTAAGATATTATATACTTTATAAATTCTGTTATGGACGGGTTAGACTCCCAGCCCAGTTGGTAGGGCTGGGTGCATCACGATGTACTGGTCAAGAGTTCGATTCAAGTTATAAGCAGCCGGTTCGTTCATTTTAAAATCTTTTTAAATTAAGCAATTTCTGAAATATTCTAATAAGTATATAAAAGTAATTAAAATCAAATTCCTTACGGGTTAGACAGGTAGCTCAGTTGGAAGAGCTGCGTGCACGTAAACGGGAGGTCACAAGTTCGAGTCTCACCAGACGTTGCCAAATATACCATTGAACCGGTCAGACCCCTTGTCAGGTTTGACAAGGTTTTTATTATTTTATTTTATTTTATTTTTATTTTTATATTATTTTTGCATATAGATTTTAATTAAAAATCAATTTAAAACACTTAAGGACACGATTTTATAGGTTTAAAAATCCCAATAAATACCAAAAAATAACCTAAAAATCTAACAAAAAGTATTAAATCAAAATATTAATTTTTATATATTTATCGAATTATTGCGTTATTATTTAGGTTAGTCTCCTTCGTCGATTAAATCCTCAATTTGTGCGCACTTTTCATCAATCAAGGAAACGCACCCACTGTGAGTGAATTCTTACAAATTCCCCTTTTTATTCATGTTTTGGGGTGTATCATGTGTCCTTTACATATTTCGTTTATTCAAACACTTGTGCAATTACCATAATATGATCTAACGTGTGATGTAAATATTACTTGTTGTATTGTGTGCTTACATTTTTTCAGTTGCGTGCAATTCATTCATTAGGCCCATCAGTTCCTCATTGGAGACGAGTTGAGCATCAGGTGCCTCATTAGATCGGCTCCGTTTGATTGAGCCTTGATCTCATTGTTCATCATTTGTTGTGCTTGTGTGTTCACTGATTGATATTATGTGGTTTGTGGTTAGATTTACATATGCGTATACTCATATTTGGTTTATGCATATTTTTATTTAATAACCAAAATAAATAATTCTTTCCAACGTTTAGATTCACTCGCCAACTTTTGTGACCCAAAACCCTATTTTTACACATGATACAGGTGGACAGGTTGAAGCAAGGAACACATAGGGATTGGCCTTAGAAGAAAAATAAAGAGTTCATGAATGTTGTGTTTAGAACATGTTGTGCTTGTATGTTTATTGTAATTTATTCTTTAAATTGGAAATAATAAATATGAAACGTTATAGTAAATGTCATGAGCTTTGATGAAACCCAATCATGCCCCAACTACCATTTCCGCTGCGGGTTAGGGTGTGACACATTTGATATTGAAAGTTTATATGAAAGTCCCAGAAGGATTTAAATTATCAAAGTCATGTAAAGTAGGTTCTCGAGAACACAATGATTCAAATTTGAATACATTATATATAATTAGAACTCTTGATGAGTAACATAAGGCAGTCGAGTGTCTAAGAGGTTAACTAAAACATCTTGAGGATGTAATTATTGTGCACCAATAAACATAGATAGAAAACTTGTACTTGGTGATTATGGTATCTCAATGTACAATGTACAAGCATGTATGGATTTTATAAATGAAGCAAGTGTTCAAGACATCTTTACATATGATATAGAAGTCAATGAGGAAGTTATGTGATGGAACTCCTAAATAATTAGTCAAAGTGGAAAGAAGTATGTGAATGATTGTAAATGTTTAAGGCATAGATTCAAAGCCTCGGCAATGTATCTTTATAAAGGTAAAAAAAATTGTATGGACTAAAATAGTAGAGTCAAATTAGATATAATCGACTTATTGATCAGCTTAAAAATAGAAATACATATGGTGTGGTTGGTCCATTTGTTTTTGTTAAAAGAACAATATGAGGTTTACAAGTATTATCGTATATGTTGATGATGTCATTGAATCTCCTGAAGAGATCAAAATGAGCTCAAATATTTAAATCAAGAATTTGCAAATTAAAGATGGTATTGCAAATTTATGTCTCAATATGAAGAGCAGACATTTGTATTAGTATCTGTCAATAATAAAACATCTAAAAGATGTTGGACATTTCATACGGACAAAGATTATGGTGTAAGTACATTTAATGATATCCAAGTAGTTGCTATAGAGTGACTCTTATCATCTCCTATCAAAGAAGTTACGATTCTTAGTCTGGAAGTACCATAATTAAATACGAATTGTGTTAATATATCTTGGTAGTTATACACGAACATATGTAATTAAATTCATTGACAACATATAACTTGTGTGTAGTGAAGAGATCATGTTTTGGTACAACATATATTCTATACTCTTAAGGAACAAAAGATATGGTTTATATTTTGCTAACCGTCAAACAAGTTTGGTTAGTTTTATAAATGCAGGGATGTAACAAAACAAAGTTGTGGATCTTATGATATTTATTTATAAGAAGAAGCACTGCAAGGCTCATATGAAGATCATACACAAAAGCCTTGAGCAACTTTTGAGGAAGATGGACACACGTCATTCAAAGGATACATGTTAAAATGAGGGGGAGCTTTATTTCAAGTTGCACTCTTTTTCCCTTAACTAAGTTTTGTCCCATTTCTTGGTAAGGTTTTTAATGAGACAACTACCTGATCCAGAAGTATCAGGGGGAGATAATGCGTATTACACGTTGCACTTTTTTTTCCTTATCTGTGGTTTTGTCCCATTGGGTTTTCCTAGCAAGGTTTTAACGAGACAACATCAAGCGTATTATGTTGATAACTGTAACATTTGTCAAAAACGGGTTTTCAAAACCCGCTCCGTTTTGTAATCGAATATCAAGTTATAAAAGTCACGTTGAATATTTATGATTATTTTGATTTAAAATGATACATAATTAATAAATAAACTAAACTATAAAAATTATATTTGATAAAAAGTTAAAACAAAATAAATAAAAAAAATATGTTGCTGCTGGGACTCGAACCCGGGTCAGCCGGTTTACAACTCCAACGACTTAACACACACTCACATCACCACTCCGCCACTTGTTGTTTTCTGTTATCTCTAGGAAACAAATAACATTTATACACAAACTCGGTTAAACCGGTTGCGCCAACTGAGAAACGGAAATCGGCAAATCAATCGTCAAATCGCTTGATTACTCGCACATTCAGTTTATAACCGATGCACCGACGATTTTTAATCAAGTCGGAATTGATTGAACATCAATCCTCATCATTATCGGTTTTTATAACCGAAAAGTATCAAAGTCCCAATTACTTCAACTCCAGACCCCTCTCGCGACTCAGAAACATCATACCAACATTCCATTTCACTTTCATCACATTTTCAGACCATCAGAACGCTTAAATCAGCTCGCCGGAATTTTCTGCAAATTTCGCCGGAAAACCGTATTCGTCCTCAAACGGTAAATCTTTCAACATCATTGTAGTTCAACAATTGTTAGGCTATTTCTAACTTAAACCTCTCAATTGAAATCGAATTCAGGCGCTGTATTCAGCTAATTCCAGTTCGCCAGAAATTTCCTGAAAGTCTTTATTTCCGTCTGTGAAACGGTAAGGACCTTCAATCCTGCTGTTAACGTTTGTTATCACTTCAATTCCACGATTGACTAATCAAAATGGTTAATTGTTTTGGTTCAGTTGAGGTGCACAAAAACAGAGCTGACGCATTTGCCGGAAATTCTGTGATATATCATTCCTACGGTATGTTACTTCCAACACCGTTTCTGTCATTTCATTTTAACCTTAAGAATGTTTGATAATCGTAAAAACAAGAAACGGATCAGTGATTCAGTCGACGGAAATTTGAATGAAGAAGACGAAGTTAATTAAGTTATAAGTTTATTTAAAACCAGTAAAATGAACGGGTTAGACATACAGTCCAGCGGTGGACTGTGTGCAAAACATATACGCATGTCCCGAGTTCGATCCCTGATACACGCACTCCTTATGTAATAAAATGCCTTTTTGTTTAAAAACTAAACCGGGTTAACTCAGTTAGTTATTAAGTATAATAAAAACCGAGATAATAACCAGGTTAGACACACAGTCCAGCGGTGGACTGTGTGCAACACTAAGTCACACGTCGCGAGTTCGAAACCCGTCACTGGCACCGGTTCGTTGAATTAAAATGTTTTTGAAATTAAAAGAATTTTGGTTAAACCGAATTAGTATATAAATATAATTAAAAACAAGATTATTTCGGGTTAGACAGGTAGCTCAGTTGGTAGAGCTGCGTGCACGCGTACGGGAGGTCTCGGGTTCGAGCCTCACCCGGCGCAAACTATTTCGCTGACCGAACTGGTTTGCAAGTCAACAGGTCAACGGTCAACGGTCAACGCGAAATAAACAATTTTTTTTATATTTTTATTTATTTATATTAATTTAAAAATCAATTAAAAATACTTAAAAAATAACATTTTTAAAGATAGAAAATAGCCTTAAACTCACAAAAATATATCTAAAAATTTCATTAAAATCCTAAATAAAATCCACTCATTTAATATATTTTTCCGTTATTATTTAGGTTAGTATTTCTCGTTGTTTCGCTCATCTAATTCGTGCGCATCTCACCATCTCCAATCCAACGCACCCAATGTGAGTGAATCTTTACAAATTCCCCGTTTAATCACGTTTTGGGGTGTATCATGTGTCTTGATATATATATTATACTTAAACCATTGTGCATACATCATATCATGAACTTGTGTATTCAGTTTGTTTCAACTGTTGTGTAGTTATTGTTGGATGCAATTTATTATTTTCAGTACATGCAATTTCATAGGCCGCCGCTCCCCATTACATTATGAGCGTTGAGCATGTTCCCCATTTTATTATGAGGTTGAACCTGGCGTGCCCACACAAGATCGGCTCCGTTTGATTGAGCCTTGATCGCACAGACATTTTTCATTTCAGTACATGCAATACGATCGGCTCCGTTTGATTGAGCCTTGATCGCACAGTTTCATTTATGTTATTTATCGTATGATGTTGGTATATTCATGTATGCTGTCATATGTTATTGTATGTTATAGTTGTGACTGCTATTTGCCACTGCTTGATTATTTACATTTGCTCATTTATGATTATGCACAATTTTTCATTGATAAACTAACAAGTAATTCATTAATAAATGTTTATCTAATAAGGTTCACTCGCCAACTTATGTAGACCCAAAAACCCCCATTTTTACACATGATACAGGTGAACCAGCAGCAGCTAGGAACACATAGGATTGGACTAGAAGAATAAAATGATTTAGAGTTGGGATTGTTATGTTTGGTTTATTTTCTTTGTATTGTATGAACATGTTTGGATATTTGGAAATGTAACTTTGACTTTATTAAATATGAAACATATTAGTAAGTGTCATAAGCTTTGGTGATAACCCAATTATGCCCCGACTCTTATTCCGCTGCGGGTCGGGGTGTGACAATAACCAAAGGGGAGTGTTATGAATATATTTATTATTAATGTGGTTATCAACACCAAAAATAGATTAGGCTTGTTTCACAAGTTTTCCTCTATTATATATAGTCTCTTGTACCAAGGGGGAGTGTTATGAATGTATCCATTATGTAGTGACTTTTCACATGTATCCTATCTATGAATGCATCCATTATGTAGTGACCTTCCACATGTATAACCCATTTCTCTTATTTACTATTGTACTAATGTGAGTGCCTATATATAATGGCATTTGTATATGATGTTAGATGAATGAATAAGAATTCTCCATGTTCTATTCTCTATATGATTTCATAGTCTAGCTCTCATGTTTATATACATATATATTAGTTGCTAATAGACCGTTGTTTCACAACAAAAAACAAATTAAAACTCCACAATCTCTATCCTTATGTCGGTCATCTTCCCCAACTCGCCGGCGATAAGATTCCGGCCACTAATAACATATAATATACAAATAAAAAAAAAACCCGTTGTCCATCTTGCTCGCTTCAGTCTTGTTCAAGATGAAATAAAATTAAATCAGATAGTTAGAAGCGGATTAAGGTTCATCAGTTTTATATCATTATTTTTAGACCCATAATTTTTATTACGAATCTGTGCAATCTAAATCTGAATGTTTATAGTTTATACTTAGCAAAGCACCCGTACCAGATTGTTTTCCCGACCGAAACCATAGTCGCCGGCGACTCGACTTCCACAACCAAACCCAATTCGCTTAAACAAAACAGTAGCACCGAAGATCATTTACCACCGAAGAGGTCAACAAAAGACTGATGTCGATGATTGCTCACCTGTCACCACCGTTCACTTTCCCTTTAACCCCAGCTGCTACCATAGCCGCACCACAATCTGATTCCACCACCTATCTCCAACATTGCCTGCAACCCGATTTTACCACCACACCTCCACCTTCGTCGCCGCACCTCCACCATATCCTGCTAAAGCCCACCACCACAAACCTCCACTAAAACCCCTGACCACCGTTTGTTACACCTTCCCACTACCATAGTCCTTCCATGACCATCATCCTCTATCCAAGTAATAATCAAGCAAACCACAAGGACTATAAATGTAATTTTAAAATGTTAGAGACTAAAAGTAAAATTTTGCAAACCACAGGGACTATAATCAAATCTCAATAGCAAATTCTCAATTTCCAGTCGTCAATTGGAGCATCCCAAATCTTCATTCCCTAATCTTTCGCTTATCGAATTCCCACTGAAAATTTCACCATTAAAGGTTTGCTTCTCTTTCTCTAATGCGTTTTACACTATTATATAATGGGGCTTTCCCTCTTTTGTTTGCTATGAGATTTCAATCATAATGAATTTGATCCAATGGTTCTGCAATCTTTGTGTTATGAGCATTCGATTGGTATTAGATATGGGTTATTATAATCTTGTTTTCTTGTTGATGTTAATTCGAGTTTCTGGATCTTCAATTTTGTGATGAACTACATTGATTAACTTGAATTTTTATGCCAATACGGTGTCGTTTCGTTTCTTTTAACTTGTTACTTTGGTTGGGAGGAGATTATGATGAAAAAACCCTAAATTACAGGACTTTATTTGTAATACAGTATATGCCAATCGTAAATAGAAGATACATGAATTTGAAAATTGTAATAAAGTGAGAATTTTGTAAAAATCAGTTATTTAGGGGTGTAAACGAGCCGAACCGCTTCTAAGCTACTCGATACCGGCTCGCTAAAGGCTTGAATTGAGCCGCACTTAAACGAGATTGATCACAAGCTTGAACCTAAATTATGCATGTTTTTTTTGTGTTTTCAAGATTGACAATATCAAATTTAAATGCTTGTGACATTTTCTTACATTTTGTTATAGATGCTAACTGTATTATATTTGTTTTTAGGTTTGAATCATGTCTATGAATTGGGTTCAACGCAAAATCTACCTTTACAATGTCACCTTTGGACTATACATGTTGGACGCGTGGGAGCGTTATCTATTTAGTATCCTTTTCAAATTTCAACCATTGAATTCACTATATAGTGTTTTGTGGTAATTTTAACGTAAGACATGCAAAGTTCAAAATTTAAGATTATTATACCTGCAGGCACAACTAATACTTACATATTTGAGTCTACTGTAATGTAAGACGTATAAAGTTCAAAACTTTATATTATTAAAACAACCCAAATTGACCCATTTATAACTGAACAGGTCAAAGTCATCTACTTTGACTTGCATGAAGAATCATGCTACAACTTAATTTTGATATTACCTGAGTTTTGTGCATTGCACTTGGTGTCGTTGACCTTGTTCCGAGTATGTTGACTGACTTAACCTGTAATAGATGCTTTGGTTCTTGTCTTGATGTGGTTCATATTCTACAACGGGTACCGAAACCTTAATGAGCTCTGCAAAAGGTAATATTTTGTCTCTTTGGCTAAGCTTTCTAAAAGTGACATGAGTGGATTTCTCATTTATAATACTCCTGTTAAAGTACGTAGATGGTCCCGGTGGTTAACCAGAATTTGGATTTAGTCCCTAGTTTTTCAAAAGTACATAGATGGTCCTTGTGGTTTGCACTTTGTAACATATTTAGACCCCAACTTTTGTCAAAAGTACATGGATGGTCCCTGTGGTTTGCACTTGTAATACATTTAGTCCCCAATGTTTAGTGACAAAACGCGTTACAAAGTGCATACCAAAGGGACCATCCATGTACTTTTGGCAAAAGTTGGGGACTAAATGCGTTAAAAGTGCAAACAACAGGGACCATTCGTGTACTTTAAAAAAGCTAGGGACCAAATCTAAAATTTTGGTTAACCACAAGGACCACCCGTGTACTTTACTCTAATACTCCCTCAGTCCCTCCCATCATATGAAGATTGCAACACTCAAGTCTTAAACACACACACAGTATACTAGAACTCTTTGACTAGAGTTGGTGAAGCGGGTCAAAACGGGTGGGTTGTGTAACACGTCAAAACGGGCTGGGTTGGGCTTAACCAACCAACCTTTTTATCCATTCTCTTTGGATTTTATAAATAACTAATATGCTAAACATGATTACATTGATAATATAACCCTTTATAATTAGGCTTAAGAGATTAATGGTTTCACTCATTTGACTGTTAAGTATTTCAGTTATCGTTTTACAAAACAATATAAACTTGTTTATATTGGACAAAATGGTTGATAATTGTATTAAAGTGTAATAAAAGTAGTAGATTTTTATTTTCAGGTATGATTTTTCTTATTTTTTATTTGCTTAAATGAGTTAACTCAATCATTTGTATTTCTGCAGGTATATATGGTGAAGTTTAAGCCCAGAATTGACTTGAAGAAGAACAAGAATTTGAAGTCTATTGCATCTTTTGTTTATCCATACAATTAAACCAAGAAATATTTTCTGAATAAGAACACCACAGTCGAATCCATGAGTGTCAAGTTGTTGTAGCTTGCAGTGTATGTACAATTTTCCGTCTCGTTTTTAAAGTTTATAATTTATTGTTGGGTGAGTTAGTACCAATATTTGTTTCAAAATTTAATCTCTTTAAGGGAAAATTATGAAATGGCCATTTTGACCAATGTTTGTACATAAATAGTCATTTTGACCAACCTTTTAAAGTCAAAAACGCCCTGTTTGGGCTATGTAAGTTCATCTGGCATCTTTTAATGAAGTTATACTTCCATGTAATCTATTGTATCATAGGTTAAATTTTTAAAAAGTTGGCCAAAATGACAATTTAAGTTAAAACTTTTGTGAAAATGGTAATTTTAAAGGTAATTTTCATTATTTATCTTTCAAATAAACTGGCATATTTATATGCCTCTTTAGTCAGAGTTTGTTGCTTGCCTGATAGATGTTTCCTTTCAAGTAAGTTACACTTAACCCACTTGCATTTCAAATATTAGCCTGTTAGAACCCTCAAGAATAAGTACATTGTCAATATGGTAAACCATTTTCCACACACTGAACAAATTTGCATATGGTACTAGTGGTTTGTTTGATAATGTTGAATGGTTGAATGAATGTTTGGTAGTTTTAAGAATGGATATCTCATTGCAAGTGGCACATGGGTTGGATTGATGTTAATTTGGCTAGTCTTGTTGTAGTTTAACGTATTTTCGAGTATAATCCGAACTTGGGTCTGCTGTATACCAAGATAAAAAGTATTGTCTAGAGATCATATCACATACTATATGTATACAAATAATAATGATTTTGTTACTAAATTGAAAAAAAGGTTTACATTTGCTATGCATCAAAATACCACAATATATATTATAGTAAACAACTTTTATGACCATGCATGCATGTATGGTCATAATATTTTTAAGAAACTATAACAAATATACATTTTTAGGGTTTGTACCAAATAGGTAAAGAGGAGACATGTATTACAATTGGAAATTAAAGCAACCACAACTCCACCATCAACCACCATAACAATGTAACATCAAGGTCTAAAGTATGATCATAACTGAAAACAAATGGGAGAACAAAAAACTTTTACTCCAAAAATGGGTCCAAATAATTGAATCCACTAAATGTCAGGGAAATTATCTGCAACACAATAGCCAGTGGCAGATTTAGAATATTCTTATAGGGGCAACATTTAAAAAAATGGTAACGAAATCGAAAAATATCATATATTTTCATAATTTACACTATCGTCGGAGTGTAAAGGGCAACGGAGGTTACCCCTTGTCACAAGGTAGCTACGTCCTTGACAATAGCATTGTACAATAAAAAACACGTTAAAATATATGCAATAATATAAAATAAACATAACAAAATGTAACATGGCTTGAAACTAGCTCCTTGCTGAATGGGATTCCAATTTGTTTGTGTTAATGAGAACTTAAGTAATATTATAATCTTGAGTTTAAATTATTGGTACAACAAAATATTTTTATCTTTGCTATAACATAATTTGGCCTAAATAAATAATGTGAAGATAAAGATAGTTTAAACCAATGATATAAAATCAACGGTCCTTGAAGACTTCATATAAAATGTTTCATTCTTCGTGATATGGACCTTGGGTCTCTTTTGATATTGACTGTTATTACATTGGATATTTGACTAACCTGCCATTTGAAGTCTTCCCATGCAAATTATTAGTTTCATATTGAAAAATAATATTTGATAAGAAAGGAATTAGTAAAAACGGGCTTATTGTTTGTATATATAATAATAATAATAATAATAATAATAATAATAATAATAATAATAAATTTAATAATTCACTCGTGATATAAAAACGTTCTGGTAACGCTTGGAAAAATGAGTGCAAGAGTTATGGGAAGTAAAAAATTTAAAAACGGGTCATATTGAATATCAAGTAAAGTAAAGTTCTCGTACTAAACTTATGAAATGTATGAAAAAACCAAAAAAATATGGTGGCATTTTCGTAATTATTTGCTCATAGGGTAATTATCAAAGTTATTATACAAATGATCTTGTAGATTAATTTTAATCTTGTAGAATAATTATCAAAATTACTCTGCAAGTTTATCAAACAACATATAATTCAAAATTACTTTACAAAATCATTTGTATGGTAATTATGATACTCTACAAAATACCTTACAAGTTCAAAATTACCATAGAAGATCATGGTAGAGTAATTAATACTCTACAAGATCAAAATTACCATACGAGAACATTTTACAAAATTACTCTACAAGATCATATGTAGGATAATTTTGATAATTACCCTACGAGCAAATAATTAAGAAAATACCACTGCGTTTTTTCAGTAAAACCTTCAGTTCGTACGTTTTGTATGTTAAAGTTTTTTGTATTTGTATTTAATCTTTTGTCATATCAAGTATTAAAAATGCGAGTCTCCTCCTATTTGTTTAAAAATGTAAATAAAGATGCCAATATTATAACAATTGGTATGTAATTGATTGATTTGATTAATCGAAGCAACTATTGTGTATCGATCAGTTAATTCAATGGTGAAGAAAATAAGAAAGAAGCTTGATAGAAATAAAGTGAGGATATTGAGACTAAACTTTCTGTATATTATTCCAAAGTGACGAAAGATTGTCCATTTAAAGAGACCGAACAAAACAAAGTCCCCTTAAAAGTTGGAAAGATACGTTAACACTTGGAAACATGGGCATCCCATCGGTATAAATATAAATATAATGTCCTCTGCTATGGAAACAATGAAAAAAGGAAAACACAATTATATTTCATTCAAGTTGGAGTGTGAAGGTCACAAACACCCAACTTGCCAAGTAGATTTTGTAATTGCTACGATCCAAGTGCTTTGGTGAAAAATTCTGCGATCGGGAGCTTGGCGTCAATGTGGATAGGCTCGACGTCCTTCGATTCCACCTGTTCGCGAACAAAACAACAGTCCATCTCCACATGTTAAGTTCGTTCATGGAAGAGTGGGTTGTTAGCAATATGTTTAACTGCTAGGTTGCCACAAAAAATAGTTGTCGGTTTTTCTTGAATGGCGTCGAGGTCGCTTAGAAGCCATCTCATCAAATGGATTTCACCTACTGTAGTAGACATGGCTCTATATTCTACCTATGTTGATGATCATGACACCACAGATTGTTTCTTTGACTTCCAAGACACCGGGGCACCTCCAAGAAGTAATGGGTACCCGATTCTCGATAGTCTGGTAACCGGACATCCCATCAAATCCGAGTCGGTGGATGCCAGTAAATTAGTTCCCCCTTTCTTAGGCAGTAAAATACCTTAACCAAGGGTGGCCTTCAAGTACCAAAGGACTCTTGTGGCGGCATTCAAATGGTTTTGTCATGGGTCGGCCACAAATTGACTTAGAGCATTAACGGAATATGTTATGCCGGGTCGGGTTGCGTGGCTTGGAGATACAACAACCTACCTATAAGGCAGTGATAGTGACTAGCATCCACTCCGTCTTCTTCTTCTTCTTCTTCCCCCTTTCCAAACTTTAGGTTTTGTTCCACGGGCGTTGGACTAGGACGACAACCAAATCTTCCACTATCTTCAAGAATATATTTTTTCTTTGACTAAGTACCATACCTTCTTCAGTTCATGTTACTTTAATACCCAAGAAGTATTTGAGAATTCCAAGATCTTTAATGCTAAATCTTGCATTTAGGAAGGCTTTCTCTCTTTGATTTTATAGCATCATTCCCACTATAACGACATCGTCCATATAAATGAAGACCGCAACATATATTCCTTCGACTTTGAAAATGAATAAGGAGTGATTCGTCTTGGATTGTCTAAAGTCACCCTTAAGTAAGGCTGATGTGAACTTTTGATACCAATTTCTTGAGGCTTGTTTTAGACAGCATAGAGATTTTCTTAACCAACACACCTTGTCCCCTCTTTATTTCTCAAAATCTTTAGGAATTTTCATGTAAACCTCCTCGTGTAGGTCTCCATGTAGGAAAGCGTTGTTTACATCAAGTTGATGTACCAACCAATCTCTTTTAACCGCAATTGCCAAGATAGTTCAAACAGTTACCAATTTAGCAAATGGTGCAAATGTATTATGGAAGTCGACCCCTTCCTTTTGAGTAAAACCCTTGGCAACTAACTGTTGCTTGTATCTCTCAATGTCGCCATTTGGCTTATACTTCACTTTGTACACTCATTTGGAGTCAATGGCCTTTTCCCTTTGGGTAGATCTTTGAGAGTCCATGTTCCATTTGACTCAAGTGCCTCTGTTTGTCGTTTCATGGCATTCCTTCAATTCTCCATCCTACACAACTTGCTTAAAAAATTTTGGCTTATCATTTTATCAATGCTAGATAAGAATGCTTTGTGAGAACTTGAAAATTTATTATAAGAGATATAATGAGCCATAAGATCTACAGTTGAAGAGTCTTGGTTGGAGGTGGGCAATGCGTGGTCGAGTGATGGTGAGAGTGTGACCTCATAAGAAGTTCTTGGTCCAGAGTACCATACCTCAGTGCAATTGGAGCACTTATGTATCTTACGAATTGTATGAGACCGACATTTCTTTTGAAATGAACTTGTTAGCAAGATTTAGTTCAACTCCTACTAAAAGGCACTAGAATGGAATTAAACATATATTCGATATCTTCGAGGTACTGTTGATTTAGGCTTGTTTTGTTCTAACGATTCAAAAGAATGGTTAGTTGGTTATGCATATGCAAGTTATTTATTCGATACCCATAAAGCAAAATCTTAAACTAGATATGTATTTATGAATGAAGGAACTTCAATTTCATAGCGTTCTCAGAAACAAACACTTTTCGCAACATCCTCAAACCATGCTGAAGTCATTGCATTACATGAAGCTTCAAGAGAATGTGTATGGCTAAGATCCATGTCACAATACATATTAACTTCTTGCGGGCTAGATAAAGATTGAAGTCCAACTCCTATCCACGAAGATAATGCAGCTTGTATCTTGCAAATGAAAGAATGGTATATCAAAAGTGATAGAACAAAAAAATACACCACCAAGATTCTTTGCATATACTCGGGACTTATTAAAGACAATCAGGTCGAGATGAGATATGTCCAACCCAACCGATCTTTTCACAAAAGCACTACATACAGTAACTTTCAGGAAACACATTCATAACATTGGCATGCGTCACGTACGGAGAATGTGATGCTTTATAAATTGCAACTTAAGAGGAAACTATAAATTGCATTTTTTTTCCTTAGCTAAGGTTTTTTTAATGAGGCAGTACTTCAAGATCACAAAGTGTCATCCAAGGAGGAGTGTTATGAATATTATATTAAACTTACCATAAAGATAAAGATTTACCTCTAGATCTACCAAGCAAGTGTATAAACCTTTTGTCAAAATTTTAGATAATATACCATATTGCTTTTCTATCAAATAATCAAACTTATCTACCAAATAATTATTTTTTTTATAATATAAAGAATAGCTCAAAAGGCACCACCTTATATTATAACACGAAGCACCTAAAATACCACTATACAATATATCCATAATTTCTTTTAGACCCGACCCGACTAATTTGGACGGGTCCCAAGTTATATAACCTAACTTGAAATTCCCATCTTCCACAGTTCCAATCAATCGTTTCTGGTGAACGAACCCTCGTAAGTTGATTCTTCTTTTCAATAATAATCAATCCCTTAAACTCATACACTTTGTTTTCAGTTGAAATTGAATCGTATCTTTGTCTATTTTCTCCATTAGCGAGCGATCAGTGTTTGTTAATATGGCAACGACAGAGCAACCTAAGGCACCAACTGAAGAACCTAAGGTCGATCTGTTTGAAGACGATGAAGAATTTGAGGAGTTTGATATAAATCGAGGTGATTTCTTAACCCTAACTTGCACAACAAGTTTCTTGTTTATCGCACTATTTCATAGCAATTCATGTTACGCGCCTATCTGTTAATTTATTATTTGATGCTTCATTGTTTAATTAGGAACGTTTCTTCTTCCATAAATTCATTATGCTGTAATTAAGATTGTAGTAGAAACCTCCTTTCGAACTTTGTTGATAATCCCTTTTTTTACAATTTTTTTTAAATAATTATGTTTTTAGTTAAACAACTACACCCTTGTGAATGTGTACTTTACAGTACTAGACTCTGGACCCTCCGGTCGCTGTTAATGGCATGCGTTTTGTTGCTTATCTGTAAGCTGGGCTGTTAATCTCGGTGATATATCGGTTATCGGACCCTTGCCAAAATATCGGTTCATAATCTCGGTCCTGATAATATCGGTGGTATATACCGATATATCGCCGATATTTTGTATTTTTGATATCGGTTGTCTCGTTGATAATATAGGTTGGCCCAATGCTATGCTTTTTTTTCTATTAAAAGCCTGCCATCCATAGTTCAAAGCATCGTTCAATTTGTGTTATTTTTGGCCCAATTTCATCCTTAATCCAACAATCGCACAGACGCACATCATTCACATGCATCTGCAGAAACAGGTCCGTCTAACTCAAACCCTAAACCCTTAGCACAGACGCACACCACTCACACGCATTGCTTATGGTTAGGTTTTAGTGTTTTAAGTTATGAATTATGATGAACAATTGGATGTTTTGGTTGATCTTGATGAACACTTTTTATTTTACTATTAATATTATATAGGTTCTAGATGTTAATATATATTTATGCATGATATTATAATTCACCGATATCCCACTGCGATAACCGATATCTCAAATATCGGTCGTTGACTGATATCCGATATATTTCCGCATTAACTGCATAGTCTGTAAGTAGGGAGCAACTAGTGTGTTATTTACATGAAGCTTCATTCTTTATTTTTTTTTCCAAAAGCTATCTTGATTCTGCTAGGGCTTAAGTATTGTTCATGTAAATAACAAACCAGTAGGGAACAACTAATGTGTACATGAAGCTTCAACCTGTCCAATTGAGTGCTCTTGAACCACCTTCATGTTCGGTTGAGTACTCTTGAACCACCTTCATTTGGGCCAGCTGGTGAACTAATGGAATAGGACTGGTGGTTGGATTGGGTTTTCAAAATATATTATTTGTTCTTTGTTCCTTTCGAAGTTTCATTTACTGATTCATTAACTACTTCAGACTCCGTGTAATGTTTATTTTTGGTTCCATACTTTGGTTTAGATTAGTTTTTTATGTATATATTTAACTTCAAATTTATTATGATGTCAGCTGTTTAAGTGGATTGGCAAGGTCGCTGGATCGGTGACCTGTCCGGCTATGAAAACATTTACCTTAAGTAATTGGTTATGTTGTTTCCTTGGTCCTTGATTAAGGCAATTTTCACCTTAATGGCAATTTTGGTGTTTCTTTAATAACGAGTCATATTTTTTACATTAGTTACTAATTAAACAAATAAGGACAAGTCATATACTCATATAGATCAGCCAAACCCTTTTGACCCATGATTCATTCTTGATTTGTAAAAACCGAATGCTCAATCATTAGTTTGAAAGTCTTAAGGCGTTTGTTCACGATTTTTATCAGTTGATTTGTTGTTTCCTATATTCTAAGTCACATATGTTTTTGATGATATTAAAATTGGCAGTGTGGGATACCAAGGAAGAAGGAAAAGAAGTAGGTCAACAGTGGGAAGATGATTGGGATGATGATGATGTCAATGATGACTTCTCTCTGCAGCTCAAGAAAGAACTTGAAAGTAATGTCGAGAAAAAGTAAGTCGATGGTCTTGAAGTTGTGTACTTGAAGTTGTGTTTCGCTTGTGCTTTTGCATCTGTTTTTAGTATAAAATATTTGACCTTTGAGTCTTTCAAAGACCTGCAGTTTTTGTGGTTATGACGTGAGCTTGAACTTGATGTTCGATTCTTTATTTTGGTAAAGTCGATGATCTAGTTGGGGTGTTCACGTTCCGGTTTGGTCGGTTTTGAGTTTCAACGAAAATTTTGGGCGGAACTGTGAACTATGGTTGGAAAAGGACAAACCAAACCAGCCGGGTTGGATGGGTTTGGTTGGTTTTCTTGGTTCGACGTGTTGGCTTTGGCAATTTAGTTGTTTTGGACCATTTTTTTTCAAAACCATAATTTTGTATTATCATTTTTTAAATTGATAAAGAATGGTTCTTTTCTTAAATATGATACATATACACATAGGGGAGGGTTCAAGCGAAAAATACTTTTATTACGAGAACTCGAAAACTCCTTAAAAAAAACTTAAAAAATACACCAAAATTTTTTATTTTTTTTTAACATTCTTTTGATGTGAATCTAGCATTTTTAAAATAAAAAAATGAAAAAAAAAATAGTTTTACACATGTGCAACACTTGTGTAACCACAGGTTACAGTCAAGTAACAGATGCACATAATTTACACTTTAATAAATATTTTAAACCACCAAAAAAATTTCTTATATCTACTTGTGCTTTGCAGCTCGAACTAAGCCCTCTTGCATATACACCTAGTAATAAAACTAACTGAAGTGTTTAGTTTTAAGTCTACACAATTGTAACAGGGGATTCCCAACTCCTTTAGATAATGCTTCATTCCAACTTGCAACACCCGAATGTTCAACCCATATTTGTTAAAATCTCCAATGTCCAATGATTTATTAATCCCATAACATTTCAATGTGAGAGATTAGTATTCCCAAAATATTCCCACTTGATGAATTGTTATTTCCAAGTCCTTTTCACCAAGTCTTGGAAAAAGGGGCGGGCCGGATTTAGTAACGTGTCAAAACAGGTTCGAGTTAACACAATTTTATTGAAATTGGGTTTAGGTCAAAACTTGTTTCGAACAAAATGGGTTCATGTAAAAAAAAAAGCCTTTTAAAAAACCGTCAATTTGGTTCAGTTCAATATGGGATCACCTTGAACTGGGATGTTTTAGAAAAAAAAAATCAAAATGGGTTCACTCTTGCAATATTTGCTTTTATGATGGCTAGTGATGACAAATGACAATAGTAATTGTCGCGGGCATGATCATGGCAGCTGAGAAGGTGATGGCATTGATGGTGGGCGAGGGGGAGGCTGTGGAGTAGGGGCAATAGAGGGGACGTTGCAACGATGACTGGGTGGGTCGTATGGTCGTGGCACTGGATGTTTAGGTGGAGACGACAGTTGTGGGAGCGGCGATGGCGAAGATGGGGACCACAAGTAGGTGGTGGCAACGAGATACAATGGTGGTCGGTGGCAATCGACTATTTGCATTCGTTATAAGTTAGCAAATTTTCTAACATAGACTATTGCTACGTTGTATAATTGGGTAGACCCAAATTGACTCATTGCATAATTTGAGCATAACTAAATTGGTAATTGTATAATTTTAATAGACTCCTATACACTCACACACATTGTTTTTACATAAATCAATCTATTGTGTTGATAATCATTGTCTTCATTGTGGTCATTGTCACTGCCATCATCGACATGATCCACCCAAAGACGTTCTACCAAGTCTACTTTAGGATTAGGGTTTGTTTCTAAACAACGTATTTTCGCCGAAATAGTATGTTTCTTGTCAAAGTTTGATGTACTAGTAGTCATTTGTCATTTCGATGCCCTCTTTGTAGTGCTGACAAATCGCTTTTTCCAAGTCTTCTAAGATCATGATATTTAAATAACGCAAGCGTACATAATGTTCTTTAATTTTGATATGTCCCAACACAATTGTGTCGGTTGTGCAATTATACCTCCATTTTTTTAACACTCCAAATGCCTGCTTAATTATTCTCTTTCCATGTTGCTTCTTTTTTTTTAAATATCCTTTACCCTCTTGCAAACTTGTAAATGCTTTGACAAACGCATCAATAGTAAAAAAATGAAAGGCCGGGTGCCACTCCATATACACGTCATCAAAGATAGGCGATTGCCCTGCAACATTAATATCGGTGTTCCCGTCGGCCATATCAAACAACTCATGCCATATCAAAAGATCATATGATGTCACAACTTCTAGTGTTAGGTCGGGCCATCATGATCACGATGGTCATTGTACCACTTATACAGTTCAATGTGTACTATGTGGTAATTCAATTTAATCTAGTATTGCTCGATAAACGTACAACATTTGGGGTTTAAATATATGTATCCCGATACCCTATGTATACATTAATGCAATGGTCATAAATGCGAGTTGTAGGCATACACTTGATAAGCACATATGATGTGTATATTGATCAAATCTAAATGCATCAAACATGTAAATACGTAAATCAAAATGCAATTCCCATGGTTATTAATTTTTTTATAATCTACGTCGGTTAAATGTATTTACCAGGGATTGTTAGCGTATTTTAAAGATTAATTAACATGTACGGCGTCTCAATAGCAGGCATCGTGGTTCGACCCAGAGTGAAGGTGCTTGCAATCATCGATTGAAGGCCTATGATGTCACATATTGTTATTTACTAATTACTGAACACTCCATCACTGTCTTTGTTGACTGGGATATCATTTCAATGCATTTTACGAGTTTTCTTTTAATATTATTGTTATTTAATTCATACGTAATTCCCTCGCTTCCAATGCAATGTAAAAGTGTTATACGATCTTGTCACGATTGATACCCCACCAAACGGTCCTATAGTAAAGAACGGGATATGACGGGTTGATAGCAGAGTTATTTTTTAGGGTTTTAGACACTAGAACTTAATGTCCAAACTCAAACCTTGAACATGATCTAGAACAATAATTGCTTGATTCGTTTCTCTTCAAGACCGTTGAGTCTAGTTGATAAGACTTAGTATAGTCATCCGGAGTCGAATTTTGATTTTTGTGTATTTTTGTGTCTTTTATTAACATGTTATGGTTAGACTACCTCCAAGATCTAGAACAATAATTGCTTGATTCGTTACTCTTCATATCCAATTAAAGGAGAAGCATTGTAGTGGTGCCACGGATGCGATGAGGTGGATTGAAAAACTAGAAACTGTCTTGGACATAAGTGAATGTTCGAAGTAAGACATGATCAAATTTGCTTCCCAATCACTTAAAAAGGAGAAGCATTGTAGTGGTGGAAAACCAATCTACAAACAAGGGGCCATACTACTGTTTATACCATGGGATATCCAACCAAGGAAGTGGAAATGATAGATGTTGGGTTCCTCAAGTTAACCATAGAAGATGTTAAGTGTCGCAAATACACCTCCAAATACGAGGAGCTCTCTAGGCTCGTGCCTCACCTTGCAACTCCTAAAGATAAGTGGATCTCCCGCTATATTTGGGGTTTAGTCCCTTAGATTTGAGGAATTGTAAAGTCAAATAAGCCTTCCACTTTTCAGAAAATGGTTGATATTGCCAATACCTTAATTGACAAAGAGATTCAGTTAAGGGTGACCAGAGTCGAGTTAGAATGAAAAAGGAAGAGGGAAGATAATTCTTGGATCCAAAAGAATGATTCTAAGAAGAGGATATCTGACTCTACCAGAAATCCTTCTAGTTGTAAATTGTTTGGAAAACCCACTATGAAAAGTGTTCTAAGAGTAGGAAAGAAAGCCTATTTGGCATCTGCAAGATATTTGGCTACAAGACACTACATTTCCCAAATCAGAAAGGTTTCATCTACTATGGTTGTGGTGAGAAAGGCCACATTAAAATCACTTGCACCAACAAGAAGGAAGGCACATTTGGCAGGAACGCTAGATTCGGTGATGCCAAGAAAGGAATTGCAAGTGCTTTTTAATTGAATGCAAAGCAAGAGGTAGAGCAACACAATGTCATAACGAGTATGTTTCTCGTTAGTGATATCTTTGCTCATATTCAATTTGATTCCGGTTCCAATAGGAGTTTCATAGACCATAAGTTTTGTGATTTATTGAGAATGCCCTTAAGAACCCAAAATCATACTTATGAGGTTGAAATGGCCAATGGTAACATTAAGGAAATTGGACGATATTGGTTGGTTATCGTATAATGATCGAGGCTCACCTTAACCTGATTCATCTTATACCAATAACCCTCGCGGGAATCGATGTTGTACTTGGCATGGATTGGTTGTCTGATAACCAAGCCCGCATTGCCTGCAATTGAAAGGTGATTGAGATAAATTCTCTGTATCGGATATCACTCACGATTTATGGAAATCGCATGGTGAAAGCGCTAGATACAATGTCCATGCTTTTCAATCATTTCGCAGTTTCCTGGTGTATTTCCAGAAGACGTTCCTGGGTTTTATACAGAAAGGAAAGTATAGTCCACGATTGATATCTTGCCTGAATTAGCTGCAATAGCTAAAGCGCCTTATCTCTGAACTCCAACTGAGATGCAAGAGTTGAAGACACACTTAGAAGAACTACCAAGTAAAAGATTCATTCAGCTAAGTTCCTCGCCTTGGGGAGCTCAAATCTTGTTTGTTAAGAAGGAACATGGATTAATGAGAATGTGCATCGACTATAGTGAGTTAAAAAAGATCATCATCAAGAACAAATATCAATTGCCTAGGATTGATGACTTGTTTGATCAACTCCAATGAGCGAGCTATTTCTCAAGAAATTAACTTCACATAGGTTATCACCAATTGAGGGTTAGGAATGAAGATGTTCCAAAGATTGCCTCTCAAATGAGATCTGGACATTATAAGTTCCTTGTGATACCGTCCGGGCTCATGAACGAAACGACATCTTTCATGGATCTCATGAACCAAGTCTGTGAACCATATTTAGAGAAGTTCATTATAGTCTTCATCGAGATATCCGTAACAAGAAAGAGCACGAGAATCATCTCAGGATACTGAGGCTCTTAAGATGAGAGAAACTTTACGCCTAATTCTCGAAGTGTGAGTTTTAGCTTTGTGAAATTCAATTCCTTAGTTATTTGATTAGTGAGCGTGGTATTTAAGTTGACCCAACAAAGACCAAAGCCATCAAAAATTGGGAAGTGCCTAAAACTCCGTCTGAGGTCCGCAACTTCTTAGGTTTGACTGGAAAATATAGACGGTTCATCGAGAACTTCTCCTAAATAGCCACTACTTTGACTACCCATCACTCAAAAGAATGTTAAATATGAATGATGGCCTTAGTAGAATAGTCATCTTCTCCCGAAGAGCCACTTCTGAAGCAAATATTGAACAATGCTCCTATTCTCACTATCCCTCCTGAATAAGACTTTAAAGTCTATTGTGATACGTTGCATATTGGCTTAGGCTGTGTTCTAGTGCAGAGAGGAAAAATGATCATCTATGCATCACAAGGACTCAAAACTCTAGAGAAGAATTATAAACACTCCCAACCCTAAATCATGATTCGTTTAATTCTTCCATGAGTTTTGAGTTGTTCTGATGTATATAGACGATCACTTTTCCTATTTCGCACCAGGTTACAACTTAAGCCAGTATACGAGGCATCATAATAGGCTTCAAAGTCTTCAATTCTATTAGGGAGAGTGAGAATAAAAGTATTGCGCAGCCTTTGCTTCAAAATCACACGTGATTCATTCTACTTAGGCTCCCATTCATTTTTAATATTCTTTCGAGTGAGGGCAATCAAAGGGGTGGCAGTTTGGGAGAAGTTCTTAATGAGCCTTTTTTAATATCCAGCCAAACCTAAGATGTTGCGGACCTCAGATGGTGTTTTGGGAGCATCCCAATTTGTGATGGCTTCAAGCCTAGCATGGTCAACTTGAATCCCACGCCCGCTGATCACATAACCAAGGAATTGAACTTCACGAAGCCAAAGCTCACACTTCGAGAATTTGGTGTAAAGGATCTCTTGTCTCAAGAGCCCTAGTATCCTCCTGAGATGATTCTCGTGATATTCCTTGTTATGAGAATATATGAGGATATCGTCGATGAAGACTATAATGAAATTGTCTAGATATGGTTCACAAACCTGGTTCATGAGATCCATGAACACTTAAGGTGCATTCGAGAGCTCGAAAGGCATCCCAAGGAACTCATAATGTCCATACCTCATTCGAAAGGGAGTCTTTGGAACATTTTTGTTCTTAACCCTCAACATGTCACACCCCGACCCGCAGCGGAATAAGAGTCGGGGCATAATTGGGTTATCACCAAAGCTCATGTTATTTACTAATATGTTTCATATTTATTAAAGTCAAAATTACATTCCCAATAATCCAAACATGTTCATACAATACAAAGGAAATAACCAAACAAAACAATTCCAAGCTCTAAATCATTTTATTCTTCTAGTCCAATCCTATGTGTTTCTTGCTGCAGCTGGTTCACCTGTATCATGAAATGGGGGGTTTTTGGGTCAACATAAGTTGGCGAGTGAACCTTGTTAGATAAACATTTATTATTGATTTTCTTGTTAGTTTATCAATGAAAAATTGTGCATAATCGTAAGTGAGCAATTGTAAATAATCCAACAGTAGCAATAACAATCACAACTATAACATACAATAACATACAATAACATACCAACATCATACAATAAATAACATGAATGAAAACTGTGCGATCAAGGCTCAATCAAACGGAGCCGATCGTATTGCATGTACTGAAAATGATAAATGTCTGTGCGATCAAGGCTCAATCAAACGAAGCCGATCGTATGTTGGCACGCCAGGTTCACGCTCATAATGTAATGGGGAACATGCTCAACACTCATAATGTAATGGGGAGCGGCGGCCTATGAAATTGCATGTACTGAAAATAATAAATTGAATCTAACAATAACCACACAAATAATTTGATCAAACTGTATACACATTTGTTCATGATATGATGTATGCACAATGATTTAAATATATTAAATAGCAAGACACATGATACACCCCAAAACATGATTAAAACGGGGAATTTGTAAAGATTCACTCACATTGGGTGCGTTTGATTGGAGATGGTGAGATGCGCACGAGTTGGAAGAGCGGAACAACGAGAATTACTAACCTAAATAATAACGGAAAAATATAGTAAATGAGTGGATTTTATTAAGGATTTTAATAAAATTTTTAGATATATTTTTACGAGTTTAAAGCTATTTCCTATCTTTAAAAACATTATTTTTAAGTATTTTTAATTGATTTTTAAATTAAATTAAATAATTAAAAATATAAAAATATGTTGACTTTTTGGGTTGACCGTTGACTTTTTGACTTTGACTGTTTGACCGGTTTATTGTGTAATTGAAATGCGCTGGGTGAGGCTCGAACCCGAGACCTCCCGTACGTGTGCACGCAGCTCCACCAACTGAGCTACGTGTCTAACCCGAAATAATTCTGTTTTTAATTATACTTATATATTAACTCAATTTATCCAAAATTCTTTTATTTTCAAAAACATTTTAATTCATCGAACCGGTGCCACTAACAGGTCTCGAACCCGGGACCTGTGCTTTAACGTTACACACAGTCCACCGCTGGACTGTGTGTCTAACTTGGTTAATATACCAATTTTTATTATACTTAACAACTAACGTGAATTAACCCGGTTCAGTTAGAAAAATAAAACGTTTTTATTACATATAGGGTGCGTGTATCAGGGATCGAACTCGCGGCGTGTGCGTATAATTTGCACACAGTCCACCGCTGGACTGTGTGTCTAACCCGTTTAAAATACCAATTTTAATTAACCTTATATTGTTAGCGCAGTTCATCTTCCTCGTTAGTTTTTACAGACAGCGGATTACACCGTTATATCTTGTTTAATTCGATTGATAAACATTGTACAGAATAATATGAAATGGCAGAGACGATAATTAGAAGTAAACATACCGGTGAAGGATTTATTTCAGAATTCCGGCAAAGCGTCGGTCTCTGTTTTTATGAACTTCAACTGAGCAAGCCAATTAACCGTTTTGATTAGCTAATCGTGGAATTGAAGTGATAAACAAACGTTAACAGAGTGTTTGAATGTCCTTACCGATTCACAGATGAAAATAAAGATTTCCAGAAATTTTCCGGCGAACTGGAATTATCCGATAGCAGCGTCTGAATTCGATTTCAATTGATAGGTCCGAGTTAGAAACAGCTTAACAATTGATAGACTACGACGGTATTGAAAGACTTGCCGTTTTGATGAAGAATACGGTTTTCCGGCGAACTTGCAGAATTTTCCGGCGAGTAAAATAAACTTTTCTGATGAACTGAAAGTATGACGAAAGTGAAATGGCAGGTTTGTGGAATGTTTCTGAGTCGCGAGAAGATCTTTGATTGCAGTAATTCAGATTATGGGATATTTTCGGTTATAAAACCCATCATCATCAGAATTTAAGTCAATTCAAGTCTGAATTGATTAGAATCATCGGTGCATCGGTTATAAACCTGAATTCGCGATTATTCAAACGTTTTAGACGGTTGAATAGCCGATTTCGGTTTTCAGTTGGCGCAACCGGTTAATCTATGTTTGTTTATAAGATTTATTTGTTTCCTAGAGTTGACAGAAAACAAACAAGTGGCGGAGTGGTTATGCGTGTGAGTGTTAAGTCTTTGGAGTTTACAACCTGGCTGACTCGGGTTCGAGTCCCGGCAGCCCCATTTTATTTTTTATTACTTTAGTTATACTTTTTATCAATTATAACTTTTATGGTTTAATTTGTTTATTAATTATGTATCATTAAAAATTAAAATAAACATAAATAGGCAACGACACATTTATAACTTGATATTCGATTACAAACGGAGCGGGTTTGGTAAAACCCGTTTTCGACAAATGTTACAGTATCCCCTACTTTTAGGAATTTCGTCTCGAAATTTAAGTAGTAGAAGTAGTAGGAAAAAGATGCGGGTATTTTTCACTCATTGAGTCTTCACGTTCCCAAGTAAACTCAGGTCCCCGTTTCGACTCCCAGCGTACCCTAACAATTGGAATGCGACTTCGTCGTATACGTTTTTCTCCGAAGTCCATGATCTCTACTGGTCTTTCAATAAATTGCATAGATTCATCAATCTGAATATCTTCCAGAGGAATGTGGAGGTTTTCATCAGCGAGGCACTTCTTCAAGTTTGATACGTGGAATGTGGGATGAATCCTGTTGAGTTCTTCTGGTAGATCAAGCTTGTATGCTACAGGTCCTACTCTTTCGAGTATCTTGAAAGGGCCTACGTAGCGTGGTGCTAGCTTGCCTTTTTGACCAAAACGAACTACTCCCTTCCACGGTGATACTTTTAGAAGTACATGATCACCAATGTTAAACTCTAAAGGCTTCCGTCGTTTATCTGCATAACTCTTTTGACGACTTTGGGCCGCTAGAAGATTGTTTCAAATTTGATGGATCTTGTCTGTGGTTTCTTGAATCAATTCCGGACCAGTGATTTGAGCTTCCCCAATTTCGTGCCAACATACTGGAGATCGGCACTTACTACCATATAAGGCTTCAAACGGTGCCATGCCGATGCTTGAATGATAGTTGTTGTTGTACGAAAATTCGACTAATGGTAGATGAGCGTCCCAATTTCCCTTGAAGTCTATGACACATGCTCGAAGCATATCTTCAAGAGTTTGAATGGTGTGTTCAGATTGACCATCAGTTTGAGGATGATAGGCGGTACTGAGATCTAATCGAGTACCCAAAGCGGCTTGTACTGCTTGCTAGGTTCGTGAAGTGAAACGACCATCACGATCAGAAATAATGCTTAACGGTACACCATATCGGCTTACGATTTCGCTGATATAAATACGAGCTAGCTTTTCGTTCTTGAAATCTTCGCGGATAGGAATAAAGTGAGCTGATTTTGTAAGTCGGTCAATTATTACCCATATAGTGTCATACCCGCCAGAAGTGCGAGGTAACCCGGTAATGAAGTCCATGGTTATATTTTCCCACTTCCATACAGGTATTTCAGGTTGGACCAGAAGTCCTGAGGGTCTTTGGTGTTCAGCTTTCACCTTGGAACATGTAAGGCACTTAGAAACAAAAACAGCAATATCCTTTTTCATTCCAGGCCACCAATAGGTATATCGTAGGTCTTGATACATCTTATCGGCTCCTGGGTGTATAGAGTATCGTGTTTTGTGAGCCTCATTCATAAGAATTTCACGAAGATTGTTGTGGTTAGGAATCCATATACGATCTAGATAGTACAGAATACCGTCAGACTTAGTTTCAATCCTAAGTTCAGCTCCACAGGACATCTCCTTTCGTACATCATCTTCCGTTACTGAAACATGTTGGGCTTCTCGAATTTGATCTTTAATGTCAATTATGATTTGCGAACATAGAAGACGAATGGAGTTCGCATAACCCTTTCGACTAAGTGCATCAGCCACCACATTTGCTTTGCCAGGGTGGTACCGAATTTCACCGTCATAGTCATTTAGAAGTTCGACCCATGTTCGTTGCCTCATGTTTAACTCCTTTTGATTGAAGATATGTTGAAGACTTTTGTGGTCAGTGTATATTTCACACTTAGTACCGTAGAGATAATGTCTCCATATCTTAAGAGCGAACACAACGGCTCCAAGTTCTAGGTCATGGGTGGTGTAGTTCTTCTCATGAGTCTTGAGTTGTCTCGAAGCATAAGCTATAACCTTTCCTCTTTGCATTAGGACACAACCTAATCCTTGCCCCGACGCGTCGCAATAAACCACGAAGTCATCACAACCTTCAGGAAGAGTGAGGATTGGTGCATCACAGAGTTTTTGTTTAAGGGTGTGGAAGGCTTCTTCTTGCTTGGGTCCCCATATGAAAGGTTTTCCCTTATGAGTTAAAGCCGTGAGTGGTACAACAATGCGAGAGAAGTTTGAAATGAAATGACGATAATAACCAGCCAAACCAAGAAAAGATCTTACTTCAGTTGGTGTACGTGGCGCTTGCCATTCTTGTACCTCTTTGATCTTTGAGGGGTCGACATGTATTCCCTTGTCATTGACTACATGTCCGAGGAATTGCACCTCTTTTAATCAGAATTCGCATTTGGAGAATTTGGCGTAAAGCTTTTCATTCTCTAGAAGTGTAAGGATGAGTCGAAGATGACGCTCATGATTAGTTTTAGATTTTGAATAAATGAGGATGTCGTCGATGAAGACTATAACAAAACGATCGAGATACGGTTTGCAGACTCTGTTCATTAAATCCATGAAGACAGCTGGTGCGTTGGTTAAACCAAATGGCATGACCATGAATTCATAATGACCATAACGAGTTCGGAAAGCAGTCTTTGGGACGTCTTCTTCATGTACTCTAAGTTGATGATAACCAGATCGAAGGTCGATTTTTGAAAAGCAGCTGGCACCTTGAAGTTGGTCAAGAAGATCATCAATGCGAGGTAATGGATAGCGATTCTTGATTGTTAACTTGTTGAGTTCTCTGTAGTCGATGCACATGCGAAACGATCCATCTTTCTTTTTCACAAAAAGGACAGGTGCACCCCAAGGCGAGGAGCTAGGACGTATGAATCCCTTGTCAGTCAACTCTTGCAATTGACTGGCTAACTCTTGCATTTCAGAGGGGGCTAACCTATAAGGAGACTTTGCGACTGGTGTAGCACCAGGTATAAGATCAATACGGAATTCGACTTCTCTAACCGGAGGAAGTCCTGAAATGTCGTCAGGAAAAACTTGCGTGAAATCTTTTACTACTGGAATGTCTTCAAGTTTCTTCTCCATGGTTCCCTTTTTGATGATATGAGCTAAAAACGCGACATAATTCTTGCGAAGATATTTTCGACGAGGTTTCTCCAAAGATTCGAAGAGTCTGACCGTTTGAAAGAGGAATACGTATAAACTTTTCGCGACATACAACTTCTGCCTGATGTTGTCACACCCCGACCCGCAGCGGAAAAGGTGATCGGGGCATGATTGGGTTATCATCAAAGCTCATGACATTTATTATAACGTTTCATATTCATTAATACAATTTTAAAGGGAATTATACAATCATTATTACATCATGTCCTAACATCAATCTAGGCTTCATTGTTTTCTTCTAAGGCATTTCCTATGTTTTCCTTGCTTCATCCTGTTCACCTGTATCATGTGTAAAAAGGGTTTTTGGATCAACAAAAAGTTGGCGAGTGAATCCTATGGAAAACATTTGAACAAGTTTATTTAATTGATTATAAAATAAAGTGCACAACCACACATGAGTAAAAATAGATGTAAACTTATTCACCAATTAATTTAATATTAAATAATACACACATGAACAATAATGGATCGTTTTGAGGCACGCGTTGCTCAACTCGTCTCTCACGAGGAACTGATGGGCCTAATGAATGAATTGCATAAACTTGACAATATGAAATACGTATCTACAAACAATATAAACTAAATAATACACACACGAACAATAATGGATTTGTTTTGAGGCACGCGTCGCTCAACTCGTCTCACACGAGGAACTGATGGGCCTAAGGAATGAATTGCATATAAATTGACAATATGAAATACATAACTACAAACAATGTATACAATCTAAGTTTAGATCACAATATGGTATGGCACCAGTTTAAATAAACGAGTTAATTTCGTGACACATGACACACCCCAAAACGTGTAATTAAAAAGGGGAGTTGTAAGATTCACTCACATTGGGTGCGTTCGGTTGATGATGATGAATACGCACGAAGTCGGATTTAACCACGAGTGAAACTAACCTAGATAATAACATAATGGTTTGGTAAATAACGGGATTTTATTAATCAATTTTAGTAGGATGATTGGATATATTTTTGTGAGTTTAAGGCTATTTTCTAACCTTAAAAATGTTATTTTTAAGTATTTTTAATTGATTTTTAAATAAAATAAATAAATGAAAATAATAAAAAAAGTTGACTTTTTGCGACAGTTGACCGTTGACCGTTGACTTGTTGACCTGTTGACCGGTAGGCTGTGAAATTGCTTGCGCCGGGTGAGGCTCGAACCCGAGACCTCCCGTTCGCGTGCACGCAGCTCTACCAACCGAGCTACGTGTCTAACCCGAAATATTTCTGTTTTTAATTATATTTATATACTAATTGAATTAAACTGAAAATCATTTATTTTTAAAAACGATTTTAATGTATCGAACCGGCGTCCTCCACAGGTCTCGAACCCGGGACCTGTGGTTTAGGTTAACACACAGTCCACCGCTGGACTGTGTGTTTAACTTGTTATATAATCTGATTTTTATTATACTTATATACAATTAAATAATTTCATTTCTGCCTTATTTAAAAAGTTTGATAATTGTCCGGGTCGGTGCGGTAGTCCGGACTCGAACTCGTGACCTGTGCTTTAAATGCGCACACAGTCCACCACTGGACTGTGTGTCTATCTTGGTTATTATTCCGGCTTTTATTAAATTTAACATCTATGTGAAATGAATCCGGTTTAGTAAAAAAAAGAGAACATTTTTATCAAGGTAAGCATGTGCGGGACAAGAATCGAACTCGGGACGTGAGCGTGTTTAATTTGCACACAGTCCACCGCTGGACTGTGTGTCTAACCCGAGTTATAATTTAAATTAAACTTATAGACAACAGAAAAACTTCGTCTTCTTCGTTGGATTTAACCAGAATCGGAAGTCCGACTGGTTCGAAGATCTAATCAAGTTCGTTAGTGTCTGGTGGTTAATTACATGCGAGATTAAATAAAAAGAATGAAGGATTAGGCGTAAGGTATACCGAACTGAACTCCTCTGTTTCTCCGGCGAAACTCCGGTGACAGCAGAAACTTCCGGCGACGTATGTCTTGCGGCAGAGAGTCTTCAACGAGCTTGAGATAAATGTGGGTGACTTCGGTATAAGCTCTGGGGGTTCAGTAAGGCTCAGAAGTGAAGGACTCGGTTTTCCGGCGAGGTGCAGAACTTTTCCGGCGAGTGGAATTATGTCGGGTAAATGTGTGATTTTGAGCGAAAAAGCTAGCAGAGGTTTGAGGAGGTATTTATAGGGCGGGACATCGATGAATTTGGTCCGATTTCCGTCTTGATTCGTCGGTCATTACGTTTTCCGGCGGTTATGACTTGCGTCGCGGGTTCAGGCGTCGGTTATAACGATGTAGTAGTGAATGTTTACGTTAAAACTGAAGAAACCGTCGAATCTTGGCGAGATAGTCGGGATTTCCGACGACTGCAAATAGGCGCGTCGGTTTTGAAATTTAGATTCACGTTATGAATTAATTGTTTCCATTTATTAACAAGAAACATAAGTGGCGCAGTGGTTGAGTGTGTGCGCGATAAGACTTTGCTGAAATGCTGGCTGACCCGGGTTCGAAACCCGACGGCACTATTTTATTTTTATTTCATTATTTTTAACAGTTTTTCAAAAACAAATTATATATCCCCATATACTTATTAATTATGTATCGTTTAAAATTATTTTGGGCATTAAATAAGCAACGAAATTTTTAACTGATTATTCGGTTAATAAACGGAGCGGGTTTGGTAATCCGTTTTTTGACGGATGTTACAGTATCCCCTGCTTTTTAGAAATTTCGTCCCGAAATTTAAGTAGTGATATATTTGACTAAAAATGATGGTGTTTAGTTTGACAGTTACATACTTAGAAAAAGTGTAAGAGTTTAAATTTTGTTTGAGGCGGTAACGTCCCTTGTAAGGGTTAAGTACCCTGTTACAGGAATTGCTTTTTGTTGCCTACAGTAAAATATGATAAGCAGAGTTGATTCGCTAAATATGATATCATGCGTAAGAGTTTTGATATGTTTGGAAGGATATGGTTATATCCTAAAGCAAAACTTCTAATACTACAACCTACATGGAACTCCTCATAACCGTCTAACAATACCTCTGATCCTTTGACAAGAATACTTATATATAGGAAGTACCAGCGGCGTATCCACCATATTCTTGTCAAATTTTCATTGGTTTTATCAGCAAGTTAAGATTGGTTCTATGATATGACTCTAGAACATAAATAAACACAATAACTAATGTACCAAGAAATTACTAAATCCTACATAGAACTTTCTCATAACCGTCTGACAATGCCTCTGATCCTTTGACAAGAATACTTATATATAGGAAGTACCAGCGGCGTATCCACCATATTCTTGTCAAATTTTCATTGGTTTTATCAGTAAGTTATGATTGGTCCTATGATGTAACTCTAGAACATAAATAACACAACAACCAATATTTGAATCCACATTCTGATAGCATATATGTTTGAATGGTGACAGTTCCTCTCTCGTTTGTTATGATGGAGAGTTTAATTTATGTAGAAATGGAACACAATCCAATTTCTTTAAATGGCGAGATGATATAAATGTAACACAAATTTCAACCAAGACAATACTAAATCCTACATGGAACTTCTCATAACCGCCTGATAATGCCTCTGATCCTTTGGCAAGAATACTTATATATAGGAAGTACCAGCGGCGTATCCACCATATTCTTGTCAAATTTTCGTTGGTTTTATCCGCAAGTTATGATTAGTTACCAAGAAACTACTAAATCCTACATAGAACTTCTCATAGCCGCCTGACAATGCCTCTAATCCTTTGACAAGAATACTTATATATAGGAAGTACCAGCGGCGTATCCACCATATTCTTGTCAAATTTTCATTGGTTTTATCAGTGAGTTATGATTGGTTCTATGATGTAACTCTAAAACATAAACAACACAACAACCACAGCTTGAGTCTAAATTCTGATAGTATACATGTTTTGAATGATGACAGTACCTCTCTCGTTTGTTATGATGGAGAGGTTAGTCATTGTGGAAGTGAGACATAGCTCAACTTCTATAAATGATGAAATTGAATGCACTGAAATGTATGATGAACAAACTTCAACCAAAACATACTAACTCCTACATGGAACCTCTCATAACCGCCTGATAATGCCTCCGATCCTTTGACAAGAATACTTATATATAGGAAGTACCAGCGGCGTATCCACCATATTCTTGTCAAATTTTCATTGACTTTATCCACAAGTTATGATTAGTTCTATGTGACTCTACAACAAACACAACAACCACAAGATACTGAAAATGAAAAATGTCTGTGCGATCAAGGCTCAATCAAACGGAGCCGATCGTATTGCATGTACTGAAAATAATAAACAATAATCACTCAAACAGTTTATACATGGAACCTCTCATAACCGCCTGATAATGCCTCCGATCCTTTTACAAGAATACTTATATATAGGAAGTACCAGCGGCGTATCCACCATATTCTCGTCAAATTTTCATTGACTTTATCCGCAAGTTATGATTAGTTCTATGTGACTCTACAACAAACACAACAACCACAAGATCGTATTGCATGTACTGAAAATGAAAATGCCTGTGCGATCAAGGCTCAATCAAACGGAGCCGATCGTATTGCATGTACTGAAAATGAAAAATGTCTGTGCGATCAAGGCTCAATCAAACGGAGCCGATCGTATTGCATGTACTGAAAATAATAAACAATAATTACTCAAACAGTTTACACATGGAACCTCTCATAACCGCCAGATAATGCCTCCGATCCTTTGGTAAGAATACTTATATATAGGAAGTACCAGCGGCGTATCCACCATATTCTTGTCAAATTCCCATTGGCTTTATCCTTAAGTTATGATTGGTTCTATGTGATAAAGAAAAACATAAAACTAAACGATTGGAGTTGAATCTTGATTTCAGGTGAAGAGGACTAGTTGGGTGGTTTTGTTTGGGCCGTCATTATCTTCGTCAGGATTGGCGTTGATGTTGAAAACTCTTCCTCTTGCTGGTGGCCTAGTGATTTGGTTTTCTTGATTTACTTGGTTAACTGGATTTGATTGAGCTTGAGCGTTTATGATGTTAACCAATCGAGGGCACGTGTTTCTAAAGTGGGTAGGGTCGCCACAATTGAAACAAGCTCGAACATATGGGAACATAGGGTATTGAGGTTGATGATAGGTTTGGATCATGTTTTGAGTAGGGGGAGAGATTTGGTTTTGAGGGGTGCGGCAAACCTTGCTCATATGACCATAGCGTCCACAATTTGCACATAGTCGACAAGGTAAGGTAAGGGGATGGTGATAAAAACAGGTGTTACATCGAGGGTAAGGTCCAAGATATGGTTTCTTATTTGGGTAAGTTGAGTTGGGTGCCACTTGAGTGATTGGGATAGCTTGGATGGGTATGGCGTGTGAAATTGGTTGATTACGTTGGATAGTAGCGAAAAGTTGCCCGTCTCTTTTTCTCTTAGAAATGGGTTGAGGAGGGGATTCGGTTTGGGTGGAGTTTGAAGTTTCAGTCGGTGCTTTATCCTTCTTCTTCTCCTCCTTGAAGTCTTTGTTCCGGATTCGGTTCTCGGTGAGCTCTGTTGCTAGCTCCATTGCTGCTTCCAAAGTTGCAGGCGTGGTACTTATTACAGAGTCTTGAATCTTTGACGGAAGACCTTGAATGTAGTGCTCGATCAAACGGTAGAGGGGAGTGAACAAATTGGGAACCATTTGATGTAACTCGAGGAATCTTTTGTTGTATGTGGTGTGGTCTCATTCCTTTTGCTTCAACGAATAAAACTCATCTTCTAATTTCTTGATTTCGCTCCTTGGGCAAAATCGTCTGGTCATGATTTCCTTCAATTCATCCCAAGTTAAAGTCATAGCATCGTCAACGCCTCGTTTGGCCTTCTCTGTATTCCACCAAGTAAGTGCTATCCCATATAATCGACCGGTAGCATATCGCACTTTGCGATCATCGGGGCAATCGCAATTTAGAAAAGTGTTCTCCATTTCTTCAAACCAATGGAGGAGAGCGGTGACACCTTCAGTCCCTTCATATTTTGGAGGGTCGCATGTTTTGAAATGCTTGTAGGTGCATTTAGTGATATTTGGGGGAGGGTTGATAACGTGTTGATCTTCTTGATTGACAGGATTCGCGGTAAGTGCTTGTTGGACTTGGATTACAATGTTGGGTATTACGGCAGCCATTTGTTGAGCGATTAGGGCAGCCATGCGCTCGCGGGCTTTTCCTGCTCTCATCTTCCTACGGGCGAGGCTAGAAGACATCTACAAGGAATACGCATCATGAGTATGAGTTGGATGTTTTTTGGGATCATGGGTCGTATTTAGGAATGAACATTCATAAAATAATTATAGAAAAATAAATCTACTACATCCATAGGATGTCTTGGGCTTTGCTCGTCATTAGGCCCTGCATGCCGCCATACTTCACCTTCGTAATCATGTGGGCCCCCATGAATACCGGGTTTTTCATATGGTTCGCATGTGTTAGCCTGGTTACGTACACTAACACCCGAAGAAAATCGAGAAATATGTATATAACGTATGAGATTCGGAATGTGTCCAGGTGTAGACACGGTGACACCTCAAAGTGGGTTAGTTCGAACGACGTTTGGTGTGGCATGCTTTGGCCTAATAGGTCCTTCGTACTCTCATCGTTAGTCCCCAGGTAGGCAAACTGGTCCGTTATATTGGATTTATACGAATGCCAACCTAGACAGGACGTTCCGACTACCGGTACTTGTACCCTTCCAGTTACTACATGCCCGTCGCAGAACTTACTTTGATGAGATTTGAAAATTGCAACAAAATCTTTGAATAACAAGAGTATGAAGATGAATTGAATATATGAACATTGAAATATGTATGATGAATGTGTATATAAGTATGTATGTTTGACTGTAAGTATAAACAAATATGAAACAAATAAATATCATAAGGGTCTAATAACCTATCCTATATCCCTATAGTCATGGCTCTGATACCAATCTGTCACACCCCGACCCGCAGCGGAAAAGGTGATCGGGGTATGATTGGGTTATCATCAAAGCTCATGACATTTATTATAACGTTTCATATTCATTAATACAATTTTAAAGGGAATTATACAATCATTATTACATCATGTCCTAACATCAATCTAGGCTTCATTGTTTTCTTCTAAGGCATTTCCTATGTTTTCCTTGCTTCATCCTGTTCACCTGTATCATGTGTAAAAAGGGTTTTTGGATCAACAAAAAGTTGGCGAGTGAATCCTATGGAAAACATTTGAACAAGTTTATTTAATTGATTATAAAATAAAGTGCACAACCACACATGAGTAAAAATAGATGTAAACTTATTCACCAATCAATTTAATATTAAATAATACACACATGAACAATAATGGATCGTTTTGAGGCACGCGTTGCTCAACTCGTCTCTCACGAGGAACTGATGGGCCTAATGAATGAATTGCATAAACTTGACAATATGAAATACGTATCTACAAACAATATAAACTAAATAATACACACACGAACAATAATGGATTTGTTTTGAGGCACGCGTTGCTCAACTCGTCTCACACGAGGAACTGATGGGCCTAATGAATGAATTGCATATAAATTGACAATATGAAATACATAACTACAAACAATGTATACAATCTAAGTTTAGATCACAATATGGTATGACACCAGTTTAAATAAACGATTTAATTTCGTGACACATGACACACCCCAAAACGTGTAATTAAAAAGGGGAGTTGTAAGATTCACTCACATTGGGTGCGTTCGGTTGATGATGATGAATACGCACGAAGTCGGATTTAACCACGAGTGAAACTAACCTAGATAATAACATAATGGTTTGGTAAATAACGGGATTTTATTAATCAATTTTAGTAGGATGATTGGATATATTTTGTGAGTTTAAGGATATTTTCTAACCTTAAAAATGTTATTTTTAAGTATTTTTAATTGATTTTTAATTAAAATAAATAAATGAAAATAATAAAAAAAGTTGACTTTTTGCGACAGTTGACCGTTGACCGTTGACCGTTGACTTGTTGACCTGTTGACCGGTCAGGCTGTGAAATTGCTTGCGCCGGGTGAGGCTCGAACCCGAGACCTCCCGTTCGCATGCACGCAGCTCTACCAACTGAGCTACGTGTCTAACCCGAAATATTTCTGTTTTTAATTATATTTATATACTAATTGAATTAAACTGAAAATCATTTATTTTTAAAAACGATTTTAATGTATCGAACCGGCGTCCTCCATAGGTCTCGAACCCGGGACTTGTGGTTTAGGTTAACACACAGTCCACCGCTGAACTGTGTGTGTTTAACTTGTTATATAATCTGATTTTTATTATACTTATATACAATTAAATAATTTCATTTCTGCCTTATTTAAAAAGTTTGATAATTGTCCGGATCGGTGCGGTAGTCCGGACTCGAACTCGTGACCTGTGCTTTAAATGCGCACACAGTCCACCACTGGACTGTGTGTCTATCTTGGTTATTATTCCGGTTTTATTAAATTTAACATCTATGTGAAATGAATCCGGTTTAGTAAAAAAAAAAGAACATTTTTATCAAGGTAAGCATGCGCGGGACAAGAATCGAACTCGGGACGTGAGCGTGTTTAATTTGCACACAGTCCACCGCTGGACTGTGTGTCTAACCCGAGTTATATCTTGATTTAAATTAAACTTATAGACAACAGAAAAACTTCGTCTTCTTCGTTGGATTTAACCAGAATCGGAAGTCCGACTGGTTCGAAGATCTAATCAAGTTCGTTAGTGTCTGGTGGTTAATTACATGCGAGATTAAATAAAAAGAATGAAGGATTAGGCGTAAGGTATACCGAACTGGACTCCTCTGTTTCTCCGGCGAAACTCCGGTGACAGCAGAAACTTCCGGCGACGTATGTCTTGCGGCAGAGAGTCTTCAACGAGCTTGAGATAAATGTGGGTGACTTCGGTATAAGCTCTGGGGGTTCAGCAAGGCTCAGAAGTGAAGGGCTCGGTTTTCCGGCGAGGTGCAGAACTTTTCCGGCGAGTGGAATTATGTCGGGTAAAGGTGTGATTGTGAGCGAAAAAGCTAGCAGAGGTTTGAGGAGGTATTTATAGGGCGGGACATCGATGAATTTGGTCCGATTTCCGTCTTGATTCGTCGGTCATTACGTTTTCCGGCGGTTATGACTTGCGTCGCGGGTTCAGGCGTCGGTTATAACCGATGTAGTAGTGAATGTTTACGTTAAAACTGAAGAGAAACCGTCGAATCTTGGCGAGATAGTCGGGATTTCCGACGACTGCAAATAGGCGCGTCGGTTTTGAAATTTAGATTCATGTTATGAATTAATTGTTTCCATTTATTAACAAGAAACATAAGTGGCGCAGTGGTTGAGTGTGTGCGCGATAAGACTTTGCTGAAATGCTGGCTGACCCGGGTTCAAAACCCGGCGGCACTATTTTATTTTTATTTCATTATTTTTAACAGTTTTTCAAAAACAAATTATATATCCCCATATACTTATTAATTATGTATCGTTTAAAATTATTTTGGGCATTAAATAAGCAACGAAATTTTTAACTGATTGTTCGGTTAATAAACGGAGCGGGTTTGGTAAATCCGTTTTTTGACAGATGTTACAGATGTTGACTGAGCCAGTCCATACCAACTATGATATCAAAACTTCCTAGCTTCATAGGAATAAGGTCAACCGAAAAGTCGTGGTCGTTTATGGTGAGTGTACAGTTGCGTATAATAGAGTTTAATGAGACCGGTTTCCCGTCTGCAACTTCTAATGTTATGGATTCCATGAGCTGAACACGATTTTGGTTTAAGATAGGTTCAAACTCTAAGGACACAAAACTTTTATCCGCGCCAGTATCAAACAACATGGATGCATATCTACCATTTATAAGAAACGTACCGTTAACCACATTGCCGTCAGCTCTAGCCTGATTAGCATTGATATTGAAAGCTCTTCCTCTTGCAGGTGGAGGAGTTTGGTTCGCTTGATTCACCGGGTTGGCTTGGGCCTGAGCATGAATAATGTTTACCAACCTTGGACACGTGTTTCTGAAATGGCTTGGGTCTCCGCAATTGTAGCAAGCCCGCATAGGTTGAACCATAGGATAATTGGGTTGGTAATATGTTTGGGCTAAATGTTGGGTGGGTGGTAATAGTAGGGGTTGTTGGGCTTGACCCATTATTTGTTGGTGGGTTTGGGTTGAAGGCTGGTGGCGGTTCGTTCGCTGAGGCATGCGGCAGGTTTGAACAGTATGACCTGCGCGACCACAGCCGGTGCAATGTTGGCAAGGATAATCAGGAGAATGGTGATATTGGCAACGGTTGCATTTTGGTAACGGGCCAGAGTATGGTTTTTTGTATGGTGCAGGTGAAGGGGCAACTTGGGTAATGGGTGCAGCAGGAATAGGGGAGTTGGTTTGTGTAACAGCGAAGTTTCTGGTGTTGCGCTTCCTCTTGTTAGTAAACTTAGAGGAGGAGATGGAATGGTTTGAAGTTTGACCCTCAACAGGGGCTTTCTTTTTCTCTTCTTTAAACTTACCGTTGCGAATTCGATTCTCGGTCAGTTCAATCGCTAGCTCCATAGCAGCTTCAAGTGTTACCGGTGAAATGCTGAGAACTGAATCTTGAATTTTTGAGGGGAGTCCTCGAATATAATGCTCGATCAAACGATAAGTTGGGGTGAACAAGTTAGGGACCATTTGGTTTAATTCTAAAAACCCTCTTGTTGTAGGAAGTATGATCTCCCTCCTTCTGCCTTAAAGAATGAAATTCGTCCTCCAACTTTTTAATTTCACTCCTAGGACAGAAACGCCTAGTCATGATTTCCCTTAATTCCTCCCAAGTTAAGGCCATTGCATCATCAATTCCCCTTTTCCCCTTTTCAGTATTCCACCAGGTGAGAGCTACTCCAAATAGTCTCCCGGTGGCGTATCGAACCTTGCGATCCTCAGGACAATCGCAGTTGAGGAAGGTGTTTTCCATTTCCTCAAACCAATGGAGGAGAGCAGTGACACCTTCGGTCCCTTCAAATTTAGGAGGATCACAAGACTTGAAATGTTTGTATGAGCACTTGCTCGTAGGAGGGTTGCCGATGTTCTGGTCATTCTGTTGGGGAGGATTAGTGGGATTTGTGGCGAGAGCTTGTTGTACTTGAACCACAATGTCAGGAAGCACCGTGGCTATTTGTTTCGCGATTTGTGTGGCCAAGCGTTCGTGAGACCTTCCTGATCTTTTACCCCCTCGTTGTTGTCTAGACGACATCTACAGAAACATACATAAGAAGATTGTGAGTTTATGGAGTCTTTTTAGGTGTCATGTGTCTTTAAGAAAATGAAAATAACATAAATATCAATAATGCAACTACATCCATAGGATGTCTTGGGTTTGCTCATGTTTGGGCCTCCAATGTCCCCCATACCATCGCCTGTATAGTCATGTGGGCCCCCATGACTATTGGCTTGGTAGGATTCACATTGGTGTTGGCGGTTTAACACTCGCATCACCCGAATGAAAACCATGAAATATGTTTGCGAGATGTATGGTAGGAGGGTGTCCAGGTGTAGACACAATGACAACTCAAAATGGGGTTAGTTCACACGACGTTTGGTATAGCATGCTTTGGCCTAATAGGTCCTTCGTACTCTCATCGTTAGTCCCCAGGTAGGCAAACTGGTCCTTTATTTTGGATTTATACGAATGCCAAGCCTAGACATGACGTTCCGACTACCGGTACTGGTACCCTTCCAGTTACTACATGCCCGTCATGAGAACTCACTTTGATGAGATTTGAAAAACATAAAAATCATTATAAAAGCAATCATGATGTGGTGTGTGCTTTCAAGGATATGATATGTTATGAGAATATGATTCATGATAGGCATTATATGATAATATATACTTATGAACATGCTTGCATAACATTGAATGTAACATTTAACATAAAACATATAAACATCATGAAATTTGGCATGTAACACACAAAAATCTTATAAGTTTCTAATAAACTATAGTATAGGCTCTAAGGGTCTAATAACCTATCCTATATCCCTATAGTCATGGCTCTGATACCAATCTGTCACACCCCGACCCGCAGCGGAATAAGAGTCGGGGCATAATTGGGTTATCACCAAAGCTCATGTTATTTACTAATATGTTTCATATTTATTAAAGTCAAAATTACATTCCCAATAATCCAAACATGTTCATACAATACAAAGGAAATAACCAAACAAAACAATTCCAAGCTCTAAATCATTTTATTCTTCTAGTCCAATCCTATGTGTTTCTTGCTGCAGCTGGTTCACCTGTATCATGAAATGGGGGTTTTTTGAGTCAACATAAGTTGGCGAGTGAACCTTGTTAGATAAACATTTATTATTGATTTTCTTGTTAGTTTATCAATGAAAAATTGTGCATAATCGTAAGTGAGCAATTGTAAATAATCCAACAGTAGCAATAACAATCACAACTATAACATACAATAACATACAATAACATACCAACATCATACAATAAATAACATGAATGAAAACTGTGCGATCAAGGCTCAATCAAACGGAGCCGATCGTATTGCATGTACTGAAAATGATAAATGTCTGTGCGATCAAGGCTCAATCAAACGAAGCCGATCGTATGTTGGCACGCCAGGTTCACGCTCATAATGTAATGGGGAACATGCTCAACGCTCATAATGTAATGGGGAGCGGCGGCCTATGAAATTGCATGTACTGAAAATAATAAATTGAATCTAACAATAACCACACAAATAATTTGATCAAACTGTATACACATTTGTTCATGATATGATGTATGCACAATGATTTAAATATATTAAATAGCAAGACACATGATACACCCCAAAACGTGATTAAAACGGGGAATTTGTAAAGATTCACTCACATTGGGTGCGTTTGATTGGAGATGGTGAGATGCGCACGAGTTGGAAGAGCGGAACAACGAGAATTACTAACCTAAATAATAACGGAAAAATATAGTAAATGAGTGGATTTTATTAAGGATTTTAATAAAATTTTTAGATATATTTTTACGAGTTTAAAGCTATTTCCTATCTTTAAAAACATTATTTTTAAGTATTTTTAATTGATTTTTAAATTAAATTAAATAATTAAAAATATAAAAATATGTTGACTTTTTGGGTTGGCTGTTGACTTTTTGACTTTGACTGTTTGACCGGTTTATTGTGTAATTGAAATGCGCTGGGTGAGGCTCGAACCCGAGACCTCTCGTACGTGTGCACGCAGCTCTACCAACTGAGCTACGTGTCTAACCCGAAATAATTCTGTTTTTAATTATACTTATATATTAACTCAATTTATCCAAAATTCTTTTATTTTCAAAAACATTTTAATTCATCGAACCGGTGCCACTAACAGGTCTCGAACCCGGGACCTGTGCTTTAACGTTACACACAGTCCACCGCTGGACTGTGTGTCTAACTTGGTGAATATACCAATTTTTATTATACTTAACAACTAACGTGAATTAACCCGGTTCAGTTAGAAAAATAAAACGTTTTTATTACATATAGGGTGCGTGTCAGGGATCGAACTCGCGGCGTGTGCGTATAATTTGCACACAGTCCACCGCTGGACTGTGTTCTAACCCGTTTAAAATACCAATTTTAATTAACCTTATATTGTTAGCGCAGTTCATCTTCCTCGTTAGTTTTTACAGACAGCGGATTACACCGTTATATCTTGTTTAATTCGATTGATAAACATTGTACAGACTAATTTGAAATGGCAGAGACGATAATTAAAAGTAAACATACCGGTGAACGATTTATTTCAGAATTCCGGCAAAGCGTCGGTCTCTGTTTTTATGAACTTCAACTGAGCAAGCCAATTAACCGTTTTGATTAGCTAATCGTGGAATTGAAGTGATAAACAAACGTTAACAGAGTGTTTGAATGTCCTTACCGATTCACAGATGAAAATAAAGATTTCCAGAAATTTTCCGGCGAACTGGAATTATCCGATAGCAGCGTCTGAATTCGATTTCAATTGATAGGTCCGAGTTAGAAACAGCTTAACAATTGATAGACTACGACGGTATTGAAAGACTTACCGTTTTGATGAAGAATACGGTTTTCCGGCGAACTTGCAGAATTTTCCGGCGAGTAAAATAAACTTTTCTGATGAACTGAAAGTATGACGAAAGTGAAATGGCAGGTTTGTGGAATGTTTCTGAGTCGCGAGAAGATCTTTGATTGCAGTAATTCAGATTATGGGATATTTTCGGTTATAAAACCCATCATCATCAGAATTTAAGTCAATTCAAGTCTGAATTGATTAGAATCGTCGGTGCATCGGTTATAAACCTGAATTCGTGATTATTCAAACGTTTTAGACGGTTGAATAGCCGATTTCGGTTTTCAGTTGGCGCAACCGGTTAATCTATGTTTGTTTATAAGATTTATTTGTTTCCTAGAGTTGACATAAAACAAACAAGTGGCGGAGTGGTTATGCGTGTGAGTGTTAAGTCTTTGGAGTTTACAACCTGGCTGACCCGGGTTCGAGTCCTGGCAGCCCCATTTTATTTTTTTATTACTTTATTTATACTTTTTATCAATTATAACTTTTATGGTTTAATTTGTTTATTAATTATGTATCATTAAAAATTAAAATAAACATAAATAGGCAACAACACATTTATAACTTGATATTCGATTACAAACGGAGCGGGTTTGGTAAAACCCGTTTTCGACAAATGTTACACAACATGTGATACTTAAGTGGAGATTTGTTTGGGAAATAACTCATTCTGATCAAACAAGTCATCAATCATGGACAATGGATACATGTTCTTAATGGTGATCTTGTTTAACTCATGATAGTCAAAGCACATTCTCATCGATCCTTTTTTTTCTTGACAAACAAGACTAGAGCTTTGCATGGAGAGGAACTTGGTTGAATAAATCCTTCGCTCAATAATTCCTCTAACTGTGTCTTCTGCTCTTGCATCTTAGTTAAAGGTAGGTGATAGGGGTGTGCATAAAACTGAGTTAACGGACCGAATAACCAAATTAACCGTACCGAAAAACACCGAACCAAATAAATAACCAATGATTCACTTTTTTTGAATAACCAAATTTTCGGTTTAGGTTAATCATATCTCCAAAACTGAAAATAACCGAACCGAATCGATTAGCCAAAAACACACACACATATAATCAATTTACCAAACTCTCTTTAAAGTAATATTGTTTATAAGTTCATGGCCCACTAGATTTTTTTAACCTTATAGTCCAATTAAAAGTCAATTTGTGTTTGTTTATTATGTATATAAGGCTCATTACCAATATGCATGGGGTATCTATATAATTTTGCAAGTTTTATATTCATGAGTTTATATTTTACGAGTTTTATGTACATTAGATAATTAACCAAAATTAACCAAAACCGATCCATAACCAGTGGTTAACAGAACAACAGTTAACCGACCATTGATTATGGTTATTGTTAATACTCTTCGATTAACTGGACCCTCGATTAACCGACCATCGGTTAATCAACCCCACGGTTAACCGACTTTGCACACCCCTAGTAAGTGATATGGTGGCTTTAGCTATTGGAGCTGATCCAAACATGTTATATATCCTGAACTCTGCTTGCCTTTCAATGGATAACCTAGGCAAGTCTTCTAGAAATATATCAGTTAACTCCGAAATGATCGAAATATATTTAATTCTTTTTTCCTGTTCAACAATGGATACTTACACCATATCAATGATATATCCTTTTTTAAGGCACTTGGTTGCCTTAAGCACGGATAACGTATCTAGTGCTTTCACAATGCGATCTCCAGGAATTGTGAGTAGTATTCGAGATATAGACTTCATCTCAATCACCTTCCACTTGTAGGTAATGCAGGATTGGTTATCGGGCAACCAATCCATGCCAAGTACAGCACTGAATCTCGCGAGGGTTATTGGTTTAAGATGAATCGGCATAAGGTGAGCCTTGATCATTATAGGACAACCATCCCATATCGTCCAGATTTTCTTAATGTTACCATTGCTCATTACGAACTCATAAGTGTGACTTAAGGTTCTTAAGGGAATTCTCAATAAATCACAAAACATGGGTCTATGAAACTCTTAACTAGAAACGTACCCGTTATGACATCGTGTTGCTCCACTGGTTGCTTAGCATTTAATGAAAAAGTTTTTTCAATTCCTTTTGCAAATGTACCTTCTTCTTGTTGGTGCAAGTGATTTTGACGTGGTATTTCTCACCAGAATCATAGCAAATGGTAATCTCTAATGATGATTTCTAGATACTTTAAAAATCTCCAATGGATGGTTGAAAACCTAGAATCTTCATTCTGGTTTGAATTCAATAAAAACTAAGAGTGCATTTCACACTATTCCAAGTGCTTTCTCTATTTAGTTATAATTATAATTTCACTTTTTACTATACTTAATAAGTCATTAACATCGCACTAATATAACAATTCACATTATATTTCTGGGTATAATTTTGGATGGATTTGAGGATGTTACAATTCCTAAAAATTTATTTACGTCTAATTTTAGATGCTATCTAATATCTATGGCTCTTTTAGCCCTTGGTTTCCATACAAGAGTTTTTTTAATCATACAAGATGGCACTTGTACTAAAACTACTTTTACTATGTTTTGGGTTAATGTAATTAAGTTTATTGGTAGTACATGTTGTCAATTTTTTTTGGAGTTGATAAGTAGTCATTTATCCTAGCTTGTTCTATAAAACCTTGTCAGACTAATTAGATGACTTTCCTGGAATTAAATTATGAAAAATATATAAAAAAAACTATACTTTTTGTTTTTTCTCACAAAAATCTTTCAAACAATTTTTTTTACTTGTAAAAGTCCACCCACATGTCAATTTCAAAATTGTGAACATTTTATTTCAAATAACGTGGAACCGTGACACCATGTTCCTTTTATCTATTGTTATTGATGGTATTAGTGTCACTGTCGTTTTTACAGTTTCTTTTTTATCCTTTTAATGTTGTTTTATGTTGTTTGCATCTGATTTTAATGGTGTTTTTGCTCTTGTTTTTTTACACTGTTTTATTTCTGTTGTTATTTACGCTGTTCAATGATGTTTTGCTTATGTTTTTATGTTGTTTTTTTTATTGTTATTGTTGTTGATTTTGTTATTTTTTTGCTTTTAGTTATGATGTATTTTGCTTTTAATTCTATTGATTTAGCTCCTATATAATTGTTGCTATTTTTTTGTTGTTTATACCTAGAAATTGGATCGTTATTTGAAGTGGCGACAATGTGCTTTTAGATAATAGAGAATGCAGTTGTAGATTGTGGCAAGTATCAAGATTACCTTGCTTTCATTCAACATTATTTTGATTGCAATGAGGGTTTTTTTTTTTTTTTCCTTTTTGTGCATGTCAGTTAGCATAGTAGTATATCTTACATGTGTCTCATATAAGCAATAAACACATTATTATAAGTTAAACAATTTTGTTCAATATGTGTAGGAACTTTCATGTGTAAAAAAAAGGTCAAGGGATTTTGTGAGAAAAATAAAACCAGAAAGTGTAGCGTTTTATATTTGGTATTTGCCCATAAATTTATTAAAGCATGTCATCATTTTCTCACCAAAATTATTCATTGTTAACCAAATTAATGTATTTCGTTATCTTCAAACCACATCACAAGTGTGAACTTCAAAAGTAACAACGATTTCAATACCTTGTTTGCACCTTCTCCACAAACATGATCAATCAACAAGTCTAGAGTCGTGACGATGACCCTCCTTCGTCCATTGCACCATACGCACCTTCACTAACCTCCTTTACCCTCCTCCGCCTCCACTATGCCTCGTGGCGCCGCCATATTCCTAGGCCACAACCTTAGCCGTATCCGATCTCCTCAGCCATTAATGGCATTGCTAGTATTGCTACACCCGCACACAGTTTCATGGTTCAAGAACTCTATCTGATCCACCCATTCTGCTACCACCTTCCCCCACCCCTTTACCCTCTCTTCGAACCCTTCGATTAACTGCAACTGCTTCGGTTTCAGGACCCCTCTATTATTTACAAAATTTTTATTTGGTTTATAATTACTTTACATAATAGACTCGTTTATGACCACGAACCTACTTGAGCTCCATAAGTGAATCTCGGGCTCGTTTATTAAACAAGCTTACTTTTGGCTCAAGTTTGTTTAAGAACTGTTCAATTTAAGCTTTTATGATTCAATCTTGAGTAGTTCACGCATGTCTTGGCTCGTTTACAACCCTATACTTCGTGCACGAAGATGGACCTATGTAGCCTATTAGATATTTTAGTTACAAGGGGTAGGGGCGCTCTACTAGTGATGGAATTCCATTACTCACAACATCCAATCAAGTTCCGCCACCTCTTCGAGCTTTATTCCATCACTAGTGATGGATTTTAGTGGAAATGCCCATCACTCACCACACCCAACAATTTCTCACACAACCCAACAATTTCCCTCAAATCAACACGCGTGATAGTGGCCACGCGCGCTCAAATCCACAAGTGATGAGAAGCAGTGGTGGTGGTGTATCACTTGTTATAACTCGTGATGGATTTTGTATAACGCGGCGCTCGACCCCCTAATGATGAACTAGCGGGTGACGTAAATTATGTATATGTAGAAAAAAACGATGTTAACAATAGTCCGAAATCTAACTACATAAAATGTATGCAATCACGATTCGGTTTTGAATGAAGTTTTTTAGTTAAATGTAGATAAAATCAAGCACCCTACGATGATATCTTCAAAATTATGTAATATGTTGTATATAAAAAAAGTTATAAGAGATTCACTTGCAATGGTTTATTTAGAAAAAAGTTTGTATCGGAAAGTTAAATTCGAAATACAACCAAAAAGATATAGACACATATTTTTTTATCGACCGAAAACCATAATAAAAATGCATAACTGCCTGCATGGATTTCGGTAATAGTGATAGCGGTACCAATGTCATTCGGTCAGATTCGGTTCAGTTTCTCACAACAACGCTACGGTGCCGACACTTGTTATAACTTACGATAAAAAAACTTTATTTTTAAAAACACAACTCTATTTTAAACAAAAATAATTCTTGAATGTTGGAAAAAAAATATATAAACACAGCTACGTGTCTAACTTTTTATAAAATTTACGAATGTTATTAGAGAAAATTACTTAAATGATATTTAACAAATTTAAGACGTATATTATATTATATTTAGTATAAGGGGGAAAATGAAACAAAACAAGCAAGCAGCCTTTTAAACTAACATTAATATAATATTTAATACCTCGGTCGGAGATAGGGATGATGTTGTACATTGTCATGGAAATCACCGAATGATGACATGCATGTTGGTTTTTCGGTGACTTCTAAGCCGGGAGGGACGCCGATGGTGTTTTTGGGAAGAGGATGATGATGACGGAGATGGGGTAGTTTTTTATGGTGGCTTTAACCGCGGAGTAGTTGGTGGGGGTGATGATGATGGTGACGGTGGTATGACGGTCGGAAAGAACCGTCATTTGTGAGTTGTGGTGGTAGATGGTGTTGGAGTGTGGCTTGATCAAATTTATAGAATATGTTGTATAACTTTTGACATTTTTAATGTTAGTCAAAATACACTAACTAAATTAAAAGTTATTTCGTTTGTAGTATTTCCCGAGGTTGAAAAGTTATAATAATAACCCTAACACATGCAAGAAATGTGTTATAAGAAAATGATTTTCCAAAGATATTCTTATATTTTTTTTATATTATCATTAAATTGATTGATTTAAAAAAAATACAATGATTACATTTATCCTTATTTTAGTTAGACAAAATAAATTTTTTGTTTGATTATTATACCTTTTGATAATTCTGTTATGTGCACAAGCAAAATTAGAAAAGCTAGTTTATTGGTATTAAAGTAAAGTGATTTGTTTTTAATGCAAAAGGTAATGTAATATTGACTATTTTCGCTGTCTCCGATAAGATAATATTACATGAAATGAAAATAAAACTTCATACTAAATAAAGTGTTAAAAGTATTTTTAAGTTTAGTCCTTTAGGGCGGGTTTCAGAATAAATACTAGTGTATTTGTAGATTGAGTGAATAAATCGTGATCATTGATTTACATCATCAAACTGTAAAATACAACAATATATTTTCATCATCAAATTCTGGTCATTGATTTACACTTTTGTATTGATAATGAAAGGCTATGATTAGTTCATTAGTATTTACAATTAAGGTGGGTTGTTCACAAATGAACCTAATGCTAGTCCCTTATACAATATACAATATAACTAGGTTAGAACCCGGTTTACTACACAGGTTAAATAAATATAATTTTATATATTACGTAACAAAAAAGTTATATTAAAAAAAAACTCGTGTATTGCACGAGTTGAATAAGCCTGTGTAATACTCGAGTTGAATAGATATAATATAATCGGTTACCAATATACCATCGTCAACATAATCTTTAATAAAATGATATGATATTTAGTTACTATAACATTTATCTTTATTTTTCGTTTTTTAATTACGTAGTAAATATTCTTTTTCACTATGTGTTACCATAATATATTAAATATATAAAAATAAATTCCATGTAAAAAAGATATATATATCATATTTATTATCATATATGTTTACAATAGCATCGAAAGATACCATAATATATTAAATATATAAAAATAAATTCCATATAAAAAAGATATAGATCGTAATTATCTATTATCATATATCTTTAAAATTAGTATACATGAAGATACTAGATTGAATTATATACTAATAATAATATATTATTATAAGTTCAAAGGAAAATACCATCTGACATTAGTTTAGTATTTTATTATAAGTTAAAGTAGATTTTTTTAACTTATTTGACTTTTTATAATTTAATTTTCTTTGATAATTTATGTTGATTAGCTTTAAAGAAAAAAAAAAGGTCTACATAGACAATTATGTTTTTTTTTATTATTATTTTTTGACACTTCTGTTTAGATTTTATTGAAAAAATAGAATTGTGTTTGAAACAAAGTAACAAATGGAGGTTATGAATAAAACCATTTTAACTAAGTCACAATGACATAAAACTTATTTGAGTAAACTGCCATTTTGGTCCCTGAGGTTTGGTCGATTTTGCCACTTTAGTTTAAATCTCAAACTTTTTGCATCTGGGTCTCTGTGGTTTCAGTTTTATTGTCATTTTGATCCAAAAATGATTTTTGTCTTCTAAATTCTTGCTATTTTGTCCTTTTCCTCAGGGGCAAAATGATTATGACTATTTTCGCTGTCTCCGATAAGATAATATTACATGAAATGAAAATAAAACTTCATACTAAATAAAGTGTTAAAAGTATTTTTAAGTTTAGTCCTTTAGGGCGGGTTTCAGAGTAAATACTAGTGTATTTGTAGATTGAGATAAATCATGATCATTGATTTACATCATCAAACTGTAAAATACAACAATATATTTTCATCATAAAATCCTGGTCATTAATTTACACTTTTGTATTGATAATGAAAGGCTATGATTAGTTCATAGTATTTACAATTAAGGTGGGTTGTTCACAAGTGAACCTAACGCTAGTCCCTTATACAATATACAATATAACTAGGTTAGAACCCGGTTTACTACACAGGTTGAATAGATATAATTTTATATATTACGTAACAAAAAAGTTATATTAAAAAAAAACTCGTGTATTGCACGAGTTGAATAAGCCTGTGTAATACTCGAGTTGAATAGATATAATATAATCGGTTACCATATACCATCGTCAACATAATCTTTAATAAAATGATATGATATTTAGTTACTATAACATTTATCTTTATTTTTCGTTTTTTAATTACGTAGTAAATATTCTTTTTCACTATGTGTTACCATAATATATTAAATATATAAAAATAAATTCCATGTAAAAAAGATATATATATATATCATATTTATTATCATATATGTTTACAATAGCATCGAAAGATACCATAATATATTAAATATATAAAAATAAATTCCATATAAAAAAGATATAGATCGTAATTATCTATTATCAATATCTTTAAAATTAGTATACATGAAGATACTAGATTAAATTATATAGTAATAATAATATATTATTAATAAGTTCAAAGGAAAATACCATCTGACATTAGTTTAGTATTTTATTATAAGTTAAAGTAGATTTTTTAACTTATTTGACTTTTTATAATTTAATTTTCTTTGATAATTTATTTTTATTAGCTTTAAAGAAAAAAAAGGTCTACATAGACAATTATGTTTTTTGTTTATTATTATTTTTTGACACTTCTGTTTAGATTTTATTGATAAAATAGAATTGTGTTTGAAACAAAGTAACAAATGGAGGTTATGAATAAAACCATTTTAACTAAGTCACAATGACATAAAACTTATTTGAGTAAACTGCTATTTTGGTTTCTGAGGTTTGGTCAGTTTTACCACTTTAGTTTAAATCTCAAACTTTTTGCATCTGGGTCTCTGTGGTTTCAGTTTTATTGCCATTTTGATCAAAAAGTGATTTTTGTCTTCTAAATTCTTGCTATTTTGTTTTTTTTCTTAGGGGCAAAATGATTATTTTAAGCAGAGTTTGAGGTTTATTTATATATATAATATATATTAATGCTTAAAATAACCATTTGGTATGAGAAAAATGATAAATAGTACGATTTTAGAAGACAAATATTACTTTTGGATCAAAATGGCAATAAAACTGAAACTACAGGGACCCATATGCAAAAAGTTTGAGATTTGGACTAAAGTGACAAAACTGCCCAAAACTTAGAGACCAAAATGATAGTTTACTCAACTTATTTTTAACTAAATTATAAGGTGAGAGGATGAAAAAGCATATATCTATCTATATATACATATAATAAAGTAAATCAATTTAATATAGATAACAAGAGACTATCTAGAATTCTATTTTCTTATTTAAAACATAATCTTTTACTTTGATAGTTAATCCTAAATTCAAAAAGAATGAAAAAAAATACACTTAATCACACAAGTTGGATAAAATCAATTGAATTCAAGATGTAAGTTGGATAACATAGTCAAAATTATATAAAAAGGTGAGTCATAAAATTATAATTATATTTTTAATATAACTTTAATACATATGACAAAAAAAATTATTGTTTTATTATCATTATCATTATCATCATCATCATCATCATCATCATCATCATCATCATTATTATTATTATTATTGTTGTTATTATTTTATTGTACCAATCTGATAATGATATATTTGTGTATAAGATTTTAATTTAGCTACCGGAAAATCCGTACAGTTTGGTCTAGGAGTGTCTTTAAGCATTTTACTATCAAAACCTAATTTTGTTATGTTGCATTGCGTTGCGCAGGAAAACAGATAATCAATCAAAACAAATTCATAAGTACTAATCTACTACGTCCAATTTCTAGAAGTACTCTAAGCTTCGTCTTCTTGAAGGTGACTTGACACCAACACAATGATGACCCACAGAAGTACTCTAAGCTTCGTCTTCTTGAAGGTGACTTGACACCAACACAATGATGACCCAAGTAGCGGGAGTGATATCCCGTGTTTGTGTTAAGGTAATGTAAACACGAGCATCAACACAAACAACTTCAAACTGAAACCATAAATAGAAGCAAGTGACTTGTCCAACCGTATATAACAAATAACTTAATACTTGTAAGAACCCCAAATAGAAGCAGGTGTGTTGACTAATGGGGTGGTGGTCCATTAGCAAAGGAAAAGCCTGAACCACATTGGGATTGAGAGAGAGAGATCTTGGGATTAAAAGAAATTTTATCGTTAAAAAAACGAAGCAAGTATGACGCTGAAGCTGGAGTTTAAGTCTTGCAATTCTTCCCATTCACCGCACCACAAACAAACAACATACATATATTAATTAGTGATTTGCATACGATTCAACCCTATAACTAAGATCGAGTGAAAAACTTAATAACATACAGATTTTTATTGACCCGTCAACCCAAAAAATCAATTGAAACTAACCAGTTACTACACATAAAAGATGGCCTTACAGCTTCAAATGCCCACTTGCATTTTTGATTAAAAAAATTGAAGCTAAACTACTTGTCAGGATGCATATATCCACCATTCTACAAATTAAATAAAATGTGCTAATAGCAAAAAAAAAAAAACTTAAGGATATATTGAAATGTAAGTACAACACGCACTAAGGAAAGAAAAAAAAGCCTAAAGAATATAATATACTTAATAAAACAAAGAAAACAGTCCTGTTTTGATTTCTACAAAACCACCATAGTAAATGATGCTTTGATCTTTCTATCATGGCCTATAAACATTATCTCTTCCCTTAAAACCAAACCCATCATCTAAGAAAGAAAATCAACAATATCTGTTTGATTGCTAGTTGCTCACCACATTTCAAATTAACACCTTCAATATCATCAGATAAGAATATGGTATACAAAAAACATACGTTTATACATGACACATGCAATGAAGCTTCCAAAGTTAAGATTACACCCAAATATTCCACTTCTAATTTTGCTTGTAAACCTAAAGTTCCCACCAGGCCACCAACAATTAAAAAGAAATAAGTTTAGCGCATGTATATAACCCAAACTAACTTCAACAAAATAAAACATACCTATTCCTGAATGGAGACCAAATTCGAGTAGCTTTGAGAACTGCAGAATCTACAATCAACACAAGCGAGACCCAAATTTGTACATGCAATCTGTAAACAGAAATGCAAATACATAAAACGAATTGGATTAGGGTACTCATTCGTAAACGAATATGACTCGTCGTAGCTTGGCTGGAACCCTAGGCGCTACCGGTAACGTCGCCATCATCATGGTCTGCTTCGGTTTGAGTCCATGATTATCATTAACCTCTGGTATCAACCACTCCACTATCTGTCGGTTTTGTAGTCACAAATAATTTAAGCTAAGATCAGCTACTATCCAAGTCTGTTTTGTTTTTAACACTATCGAATTCGCCCATGGTCAATTGCAAGTTGCATTATCAAGAATTAAAAGTAGAGACGGGGTAAAACTACTAGTTCTAGATATTGATGGCAAAGTTATGAATTAAAGATTTAATGTTCTATACAAATAAATATATAGATAATTATGAATTATGTTAATATTGTTTGGATGCAAACTATTTTCGGTAATGTGCGTATTATAATTGCAACTTATTTCCCATTAAATGTAATGTAATACGTAAAAACAATAAGAAGTATTATATAATATATTTATTTTTGTAATATTTTCAACAACAATTTGATTACATGCTTCTCTGATAAATTTTATAATACTAACATACATTATCTTTATATTAACTCATTTATGTCAATTTGATATGTAAGTTTCTCCATCTTTAATTTAAATTTACAAAAAATATTTACTACAAAATTTAAATTGTTCTACCAATATAACACAAAAGGGACTCACCTAGTATAATACATAAAGTATTCGTCTTTGTTATTTTGATTGCATTGGCTGCATATTCAATTTATCATTAATGACTTTTTTTTATGTTAAAGTATTTGTCGTTTGCAATTTATTTTGTAGTCAAATCGAACTTACTTTTCTTGATTTTAAATGCAATTTACTCTTTAAGCTAAATGAATAACAAAAAAAAATCAAAATTGAGTTAGCATGACATTAAATAACTTGTTGAAGTTTGCAATCTCTAATTTACAATTATTGTTTTATATTGAATTAATTTGTTTAATTTAAAAGCATTTAATAACTTGTTGAAGTTTTGCAATCTCTAATTTACAATTAAATTCATATGAACCCATGTGAAGGAAAATAGTAGTGTTATTTGCAGCATACAAGATTCGCCCATTTGAAAGAAAAATACCAGGTTTTCATCCTTTTCTTTTAGAGTAAATGTTAGTTTACAACTTTCTGGTTTAACATACATAAAAACTTAGACGCTCTTAAAAAACATTGGAAACTTAGATCATTCACTTTTGCACTTTGCATTCGTTTACAACACTTCGTTCATTGACTGTTAGTTTCACCAGTTTAAAGACTATTTTGTTCTCTTTTTCTATCAACACCTCTCATGGTTTAAACTTATTCTCATATTACACCTTACATTTTACCAAAAATATTTTCCCTACAAAAAATAGATCTTATAATTACAATTACCATACAATTATCTTAATCACAAACCTAATTACAACCTAATCACCTACATCATCCCTTATACTATAACAATACGAAACCCATATATATAATCACCTCCCAATGTGGGTCTCCTACTTGTAGAGGCACATGCCTCTTAAATAGGAGGTATCACGTTCAAACCCGGACAAAGATAAATACTTTAGAATCATTGATGTAAAAAGATAACATTTGTCAATAAAAAAATATATATAATCACCTAACAAACTCTATATAATCCGTATAACCATATGAACACATGAACAATCCGTATAACCATAACCAAAGAGTACGAACAAACACCCACACCTTATACATAATCTATATAACCACATTAACTATCCACACGAAATCTATATAATCCACGTTAACCCAAAACTATACATGATTACCTACATATAGAATCCACCAAACGAATCACATGTGTGTATATGTGTGTGTATATATATATGGTAGGGTTCTAGAGTGACCACTAGTGTATTTGCGAACTGAGCGAACTAATCCTGGCCATTGATTTACACACATGTAAGGCCAGGATTTCATCATCAAATCGTAAAATACACTAGTGTATTTTATCATCAAATCCCGGCCATTGATTTACACATATGTAAGGCCAAGATTAGTTCACTCAGTTCGCAACTACACTTGTGTTCACTTTTTAACATAATCCTCTCTCTCTCTCTCTCTCTCTCTGTATATATACATATATATATATATATATACAGGGGATGTATCATGAGAAGACTAGTTTAAATGAGAAAACCAAAAAACCTAACTAAAAAAGCCTAAAAAAATCTCAAATTTTCTTTTTGAATTTTTTTAATAAAAATTGCTATATATAAAAAAATGTTTCAAAAAAAAAAGTTGTACTGCAACATGTGCATTTAAATGAAAAGGCCTATACCACCTAACCCACCCCACCGACATCCCCAAAAACCTAACACCCCTCCATCCCCAAAAAACCTAAACCCTCCACCCTCACTCCAAAAAAAAAAAAACCAAAACTAAACCCTAAACGTAAACCCCCACCCCACACCTAAAAACCTAATCTTAATCCTAAACCCCCAAAATACCTAACTCTAAAAGCTAAACTAAACTTAAAAGCTAAATCTAAGTATATAATACACATGTGCAGTACAAGTTTTTTTTGAAAAAAAAGTTTTTTTATACATAAAAAGTGGCGATTTTTATAAAAAAATTGTAAAAATTTTTTTGATATTTTTTAGGCTTTTTTAGTTTTCTCATTGATATGTTTTTTAGGCTTTTTTTAGTTTTCTCATTATAAAGTAGTGATGTTTATTGGGGAACACTAAAAAAGTGGAGAACCGAGAAATACTTTTAAAATTTAACTTAACATGTTAAAAATCAACTTTATTAAAAACAAATTTGGGGCTTTTTTATATAAATACTTGTAGATGCATATAATAAAAAAAATCAAAAACTAAAAATATAAAAAAACAGTTATATAAAGGCTTAATTTTTTCACAAAAATGATTTTTTATTGGAATAGTTTCTACCCATTTTTATAAAGAAAAGCGCTGAAATTTAAAAAAAATAATTTTTAACATGTTAAGTTAATTTTATAAGATATATTTTAACTTTTTTAAACATTTTTTTTAGTGTTTGAGTTTTTTATTAAAATTTTTTTATATGTATTTATAAGGAAAAACGTTGAAAAAAATTTAGAAAAAAATTTAGAACAAAATGATTTTTAACATGTTAAGGTGAATTTTTAAAAATGTTCACCGGTTCCCCACTTTTTTAGTGTTTGCCAATAAAACCCTATATAGTCACCTATATATACATACATACATACATACATACATACATATATATATACATACATACATATATATATATATATATATATATATAAGTGTATCATGAGAAAACTACATATAAATAAGAAAACTAAAAAAGTAACTATAAAAGCGTAAAAAACATACCAATTTTTATTTTTACAATTTTCTTTTATAAAAAATCGCTACTTTTTATGTATAAAGATTTTTTTTCAAAATTTTTTTTACTGCACATGTGTATTATATGCTTAGATTTAGCTTTTGAGTTTAGTTTAGCTTTTAGGGTTAGGTTTTTTGGGGGTTTAGGATTAGGATTAGGTTTTTGGGTGTAGGGGGAGGGAGGTTTAGTTTTTTTTTTTTTTTTTTGGGGGGGGGGGGGGGGGGGGTTAGGTTCTTTGAGGGGTGCGGGTGAGGGGTTTACATTTAGGGTTTAGTTTTAGGTTTTTTTGGAGTGGGGGTGTCGATGGAGGGTGAGTTTGGTGGTTTAGGCTTTTTTATATTAACGCACATGTGCAGTACAACTTTTTTTTTGAAAAAAAGTTTTTTTATATATATTATATATAGTGATTTTTATTAAAAAAAAATAAAAAAAATGATTTTTTATATGTTTTTAGGCTTTTTAGTTAGTTTTTTTGGTTTTCTCATGATCCATCCTCTATATATATAATCTGTATAACCACACGAACAATATCTAAAATCAAGCCGAATAACCACACACCAAAACTATATAGTCCACATTAATAACCACACTACAATTGATATAAGCAAAAGTGTCCATGTTTTTATATCAATTTGCACCCACTTTTTATTAAGTTTTGTTAAAGAAATATTCAAAATAGGCTTATTTTTGTTTATTTTTTATTTTCAGGACAAACCAACCAAAGTTGAACAAAGGAAGTAAATCCAGGCGAAAAACTAAAAAATAGTTGTCTAGACACCCCCATGGCTCAGATCCCGAAACTGCTAGACACCTCTAAAAGACCAAAGAGCGAAGCCCAGACAAGAAAAGCCATGACACGCACCGTGCCCTGAAGGTACACCCCGTTTCTCTCGGCACTAAAAGATAAAAGTTTACTTTTGGAAGATTTTGAAGATCCCGGGGACCCACAAAGTTGACCACGGCCCGTGTCTCGTTGTGCGGCAACAACATGTCGTCTGGCCAGGAATGCCCCGCGTCTGAGCCCTCACCATGCTATAAATGGAAGGCCAATCTCACCATTTTCACTTGCCCATTTTCTTCTCTCTTATCCACAACACATTTCTAATCTACCCACTATCTCTAATCATTGTAATCACTAAGAAAAACTCAAGAATCATTAGTGTAATAAAGCTTTTGATGATTATTATAATCTTTTCAAGTTTGATGAAAACTAGTTCCATGTCTATTCTTTGACTAGATTTCTTGATGGTGTTTGGAGGAAACTTACCCCCTTGATGGAGATTAACTAGGAGAAACCATGGGTGAATAAGGTGTGTGCGTGTTAATAACTTTTGTTAATTAATAGTTTATTAAAAGTGAGTGAAATATTAGCGTTACCATTGACTTGGGTCATTAGTATTTCAGCTTAACCCCTAAAATCTACCAATAATCATGCGATTCACGTGGGTCGTTCATTTTTTCTATGTCTATGTAGAGTCAAAACATGTTCATGCTATGACCGGAGGTTGAAGGTTTTTGATGGGACTTCTAAAGGTAAATTCTTTCCTTTACGTGGAGCTAGTACCAAAGGGTAAAGGACTTGGATTTATAATAGTAATCACCTTAGGGTAATTGACAACTCACCGACGGACTCACAATGACAAGTAATTTAAACCCCTTAAACTATCTAATTAACTAATACTAAATCATAGTGATATATACTTTCCTTGCTGATTGGCCGGTACCATTATGGTTGATTCCGGCCTTGAGTGGCATTTCCCTGCTGATTCAAACCAGTAGGTTCGAGCGTGTTAGGATTCTAACCTAGGTATTGCACAACCTTATGCATTAAAACACACAACTCCTCGTCTGAAAATCGAGCCCTTATTACCTCATGGTAAGAATTAGTTAACGAAGCATCAAGAGGTATGTTGATCCTAAACACCCACTTTATTATTATTGATTACTACCTTTTTATTAAACTCTTCATTTTTATTTTGAGCCATTCTTTAAAAATATACTTTTAGGTTTGATTAGACGCTAACGAAGACTCGGTTCCAAAACTTGTTGTATCCTTGGACAACCTCGATATCTTACATCACTACGCCAATGATGGATGCACTTACCCAACGTGAGACGTAATGTGATAGTATTTTATCGTGTTTTTACAAATATTAAAACTTTAACCAGCACAAGCTAAAAATATGCCATCTTTGATAAGGATACTGCATCACGTCAACTTTTTGGCGCCCACAAATGAAATTTATGATTATGAAAAAGAATGCCCAAAGTCAAATAGAAAAAGAATGCTTGTTTAACTCAAATTTATTTTTTCTTTTTGCGTTTTAATACTTTAAAATTATAAATTTAGATAAAAAATAGAAATACATATAAAACTATCATGTTTAATTATAAAACTAGTTTTTATGACCCGTACTTTACAGCGGACCATTAAACCGAACAAAAGACGTAAAACATTGAACCACACACGCGTATTGCAGCGTGTTAACTCGGAAAATTTTGACAGAAACATAAAACATAGAAACTAATAACTAAGTCGACCTAGGACCCGCGCGCTGCGATGGAGCCGTTAAACAAAAAAAATAGACGTAAAAATGTTGAAACACATGTCTGCGTAACAAAATGTTAACTCGCAGAATTATGACCGAAGACTTAAAACATTATAGTTACAAACTAAAAAACTTTAACCAAAATAATAATAGTAGTACTGAGAACCTACGCGTTGCGCCGGACATGTAAGTGTAACGTAATTTAGGTAAACCACAGGGACCAAAGTAATAGATCATATCCATTTTTATGATATCCGAATATAACACGTAATCTCGAACACTAAACTGCATATACTTTAAAATTAGTATTTACTTTGAAAAATTAGTGAAATTAATAATGATAATAATAGTAATGATAAATTTATAAAGTATAAATTCAAATTAAACCATAAATACTATTTTGTAACGAAAGAAAAATAAAACAAAAAAAGTTAGTTGATAAAAAACCATAAATGTTATTTTGCAAGGAAAGAAAAATGATAGCTTAAGAGTTGGAGACTAAATTGTTATTTGATGATAATTTTTGCAAATTAGTTTCGACATATTAGTTTGGGATGACAATGCCCTGGTATTGATTGGGTATGGTTAATCTCATACTCATATTCTGTTACAAAATCTTGTCTTATACCCGGCTCATTACCTATCAGATATTTGACAGGTGTTTATCTGTCGGTATTGGGCATACCCACGGGTATCGGGTATACCCGTTAGGATTTACATGTATATACATTTTTAACTTTCCTTTATAATTTTATGTTTTAAAAATTTATATAATATATTCAAATATGATAAATAATATACATATCATCATCATTATAATAATATTTCATATATTTAAAAATATACATATATTATAATACTAATCTTAAAAAAAATAATTTTGTATTTCATAGTATATAAATTATATGAATAGTGTAATCAAAATATATATTTCGAATAGTATACTTTTCAAACAATAAAGTTACAACAATGAAACATTACTAAACAATAGTTAAAGAAAAATAAATCTAAAACTTAAAAGTTTTAGGGTATATAGTTTCGAGTAATCGGGTCGGGTATCATTCAAATCCCTTACCCGCAAATATTTTTTCCGTACCCATACCCGTCGGATATCAGGTATTCTCATCCAAAATGCTTCTAGTTTATACCCGTCGGGCTCGGGTAATTTTGCCATCGCTATTATTAGTAGCAAAAATTCAAGGATCTTAACCCTAACTAACTATTTCTGCAAATTAGTAGCAAGAATTCAAGGATTTTAAGATGGATCTTTTACGTTAAGACAAATAGAAGAGTTGGTCAGAAATAACCTTACAATATTTGAAGTCCATTGAAGCATGAACCAAATAGGTATAAAGAGGCTATATGTATTTTTGATGCGTTAAGTTTCTAAAATAAAAATGATGGGTGAATATTTGAATAAATGATTTCCATGTACTCAAAATGCTGTAGCTACATCATGGGGATGACTAAACATGTGTTGAGATGTAGAATTTGATAAAAGGGCTACATAAATGTATTTTACTTTTTTTTTTTTTATAATTGTGTGAAACTTGTTAATTGGTTTTAAGTTGAAATATGTTAAGCTCATAAAAAAGATGTATATAATTATGTTAAAGTTTTGTGAACCTTAAGCAAGTTGATTTTAATAAAAATACAACATCAACATGGGCTAATATGATGAGTTGTAATAAGTTAAGTTTAAGGTTCTAGTATCGATGATTGAATGGCTGGTTAGTAACTGAACTTATTATATAAATGATGTTTGGTTTATTTGATTCGTTACATTGTCTTGTAAACTTAAGTTGATTTGTTTGATTAAGTTGATTAAGAATATCATACTTTCACCCTGCTGTGTCTGCATGATTTGATTATTTACTGAGTTTAAATAATTGATATGAAACTTTCAGCTAATGTTTAGATTTTGTAATGCTTTAGAAAGTTCATATAAAATCAATTGTTAATCCGATTGAGATGTTTCTTTTTTGTTGGATTGCTATGAGTCTATTATGTTTTATTTTCAAACATTGACGATTGGTTATGAGATGTAAGGAAGATCATCATGAGAAAACTATCTGTCTATTATTACATGTATGAATATAAACATTACTATTTGTATAATTGTATTAGACATTTAGACTATTAGGGGATAGCGAGTGTGTGGTTGACGGGTTAGATTGAGGAGCAAAATAAAACAAAACTTAATCTTGATCGAAATATTAGGGTGACTGGAGTTTATCTTTCAACTCCCCTCACCTTCCCTAGCCAACGGAGCAGAGGAATGTGTTGCCGTTGCGGAAGCCCTACCTTCACTATTATAGTATTATGTGAACCACAAGGCCCACAACCAACAATATTGGGCCAAATTCCTTGATACCATTCAATTCCCTTACAACATGCAAATGGGATGAGTGAAGCCACGAGAAAGAGACCATGTGCATATGTAATGGGCACCAACCATTGGTTTCTAATGCCTTAGCCGCATCCTTGATGCTAATAGCCCAATCACAGCCGTTAATATGAACGAGTGGCATGAGCTAACTGATTTGACTTGCTATTGTTGGATATAGAAACAAAGAAAATGAAGAAATGTGTGAACAAAACGAGACGGCATGTTGAGTGCCAGGTCGCGGGAACCAATTGAGGTAGGACAAGATCAAGAAGTATCTTGACAATGGCACCGCGAGCACGTCGCATTCTTAATTAGTTAGGGTAAAATGTAATGACCTGCCAAAAATACTGATCGTTGTGCTAGGGACTCTGGACGTTTTCGCACCATTCTTGGACATAAGATGCTAGAGAAGATCTAGAAATCTCTCCCTTGTTGATCTTTAGTCTCCTTAGAAAGCTTGGGATCGTTTATTGAACTTCTTAGTCTTTGTAAATACTCGAATGGTCTCGACACACAATCTAGACCATCCAAGTAGTAAATCTTAGTTGTCGATTTCCATATATACTAGCCTACTCACGTGAATCATTGCAAGGATCAACGTTCCGACTGACTTAGTAAATACTAAGATATCCAACAAGTGCACTTTGTCTCTTTTTAGGTAGCTTTCTTACGCCTATTCAACGAGGAAGACGTGAGTCATACAATAAACTCGTCGAAGGAAAAGAAAAAGAAAGAAAGAAAGAAAGAATGTCTTTTTCTTTATTTCAGTACATAACTTTCTGAGATATTTTATGATTACTCAAAAAAATTGAAAAGCTTACTTATGATTACTCAAAAAAAATTGAAAAGAAAAAAAAAAACATTATAGACAATGTACATTTATAAATTGATCTAAAAGAACTAGTTCATATGGTTTCTTAATCTTCAAAGCAATTTTTTGTTTCTATAATCTTCTAACAATTATATCTATTAAAATATGAAATAAAAAATTTAAACTAAATTATGAAATAACAAAAACATTCTTTTAAATTATTTCAAGTAAAAGGGGTAAAAACTTTCAAATAGTAAAGAAACTCAACCAAAAGAATTGGAATCTCTCAGCCTGTCACCACCATCAACATTGCCGCCTAGGGCGGATCTAGCTTATAACAGGGTAGCCCCCGTTACCCCTTAACGCTTCGACGATAGTGTAAGTTTTGAAATAAAATTGACCTTTTTTATTTCGTTACCCTTTTCTTGTAACGTTGCCCCTGTAACGATTTTCTAAATCCGCCAATGATTGCCGCCGCCACCCTCTACGTTGCCACAACAGCAGTTGACTCTGCCGACACCACAACCCGATACCACCACCACATTTTAACCTTCTTAACATATTTACGAACCAAACATGATTCTTCTTAATAAAATGTGAACAACTCCAAAAAAAAGTAACACTATTTTAAATAGAAAAAAAAACTCTTTACTAATTTACTGTGGCCACATAAAGCTTCAATAAGAGACACATAACAACAAAAGTTATTGCATTCAGCAATTCACAATTTCAGCATTTAACTCTTTGAAAAAAAATTCTTTAAACTGTTAACTTTATAAATTTGAATATGGTGTTCTTTTGGTGAAAAGTAAGCATCGCAACCTATACCGCATTTCAACGTTTACGGTTTAACTGTTTCAAACCGGCCTCCGTTTTTTACAGATGTTTTTTTTGTATTTTTCATTATCAATTTGGTTCATACAGTATTGTTACGGTACATCTAAACTTTATTAAAGCTTAAACAATGTAAAAAAAAAAACAAAACGAAAATAAATAACTTTATAAAATTTTGAGTACTATATAGTAAAATTTAGGGTTTTAGGGTAGTAACCTAAATTGGTAAACACTTCTAATATACAAAAAACAAATAAAGATATCAAGTTACTCCGGCCAAGATTCAAACCCGATTTGGAGCTTTAAACAATAGCCTCTTTCCACCACACCACCTTCATCATTTGTAATGCAATTTGTTTGCGCTTGTATATAATCAAACACTACGGTTGGAAAAAACAAAAAAAATACCTTGGTGGCCGGTTGGCAGCCACTAACCTCCACTAATTAAATGAAGGCAAATTACATTTAAATAATCCTAATTTTTTTAATTTGGCGGATAATAATTCCAAGTCAGTTATTAGCGATAATAATCCGAACTGGTTAATTTTTTTGTAAAATAGTCCGTCGTTAAAATAGCTTAATGGAGTTAAATTTTTTTTCCGAATTATAAACCGATGTTTTAGGGCTTTTGATCAGAATGAGGATACGAATTAATTGATGTAAAACTTACCTTAAAATACTGCTCCAAACCCACGAAAACGGTGCTTCAATCGGGTGTTTAAACTTCCAATTAACAAAAATCAAGTCATTTTGAGTGCAATTTAAAGGTAAGTTTTATATCAGTCGACTCGTATCCTTGTTCTAATCAAAAGCCCTAAAACATCGGTTTGTAATTCGAAAAAAACTTGACTCTGTTAAGCTATTTCAATGACGAACTATTTTACAAAAAAAATGGACGAGTTCGGATTATTATCGTCTAATAACTGACTTGAGATTATTATCGGCCAAAGTAAAAAGGTAGGATTATTATTTCCAATTTGTCTTGAATGAAACAACTATCACCCGCCATCCTAATTGTTAGTATATATAACTGGTTCACCAAATAGTATGGATTTAAGGATAAGATTTTGGATAGATTTAAGAAGGTTACAGTTCATACAAGAAATAGCAACTTTAGAAGGCCTTATTTTTAGAAGCTATATTTTAACCAGGGATGACAAAAAATACCCGAGTCTGACGGGATTCAAAACCCGAAATATATGGGATGGGAATACCCTAAGTTGACGGGTATGACATCGGTATGAGATATGTTTTGAAAATTTTCATGGGCCTGTGGCGAGTATTGAATTAGGTGATACCCGAAACCACATACTTATTTACCCAAACTATATACAAAACATTTTTTTTATTTCTATTTTTATTTTCTCTTAACCTTTATCTATTAGTGATTTATTTTAGCAAGTTCATTATGTGAAAATAAAATATTCTTTTAAAATATGTATTTGATAATATTATTTATATTTTGTGTGTTGTGAAATTTACAAATAAAACTAACTAAAAATTATAATGTTATGATTTATTTATGAAAAAAACTTATATTTATGTAATTTAATTTATAATAATTGTTCTACAAATAAAAATTATACAATAATTATAATAGTAAAAGAGAAATGTATTTGAAAATCCAAATAGGTATCTTTTAATAAATTAATGGGTATACCTGATACCCGAGAACAATGTTGTAAAAGTCGGCCTACTTGGCGAGTACTCGGTCCTCGGATCACCTCTGAGGCGAGTTTACTCTATTCGGACTTGATTAGTCGACGGCGGTCAAAATCGGTCAACATCGGCCTACTCGGCCTTGTACTCGAACTAGTCGGACTTGTATTTAAAATACTTCGGACTTGTACTCGGCCTACTTGGACTTGTACTCGACCTACTTGGCCTTGTACTTGGACTACTCGGCGTTATACTCGGTGAGATTTGAACTTCAAACACGTTTCATTTTAAATTATACTTATTTGGACATGAAGTATGCTTATTTAATATATATATAATATACAACAATTAATTTTATTTATATTTAGAATATCCGCGTACTTCCCGAGTACTCTTCAAGTACTCTCCGAGTACTCCGATTACTCCCAACTCCCCAATCGGCCGACTAGGGACCGCCTAGCGACTTTTGCAACATTGTCCGAGAGTATGCCGGGTATCAAACCATGCATGGGATACGATTTTACAACGAAGTATGAGTATGGGATTATCAATACCTAGCCCAAACCCAGCCTATTATCATCCCTACTTTTAGCCCTAAATTTTCATTTAACGGTTTTTTTATGTATCATACACGATGACACTTTTTCTATGTTTTAGGTTATTGTTATGCCATTCATATCATTGGTATATGCTGTCAATTTTTCATATGGTTTATCAAAACTTTAGATATGATTTTTAATTTTTTAAAAGTATACGGATATGTCATGTTGTTTGCATTTTGCACCGCATTTAGTCTTCTACTTTTCCAAAAGTACATGATAGTCAAGATGGTTTGCACTTTATAATGAATTTAGCCCTTAATTGGACATGTTGCAATCTTTAGATTTGTTGGTTAGGATTAAATGAGTTACAAAATGCAAACGATAAGAACTATCTATGTACTTTTAAAAAGCTAGAGATCAAATTCAATTTTTAGTATACGACATGAACCGTACGTATACTTCTAAAGATTGCAACATGTCCAATTAAGGGCTAAATTCATTATAAAGTGCAAACCATCTGGACTATCATGTACTTTTGGAAAAGTAGAAGACTAAATGAGTTACAAAATGCAGACAATAAGAACTATCTATGTACTTTTAAAAAGCTAGAGATCAAATTCAAATTTTAGTATACGACATGAACCGTAAGTATACTTTACTATTTTTTTAAACTTTGGCAAAGTATAGGACTTTCGTCTGATAACTTTATGTCATCATTTTCTCCCCAAAATTATTCGTCAACATAAAAATTAAAGTATTTATTATTTTCACACCAAATAAAACTAGACTTTACACCCCTTCTCCACAAACATGATCAATCAACAAATCTAGAGTTCGCGAAGATGACCCTCCTTCCTTCATCGCACCATACGCACTTTCCCTAACTTCTTTCAACCTCTTCCTCACCCTTCTCCCACCCTCCCTTCCCATCAATTCCGCTACCATTTTCGCCACTTCCTTCGCCTCCACCACGCCACGTGGCGCCATATTGCTCGGCCACAACCTTAGCCCCACCCCGATCTCCTCCACAACCATCCTCGCATTTAAGTGCTGATCCGCCATCAACGGCATTGCCAATATTGCTACACCCCCACAAATACTCTCCAACACTGACTTCCACCCACAATGACTCAAAAACCCGCACACAATTTCATGGTTCAAGATCTCCACTTGATCCACCCATTGTGTCACCACCCTCCCCCTCCCCTTTACCCTCTCTTCGAACCCTTCTCCGATTAATTGCAATTGCTTCGGTTTTACCACCCACATGAAGCTTATGTTTGATTGTTCCAACCCATTGGCAACCTCAAGTAACTGCTTTGGAGATGCCTCCGCTAGTGAACCGAAAGACACGTATAACACCGGCTCGTTTGCTGCTAGCTTCATGTCTAGCCATTGGAACCATGCTGCCTTCTCCACCATCTGTTTTGGAGCAAGTTAGAAGAAGAAGCCTAGTCAAAACTTACAATTATATACTAAATCTTTTTTACGTAAATATAGAATGTAGTCAGAGCCGGCTTTGGGTCTGTGCGGGAGGTTCCTCCCATAAAGCTTATTTTTTAGTCTTTAGTTTCTCATTTAACCATTTACATAATAAATTTTAAATATTTTCTTGTTTAAATGTGTAAGTTTTTTTCTCATTTAACCATCTACATAAAAAAGGGTTTACATGTTTTCTCTTATTTGAATTGTAAGTTCTTTTTAGTTTTTCATTTCTCATCTATCTAACCATTTAGAATATAAACCAAGTAGAACTCAATATATAGTTTATAAGCTCTAGTTATTTTATTTGTGAAAAGTTCATGTTATCAAACTAATTTGAATATGTTTGTACATATTATACTTCTTTTTGCTGGAAATATTTAAGTGTTGGTTAACTTTTGCTTGTTTGGAGGGTGTTGAAACTAATTTTAGGGGTATTAATTTATTTGTAACATATAACTTGGATTTACAGTTTTAATTGATGCTAATTTGATATGTGTATTCACTCTATGAACATGGTTGTGACAACAGATAAACCATTCTAAAACTAATTGTGCTCATCTTATACCAATTTTTAGATAATACTCGAATCCTATATTTTGATTGAAGCATATAATCGAATATTAAAATTTTTGTTGTTAATCGTGGACTTTGAGATATGCAAATTGTCGTCAGACCATGGCAACTTATTCATTAGTTTACTACAAATGGAGAACCTCGTGATTCGTTTAACTACTTAACATACATCATTTTGCTACAATTTATTTTGTTTATAGTACAACCATCATTACTGATTTTATACAAATAAGTTTACATCTAGAGGCAGAGATGGGCATAATCGGGTTTTATTATTATCCGGAACCGGTTCCAACCCGGACTCGGTTCTCCTTGGATGTCATTGGAACCGGGTATGGTGTGGAACCGGGTCCAGTTCCTACCCGGGTTCACACCCAAGAATATGGAACCGTGTAGAACCGGGTACGGGTATTATGGAACCCGGTATGGTGTGGAACCGGGTATGGTGCGGAACCGGTTTCTGATATTATTCGGAACCGGTTCCTGACAGTCAAACCTGCCATTTTACTATTGGGAACCGGTTCCTGACAGTCAAACCTGCCATTTAATGTTCGGAACCGGTTCCTGATAAATGTTACCGTTGGAAACCGGTTCCTGATTAAAAAAAACGGTTTTTGTATGTATATAAACCCCTTTCTACTTACCATTTCTAAACTTAACACTCACCATCATCAACTTAAAAAATCAATCAACTTCTAATTTCTTGCAAATACCTATGGCATGCAACGATGAAGTTGGTACGGTCTTAGAGACGAAAAGAAACCCTGCTATATGGAAAAATTTTGATCTCTGTTTAATGTCCGACAGCCACGAGATGGCTAGATGCAAAGATTGTGGAAAATTTATGAAGGCTGCCGCCAACTCAACCCTTAAGAAACACACTGAGCGGCATTGCCCATTGACGAAGACAAAGAAAATGAGACGGGAGAAGGTTCCGGCACCGGTTCTTCAAATGTTTGATGTAACCCGTTTGGTTTGGTGTTTTTAATAAAGTTTGTGTAATGTTTCTTTCTATTGTGTTTGTTATGTTTGATTTTTATTATTAGTTACATTGATAAATAAAAATAGTAACAATAATCGGTTAAAATTAAAAAAAAAATTAATCGGTTACAATATATAAAAAAAATTAACCGGTTACAAAAAAAAATAAAAAAATTACTCAGAACCGGTTCTAGTAAGATTTTATTTCTTTGATCTTTTACTAGCGGCAGGTGCAACACTTTTCGATGAGTTTCTCTTAGGTGCGGGTACCTCGGTACAATCGTTGTCCGAATCGTTAGTCTCCACTTCTTCGTCCTCCTCTTCGTCAACAGTTTTATGATCTAACTCAACTTCATCTTCTAGACTAGTTTTATGTTGAACACGTTCAACAGCATCCAAATGATCCTTTAAGCATATTGCCATCTCTAGCGATTCCAGAGTTAGTCTTATTCTTCTAATTGACAAAACCCTGCCACTAAGAGAAAACACACTTTCCGAAGCTACCGTGAAAGCTTGGACCGTTAGTATATCACGAGCCATGGTGGCTAGAATCGGGTATTCGAATTCTTTCGATTTCCACCATGCCAAAACATCAAATTTCGTATACTCCTCGGTGGTCATAGTAAGTGAATACTGATTTTTTTATATATCCCAAGTTCACTTGTTGGTTCACTACCCCTTTGTTGTCTAGCCGTCTCGTCTCTAACGACATTCAACATGGTTATAAGTGGATCCCCGCTTGTTTCATCGTTAGAGGCCGTGGACCGAGACTCAAACAAATTTGTATGATTTTTTTCACCATATTTTTTTAAATAATGATCATAAAGTTTGGCCATACACTCATTGAATATTTTTTTGTTTTTGCTTTTAAAGTTGGATCCTCCTCATGCATATCCAACTTGTCATAAATTTCATCAATTAAAGCTTCAACACCGGTACGTTTAAAGCTGGATTTAAAGCAGCGGCACATAGAAAAACGAGTGGTAATTCTAAAAAATATTTTTAAAATTTTTGAATCATTGGTCTCGTCATATTCCTTAACATGTCACTAGAATTTTCAAACTTTTTAAAATTAGTTGTTATCAAATACAATTGGTCCACAACTTTAGAACTAGTAGGATAATAAACACCGGAAATCAAAGTCGTTGTAGTTTTAAAAACTTGTAAAAAAGTACTTAGGTTATTAATATTTTCCCAATCCGTGTCGGGAAAGGGGACGACAAGGTACTCATCACTTAAAGTTGTATGAAAAGATTTAAAGTGCCTATTTGCTTTATAGCCATTTCAAACATATGACAAGTTGAATTCCAACAAGTCGGTATATCCCAATCCGGTCCAATAATTTTTTGGTTGACATCTTTACAAAGTTTTTTATATTCTTGATATCTTTCTTTTCCACTTTTGAAAACATCTTGGAGCATAGCTCTAAATGCTATAATAAAATCTGATACAAATTGATCTTTACCAGTTTGCACTACTAAGTTAATAATATGTGCAACACGTCCTGTGTGGAAAAAAACACCATCAACTATTGGTTTGTACTTCAACTTTAATTTTTCAATCGTCGTTGTGTTGTTTGAAGCGTTAGCAAAGGATATTGAAAAATTTTTATCTTCTAAACCATATTTAATTATTGTGCCATTTATAATTTTATAAATATTTTCTCCCGTATGAGGAGAAGGAAACTCGTCAAACGCAATCGTACGCTTCATCATTTGCCATGTATCGGGATCAACCTAATGAGCGGTGACACATATGTACGATTCCGGTAAACCATGTGGAGCCGACCACAAATCACTAGTTAGGTTTACACTAGTTTTTAAATTCTTAAAAAAAACAATTAAATCTTTTTTTGCATTTTCCCATAAACTTAAACAATGACGTTTTAAAGTGCGACGACTTACATGTTTATAGCGAGGTTGTAGCGTCTCCCGAATAAGATTAGTAAGATCGGGGTCGTTGAAGTGTCCAAACGGCAACGCTTTTTGTATCACCAACTTCGTCATCCGATCGCGAGCTAATTTTTGCTCATAACGAAAAATGGTACCATCTTTGGATAGTGGAACTTGACCGGATGTCATTTCCTTTAAAGCTTTGCAATACTTATTAATATGTTTCGTTAACGTTGAGTTTGATTCCTTGGCTAATAACGATCCACAATGTTTACATTGAGCTTTTTGCGAGCCGTCACTCATCTCGACCAACTCCCAATTGCTCCAAACTTCCTTATTGCGATTATGAGACAATGTTCCAACCATATATGGAACCGATTGATCTTGAGGAACATTGTTAACGGATTAGGAATTTGCGTTTTTGGAACTCTTTGATTCCTATGTGAAAAAGAACAAGAAAGAAATGTAACAAGAAGAATAGATATGAGAAATTGTGTGCGAAACAATAGATTTCTAAACAATATATATAGAATCGGTTCCAACGGTCAGGAACCGGTTCCAACGGTAACATTATAACGGCTATAACCGGTTCCAACGGTAACATTATAACGGCTATAACCGGTTCCAACGGTAACATTATTACAGCTATAACGGTTCCTTCTAGAACTGCATTTCCGGGTACTGGTGGAACCGGGGTACTAGTGAAACCGGGTACGGGTAGGAACCGGGTACGACCCTATTTAAATGGTAAAATTGTGGAACCGGGTTGGAACCAACGGGTATTTTGAACCCGGAACCGGTTCTACTTAATGTCGGGTAGGAACTGAAACTGGGTCCAGTTTGGTTCTACCGGTTCAGGTTCGGAACCGGTTTTTATGTCCATCTCTATGTAAATGCCCATTTTTCAACTCACACGGGGCCTAAAAATTTTCATAATTCTCAAGGACGACCCTTAATGTAGTAGGTACACATGCATGCCATCCCTAACCTTAATATGGTTAATTTTTTTTCTTTTGTCTTTTTCCATTTTTTATTATTATTTACAACGGCTAACTAATACACACCCTAACCTTATTATGCGCGTGTACATAATCTAGAGGGGTCAAGAGAATCCGTTAACCTGGCCATCAGGATTTCTCACATATTTATATATATATATTATGATTTTTTAAAATACATAGGTTTTGGACTCTTTTGATTATGAACCCGACTAAAAAGTTATGTTTCATTCACAATCTACTAGATAATTTGGTTATAGTGATGAATACCTTGTTTGGACCTAGGGCTGCAGGTGTTTTATCTACACAAAAAGGTCCAACCAACCAAGCTTTAGGTCCATAATTCCGGTTCCAGTACTCATTAAACTCCGGTTCGAGTTCGTAAAAGCTATTAACCACCACACCATGGCTCCTAACTATAGCATTCTGCTGCCTAACCCTAAAATCATACTCGGGACCTTTCGCATCAATCTCACTCAACGGAGGATCAAAATCCCCCATCGTTAACTTCATTCGGCTAAAATCGGGCACCACAAATGCCTCATCACCCGAACCAACCGCTGCATGCGGCTTAAACTGTTCCATGATGCTACACATTGTCATGGAAAATATGTTCATCCCATAAAAATCCAACCGGGGAATCCCGAGCTTATCAGCTGAGTCTTGTGTCCAGAACAAAAACCCATCGGAGATAATGCAACTAACCGGATGTAGGCTCCGAACAACCTCTTCAAACCAAGGTTGAAGTTGTTGCATGGAGTCTACGTAATAATGGAATGATGACATGCATGTTTGTGTTTCGGTTACTTGTACACCAGGTGGGGTGGTGGTGGTGTTGTCGGGGAAAGGGAGGTTGATGACGGAGATGGGGTGGTTTTGGACGGTGGTTTTGACGGTGGATTGGTTGGCGGGGTGGTGATGATGGTGACGGCGATGTAGTGGTCGGAGAGGATGAGGGAGAGGTGGAGGAGGGGGGTGGTGTGGCCGTGTGATGTGAATGGGAAGAGGACGAAATGTGGTGGTGTGGTAGTTGTCATTGGTGGTGGTGGTGATAGGATTTATAGATGGTGGAAGGGTAGTTTTGTAAATTGGAGATTGGGGGCATGTGAATACTGATGTATACATACATAGTTTTTGTTAAAATATTGCATGAGATGAGGAAAACAATGTATTGGTACATCAAAAAGAGAAATTTACACAGTTGTTTGAAAATTTTCATTATATTGTATTTAAAAGTTTCTATAAACAGAAATTAATATAGTTGATAAAAATTTATTAGATGTATGAATATAAGCATTAGTATTTGTATTAGACTATTAGGGGAAAGCAAGTGTGTGGTTGAAGAAAACGGCGGATCTAGAAAATCTTCGTAGGGGTAGTGTTTTATAAAAGAAAGGGTAACGAAATCGAAAAAACGTCAAAAAAAAGATCAAAATTTTTTAAAATTTACCCTACCGCCGGAGCGCCAAGGGGTAGCGGAGGCTACCCCTTCCCCTAAGGTAGGTCCGCCCCTGGTTGACGGGTTAGATTGAGGAGCAAAATAGAAAAAAAGGAAAAAAAACTCGATCTTAAGTGGATGAAGTCTATCTTTCAACTCCCCTCACCTTCTCTAGTCAACGGAACGGGAGAATGAGTTGCCAAAGCCTCTACCTTCACCATTAACAAGGCCCATAACCAACCATATTGCGCTAAACTCCTTGATACTAGAGATGGGCATAAAAACCGGTTCCGAACCCGAACCGGTAGAACCGAACTGGAACCGGTTCCAGTTCCTACCCGACATTAAGTAGAACCGGTTCCGGGTTCAAAATACCCGTTGGTTCCAACCCGGTTCCACAATTTTACCATTTGAATCGGGTCGTGCCCGGTTCCTACCCGTACCCGGTTCCTACCAGTACCCGGAAATTCAGTTCTAGAAGGAACCGGTTATACCCGTTAAAATGTTATCGTTGGAACCGGTTATACCCGTTATAATGTTACCGTTGGAACCGGTTATAGCCGTTAAAATGTTACCGTTGGAACCGGTTATACCCGTTATAATGTTACCGTTGGAACCGGTTATAGCCGTTAAAATGTTACCGTTGAAACCGGTTCCTGACCGTTGGAATCGGTTCTATATATATTGTTTAGAAATCTATTGTTTAGCACACAATTTCTCATATCTATTCTTCTTGTTACATTTCTTTTTTGTTCTTTTTCACATTCTAATCAACAAATGGCCTCAAAGAGTTCCAAAAACGCAAATTCCCAATCCGTTAACAATTTTCCTCAAGATCAATCGGTTCCATATGTGGTTGGAACATTGTCTCATAATCGCAGTAAGGAAGTTTGGAGCAATTGGGAGTTGGTCGAGATGAGTGACGGCTCGCAAAAAGCTCAATGTAAACATTGTGGATCGTTATTAGCCAAGGAATCAAACTCAACGTTAACGAAGCATATTAATAAGTATTGCAAAGCTTTAAAGGAAATGACATCCGGTTAAGTTCCACTATCCAAAGATGGTACCATTTTTCGTTATGAGCAAAAATTAGCTCGCGATCGGATGGCGAAGTTGGTGATACAAAAAGCGTTGCCGTTTGGACACTTCGACGACCCCGATCTTACAAATCTTATTCGGGAGACGCTACAACCTCGCTATAAACATGTAAGTCGTCGCACTTTAAACCGTCTTTGTTTAAGTTTATGGGAAAATGCAAAAAAAGATTTAATTGTTTTTTTTTAAATTTAAAAACTAGTGTAAACCTAACTAGTGATGTGTGGTCGGCTCCACATAGTTTACCGGAATCGTACATATGTGTCACCGCTCATTGGGTTGATCCCGATACATGGCAAATGATGAAGCGTACGATTGCGTTTGACGAGTTTCCTTCTCCTCATACGGGAGAAAATATTTATAAAATTATACATGGCACAATAATTAAATATGGTTTAAAAGATAAATTTTTTTCAATATCCTTTGATAACGCTTCAAACAACACAACGGCGATTGAAAAATTAAAGTTGAAGTACAAACCAATACTTGATGGTGTTTTTTTTCACACACGATGTGTTGCACATATTATTAACTTAGTAGTGCAAACCGGTTTAAAAGATCAATTTGTATCGGATTTTATCATAGCATTTAGAGCTATGTTCCAAGATGTTTTCAAAAGTGGAAAAGAAAGATATCAAGAATATAAAAAACTTTGTAAAGATGTCAACCAAAAAATTATTGGACCGTATTGGGATATACCGACTCGTTGGAATTCAACTTGTCATATGTTTGAAATGACTATAAAGCAAATGGGCACTTTAAAATCTTTTCATACAACTTTAAGTGATGAGTACCTTGTCGTCCCCTTTCCCGACACGGCTTGGGAAAATATTAATAACCTAAGTACTTTTTTACAAGTTTTTAAAACTACAACGACTTTGATTTCCGGTGTTTATTATCCTACTAGTTCTAAAGTTGTGGACCAATTGTATTTGATAACAACTAATTTTAAAAAGTTTGAAAATTCTAGTGACATGTTAAGGAATATGACGAGACCAATGATTCAAAATTTTTAAAAATATGTTTTAGAATTACCACCCGTTTTTCTATGTGCCGCTGCTTTAAATCCAGCTTTAAACGTACCGGGTGTTGAAGCTTTAATTGATGAAATTTATGACAAGTTGGATATGCATGAGGAGGATCCAACTTTAAAAGCAAAAACAAAAAAAATATTCAATGAGTGTATGGCCATACTTTATGATCATTATTTTTAAAAAATATGGTGAAAAAAATCATACAAATTTGTTTGAGTCTCGGTCCACGGCCTCTAACGATGAAACAAGCGGGGATCCACTTATAACCATGTTGAATGTCGTTAGAGACGAGACCGCTAGACAACAAAGGGGTAGTGAACCAACAAGTGAACTTGGGAGATATAAAAAAAATCAGTATTCGCTTACTATGACCACCGAGGAGTATAGGAAATTTGATGTTTTGGAATGGTGGAAATCGAAAGAATCCGAATACCCGATTCTAGCCACCATGGCTCGTGATATACTAACGGTCCAAGCTTCCACGGTAGCTTCGGAAAGTGTGTTTTCTCTTAGTGGCAGGGTTTTGTCAATTAGAAGAACAAGACTAACTCCGGAATCGCTAGAGATGGCAATATGCTTAAAGGACCTTTTGGATGCCGTTGATCGTGTTCAATATAAAACTAGTCTAGAAGATGAAGTTGAGTTAGAGCATAAAATTGTTGACGAAGAGGAGGACGAAGAAGTGGAGACTAACGATTCGGACGACGATTGTACCGAGGTACCCGCACCTAAGAGAAACTCATCGGAAAGTGTTGCACCTGCCGCTAGTAAACGATCAAAGAAATAAAATCTTACTGGAACCGGTTCTGAGTAATTTTTTATTTTTATTTTGTAACCGGTTAATTTTTTTTATATATTGTAATCAATTTATTTGTTTTTTAATTTTAACCGAATATTGTTACTATTTTTATTTATCAATGTAACTAATAATAAAAATCAAACATAACAAACACAATAGAAAGAAACATTACACAAACTTTATTAAAACACCAACGGTAACATTTATCAGGAACCGGTAAGTAGGAAGGGTTTATATAAAAAAAACGATTTTTTAATCAGGAATCGGTTCCAACGGTAACATTTTATCAGGAACCGGTTCTGAACAGTAAAAGTCAGGTTTTTACTGTCAGGAACCGGTTCTGAACAGTAAAAGTCAGGTTTTGACTGTCAGGAACCGGTTCCCAACACTATCAGAAACCGATTCCGCACCATACCCGGTTCCACACCATACCCGGTTCCATAATACCGTACCCGGTTCTACACGGTTCCATATTCTTGGGTGTGAACCCGGGTAGGAACTGGACCCGGTTCCACACCATACACGGTTCCAATGACATCCAAGCAGAACCGGGTCCGGGTTGGAACCGGTTCCGGGTAATAATAAAATCCGATTATGCCCATCTCTACTTGATACCATTTAGTTACTTTGCATTGCAACATGCAAATGAGCTGAGTGAACCAATTGAGGGTAGGACTTCTACATCAACACTTGAAGCCAGTAATGAAATAAGAGACTAATTAGAAGGAATAAATATGTTCTGAGGTGTTGTGATGGTATTGATCTTATTACATATGACTGCGGCAACCGAAGTTAAAGATCCAGCCGGTCTTTCACGCTAGCTTTCTAAAGCCAGGTTATGACAACTACGCATGTTATTTGAGTTGCACCTTGCCCTTTATTAGGTAGCTTACACAGTTGCACCTATTCAACGATGAGGAAGGCATTGGTCAAACATTAAATTCGTCGAAGTAAAAAGAATGAAGCTTTTCTTTCTTTCTTTCGGTACATAAAGCTTTGTGATCTAAACTTGTAACATCATATCCCTAATGACTAATCGTGTAAGTTGAGTGAGAATAAGCATAGTTCATGCTCAACTCGATTGTACAAGTACAAGTGGTGTCGCTTGATGTATGCACCGCTTTATTCTCGACCCAATATTTCATGAGCAGTTTACAAGCTTTCTGGATAGACAAGTAATCATGGTTCCATTTTAATCAATAAGATGTTTAAAGCGTGCATTGAAGCCTTTCAAACACTCTCATCATATCCCTTCCATAGGATTCCTTGTCTTTTAAACCTTTTGCATTTTGAGTATTTTTTAACAAAAACATAAAAGAAAAGCTTACTTATTATGATTATTCAAAATATTTGAAAAGAAAAACATTATAGACAATGTAACTTAAAAAATTGATCTAAAAGAACTAGATCATATAGTTTCTAAGTAGTAAAATCCAGTTATCTTCAAAGCAATTTTCTGTTTCTATAATCTTCTAATAGTTATATCTATTAAAATATGAAACCTAATTAATAATTGACTAAACAAATTTAAACTTATTGTAAAACAACGTTCTAATAGCAACCAATATATGATATATGTAGACAAGAATTATAGAGATTATATAGAGAGAAAGATAGAAAGAAGAATTGAAGAACTCATTCTTATTGATATGAAGTATGAACTACATATGCCTCTATTTATAGGCTTACAAAGATAGGAGTTAAGTACTTGGAGAGTCACCACATTATGAAAACATGTGAGTTAAGTACTTGGAGAATCACCACATTATAAAGACATGTGAGTTAAGTACTTGGAGAGTCACCACATTATGAAGACATGTGGATAATCACACATTAAAGATAATAATTCATAATACTCCCCCTTGACTATCCACTTGACAAAATAATATATTATTCTTATAATACGCTTGGGTGATGCTGCCTCGTTAAAAACCTTGCCAGGAAAAACCAATGGGATAAAACCATAGCTAAGGGAAAAAGAGTGCAGCACATATTATTCTCCCCTGATGATTTAAGCTCCTAGAGTCGACGCATCCTGATCCCATGAATCAGTTTCTTGAATGTAGATGTCGGAAGTGATTTAGTAAACAAGTCTGCCAAATTGTCGCTAGAACGAATTTGTTGGACAGTAATATCTCCATTCTTTTGCAAATCATGTGTGAAAAAGAACTTTGGTAAAATATACTTCGTTCTGTCTCCTTTGATGTATCCTTCCTTAAGTTGAGCAATGCATGTTGCGTTGTCTTCATGTAAAATTGTTGGTCCCTCATCTCTTATAGAAATGCCACAAGACCCATAAATGTGTTGTATTACATTCCTTAACCAAACACATTCTCGGCTGGCTTCATGAATTGCCAATATTTCTGCATGATTAGATGATGTTGTTGTGGTTATTTACTTTACAGAACGCCATGAAATAGCAGTACCTCCACTTGTAAATAAATATCCAGTTTGAGATTTCCAGTGTGAGGATCAGACAAATACCCTGCATCAGCAAAACCAACCAAACTTGTTGTCGATTGATTAGTAAAATACAAACCCATATCGTGTGTACCTTGAAGGTATCGAAATATTTGTTTTACCCCATTCCAATGCCTCTTTGTTGGGCATGAACTATATCTTGCCAATAAATTTACGTATTCAGATTCTGACCTTTTTATAAAGATACATGGGCATATTGAATCATTTTTATAACCTTCTTTCAACAAATACTCACTAAGGCGATTATACCACATACGCCCAGATTGTTTTAGCCCATATAATGATTTGTTTAATTTAATTGAAAGATGTTCTCGAGAACTAGATGTACATGAGTTTGGCAATTTGAATCCTTCAGTGAGTTCATGTAAATATCAGTATCAAGTGAGCCATAGAGGTAGGTTGTCACAACATCCATTAGACGCAAGTCAATCCCTTCTTGTATTACCAGACTAACAAGATAACGAAAAGTTGTCGCATCCATCACCGGAGAATATGTATCCTCATAATCAAACCCAGGTGTTTGCGAAAATCCTTGTGCTACTAATCTTGCCTTGTATCGTACAATTTCATTTTTCTCATTACGTTTTCGCACAAAGACCCACTTATATCTGATAGGCTTTACACCTTCAGGTATAGGGACTACTGGTCCAAAAACTTCTCTTTTTTTAGGGAATCTAATTCTGCCTTAATTGCGTCTTTCCAGTTTGTCCAAACATTTCTTTTTTTACATTCCTCAATAGATTTTGGTTCTTGATCCTCATTATTTTCCATTACTTCTAGCGCTACGTTATATGAATTACTGTCATCGACATTGATTTCATTTCGGTTGCATACCTTTCTAGACATGATATAATTTATTGAGATCTCTTCGTTTTCAGGTACCTGAGGTTCTTCTGGAACCATCATGTCTAGTGTCTCTTCAGGAGACTCTTTTCTTAGCATTATCATTACCTCGAATTGATCATCTCCATTATTTGCTCCTTTTTTCTTTCGAGGATTTTTATCTTTAGAACCGATTGGTTTACCACGTTTGAGGCATGCATTAGACTCATTTCCAACATGTGGTTGTCCTTCTGGGACACTTATTTTTACTAAAGCATTAGCAGCTGGTATGTGTGACTTAGTCACTCTCTTTAGGTCAGTGAATGCATCTGATAATTGATTTGCTAATCTTTGTAAATGAATTATCCTTTGAATTCTAGCTCACACTGTTTAGTTCGAGGACCAAGATGAGATAATGATAATTCATCCAACTTATATTATTATTTTTCAGCTGCTTTTCATATCCCCCTAATGTTGGGAATGTTGTTTCAACAAAATGACAATCACCAAATCGAGCCGTAAATAAATCACCTATAGATGGCTCTAAATACTTGATGATCGATGGTGATTCATACCCAACATATATTCCTAATCTCCTTTGAGGTCCCATCTTTGTGCGTTGTAGTGGAGCGATAGGAACATATACGGCACAACCGAAAATCCTTAGATGGGAAATATTTGGTTCCTGACCAAAACCAACTTTAATGGGGAGGAAGTGTGGTAACTCGTTGGCCTGATGCGAATTAGTGTTGCTGCATGTAAAATTGCATGCCCCCAAGCAGATGCTGGTAGTTTTGATTTCATAATCGTTGGTCTTGCAACCATTTGAAGTAGCTTGATAAGCGATTCAGCAAGTCCATTTGGTGTATGTACATGAGGTACAGGATGCTCTACACTTATGCCAATAGACATGCAGTAATCATTGAAGGTTTGGGATGTAAATTCACCAGCATTGTCCAACTGAATTTTCTTTATGGGATAATCTGGAAAATGTGCTCTTAGCCTTATTAATTGAACAAGTAGTCGTGCAAATGCCATATTGCGACTTGATAGTAAACTCACATGTAATCTAGTTGATGCATCAATTAAGACCATAAAGTATCTAAATGCTCCACTAGGATGGTGTATAGGCCCACATATATCCCCATGTATTCTTTCTAAAAAACTCAAGGATTCTGTCCATACCTTAACTGGTGATGGGCGAGTGATTAACTTCCCTTGTGAGCATGCAACACATGTAATATCCTTAGATTGAAGAATTATCTGGTTCTTCAAAGAATGACCACATGATTTTTCTATAATTTTTCGCATCATTATTGATCCGGAATGGCCTAACCGGTCATGCCAAATTATAAAATTTTCTCGACCCATAAACTTATGGTTTATGATTGCATTTGATTCAACTGCACCAATTTTAGTAGAATACAAACCAGAGGAAAATGCGAGTAACTTTTCTAATATATGCTTTATACCCGAAATCATACTTGTGATTTGAAGGTACTCATTATGTCCCTCACTTGTAGTATCAAGATGATATCCATTTAGACGGATACCTTTAAAGCTTATTAGATTTCTTTTAGATAGTGGGGAAAATAATGCATTGTTAACTTTTGAGCAAAGTTCCACTTTGTAGAACTACATAAGCTTCTCCAAAGCCTTCTATTAATTTTGTTTTACCGGATATAATACCAACGCTTGCTTCTTTCATTATTAAACTAGAGAAATAATTCTTTTTCTTTAGAATTGTATGCGTAGTAGCACTGTCTATTAGACATACATCTTCACCACTAATAGGACGTTTAGTTGAACACTCCATATGCTTCAAAACAGAACAAAATTTCATAAATATGGTTCAAACATAACAAATCCCATAAAATGTCTCGATAAAACATTAAGGAAATAACATAACTTTAAATATAATCATTCACGCGTAAGGAAAATTGCAAGCATCCAACTGGTTGGTATCAGCCATGATATCACCAGAATCCAATTTTGCTTGCTCGATAAGGAAATCAGCATAATCCAGATTAGTTGCATTAGTAAGGTCCTTTTCACCACTTGGGACATCGACATTTTCATATTCATATGTAAAATTTGTCTCTATTCCTTTTCCTTTTTCTTTTATAGATTGTTTGTAAAGCTCTACCAAGTGTCTGGCTGTACGACATGTACCAGCCCAATGGTTGTTACTTCCACATCGATAGCATGCTTTCGATGGGGTTCCATTTTTCTTTTTACCTTTTCCATCATTGGATTTCTTTTCATAATCATGCAACTTCTGGTGGGTTCCTTTGTTTTTAAATTGAACACCATGATAATTCCCCCGACCATATCCACGTCCACGTCCACGACCATGACCACGACCATGACTATGACCACGCCCACGTTGATAGCCACGACCACGTCCGTGACTTCCACTTTGGTCACTATATGTTGCCACATTCACTTCAGGGAATGGAGTTGTACCAACCGGACGAGTTTCATGGTTTTTCATTAGTAGCTCATTATTTTGCTCAGCCACAAGGAAACATGATATTAATTCACTGTATTTGGTGAAGCCCCTTTCACGATATTGTTGTTGCAAGACAATGTTTGAGGCGTGAAAGGTGGAGAATGTTTTTTCCAACATCTCTTTATCAGTTTATTTTCACCACATAGAGTCAATTGTGACTTGATTCTAAACATTGCCGAGTTATACTCATTTATAGACTTAAAGTCTTGCAACCTTAAATTGAGCCATTCATAACGAGCTCTTGGTAATAATATTGTTTTCTGATGGTCATACCTTTCTTTCAAATTGGTCCACAGGACGAGTGGATCTTTGATAGTGAGATATTCATTTTTCAAGGACTCATGAATATGGTGGCGTAAGAAAATCATTGCCTTTGTTTTATCTTGGATATTTGTTTTATTTTCTGCTTTAATTTTTTCCCCAAGGTTATTGGCATTTAGATGGATTTCAGCATCCAAAGCCCATGACAAATAATTTTTTCCAGTGATGTCCAAAGCCATAAACTCAAGCTTTGCAAGATTCGACATAGCTAACTATAAAATACGCATGAATTAATGCATGCTATTATAATTAAATAAAATTTAGTAACCATTATTGACTATAAAATAAAACAAGACTAACAAAAAATAATAATAATGTATTAAGTCATTACCAATTAAAGTTTGTTTACATATATTTGCATATGATATATCCATGCATATAAAGATATTAGGTTAGTTAATAGATGGAAGAGACTAATAACTTGAAATACATATACCTTTTACTTCGTCAAAATTCTCCCTCTTAATTATTATTATGCTAAACAATGATATACTAATGTAGCATTGTGATAACATAATAAACTACATATAGTTTATAGATTAATAAACAAGTAAATACAATCTGGTAATTAACGAAAATGTAACCAGTAATGAAATACTAAATTATACTACAAGTGTGTTTTGTTTATTTATTTAATTATTTTTGTATGTTTTACAAACTTAAATAAATCCAAACAAATAAATATATAAATTACATGACTTAATATAATTAGTTCTATAAGCTTCACAAAACTCATCAAGTTATAAACAATCATTTATCATATCTTAATTTTATCTTATCATAATTGGCATAAAAGGAATTTTAACAAATATCATCAATGAAAATATAATAAAGGAAAATATATGTTTTTAACTATATCTTTCTATGAAAAACTATTAGCTTTCATTAAAAATAAAAATTTTGATTGTGAAAGATGGAATAAAGTTCTATGGCTTAACATTAAAAGAAAATAGAAAACTATGTTCACCCCCCATTGTTTAGATTAAACAAAAATATATAACCAATAATATCATAATGATCCTTTGAACAAAACATTGTATGAATTGCAATATACGTTTAAGAGAATGAAGAACAATGAAAGTTAATATACCTTCTAATAATACGATCTAACTCCAAAAGCAAGTGGTGCTGATAACAACGGCCTAATAGCAATCAATATATGATATATGTAGACAAGAATTATAGAGATTATATAGAGAGAAAGATAGAAAGAAGAACTGAAGAACTCATTCTTATTGATATGAAGTATGAACTACATATGCCTCTATTTATAGGCTTACAAAGATAGGAGTTAAGTACTTGAAGAGTCACCACGTTATGAAGACATGTGGATAGTCAGTCACACATTAAAGATAATAATTCATAATAAAACTAAATTATGAAATAACAAAAACATTCTTTTAAATTATTTCAAGTAAAAGGAGTTAAAATCTTTCAAATAGTAAAGAAACTCGATCAAATCAAAAGAATTGGAACCTCTCGGTCGTCACTACCATCAACATCGCCGCCACCACCCTCAACGTTGCTGTTGACTCCGCCAACACCACAACCCCGATACCACCACCGCGTTTTAACTTTTTTAACAAATTTACGAACCAAACATGATTCTTTTAAATGAAATGTGAACTCCAAAAAATGTAAAACTATTTTAAACAGAAAAAAAAAAACCTTTACATAATCCAAAGAAAGCAATATGTAGCACATCCTCAAAGGCACAACATCTGATATATATTCCCAATTTTAGGAATTCCCAGTTTCTAGTAAACTTTGTTAAATTGATCTTACCAAAAACGGGTCGAATTCTAGAAGTTTCAGGGGCCACGATGCTTACGGAAACACAGACAACCTTGTGGTTGATCACCTGGGATCATTCCACCACCTTTTGATGTGTCAATGGCCTCCAACATTGTCACAACTTCATCCATTCCGGGTCGTTTGTCAGGGTTTGCATCCCAACATCGTTTCATGACATTGGCAAGAGAACTCGGGCAGCATCTTGGTACTTCGGGCCTCAGATTCTGCATATTTTTACGACTTTTAGACTCACACAATGTCTAAAATAACCTTTAATATAACCGAATTTAACGCAAAAGGGACGTAGACACAGTCGAAACCTAAATTTGTTTTGGGGGAGGGGGGTGGCTTATTCAAACTGCTTATCCACTGAATGTGTTTTGATATATAATTAAACGGATTCGAAAGTAAGTTTCATAATATAGAAACTAACTAAATGTACACTTTGCTTAGATGCAATTTTCCCATTAGTGTAATCAAGTATTTCGAAAACGTTCGACTGATTATCAAATGTCTAGACAACAATAAAATAAGCGAATCTTGTAGGACTAATCAATATATATTATAGTCAATATTTGTTGATATTGAGTATTAACAATGAACACATTTGGCTAGTAGTTAAATTTTAAATGTCTAAAACACCCTTCAATAAATACAAAAATAAGAGAATCTTGCAAGACAAATGATGCCTATAATGAACAAACATGCAACTACAAATCTATAATTAGGGTTATACCTGGCGAACGACAGCTGAAGTGACTTCTGAGAAACTAAGGTCGGGATACGGCATATCACAACAATATATTTCCCATAAACATATGCCAAAACTATAAACATCACATTTCCTATTGTACGCGTTACCATTAAGAACCTACAAATATAAAGCAGTCAAAACATCATAAAACGATAAAAACTTGGTTAGCTTTGAAGAAAATGATGATTATTGACCTACCTCGGGAGCCATATAACCAAGAGTCCCGGTTTCACCCGTCATGTCATTAGGGTTTGAGGCTTCAACACGAGCAACTCCAAAATCAGCTATTTTAATCGTTCGACTTTTGTCCAATAACATATTTTCAGTTTTCACATCTCGGTGAACAATCTTTTCAGAGTGCAGGTAACTTAATCTAGTAAACAGTCAATTTAATGCAAAAACTTTGTAAGCAAATCCGATGGAAAATCGAGAAAATGAAACACATTTCGACATCTTTAAGTCAAACAGGCTTATTTTCAACATCTAAATTGCCATAGATTTTTTACTTAATCATATAAATTTTAGAGTAAAATGCTATTTTTCGTCCCCGAGGTTTGGCTAGTTTTGCGACTTTCGTCCAAAGGTTTGTTTTTCCGCATCTGGATCCAAAAGGTTTGAAATCTTGCCATTTTCATCCAACTCGTTAACTTCAGCGATGAAAATGGCATTTTACTCTATAAATTTTAATAACTACATTAAACACAGTAGTGAAATATAAAATCAGGAAACTTTGGTGTTATGTTTGTTTCGAGATCCAAAATTTAATTAAAATGTATGTGTTTCACCTTTAACTAAGTAATATCAGCAAGAAAATGAAAGAGAGATACATTTAGAAATCTTGAGGTAAAACAAATTTACTTTCAACGAATAAATTGACATGATTTCCGATAACTATTTAACAAAGTAATAATATATATAATCAGGAAACTGTGATGTTGTATTTGTTTCTGGGTCTAAACTTAAATTTGATTGTAGTTTGTTTGAACTTTAAGTCAACTGTTGTCAAGAAAGGAAGTATACCCTCTTGCGAGATCAAGTGCCATTTGAACGACCACTTTGAAAGCCAGCTTCTTTCTTCTGTTTTTTATAAGATAATTCTTCAACGTACCTCCTGGAAGATATTCCACGACAACACAACATATATTACTTGGCATACTGATTTGACCATTTTCGGTTTGTATATTTAGCTCCGAAGAACCCATTGTTGCACCTATGAACTGCATTGCAATATGACGCGCAATACTCAGTTTAATTAAATTCAAAAAAAAAACAACAAAACAAACACGTATTTTGTAACCTATATGTGCAACCTATAATCACAAAATATTAAAATTTTAAGAAGACGTGTTGAAAGGAAAGGGGCGTGACGTTAATGAGACGGTGGAAGTACATGAAAAGAAAATACGTGTTCGGGTTTACATGCAAAGTTAAAACATGACTACGCAATACCCTTCGACCTATAAACCGTAACTGAACAAAACAATAAATGATGTTATCAATATATAGTGTGTAACAAGTAAATGCTTGATTAATAAAGGATAAAAGATCATATGCTTCTTTAATATCTTATTACTGAAGTGGTAAAACTAGTTATGTTATAACTTGTGGATTATACAAAGCCGGACTAAGATGTACAAAAACGGAACAAGCTATGGTTATAATTCATAAAGGGCAAAACTAGTAATATATTAAAGATATGACCTTTGTGACATTAGGATGATCAAGCTTATGCCAAACAGCCACTTCTTGTGTAAATGCTGCCCTTAAAGATTGTATTTCTGCTTCTGTCATGTGACCCTCTTCTCCCCAGTCCAGCAATTTCACTTAACATTACAAAAATGCCATCAGATAAATTTAATAATAATGATAACAATACATTATAATAATCCAAACTATGATCCATTGGCCGATAATAATCCATACCGCCACTAACCATTAACACTCCTAACTTTCACTTTCGTTGCCAATGACACTCTAAAAGAGATGTATCTCCGTTTGCCCTTAACTTCTTCCATTTATGTCGTTTTAAAACAATTTACAAATTTCTGATTGAGATTTAAAAAAGTCAATTGTTAATAAGTGGCAAGCGAATATTTTCTCCGTTAGAATGGGATTATCGCCAGAGACGAAATTGAACGTTAAGAGTGCATGTGGACAAATTGCAGGTATGGATTATTATCTGCCAACGCGATACACTTTATATTTTTACAATCCAATTTGCCTAATAATAATAACACTAATAAAATAAACTTAGTAAGGTTGAGGCTGAGATCCTAGTTTGTAGGCCAAAATTCATACAATATACAAGCAAATTTAAATATCATTATTGTTGTTAATATAATATAATATTATATATGAAACAAGTTGGATCACATGATGAAAGTCAGAAAGACAAGATCATCAATCCAATTCACAGTAATCACCTGTAGAAATGTGAAAACCTTGTGTAGGTCACGGAATACATGTTCAACATTTTCACTTTTACAATTACACCACCACCAATTTAAAAAAAAAAAAAGAACCATTTTTAATTTATTAACAACTCCTATTTAACACACTTAAGCAAAAAAACAAAATTGCGTAAAATTAATGTAAAATTAAAAAAAAATGAAACTAGAACAAAATGAAAATGTGAAATTTGTAAATTATTAACACCCCCATTTAACACATTTAAGTAACAAAAAATAAATAAACAAATTTTGTAAATTAATGCAAAATCCTAACAAAAAAATGTAAATGTGAAATTTGTAAATTATTAACAACCCCCATTTAACATTTAACTTACTTAAATAAAAAACAAATTTATTATAAATTAATGTAAAATCATAACAAAAATAAAAAAAATGTGAAATTAAAAAAAGCTAGGGTTCCGGTAAACTCACCGGCGACATCGATGCCGTCGTAAACGCCACGGTGTACGGTGCCGAAAGTGCCACGTGCAAGAACACCTTTGATCAAGAGCTTAGAAGGGTCGATTTCCCATTCCTGCCGCTCGTTCCTGGTGGTTTTAGACGGCGGAGTAACGGCGGCGGTGGCAGAGTCTTCGAACTCCGGTTGTTTTTTCTTGTTTTTTTCCATGGTCCATGCTCGACTGAGGTGTCGTTCGAGCTGTTCGTCTAAGGATTTGAGATCAATTTGATCTGCTCTCACGAATCCGCCATTGTCGTTGTTGCTGTTTTTGTTCTCATTCATGTTTCCCGGTGGGTTTTTCCGGTAGTGATGTTATCGGGTTGCAGGATGTCTAATTGGTAAGATTTTAGAGGGGAGTTAAGAGGGGTCTTATATGAGTTATATATTGTGTTATGTGAACTTACAAAATGGTCCTTTGACTATAGGTCGATTAATTTTTTGTTTTTTTTTTTGTAAGTTTTGAGTTTATAATCTTAGTCCCTTTGTAAAATTACGATGGTTTAAGGGTTGTTTGTTTAGTTTTTAATGAAGCTATTAATGACTATTTACTGATTTAGACTGTTTGTTTCTAAATGGTTAAGTATTATACTGAGTCTGAATGCTTTTGAGATTTGTCTCTGAATGGTTAAGTATTATACTGAGTCTTAATGGTTAAGAACTCTAATCTGAATTGGTTAGACATTTGCCTCTAAACGGTTAAGTATTAATGGTTCAGGTCTCTTACTAGTTCAACACTTAGTGGTTCAGACTTCTTACTCGTTTAGCACTTAATCATTCAGAAGTTGCCAAACAGCGTCCCTTTGTTAGTTTGTTAGCATTTTTGTAGTTCGAGTTCACCTAAAAGCAGTCTTTTATTCATTTGGGATAGAGGTACGATATGTCTGTATCTGATCCAAGATACTTTTTATTAATTCAAGTTTTATTTTTCAATTTTTTTTGTTTTGTTTCCTATTTGATAAGTCTTGGTTGAACTATAAATAAGGGATTTAGGATATATTGTTAGTTAGTTTTTGAGTTTGAATATTAAAAAGAAAATCTTTGAGGTTTCTTTGAACCTTTCGGTTCGATTTAAGCTTTTGATTTAAATCAATTATTTTTTGAGCTAATTGATTGCACGTAAAACTGTATCAGTATCTCTCTCTTATAGTCCATATTATGTGTGTTGATGTAAGTGATATTTTGTTGAGTATAGTTGTTGTTAGTTTGTTACGAGCACAAAGTTAAATTTCATTTAGTAGCAAGCTCAACTTATACTGCTTATTCTGTCTATTTTAAGAAATATAGTTTTTTATCCTCGTTTAATATAACGTTATTTTTTTGTAATTTGAACCACCTAGTCTTAGGTGTTGTTTGTTTTTTAAGAGGTAAAATATCTGTAGTCTGCAGACCACATCTATAGACATCTGTAAAAGAAGAGGTGGACCAAACCTCTTCAGTCTGCAAGAAGAATGTTGTTTGTTTTTTTAACGTATGTAGACTTCTAAAATAAACTGGTGGTGTACGGACAGTGGTGGTGGATGTGGACGGTGGGTGGTGGACGATGGTGATGGACGGTGGTGGTGGTGGTGGTGATGGACGGTGGTGGGTGGTGGATCGTGGTAGGTGGTGGATGGTGGTAGTGGACGGTGGTGGTGGTGATGGACGGTGGTGGGTGGTGGTGTTTAACCCTCTGCGGACCTTAGAAGATTTTAGAAGTGGTTGGACCACGTCTACACTAAGAAGAACTCGCGCTGACTTTTTTTAGTGAAACATCTTCGGAAAAACAAACAATCTGTAGATGGCAATGTATGCGCGTGGTCTGTGCGATGCAGACAAAAGACCCTATGCAGATGTTTTTTTAGAAAAACAAACAACACTTTAATGTAACTAGGATACTGATGAATGGGAAGAAGTACATACGTGTTAGATTGGATCAATAAGAGATCTCCCTATTGACTTTCGGCTTGATTATTCTAATCACTATTGTCTTAACTAAGCAAGAGAAAATAATCAACTACGAAATTACTCGAAAATCTTATGTTGAAGTTTACATCAAGTTGGTTCAATCTAACTGGTATTTACTTTTTCAGATGCATATTAATATTATTGTTGTAAAAATATTATTAAAGAGTATTGTATTTAAAACGATATGTTTTGATAGTTAACTTTATTTTACATCATATTCATGGTAAATGTCTTTTTGACCGGCTATGGTTCTTATGGTTCTTGGTTTAGTTACACATTTGGGTTCTCAAATATGGTTTTGATATATAGTCCTTAAAATTGGGATGCATATTCCGAAAAATGGTTACGGTTTTTAAGATAACTACATGAATGATGGTCAAGGGTAATCTTTTGATCATTACTTATACAAGAACATGGGTGATTCTATTTGCATCTAACTTTTAACTATTTATATCAAGTGATGTGACATTAATAAATTTAAATTTGTGTTTTTCTTTTATCACTTCCGATATATAATGTTTTATTAAAAACGAATACGGTTTTGTGATGTGCTTATTTTAATCTATGTTTTGATATTAATTTTATAAAAAACGGAATATAAAACTTTATAACGACTAATAAAACGTTATATTTGATATGACTCTGTTTTTTTTATAAATTAATATCAAAACGTAGATAAAAATAAGCATACCGCAAAAGCATATTCGTTTTTTATAAAACATTATATATTAGAAGTTATAAAAGAAAAACACAAATTTAAATTTATTAATATCAAATCACTTATATAAATAATAAAAAGTTTAATGTAAATAGTAGCACACTAAGAAAAGCAATCTTTATGGTGTTCATTGATAAATTAAATAAAAAATCCACACAATTATATATGTTTGATAAGATTACAATTACACCCTAATTCTGTAACCAATTTTTTTTATCAATTTTATAACAAATAAAAATCTTTTTTTAATAAACTAACTAGGAGGATTTGCCCGAGCAATGCGGTGGGAAGTTGATCAATATCAGTTTGGTGCGTTACGCAAGAGAACTTGATAGTACTGGTTCAGTTCGTTCCATTATTGGTATGGTACTGACACACAATTTAAAGTCATGATATGTTCAAAAAAATGTGTTTTACATTGAAAATCATAAAAAATAATACCAGTGTAATATATTTTAAAATATATACGTTAATTAATCTTTGTATATCTTTTTTTCGTGGTAAAGTTTTGTATGTTCATCAAGTTATTTCGTTTTCAAAACAGTAAGTAAATACAAAACTTTTTATAAGAACACCCAAAAAGGGATTCACATGCATCTTCAAACATATACATAATGGTACAAGAATCACCTTATATATAAAGGATAGAGATCAGATCTAGGGCTGAGCAATTTATGGTTCCGAACTGTTAGATACGGGGAATTGAATCGGAATCGTCAAATCCGAACCGTATTGTTGTATTTCGGGTCTGGTTCCGGTTGTTAGGTTTGGGAGAAAACGGTTCCCCGTTCAGTTCCGGTTATAACCGACAGTTCCGTTTAAAAATATACTCAAAACCCCTATTAGTTTTTTAAACTTTAAATATAAAATGTAAAAAATGTTTCTAGGATTAAAGAATATAAAAAAGTTTTTACATAATATTTGAATAAAGTTTTTGTGATGGTTAACTAAAAGTTTTTTAGTTAACTTTTGTTTTACATTGTATACTTTCGTTTGATTGCTACTTTTACTTTGTTTTGAATTTTGGATGTTGCAACTTTTAGTTGTATGTTTTAATTGATTTTATGTTTTAATTGTTTTTATTTTGTTGTTAGTTTTAGAACTTAATTGACAACCGGTTCCGACGATAACCATTATGGGGGAACCGTTTAACACGGTTCTGAACCGGAACCATTAAAATCCGATTAGGTTCCGGTTCTTATATTTAGTATTAAACGGTTTCGATCTGATCCCGATTCAGTTCGATTTGATCCAGTTCTAAACCGTTGCACAGCCCTAATCAGAACATGAAAATCTATAAAGATCTTCATGGTTAGTATAAACCACACCCAACCATTAATTAATTGCTACTTTTCAACCCCTTCAAGAATGTAAGCTTCACTAGTCTTACACTTTTTGTGTATGATGAAATAGAAGAGAGTACATGAAGAAGAACATATTTCTTCTTCACTTTCAACTTATAAGTCAAGAATAGCATTCTCATTTTAGAACTTATGTTTCTCACTTAAGAATACTCCATATAATCTTACATATGAGTTAGCTTAACTCTCATGGAACTTTTGTAAGGTTTAACATTGTATATGAAGATGAAACTATTGTTGAGGCATTAATTGGCCTACCAAAATATAGCAAAATGCAATATCTAGAGAGAAAATTAGAAAATCAATCCAAACACGTAATACAATTGTACTTAAAGGGTATAGTGACACGATACCACAACATTAGGGTTTTTCACTAACTCGACCCAAACACATAATGCAGCCGTACCTCAATCAGATGAAAACATGATTTTATATAATTTTTGTTAGACAGCTCTGAATCTGTGAAAAAGTTTTGAATTTTAACATTAAAGTTCTTTCCTAACTCAACTGAAACCTTAACTTGTAACATTTTTTAGTTGCATAAACAAGAATTAAATACATCTAAAAGCTAAAACTCTAATCACAACAATACACAAGCAGGTTAAAATTGTTTTTTTAGCTTTAAACCTTAAAATTTTTGTTTCTTAGTTGAAGTTGAAGAGTTGGTTTTAAATCCAAATTTGGTGATTCTTTAATTCTCATGAGTGTTTTGAATATTGAATTTCCTCACCAAAGACATCGTGGTTTCTATATCACAATCTTTATTCTCTTTCTAAATCTCTCAAAAAATATATTTTTATCTGGCTTTTTCCTCCAATGGATACTATTTTATTAAAATAGAACAAAGGGCTAGTAGGAAATATGGGAGTCCCGAATACAAAAAACATTACAGGACAACATCCCTTACATTAAAGACGCACCATCTCTTCCAATTTAAACTACCAAATATGGACATGTTCTTTAGCCAGAAATATGAATTCTCTCTAACAAAGTCCACCACCCTCTTGATGGAACATTCTCGAAGACTAGATGATTCCAAACTTTCCAAATTCTCCACACTGTCGAATAAACACAACTTCCAACACCTTTTTCCACTTCGTTGAACCTTTAATCTTCCAAGTGATCTACAAACTCAGTACCGAACCCACATATTCTGCACCTCGTGTTCACGATGTTTAACCCCCGATGTGCCAATACTACCTTCTATGGGATGCACCCCAACATAAGCTTCCACACAAATTCTCCGATCTTTTCAGCCACCTCTACCCTAAACAAGGCAACTAAGAAGGATTGTAGATCCTGGTCCACTCCTTCAGTCCCCATCTTGTCCGTTCCGACAATATCGGCTTACCTTATATCTTTCTATATAGACATGATGTCTTTCCACATGCCAATCAGTTCCGTTTTAAGTAGGATCCTTTCACCATCGTTGTTCCTCCCGTAAACAGATTGAATGACAACAACCCACAACTAAGAGGGATAATTAATGTTATCTTCACTTCCATTTATTCAAGAAAGCCCAATTCAAACTTCTTATAACCAAGGTTGAATCATGTTCTTACATATGAGATCCACAGCCAATATGAATACCCATAAAAGTCTCCCTCTTATTGAAACACTATGCATATATTTCTCTTGGAACTTTTGTACACTTTAACATTGTTATATGAGAACAAATATTGTTCAAGCTATAAATAGCCTAAAAATTATTGTCAAACAAAATTTAAGATCTAGAAAAAAATAGAAAATCCAAACATGTAATACAGTTGTACCTCTAAAGGTGCAGTCACACAATGACACAACATTGGGGTTCCACCGTAACTCAACCCAAACACATAATACAACCGTACCTTAGTCAGATGAAAATATGATTGTATACCATTTTCTGTAAGACAGATCTAAATTTGTGTAAAAGTTGTGAATGTCAAGATTAGGGCTCTCTCCTAACTCAACTCAAACCTTTGCTTGCAACATCTTTCAGTTGTATAAACCAAAATTAAATACCTCTAAAGGTTAAACCTATAATCATCTACATGTTCAAATTAAAAAAACACATAAGTAGATTAAGATTGGCTTTTACCTTAAATTTCTTGTATTTCAAGTGAAGTTCAAGGGTTAATTTTAATTTCAAATTTGATGATTATTTAATCTTAAATCCTTATAAATGCTTTGAATGTTGAATACTTGAATATCATCACCAAAGACATCCTAGTTCCTAAATCAGTATCTTTACTTTAGCTCTCTCTATCTTTTCTTCTCTTTCTAAACCTCTCAAAATTTATCCTTTTATCCATCTACTAATTAAGTCAAAAAGACTATTAAGCTACTTTTGACTTTATCGTTACTTTAACTTTGTTTGACTTTTCTCACATGTCACCATTTTACGTGAAATAAACTCTCAAATCCCAACTGATGCAAGTACTATAGCAAGTTTTTTCTACGTTGCGTCAAAACCGAGTAAATGATAATGTAAAAAGACGTGATTTAAAAATAAAATATATTGTTTAGAAAGCCAAATCACTAGAACAATTTAGTATATCATCGTACCTTTTTATGATACCAAATAAATACTTTATTTTTAGTACAACTTCGTTTTTAACAAAACTTATAATGGAATATCGAGAGAAAAATCAAACACAACTACATACTTAAGTTTTTAGAAAAACTTATAAACGTAAATTGTTAAAAAGTATCGAATTAATTGATAAATTAATATATGTTCTAAAAAAAGAAAAAAAATAATAAAAAATGGTAAAGGAAATATTATATGGTTTTAAAAAAAGAAAAAAAGTTAAAAATATGTTATTAAAGTAAATATAATAATAAAATTTTATAACATCTTAAATAAAATTTATAATAATAATAATAATAATAAACTATATATTATTATAAAAATAAAGTTACTATTCATCATCCTTTGTAAACAATATATATATATATATATATATATATATATATATATATATATATATATAACTAGAATTGATCCCGTATTGCGGGTTGGTTTGTTAATGTGATTTGAGCGTACTAATTTTTTGTAACTATTTATTGATCAAAACGTAGAACAACTAGAAACGCTCATAAAAATAAGCAAGACAACATATTATATTCTCATTTCCGAAAAAAACAATTACGTCAAAACATAGATCAACTAAAAACATACAAAAAAATAAGCATAAAAACGTATTATATTTGTCCGACTCATTTCCAAAAATTACATACGCTTAAACGTAAAGCTACTTGAATTTATACCGAGACGTACATAAAATAAGCAAGTAAGAAAATAATATTTTCATAAGTTAAAGAATGTTACCGCACATTGTGGCGGTATCGAAACGTAAAGTAACTAGAATTTATATTGTCTAATGAAAACGTATTATATTTGACCCGACTTGTCACCCACCGAATTTCCAACCAAACACCGGTGGACCCGGGTAGGGAATATTGTGACGTAAGTTGATATCATCATAGTCAATTAAACACAACACAGCGGAAGTCTTGGATTTAAATTACTATTACAAACCGAAATGTTCAAAGTACAAAAATAATATATAGACGGCTTGTAATGAAAGATCTATAGGCGGATCATAAAATGTACAAAAATGTATAACAGACTTTAGGGCAGATCTAAGGATTTGCAAGATCCTCTTATATCACTACCGAGCAGCTTCCAGCCTATTTCGTATTGTACCTGCAAGCTTAGTCTTTTGAAAATACGTCAGCTTTCGCTGGTAAATACACCCGACTGACTCATTATGAAAACATTTTAAAAAAATTTGATTTAAGTGCACAGGACACAAATCTTTTATAACTTGGGAAAGTCAGCTTTGTAACCTTGTTAACAGCTTTACATGTTTGTCAATACATATGGGGCCCAGTACAGAGACCGAGACATGATTAACATACACACCACTTATGAACCCACGAAGGAGTTATCCCCAACTTCTGGGTAAAATAATTTTAGCATTCGCATCTGTCGGGTGTATGCCTACACCCCGTGCTTTGGTCGTGGCCATTATCTAATGTAATGAGCCAAGAATATCCAGGACACGGACGTTAACCCCCAATGTTTAAGTTATCAAACAAAACTGATTAAAACGGAATATGCGGATTTACTAGCCATAATCCGGCATTCGATTGATCCCATTTCCGACCAAGCGGTAATAATTTACCATAACCCAAGCCCGTATAGGGAAAATAAGTCAAGAGTATTTACATGAGCTAGTCTTGATTTAAAAATGCAAGATTTAATATTTCAGCCGTACTCAAAATGAAATAAGTGCAGATAGCATTTACTGGAAGGCTCTAGTTTGGATTATGGCATAAGCTAACCAATTAGAATGCTAACTGTCTTTATTTAAGTCATAGACTTAGACCGACTAGCTTTAAGGATCAAAATTGGTACGATACGCTAGATTAAGCGATGACCGGATAGAATGTAGTTTAAACCCAACAAGTACTTAAGAATTGTATAATATGGGTAAACAATTAACATTCTGGAATTTGAGATTAAAATGATAAGGTTAAACCCGTTTCGGTTAATTTCCGTAAACTAGTTACATATAATTAACCGTATGCATATAAGCGATATCGGGTAACCGGATGAGTCATGAACAAGTTCTGTATGTCATTATACTTTAAATAAGTTGTAATATCAGTAGAATATCAACTTATATGCCCGGAAAGGTTTTGAAACGAAATTATGCCTCACAAGGGCGTTTTGGTAATTATATGTCGTATAAAAGGAACTTGCGTGTATTCTGATGTTATGATCATAAACATTCTGGAAAAATACTTAATTTGTGATATAATATCAGTAAGATAGCACACATAAGTGTGGTTTATGGTTTAAGACCAAACTATGCACCGAAAGGGCATTTTGGTCATTTAAAAAGTATAGTTTACGATATTGTACTAAAATCCGTTTATGATCAGAATATTAACATCATAATATGTTAATTACATTAACATACCAGTAGGTATTTCATTTGCAAGTCGATTGTTGATTAAAACCATGTTTTATGTAAAAGGGCATTTTAGTTTGATATTTTACGGAACTTGTGCATAAACTCAGATTATGATTATGATCATGTAATATAACCTCAGAGGGTTATCTACATTGCATTACGATCATAATGTGACCTTAATACAGAAGTTAACTAATCTAAGTCGGGTCAGAATCGAAAGTCAAAGCATAAGTCAAACTTCACCACTTTCGGTTGCGAACCGACTCTAGGACTGAAATTGACGGATCGAACATGTCCCACATGTTCTAATAACATGTATAAACTCAGATTATGATTTTTATGAAATCTGACCCGTTTGACTTTTTAAAACAATAACTTTGACCCGTCAATTGACCTAGTAAACGTGATCCTTAGAAGGTGCCCTTTTAAGGGACTAACACCTACCTAATTACGATCACTTAGCCATGTTCGTTTCGAACAATGGCTGGACCATAATGGTCTTAACTGAAAGTCAAGGCATTTGTCGAAAATGCTAGACTTTTGGCTATTAAAAGCCTATAAAAAGAAAAGAGCAGAGATGGAGCACTTACAAGTGATCCAAGAGAAACTTAGAACTCAAAGGAAGCTCCCAAATGATCAGGAACTTCCAAGAGTGTAATAGAGAGGAGAAGAAGTGAATGAGCAAAGAATGAGGTGAACTTGAGTTGCTATTTATAGTGCAAGAGGGTGTGTGAAGATGAAGCCAGGTGTTAGAGGTGTTCTAGGATCATCACAAGTGTCTACCAAAGTGTCAAGAACTGCAAAAGTGTGGCAAATTGCAGGAGAGGTGGCATCTTGACATAATTTTAGGGTTTTGACACTTTTAGTCCCTCAAATTTAGTTTTGTGGATTGTCATGAATTGTCACTTGACTTATATTCAATGACATAATGATATAACTTGATCTTTTTGTTCAACACGAGATGTATTGAAGAAGAATAAGAGTAACCGAACATTAACGGGTGTCACACTAGGTGTTCTTACGACTTATAAGTGTTTACTAGCTTAAACGTGAAAGATACGAATATTTATTGTTTCATGGGTTAAATCACCCAAGCTAGTAAGGTTTAAGGTTCGGTGAAGATGTGTGATACTCAGGAATGGTGAATCACAAGAGATCACCTTAACTGGGAGTCATTCGGGTCGAAAAATGACTTAAATATGCAAGAAAAAGGTTATAATAAAGTCTAGGGGCCTTAGAGTTATTAGTTGAAAGTTTATATGGTTCAGAACTGAAGTTCTAAGGCTTCGCCATAGGCTACGGTTGCCAAACCGTAGCTTACGGTTAGGTTTAAACTCTAGCCAGAAAGTCCGGACCGTAGGCTACTGTCAGGTTTAATTTTTTTTTTAGATTTTTGGATATGTCTAAGAGGTTGAGTAGCTAACTTATTTGAGGTATTTATATTTATTAATTTATTTTATTTATTTATTTATCTTTTTTTAAGAGTATATACACGTGTCAGTTTATTACCGAACATGAATTTTACGAGGTGTTACACGACTTATTTCGAATAAAATTTATGCAAAAATGTAGTTAACGTCCATAAAAATATCATATAAATTGATTAAGACGTCATAAAAAGTGTATATTATTCTATTAGTTATGTTCTTATAATTTATCTATATTACGTATATGATTAAAGGTCTACCGTAATGTATGAATTCTCAATACTAGTTATAATTAAATTACAAGTGATAGCTACTAAAGTTATATTTTCTCTTGTTTCGATAATAAAAAGTTTAGTTTTTCACATAACGGTCTTTCTTTTTCTAGAATTCTACAATTTGGTCATTAGCTTTTAATCTTTAATTAATAAATTGGCTTTTAAACTTTTACAGATTGACAACTAAGTTTTACATTCTTATAAATTTTCCCAAACCAAGCCAGTTTATGTTTTGATACAAACTTTATTCAAAATCGTGCTAGTTAAATATGATTTATTTTTACTTTTCTAAATACATTTGTGTGTTTATGCTTTTTATTAATAACAGATTTTGTTAAAAACATATCTTTAATACAAAGTTAAATTTTTTTCAACAAAAGTTGGTTGGGTTAAGTTGTTAATAGGAATGACGGTTGGGTTGTGTAAATTGAAGAAAAAGAAATTAATTTTTTATTTAAAGGTTGGATTGAGTTGTGAATGGGGATAGTCTAACAAGTTGGGTTGGGGACACGTTATTAAAACTATCTATTTTTTGGTTTTCTAACATTTCTACTTAATTATGGATAATTTCTTTTTAAGTAAAGTCTTTATCTTCTACTTAATTATGAATAATTATTTTTAACTAAAATTAAATATTATATCGTTATCTAAATAAAACAACAATATCTATTTATATTTATATTTATCTATATTTATATCTATCAATATTTATATAACTAAATCTAATCTTCTAATATAAATTCTAAAATTATTCCAATTAATGTTGCATGACATTCTCTTCTTTAACCTAAAAAAATATTTATATTTCTTTTTAACTTTTTTAACAATTAAGTGATACATGAATATCACTTATCTTTATTAATAACTAGATTGTTGTAAGACCCATGCTTAATAAACATGCATTTTATAAGAGATTTGCAATAATATATTCAAATTTGCAAGTACAATACCATACGTCATTGTATGCTAATTCAAAATTTCGATCATTTTCAAAAAGATCACTACATGTTAAGGATGAATAGTTTAATCAACAATTAAACCAAAATGTGGAAGCTTGATCTTTGATTGTATTAGGTTCTTCGTTAAGCTTGATCGTCATCCGGTGCTTCAAACCATTACCTAAATTTCATCAATCATCAAATACGTTAGTTATAAGGAGTTTATAATGTATCTAAATAAGTCTCAATGCCAAAAACAACTAAAACAAACATTTTGTCAAATAATTTGCCGTTACTTACAGCAGGCAGCCATAGTTTACGGCAGGCTGGAGCTGCAGATTCAAGCTTTGCCCTTTGTTTCTAAATGACCGTAAAACATTTGTCTATGTGATTTACCCAAAATCCTTAACCCGGATTCATAACTTATATGAATTACGCAACCGTCACCCGGTTTATGCGCATATTTATTTTTACCCGTTATGGGATTTAATCACTTAAGCTTGAATCTCAGTCAGTCTTTTCATACCACCTATTTCCACACTAAGACTTCCATTTATCTTCCACTACAACTTATTTGTGGTGGATTGTTATAGTAAAATCATTATATTCCGATCTTACCCTCCGGTTTGACATTTTACAAAAATGACCGTTTGGAGACATTAAGCCAAAAAGGCTTACGCCTTTCACTTTTACACCACCGAAATGGTCTACCCAATTATAAAACTCATTTTTAAACTACCCTTAAGAGTCGTTTACCCGGTTTAACATTCGAGGGCGTTTTGGTCATTTTTAGTCCTTTTAACTACGAAGGACATTTAAAAGCTTATTTTGACCAAGTGGGCTCTTTTAACCCGTATCCCATTTAAAATTTATTGTGTTCCTAAGAACATAATATCTCCAATTTAAATTACTAGATATACCGCACTTTAGGTAATCCAAAGTCCACCCATGACTCAATTAACTCTTATCGGACCCTAAGTCCTCATTGAGAGTTTGACCCATTATACATACCTGGCTCGGGTCAAAGCGTTAACTCGTTTTTAATTCCTTGTATTTATTAGTTGCTAATTATTAGCAATGCATGCCCATACACTATTCTTTCCTGTGAGCACAAGACTCGACAAACAATCATCAATCATTATTGTCAAATGGAAATGACCATTTTACCCACCTCTTAACTTACCCCTTTTGCGTTAGGACGACCTAAACATTATATATTACAAGAAGGTATTTATTTACCATCTCACTCATTTGACCTGTTACGGTTTACACCATGTGCTCATATTTCTTAAAAGTCGTCTCTTTACTCGTTTGACCTATTATGGCCTACGCTATGGGGTGTCTTTTCAAAACTTATTGTTTATTCGTCAACACATGATCAAATCATCATTTTACCCTTTTCACCCATTATGACGTACACCATAGGGTATTTTTGCAAAACTCATTGTTTACCATTCTTACCATATTTACTCGTTCCGACCCGTATCGATTCACGTCGGGACGTTATATTTCAAAGACTCATTCACATACTAGGACTCCTTGTTCTTAACCAAATACATGAGTAGATGTTCTATTTAAAATATGTAAGCTTTACTTACTTCTCGTCCGATTATGCTTCTCCGGCGTATCTGGTCCGTTTGACCCGTTCCTTCCCAAACTTCCACCTAGCTTGTAAAGCGTCAAACTACCATTTATCATTTGCAAGATGGTTAAATTAGTCAACATTTATCATGACTATCCCACCTTATGGACTTTGTATCAAAATTACTATTTGATCCTATTATAGGTCAGATTGACTTTTAAAAGTCAAGCTGCCTATTAACATATGTAAATGCACTAATAAGTTCAACGAACTCATTTTGGCATTTTATCAAATGTCCGGTAGGCGTTATTTTTAGGCCACAGTTTTAACTAAATTCCTCAACCAAGTTCATGAAATTCTTAACATCAAATTAACGTAGTTTCAATCATTGTGTGCTTAATCTATCAAATATTATACAAGAAATTGGGATTGTTTCATCACTATAAAACAACCCATTACATCATATGTATGGAATTTACCCAACATCAAACTTAGCCAAAAACTTTTAACAATCATATATACATGATGATTTCAAACATCTTTTAACATGAATATGACATCTATTTATCATATCATACAAAACCCTATGAACATGTACTCAAACTTATAGATTGTTCAAGTATCTTCCTATTACTATCATGCAGGATGATTATAGACATGAGTATATCATCAACTTACCATATCACCATACCCACTTCACAATCTACTTGTTAATCACTTACAAGAAATCTTACATCAAATATTTCATAATTTCATTTTGTCTAACGAAATTAAGCATACATATACACAAAATTTCATCTTTAGATCATAATACAATAATCTAATTGCAAGTATTCTTCTTGTCTCAAGTTATGGCTTTCACCAATATATGTTTTTAAACATACCTTGTGATCCCCTAGTTTAGGTGATCGTCTATATGCGTGCATGCACTTATTTGAGGCCCGAATTGATCTTCAATTTGGTGATCCAGATCAATGAGGGGTTTGCCCTTCCTTCTTCTCTGATCGACATACACATACACACCCTAGTGTGTGTAGTGGTTTATTTTATATAAGTTCCAATAAGTCTTATTTCCCCTTTTTGGCCCTTCAAGTTTAGATCATGTAACTATAACCTCGGGCTTTTATAAACCTTATTCTAAAACGGCATTCATTAATCTTTTATTTAGCATTAGGCTTATTGTTTAAATCAATCTTTACGGGCTAACTTTTACCACTAATGGTATTTTACCCGCTCATCCCAATTAATTTGGTTTAACTTCTAAGTTTGTTTTTTGGGTGTTATAGTAGTGGACCCCCGTGTGTTACACGGATTGAATAAAGAAAATATCTCACGTAAATATAGATGATAAATACCATAAAATTGCTTAAGACCACTCATAATCAGAAAAATGTCAATTTCTTTGAAAATATGAAGAAAGTCAAAATCAATTAACACAATTTAAGATGCTAATATATCATAGATAATTATTGCTACTTATCAATAAGTTAAAACTTATAGACCACTTGAATTATGAATAAATTGAAATGTCGATGGAGCTAAATTTATGCCACATTGTGCGAGGGATTCCATTGTTTATAACTTTAAATTATATATTTATTATTGTTAATAACTAAAAAAACTAAATTCATACCAAATTTATTCAACCGATCAAATGTAAACTCAAGGCACTATGTAAATATTATTTACAATAATAAAAAATAGTTTATATTATATATATATATATATATATATATATATATGATTGATCGTAAATAGATTACAACCATACGTTAAATATAATTTAATAACTATATAAAATTAATTTAAATTCAAAAACATATATTCGTTAATTCTCCAACCTTCTATAGCTATATTGAACAATAGTCTATATTTATATTATATATATTAATAAAATAATATTAGAATTAGATTAAACCCGTGTGAATAGATCAATATCCTTGTGTTATATATTAATTAATAATTATACCTGTATTCAGCAATAATTTATATTTATATTATATACATATATATATTAATAAAATAATATTAGAATTATATTAGACCCATGCGAATTAAATCAATATCCTTATGTTATATATTGATTAATTAATAATAATATTAGAATTTTTAGAAAAATTCCTTTATCTTATTATATTATATTAATAATAATAATAATTAAACATAAAAAGACCTATACTAAAGAAGAAAATGTCAAATGGTATAAGCTCGTGTATTACACGGTTAAATATAAAAAAAATCTTGATGGACTTTATATTTTATTTAATTTATAGGTGTTATAACCGTGTATTAGATGCGTTAAATATAAAGAAATATAAATCATAAACTTTTATATAATCACTATCACATGGTTAAAGAATATAATAATATTATAATCTTATACATTCATAACTCTTGATTTTTATATAATCACTATCACATGGTTAAAGAATATAATAATATTATAATCTTATACATTCATAATTCTTGATTTTTATCAAACAGGTCAAGAAAATATACAACAACAATAACCATACCTAGTAAATTCCACACATAACAGAGCTATTGGTAGGGTATGGGTAAGGTGAGATGTAGGCATACCTTACCCCTATCCTTAGAGATAGAGAGGCTGCTTCCAAAGAGACCCCTAACTCCAAGACAAACAACAAGCAAAAAAAAATAAAAAAAATACAAGGTATCTAAAGTATATATCAACAAAAAGATGGAATTTGCATAAAATACAAGGTGACAATCCTATGCAAAGTCCCTAAAGTATAGGAAAATCTAAGTCGCTAAGACAGAGTTAGGACACAATAGTGCTATCTAAGAGTCCTTAACCTTAATCCCATGTCTCCACGCACTCCTATCCTAGATTGAGGAAATATAAACTATATTATTATAAAAATGTGTAATACCGTTGATAAACGTAAACTCTAAATGTAATAATATTATAAAGTTAAAATTAATTTAGGATTTTAATTTTAAAACATATTCTTTTTAATCTCTATGTATTATGTATATTTCACGTAACATATTTATAAAGATTTCTTGTATCTTAATCTTTATATATTATTGATTAGTTATAATTGGTCACATAACGATACTTGATCAGTAATAGTCTCAATTAATTAGACACAACTGAAATTCGTCAAATATAACCATACTTGACCATGAGTAAGTATACATAATCAAAATTCACCATTTATCAAAAGGACTTTCAATGAATTAGTGAAAAACTTTATTAGTTTTATTTATAAGAGGTTAAATAAACCATAATTTCCTAATATCATTTTATAATATTAGGAAGATGTCTTAATATATAATATTAATTAAAGTTAGTCGAAGAGATTATAAAAATTAAAATTGAGATAACTTATAATTCAATCAAATTACATTTAATACCATTCTTAAAACTTCCTATTTTTTTTGAAGAATAGGCATTGAAACCTTAGCCAAGATATGTTATAGTTTTTTTAATATAGTTTTTGTTAATTTAAAAAAATAACATATTAACAGTGTTTGTATTTCACGCCATATCACATGAACAATATATATATATATATATATATATGGTGGGATTTGGAAAAACGTCTAAAAGTGTGAAAACGGTGAGAACGATTTTGATGTTGACATGTAACGTTTGTGCTAACTTACACTAAGGGTAATACTGTCAAAAAGTCCATGCACATATTACTCACATGCCAAAGACCATCCACATGCAAGTCACATGCATATTTCACCATCTTTTTTAAACTCCCGTAACTTTTTTATGCATGATTATTTACAAAAATAAACCATAAATCGAGTGTTTTATTGTTTTTCCAACGAGTACTTTTGAAATAAAAAATGACATGAATTGGGTGTTCAAATCAAAACGCCATAAAAAATCTAGTTCAGAAAAACGCCATGAAAATACCCAGTTGAAAAAGCCATAAAACACCTAAAACGCCATGAAAATACTCAGCTGAAAACGCTATAAAACACCCAATTCAGAAGAAAAAATGAAAACCCAGTTGAAAACGCTATAAAAACACTCAGTTCAGAAAAATCGATAAAAATTAGTTGAAAACACCATAAAAAAACAAAGTTCAAAATGCCATAAAAAACCCAGTTCATGTTTTTTTGAAAAATATATCAATAGTATATTCGTTGAAAAGTTTAAAAAAACAGCTGAGTTTTATGGTGTAATTTTATTAGAAAAATAATCACCTATAAAAAAGTTATTAACGTTTAAATATGATGGGAGAAATGATATGTCATTAGTACGTGCACCATTGTTTTAAACTTGTAATTCTACCCCCCTGGTAGTTTTAAGGTTCCCATAATTTACAAACATGCCACCGCATCATCTTAGCCACAAATCACAAAGATCTTATAGCTGAAAATCGTTCTCACTATTTTCACACTTTTAGGCGTTTTCTCCTGATCCCGTTTATATATATATATATATATATATATATATATATATATATATATATATATATATATATATATATATATATATATATATATATATATATATATATATATATATATATACGGCTCTGTTTAAATGAGAACCACCATTAGTTGTGAGAACTATGAGGACTTTTTCCTCCCGCATGAGTTGGGTCAACATTTTTTTTGCAAAAGCGTAGATGAAAATATTTAAAACATCTGTAAAAAAAAGTAAAAAAAATTGTCGAGTCGGTAGTTTTGACTGATGCAAGTTTTTTTACGCGCTAGTGTAAATTTTATACGAAGATAAATATTTTTTACGCCTCATGTAAACGTGGGTATGCGACATTTAAATTTTTTTTTTTTGCTGAAACAAGTGATTTTTTATGACTTTTGAGAAAAAATTCGGAAAAAACCTTATGAATGGTCTAGTTCTCACGATTCTCACAACTCAAATTGGTTCTCATTTTAACCCATCCCTATATATATATATATATATATATATATGGTGGGGTTTAGTTACGAAGTCTAAATCTTCTAAAAATGTACAAAGTCATAAAACACCATAACGTCAGCCCTAAAACACACTCAAAACCTACAAATAACATAATTGAGATTACTAAAAGTTATATTCAAAACCTAACAGTCTATAAAAAAAACTCCAAGCACACCATCATAGAAGTTTGAATATAAAACATAACATGATAATCAACATAAAACACATAATGTTAATTATTAGATAATCAAAGCCTTATCATCCGATACACAAAACAAAACCTACAAATATGGTGTCTTAGTAATCTTTATTATGTTATTTGTGGTTTGTTTGTGTGTTGTATCGTTGATATGATGACGTTTTATGACTTTTTACACTTTTTAAGAATGTTGGACGTTGTAGCCAACTTCTAACACACACACACACAGAGATATATGGGGATTATAGAGAGAAAACCCATCTAAGTTGAAAAAACTATATGTAGCAAACTTTTTTTTCTAAAAAAATAGGGCATGTAGTATACATGTTTTCGAACATTTTGAGAAAAAAAAACAAAAAGCGTAAAGTAGTTTTTTTTAAAGTTTAAAATTTTGTGCAACATGTTACATATGCTCAAAAAGTGTAACATACAAATATTCAACTTAAAAAAAATCTAGTCGACACTTTTTTATTTTATTTTATTTTTGCTCACAACATTCGAAAACATATACATTAAATTCCCTAATTTAGAAAAAGGTTTGTTACATAAGATGTTATAGTTTGCTTCAACTTAAATAAGTTCTCTTTCTAAAATCCCTTTGTATATATACACATACGTGAACTCTTTAAAATTTAGCGAATGACTGCTTGGATAAAGCAAGTATAAACTAATTGCCATAAGAGGTAAACTGTCGCATTCTAAACCTTCCTATTTTTGGACAGGAACTTTTAGTTCATGTTCTGAACTTTATACGTATTTGCTAATATATTTGCTTACAAAAGAAAACACGATTTATTTTACTTTAATTGTTGTTTTTAAATAACTGAAACATTTTTAAGATAATTTAAAAATAACGCAGTCAGATAATTCAAATGACTATCAGCTACTATATTAATATAATTATTTTAATAAAAAAATAATATTAAGCTTATTTATTTAGCTATAGATTTTGAGATGTTATTAAATATAATTAGTATTTATGTGAATATAAAGGCGTCATGTGGTGGGCACATGGATATGCATCGACTAGAACATGAGTTCATGGCCCACTTTGCTTGCATCCCCACACCTAAATCAACTTTTATTTATGTTCAATTATTTGGAACATAAATAATTGAAACTTTTTTCTTTCATTAAGGTTTGATTACGCATGTATTGAATTGTGCATTTATATATATATATATGAATGCACAAATTTACAACCAAGGGTGGCTTAAACTTTTTTGACGCGCTAAGGAAACTATAAAGGCAGAGTCTTTTTAAATTGATATAAAGAAAACATCATTTTTGCATCAAAGTATGAATTAGGGATATAAGACAAACAATGATTGAGTGAATTAGAATACTTAGAGATTACTATAAAAAGTAGCCGTTAACCAACCTGCATTATCCTTGCGTCAACAATAATTTCACCTCTAGTTTCTCCCCAATCCATAAGTCCATTGAGCGGGAGGAACATGTGATACGTTACAGTTAGCGAGAATGACAATGTCGACCTAAATTAAATATCAATTGCATATTGCTTAGAGTTGGAATTTAGCCTCTTTTTATTTTAAAATCGATTCTTCGTTTGGGCCTTACAACAAATGTTGTTTTTGTTTTGTTTATTTGGGCCTAATATAGTACTGCATGTAGAGATGGGCATAAAAACCGGTTCTGAACCCGAACCGGTAGAACCGAACTGGAACCGGTTTCAGTTCCTACCCGACATTAAGTAGAACCGGTTCCGGGTTCAAAATACCCGTTGGTTCCAACCCGGTTCCACAATTTTACCATTTGAATCGGGTCGTAACCGGTTCCTACCCGTACTCGGTTCCTACCAGTACCCGGAAATTCAGTTCTAGAAGGAACCGGTTATACCCGTTAAAATGTTACCGTTGAAACCGGTTATACCCGTTATAATGTTACCGTTGGAACCGGTTATACCCGTTAAAATGTTACCGTTGGAACCGGTTATAGCCGTTAAAATGTTACCGTTGGAACCGGTTCCTGACCGTTGGAACCGATTCTATATATATTGTTTAGAAATCTATTGTTTAGCACACAATTTCTCATATCTATTCTTCTTGTTACATTTCTTTCTTGTTCTTTTTCACATTCTAATCAACAAATGGCCTCAAAGAGTTCCAAAAACGCAAATTCCCAATCCGTTAACAATGTTCCTCAAGATCAATCGGTTCCATATGTGGTTGGAACATTGTCTCATAATCGCAGTAAGGAAGTTTGGAGCAATTGGGAGTTGGTCGAGATGAGTGACGGCTCGCAAAAAGCTCAATGTAAACATTGTGGATCGTTATTAGACAAGGAATCAAACTCAACGTTAACGAAGCATATTAATAAGTATTGCAAAGTTTTAAAGGAAATGACATCCAGTCAAGTTCCACTATCCAAAGATGGTACCATTTTTCGTTATGAGCAAAAATTAGCTCGCGATCGGATGGCGAAGTTGGTGATACAAAAAGCGTTGCCGTTTGGACACTTCGATGACCCCGATCTTACAAATCTTATTCGGGAGACGCTACAACCTCGCTATAAACATGTAAGTCGTCGCACTTTAAAACGTCTTTGTTTAAGTTTATGGGAAAATGCAAAAAAGATTTAATTGTTTTTTTTAAGAATTTAAAAACTAGTGTAAACCTAACTAGTGATGTGTGGTCGGCTCCACATGGTTTACCGGAATCGTACATATGTGTCATCGCTCATTTGGTTGATCCCGATACATGGAAAATGATGAAGCGTACGATTGCGTTTGACGAGTTTCCTTCTCCTCATACGGGAGAAAATATTTATAAAATTATAAATGGCGAAATAATTAAATATGGTTTAGAAGATAAAAATTTTTCATTATCCTTTGATAACGCTTCAAACAACACAACGGCGATTGAAAAATTAAAGTTGAAGTACAAACCAATACTTGATGGTGTTTTTTTTCACACACGATGTGTTGCGCATATTATTAACTTAGTAGTGCAAACCGGTTTAAAAGATCAATTTGTATCGGATTTTATTATAGCATTTAGAGCTATGCTCCAAGATGTTTTCAAAAGTGGAAAAGAAAGATATCAAGAATATAAAAAACTTTGTAAAGATGTCAACCAAAAAATTATTGGACCGAATTGGGATATACCGACTCGTTGGAATTCAACTTGTCATATGTTTGAAATCGCTATAAAGCAAATGGGAACTTTAAAATCTTTTCATACAACTTTAAGTGATGAGTACCTTCTCGTCCCCTTTCCCGACACGGCTTGGGAAAATATTAATAACCTAAGTACTTTTTTACAAGTTTTTAAAACTACAACGACTTTGATTTCCGGTGTTTATTATCCTACTAGTTCTAAAGTTGTGGACCAATTGTATTTGATAACAACTAATTTTAAAAAGTTTGAAAATTTTAGTGACATGTTAAGGAATATGACGAGACCAATGATTCAAAAATTAAATTTTTTTTTAGAATTACCACCCGTTTTTCTATGTGCCGCTGCTTTAAATCCAGCTTTAAACGTACCGGGTGTTGAAGCTTTAATTGATGAAATTTATGACAAGTTGGATATGCATGAGGAGGATCCAACTTTAAAAGCAAAAACAAAAAAAATATTCAATGAGTGTATGGCCAAACTTTATGATCATTATTTTAAAAAATATGGTGAAAAAAATCATACAAATTTGTTTGAGTCTCGGTCCACGGCCTCTAACGATGAAACAAGCGGGGATCCACTTATAACCATGTTGAATGTCGTTAGAGACGAGACCGCTAGACAACAAAGGGGTAGTGAACCAACAAGTGAACTTGGGAGATATAAAAAAAATCAGTATTCGCTTACTATGACCACCGAGGAGTATAGGAAATTTGATGTTTTGGCATGGTGGAAATCGAAAGAATCCGAATACCCGATTCTAGCCACCATGGCTCGTGATATACTAACGGTCCAAGCGTCCACGGTAGCTTCGGAAAGTGTGTTTTCTCTTAGTGGCAGGGTTTTGTCAATTAGAAGAACAAGACTAACTCCGGAATCGCTAGAGATGGCAATATGCTTAAAGGACCATTTGGATGCCGTTGATCGTGTTCAACATAAAACTAGTCTAGAAGATGAAGTTGAGTTAGAGCATAAAATTGTTGACGAAGAGGAGGACGAAGAAGTGGAGACTAACGATTCGGACGACGATTGTACCGAGGTACCTGCACCTAAGAGAAACTCATCGGAAAGTGTTGCACCTGCCGCTAGTAAACGATCAAAGAAATAAAATCTTACTAGAACCGGTTATGAGTAATTTTTTATTTTTTTGTGACCGGTTAATTTTTTTTATATATTGTAACCGATTAATTTGTTTTTTAATTTTAACCGATTATTGTTACTATTTTTATTTATCAATGTAACTAATAATAAAAATCAAACATAACAAACACAATATAAAGAAACATTACACAAACTTTATTAAAACACCAACGGTTACATTTATCAGGAACCGGTAAGTAGGAAGGGGTTTATATACAAAAAAACGATTTTTTAATTAGGAACCGGTTCCAACGGTAACATATTATCAGGAACCGGTTCTGAACAGTAAAAGTCAGGTTTTGACTGCCAGGAACCGGTTCCCAGACTATCAGGAACCGGTTCCACACCATACCCGGATTCATAATACCCGTACCTGGTTCTACACGGTTCCATATTCTTGGGTGTGAACCCGGGTAGGAACTGGACCCGGTTCCACACCATACCCGGTTCCAATGACATCCAAGCAGAACCGGGTCCGGGTTGAAACCGGTTCCGGGTAATAATAAAACCCGATTATGCCCATCTCTAACTGCATGTATGCTATAAAAAGATTTTAAAAAATTGAAGCACTATTTTTTTGAGGCTCTAGACGCATTGCCTAGATTTGAAAGCCTCTTAGTCCGACCATATTTACAACATTGTTAGGCTTTAGGAGTTGTACATGTTACTTTTTTGAACGGTAAATTTTGATCACTGATGGATCACTGGAGTATCATCGTGCTACCAGCAGAACCACCCGATCATATTCATCTCCACTAGGCATAATGCCTGTACACCAATTCAAGAGGAAACCTAATAAATATGGGAAAAACCTTCCTTATGGGAATTGAACCCAAAATTTTATCTCACTCTAAAAATACCACTAGACTATAAAGCCATAAAGAGTTATACATGCTACTTAGTTGGTGTATTGTGTATGAGGATGCTGTAGTGTTGGTTTACTCACTTATTGAAGCAGCATGTGGTGTAGCTTTTCTTTTCTTTTCTTTATACGTCTCCTGTTTTTCTTTAGTTAGCAATATAATTTTCTTTTTTTTCTATTTAATTACATTCTAGTTATAAAAGATTTGAAAGATCTGTTCGTGCGCTTTCATTTTTATAACCTTTAAGTTTTTTCTTTAGTAATACAATACAATTTTCTTTTCATTTTATTTTATTTACTTCATTCTAATTATAAAAGATTCACAAGATTTGTTCACGCACGTTCATTTTTACAACCTTTAAGTAATATTACTAGTCAAATCGTAACACGGGTTTATTTTAATCATTGTAAACGAAACCAAAATGATGAATTTTAAGCCTAACCAGATCGTTATTTATGATTTGACATCAATTTGATTTCACAAAAGTGAATGTTACTTGCATTTAAATTTCCAAAGCATATTATATGACTATATTTTATATATGATGTTTTACATTGTATTAGTGGGTTGACTCGCTTGATACAAAGCGTGTTATCGAGTCACTTTTAGAGAACCTAATCTAACCTCGACATGCCCTAAACACTAATTATTACTCTAAAGGTGTCCGTGCGATGCGGCGGGAAACGTAGACACTGTTAGGGCCGGTGTGCATTGTTCGATTGTTTCAGTTATCATCCTCAATCGAAATCAAAGTCATCAATTAGTTTATTTTATTAACCAATCGTTTATTGATTAATTAGTTCGGTTTATTCAGTTAAATTGACGGCTTTTCTCAAACCTCAATGGTCAAGTTGCAAAAAAAAGTATTTTTTATGAAACTGCAAATGTGCCCAAACCTCCGAGACGATTTTAGGATTTTATTATTATTATTATCATCCATCGTATTATTATTATTATTTAGTAATTATATTTGGGGATTATGAATGTTTAGTAATTGTAGTTATATTTGGGTATTATCATTATTAGTTAATGTAGTGAATTAAATAATCTCATGTGTTAAAAATAATATATTAATTAGAAGAAGTTGATTTAAGAACTTGTGCATAGAATACTTGTACGTATGTTTTAAAAGTTGTAACAAATAATCTCAAAGTTTAATTGAAATCACATCTTTGCCCATAAGAGATGCCTTATAAGATATAACCGAGATATGTTATAATTTATATCTTATAATAATATATCTGCAAAAAAAAGGTTTAACATAGGTTATAAATTGTTCCATTCTTTCAAAAACCCCAAAGTGGGGTGGAGATCAATAAGTCTCAATAACCTACAAGAACTCATTATGTATATAACTATAATACTCTTATTTTAAATAATAAACAAATAAGGTAAATAGTATTATGTATAAAGTAACTAATAACATATGTTCTCTTATATGTAAAGTTATAACCCTACACACACCTAATTCTAATAAAGCAATTTAAAGAATTTCATTTGACAATATCTCCTCCACTCTCAAGAATAATATATATATATATACATATATATATGTTAAATTAATCTCATATTCATGAGTAAATTACAAAAATCGTCTTTTATGTTTATATCAAATTTCAAAGGTTATCCTTTGTCTTTAAAACTGATGGAATTCATACTTAACTAGAAGATCGACCCGCCCGCGTTACGGCACGGCCTATTCACCTTTGCATCGATCTTCGATATTCGCTCCATTAGAAAGCAAAATTTTAGATTTCACCCAACCCTTGCTAGTAGCATAGTGAAGAGCTGTTCTGCCACCATCGTTTTTCAAATTTACATCAGCCCCTGTTCGTCGAAATCTAATTCTTTCAGCAGATGATAAATTTGGAATATGACTAATCAAAAAGAAAACATTAGCTCTTTTAAGAGCGCACACCATGTGTTCGACAAAATGTGTGAATCAAAGAGACTTTGATTACTATAAGACGGCATGCACGTCTGGTTTCTATAAAGTGAACACCAACTGTTCGACGAAATGATGCATACTAAATTTGAAACAAAAATGTTAATGCTAGTAACCTGCCACAACAATTCAGGACTTCAAAGACACAACCAAAAACATATCAGTACCTTGCTATACCAAAAGAAGTAACGTTCATGAATCTTTATAAGCTGGTAGCTCGTAATTCTACTCTTATTTCACACATATAAATAAGCTCTAATTAATATGTATTTAATAAATGTAACATCATCTTCAACGGGGCGTCAGTGAGGCGCTAGCAGGGTGAGGGGGATCACGTCGACCACAAAGATGTATGTAACAATATCGCCTCTCCTTCTGCAGATTTGAAGCTGGTTGCCAGTAATTAAACAGCGAATCATCACCGCATATCATCGCTATAATTGGGACCATACGGGCTCGTCGGAAAACTGTTGGCCGGCTCCCCTTTTCACTCAGTCTCTCTCTAAATAGTTGACATAGTTGTGTGTGTTTTGATAAGAAGAGAAAGCATACCACCAAGGTGGATAGACTCTTAGATAACTTACAATAACAAGAATGTGCTACAAATTAAACTAATGCACCATATAATATAATAAAGCTATAAAACACATGGTACAATATGTATTGAAAAAAATGTTAAAAATTATAGTCTTTATAATTATATAATATATAATGTTTACATGTCCACGTTACGTCCTTTAGACCTAACCTAGATAATTTTTATCGTTAAAATCGGATAATATAATGGTAGTTTAGTCTTTTTGCCTATTTATTTATAATATTTAATTTAATAATTAAAAGTTAATTAAAAAACTTAATGCAGTTTGTATAAATAATTAATTAAATCAGATTCGAGCATTCACAGTGAAAACCTTAAAAATATGTGAGGGAATTTAGTTATATTATAAGGAATGGTTGTTAGTGTAACGCCTCGCGTTTTCGTAAAAAAATTATTTTAAGAAATACGGGTGGTACCACTAAATTATTTATTTGTCCATTTTTATTATCATTGTTATTATTATGTATTTATTCATTATTTTTGTAAATAATAATAATAATTATAACAATAATAATAATAATAATAATAATAATAATAATAATAATAATAATAATAATAATAATAATAATAAACAAAATAAACTCGATAGTTTTATGAAACTTGTAATTGAAATCAGATCTCGTCGGTACGTTCGGGCCACTAAAAAACGTTAGAACGGGTTAACGGACCTTGGCCCAACACACCACCTAAACCTATCTAAACCCCACACGCACTACGCAGACATTCACAACACACACACACTCTCAGCCGCTCACTGTGCCCCCTCTTCTCTCTCGCATACACACTCGCCGGAACAAGTCCGGCCGAGCTCCGACTCCTCTGACGGCTCCGGCCACACCCACTCCCCTCTCACACCACACTCCTCCCTCCTTCACACACACAGCTCGAGCCCCCTCCTTACCCTGCTCAGATGAACGCCGGCCACTACCATTTCAGTGGTGGCATACGGCGGCGCATATACAGAAGAGATAGAGAGATGTGTAGCAGAGAGAGAGATTGATCGGGAGAGGGATGGCGTCATGCCGTTTTTCCCGGGGCAGCGAACCACAGTGGTAGCGCCGGCGTTTCCGGCGGCGGCAGCAGGAGTTGGGGGTCAGGCTTGGACTTGGAGTTGTTCAGGTCCAAAAACAGATCCGGGTCGGGTCCGAGTGCGGCGGCTCAGCTTGATTCGGCTCAGGTTATGCCTCGATTTCAGTTAGTTTCAAGCTTGACTCAGTAGTCCTCGGTGCAGTGATGGCTCGGTTTCGTGTCGGGTCAACTGTTATCAACGCGTCTCAGTTTCGGTTCGGGTCAAGGATGATGCTCGGTCAATCTCAGTCAACCGCGGTCGCAGCAGTTCGGTCGGATTCCGTTCAGATCTCAGTTCACATGGTTCAGTCTCGGTTCGAGCTCTAGTTAACACGGGTCAGGTTCGGTCTCGGGTCTTACCCGGTCTACTGGTCAAAGATAGTCAACCGTAGGCAACACCAGATTCGGTTCAGCTTCGGGTGTTTTGGTTCAACTGGTGAGGTTCATCTCGGTTCAGTATCGACTCGGTCAAACCGAATCAACTCGGTCAGCAGATTGGTAAACCTCAGCCGACTTTGGTCAGCAGCGGTCAACACGAGCTTGGTAAAACCTTTCAACGCGATTTCCATTTTTATCTTGTTTTAATATATTATTTTCTTTTGGGTATGTCTTTTAACAAGAACCGAACCGTATCTACTTTGTAAACACAAATAGAAAATACATATATTCATGTTGTTGTCGAATTGATGAGTTTGGAAAATAAATCGACAACTTGAGTTGTCGGGATTGCCCAAAAACAGAGGAAACTCTGCCCGTTTTTCGTAAAACCCGTAAGATCAAAATTCGTTAACTTATATAAAACAAAGCCCCTCGAATTTAATTAATTTTTATAAATATATAAATATATATTCATATTATTAGCGCTTCGACAACCTCTATCTTTTTTATACTTTCGTCATCCATGTATGACGACCTCGGAGTTGCATTACCAAACTCTTCACTCCTCGCGGGATTTCCAAGGAATGCGTTGCGAAATTGTGAGCATACTCGACCCCTTTTTACACTTAAATGCATTTGGGGTGCAACATGTATAAATTACAAAATTTATTTTAAACAAAATTAAATGTGTTCACAATACCAAATGTGCCATCAGTTACGCTTATGTGAGTTATAGGTGTTAGTTTAAACTCGTCTATACATGCTACTTGTTATGCTTGAGTTTGTTTATACTTATTAGTTTTGACTTGTATTCTCATGATATCGTTATGCTTAGAATACTATGCCTACTAGTTAAGGAATTCGATTATATGCTATTGTTATGCGAAAGAGGTCTACATATTCGTGCGATTCGACTTGAATATATACTTGTCACAATCAAAACAAATTTTTATACTTATAATTAATTTCAAACTTGTATGCTCGCCAATACTTTTGTATTGATCTACGCTTTTAATACACGTTGCAGAAAAGCTGATGATGCAAGAAATCTAGTAGGATTGCTTAGATACACGCCTAGATTAATTTATCTATTTTGATGTTATGACGTTTTGAAACAATTGTTGACTATTATTTGGAATTTTTGTATGACAATTTAGTCTTGAATGAAATTTGAATTTAATCTATATTGTCACATAGCGTTATGAAGTTTTGAGCAATTTGTTTGTCTCATCCCGATGTTTCCGCCATCGGTTGGGGTGTGACAGATTGGTATCAGAGCCATAACTATAGAGAATTAGGTAGAATTGCAATGCCGACCTAGTCTATAGTTTAAGTACCATACTCTTGACCATTCTTGATAATTATCTAAATTATTATTCCTTCTACCGTGCTTCTCTCTCCCATTTGATTTTAAAACTTACAATATGTCTTTCCTAAGACATGAAACACAACACACGCTTTTGAGTATATTCTTGTTCCACAATCGAAATAACTCATCAATACATGGGTGATTCCGCCATTGGTGACGAGTTTCAATCTGCTTTACATGTTATTTTGTGCGAAATTCACCATCACGTCAGGAGTGATATCCATATCTTGATGGGAGTTTCATTTCATAATCTAGTGGATCCTTATTGACGATTCGAGATTATATATTGATACGTTCAATAAACCACAATTTGGGGACGAAATCGTCAAGCCAGGATTGACATCCATACCTTGATGACTGGTTCCGCTTCTCAATTTTTAATCTCGCCAAAGTTTCGTATTTTTCGATCAAATTAGGGACATGTACTAACTGGAAGGGTAAAGTACCGTTAATCGCTTGGCAACGAGAGTATTATACCTATTAGGCCAAATCATGTCTCCCTAATTCGAAAGGACTTACGAGTCACTTTGGAATAGTCAAAGTTTCTAAAACCGAAATACTCCAACATTTTAACAAGCCTCTCTTTTATGATATCTTATATTTTATGCTATATAATTCTTATTCCTTCATTTTTTTCTTTCAATGTCACAATATACTAAAATCGAATTTATGCACGACAAACTTCGCATTTATACTAAATCTATTACACAACGATTCTATAGGTGCATACTAAACATCATACTTGATTTGGGATTACTGGAACATTATATGTGATAAACTCGTTATAAAACCACACCTTAAAATGTATAGCACTATGCATAGTGCTATAGGAGTAGCGCACCGCCCTTGAGACTTGGGGTGATGTTAAGTAAACTATTTCATACTAAGTAAACTATTTTACACTATGTTTCGACAATATTGACTAGTCAACATTGCGTACATGATGGTTTGACTTGTTTATTTACATGTTTATGTGGTAGACTCGTCATTAACTCTGATCAAGCCACACCTTAACATGTATAGCGCTTGTGTAGCGCTATAGGAGTGACGCCCGCTCGTATTCTTGAGGTCATGTTAAGTAAACTATTTTACACCCTCTTCGTTTTGACGATGATGGGTAGTCTACATTGCGGTACACGATGGTTTGACCTGTTTATTCACATGCCAGTAATCCGTTAATCTTGGTTAAACTAAAATATATCATCTGTATTGTACACGAATGTGCGAATACGCACACTTACACTTATACTCATACTTATATAGTATACTATCTCATACTTAAATGCAATTATACTTATATACTTGAGACTCTATATATGCTATCATTCTCACTTGTAATACGTTAATAAACCCTAATCGTGACACGGAACGTAACATGACCCCGATTAGCGAAACAAAAGTAATATAGTATAAACATGGTGGATACGCCGCGGGTACTTCCTATATATAAGTGTTACTAGCATATTACCAAACTTTCGTAAAACGTGCCATGAGAAATTCGGTGTTTCACTACTATGTTTAATACAAACTTTAATCACTCACAACCTATTTCGCGGTTATACCCATACATGCTTCAAAATGACCTATTATTCTAAAGTCTCCCTCTTAAATAAATTTCAGGACGAAATTTCCTAAAGTAGGGGAGACTGTAACGCCTCGCGTTTCCGTAAAAATTTTATTTTAAGAAATACGCGTCGTACCACTAAATTATTTATTTGTCCATTTTTATTATTATTGTTATTATTATGTATTTATTCATTATTTTTATAAATAATAATAATAATAACAATAATAATAGTAATAATAATAATAATAAACAAAATAAACTCGACAGTTTTATGAAACTTGTACTTGAAATCAGATCTCGTTGGTACGTTCTGGCCACTCAAAAATGTTAGAACGGGTTAACGGACCTTGGACCAACACACCACCTAAACCTATCTAAACCCTAATCCTAATTAAAACTATTTACACACACACTACGCAGACATTCACAACACACACACTCTCTCAGCCGCTCACTGTGCCCCCTCTTCTCTCTCGCATACACACTCGCCGGAACAAGTCCGGCCGAGCTCCGACTCCTCCGACGGCTCCGGCCACACCCACTCCCTCGCACACCACACTCCTCCCTCCTTCACACGCACAGCTCGAGCCCCCTCCTTACCCTGCTCAGTTGAACGCCGGCCACCACCATTTCAGTGGTGGCATACGGCGGCGCATATACAGAGGAGAGAGAGAGATGTGTAGCAGAGAGAGAGATTGATCGGGAGAGTGTCACACCCCAACCGATGGCGGAAACATCGGGATGAGACGAAAACGAGATTGCTCATTGCTCACAACATTAATAAGTGACAATAATTAATTAAACCATATTTCATTTTATAAGAATTGTCAAATACATCAATGTAACAAAACAAAGAACAACATAACATTTGCAAAGTTATAACAAAATTGATACATCGACATTAAATCTAACGTCTAATATGTGTGTATCTAGTCCTTGCTATATTGTTTTCATAGTATCATCTCCTTCAACCTGTAACATGTTTTAAAATAATGTCAATGCGAAAGCAAAGGCGAGTACACAAGTTTAGGCATAGCATACGTATATGGATAAGTTTAAACAATCCACATGGCAACCAAATCTATACAAAAGCAATATCAAGGCATGCAATACTAATAATCAAACCCTTAACGCAATCACGATGTTTTAACATGACCTCACGAATAACACGATGGAGGTGGATGCGTGAATTCCTATAGCGCTAAGCATGTCAAACAAAGGCTAAAAATAGTTAATGACTAAAGCATAGCATAACGAATATCCAAGACAAGCATCAAGTATAAGATTCCGGTTTTCATGTATATGGGATCGTTTGTGTGTTTCATAAAGTTTAAGTGTTCGTGATTTTGTATATGGAAACATGTTACACCCGAAAAGTGTTATAAACAAAAGTGGGTCGAGTGTACTCACGGTTTTGCTAAGTCTTTTCTACACTTGACAATCCGTGAAGACGTTGGTTCGAGGATGACGCCGAATTATCCTACAAGAGGAAACAAGGCGTATGAGTATAGAGTTTCAACCGGAGATTAGGAGTATTCGAGCATGATTAAAAATAAGTTTGATAAAGTATTATGATACGAAAGTATTCACTAAGATGTAACACTCGTTCTTGACACTATAGTAACTGTTACGAGTTGGATGTGATTTCATAGGTTCGGGACCTATTAGAATTGTGACAAGGAATTACATACTTTAGTGTTAAACTTAATAACTTGATAGGTGATTATAAGTTCATTATCAAGGTTTCGGTTTTAGAATTATAATATATTTATATATATCATTATAATCATGTAGGAGGTGGGAGGATGAACCATCCACTTTGTAACCTCTAGTGTCATGTATGTCAAGTATGAGGTGGGAGGTTAAACCATCCACTTTGAGCCTCGGATTATGTTCACCACTACACAAGTTACCATTGGTAACAAGGAGGGTACAAGAACTATATACTATATAAGAATGATAAGGTGTTATCTAGATACCAAGTAGTCAAGTATTCAACAACCCGACGAGCACACGAGGACAATCGTCAACGGCTTTGTGGGGTTGTGACACTTTAAGTCTAGCAAACTATCTTGAGATCTTGATGAAAATAATCAAGTGATGTGTGGTCTCCAGTTAGGATAGCCCAAGCTTCCTTGGTGGACACACATGAACAAGTTTAAGAACTTGCATCACTTGTGAGCTCAATGCTCTTCAAAAACAGAAAGTTTGGAGTGATTAAACACTCCTATTTATAAGTTTAACAACCTAGGTTAGTCCCCATAGTCATACATGTGATTAGGAGTTCAAGAACACTAGGATGAATGAGAAAAGTAAGAGATTAAACAAGTTTATGAGAACATAAAGTAAAACAGTCCTATTTGGAACCTTTTTCTGGTCATTCCAGAGCTTGGTTTTCCATGAAAAACCAATGGAAATGATCCTTAGGTTAATCCAAGCAAGTGGGAAAAAGAATGGAAGGATTTTGTTAAGAAATGACTGAGTTATACTCACTTTTGTGAAGATGGGTAATTCTGCTCGAAAATCTGATGTTGCAAGGATTTTGAGGTGATTTGAGAGGGATTAGATGGAGTTTAGAAAGTGTAAAATGTGTGGAAACACTTGGGTTTTATAGGAGAAGGATTAGGGTTAGTTAGGTGGATAATTAATGGTTCAAAGGTGTTTAAAAAATTGCAAAACCCAACCCAAATCCCGCCCACAACCTACTGTCTGCCCCCTTGTTCGCGCCCAGCTCAGCCGGAAACAAAGCTTAAAAGCTTTGTTATCCGGGTTTATTCCAGATATGGGCGCGTGGCAGAGTGGTTAGGCGCTGTTTGTTTGAACCGGGGATCCCGAGTTCGAGTCTCGCGGATCCAGGTTTGTTTGTTTATTATTATTATTATTATTTTTATTTAAAAACTCTATAATTTAGTTTCATAATTGGCAGGAAAGGTCCCTATAGTTCAAGATTTCATTAATTACCATTTAGACCTTGGACTTATTTAAAGAAAGATTAACATTATATTCTAAATATATTTACAAAAAAAATTAGCATTTTAATTTTCGTAAAATAACACAATTAATTTTATTAACTAATTTAATTAATCAATTTAATTAATTGATTTAATTAATTAACTTAATAAATGAATTTATATTTTCGTAGCGAATTTAGTTTAACGATCACGAGTTTCACGTTTAAGTCTCGATTACGCATACATACCATGTTTGCAAGTTATGACACGTTTACGATTTAGAGTACCACGAATATGTTTACATGTTTAAAGTATGAACATAATATGGATAAAACGAGTTTCTCATTACAATCCAAGTCTCGGTTTACAACATTTACAACGAAAGACGAATACATGATACAAAGCTTACTAAAAATAGAAGTACGATACAAGGTTTCCAAATATAGAAAGTATAGAAACGCGGGGCGTTACAGAGAGGGACGACGTCATGCCATTTTTCCTGGTGGCAGCGAACCACATTGGTAGCGCCGGCGTCTCCAGCGGCGACAGCAGGAGTTGGAGGTCATGCCTGGACTTGGAGTTGTTCAGGTCCAAAAACAGATCCGGGTCGGGTCCGAGTGCGGCGGCTCAGCTTGATTCGGCTCAGGTCATGCCTCGATTTCAGTTAGTTTCAAGCTCGACTCAGTAGTCCTCGGTGCAGTGATGGCTCAGTTTCGTGTCGGGTCAACTGTTATCAACGCGTCTCAGTTTCGGTTCGGGTCAAGGATGATGCTCGGTCAATCTCAGTCAACCGCGGTCGCAGCAGTTCGGTCGAAATCCGTTCAGATCTCAGTTCACATGGTTCAGTCTCGGTTCGAGCTCTACTTAACACGGGTCAGGTTCGGTCTCGGGTCTTACCTGCTCGACTGGTCAAAGATAGTCAACCCTAGTCAACACCAGATTCGGTTCAGCTTCGGGTGTTTTGGTTCAACTGGTGAGGTTCAGCTCAATTCAGTAACGACTCGGTCAAACCGAGATCAACTCGGTCAGCAGCTTGGTCAACCTTAGCCGACTTCGGTCAGCAGCGGTCAACACGAGCTTGGTAAAACCTTTCAACGCAATTTCCATTTTTATCTTGTTTTAATATATTGTTTTTTTGGGTATGTCTTTTAACAAGAACCGAACCGTATCTACTTTGTAAACACAAATAGAAAATACATATATTGATGTTGTTGTCGAACTGATGAGTTTGGAAGATAAATCGACAACTTGAGTTGTCGGGATTGCCCAAAAACAGAGAAAACTCTGCCCGTTTTTCGTAAAACCCGTAAGATCAAAATTCGTTAACTTATATAAAACAAAGCCCCGCGAATTTAATTAATTTTTATAAATATATAAATATATATTCATATTATTAGCGCTTCGACAACCTCTATCGTTTTTATACTTTCTTTATCCATGTATGACGACCTCGGAGTTGCATTACTAAACTCTTCACTCCTCGCGGGATTTCCAAGGAATGCGTTGCGAAATTGTGAGCATACTCGACCCCTTTTTACACTTAAATGCATTTTGGGGTGCAACATGTATAAATTACAAAATTTATTTTAAACAAAATTAAATGTGCTCACAATACTAAATGTGCCATCAGTTACGCTTATGTGAGTTATAGGTGTTAGTTTAAACTCGTCTATACATGCTACCTGTTATGCTTGAGTTTTTTTATGCTTATTAGTTTTGACTTGTATTCTCATGGTATCGTTATGCTTAGAATACTATGCCTGCTAGTTAAGGAATTCGATTATATGCTATTGCTATGCGAAAGAGGTCTACATATTCGTGCGATTCGACTTGAATATATGCTTGTCACAATCAAAACAAACTTTTATACTTATAATTAATTTCAAACTTGTATGCTCGCCAATACTTTTGTATTGATCTACGCTTTTAATAAATGTTGCAGGAAAGCTGATGATGCAAGAAATCTAGTAGGATTGCTTAGATACACGCCTAGATTAATTTATCTATTTTGATGTTATGACGTTTTGAAACAATTGTTGACTATTATTTGGAATTTTTGTAAGACAATTTAGTCTTGAATGAAATTTGAATTTAATCTATATTGTCACATAGCGTTATGAAGTTTTGAGCAATTTGTTCGTCTCATCCAGATGTTTCCGTCATCTGTTGGGGTGTGACAGTTAGTATTTTTGAGTGAAGGAGAGAGAAAATATATGAGAAAGTTATTGTTCATCTGTAAACATATGGGAAAAAATCTGAAGAGAGAAAACTATATAATTTTTTTAATATTTTTAGAAATGGTTGTGAGTGAATGAGAGAGAAAAAGTAATGATAAAGGTATAAAAAATATTATTTAATTTAAAAGGAGAGTGAAAAATAGTTTTTAGTGGAAATATATAGATACGGATAGATAATTCATTGCGAATGCTCTTACAGTTTCCCTTTCTCTTTCGAGTTTCTCACCTCTCTCTCTTTCTCCCACCACCGCCACCCCATATCATCTGCCACCGCCAACACCCACCCAACACCACCTGGCACCGCCACCATCTGCCATAGCCACCACCCACCCAACACCACCTACCACCGCCACCATCTTCATCGTACCACGCCCGATACCCATCACTGCCGGGGATCAGGTTCGTTCATTGCACATCATCTTCACCTCTCTCTCATATTCTAGTGAAGCAGAATTCCAGTGGAGAATAACTCTAGCTAAATAAACATCATGTGTTCAAGATCTAAAAACCCTAGTTAGCGATATCTCGCAGGTAAACATCGTCGTTGTTCAGATCTAAAAACCTCGTCGTAGATCTGAAAATCAAATTTGAGAGAGATGACACATTTGGGCTGGTCCAATTAGTCATTGCAGATCTGAAACCTAGCCATCGAAACCCTTGCTGATCTAAAACCTAGCTGCAGATAACGTTTTTTCATTCCATTAAGTATGTAAACATTAAGTATGAATTCCATCAATTTTAAAGACAAAGGACAACCTTTGAAATTTGATATAAACATAAAGGACTTTTATTTTGTAATTTTCTCTATATTCATGATTATACCTCTTTGATATTCTTAATTCTTAATACCAGTTATTTACTTACCAATACTTTAATAAAATATCTCTACTTTAATAAAACATCTCTACTTTAATAAAAAAACGAACTTATTGAAAGAAGACGGGATAACCAAAAATTTATACACCCATCACTATTTAACATAACCAAAATTTTAAAACCTTATCATGTTTATAATTTGTTATTATCGTTTTCACAAATGGTAAGCATATATATAAACAATATATATATACATATATATATATATATGTTTAAAATATATATGCTCTTAGATCGTGAACTAATTTCAATCCATCCTCAACTTTGCTAACACTTTTTAAAATAAGAAAATATTAATTTAAAACAAAATATACTAAATCTTTTGTATTCAAAAACAAAATTCTTTCTCCGTAGCATAATTTTATGAGTATTGTTATATTTTCTTTAATTTTGTATGTATAACTCATATTAGGGCTATATGTATTCATATCAAAATTTATATTTATTATGTGTTATACAAGAAATAATATGAATATAAAAAATAATTCAAAATTTATAACTGTTTTGTCCTTCAAACACAAAAACCTCAACGATAACATATTTATTTTAAAAACATCATTCAAGTTTATATAAATGGAAAGTACATTTTTTCCCAAAGAACCCGATCAACTCCAGGATTATCTAAAGAGCTTCATTTTCTATCTTCAAACCTATATAATACATGGGTCTATAACCTAGTATAATGCTAGGACCAGATCTGGTATGTTTAGACGAAAGTTTAGATATAGATAATACTAATTCGGTAGAAATTTTGACTGCATAACGTCTAAGTCGGCCAATTTTATTAGCTTTTATTCCAAACCATAATAGCACAAGCTCGATCTCCTCTCAAATCTGAAATCTCCGAAACTTATGGACTAATCCGCATGACTCACCTATATATATGGAAACTTAGCATGCAAAGGACACCTGCGTGTGTAGGTGTCTTGCGCCTCCTACACACGTCTATACAATATTAAACACACGCTCTATTTAGCCTATTCACACAGTAATAGACATACAAAATGCAACATAATATAAATATATACATACGAATGTATATAAATAAATTAATTAACTAATTTATATATAATAAATGAACTTAGCTTGAACTTTAACATTTAAGGAATTGGGCTCAAATTTTAGGAATGTATTGACACAAATTGAACTCAAACTCACTTAGAATGGAAAGAGACGAGCTCAGGCTTATCTAGGCAGGGTCGGCCAATGAGTTCTATAAACTAGGCAAAAGCCTAGGGTATCCGTAAAATAGCGCGTCCAATTTTTAGAAAAAGATGTATGTATTGGATTTGTGCTTAAATTGAATAAATAAGGCCCAAAAATAACTTGCCCAAGCGACAATGGAGTAATTAAGGAGATTAGGCAGAAATTATAGGCTATGCGAGGCAGCAAGGAAACAGGAAAAATCAAAATTATGAAACGTAGTCGTTTGAAAAGTTCGATGGTTATCTATGGAAACTCATTCGTCATTATCGTTAATTACTCAATGGAATTACCAAATTATGGAAACTGATTCGTCATTCTGATTTTGGCTTCTTGATAAGACTTGTGAGTCGTCACAATAGGCCATGTATGGATGAGCTTATTATATCTTCTTATGACTTCTTGAAAAATGAGTTTTTTTTATCCGCTTAGGACCTTCAAAAACTCTAGAACGGCTCTGCAGCTCAGTACCCCTATTCATGAATACACTATTTTTTTTCTATCAATTTTTAGATCAAGATCTAGATCATTTCTGAAATAAAAATAGAATAACGCTAATCAAAATTAAATCCGAAATCCAATAATCTTTGTCTTCGTTCAAACTTAATTAACAATTTAAATCTAACCCTAATTCATATAAGGTTTGGCACGAAATTGGACCGTCCAATTTAACGAACGCTGTAAAACAAAAAGAACCTTTTAATTTAGTTTGGATTAAGATTAATTGTTTTCAGTTTCAAAAAAAACTCACACGAAACCTAATTTGAGCCGATGGCCCACCCATAAGAGGCCCGGGAATTTTTAATATATAGCATAAAAATACCCAAACATCCCAAGTCACAACCATCAAAATATAATGTATTTTTATTTTTTTCTCTACTGCGATACTTCTCTATTTTATATGTTTACTGGGTTACAATCCCGTGTATCACACGGGTTGATAAATATAATATTAGATAATTAGTAATAAAAATTATGTTTTTGTATTGCACGGTTGAGTAAACCCGTGTATTATACTTTTTTTTTTGAACAACAAACACGTATTATAGTAATAGAATAAAATATAATGTAATTTTTTATGTATACGGTCGTCAAAATATGTATTTAAAAAATAAACATTAACATGACAGATACAAATATTGTAAAGTTAATTTTTAAAATATTATTATGTAACATAATGTATTTTTACCGTTCTTACCATCAAACCACATTAATATTTAAAAATTTCTAGAAATCACCCATTTAAATAATTATCATTTTCTTTTTTTTAATATTTTAATGAATATATTTTGAACTTGGTGAAACTTTTAAGTAAAAACTATAAGCTTATTTAAAAAGTAATAAATAATATATTAAATTCATTTGTAGAATTAATAATTAAGATATTCGAAATTTAACCACAAAATATGTATTTAAAAATCCCTAACTTTGAAAAAACGTCGTTTCAATAAACCGGGTATTAATTTCGATTTTTAATATCATGTATTTTTATTATGTAATATATTGTATTTTTATTATTCTTACCATTCAACCACATTAAATATTTAAAATTTTCTAGAAATCACTAATATAAATAGTTAGCATCATTATTCTTTTTTTTTTAATATTTTACAAACATAACTTTGAAGTTGGTTTGAAACTTTTAAGTAAAAATATAAGTTTATTTAAAATTAATAAATAATTTTATATTAAATCCGTTTGTAAAATTAATAATTAAGATGTTCGAAATTTAACCATGAAATATGTATTTAAAAATTTTTAACTTTGAAAAAAACATTAAGAGTTCATCTAGCTTGGAAACATATAAATTTCTCAACATATTTATAAACGTTTAGATAAATCTTTAAAAAGACATTTATCTCAAAGTATTATTTTTAATTAATAAATATCAATAATTAAGTAAAAAAAGAGACGGGAAAAATAAAAAAAACCCAATGGATGACATGTGTCTCCCATAGTTTTTATTTAAGAAAAGACATATTTATCTCAAAGTATTATCTTTAATTAAAAGAATATCCACAATAATTAAGTAGAAAACAAGGCGAAAAAAAAAATAAATGGTTTTAACTAATGACATGTGTCCCTCATAATTTTCTTTTATAATATAGTATAGAAGACATAGATATGTAAATAATAACCAAGCCGTTTGTCTTAAATGTTTTACGTGTAAACATGTGTAAGACATTTACAACTTGATTATAACTTATTCACAAAAACGTCAATTTGTTTACAACTTGCCAGAGCAAGCACAACACTGGACTTCATCCAAAATCCAGACTTGGCACATCAGCATGCTATATCAATCCAAACCATAACCATTCCAAACCTACTTTTTCCTCCAACACGCATACCTTTACAGATCCAACAAAACAAGAGAAAACCGATATAATCCATATTATCACTACAAGAAACCATAGCAATACTGGTGACCTTTTTTGCCGCTAAAGGGACCATTCCTCATCGCTAAAGGAATTTGTGAAGACATGTCGTCGCTAATGAGACGCCGCTAAGCTTAGCCGGTAATGAACAAGATGTCGCCCGTAATACACGGCGTCGCCGCTATTGCCTCTGCCGGAAAGTTCGACGGAAACAAATTTGCAGAGTATAAACTTATTACAAGCCCGAACTAATAAACTGGTTATTTTTTGAATGATTTATAATTGAAGCCAAAAAGTTAAAAAAATTAGACAAAGCTATACAATATCCAAAGTTATACATAAAAACTACATATCCTCCTAAACTTGTTAATGGTGGAGTAGGTACGTCACTGGAGCTTGAGCTTCTCCTGGAGCAACCTTCCAAGAAGATAGATGATCTGACACTTGTGTTTTTTTGGAGGAGGATGAAAATGATTTCTCAAGTGTGTTTGTTGTAGGGGGAGAACAACTGCCCTTGGATTATGTTTTCATCAAGGGCCAGGATGAATCATTTTTGTAGCATACAAATCACAGGCGTCATGCAATAGCGACAACTTGTAGCATCCAGTGTTTTTTAATTACGTTGTAAAACACTTTGTGTTTTTTTATTTCGATATATTAAGCTTTGCATATTTTATACATCAAATTATTATAAAAACAAATGAATAAAATTTGGTGAAATCATTAGATGAAAGTTTATAAAAATAAATATAATAGTTTTTAGTCATCAATAATTTCTATTTACAAGAATAGATTAAGTAAAAAGTAGTTCTTTGTCACATTCAAGAAAAAAAAGAAACAATAATAATATATATCATACATATGTTCGATTTCTAAAAAAATTAATAATAATAATAATAACAAATTCATTTTTTTCAAACTTACGGATCTTACGATCAAATTATACACATTTTCTTTTCTTTAAATTTTAAGATAATTACTATTAGACTATTACAACAACAACGACGACAACAACAACAACAATAATAATAATAATAATAATAATAATAATAATTATTATTATTATTATTATTATTATTATTATTATTAATAAATCTTAAAGGATTAATATAACAAGTTTTTCAAATCATAAGATAACTATAGAAATATATCTATATCATATTTTTATTTTATCACTTCAATCATAATCTTAAACCTTATAGATTAGTCAAAGTTTTAAATAAATCTAACTTAATTCTTTTTCTCAATTCTTTCTCAAATATGATTCTTTTCATAATTATCTTTAAAATGTATATCTATCTCCACTCTATTCAAATACCAATTCTTAAGATATAATAGGGGTCTTCACCCTCATTATTCTTCACAACTCAAACAAAAATCCAGAGTCTTCTAGAGCTCTCAAATTTTTCGTTCTCTCCCCATATCTCAAAAAGATTCAAGAAGTTTCCAATTCAAGTAAGTTTTAATTTTCTTTGCATTTTTGGTGTTCATACATTTCCAATTTTTTTTTACTAAAATCTAACATAACTAGCTTAGATCTATGATTCATTAACATGTTTTGGTTGTAATGATAGATCTAAGATGATTCAAAACCCATCAAAAGTTTTTATTAAAAATAAACAATTTTTCTAGCAAACTAGTATGTTTTTGTGACGGCCAAAAGCATGTCTAAACGACCTGAAATGGGTTGGATTTTCTTTATTATCCATAGTTCATGGAGTTAGTTTCATTTGATATATGGCTCACTTACTAATTCATCCGAATTTGATGATTTTTACAAGATTAGTGCGCAAAGCTGATAAAAATTCGTTTTCAAAACCCTAAATTGATTGGTTAATATTAAATTTATACTTTTATTCCTAAAATATTACTTTTAACTTATCCAAAACATGGTTATTAATTCTTTCAAACAATTTTTATTATTTACAATATTACTCATCCATTATGCTATTTATTCAATTCGATTCTAACGAAATTCATATTTACCATTTAACACCTAAATTAAAAAAAAAAAAACCCATAATTTCACAAATCTCTAATTAAAATCATAACTTACTTAGGGTAATCCACAAATCAAGGTTGTTGCAAGACCAATCCTCCTATTTTGTAAGGTGAGTTTACATAGCTCTTTTTTTTTAAACTAAACATGTTACTTGAACTTTTTAATTACTTATGTCATACTTTTATCATTATACTTCTTGTCTTAAATGATGCTTTTAGGAGCTAAAGTTAGATACATGTACAATCATTATGTCACACCCCAACAGATAACGAAAATATCGGGGCTGGAGGAAAACGAGATTGGAAGAGACTTCATAACACTAAATGTGACAAGTATTACTAAATAATATTTCATTTCATTTCCAAGATCAAGTATATCGTTTGAAACAGAAATACAACAAGGTTGAAACAAAAGTAAAATACAACAAAGTACTAACTTTAAGGTGTGTTCCTAGTCTTCCTACTAGATTTCATTCATCATCATCATCAAATTTTTGCAATACGTGTTAAAATACATATCAATACAAAAGTATTGACGAACATACAAGTTTAGGTAATAACATATGTATAGAAATTTAAACAAATCCACATGTCAAGATTCGAATACAAGAACTTAACATGGCAATACTATCATGCAACTATATTTGTCAACCCAAAGTTTTCAACTAGCGTAATCTATTACTTAACATGACCTCAAGAATAGGGCGGCGCGTTAATCCTATAGTGCTATACATTAATGGAGGCTCGTATGAAGTTAATGACAAGTATAAAGCATCAAGTATCATGTATATGTTTAAGAATATCGTATCAAGCATGTATATTGGATTGTTTTTTTGTCAGCCTGTTTATAAGTGTAAGTTTGTGTTTTTAATAAGTTACACGTATTGGACCCAAAAATGTAAAAATAGAAAGGGGTCATGTATACTCACGTTTTGCAAGATTTCCAAGTTAAACAAAGAGTTGGTAAGCGTTGAGAGTCGGAACACCGAAGTTATCCTATACGAGGAAACATAGGTGTGTGAGTATTCGGATTTGGTAAAGAATTTGGATTTGGCATTTAAGTATAATAAAGTATATGTATGCAACATATATCCCGTCCAAACACCCGTTATGACACTAAGTTTCATGTGATTTCATAGGTCTACTAGCCCATTAGTATCATTCACGAGAAATCTAGAACAAGGATAGGATAACCTATATTCATGACAGATAACCATAACCCGATTAACATCACGAATTCGGTTATGTATATGTTTACACACACACACATATATATATGTATATATTATATGTTAAGTCAATCATAGATTATCATAGAATTCATATAAGTCATGCATTGAGGTAGGATGATAAACATCCATTAAAACTCATTGTATGGATTCACCAAAGCACAAAGTTTACCAACTTAGTTGGTAAACCAGGTTAGTCATGAATAACAAGAATATAAACTAAACTACTAAGCCGACTAAAACTACAAACAACCAACTGAGCATGCTAGGTGCGTGCATCCCGAACATGGCAACGTTTGGGGACGTGTCGTAGCTTTGTCACTCTAATGAAAGTTGAATGAGCTTTAGTGGTATGAACATAAAAACATCAAGTGAGGTAGTGGAACAAGGTTGGAAAGCCCAAGCTTCCATAGTTCACACATTTAGACACATGCAAGATTCACCATATGAGCTATGGTAGTATTGGATGGTCACACACTTGAAGGTTGCTTGGAACCTCATCAAAATAGAAAGTTTAGAGGGTGTTTGCACCTCTAAAAGAATCAAGCTCTAACAAGTCCATAACCATAATTGGGTTTAGGAACATGTTAGGCATAGGATTCATGAAGAAATATTAAGTTTCATAAAAGTTTACATAAAGTTCTTCCAAAATAGAAAGTTTAGACCTCAAAATGGTGATATTCCACCTTGGTTTACCATGGTAAACCTGTGAAAACACTCCTAGAGGTGTTCCAAGCTTTGTAGTGGAAGAAAAGATGAAAAATAGATGAAGAAAAGTTGAGTTTGAACTCACTTTAGAGCTTGCTAGTAATCCGTCAAGAACTTGTAATTTCAGTAATGTGAGAGTGTTTTGAGAGTGTAGAGAAGTTTGGAAAGTAAAAATGGGTGAATGGAGGCTTGTTGATATAGAGAGGAGGTAGGGTTTGTGTTTAATGGAGGTTTAAAGGTGATTGAGGAAGAAAAAGGTGGGAAAGAAAGGACCAACCCGCAGCTGGCAAACCAGCTTCTGCGAATTAAAGGGGCTCGCGCGACGCGACGGCGAAGTGGCTTGGGCTTCGCGTAGCGCGGCCTTCTTTGTCCGCGGAAGTTTGATTGCTTTCACTTTGGCCCCTGAACTTTGGTTTGTTTAACATTTCAAGCTAGGACTTTGCATTTTAACATGTTTTCAAGTATATAAAACGTGTATAAGTATAATTCGAGTATCGTGAACGTATGTATGAGTATTTGTATGTAAAACAAGTATTGGTTTGCATGTAAACATATATTTAAATGATTAATTGCACGTATAACAAGTATAGGTAAAATAAAGAATTTCCTTATGATCAAAGTCTCGGATTACAAAGTTGGAATGAAAATACGAACAAGGTATGAATACAAATTTCCATAAATAGAATTACGATTACACTTTCTCATTAATGAAAATACAAAAATACGAAGCGTTACATATTAACTTCATACAAGCCAACTGTAGTAGGTTATAGCGCTATAGGTATAACAAACCCATGCCATTTTTTCCGAGGATGATTGAAACAATATACATACGTATACACATTTGTTCCAAAGTGTTAGTTTTTACAAGATAGTTTTAGATAAACTTGACATGCTACTTACGTACTTACTTATTTTTAGTAAACCTATGTATGCTCACCAACTTCTTTGTAGTTGACCTAGTTATTTTCTACATGTTTCATGGGATAGAGTTTGTTGATGTTTACAAGATTTATTACTCACATAGGAAGCATAGCGGGACTTAGATAAATTTAATAGAAATTACTTTGTATTACTTGTTTTCATGATGTATTACATGATTCAAATTAGTTAATAAATATTTAAATTTTAGCACCATGTGCTGTTGAACAATCTACCAAAGTGATGCCCCGATGTTTTCACCATCGATTGGGCTGTTATACGACACGATTACATGTCGCCACTATTGCACGCCGTCGTCGCTATTAGTGTCGCCGGTATTACATAGGTTTCTTGTAGTGCATTGATTTTATAGTAATATAACAAAGTTGTTTTTATTTTGCGTAATCCTTTGAACGTGTATCGCTTGCCATCATAGTAATATAACAAAGTTGTTTTTATTTACGATTACAACAAACATATCTCACTGGCTAAAAGTAAAACTTATTATTTTAAGTAACCAAATACAAGTAGACATAGACATGCAGTTTACTAGTTACTGAATCCATTAAAACTTTATAAAAATATCAACACTTTCATAAAAGGAAATCCATAAACACAATTCAAAACTTTACCGAAACTTAATAACATCTTTAAACTATACTTCCACAAAAACCTATTTTACTAATTGTCACATACTCATAAAACAGAAAGTTGGTAAACTTGTGCAAAGACTCTTATTCAAACAACTACTTTCATAATTTAAACATGCTTTCACACCAATTCTACACTTAAATTATCTGCCATTATGCAACAAAAAAAACATTAAAAAACTTTCTGTATCTTTTACAAATCAAAACAACCAAGACATAATATACAAAGCGTTTTGAGGGAAACAATTTACCTTCTCTCTCACTATCTATCAACACAACACAAAACAACCACTACAAAAATTGTAGCCACCACTAACAATTGAAGCACCACCCTACCACCACTAATGCAACATCGCCATCACCACACTACCCAGTAGAGGATCTAGAAAATATTCGTTGGTAACGAAATCGAAAAAAACATCAAAAAATGTCAGATTTTTCCAAAATTTACATTACCACCGGAGCGCCAAGGGATAGCGGACCCCTTCCCCTAAGGTAGGTCCGCCCCTGACACTACCACCATCCTCGTAGCCCCACCACCATTAATGCAGAACCGCTACTAACACATCACCACACACCACACAATTTTAGGTTTTTCGTAGTGTTGTACATGTGTAATACTATTTTTTAAAGTTTTTTTTGTATCTTAAAAATGCTAGATTTACAGGCAAAAAATGTTGTAAAAAATTTGGTGTGCTTTTAGGTTTTTCTTTTTTGGTAGTTTTTGAGGAGTTTTCGATTGAACCCTCCCCTATATATATATATATACATACATACATATATATATATATATATAACCAACAAATAAAGAGCGAATATTACTAAAATACTATATTAGAACCTTAACAGTCCATAAAAATTTCAAACATATTATCATACAACTACGTAGTATAAAGCACAACATGATAATTAACATAAAACATAATAGTGTCAACCATTTGATAATTAGAAGCTTATCATCAAAAAAAAAAATCAAAACTCATAGATGGAGTTCTAATAATCTTTATTTTGTTATTTAAGTTTTTGGTGTGTTTTATGGCTGACATTATGGTATTTTATGAGTTTTTACACGTTTTTGTAGTTTTGGAATTTATAACCAACTCCTATCATATATATATATATATATATATATATATATATATATATATATATATATATATATGTATTTGTATAACAAGTTTCCTATGTAAGTTTAAGTCTAGTGTGAAGCTTATAACACTCTATTGCATACTCACCACTTTAACTTTTCATGTGTAACGTCAACTTCAAAGACAACAAAACACACCCCAACAATACAACTCCAATATGTCGTCATGGAAAGTGGTGGAGACACGGGAGGCTGTTGGATTTAATATTCATTGTCACCACGTAACCACCATTACTAATTCACGATTTCTTTTCCTTATAATTTTGGTTACTGTAATTAAGCCTCTCAAAGAAAAGAATGGAGATAAGCGATAAAGGAAGGTGGATCTCCTCTTTCCACCGACCGTGGTGGTATAGACATGGTGGCCTGTAGTGAACATTGGCGGTTGTCGCTAACGGTCACTGTATTAATGAGAAAAAAAATTAAAGTGGTTTTGCTACTTGCTGAAGAAAAGCTAAAATGATTTTGAAAGAATTTATAAATGGAAAGTGAGTATGAATAAATATAGTAATTTAATTTTTATTATTATATTGATATATATAGTTTTTTAATAGATAGTAATTTGATTTTTATATTTAATTTAATTTAATATATATATATATTTATTATTATAATTTGAAAGTAAATGTGAATAGCAATTTAAATTTTATAATAATATATTTAGTTTAATTTGATTTTTAAAATAATATATACTGTTTCTTTTTTTTATTTTTATATTTTATCGTTTCAACATTATAATAGATTATTATTATATTATATTTACTTTTAACCTAAATATATTTCTATAATTTTAACTTTTAAAGAGTCTTTTTTTTAATATTATCGATATTGTTTATACAACATCGATTTGGTACCGTATAACATCGGTATAGTTTTTTTTATTATTAACGTCAACAGGTATCTATTATTATGAACAACTCGATAAAATTTTTACTCGAACGGGTCATATATAGTTGATTTTATTTATCATCACAAATCAAACATATACCGACCAAACAACATTGGTACTCGAACGAGTCAATATAGTTGATTTTATTTATCATTACAAATCAAACATATACCGACCAAATAACATCGGTATTCGAATGGGTCGTATACAATTAATTTTTTTATCATCACAAATTGAACATATACTGACCAAACATTGGTAACGGAACCATATTTGTTTCTATAGAATTCTCGACGTGGCGGTATAAAATTCATTGAACACAAAGTAGTATTCGCAATAAAGCATTTTTTGGTATCGTGTGCAATATCGAGTATCTGTACGATACCGGTATCGTAACGGATCGATACCGACCAAATAACACTAGTATGAGTATTTGTTTTATGGGTTATCAATCGATGTAAAAAGCGTGTCGATTGGCAACGGTTGCTATGCGAGTGCCTGTATTGTACTGGTACGACAATGAACCAAACCGATGATGAACAAAGACATGCAGCGAAGCACGCAGGAATTCCACTAGTTGTTTTATAAAATAGTATATGCAAGACTATTTTACCTTTATAAATTTATTTGGCTTTTTTAATTGAATAAAATGTGAAATTGATTTGAACATATTTATTTGGTTACAGTTAGTGTTTAAAAAAACAAACTTTATATTATTTTCACCTACTTTAGGACCCAAAAATTTAGTAATAGCATAACGTCTTTATAAGGATACGCAGATTTGTAGTTTTTGTATATACTAAATTCCCGTCGCTACACGCAACGAACTCTACTAATATATTATTAACTATCAACTTTGTAATTCAAGGGTTGTACATATGGCATCATGGATTGTACTCATGATGCATTGTAAAGTTTTTTTTTTTTTTATTATTTCTTTCATTTTTTACTTTTTAACCTTGATGATTTTTTAGCTTTTATAATTTAACTTCAAACATTTTTTCACTTTCTCCGCTATACTTTTTTTCTATTATTTCTTTTTTTTATTTTACGTTTCATTTAATTTGCGAGTTAACGCGTCACAACGTTCATGTGTAGTTCAACGTTTTTACATCTGTTTTCCCGTTTAACGGCACTGTCGCAATACGCAGGTCCTAGATCGACTAAATTATTGTTTTCTATCTTTTATCTTTCGCGTGCATGGATCATGTTTTTTTATGTCTACTTTTCATTCGGTTTTGTTTTTCTTCCGTTTTTTTATACGAAGTTTTTTAGTGTTGGTAGTCGTTGTTGTTGGTGTTACATTGATGCTACTTAGCACGGGTTTACACCACTACTCATCGCAACACTCGAGGGGGGGGGGGTTTAATACTTGTTGTATATATATTTAACAATTTTGTAAATAGTCATTTTCAAATGAAAGTGGTCATTTGTAGTGAGGTTTTTAATAATAGTCCATTTTAATTTGAGTTTTTTCTATAACTTTTATTTGTTATTTTTTTCCCTAAAATTATAGATAGTAAATACACCATTATGTTTAATTAACTTTATAAATGTTTAATTAACTTTTTTAATTCAACATGTTAATGTAAATTTTATTAAAAACATGATTGTATTCAAAATTAAGTATTTTTTTAGCGATTTTATTCGTAACTTTTGCAGAATATAATTACACCATTAGACTCTTTGATTATGATGAAAAGTAGTTATTTATTTTATGTTTATGTTAAGTTAAATAAAGTATTATTTTGTACTGGAAATGGCTTTCGCACATACTTGATCGGTAACTTCAACGTAACATACGCACTTCCCTACCCCGATGACAATGCAAAGTAAAATTTATGTCTTTTTTTTGTATCTTACCATTGTGTTTAGAAAAGATAGTATTTTAGGAATTCCTTTTTTATTCATACACGTTTATGTGTAAATCTGTAATGTAATATATAGGATTCCTGATACATTGTGCTTGTAAAACCTACTATTGGTAAGAGGTCAAATTGCAAAATACACATAAAAAAAATCCCACTACATCATACATGCCAACCTCACTAGTTAACATCCATCACGAAAACGTTGTTCCATATATGCTTGAATCTTTGACGACGAATATATGATGGTATTTCTGTTATTGGGCCATTGAGAATCACTCAACAGTCCTTGTTTTCTACGAGTAACCCCTTTTTTGTAGTAGTGTTACTAGATTTGATGGTAAAATAATAAAGTAATTTTTCTTTAAACATATAGTTTTACACTTTTTATTTCAGTCACCAAAATTGATTACCACAACTACCTTCTTCGCCCCCAACAACTATGGCTGCTATACAAGTGGAATTTGACAAAAATCCAAAAGTTTTACATAAACCAAAACATGACACGTTATTCGCGGGATGAAACGAACATGTTTTGAAGACGAAAAGCATATTGTGGGAGCTTAATCAATTGCCTATCGAAATAATGTCGACGGACAAAAAAAGGTTAGGTATTTCTATGAAATTAAATGTTTTTAACATGGAGCTCATTTGAGGATAAGCTTTAGTTCATCAAATAACTTTATCTATTGTTTTAGAGGAATTTTCTCCTCCCTTGAGTTCAAACTTAAGTTACACCCCAAGACTAATTTTATGTTGTCAACTCCGACATATACCCCAAAAATTTTGAGAAAGCCTAATCAACTCTCTCCCCACCCTAAGAGCTTGGTGTTCGTATGCGATACGAATGAGTTTATCAGACCCTCAAATCGACGTTTGAATCACCCCAACGAACATTTTGCAAGCTATAATAGATCCCACACATACAAATGGACATAATCACAAAAGGTCAGAGCATAAACTTCAAGATTAGGAATTGAAATCAAAGAACTTGTGATTGGGGTTTTAGCTAACTTGGTTTCGATTTAAGATTATTCCATGGAATGGGATTTTCCAGTTACAAAACCAACTCTCAAATTATATATATATATATATATATATAAATAATAGACCAAATTATTAGTGTCACACCCCGACCCGCAGCGGAAAAGGTGATCGAGGCATGATTGGGTTATCATCAAAGCTTATGACATTTATTATAACGTTTCATATTCATTAATACATTTTAATGGGAAATATACAATCATAATTACATCATGTCCTAAACATCAATCTAGGCTTCATTGTTTTCTTCTAAGGCATTTCCTATGTTTTCCTTGCTTCATCCTGTTCACCTGTATCATGTGTAAAAATGGTTTTTGGATCAACAAAAAGTTGGCGAGTGAATCCTATGAAAAACATTTGAACAAGTTTATTTAATTGATTATACAATAAAGTGCACAACCACACATGAGTAAAAATAGATGTAAACTTATTCACCAATCATTTAATATTAAATAATGCACACATGAACAATAATGGAAACGTTTTGAGGCACGCGTTGCTCAACTCGTCTCCCACGAGGAACTGATGGGCCTAATGAATGAATTGCATGTAACTTGACAATATGAAATACATAACTATAAACAATGCATACAATCTAAGTTTAGATCACAATATGGTATGGCACAAGTTTAAATAAACGAGTTAATTTTTGTGACACATGACACACCCCAAAACGTGTAATTAAAAAGGGGAGTTGTAAGATTCACTCACATTGGGTGCGTTCGGTTGATGATGTTGAATACGCACGAAGTTGGATTTAACCACGAGTGAAACTAACCTAGATAATAACATAATGGTTTGGTAAATAAGGGGTTTTTATTAATCAATTTTAGTAGGATGATTGGATATATTTTTGTGAGTTTAAGGCTATTTTCTAACCTTAAAAATGTTATTTTTAAGTATTTTTAATTGATTTTTAAATAAAATAAATAAATAAAAATAATAAAAAAAGTTGACTTTTTGCGACCGTTGACCGTTGACTTGTTGACCTGTTGACCGGTCGGGCTGTGAAATTGTTTGCGCCGGGTGAGGCTCGAACGGGGGACCTCCCGTTCGCGTGCACGCAGCTCTACCAACTGAGCTACGTGTCTAACCCGAAATATTTCTGTTTTTAATTATATTTATATACTAATTGAATTAAACTGAAAATCATTTATTTTTAAAAACGATTTAATGCGTCGAACCCGTGCTCTCCACAAGTCTCGAACCCGGGACCTGTGGTTTAGGTTAACACACAGTCCACCGCTGGACTGTGTGTTTAACTTGTTATATAATCTGATTTTTAGTATACTTATATACAAACTAAATAATTTCATTTCTGCCTTATTTAAAAAGTTTGATAATTGTCCGGATCGGTGCGGTAGTCCGGACTCGAACTCGTGACCTGTGTTTTAAATGCGCACACAGTCCACCACTGGACTGTGTGTCTATCTTGGTTATTATTCCGGTTTTTATTAAATTTAACATCTATGTGAAATGAATCCGGTTTAGTAAAAAGAGAACATTTTTATCAAAGCGAGTATGCGTGGGACAAGAGTCGAACTCGGAACCTAAGCGTGTTTAATTTGCACACAGTCCACCGCTGGACTGTGTGTCTAACCCGAGTTATATCTTGATTTAAATTATACTTATATAATACGAATCTTCGTCTTCTTCGTCAGACTTAACCAGAAACGGAAGTCCGACTGGTTCGAAGATTTAATCAAGTTTGTTAGTGCTGGTGGTTAATTACATGTGAGATTAATAAGAAGAATGAAAGATTAAGTGTTAGATATACCGAACAGTGGCTCCTCTGTTTCGCCGGCGAAACTCCGGTAACAGCAAACTATTCCGGCGACGTGTGTCTTGCAGCAGAGGGTCTTCAGCGAGCTTGAGGTGAGTGTAGGTGGCTTCGGTATGAGCTCTGGGGGTTCAGTAAGGCTCAAAGGTGAAAGGCTCGGTTTTCCGGCGAGTTGCAGAACTTTTCCGGCGAGTGGAATTACGTCGGGTAAAGGTGTGATTGTGAGCGAAAAAGCTAGCAGAGGTTTGAGGGGGTATTTATAAGGCAGGACATCGATGAATTTGGTCCGATATCCGTCTTGATTCGTCGGTCATTACGTTTTCCGGCGGTTATGACTTGCGTCGCGGGTTCAGACGTCGGTTATAACCGATGTCATAGTTAAAGCTTCGGTTAAAACTGAAGTAACCGTCCAATCTCGGCGAAATCGTCGGGATTTCCGACGACTGCGATTGGGCTCGTCGGTTTTGAATTCGAGAATTATAATATGTATTAATTGTTTCCATTAATTAACAAGAAACACCAATGGCGCAGTGGTTGAGTGTGTGTGTGTTAAGTCATTGCTGAAACCGGTTGACTGACCCGGGTTCGAAACCCGGCTACAACCTTTTATTTTTATTTCATTATTTTAACAGTTTTTCAAAAATAATTATATATTCCAATATAATTATTAATTATGTATCGTTTAAAATTAATTTGGGCATTAAATATGCAATGAAATTTTTAACTGATTGTTCGGTTAATAAACGGAGCGGGTTTGGTAAAATCCGTTTTTTTGACGGATGTTACAGTATCCCCTGCTTTTTAGAAATTTCGTCCCGAAATTTAAGTAGTGATATATTTGACTGAAATGATGGTGTTTAGTTTGACCGTTACATACTTAGAAAATGTAAGGGTTTAAAATTTTGTTTGAGGCGGTAACGTTCCTTGTAAGGGTTAAGTACCCTGCTACAGGAATCGCTTTTTGTTGCCTACGGTAAAAAAATATTGATAAGCAGAGTTGATTCACTAAATATGATATCATGCGTAGGATTTTTGATTTGTTTGGAAGGATAGAGTTTATCCTACAACAAAATTTCTAATACTACAACCTACATGGAACTTCTCATAACCGTCTAACAATGCCTCTGATCTTTTGACAAGAATACTTATATATAGGAAGTACCAGCGGCGTATCCACCATATTCTTGTCAAATTTTCATTGGTTTTATTAGTAAGTTATGATTGGTTTTATGATGTGACTCTAGAACATAAATAAACACAACAACCATTATTTGAGTCCAAATTCTGATAGCATACATGTTTGAATGGTGACAGTTCCTCTCTCGTTTGTTATGATGGAGAGGTTAGTTTATGTAGAAATGGAACACAATCCAATTTTTTTAAATGGCGAGATGATATAAATGTAACACAAATTTCAACCAAGACAATACTAAATTCTACATGGAACTTCTCATAACCGCCTGATAATGCCTCTGATCCTTTGACAAGAATACTTATATATAGGAAGTACCAGCGGCGTATCCACCATATTCTCGTCAAATTTTCGTTGGTTTTATCCGCAAGTTATGATTAGTTACCAAGAAATTACTAAATCCTACATAGAACTTCTCATAACCGCCTGACAATGCCTCTGATCCTTTGACAAGAATACTTATATATAGGAAGTACCAGCGGCGTATCCACCATATTCTCGTCAAATTTTCATTGGTTTTATCGGTGAATTATAATTAGTCCTACGTGACTCTAAAACATAAACAACACAACAACCACAGCTTGAGTCTAAATTCTGATAGTATACATGTTTGAATGATGACAGTAACTATCTCGTTTGTTATGATGGAGAGGTTAGTTATTGTGGAAGTGAGACATAGCTCAACTTCTATAAATGATGAAATTGAATACACTGAAATGTATGATGAACAAACTTCAACCAAAACATACTAAATCCTACATGGAACCTCTCATAACCGCCTGATACTGCCTCCGATCCTTTGACAAGAATACTTATATATAGGAAGTACCAGCGGCGTATCACCATATTCTTGTCAAATTTTCATTGACTTTATCCGCAAGTTATGATTAATTCTATGTGACTCTACAACAAACACAACAACCAAAAGATTGTATTGCATGTACTGAAAATGAAAAATGTCTGTGCGATCAAGACTCAATCGAACGGAGCCGATCGTATTGCATGTACTGAAAATGAAAAATGTCTGTGCGATCAAGGCTCAATCAAACGGAGCCGATCGTATTGCATGTACTGAAAATAATAAACAATAATCACTCAAACAGTTTATACATGGAACCTCTCATAACCGCCAGATAATGCCTCTGATCCTTTGGCAAGAATACTTATATATAGGAAGTACCAGCGGCGTATCCACCATATTCTTGTCAAATTTTCATTGACTTTATCCTTGAGTTATGATTGGTTCTATGTGATTCTAAAACATAAAGAAAAACATAAAACTAAACGATTGGAGTTGAATCTTGATTTTCGGTGAAGAGGACTAGTTGGGTGGTTTTGTTTGGGCCGTCATTATCTTCGACAGGATTGGCGTTGATGTTGAAAACTCTTCCTCTTGCTGGTGGCCTAGTGATTGGGTTTTCTTGATTTACTTGGTTAACGGGGTTTGATTGAGCTTGAGCGTTTATGATGTTAACCAATCGGGGACACGTGTTTCTATAGTGGGTAGGGTCGCCACAATTGAAACAAGCTCGAACATATGGGAACATGGGGTATTGGGGTTGTTGATAGGTTTGGATCATGTTTTGAGTAGGGGGTGAGATTTGGTTTTGAGGGGTGCGGCAAACCTTGCTCAAATGACCATAGCCTCCATAATTTGCACATAGTCGACAAGGTAAGGTAAGGGGATGGTGATAAAAACAGGTGTTACATCGAGGGTGAGGTCCAACGTATGGTTTCTTATTTGGGTAAGTTAAGTTGGGTGGTACTTGAGTGATTGGGATAGCTTGGATGGGTATGGCGTGTGAAATTGGTTGATTACGTTGTGTGACAGCGAAAAGTTGCCCATCTCGTTTTCTCTTAAAAGTGGGTTGAGGAGGGGATTCGGTTTGGGTGGAGTTTGAAGTTTCAGTCGATGCTTTATCCTTCTTCTTCTCCTCCTTGAAGTCTTTGTTCCGGATTCGGTTTTAGGTGAGCTCTGTAGCTAACTCCATTGCTGCTTCCAAAGTTGCAGGAGTGGTACTTATTACAGAGTCTTGAATCTTTGACGGAAGACCTCGAATGTAGTGCTCGATTAAACGGTAAAGAGGAGTGAACAAGTTGGGAACCATTTGATTTAACTCGAGGAACCTTTTGTTGTATGTGGTGTGGTCGCCTTCCTTTTGCTTCAACGAATAGAACTCATCTTCTAATTTCTTGATTTCGCTCCTTGGGCAAAACCGTCTTGTCATGATTTCCTTCAACTCTTCCCAAGTCAAAGTCATAGCGTCTTCAACGCCTCGTTTGGCCTTCTCTGTATTCCACCAAGTAAGTGCTATTCCATATAAACGACCAGTAGCATATCGCACTTTGCGAGCATCGGGGCAATCGCAATTTAGAAAAGTGTTCTCCATTTCTTCAAACCAATGGAGGAGAGCGGTGACACCTTCAGTCCCTTCGTATTTTGGAGGGTCGCAGGATTTGAAATGCTTGTAGGTGCATTTAGTGGTATTTGGGGAAGGATTGACAATGTGTTGATCTTCTTGGTTGACAGGATTAGCGGTAAGTGCTTGTTGGACTTGGATTACAATGTTGGGTATTACGGCAGCCATTTGTTGAGCGATTAGGGCAGCCATGCGCTCGCGAGCTTTTCCTGCTCTCATCTTCCTACGGGCGAGGCTAGAAGACATCTACAAGAAATACAGGTCAAGAGTATGAGTTGGATGTTTTTGGGATCATGGGTCGTATTTAGGAATGAACATTCATAAAATAAATATAGAAAAATAAATCTACTACATCCATAGGACGTCTTGGGCTTTGCTCGTCATTGGGCCTTGCATGCCGCCATACTTCACATTCGTAATCATGTGGGCCCCCATGAATACCGGGTTTTTCATATGGTTCGCATGTGTTAGCCTGGTTACGTACACTAAAACCCGGAGAAAATCGAGAAATATGTATATAACGTATGATATTCGGAATGTGTCCAGGTATAGACACGATGACACCTCAAAGTGGGGTTAGTTCGAACGACGTTTGGTGTGGCATGCTTTGGCCTAATAGGTCCTTCGTACTCTCATCGTTAGTCCCCAGGTAGGCAAACTGGTCCGTTATATTGGATTTGTACGAATGCCAACCTAGACAGGACGTTCCGACTACCGGTACTTGTACCCTTCCAGTTACTACATGCCCGTCGCAGAACTTACTTTGATGAGATTTGAAAATTGCGACAAAATCTTTGAATAATGAAAGCATGAAGATGATTTAAATATATGAACGTTGAAATATGTATAATGAATGTGTATGTAAGTATGTATGTTTGACTGTAAGTATAAACAAATATGAAACAAATAAATATCATAAGTTTGCATGTAACCGCATAAACAATTAAGATCTAGTCAACTATAGTATAGGCTCTAAGGGTCTAATAACCTATCCTATATCCCTATAGTCATGGCTCTGATACCAATCTGTCACACCCCGACCCGCAGCGGAAAAGGTGATCGAGGCATGATTGGGTTATCATCAAAGCTCATGACATTTATTATAACGTTTCATATTCATTAATACATTTTAATGGGAAATATACAATCATAATTACATCATGTCCTAAACATCAATCTTGGCTTCATTGTTTTCTTCTAAGGCATTTCCTATGTTTTCCTTGCTTCATCCTGTTCACCTGTATCATGTGTAAAAATGGTTTTTGGATCAACAAAAAGTTGGCGAGTGAATCCTATGAAAAACATTTGAACAAGTTTATTTAATTGATTATACAATAAAGTGCACAACCACACATGAGTAAAAATAGATGTAAACTTATTCACCAATCATTTAATATTAAATAATGCACACATGAACAATAATGGAAACGTTTTGAGGCACGCGTTGCTCAACTCGTCTCCCACGAGGAACTGATGGGCCTAATGAATGATTTGCATAAACTTGACAATATGAAATACATAACTACAAACAATATAAACTAAATAAAACACACACGAACAATAATGGATTTATTTTGAGGCACGCGTTGCTCAACTCGTCTCCCACGAGGAACTGATGGGCCTAATGAATGAATTGCATGTAACTTGACAATATGAAATACATAACTATAAACAATGCATACAATCTAAGTTTAGATCACAATATGGTATGGCACAAGTTTAAATAAACGAGTTAATTTTTGTGACACATGACACACCCCAAAACGTGTAATTAAAAAGGGGAGTTGTAAGATTCACTCACATTGGGTGCGTTCGGTTGATGATGTTGAATACGCACGAAGTTGGATTTAACCACGAGTGAAACTAACCTAGATAATAACATAATGGTTTGGTAAATAAGGGGTTTTTATTAATCAATTTTAGTAGGATGATTGGATATATTTTTGTGAGTTTAAGGCTATTTTCTAACCTTAAAAATGTTATTTTTAAGTATTTTTAATTGATTTTTAAATAAAATAAATAAATAAAAATAATAAAAAAAAGTTGACTTTTTTGCGACAGTTGACCGTTGACCGTTGACTTGTTGACCTGTTGACCGGTCAGGCTGTGAAATTGTTTGCGCCGGGTGAGGCTCGAATGGGGACCTCCCGTTCGCGTGCACGCAGCTCTACCAACTGAGCTACGTGTCTAACCCGAAATAATTCTGTTTTTAATTATATTTATATACTAATTGAATTAAACTGAAAATCATTTATTTTTAAAAACGATTTAATGCGTCGAACCGGTGCTCTCCACAGGTCTCGAACCCGGGACCTGTGGTTTAGGTTAACACACAGTCCACCGCTGGACTGTGTGTTTAACTTGTTATATAATCTGATTTTTATTATACTTATATACAAACTAAATAATTTCATTTCTGCCTTATTTAAAAAGTTTGATAATTGTCCGGATCGGTGCGGTAGTCCGGACTCGAACTCGTGACCTGTGTTTTAAATGCGCACACAGTCCACCACTGGACTGTGTGTCTATCTTGGTTATTATTCCTGTTTTTATTAAATTTAACATCTATGTGAAATGAATCCGGTTTAGTAAAAAGAGAACATTTTTATCAAAGCGAGTATGCGTGGGACAAGAGTCGAACTCGGAACGTAAGCGTGTTTAATTTGCACACAGTCCACCGCTGGACTGTGTGTCTAACCCGAGTTATATCTTGATTTAAATTATACTTATATAATACGAATCTTCGTCTTCTTCGTCAGACTTAACCAGAAACGGAAGTCCGACTGGTTCGAAGATTTAATCAAGTTCGTTAGTGTCTGGTGGTTAATTACATGTGAGATTAATAAGAAGAATGAAAGATTAAGTGTTAGATATACCGAACAGTTGCTCCTCTGTTTCGCCGGAGAAACTCTGGTGACAGCAAACTATTCCGGCGACGTGTGTCTTGCAGCAGAAGGTCTTCAGCGAGTTTGAGGTGAGTGTAGGTGGCTTCGGTATGAGCTCTGGGGGTTCAGTAAGGCTCAAAGGTGAAAGGCTCGGTTTTCCGGCGAGTTGCAGAACTTTTCCGGCGAGTGGAATTACGTCGGGTAAAGGTGTGATTGTGAGCGAAAAAGCTAGCAGAGGTTTGAGGGGGTATTTATAAGGCAGGACATCGATGAATTTGGTCCGATATCCGTCTTGATTCGTCGGTCATTACGTTTTCCGGCGGTTATGACTTGCGTCGCGGGTTCAGACGTCGGTTATAACCGATGTCATAGTTAAAGCTTCGGTTAAAACTGAAGTAACCGTCCAATCTCGGTGAAATCGTCGGGATTTCCGACGACTGCGATTGGGCGCGTCGGTTTTGAATTCGAGAATTATAATATGTATTAATTGTTTCCATTAATTAACAAGAAACACCAATGGCGTAGTGGTTGAGTGTGTGTGTGTTAAGTCATTGCTGAAACCGGTTGACTGACCCGGGTTCGAAACCCGGCTACAACCTTTTATTTTTATTTCATTATTTTAACAGTTTTTCAAAAATAAATTATATATTCCAATATAATTATTAATTATGTATCGTTTAAAATTAATTTGGGCATTAAATATGCAACGAAATTTTTAACTGATTGTTCGGTTAATAAACGGAGCGGGTTTGGTAAAATCCGTTTTTTTGACGGATGTTAAAGACTTTGAACTTATCAAATACTTCATTTTTGATATGTAAAAAATAAACCCAAGTCATCCTGCTTACATCATTAATGAATAATAAGATGTACCTACTTCCGCCCAAGGATTTTGTTGACATGGGTCCACATACATCAGCATGAATTAAGTCAAGAACTTTGGATGTTCTAGTTCCTTGTGACAGAAATGGAGCTCTTGTCATCTTTCCACTAACACAACTTTCACAAACATTCTAAATTCTGATTTTGGGCAATCCATAAACCAGCTGTTTGCTACTCAAGCTTTGCAAACTTCGTTCATTAAGATGCCAAAATCTCAGATGCCACATATAAGATTCATCAACAATAGTGGCAAAGGCTACATTATTTGCATTTGAAACATCAAGAGGAAAAGTGTTATTACTTGCAACAGGTTTCATGCACACCGTCTCACCAGTCTGCTTCTTAATTATTGTGCATGCGCCTTCATCAAATACCAACCTATGACCTGTCTTCATTAGTTGCCCGACACTTAGCAAATTATAACCCAGATCAGGTGCATATTGAACATCATACAATGTCTTAAACCAGCCACCTGCAACTTCAAGACTTATAGCCCCTTTTCCTTCAACTTTAATTTTCTTACCATTTCCCATCCTCACAGCTAGAGTATTAGTTTTATCTAGTTTCTTAAATAATGATTACTGACCTGTCATATGGTTTGAGCAACCACTATCAAGAAACCAGATGTGAGAAGGATTGATACCACCTTTGGTTGTCACCAAAGTTACATCTTCATCATCATGCATAGTCACGAACACTTGGCCTTCATCATCATCATCATCTCCTATCATAGGAGATGCATGTGGTTCACTCAAGCAATCTCTACTGAGATGGCCAAATTTGTTGCAGTTATAACATTGAGCACCTGCCTTGCCTCGTCCATTTGTTCTTCCTCTACCACGACGTCTACTTCTTGGAGATCCTCTTCCTCTTCCTTTCATAAACAAGCCGGTATCTTCTTCTTTGGCTCGTAAGACTTGCTCCTCAGCAACATTTTCATTTCCTCTATTGACTCTTGCTTCATGTGACTGCAATGACCCCATCAATTGATCAAAAGTTAACACACTTAGATCTTTTGATTCTTCAATGGCAGCCACAATGTGATCCCATTTGATAGGCAAACTTCTCAATACTTTCTCCATAACTTTCTGATCAGACACAGTTTCACCATAAGCCCTTTGTTGATTAACACTCTTCATTACTTTTGACAGGAAATCTCCCACTGGTTCCCCTTCTTTCATATGTATGGTTTCAAAATCTCTACGCAGACCTTGTAACTTCACCATTTGAACCTTTGTGTCTTCATACTCGTTTTGCAAGAGAGCCCATGCCTGTTTGGATGTTGTTGCACCTGCAATACGAGAAAATAATTCATCATGGACACCAGATTGAATAAGGGAAAGTGCACGAGCATTTTTTCTCTTGTGATCTCGAAGTCTAGTTCGATCAGCATCTACGTCCAATAATAGATAGATTGCACATACTAGTTTACGCTTGTGTCTATGAATAGTACTTAACTCGTCACTCGATTTTGTGCTTGGGCATAGCATGCCCAGACAATATGTTGCTAGACCTACGTCCATTAAATTATTTAATATTTTTAACATAATTATACGAGCAGTCTCTACTCAAAGTGACTTCAACTAGGGCAATGGCATTCTTAGACATACGATCAATTGAACGAGGCCCCAATTGGTAGCAGGATGTTTGTCTCCATTTGATTGATAGCTGGTTAATTTCATGTTTTTAAACGTATTCTTTTGGGCTATCATTAGCTTTATTATCTTCTACTGGTTTTGGAAAATTCCAGGAACACAGGGTGATCTTGGGTGTTGCGGACTAGGATGTTTGGTTGACATGTCACCTAGCCATGATGAAATGAAATATAGACTTCGTTTTTTTGGATGCTCTTTTAGGTTGTTATGGATATGTGCAATGACTATGAAACCACAATTGGGACTTTAAAGGGGGAGTTGATCCACATACCACAACTTTCAAAGAGTTCTCATCATGGGTGGATGATCAGTTCCAACTTCCGCCATCAAATACCCAATCAGAATTTAAATATTCATCAGAGGAGCCAACAAACAAAATGGGGGACAAAATCTCCACCTCGTGTTGCAATGTATTGTACAGGTGGTATACCACTGTGAAAAAGCCTCAAGGGTTTGAAGAGGTAAGTGTTGCTTACATTTTTAACTCTAAAGTTAACCTTAAATTTGGTTGATCAAGGTTTTGTTTTGTCGAAAAAATCTATAAAATATATTAAAACAAAACAAGTTTATGCCACTTGTATGCTTCTTATACCGATTTTAGTTTCACCCGGATTTCAATCACAAAACAAAATCCTTTCCATATTCTTCAAAATCTTTTTCTTTCAATAATGTCCTCAGTTCTCCGGATCTGAAACCGAAAGATGCATCATCGGTTTAGCTCCATCACGGCATACCTTCTCGTGGCCATCACCGCATCATTCAGGCCGCGACCATCACTACTGTTTGATTCGTTTCCGTTTGACCATTCGAAGCTCTAGTTGTTGGGGTTCGGTCAACTCCGTTTGGCGATCAAGGTACCCGATTCGAAATTTAGATAGTTTTGGTTCTAAAGGTTATTTATGACGAGGACGATCACGAAATTCTGATATAATCATAAAGTTATGTTCAGTTCGTTGCAATATGTTTCAAGTTGGAGTTTTAAAAGTTAGCTATTGTGGCACATGCACATGCAAATGAAATGGTCACATGTCAATCAAGATTCTAATTAAATGGATAGGCAAGTTAAAAACTAGTAGCACCATAAAAGATTTAAATTTTGTAATATTAGTTTATTCGTTGACAGGAAGGATTTTGTAATAGTTTTGATTTCTGAAGTCATAATCATATTTACCATTAGTGTCTAAATTGTTATAGGTGTTGTTAATTATAAAAAGAAAACTTTAGACAGTAGGGGACGGGGGTCGAAAGAGTTAAATAGTATTTCAAGAAGTTTCGAAATTTGATATAGTAATGGTTATTTAAATTATAACAGTAGCATCCACTAGCTTGGTATTAAACCAGGAACTACATTAATGTTTTTCTTTAATCAATAATTACTCGTTGACTTAAATTACTGAAATGGTTCTTATATAGGTTAATAATAGACTGAAGACTTTTATTATAAATTTCTGGATGTTAACTTTCTAACTAGGATATAAATTAACCCAAACTGAGTAATATTAATAGTAACAGATTGCATAATCACTACAAGTTTTGTCGCTGGGAACCGATAAATCTGCAAATCGGATATTGTTTAAAGTTCGTAAAGCGACCTGACTATAATAAAATGTAGGCCCTCGTACTATTTGAGGACGACCCGATTTTGTTTTGCTTGTCTAAATTAAGGTACAAATTCTTTTCCTTGATATCATCGTTTTTTTGTTCAAATCCGTTACTTTATAGTACGGATGTTTTCGTCAATAGTTTCTGTTTCGTATTGTTATATGACCAGTATATATCGTAGCATGCAATAGACCTTATACCTTGTGCTTATTATTGCATGTTCCTTTTAGACTTATATCAAGATACTTTTATTTCTGATACGCTTTGTACTCTGTCACCCGAGCAATTATATGTTTAGACTTGTCGTTGGGGCGTCAACAACATGGCGCTCATCGTGACGGTGCGTAACTAAAGTTCACAACGTCTCTAGTTTATGCTTGTGTAGCACCTGGCCCCTAAAGGCAAATAGATCGATCTTAACTCTAACTCCTGACTCATGTTGGGATGGAATAATGTGTGTACGCCTACATGCACCGTCTCGGTGCATAGACTATAGCTATGTACCCCTCTGTTTAAGCTCGTGGGTGCTTCTATATTACGTGACTTGTTTTATTGTTATTTGTTGTCACGTGTGTCTTGTCTCTGTTATGATATGTTTATATGCATCTGATTATGTTCAGTATCTGTTACATGTTCAGTATAAGTTTTGGGATTCAAGTTATACAAGTATCTGTTTAAGTGCCATCTTTAGGATTTGTTTAGTTTCAGTATCGATTCGTTATGCTTCCGTATGCTTGTCTTACTTTTACTGTTGATTTCTCTGTTACTGAGTAACTTTTTTGGCTTAGCCGTAGTTTCTTTTGGTGTTTGTCTTATGTGTTTACAGGTAATCAGGGGAATCGGGGATGAGTGAGAGGATTATGAAGTTCAAGTTTTTAAAGATTTTCGTTTTCTTTTTTATTTCAGTAGTTGAATAATATAAGACTTAGGGGCTGTTTGGTACTTCTGAATGGTTAAGTCCTGAATCATTAAGTACTGAACCAGTAAGAGGTTTGAACCATTAAAAGGAAGTATAATACTTAACCGTTCAGAGGCAAATGTCTGACCAATTCAGATTAGAGGTCTAAACCATTCAGACTCAGTATAAATCTTAACCATTCAGAGGCAAATGTCTGAACCATTCAGACATCAGCTTGCGAAACAAACAGTCTGAATCATTAAGTGCTGAACCAGTAAGAGGTCAGAACCATTAAGAGCCTCATTAAGAGGTAAACAAACAGCCCCTTAGGCTTTCTGGTTGATTTGGAGACTTTTGTTCTTGGATTTTATCTTTTTTGGTTTTGATATCTGTAATAGTAATCTTGTTTGATTTTGATATCTGTAATAGTGACAGCCTGTTCCGGGTTAGGGTGTTACATTTCCGTTATCAATCTCTCATTTTTTTGTTTAGTTTATCATTATTTAAATCGAATAACTTATAAAATTAAGTTATGTGATATCTTTAATTGTGGTGTTTTCCTAATTAGGGCTTCCAATTGCATATGGAAGCTAATGGGTAACTTTAAGATTTCGATTTTTAGCCATGAACTTTTTTAAGTTTCTTTGATATAGGAGTTTTTGAGCGTCGCGGATTTGGAATTTGGTTATTATTGATACATTCGTTGCAATTAATAGTTACAGGATTTGGTGATGATCATAGAATATGTACTTAATTTTGTTTCGTTTGAGGTTTTTTTTTTGCAGTATTGGTTAGTGGATATATTAGTTGCAGTGTTCTTAAATTTGTTTCGTTTGAGGTTTTTCTTATGTGGTGGTCTTTAATTATGTATACAACTTCATTTGAATGTTTTATGTTTAACATTATTGTTAAATTGGGCAAATATTGTATGAGTTTGTAAAAACAAAGCAACCGTGTTTATGGTCGCTTTCTAAAAATATGTTTTTTACCCATTAGATTGCGAAAATTTATATATATTTTCCGTTTTGCTAATATTTTGAGTTATCTTCTGGCCTTCTGCCTACATTAGGAATTACTTGGTAATCCATCTAACCATTCACTGATCATCAATTCAATCAACAGCAACACCTACTTATTATCAAGTTAACCCAACCCACCATATAAACTTTACATATGATATTAAAAAAAATAATATCCTTGCTTATAATGTTTTGCGTTGGCTATTTAGTTAATAGTTATATATTTGTTATGTTAACGAGTTTGTCATCTTGGTTTTTAGTAGTCTTTTTTTTTTTGTAAATTTTGGCAGGTAGCTCTACATTTAGTGTTGATTGTTTGCCATGGCGGTCTAATGGACCGATCTGAGGCAAACGGCTTGGTCGCGTAACAGGCAAAAAGGACAAGTTCTTATAGAGGTATTAACTGTATTAAAAATTTTATTTATCATGCTTATGTTACTTTTTTTGGCGGTTATTGGATGTTCTTTACTTGAAAGTTTAATGAGCATATATAATTGATGCAAAGATTGATTTCTGTCAATCCAAACTCGAATCACTTCAAATGGACTAAAGGGCAGGTATATGTATATGTGATACATGTAAATAGAGGGGACTGAGGAAAATATATTTGAAGGTGTGGGATGATGCTGGGCGTGGCCGATGAAGTTGCCAGATGTAAAAACACATATGTAAAAGATTCAATATTTTTGAAGTTATTTTTTACTAATACAAACATGCAGGTAATGTCGACATTTGAAATGATAGTAATTACCAGCATCTTGATTTATGTATCTGTTTATATGTGTAGAGGAGATGGATATGTGGGTTGATTATTAGATCGATCCGTCCAAAGTCCAAATCGAAACAACCTAGCAGATTCCGTATCGGTACAATACGGTTCAAAAGCATTTGATCAACAATTGTAAGTTTTTATTTTATTACCATTAATGTTGATCTGAATACATATGACTTATGAATTATAATTAAAATAGTTTACATGAACTTGAAATGAGGTAGAGAATTGTTATTGTTGCTTTGATTGCATGTTCTGAAGCAACATTTGGGAATGTACACATCATTCATGTTTACATGCAATAGTTGTTTTTAAGGTTGATTATGATTTTGCAGTAGCTTCTCAATTATCAAAAGTTTTTCATTACTCTTAAGACTATTGTATATAGGTTTTAAATCTTACATCCAGATACCTTACTTATCATTCTCTCTAAACCTCAATATAATTGTAAACTATGCAGTTTTGGTGAACATTTTACTTTGTACGCGAGATGAAGATTGATGTATAAGTCTTCTAAACCGAATGTTACAGGTTTTAACACCGTCACCGTATCTATGTTTTGAATGCACAACGGAGTGTGGTGCTGATCGGATCCCCGCCAGATCTCTGCGGCAACGCGTGAGTTTTGGAGTTTGCAATGTTATCACATCAAGAATGATTCGGTTAAGCGCGCAACAACGCGGTGCTGTGTATAAAGGTGGTATGTGTTTTGAATAGACAAATAAAAATAACAATAGTGCTAATCTTTAGAAAAAAAAACTTATGGTTACATGTTCAATAAACAATTACTATTTGATGTTTAATTTTATTAGAATAATATAATTTGGTCATTGTTTCAGATTATGAGCTCTTTGAGATGTTTAAAGTGTTTTATTTTTCTACAACTACACTTTCATGATGACTTCAATTATGCGATATTTATAGGTCTAATGTTTTTTAGTTTCCATCACAATTGTTTCCATGATGTCATTCTACATGTTGTTACATGTTTTTTTTCACCATTTTATTCTTTTCTTATGCAGGCTTGTGCATCTATGGAGTAAAGTTAGTTACTAGAAGAGCTTGCAGATTTAGTAGGAACTCCGACCCGATAATTTATATTTTTTGCGTGTGTAGCTGGATCCCCAAGTAAAACCGATTAGTAGATTGATATGTATATTTCATTTATTTAGTCTCTCTTAACAGTACTATATACATCTAATATTAAAAGCTGATGCAATGTTGATACATTTATATATTTTGATACAAAATTATAATAAAAAACATTATTAATATTTACGTAGGTAATCAGTAATGGGACAGTTCTTTCATTTCAATTTTCATGCCAACACTGTAAACAATTTACTTTAAATAATCCGTGTAAACCAGCCAATATTGTATGATTAAGTTACATAATCTTTTAAAGATTTTTTAATCAAAAGACTATATTATTTGTTAAAGTTTTAGTTTTAATCATATATAATACATGTTGATTATAGAAATATGAGTTTTTTAAAAGTAAAAGTGTTTTGGGTCGGCCTGTATTAAAAAGTTAGTAGTTTTGACCCGTTATCGACCTGCCATTTTGATGCTATGTATCGAAATTTTGATGCACCATATTATCAACTTTGTCATCATGTGAGTCAAGGAGATCAACCATGTGAACATTTTGTTTTCTACTCTTAAATTTAGTTGAGAACTAGGTTGGTGGTATGAACGGCTAATCGGCTATGCGGACTGTCACACCCTGACCCGCAGCGGAAATGGTAGTCGGAGCATGATTGGTTTTTCATCAAAGCTCATGACATTTACTATAAAGTTTCATATTTATTTTTTCCAATTTAAAAGGATAAATTACAACAACCACGTATACATACAAACACAATATGTTTTAAACACAACATTCATGACTTCTTTATTTTTCTTTCAAGGCAATTTCCTATGTGTTCTTTGCTTCAACCTGTCCACCTGTATCATATGTAAAAATAGGGTTTTGGGTCAACAAAAGTTGGTGACTGAATCTTATTTAAACATTTGAGCAAATTAGTTATATTGGTTATTTAAATAAAAGTGTGCATAAACCAATTATGAGTAAACGCATATGAAAATCTAACCACAAACCACATATTATCAATCAATGTACACACAAGCATGACAAATGATGAACAATGAGATCAAGGCTCAATCAAACGGAGCTGATCTAATGAGGCACCTGATGCACCTGATGCTCAACTCATCTCCAACGAAGAACTGATGGGCCTGATGTGAATGATTGCACGCAACTGACAAAAATGTAAACACACAATATAATAAATAACATTTACATCACACGTTAGATCATATAATGGTAATAGCACAAGTGTTTGAATAAACGAAATATATAAAACGACACATGATACACCCCAAAACATGAATAAAAAGGGGGAATTTGTAAGACTTTACTCACAGTGGGTGCGTTTCTTTGGATTGACGATGAATGCGCACGAATTTGGATTTAACCACGAGAGAAACTAACCTAAATAATAACGTAATAATAATAAATAAATTTTATTTGAAATTAATATTTTCGATTAGTGCTCTTTATTAGATTTTTAGATTTATTTTTATGGTAATTAATGTAATTTTTAAACTTAAAAAAAATCTTATTTTTAAGCAATTTTAGATGGTTTTTAAATAATAATAATAAAGAAATAAATAAAATAAAAATTAAAACAATTTGACCTTGTCAGGTCTGATAAGCTGGTCTGACCGGTTTAATGTTTGAAATTGGCAGCGTGTGTGAGGTTCGAACTCGTGACCTGCCGTATACGTGCACGCAGCTCTACCAACTGAGCTACGTGTCTAACCCGAAATATCTTGATTTTAATTATATATATATATATATATATATATATATATATATATATATATATATATATATATATATATATATATATGATAAAAGTTGATTCAAAACACTGAATTGATGTGTGTATTCGTATGTTTCATTACAAAGAAGGGTATCCTATTTATACACAAAAAACGTAGTCTATTTATAGAAGACAGCAGCTGATTGCTAGCTGTCTTGACCGTTGCTATCGATTGCTGTTAATCTGCTGGAGATTGATTGCTGTTGATCTGCTGGAGATTTGCTGGATATGTGGCTGTTGATTAGCTGCCGCTTCCTTCAAGGTTAGACCTTCCTTTCTAACACTCCCCCTCAAGTTGAATAGTTGGATTTCCAAAATTCAACTTGCCCAAACAATCATTGAGAATTTTTCCGTTAACTGCTTTTGTTAGAATGTCAGCAAGCTGATCCTTTGATCGAACAAATGGTAATTCAATCGTACCATCTTCCAATTTTTCTTTGATGAAATTCCTATCAACTTCCACGTGTTTTGTTCGATCATGTTGAACTGGGTTTTCTGAAATCTGAATTGCAGCTTTATTATCACACATAATCTTACTTGTTTCTTTTGGCGGAAAACCAATCTCAGCTAAGAGTCTCCGCATCCACATGGCTTCTGTTAAACCTCGAGTTATGCCTCTAAATTCAGCTTCTGCACTTGAAAGAGCAACCACTTTTTGTTTTTTACTCCTCCAAGTGACAAGATTCCCACCAACTAGAGCGAAGTAGCCTGCTGTTGACCTCCGACTTCCCTTATCTCCTGCCCAGTCTGCATCAGTATAGACTTGAACATTTAGGTGTCCATGTGATTGAAACAGGACTCCATGACCTACTGTTCCTTTGAGATATCTAATGATTCTCCACACTGCTTCCATATGTGACTGTTGAGGTTGGTGCATGAACTGACTTACTACCCCTACAGCATAGGCGATGTCTGGACGAGTGTGTGAGAGATATATTAGTTTTCCCACCAGCCGTTGGTATCTTTCTTTATTTGCTAATTTTGCTCCTTCTTCCATGTAAAGTTTTTGGTTTACACTCATAGGAGTATCTGCCGGTTTGCAATCGATCATTCCAATTTCTGCCAACAGGTCTAAGACATACTTCTTTTGACTAATGAAGATTCCTTGTTTCGACCTTAGTACTTCAATACCGAGGAAATACTTAAGTCTGCCCAAATCTTTCATTTCAAATTCAGCAAACAAGTTTTCTTTGAGTTTTACCATTTCTTCTTTATCGTTCCCTGTAATGATCATATCATCTACATAGATAATTAGACAGGTTACGAATTTTCCTCTTTTTTTGAGAAACAAAGTATGATCAGCATTACTTTGTTTATATCCAAATTTTTTCATAGCTACCGTAAATCTGCCAAACCAGGCCCGGGGAGACTGCTTCAAACCATAAAGGGATTTCTTCAGACGGCAAACTTCTCCAGTTTTGAAATCTTTTGTGAATCCTGGAGGAGCTTCCATAAATACTTCTTCGTCTAGGTCCCCGTGTAAGAAGGCATTTTTTACATCAAACTGTTGAAGTGGCCATCCTTCATTTGCAGCTATCGAGAAAAGGACCCTGATTGTGTTCATTTTTGCAACCGGGGAGAATGTTTCAGCATAGTCAATCCCATGTGTCTGAGTATACCCCTTTGCTACCAGTCGGGCTTTATATCTTTCAATTTTACCATCTGGTTTATACTTAATCGTATAGACCCAACGACACCCCACGGATTTCTTTCCCAACGGAAGAGTACACTTTTCCCATGTATTGTTCTTGGTTAGGGCTTCCATTTCTGTGTTCATTGCTTCCTTCCAATGTTTAGATTTTAAGGCTTGATCCACGTTTGTAGGAGTTTCTTCGGAATAAACAGATGAGATAAATGCTTTGGCTTCCTTAGTGAAGTTTCCATCGGCCACACTAGCTATAGGATAACTAGATCTTCTTGGTTCTTTTTCAGGAGAATACCGTTTCGGAGGAACCCCTCTGTTTGTTCTAGGGGGTAACACATATCTAGATGGTGGTTCTTCTTGTCTGGATTCATCTGCCTGCAAATTTTCAGTTTGTTCTGTGGCAGTTTCATGGTTAGAAGTATTGGTGTCCTCAAAGTCATTAGAAACTTCAAAAATACCACCAGACTGAATAGGATGAGTATCACTTACCTCGGACACCAGGTTAGGAGGAACATTAGGACCGTCAGTGGCACTGAGATTGGGTTCTGGTGACTCTGTGGTTGGTGACTCTGTAGTTGGTACATAGGGAACATATTCCAACCAGCTTAGTGTGTCTAAACATTCCTTCTCCCCCTGACCACTGAGTTGGGAATTGTAGTAATACTCGGTTTCAAGGAAGTCACAGTTCATTGTGGTGAACATATGACGTGTTTTTGGATTATAACATCTGTATCCCTTTTGATTCATTCCATACCCGACAAAGACACATTTTACAGCACAAGGGTCAAGTTTGGTTCGATCTGATTTAGGTATGTGAACAAAGGAAGTACATCCAAAGATTCGTGGTTGAAGGGTGAGAACTGAGGGTAGTTTGAAGAATTTTGAAAGGGTGTGTAACGGAGTGTTAAGCTTTAGGATTTTTGTTGGGAGTCGGTTGAGAAGATAGGTAGCAGTAGCAAGGGCTTCAGGCCAAAAGTATTTCGGGACCTGGGATTCAATCAGGAGGGCTCGTGTCATTTCTAGCAAAATGCGATTTTTCCTTTCGGCGACACCGTTTTGTTCTGGGGTGTTTGGGCATGTAGTTTGGTGGATTATTCCCTTGTCTTGGAAAAAGGATTTAAACAAGGTATTAACAAACTCACCGCCATTATCAGATCGGAATATTTGGATGTTTGTTTGAAATTGGGTTTGAATCATGGCGTAAAACATAGTGAATTTTTCAAATACTTCGGATTTGTTTTTCAAAAAATAAACCCAGGTCATTCGGGTACAATCATCAACGAACATCACAAAGTACCGAAGGTTTTGCCCCCCAAGAACTGGGGCAGGACCCCATACGTCAGAATGGATTAATGAAAATGGCAAAGCAGCCTTAGTGTTATTGGGTTTAAAAGTTTTTCTATGGCTTTTTGCTAAAACACATGTTTCACAATGTGACATAGAATTAACTGGAAATAGTTTCGGAAATAAAATATGCGAATAACTTGCAGAAGGATGACCTAATCTTCGGTGCCATAGCCAAGCTTCCCGGTTCCGATGTCCCATGAGTCAGCATCACAGCACCACTTTGAGTCACCTCATCCACATAGTACAACCCTTGATTTTCAGTGCCACGCCCAATGATCACTCCCGTCCTGATATCCTGTAAAATACAAAACGTAGGGTACATTAGGACAATACAGTTGAGTTCCTTCGTGACATGGCTGATGGAAAGCAGCTTATGTGATAACGAAGGAACATAAAGGCAATTAGAGATTTTTATTGTGGGTGAAATCTCAATAGTTCCTCCCGATTTTACATCCATTATTCCTCCGTTTGCCGTTTGAATATGTGTTTTTTCTGGTTTGGTTGTTGAAATAATATCCGATAGCTCATAAGTCATCGTATCGGTTGCGCCACAATCAAAAATCCATAGTTTTTGGTTTTGATGTTCGTGGGCCATATTGGCTTCTCCCTTATTTCCAGGGACTATATGTGTATTTTTTGTTTTTAAAACCGACCGAGGGACTATAAGTGTATGTGTTCGTGTATCTTCTTCTTCTTCACTTATGAAAGACTTAGGGTTTGAGGGTTGCGCCCCAAACCCTTTACCTGTTGTTTCTTCTGCTTTGGCCACTCCGCCGAAGCCCGATCTGTTCCGGTTTTCATCTTTGGGAGCGTCTCGGTTACTGGCGCTGGATGACTTTCCTTTTTCTGTAGTCTTTGTGCCTTTCTTCTGACCATCAGACCACCATTCCGGATATCCGACGAGTTTGAAACACTGTTCCCTGGTATGTTTCATCATCCCGCAATGATCACACTTGAGGTGAGATTTGTCGTCTTTACTTGTTCCGATTCTTTTCTCACCGGCTCGTCGGTAACCCTTTGACGCAAGCCCTAGTCCGTCAATTTCAGAGGCCATTAGACCCACTGTGATACCCTGTGTGTCATTGAGAGGTGTTCCCAGAATATTCTGGTGAGCGGCCTCCTTGCGGACAGTAGAGTATGCAGTTTCTACGGTTGGAAGGGGCTCTAACCGGAGTATTTCCCTTTTTATAGGATCATATTTCCGGTTGAGAGCGTTTAGAAACTGGAACAGTTTCTGTTCCGACCTGATTTTGTGATACACTTGGATATCGGCTGGGCAGGTCATAGGGTTTGGGTCAATCCGATCAATTTCTCCCCATACTCCTTGGAGTATAATCCACAATTCTTCTAGGGAGAGATTGTTCTGTTTGATTTCATTCGCCTTGACATGTAGGTTGAAAGTTTGGAGCTTGTCACGCCCACTGCTATATGTTATAGCTAGGGCATCCCACAGCGATTTTGCTGTTGGGAATTCGGTTAGATTGCTGGCAAGGGTTGGTTCGATGTTCTGTATGAGCCATGAGAAGACGACTAGGTCGTCTTGTTCCCATTGCTCATATTGCTCGCTGGTTTGGTTTGGTGGATTGGTTGATAGATGATTTAGAAAGGTTTTTGATTTACCGCCTATGGCTACCCTCATCATCCGGGTCCATAAGGCGTAATTCTGACTATTGAGCTTGAGGTTTATTTGAAGGTTATCGGATAGTTTTGGGTTTCGGTTTTGTGGGTTAAGGCCATTCTTGAGCAGATTGGCGATTTGAATGGATAAATCTTCTCCCAAGTTACCGGCTTCGGCCATGGCAGCTTGGTTGAGAGGATGATTCGGTTTTGGGTGAGCAAGGTAGATGATGAACAGGTCAAGAACGACACTGCTCTGATACCATGATAAAAGTTGATTCAAAACACTGAATTGATGTGTGTATTCGTATGTTTCATTACAAAGAAGGGTATCCTATTTATACACAAAAAACGTAGTCTATTTATAGAAGACAGCAGCTGATTGCTAGCTGTCTTGACCGTTGCTGTCGATTGCTGTTAATCTGCTGGAGATTGATTGCTGTTGATCTGCTGGAGATTTGCTGGATATGTGGCTGTTGATTAGCTGCCGCTTCCTTCAAGGTTAGACCTTCCTTTCTAACAATATATACACACACTAACTGAGTTAAATCATAAATTCATTTAATTAAAAAGGTTTTGTAAACGGTCGAACCAGTGACAGAGGCCGGATCGAACTCGGGTCTCTTCTATCATGTGCACACAGCCCAACCAGTTGGGATGTGTGTTTAACCCATTGAATATTGGTTTTTAATTAAATTTATACACTTGCTGAATACTGTTATATATAAGTAATAAAAATGTTGGGTTTAATTAAGGAAATCGGACCGTAGAGACTCGAACCCGGGACACTTTGTTTAAGATGCACACAGTCCACCACTGGATGTGTGTCTAACCCGATTAAAAACCCATTTTTATTTTTATTTATATATTAACAAGACTTCATCTTCTTCATAAACAAAACCCAGAATCATCATAACCGACTGTTAATCCATTTATATAGATTGGATTAACTAATTTATTATAATATATCACGAATCAAATGATAATAAAAGCAAATTAAGTATTTGTACCGAATTTAACAGTTCTCCGGTTTTATTCCGGCGATGCACAGTTTTCCGGCGATGCACGGTTACTTGGCGAGAAGCAAAATTGAGAGTGTGGAGGTTCTTTCGAGAGTTTTAGAGAGATGAGAGGATGTGAGCGAGTTCATCTGAGGTGCAAGGATCCCTATTTATAGGTGAAAGAAGGTGGGTTTCGGTTTCGAAGCTTCCGGTCAAACCATTAAAATCTCCTCGTGTTACATAACGGTTTTGACCTAATGATTGCACTTAACTCACAAATTTGAAACTGTTTTCGTGGTTTAAATCGAACATAAAAAGGAGAATTGATGATGATTTTGGAGGTTACAGTTTTTGAATTTTTTTAGCTAATTCTCTTTATTTATATATATGTATATATATATATTTATTATTTTTTATAGATCTTAATTAATTATTTATTAACTATAAAAATAAATTTAAATAACACAACTAAATGTGCAACGAACTTCAAATAAATACCTGATTTTTAAACGGAGCGGGCTTTGAAACCCGTTTTACATGAATGTTACACGGACTGGATACTTATGATACATCGACAAGTACATCAATAATGCGTAATAAATAAGGTAAATTTGCTACCACTTTCTGTTCTATTAAAAAAACTTGTTATTTGTTTTCAAAAGACATTTACTTAAAGTAGATCCGTACAAGGTAAACTTTTACAAACACGACCCTTAATGTTTATCTAATTCAGTCATGTCTTTCGACTTTCGCGTGCCTGAGATTTTGATAAGTTTGTAGGGTGCATCCGACACTTCCCAACCCATATTATAACTTAACGAAAATCCATTGGGTCTCACTATGAATCTCAGTTATAGTAATATAGATGATAATACTAAAATCACCAACAATAACCATAGTTGGATTTAATCCAAATGCCATTATTTTGGCCAAAGTAAGATAGGAAAGAGACTTAAAACCATCTTTTTATACATGGTTTATTTGTTATATACGGGTCAATTTTAAATCATTTTATAGTACAATATATTTCATATCATGAAGAATCTTTGGACTCTTCAATATATTTCATATCATTATTGACTCGATGTGATCTAACTGGTTTTGCAAACTAATTAATAAACATGATCCATAACCTTTTGGTTTATGATCAATATGTATTACTTGCGTTTATGCTAATTCAAGACATAAGAGATGCAAGAACAATATATCATCATTTCAAACTATCATGTTATATCACTTTTTATCTTTTTACATTTTGTTTTCATATAATCACTCCCATAATTTGCCACTTCTAGTGTTCAATTTCATTATTACCATTATTACAATTATGACAGTTTTACTATTAACTTGGCTATCATAACATATAACATGGTCAATTTCAACCTGGCTATCATAGCACTTCTGATAGCACTTCTGATGATCAATCTGATTATTAACATGATCATCATTATAAATTTCTCAATTATGTCCATGATCACGACATTTATAATGATTGTTATATAATCACATTCACTTTATAACTACAACAAGCTTCATAGTTTTTCATTATTTTCTTGATCACATGGATAAAATCATTTCAATCTTTTCAAAATCTCTTAATTATATTGCTACTTTAAGAGTATATCGCACGTGTGATAAATGAAATTTTTTTAACCAGTTTTCTACATAAATAATGTTCTCTTCACGTAAATGAATTGAGAAGTAATAACACATATGAGTTATATAATTTATCGGTCTAAAATCTTGTGACCTTTATAACTTGATAATGAGATTTGAAAAGTATGACACTTTATGTGTTATATCTAAGTATACTTATACACTTTTATGAAAGTGATAGCAAATCATAACTTTAGTTTAAATATTCTATTCAATACTGTCTATATGTAATAATGATAGCCTACAAAATACAAGACATATCGTGATAGAGGATAGATCATAAGTAAACTAGTTTAAATGAAAAAACCAAAAACTAACTAAAAAAAGTCTAAAAATCATATCAATTTTTTTGAATTTTTTTAATAATTCGCTATATATAATATATAAAAAACTTTTTTTTTCAAAAAAAAAGTTGCACTGCACATGTGCATTAATATGAAAAAGCCTAAACCACCTAACCCACCCCCACGGACACCCCAAAAACCTAAACCCCCCACCCCCGCCCCCAAAAAGCCTAAACCCCCACCCCCAAAAAACCTAAACCCCCCCACTCGCACCCTCCAAACACCTAAACACCCCCTCCCCCCACACCCAAAAACCTAATCCTAATCCTAAACCCCCAAAAAACCTAACTCTAAAAACTAAACTAAAATTAAAAGCTAAATCTAAGCATATAATGCACATGTGCAGCACATATATATAATACACTTGTGTAGTACATATATAATGCACATGTACAACAGAAGTTTTTTTTTTGTTTTGAAAAAAAGTTTTTTTATACCAAAAAAGTAGCGATTTTTATAAAAAAAATATAATTTTTGTATTTTTTTAGTTAGTTTTTTAGTTTTCTCATTTATATATAGTTTTATCATGACACTCTCCCTATCGTGATATCAAACTATAACATAAACGACATTATAACATGTCAACATAAGAGTTATATTCAATATCTTAATATCATTAGTAAAATTGTAATAATGATAATCTTGCGATGAACACATTATACATGATTTAGTTGATAAGTCTTTCGTATCCAAAATAAGAGTACTTTATTACGAATTAAATGAATACTTATTATCACAAATATCCAGTATTTATAAACTTTTAAAATTGATCACAACAACACTTCAAAATATGTGAATGTTTCCTATATGTTTCTTACCTTATTTAAAAACAATTCCTTCCAGAAGTTTTGCTTAAATATATTATTTATTTAGCCTTAGAATTTTCGATTATACGAACCCAGATTTTGGCAACTAAACCCACGCCAAGTCTGGGCACAACCTACCATATGGTGGCTGAGGACGATAGGCAAAGATCCATCACTGATTTGAAGAAAACAACTCATGATTCCACTGCTTGTCAAGCCTTTCTCCTGACTCGACGTGAAGGAAACCAAAGTCAGAAACGTGTACAAAAGACTAACAAAACAACTCCTAACAACAAAAACGCATCACAAAAAAGGAACATTGCTTCAAGGTTATTGGGTACCTAGAGTGGTGTCTAGAAAAAGTCCAGAAAGAAAACAATAAGCCAAGGGTAGCCTTGGCTGATGTCGGACCGAGTCCTATACCCAGATTGTTTGAAGAGCAGCACCAAAGTTTTGTAAAACTTTTTGCAGGAAAGAAGGTTGACTTTAGTGATGAAACAACACTACAGGTTGCAACCATGGTAGGTAGAGAAGAGTCTGATGAAGAATGGGTTGTCCTAAAGATTTATGACCTTGAGCAAAGAAAATTAGTAGTAACGCGTGATGTTGTTTTTGCTGAAAATGTGTTCACTTTAGCAAAAATTGAGCTTGAAAACAAGATTCCAAAACCCAAAATTTTGTGTACCCAATAGTAGAAAGTCCATCATACGAATGTAATGGGAAAAAGGGGAGAACATCCAGATGCAAATGAAACTGACGGTGAAGATCAAGGGCATAATGGAGAAAACTATTGTGAAAACATTGCCATGGAAGGAGAATATGAACACACCCATACTACACAAGACCCTTCCATACAAACGCAACCTGTTATTGAACAAGAAAGAAGAAGCGGGTCTCAACCTTCATATTTAGAGGATGATCATGTTAAGCTTCTTCCTTCAATCGATGCTATCAGAGGTCCTCCACGGTACACCCTTTAGCCCATTATATTTCATATGATAATTTTTCTAAATCTTATAATGCTTTTTTAACGACCATCAATTCTCATGGTGAGCCAAAGAATTTTTATCATGCATCATAGGATGAGAACCAGAGGCAAACAAAGAAGAATGATACAAGCCTTAGAGGAAAATTGACATTTCTTACTATGTGAATGTTCTTAGCCAGTTTGTTGCTGACCCAAGACAAAACACATAGATGTTGCTATTAGGGTGCTTTGATATTTGAAGGCCACATCGAACCAAAGGGTCCGTTTACCGAAATAAGGAGGAACGGATAGTCACTTATTGTGACTCAGATTGGTTGAGGTGTCCTTATACCAGGCGATCTAGAATGGGGTACTTACTTCTCTTGGGTGGTGCTCTAGTCTCTTGGAAATCCAAAAAGCAGACTATTATTTCACGATCCTCAGCCGAAGTAGAATATCGAGCAATGGCAATGACAGTTAGTGAAATTATTTAGGTTTAGTGGTTACTTTCTAAGCTAGAGACTTCTATTGTTGGCCCAACACATTTATTTTGTGACAATCAAGCTGCCATGCACATACCAAATAATCTAGTTTTTATGAGAGAATGAAGCATTTTGAGATGGATTGTTACTTTGTTCGTAAATGTGCTGATTCAAAGGAAGTACAACCAGTGTATTTTGATTCTAAATGTCAAATTGCAGGTTTGTTCACTAAGCCACTTGGCTCACAATACTTGAGGACCTTCCTGTGCAAGTTGGGCGTTTGTGACTTATATGCCCTAACTTGAGGGGGTTACATGGATTTTAAATTGTTCCTCTTTCCTTATTGTTGTATTATTTATTTAGCCTTAATTGTTATTTCCTTTTTTTACTTGAAATCAACACTGTATAAATATTCGTTTGCTGATTAATAAAAATTTTAGTCTCTATACCAATTTTTTCTAAAAAAACCCTTAATTGTATGCTGTTAATAAAATGAATCAAGCATATCTTCAAACTTAAACTAATTATTAGTTATTTTTAAGCCCTTTACTTTATACCTCAATTTTCAGCTTCGGACATTTGAATTCACGCTATAATCATCCATAACCAAGTTTGGAACTTGCATACATTGAATTCACGCTATAATTGTCCATAACCAAGTTTGGAACTTGCATATTTCGTCTTAGAAACTACATAATCGAGCTTGAACATCTTAGCCTAATCATATGCAAATGGAACCAACCAAAAAGTAATAATAAAATACATTGGACGATTTATTGTACTTAACCAAGTATGACCAATAACCGATGATTAATCGACTCATGCTTGACTCGCAACAGTTATGGTTATGATTAAGCAATCTTTCATAATCGACACATTATAGTTAACCTCTATAATCAAACGTAACCGACTTTGCACACCCCAAAAAAATTTAATTTTGTTGTCGAGTTAATTTAACTATTAAAATTGGGTGAGAGAATACTGTTGTACCAAATAAATGGTGTATTGGTATTATACCATATTTGATGTATCCGAGATGAATTTTGATGCTGAATCTAGTATTTTGATACATGGGTTTGTGTAGTTATGATTCAAGTTATCAACGTCGTGCATGTAGAGTATGGAAAAATGTAACCATCATAGCCCCAATTCATTAAATATCCAATAGCCCCAACTCATTAAATTTGTGTCCTTAGTTTTCATACTATTTCACATGTTTAAGTATATTTTTTATTTATAGATTTACTTTCTAATTTCAAAACTTATACCATAAAGAGTCACTAAAACTTATAGTCATGTGTCTATGTGTATCAAATATCTATGTCTATTAAATATTTTGTTAGCTTGGTTAGAACTCCATATGTATTTCCATATCTATGACAATCAATCAATCCATTTGACAAGAGTTTTATTTCAAACTAAAACCGATTTGCAAGGCAGTTCTATAACATCGAAAATGAGATTTTCCATTTCAGAATAGTTTTAGTTCAAACATATATTTTAACATCTAGCTTTAAGTGACTATAGAAAAAAAAATCCTACATACTCACTTGCTCACACTATCTAGATAGAAACTTAAAGAATTATGTGTTCAAAGTTCAAGATAATCAAGTCGATGACATGTTTGGCCAATCGTCGTCTAAGTTACCTTGGTCACTTATGTGCTTAAGATCATTAGTAATCAGGTGACCTATGCTTAATTGACATATCTTGTGGCATGTGAAATTCATGCGGACCTTGCATGCATAAGTTAATTTGTATTGTACACAAATACACGGTAAAATTTCTTACATATTTGATGCATTTACCATTGTGTATACTTGATGCATCTTTTAAGGGGGGACCAATAATCAAAGGGGAGCGATAAGAACACCCTTTTTGCTTTGAAAAAATAGTGAGAAATGTTGATTATGCAACATGTTAACATGAACATTTGTTCTTAAAAGATGTGCTACATGTACGTTTTATCATCACTAGAAATGGGAGATTATTAGCGCTAGATGGTCATTGTTATAAATGCATCATTTTCTATGATAATAAAACTAAGAACATGTGATATGCATAATACAATGTAACTTACAAATGGTTTATAATATATCTCCAAGATTGTGTAAGCAAAAAGCCCACTGTTGATAGGTAGATCGACCGTGAATCGTCTAATCTCCTTTAAAGTACATAAGGTAAAGAAATGTCGTCCACGGCCGATGTTATGGTTTGACCATGCATAGACCTCCAAAGTTTAACTTAAACTAGTAATAGTCTCTCACGTGTTGCGGCGGAAATTTTGTTGCTATTGGTTCGACGGTATTTGTACGACACTGCCATCCGGTATAGCAAACGAAAGATAAATACTTAAAAATAAAGTCGTAATATGCCCAAAAGGATATTACACTTGTTTTACATCGTTCGAGAACTACAAAGACGAATATCGATAAGGGTTCGAATAGTACAGATAACGGTACCGATGTTCAGTAGAAATCAACGCGATAACAATATTGTTGGAAAAGTATCAGTTCAGTTCGTCACATTACCAATGTGACAGCACACTCCATCACGGGTACAATAACATGCTGCTTATAGCGTACGTTATAGAAAAGATACTTTATTGCGAATACAACTTCGTTTTCAATGAAATTACATTGAAAACAATAATAACAAATATTGTTACCGCTACCGAAGTTGTTTATTGGATGGTAGTCTTTCACGATAAACTAATAAATCAATTATATTTGACTTGTTCAATTTTGAACAAAACTTGTATCGAAAAGTAGATATATGATGTATTTCAAAACTCTATAAAAAATACGATTCTGGACTAATGTTGTTTCCTCATGGTAAAAAAGCAAAATACATTAACTTATATTTGACCTGTTAAAATATTTTTTTATTGAATCATTTCATATTACTTTATTATGGGACATCAAACGACGCGGTAATAAGCACCTAAAAATTTATGATTTACACCCAAAATCTCTTAATTAGACACGCCTAAGCGCATCATCATCAAGTCAAAAATGCAAACCAAACATGGATGTCAAATAGCAGAAATCATTCAACAACAAACAAACATAGGTTATTTAGAACCCATATAGAACACAGCCGGGGAGAGTAAAAAAACACAGTATGAAACGAACAACACCGTCAACACCGTGGGAGACGAACTTCCCAACAACACCTGTGATACATACCGACCCGTGGATGTAACCCGACCTACAATGATCCAAGTGCGCCAGCAACATTATAGATTGTTATTATAGGAAGAGCACCTTTGTTTTCAGTTTCCTTTTGTTTTCTTTAAATTGTAATCATTGGCATTTTGAAAGGAGAATAGAAAATTGTTGGAAATTATTCTCTCATTTCTCTCGTCTTGTTTTTGGAGCCTAATCCACTCTACAAGTATCTATCAAAAGACTAGCCATCTTGAATGGGCTTCTAACAACCTATTAACCTGTCATGTATGATTGATGGTAGCAAAGAAGAAACTAAATTTAGTGTAGGGTTTTGCATTTATGTAGAGACTGAATTTTGTGCTTTAAAAAAGAAAAACATGTGTTAACAAAAGACACGTGAGAGGCAGAAGTTTGCTTTTAAAAAGAGAAAACATGTGTTAAAAAAAAAGACACGTGAGAGGCAGAAGTTAATACGTGTGGCCCATGTGTCTTCCAATCATAAAAGAAACTATTCATGATCAGTAGAAAACATATATGTAGTAAATTAGTAATGACAATAACTACAACAATGTTCTACGGTGGATGTCATGATTGTATCATGTACCGCCTGTCCAATGGTTAGATATATTACAAGAATTGGAACAAAGTAGAAGACCCAAGGTTGATGCCACAGTTCGAAAGTGGATCGACCATTAAAAAAGAAGTAATTCAGAAAAACTTAAGTAAAAGAAATGAGGTTACTTGAATAAAGAAGTACATCAATTTAAATAGAAAAGTGAAAAGTCAAATCATACGTTGAAAACAAAATACTTATACCATTTGTAATGAATTCCTTATCTATTAAATATATTTTTAATAAAAATAATTATTTTTTCTCTCTACTTTTCAATTAAATAATATTTTTATATTATTTTTTTAACTTTTCTCTCTTTTTCACTCACAATCATTTATAAAAATATTAATAAATTTATAAGGTTTTCTCTCTTCATATTTTTTTCCTATATATTTACAGATTAACAGTAATTTTCTCATATATTTTCTCTCCTCCACCAACAACCAATCAAAAACACTAACAACCATTCCTTATAATATAACTAAACACCCTCACATATTTTTAAGCTTTTCAATGTGAATGCTCTTAGCAAACTATCTTTGATTCCTCTCTGCACTTTTCAAGATCAATCCCACTTAATTATAATAATTGGTTTTGTCAATGCTTAATCCGTGATGAAACACTTAAAATTAGATTTGGACTCATCAAAATGGATTTATTCTTGAGCGAAGAAGTGGACAAGGAGATCCACGGTTGATGCATAGTTCGAACTTGGTATCAACTAGTCCATTTTGCTCTCCTCTTGACTTTATTTAAAGAGCTTTCCATTGTACTCTTCGACCAACCATTGAAAAATTAAGAACTAAAAAGATATTGTGAAGAAACACCGGTTCTAATTTGCAGGGGATAGAATCTAAGATGGTAGTCTCAGCAGGTGATTAATACTTAAACTCTTCGTAGGTCAAACAACCGACGATATCTTGAGAGCTAATCTACAAAATAAAACCCCGTGAGCTCATTACGAGAAACACCTGACATCGCTGATTGGTTGCAAGTACTTGCCACATGTACTGGTTGTTTACCTCAATAGTTGTCATGGTGCGCATCCACGGGTAGACCCATGCAGGGAACTCTAAGCCAATTGAGTGTTTGTTATATGAATGTGTGTATCGTCCTATATGTTCATGGCCATGCACGCCATTTGGCACCATACCCCTTCATGTCCCCCAGTCCAGTGTTGCTTCCATGAGAGAGTATCAAGCGGGTAGAACTCTGGACTAGATGAATGCTTGTCCCTCTGTTCAAGTGTATATGTTTCGGCATATAGATGTTTAGGAGGTGCATTTGGGCGCATGCGGACCGAAATCGAGCATTCGTGTTGGAATGGCTATTATGGCGCGTGCGTACCGGAACAGAGCATGCGTGCTGGAATGAGCTATTTTGGTGCGTGTGTACCGGAATAGAACATACGCGTTGGAATGAGCAATATTAGCACATGTGTACCGGAATGGAGCATGCGTGCTGGTCTGAGCCATTTTGGCGCATGCGTATGGAATGGAGCATGCATGCTGTTATAGCTATCTCGGCGCATGTGTACCTGAGTAGGGAAGGTTGCAGATTTTCATACGTGCAAGTTGTGCTCGTGGTTGGTGAAGGCTGATGTGACAACTGATAAAAGGTGAGGTATGTATGTCGTTTAAAGAAGGAGTCACTGACACGACAGGTGATGACAACAGTCGCATCAGCATGCTTTTTATCTTCTACAGGCGCATGAGTAACACTCGCCCACAATTCTCGTCGATGTCGTTTCTCTCTCCTGACGTGTCTCCTCTTGATTGGGCCTTCACCCTCACTTGTAGGGCATGTTTACTCATCACATTAAATGCGATGGGTATACATAGGGGTTGGGAAACCCAAACAGCCATCCTTCCTTCTTCTTCTCCAACTTTCTCGAAAAAAAATGTTGAAGTTCTTCCTGATTTCTCCAGATTTTCAACCTTCTTGCTGGGATTTTTCTGTTCTTTTCAATTTCTTTACACCATGTCATATTCTAGTCTTTTGGAAGGTGGTGACCCAAAGAAAAGGAAGAAACTTCTCAGCCTGCAGATGCAGTTCCTGACTAGTTGGGGTGCAACCTTTCCGGCTCCTAGAAGTATAATAGTTGAATCGCCGGTTGGCATGATTATCTTATATGAGGACTTCTCAGGGAGGGAAATTTTTCGATTACCCATAACGAAGTTTGTTAGGAAGTCTGTAGAGCTATGGGATACATATCACCCAGGTCAATGTCGTGGGTGTGCCGTGCATCACCTAGTTTAAGTGTAAGTCAAATGTTCATGCAAGTAATCCTCAATTACAGGTCTCAACGAGAGTCAAACTCTGTGCTATCTCAAATGTTACTTGAAAAGAATGCTGGAACGTCAATTGAAAAGTTGGTGAGCTCGCAGGTTTAGATCAAAATAAAGTATGTTGTCAAGTCGAATCATATTCATTCAATTTATTAAATACAAGCACAAGTAGTGGGATGTAATTACCATGAACCCACAAACAAGCCTAGACGATTGATGTGCCTCGATTAATGCCAACCATGACACTAAATGAACAAAGACAAGAGATGAAGAGTGTCCACCTGAATGGTACTATTCGATATATGTCCACTAGCTCTAACCCATGAGTAAAATCATTGTGTAGGAACAGACAAAAGGACTCACGTACAAGAAAAGACAACTCACACAATTCACATTGGGGTTACAAATGTAATATAAAACATGTATGCCATGAAAAAGTCTAAAAAGGTTCACAACATAGTCAAAACATTTAACGTACTTTTCCCTTGGAAGGTAAATTAGAAAAAAGAGCTAGAAAGTCACTTGATAGTTGTGATTAAGCACATTCCACAAGCATTTTAAGTATGAAGTTAGTCCTACCTAAGTTCTACAAAATGCACACAAAAGTAGATTAAGAACTAACCCTAATTGAAAGTTGGGTTTAGATTTACAAGTGTTCCCATTAATCGAAGTCTTATTTCATACATCCAATTATGACTCAAGTAACAATTACAAACTTTTGTTTGGCTATATTATATAACACAGGTCTTATACTTATGTCACGTCTCAATAAGTCAAGGACCAACGACGATTTAACATTTAGGGTTTTAGATATAAGATTCTAAATTTTTATGTCACTTTGTGAGATTGTTTTATTAAGTTAGATGAACTTATTTAATTAGAGGACTTTTACCACATTTAAATACATGTTTTAACTTCATTTTAATATGGAGGTTACAATTTTTTAGGAAGTCTAAAGGTTCCATAATTAACGCACAAGTTAAAGTGTAACGTCAACAATTTTCTAGTGCGTTCAGTTTGTAATGGATGGTTGGAGGTCAAAACCTTAATGAAATTTAGTGAGACTAGTTGGGTTTAAAATCTAACTCATTAAACCTTATTTCAGAGAAAAAAATCACTCAATTTGGTTAAGAATTGAGTGAGTTATGACCTTTCAAAGCAAGCTTTAATTTTCTGTCAGAATCAATGTTTTTTTTTTAATACAACACATTTAGATCTTGATTTATCAAATGAGCTAGGTTTATCCCTCTTAACACCTTTATTTTTTTTATAAACCATTATATAATCCTTATAAATTATATGGAAAAAGTCTTGATATTTGTAACATCCATTTTATTACTTCTCTTTCAAAGAAGATGTTTTTAGATATTTCAATTATGAATTTTTCACATATGTAATAGATTTTAATGAAATATATAAGATGATGGTTTAGGGACTATGATGTCGTTTGAATTAGGTATATTAATTTTAGTAATATTGAGTACACTTAAGTGCTTTAACATAAAAACTTGAAAACATGATTATTTAGTTTTAAATTTATAAAAAATGCTTTTTATTTAAACTAAATACACACAAAGAGCAGAGAACTCATCACGTATGGTATAGCTTTAGATAAGAACCAAGTATCATCCAACGATATACGTTTCCTTTACTCAACCCTAATTATCATTTTAACCACCCTTATTCAAAGTTAGTCTAGTAGAATATAATAGTAATATATGACTCTTGAAATAGTCTTTTTTTAATAAATGTAGTTTCTTAATAAATATAGTTTATTTTATAAAATGAGGAAAATAATATTCTTTGATTTTATTTTTTATGAAAATATGAAGCTGCTCGTAGTCTGGTTACCAACATTCTCTCAACCTTGTCACAACATATCAATAGACTGGTTTGGAAATATGTTATAATAAGCCATCCCTAGCCTCTGGACTAGTAAATGATATGCCACAAGAAGATTGGTTTAAGGTCATCTTAGGTTTATTTATCTTTGTATAACTTAACGAATTAGTGTTTGTAATTCAAGCTTACAATAACGATAGGTTTATAGATCTTTAATTAATTACCAAAGCCATTTAGATATAATATTAATTAAGTTACCGAATAAGTAAATAGGTCCCATTTCACTGTTTATATTCTATTTCACCGAATTACCCTATTCCTCATTAGTTTACCTTCTTAACTTTACCCCAGTCGGATTTGGTGCATTACTAGAAGTATTCCTAAAGGATCTCGATTTAATATTAGAAGCCTTTTATTATCTCAAGATTTGGTTTGATACCAGAAGTATGTCATCCGAATCTAGTTGAATAACAGAAACTCTAGTAAGATTTGGTTCGATACAAGAAGCTTAAATCAGATCTAATTAAGATTACAAGAATCCGTATGAACACCTTAGTCAAGTTAAGTTAAGTTAAAATAATATAGTTAAACTAAGTGGTTAAGTTAATTTAGTTTCAAAGAGGTCATGCAATCTTGTCACAAAAGATAATAAACTAAGAATTAGTAAAAGATAAACACATTAAATATGATTAAAAAATACTATATTAATAAGATTAACTAATCCAAGAGTATGAGAAGAAATGGAGATTATAACCATATTGTAACACACGATATTTTCAGGTTAACAAAAACTTTGTTACCTCAAAAACTCAGTCATGCATTTCACTTGATTAAGTGTGTCGGCTATTGCACAAACACTCATGTAACGGTAATTAGGAGAATTACAAAATCATCACGAGTCTGTTTCCAAATGTTGGTGAACATTATAGCAACTTTTGTAACACACCGTTTTTCTACTTAATTAAATGAGAATATTTATTTATAAGTACATTATTATTGTTATTATTTATAAATAACGAGTTGCGCGTTGCGGCGGGATGTTGATTAAACTCATGTTGGATTTTAAACCCAAATCAACCCTCAAATTGCCACAGAGACACAACATGAATACAATTGGTATTTGTTCGACTTCTTATGGTACCGACACATGTTATGTTAAGAAAAAATTCCCCCACCCAAAACTCGAACCCAAGCCAACAACTAAATAGGGGGTGCCTCTTAGCACTATTTATCCGGTTCGGCTTGCATGTCTTAGAAATAAAAAAAACACAATGGATGTCACATGAAATCAATTATTCAGTTCGCACTATTTATCCGGCTCGGTTTGCATTTCTTACGAATATTTATATGAAGGTTTCAGAATATTTGACAAAACATAGAACTACAACATACATCCACGTAGACCATAACATGGTAAACCGACACGTTACAATAACTATCTTATTCAACATGAAACCCATCTTTTTACACATCAGTTGGTACCACAATAGAAAAAGATGATAAAACAGAATCAACAAAATAAACAAATCGGTGTAATCTAAAAACGGCGATCAAATCGGTGGTTATGGCTTCATGGTATGACCGGAGAAGCCTTCGAATCAGACGACGTTGCTTTTCCGAGTCGGATTCATGGCAGGTTATCGATTCGTCTGATTCTGATTATTGAAACTTCTCTTACGAAGTCATCACACGTCGTTCCGGGTGTCGATGATCTTTTTCAACATCCGTTTGGATCTCCCCGTCACGGTCGCATCGAAAGCCACCGGTAAATAATCCAAGATTTCAAACGAAGAACAATGTGAACATACAATCGTTTTTCATCTTTTTCTACGTTGAACAACCGAAACACATTCTACTTACATGCCACAGTGCACGTCAAATATGTTAACGGTTCCAAGATTTCGAAAGAAGAACAAATTGAATATAAAATCCCCTGTTTTGCAAATAAGTTGCAGACACAAACGGAAACAAAACTGATATCAAAGGTCTCTGATTCGTGATTCAGACAATCATTGTCGACTTCAAACAATCAGAAATTATCGATTACTTAAGCCGAGAAAAACGTCAGTAAGACATAATCAGAGATTACTAATTCCGGCAATCCAAATCACACACGATGAACCACGAAATCACCGATTAACGGTCTTTGATCCCGGTTTCTTACTCTTACACTGTTAAACAAATACAAAATCGTTGTTCTAAAATTATTAACTTCTTCTTTTCGGGTTGCGTCAACTCGAATGCCTTTATATGCGTATATTTTACCGACGTGCCTCTTCAAACCAGCACCACCGTCGGTTTGGTTATTTTCGAACGGTGCGTCAGGTGATCTAGTAACTTTAGTCACGAAGACTTTTTAATATTCTTGAAACGGTGGGAGTTGAATAAAGGGGTGTAAACAAATCTTTTAAAATAAAATGTTCGGGGTAACAAAAGGTATGTCTTTGAATAAAAGGGTGCATGTTGCTTTTTGTATAGATATATAATAATAATTCTTGATGATCGAAGAAAGCTTATAGTTTAGGCATGCATTAGGACTAATTTTATGCATATATTAACTATCTAATTCAAAACTATTAATATATTAGTAATTACGCATTTTACATTATTTAGTATATACAGAACAGTTCCTACACGCGCTCTAGACTAAGCTAATACGAGACTTACAATGCTAAATCACCAACTCTTTTAAACCCACTTAACCCTGCCTATATATTTATCTCAGTAATTTTACCATCATTATCATTGAAAACACTAGCCCCCATGATTATCTTCCTAAACAGACACACAAACACATCTGCATATGAGAGTTTGAGAGAGAGAGAGAGAGAATTGTGGGAGAGCCAGCTAGTCGTGGGCGACTTCTCACGACGGCGTAGCGTCAACTTTGGCCGTGAATCGTGAAGGGATCAACAACAATACTTCGATGGCAACGTTTTGACGGTATCAACAACTTTTCAGGCCGGGAGTGGCGGTGGTGGATGGTCGGTGTAGGGGTAGTTGTGGTGTGTAGGGTGGCAGAGATCCCTGGGAGCCGGGCGAAATATTGCATGCTATGTTGGGTTGTATCTATAACACCGTACTTTTGGATATAACACGTACCTTAAGGTGAGTTTCACTACCACTTTTACTTATACGTTTTCGGGGAGAAAACACGAACACTACTTAGATCATGTATTTCTTTTATATCACTTGTGTACTAAACAAACTTATTATCAAGAAAATCCTTACACAAAGAACCGTTAATATGGGATGGCGAGGTAATATTTGGTAGTACGACTGGCTTTGACAAACCTCACACTCTGCTGGGAGCCGGGCGTGAAACATTGACCTAACTCAAGTACCACGTTAGTGTTAGACGTGGTGGAAGGCACCAAAACACAACAGTCAACTTCAGTTTATTTGCTTATTAACTTGTAACAAGCTAGCTACCTAAGATATAACTGGAATATACATTATCTGCTACGCTTCCGTTACTGCTAAAACTTGTGAACTCACTAGCCTTGTGTTGACACTTTAAGCATGTTTGTCGTTAGGTCGCTAAGGTACACATCAAGACTAAGATGCATCATGGCGTCTCATTGGTTTCATCAAACATTTATACTCGGCTTTAACTACATTAGTTATTTTCTATTTTATAATTATTTACGCTTTCGCTACTTAAATATGTAAACAGTATTTCTCGTGAATGAGCAAACAGTGAAGTTTTTAAACTCATATAGTGGTTGTACAATATGACTAACGACTGTGATCCTAGTTTGTCACGCGGCTCGCGGTATAACCCTACAGGTGGAATTTGAGGGTGTGACAGATTGGTATCAAAGCCAACAGTTATAGTGAAATAGGTTTGCATTAGAAAGTAGACTTAGTCTATAGCCTTAGACACTGTATTTGTCATACACCAACACTCACACTCATACATGATATGCACATACAATCATAACTAATACGCATTCGTACATGGCATCCAAACATATATTGAAATTGCGGGCATGCCTACATCATCCAAACACACATTGAAATTGCGGGCATGTCGACATCATCCAAATTATCTAACTTGTTCAGCAGTTAGATACCAATCTTGTAACCCTTTTAGCGATTAGAGGAACTTGGGTGAGCATGCAAACCAAATTATCATTACGGGTGCACACGTAATAGTAATTTATGGTGCATGTCAATCCTTTTGAAACCTAGTGTGTGGATACATTGTCCTAATTTCTAGTTGCGTATTCAAGATTTCCACTGCCAGTGGAAGTTCTTGTAACCCTTTTAGCGATTAGTAGATATCATGAAACTTGTTCAGCAGTTGATAGACACCACTATCAGGTTGAAGATGTTTACGTACACGCTAAGCTATCATCAATGGAATCCATAATCTCTTTTAGAACGCATGTAAGAGTCTTAGTGAAAATAAGATTCTCATTGAAACTTTTCAATAAAACATTCTTGATTAAAACTCTGCTAGCATCTTAGGGTAAGCCCTTCAATATCAGTATATAAGCGGAATTTGAAGAAATTCCTCGTACACTAACACTTTATCCCTTATACTCAAATGTATATTCCCTTTGACCCTAATACTCTGTCCTATGGCTAATTCTTAATATAACTTGAATTACACCCCCAACATATCTAACTCTACAAACGAATTTCCTCAAAATGGTTCCATAGTTGACGAAGATACTAGTTAGTTAACACCCAGATGAATGCGATGACTCAAACAATTATCTTACCCTTATATTGTTGGAGTCGCGATAGCTAATTATTGTTGCCGACTTAGACAAAGCTATCATTCCATTGTCATGATGACACTACATCTTCAATTCTCCATACGAAAACTCCAATAAGATTGTGCTCTAGTTTAAAGAACTTGATAAACTCGTCTTTTGATCCTTGTAATGAAACCTCTTCGAGACGTATGTAAAGAACACGACCATACCATTTTGAACATGTTCTCGCGTCCTTGTAATGAAACCTCTTGGCGACGTATGCGCTGTTTTTTAATTCATACACACATTTTAGTTTAACCATTCAAACCTGGTTGCTTATAGGCTTGACTAATTACAAACTCATTTCCATTCATAGATCATAGTGAATTTATTCTTATTCGCATACGGGCAAGCTCGACAACTTTGATGAACGCTTCATTTAAACCTGAACATTACAAACTCGGTCAACCACCATTTTTATTATTTATTATTTTTTCTCTATATATTATTTATGGTGCCAACACCTTCAATGTAACGCTTCTATCGACTGGTAACATCATTTTGTTTCTATTTATACCATTTGCGTACGACCCACTACATCCCCTATATCTAATAAATCTTTACGGGTGATTATAAAACAATTAGGTATTACACTAAGCGAAACACATTGATGTTAGCCACGCTTTGGTATGTTCTTCACGTTTTATCCTGTTGTGCCGAAATGAATATCATAGTTCTTATCTAAGAATGTCATACGCTAAGTTCAAATCAAGTGTGAAAGCATAAAACAAAGTCTATGATTGATATCGACATCATAAATTCCATGGCTAGTCATTGTGAAACCTAAGTTGATTTTGCTTCTAGTAACAACAACCCTAGCCAAATCTTAACATTGTGCGTCTATAAATATCATGGTCTATCTCCAAATCTCTAATTTAAAGCTCAAAACCATAACAGTATTCATTCTACATGATAATGAGATTTATATTAAGTATTTTTTTTATGAAAATTCAAGCCCAACAGCCAGCACAATTTATGTTAAAATTGATGCCTCAACCTCTAATGTTGAAGACCCAAGATAACGACTATCACGATCGGATCCATTATTTTGTTTCCTTTCACATCTAAGCCGATAAATTTAAGCCTTACAAATTTAAACTTCACTTCCCATTACTACTCATTCGAATTTATTAATTCTTTTCCCATCAGTGAGCATTTGAAAAATCGTGTAGCGATTTGAATTTATTAATTTATCGGGCACTGGATTCTTTTTATCCTTTCGGTCTATCCTAGAAAAGTTGTAACAAGACGACACCATACTTGTTGTGATCAGTTTAATTAGACCAATAAATTCTCCCAACTACAACCAAAATACCATGATCAATATCAACCAAAATCTCCCTTCCCTCCGTATGAACGCGTCAAGACACTAATACTCTGAAATAAATGGCACAACACCTAACTTGAGTTTTCATCTAGTCCGTTGATAAATTTACCTGATTCACCTGTTCCAGGCAATTATTATTATTTCTTTTAGTAAGCCTTATGTACAATGGCATCATCACTGTTCTTTGGTGATGGTGATGATACTATTTCTAATATCTGGTAGCGGTATCACATAACATTGAATATCTTTGACACTTGTTTCGGTTACTTTCACTTTGGTTACTTTGAGTAAATCCTCTGTGGTGCTCCGAACACACATATAATCCTAAGATTTGAGTAATTTGGCCCTTATCAAATTATCTCAACAAAATTCTAATTCAACCTACATTGTCGACCCCATGACTCATGACACATGTCATTCGTGTCCATGAGAGCAACCCCAAAATGTATGGTAGACACATTTGCTTTGTGAAGTTTAACTATTGAATGATTGGGTCAGTCCATTTGAAATCCCTATGTACAAATTCATTTCAATGTATCACATTCTCTCCAAGCCATGGTACCTCTGCCTACTAAGTTCTTGACATTAGTGTCACTTCAACGATGATAACTATACCTGATTACCAGGTATGTTATGAATTTCATCTTATGCATGAAAGGAAACTGAACTACAAAGATTCAACATCATGGTACCATTTCGAAATTCGTGTCATTTCTTTACTTTCATGTATGCTTACATTGTAAGGGAATACCTTGAACCCATGATTGTCACACTTAAGTGCATCAACTCTTGCTGAAATCGATTTGTTGCTTTGACAATCGACTATTCTATACAACACATATACTTCCTCAATACTTGGTTAGATGAACACTTAATCTCATTTGTTATCAAATCTCGTCACAATCTTGTAGTTTGATTATATCTCACCTCGTTGTATTGTCATATGTCTTTACGCTCAAAACTGAACTTTCTACCATGGTCTTCAAATATCATAATCCAAATTTTGATGGACGAAATTTCTTCAAAAAACAGATGATGTGACAACCGAATTTTTTTTCTTAAACATTAGCAACACTGTCCAATCATTAGTGATACTAATCAATTTTCAAGATGAAAATTTTTTAACAAGGGGATGATGTGACACTCAATATTTCCAGGTTAACATGGTAAACAAAAAATCCATTATCTCAAACACCTAGTCATGCATTTCACTTAATTAAGCATGTCAGTTATTGTACAAGGGTGGTGGCTCGGTTCAAGGAGTCTCGAAGGTGTCAAGGGGGATGTCATTATGGTTTCGCTGAATAACGATAGTGACGACGACACTTCATGGTTTCAGACTGGGTGTAACCCCCTAGTCAACTTCCGGAGAGTTCTTTTCTTATACATCTTTCGTTTTAGTTCTGATCTGATGAATCGGGTAAGATCTTTGTATAAGTCTCTCAATTTCATGCCAAGTTCTTGCCAAATCGGTTAGATGTGGTAGCTTTGGAATAGATTTGAAAGTGGCGAGTTCGGGGGTGTATGTTGGTAACTGGGTCTAGCGTTTAAGGGTTGTTTGGAGCAAGTCAAAGCTGGTCAAATGTCGGGTCTCGGTCAACATAAGTCAAGACTGGTCAAAGCTCGAGTCGACGAGTCATATTCTAGTGGCACGCTTTTCGAGGAGGCCGTCTCGTGTTGGTGGGAACGATTCATATGAATAGGTAACGGCACGCACAAAGTCTATTCATGGAATTTTGTATATTGATATTTTGTACTATTAAACGTGTGGAAAACCAAGCATTAGAACCCGACCTAACTAGCAAAATTATTGAATTGTATTTATATATTATTTATGCACGGAACGTTCGAACATTTGGGTTGTAAGTAAATATATAATGTAGATTATGTTTTTATATATATACATATCAACTTGAACCGAGATATTTAACTTAACATTTGGACGATGAAATATACATATGGATACGATGATTTTGGTATGAAAATACATTGATATTACTTAGACACTTGTTTATTGGAATTTGTCGACAACTTGTATTGTCGGGAATATAATAAAGACAGAGAAAACTCTGCCCGTTATTCATAAAAATTTAAAATACGAAATAATCTTGTAAATTAATTATTAAATGTGGATTTTTAATTTAATTTAAGTCAGGCAATAAATGAAGTAAACATAATTACTTATGTTTATTTGGAGCTTTAAAAACAAATGAAGAAACGTAAGGATAAGGATACTACGAGTAATATTGCTTTAGATGGTATCTTATTAATCGAATGAATTGAATTGAAGTAAAATAAATATTGAGAATATATTTATTTTGAAGATTATGAACAAGATACTAGTATCTCCTTTGGTTTATCATTCGACTATGTGTAGTTACACTCAAATGTTATAAAGATATATATTTTTAGTATAAATTTATATATACGTATTCATACACATTAAATTCTATACGTATTTTCGTACTAATATGTGTATATGCTTGTACACGCCCAGAAGGGTATCTTAGCTTTTGGGGTAAAAACAATACTATCGAGTCGCACGTTTAGCTATTCGGTATAGCTCGATCACCTGTGAAACAACTTTACCCGAGTATTGGTTACTTATAACGTGCTAAAATTATGAAGGATGTCTGTCCGAAAATTGCATGTTATGCTAGTTCGTGTCTTTGGCACATAGTACTTTTGGATATAACACATACCCTAAGGTGAGTTTCACTACTACTTTTACTAATATGTTTTCTGGGAGAAAACACGAATACTACTTAGATAATGTATTTTTATACATCACTTGTGTACTAAAGACACTAATTATCATGAAAGTCCTTACACACCGAACCGTTAATGTTGGATGGCGAGGTAATATTTGGTAGTACTATTGGGTTTGACAAACCCCACAACGTGCTGGAAGTCGGGCGTGAAACATTGACCTAACTCAAGTACCACGTTCATGATAGACGTGGTGGAAGGAACCAAAACACAACAGTCAGCTTCGGTTCATTTTCTTAGTAACTTGTAACAGGCTAGCTATCTATGATATAATTGGAATGTACATTACCTGCTACGCTTCCATTATTGCTAAAACTTGTGAACTCACCAGTCTTGTGTTGACACTTTAAGCATGTTGTTCTCAAGTCGCTAAAGTAAACATCCGGACTAGGATGCATCATGGAGTCGCATCCGTTTCATCAAACATTTAGACTCAACTTTAACCACATTAGTTATTTTTTATTTTATAATTATTATTGTTTCCGCAACTCAAATATCTAAACAGTATTTTCTCATGAATGAACAAACTAGGAAATTTTTAAACTCATATAGTGGTCGTACAATATGACTAATGACTATGATCCTGGTTTGTCATGCGCCTCTAGGTAGAACTATGCAGGTGGAATTTGAGGATGTGACACATATGAAACACTTTTTACGAATGGCGATTACAACACTTCATGATCTTCAAGCTCTAGCTCAAGTGCACGTATGTGTGTAATAAAGTGTCCATCAATATGGATGATCAATGGTAGGTTGTTGGAATCCTAGCTTTGTAGAGTTCTCGGTCGGCATGAAGGCATTCTCTAAGGATCAACCTCTCACTTCCAAGCAAAGAGCACTTAGGAACCATCATCATCATGGCATACTTGATTATTGTTTAGCCAAGCTCCATGGATCATACACACTTTCTCCAAGGTACTAGAGCCTTCAAGGAAGAGAGAACAAGACCAAGAAGGCACAAGTCTATCAGCCATGGGGCTGTAGCAAACTAGGGAACATAGAGCAAGGAAGGGCATGCCTCAAATGGGTGAATGAGGCCTCTTTTTATAGGATACTCGAGGGCAGGTGAGCACGGGCATGCCACGGGTGGCACTGTCATAACGCAGTCGTGGTGTGAAGGCTCTTTGGGGTTGAAATCTCTATAAAATTGAGTGAAACTAGTGAGGAACTTTAACTAACTCACCAAAGTTTAATCCAAAAAAGAGTCATTTGATTAAGAAATAAGAGAGTTCTGACCTGTAAAAGTGAAGTATAAAATTAAGGCAGATTGTTACTATGAAATTTTGATAAGAAGAACAAGGTGAAGAAGGTTTGAGGGTATTCTTGCTTGAAAGAGAGAGAGAGAGTTTGATTAATTCAAAATCAAAGAAAACCTACATGTGTTAATAAGTCTAGAATAATGGGAGTAATGAAAAAGTCTATAACTTCCATAACCTTCAAAGTGATTTAACAGAGAAACTAAACTGATAAGGAGGAATGTTCCTTCCATTTTTTTAAGTTAATTGATATGCCACATTTTTATTTCATTTTGCTACACAACATAATAGATGCATGATATGTTTATCATAGTTGTTGTATTGTATAATTTAATTATTTAGGTGTGATATTATGAACTTTAGGTAAAGTTCTAATGTCTTGTGCGTCATAATTTTCCACTAATGCTTTACTGATATTAGCAATATTGTGTTTGTGTCATTTTAGTTTTTATATCACCGGTTTATGGACATGAAATTTACAAATGAAATTGTAAATTCCAGGGTTTCATTAAGAAAGTCTTATTATGTTTTTAATATAATAAAATTGAGAGTAAAGTGCAATTTGCCTTCCTATGGTTTTGTCCAGATTGTCGTCTGACTTCTTGTCTTTCACTTTTTGCCCTCTAAAACCCTGACGTGGATATTTTCATTGCCATATGCCCCCAGGAGTTAGTCAACTGTTAGTTTGACTGTTACTTTTAGGGTAAGGAAGTAATTTCACCAACAAATCTTATTGACCACACTTCAGAACACCTTTATCTTCCCCACTTCACTTTCTGACAACCTTAAGTTACTCACACACACTGATCTTCTTCCTCTCGCTGCCTTTCACACACCACTGGATTCAATGGAGACTAATGTGCAAATGGAGATTGGATTGATCATTGGTAGGATTACCAACCTCTATGTCACTTTCGTTGTACTGAAATCATGTCGTTCACTCACCTGATTACGCTTTGTTTCATTTTCCTTGTACAATGTAGCAGGATTGCAGGTTTCGGAGACCTAGAACCACCACACAGAGGTGCGGGTCATGGTTGTTTTGAGGTTGTTGAACGATTCGCGTCCAACCTTTGTGTCATCTTCCCGTCGTCACGGCCATATCAGCGCCATCACCACCACCGTCGTCACAACCGCCGTAACCACCGCAACGTCATCACCACCACCATCCCCGGTCTACCCTCACAACCACCATCAAAGAACCCACTTCACCAAGACTAGAGTGGTTTTGTTCTGTTCTTTTGATTATGCTTAAGTATTAAGTACTAAGGTTTGATATGTATAATTATGATTAAGTATTGGTACTATGTGGTTTGATTAACTTTTCACATGGGTTTTAGACAGCTAATAACAGTGTTGGGGCATGTGGTAATGAAATACCCACGTCCGGTTTCAAAGGGCAAAAAATGAAAGACAGGGAGTCAGACGACAATCTGGACCAAACCTTAAAAAGGCAAATTGCACTTTACTTTAAAATTTATGTTCAGGTTGTGTCTAAGGAATAATCACACTTAAGTCTCAATTAATGTCATGATCACAAAATACATACAAAGTCAAGGTCAAAGTCAAACTTTATATGGTTACGGATGTCACACCGATAAATTCTTTACTCGTGTCATGTTTCCAGATAGCGTATCAACATGTTACCGACATGTCCACTTTCACCAATAGACTTTCGACGAATAGCTCTCTTGTTTTGAAATACCTCTCTTTTCTAATGAAATACTTGTTTTGAAACAAAGAAACTATAACTACTATCATCTACAGTAAAATAGGCTTGTAACCACTGAGTAAAAAATCAAGTTGTTAAGATCGGACCAGCTGGTTAACAAGAACATATTGCAACCTTGCTGGTACCTTACTGGTTTGGTTCAGGTATTTATAATAGAAAAGGAGGTAAAAGTTTTTACTTTGAACAATTATATTATTATATTATACATATGAATTTAGAGTCTTGTTGAACAACGTCATATATTTTAGTTCTTTTATTAATTTTATAATTATTACGTAATTTTATAAGAAGAAGGTGATTGTTTACTAGGACGTTGATGGAAACATTAATAATTAATTATAAGATATGTTAATGTTAATAGCGACTTTGAATATTTTCTTTTGTTTTTTATATATTAATTGCTTTATAATTTAATTTTTTCGTTAATAACTTGCATTTGTTAAAAAACTAAATTCGTAGTTGTTCTTAATCTTTTCTCGATATTTTTGGTATAAATTTTGATAAAAACGGACTTGTATTCAAAATAAAGTATTATTTTGTATCGTAAACAATACGAGGGGCAGTAACATTAATTTATGCATGTAATACTAAACATTAAAACTAATGCTAAACACTAAAACTAAACCCTAAATACTAATACTAAACATTAAACTAACCTCTAATGCTAAACCTTAAATACTAATGTTAAACCCTAAAGCTAAAACTAAATCATTCACCTTAATCAATAGATTTAACACTTATTTTTCAATTTTAAATATGTACGCATATATGTATAGCTAAAAGATTGACAATATACACATATGTATAGTTAAAATATTGACAATATACGCATGTGTATAAATTCTTAAAAAAAACCTTAAAAAATGTGTGGTCTAAAATGTTTCTTAAGTTTCTCAATTAGGCTACTACTTCTCATACGATCCTAACCCTATATATACAGGTTACGAGTTAGCTATAAAGTTCAAAATTTATAAAAAATGTAAAAAGTTATAAATACCATAATGTCAACCATAAAACGTACCAAATATCCACAAATAACATAATAAAATTACTAAAACATCAAATCTGTGAGTTTTGTGTTTTGGATGATAAGTCTTTCATTATCAAATGACTAACATTATGTGTTTTATGTTGATTATTATGTTGTGTTTTGTATTCATAGTTGTACGATTGTGTACATTTTGAAGTTTTTATGGACTGTTAGGGTTTGAATATAGTGTGTTAGTAATCTTCACTTTGTTATTTGTGAGTTTTGAGAGTTTTTTAGGGCTGATATTATTGTGTTTTATGACTTTAAACACTTTTGGAAGATTTAAACTTTGTAGCCGAACCACACCATATATATAGTGGAAAGTTCAAAATAGAAGAAAAATTTTGTAAGAATGTAAGAATAACTTTTAAACCAATAGAAATTCTCCATTTACTTAATTTAATGTGTGTATTTAATGTTATGAAAAAGAGCATATATGTAAATCTATAGGTGTCATTAGTTAGCTAATTAATTAAACTTGTAACTCATTTTTTATATACTCTTCAAGATAAAAATAATTTATGGTGTAGGACAATTTTCCACATGTGTAGGATAAATTTTAGTATGTATAGGATAAATTTTGAAATGTGTAGAATAAATTAAATGTGTTTAGGGTAAATTCCGGTAAATGTAAGACATATATATGATAAATTTTGAAATGTGTAAGATAAAATATTTTTGCTTTATTAACGAGAGATAACATAATTAATGCTAGAATTTATAAATCATTTAATGTTTTACCATTATGTAATTTCTTCTTTTTCTTCTCAAATTAAAATTCTTCTCAAATAAACCTTCCTGTATATATATATATACACACACTTGTACACACTCGTAGCAGTGTTAAAACTTGTTTTAAGTATACATTGTAGGTGTAAGACCCCTATATTTTATTACTTTTGTCGTATTGTTTACTCAAAACATAAATTTTCACATATCCTTTCAATTTTTTTATGTACGATATAACTGTATGGTATTTTAGTTGTACGATATAACTGTAATATACTATTATATGGTTTTTTTAGCTACAAATATATTTGTGAAGTAATGATTGTTAAAACCGATCGATTCGACTAGACAACAAGTAAGCGGTACATACAATATCCGGTTCAAGTTAAAAGTAAAAAATGAAAAGACTTTATACTATTTTTTAACCACAAATTCTCCAGACTATCTATCTATGCTAATGTTACTGGTTTTAAAATTTCTTCTTTCTTTCAGGAGCTTCTGTTGATCAACTCTTGTAGTTTCTGGTGTACGCTTTCTACCTCTATGCCGATCCTCGTAACTCTTGCCTTCAAAAACAATTACATAACTTACATCAATCGATAATGTTTATTACATTCATGTTGCACACCCTACAAGAGCATTAAAGTACTTAATTCAAACCTTAGCATGAAGGGTATAAATGACTTTATCATCTGAAGTGGTGTAACCTCCCTTCACAACCTCAGCCCCTCCATCCTCTACTATACTAACGATTTCAGAAAACGAAATTTTTCTTTCTGAATTGCTGATCAAAAGCACCTTCAAACAACCATCCGGATCGTGTACCTCAACTGTCGATAGTGGTGTACTTACTCCTTCGCAACTTAAGGCAGATGGGTAATCGTTGACATTACAATATGGATTGCTTTTGCTGCTACCGTTAACATATTTTAATGCTTCGTTCCTCTTGTCTTTCAAAACTTCTATTCGCTTTCTTAGGTGCTCGATGTAAGCAATCGAGTGATCAAACTGGCTCTCCTGCGTGAACAACTGTCGAAAGAAACCTATTAGCCATATGAATTATATCCAGATCTCTTAGAGGAACGTTTAGTACTCATAGAACAATGAGAACCACATTACATGTACTATTCATTATATAAATTTACTAAATGCATATACATGTCAGTATTTTTAAGATTTATTTTTGTAAAATAAAATATTGTCATCTATCTAAATCCATATATGCACACATGCAAATTTTAAATCCACATATGCATATTTTTTATAAAAAAATTTTCAGAAGAGATATAGTAAAATCAAACAAATAGTGTGGGAAGATGAATACACATTTGTTTTTTAAATTTTACCTTTTTCACTTGAGCGAAATATAACTTGTCATATTTAGAGACATGTTAGACTAGTTATCTCTTTATACTTTATTGCTCTTATGCGTACTACATTTATTAGAGAGTTTGTTAGACTTTTAAAATTATCTTGTATATCTCTGTAGAAACAGATATCTGTAACTTATGAATATCACATCAAAACATTCAACATGAATATTGTATCAGTTTACTCTTTTAAATTTTATCAAAACCCTAATTATATGAACACCAACTTATGTGTATCATTGATTCGTTTAGATTAAGAACATAGAAGAAGCTATAGAGATCAGTCGAATACACATGTTGATTGTTGATGGATCGTGAAGAGATCGAATACCTTAAAAGGTTGAGAGGACAACGAAGGAACGAGAGAGGTAAGCTTGAAACAAAGTTCTTTCATGTGAGTTCTTCTATTCTTCTCTATTGTTTTACGATCAATCTTCTTGCCATCGTCGGATATCTGCATCATTCAAATCGTCTCCTCGATTTGATGACTAGAATTCTATGTCCAATCAAGATAAGTTATCTTGATTGTAAGACTATAATTCTCTAGCCTAGCTACATCACTCTATATATAAAAACAGGAATAAGGTCACATGAGGGATTTAATAGTTATATCCCCAACTTAATGTCACATTTCCATCTATGTCTTTTGTCACATACAATAAATGAGTGGAGCCAGTTGGTCAGCTTGCATGGTTGATGGTGCCAGGTTAGAATTCGAATACGATAAAATAAATCAACAATTGCACGTTAAAAACAAAGATTATTGAAGTCTATATAGTATAGGTTTGACTTCGAGCTTAGTTTAAAAAATATTACAGCTCGAAAACGTGTCTTGTTTGATTAGAATATTTGATTGTTTAAAAGTACGAATAGGACTGGCACTATTCCCCCATTTGGTAAATATATGTATAGGCTTTCTACAAAACTATCTTAGTTAACTTAAAAGAGAGTAGAAATACTCATGACCTAGTGATCTAGTGATATGGTGTTTGCCACTCACGAAAATGGTGTGACTTGAAATCCTTGCAATGCTGGGTCGGTGTTATTTAGATATAAAAAATTGTTTTAGAAAAGAGAGAGTTTAAATACAGTCTTAAAGATGGCTGCAAAATTTCCTTCACAAAATAATTTAACGAACAAAGTGTGCGACCAGCAAATTCGTCTCAATAGGAAAGTTCCAATGGATTTGTAATGATTTTGTCATTCACAAGACACAAATACACCTTTTTGTAGTAGTGATAGTAAAGAAAATCAAACATATGAATTAGAATCTACTCCACCAATGTTAGCCATATTAATCAAGTATAAATGAAATATTATCTAATAATCATAACTCCAAAATATTTTATCTGTTTAATGGTTTCTAATAATATAATTTATCTAATCTAACTAACATATGTAGTCGGGGTGGGGAGGAAGTTGATCTTCACTGAAGCGAAATACAACTAAGTTGTTGGTATCTTGAAGAACAATATAAAACTTAAACACTAAGAAAACTCTATACCAACAATTGACGACAAACAATATAAGGACATGATGGTGAGAGCAAATGCATGACAGCATGGCTATGGTGACCGATAGGAGTACGACTATGCTGGTAGGAGTTACGTTACGATTGTTACAAGTGAAAAACAACCGAATATGTATCTATACTTGTGAGTGACGGACCCAAGATTTTTTTCAAACTTCTTACAAATGAAATTAAACAGAGAATCTAATAATATTTCACCACTTGTAAACTAAAATCACTTGCAGATTAATATGGCAGCTGCTAAAGAACTAGTTGAGGGTGAAGACATACCGTAACCAGTAGACTAAAGTGAATAACTATTCTTTTTAATTGACTTTTCAAAGAATATTTTGATTTTAGCGTACGTGTACCATTTGAATTGCTCAGATGGAACTTCAAAATAGGGCAATAAGTTCAATTCTGATAGAAAAACAAGGCCAATAAGTCTGATAGAAAAACAAGATCAATAAGTTGACCAGCTAACTTCTTTTTTACACCTTTTCCATGCTAAAAAAACTACACATTTATATTGTTAAAATAACACATGTTACACTTTTCATTCATATGTTATATTATTTATATACGTATTTTATAGTTTGTCTCAAGTGTGCATGTTTATATTGTTGAGGGTTCTATGTGCAAGAAAGGAAGATTTATAAGGGCTTGGATGAAAGATTTTTATATTCACGAAGGACTCATTGCAAGTTGGATGGTAAGCTGGCGTAATAGGGTTCACCTTGGGATGATGAGATCATCACCTCTCACTGTTGTCATCACTTTCTCTCTCTAAAAGTTGTTAGGGTTTATTAAACTGTTGGTATTTTTCTTGTTAGATCATGTGAGATCTTGAATATTTCTTGTTAGATCTTGATGATCAACTGATTTTTCTCATTAGTTGATCAGGATTGTTGTATTGATTCATAGATCTTACACCTTGTAAGATCTAGGGGTTTCTGGGGGAGGGGGTGTTTTTCAGGTTTGTGTAATCAATAATATTTTTGGTTACTTGTTTTGTCGCTACAAGTTGTGTTCATCGTTGATTCCATAGTTTTCAACATGGTATCAGCGTTATCTAGCTCTTGATTCGTGTTTCTGGTGTTCTGGTCTTATCTTGGGGATTTAGGGTTTCCTATTCTTGGAAACTTTATTGGAGGTTGTTCGAGGAGTTGATTGCTAGTTGGATCTAACAAGAAGAAAACTCTGAGTGAAGGTTTTCTTTGTTGTTGTTTGGATCTGATCGAAAGTAAACCATAAGTGAAGGTTTACTCTCGATCTTTGTTGTATATATTCTTTCCACCCACTGTAAGTCCTAACTCCTTTGGGTGCTTGGAGTTACGTAACTTGTTCTTGATCTTTTTTCTCTTTTATTTTTCTTGTCACATGAATTGCATGATTTAGGCATTGTATTGCTAGACTAGTCGGGCCAATTTGGTGTATATCAGGGAGAGCGACACCCTAATCTTGTTTGTGCATTATTTGTGTTGCATTTTGTTCGTGATTTCTTGTTGTTGTGATTCTTGTTATTGGTTCTGTATTGTGAGTGTTGTAGAAGAAACAGGATAAGGCTCATGTGTAAAGGCTTGTCGAGGCACCTTTTGAGTGACAAACCTGGAATCTAGTCCTTGACAAAGCTTCATCGTTCTGTGTGATTAATTGTTATCTTGATTCTTAGTGTTGTCTGTGTGTTGTCATCATGGTTGATGGTGATGGTAGTACTTCTCAAGCTTTCATCAGCAAACTAGACATTGGGGATCCTTTGTATTTACATCCAAGTGATTCTAGTCTGACTATTGTTAATGTTAAACTAAAAGGAACAGAGAATTACTCTGTGTGGTCTAGTGTTATGAAACATGCTTTAGAGGCTAAAAACAAGTTTGGTTTTAGAAATGGAAAGTGTGTTAAGTCTAAAGATGATGATGTTTTAGCTAATCAAGTGGGACTGGTGTAACTTTGTGGTTCTAACTTGGTTGTTGAATTTTGTGTTTGAAGAACTGTTTTTAGGTGAAGTTCTTTCTAAACTTGCTTCTAAGGTCTGGGTTGATTTAAAGGATACTTATGACAAGGTGGATGGTTTGTTGTCTTTGATATACATAAAAAAATTCATTAACTCAAAATGGTAGTTCAGTCTATGAATACTATAATAAACTAACTACTATGTGGAAACAGTTTAATGCCATGGTAGAATTACCTTCTTGTTCATGTCAGACATAATTTTTTTTTAATGATTTTAATACTTTGATAGAACTTATGTAGTTTCTTATGGGTCTTGATGATGTTTATCAGTCTGATAACAAAGTTATTGACAAGAGATCCATTACCTATTGTCAAGGTGACTTATTCCATTGTTTCAAGAGAGGAATCACATAGGGGGCTAGTAATATTTCAAAGGGTCAAAGTATATCATTTGTTTCTGAAACTAATAAATCTTTTTATCCCCAAAGGAAAGTGTTTAAAGTCCCTAATCCTAATATGAAATGTACACATTGTAATATGTTAGGACATAATGTGGATACATGTTATGAATTAATAGGATATCCACCTGGTTTAAAAAAATGGTAATCAAGTGTCAAAGAATAACAATGGATTTGTAAGTAAATCAAATTTGTCTTTTAGATCTAGTGTTTCATCTTTTACTTATGAGCAGATCTCTAAGTTGTTAAGCCTTGTTGGTGATAAATCTGGAACTAACCAGTCAAGTTCTAATAGAAGTGGTGAGTGTTCAAATATGTCCGATTTTATTAGAAGTTTTGTTAGTGTGTGAACTATAATCTTGGTTATAACTAGATTATAGATTCAGGTGCTAATAAGCATATAGTTAAAAATGATAAAGACATGTTTAATTGTATTAATGTGTCAGAATTTGATTTGAAAGTTAGCCATCCAAATGGCACTATTGTTAAAGTTTTAACAATTGGAGATATAAAACTTTTAAATGACGTTTTATTGAAAAAATGGTAAAACTATTAATGTATGCTTTAATAGTGTGATTAAGTCCGGTACGTGGCATAGTAGGTTAAGACATCCCTCAGATCAAGTCTTAGCCATTTTAAAAGACGAATTGAAAATTAAAAATGTTGAAAGTCAACCTTGTGAGATCTATCATAAAGATAAACAAGTTAGGATTCTATTCTCACTTAGTGAACATAAAACTAAAGATATATGGGGGCAGAGGGGGTAATTCACTTACTGAGGGTTTTAAATATTTTCTAATATTATTGATGATATTTTAAGAAATGTTTGGTGTTATCTTTTGAAGAATAAAATGGAAGTTTTTGAAAATTTATCTAGTTTCAATGAGTTACTTTTAACTCAATTTAGTAAAAAGGTTAAAGTGTTTAAGAATGATAATGGAACTGAATTTTTAAATAGTCATATGTCTGTTTTTTGTAAGTCCTAAGGTATATTACATCAAACAACTTGTGCTTACACACCACAATAAAATGGTGTCGTGGAGAGAAAGCACATGCATCTTTTAAATATGGCTAGGGCTTTGAAGTTTCACGGTGATCTACCTTTTTGTTCTAATTATGTTTTGACTGTTGTTTATTTGATTAACAAGTTACCATCATCTATATTGTTAGGAAAGTGTCCTTATGAATTAGTTTTAGATTTTAAACCCTTTCTTTTTCACTTAAGAAAATTTGGGTATTTATGTTTCAATACAATCTTAAATGAATCTAATAAATTTATTTTTCATGCTGAAAAATGTGTACTTCTTGGTTAATCAAATATTAAAAAAGGTTATAAATTATGGAGTAGACAAAAAAAAAGGAGTTTTATTTTAGAGATGTGAAGTTTTATGAAAGTATTACCCATTTAAGTACTCTAAATAGTGGAATCACCAAGAAAAAGGTTGAATGACCAAGAAGTTTGTATTTGATAAAATATTGAATTATATTAATTTCATTGACTATTGTGAAACATATTTATCGGTTAACCTTCCAATCATGAAGAGGGGTGCTGGATCTCATGGGATTCCTTGTGATGATCAACAGTTGGATCATCCCTCTATATCTGCCACTGCAAGTAGCAGTATCAGTTGAGGATTCTAGCAGGGTTGAGGACACACAAAAGTTATTCTAACCTTAGAAGGTCATCTAGAAGTGTTCTTGTTCCAAAAAAGTTGGATGGGTTTGTCTTAGATGGGAAGGTTAAGTATGGGATATATAGAGTTGTGAACTATTCATGTTTGTCTTTTGATAATATGTGCTTTGTTAGTTCTTTGAATAAAACCGTTGAACCATCTGATTACAATGAAGCTGTTAAAGATTCTAGATGGATAGAAGCTACGAATAAAGAAATGGGAGCATTGTTTAGAAATAATACTTGGGTGTTTGTTGATTTCCCATCTAATAGAAAACCTATAGGTTGTAAATGGGTATATAAAATTAAGTATAAGTCTAGTAGTGAAGTTGAAAGATTTAAAGCTAGACTGGTAGCTAAAGGTTATAATCAAAGCGAGGGCATTAACATTGGTGAGACTTTCTCACCTGTTGTAAAAATGGTGATTGTTAGATTGGTTATCAATTTGGCTGTCAAGAATAAGTGGTCTTTGTTCTAACTTGATATAAATAACTTTTTCTTATATGTTTCTATAACTGAGGATGTGTACATGTCATTACCTCCTGGATATTATTCAAAGGACGAAACCAAAGTTTGCAAATTGGTTAAGCCATCGTATGGCTTGAAACAGGCACCTAGAAAATGGAATGAAAATCTAGCTGATGTATTAGTTAAAATTGGTTTTAAACAAAGTCTACGTGATCATTCCTTGTTTATATTATCTGATAGCTCTCTGTTTATTATTTTATTGGTATATGTTAATGATGTAATTGTAACAGGAAACAATATTACTGAAATTAATGGAATTAAAAAAAGTATTAAGTAATAATTTTCAGATTATAGACTTATTCTCAAATACTTTCTAGAAATAGGAGTTCTATATGATAATGGTGATGTTTGTTTAAATCAAGGAAAGTATTGCCTAGAACTTTAAATACATTCGGGTATTTGTGATGTAAACGAGTAACTATCCCTGTTGAACAAAGTTATATTGTGTCTTCAAAAATAGAAAAACATCAAGAGATTTTGAAAGATATTACTTGTAATAAAAAATTGATTGGAAAATCGATATATCTTTGTTTTAAAAGACCCGATATTTCTTATGATGTTCAATTCTTAAGTAAGTTCATGCATAGTCCAAATGTGTCACATTCACAAGTTGCTCTAAGACTTCTTAGGTATTTAAAGTTGTGTATAGGGAAAGAGTTGTTGTTTAAAAGTAATTATTATTTTAAACTAACTACCTTTGTTGATACTAACTAGGCCAAATGTTTGGTAACAAGGAAATTTATTACTGACTTTTGTATTTTTATGGATCTTCTTTGATATCCTAGAAAAGCAAGAACCAAAGCTATGTGCTCTACAACATGTGAGCAGATGTGGATCACGAATGTGTTGAAAAAAGTTGGTGTGTGATACGTGGTCAAAAGTCCAGTGTTATACGTAGTTAAGTTTGTATTTTTACATTAATTTTTAGTTCCAAATGATCTACTTTGATTTGGTTTGTGTTTTTTAGGGCTAATAAAGTTACATGAGTATCAGTTAGACACCCTAACTGCCACTTACTATATATTTGAGGTAAATTGGGATTTATAAATGTATCTTTGACTGGACCACAACACTTCGATTAGTGTGAAATGTAATTTTTCTGTTAGTTTGTATTATGATAGTAAAGCAACTATTGCTATAGCTTCAAACCTATTATTCATGAAAGGACAAAACATTTTGAGATATATCTACATTTTCTGAGAGAAAAGGTTTCTGTTAGAATTGTAAGTACTAAGAAAGTTGATTCTAAATGTCAAGTGGCCAACATATATACCAAAGGCCTCTCTATTTCTTAGCATGAATTGTTTTGTGAGAAACTGGGTCTCATAAAACATGTTCAAACATATGCATGAAAGGGGATGTTAAAATAACACATGTTACATATTTCATTCAAATGTTATATTATTATTTTTTACCTATTTTATAAGTTTGTCTCAAGTGTGAGGTTTATATTGTTAAGGGTTGTATGTGCAAGAGAGGAAGCGTTATAAGGGCTTGGATGAAAGATTTTATATACACGAAGGATTTGGTTGCAAGTTGATGGTAAGCTGGTACAATAGGGTTCACCTTGGAATGATCAGATCATCACCTCTCACTGTTGTCATCACTTTCTCTTTCTAAAAGTTGTTAGGGTTTGTTACATTGTTGGTATTTTTCTTGTTAGATCCTGCGTGATCTTGAATATATCTTGTTAGATCTAGATGATCAACTAATTGTTAGGATTGTTGTATTGATTCATAGATCTTACACTTTGTAAGATCTAGCGTTTTAGGGGGTTGTTTTTCAGGCTTGGTAATCAATAATATTTTTGATCACCTGTTTTGACACTACAAGTTGTGTTCATCGTTGATTCCGTAGTTTTCTACATATATATTGCAAACTAAGTTTAAAATACTACAAAAGCAGCTTGAAATGATTACTTGAAATGAGTAGAGGATTTGCTTGACATAATTCCCAAACCCATCCGTCATCATAGTATGAGCATGAGGCACAATCTCAGGGAATATTAATTCTTTTCTTCAAATATTGACTTTTCAAACAAAAAGTTTATATAACGTCTGTGCATATGAACTATAAAATAAAGTATAATTTGTTATAAATAAACTATATTATGATGACTATCCACATTCTAACTCTCATCTCTTTACGTTCCTTTCATTGATGTAAGAACACTATATATAAAGGTTCTTTGTATTGCATCTTTACAACTCAATGAATTATAATTATCTATTCTATCTATTCTCTATGTGTTCTTTTGATACTTGTTCTTATGTTCATATACTAGTCGCTAGTAGGCCGTTGTTTCACAACACGTTATAGCACGAAAGTGCTTTTTCTCCAAAACCCTGTTTTTTTAAACCAATGTCGGCCATTTTTTTTAAACCGCCATCGCTCTACTTTGGTTGACAACCACCAACCAATGAAAGAACTTATATCTCCGGGTTAAATTGCTTCGGACGTCAAGGTCTCTTACAGATTTGCTTTCCGCCGGATTCATAAGGTATCATTGATTCGAAAGGTAACCTTTATATAAAAGTGTTACATTCTTTATTTTATATAAAGTTATTTATAATAGTTTTAATCTATCACTTTACATATCATTTATTTTCTATTGGGTTACGGTAGTAGTAAGGGAATCTAAAGTTAGTTGATCCACTTCTTAAAAAATATATTAATAAGGTTATTATTAAAAAAGTTAATTTTTTTTAATAAATCCATATATGAGTTTTAAAACTAAGTATATGAACCGGATTGGGTTGGAAATTGTTATGAACTTATCGATTGTATATACTACAACATGAGTTGATATAGATTTGTAATTATAACTAAATGCACAATTATTTAATTGATATCCAACAAGTATGCTTATTATTAATCATTTTTGTATTACTGTGTAGATATGATATGTATTATGGTATGTATATTGAATATTATCATATGTGGAGGATGTCGATATTCCTAAGAGTTTGTTAAAGTGAAAGTTTATTTATTATTTGAGAACATTGCTAGTACATACTTGTTTATCTGTTAATAACATATTCCTTTAGTGTTAGTTTTTTTACATCCGTTTACAGTAGTATTATATGGATCATAATAGAAGGTATGATGCATTTAGATTTAGTTTATGTTTATTTTCGTGTATATAGATGATTAACCGGTAGTATTTTACAAAGTAAATATAGTATATAGTAGAAGTATTGTGAATCTTGTGATGCTAATAAATCTAGTACGTTTGATGATTAAAAGGTTTATTGTCTACATGTTTTAGAGTTAATAAAATACATTTGTCTTCGCAATACAATAATAGTATGCATTTGTAAGATGGTGTTGACTAGATGCACAGTCTTTGCAGTATATTTTCTCTATATATGATTATTTTGATTGCTTATTGAAATTGAATTGACAAGTTTTTCCTATCACATGTTATTAAAACACTATGAGGACTTGATGAAGATTTTTTGCTATTTTTCAAATTAAAGTAAAAATATTATAAAAGATATAGTTTTGGCTAGGCATACACTTGTGCCGTGATAGGTGAATTCATACAATATTAGATAACTTATTCGTGATGCACTGTTACGTATAGACAAATTTATTCGCAAGATAATTGTGTTAAATGGTGACATCTTTTTCTAATCATACTTATACTAACCATATAAATATTGTTATTGCTATTATTGTCTTCATCATATATATGTGTATTCGTTTGGGTGAAATTAATTGAATGAAATAAGTTAGTATGATCAAGATACATGGTTAGTAGTTTTGAGATTTGTTTACGAATAAAATAGGGGAACTTTAAAATTTTAAAACAGTGTTAATGGAGTAAGAAGAAAAAAAGCTAAAGAAAAAAGGGACTAAAAGTTGTCGAAAAAGATAAAAGGAAGGGTTGTTTAGTTATTTTGTTGAGTTTTTTAGTTGGTCATGTAAATTTTCTTTAGTTGAATGAGTAGTTTTAATTGATGGTTTACTACACAACTATATAAGTCACTATTTTCCTACACATATTTTAATTGCCTAAAACTAGCTATGTGACAAATGTATATTTGAAATAAATTATTAAATGTTGAGAACTTGAAAGCAACATTTGTTTAAGTTTCAAAGTGACAAATATATTGTTTTTATATGATGACATGCTATAAGGTCATGTATTGTATAATTTGTTGCTATCTATACCTTGTATTCTATATGCTATCACATGATTGCAAAGATAATACCGAATAGAACGACTAAACCAAAGTTGTGGTTTATTGTCATTCTCATGAAAGAGTAGAAATATGCTCGATTTGACATCCAAAGTGTCATACTCCTTGTATCTCATTATCAAGTATAAAAGATATATTATATGACTCGGACATATAGTTACTTTCCAATTGATGTTATACGAAGAGAAGTTCTTTTATAAGAGAAATCGGATAAAACAAATTTTGTTTGTCAAACCTCAAATATACTCCTGAAGTAGCAATATCATTTAAAGGGTATGAACGGTTTGAAATGACTGTATATCTATATGTTCGAGAAAATAATGGAAAACCGTAAAAATTGTATGGTTTTACTCTGATTCATGAAGTGAATATATATTGATCATTGTAATAATGAGCATCATTGAGAAAATTGTAATGATGACCATATTAATAATAAGATTGGCCATTAGAAGTGCAACAATCATCATGTTAATAAGAGATCAAACTATCAGAAATTATAAGATAGCCAAGCTAATAATGAGATCGAATATCAGTATTATAATGCATCTTAATTATATGTTGGTGTGACCGGTTAGACCACACCGAGCCAATGATGATGTGAAACTTAATGAATAACCAGAAGATTCTTCATGATAATTAAACATGTCATAGTTGCTCTCAACAAAAGTTAATTATTTACTAACCAAATTAGGGTGTGAATCCCTAAAATATTATGGAATGAACGAAGGATGTATATATCCAAACATGATACCGTTTAGTGTTTTTAAATCGATGCATCGTCTAAATCGTCATCAAATTTACAACTTGAAGTTGTGTGTAGCTTAGCTAATGAGATAGCAAGCGTCTTATTCCAGATTATCATATTTATGGTGGCTGTAACATTGAAGTTAATATCCATGTTACTAATGATTATTGGAATAAGTATTGAACTTTTTAAATGCTTAAGACACAAATTGCTTTTGTTGAAGACGATGATCAAACGTCTACAAATTGATTGCAAAGCCAATAATCAAGAGAGCAAAAGTTCATATTTGAGCACATGTGATTTTACATGCGGTAACATTATTTCACATCAAGCCAACATGTTGTAATAGTTTCTCCCCATTATAGTTGCTTTTGTTCAGAAACCAAATATTTCCCATAAAACTTTTGTTATGTGGTATACATTGGAATTGATCCACCACAACACATAAAGATTGAAACTTAAATAATGTTGGGAATATATGTTGGATGAAAATACTATTTATGATTACATACTTAGAGCAATTAACGAGAGATTTATTTATGGCTCGTTAGATCTTACTTTAAGTAAATTAACATTCCCAACATTAGGGGAAGATTAATGGCAGTTGGAAAAGGAATGGATATGCATGAATTATCATTGATCCTCAAACTAAATTGTGTGAATAAGAAGTTCAAAAGATAATTCGTTACCTAGATTAAAAAATCAATCACCAGACATGTTCACTGACCTAAATACAGTGACTAAGTAAGTCACGTAGTCAACTGCTAATGCTCCAGTTAAGTTAATTGTCCTAGTAAGGAAACCATATATTAATGAGTCTATTGCATATCTGAAGCATGGTAGACAAGTCGATTCCAAGAAAATAAAAATTCCTCGAAACAATTGGAGCAAGTAACGAAGAAGATGGTCAAGTCGAGGTTATAGTAAAAAAAGGTCTCTTGAAGAGACATCAGACATGATGGTTCTGGAAGAACCTCAAGTACCTAAAAATAAGAGCTCTTAATAAATTATATCATGTCTAGAAGTAGGTATGAAATCGAAACAAAATCGACATCGTTGTACTTTTGTATATATAGCGCTTGAAATGATGAAATGATGAGGATCATGATTTAAGATCTGCCTACGAATGAAAACATATAAAGGACTGGCCAAAATGGAAAGACGTAAATAAGGCAGAATTGAAGTCTCTAAAAAATGGAAAGTTTCTGGACCAACAGTCCATACAACTGAACTTGTAAAATATGTTGGATACAAATAAGTCTTTTATGCGATTAATGTGAAATCAAATTAAGTGAAATAAGGCAAAACTGGTGGCACAAAGATTTTCGCAAAGACCCATGATTAATTATAAAGATGCACACTTTCTAGTGGTGGAGGAATGACTTTCTAATATTTTATTCGTCTGGTAATATAAAGAAAGAATTGATATGCGTCTTATGAAATTTATGCATCACGTGATACTAAAGTTTACATAAAAGTCCCTGAAGGATTTAAATTATCAAACTCATGTAAAGTAAGTTCTCGAGAAGACTATGATTCAGATCTGCATACATTATGGGTAATATATATATGCTAAATATACTCTTGATGAGTTTACTAAAGCAATCGAGTACTTAAAAAGTAATATTAAAAATCTTAAGGATTTAATTCTTGTGCACCAATAAACATACATAGAAAACTTGTACCCGGTGATTATAATATCTCAATGTACAACATACAAGCATGTGTAATATGGATTTTATCAATAAGCAAGTGTTCAAGACATCTTTGCATATGATATAAAACCAATGAGAAAGTTTACGTGATGGAACTCCTAAAGAGTATATGCACATACATAATTATTTATGTGAATGATTATAAATGCCTAAAGCTCAAAACGTCGACAACATATCTTTATAAAGTGAAGAAAAGATTTATATGGACTAATATAGTAGAGTCGAATGTTGTATAATCGACTTGTTCTAAGCTTAAAAAAGGAGAAATATATAGTGTGTAGTTGGTCCATTTGTTCTCATTAAAAGAACAATATGATGTTTACAAGTATTATTGTATATGTTGATAATGTCATTAAAGATGACATATCAAAATGGGCTCAAATATTTAAACTAAGAATTTGCAAATTAAAGATGGTATTGTAAATTTATGGCTCAATATGTAGAATATACATTTGTATTATTTTCCATCATAATACATCTAGAAGATGGTGGAAATTTTCATACGCACAAAGCTTATGGTATAAGTGTATTTTATGATGTCCAAATAGTTGATATAGAAAATGACTCTTATCATATCCTATCAAAGAAGTAAAGATTCTTGGTCCATAAGTACCATAGTAAAATTTCCACTTGTATGAATATATCTTGCTAGTATGTATACATGAACATGTGTCATGAAATTCATTGATGAGATATAACTCATGTATAGTGAGGAGATAATGTAATGGGTAAAACATATATTTTGATACCCTTAAGGTAAAAAGATATGGATTCATATTTTATTAATTCATCAACAAGTTTGATTAGTTTTGTAAATGCAGTAATGTAACAAAACGCATTCATGGATCTTATGGTATCTACTTACAAGAGGAGACAATTAAAGTTTCTGATGAAGGTCATACGTCAATGCTCATTAAAGGATTTCACAATTAAGCAACATATCAATGGATTACAAAGTTTCGAGAAGCTTTCAAAGAGGCTTGACACGAGCCACTTATAAGATACATGTAAAAATTAGGGGGAGCATTATACAAGCTGCACTCTGTTTCCAAAATTATCAGGGGGAAATACGCGCTGCACTCTTTTTCCCTTAGCTTAGGTTTTGTCCCACTGGGTTTTCCTAGCAAGGTTTTTAACGAGGCAGCACCACTAAGCGTATAATACATTATTTTCTTTTATCATGTGGACAGTCAAGGGGGAGTGTTATAAATAAACTATATTATGATGACTATCCACATTCTAACTGCCATCTCTTCATGTCCTTTTCATTAATGTAAGAACACTATATATAAAGGTTCTTTGTATTGCATCTTTACAACTCAATGATTATAATTATCTATTCTATCTTTTCTCTATGTGTTCCTTTGATACTTGTTCTTATGTTCATATACTAGTCGCTAGTAGGCCGTTGTTTCACAACATAATTCACTTTTTTGAGTTTAACCGAAAAAGAAATGGTTATTATCTTATGGGTGCATATAATAGGTTTAATCCGTTGAACGTAATTGTTTTGACTCTAAAACATCAAAATCATAATAAATTTTCACTTAATTTAAAGCCTTGATTCTCGGTGGTCCCGGGAATTGAGGTATATACATGACGATTGATATTAGTAATCATAGTGCACAACGAAAGATGGAAATTTTAAATTACAAAATACAAACAGGAAAATAAAGTACAAAAATATTATACAGTCTGTTCGTACTAAAAGATCCATAGGTGGATCGAATGTTATAAAATAAACTTGAGACTAATAGGGTCTTTTCCGTGGAGTCGCAAATTCCAATATATAAAAACCGAGCAGCTCCAGCCTATTTCGTACTTGCTATATAACTTGCGCTTTGTCTTTTGAAAATATGTCAGTTTTCACTAGTAAATACTATTAACCAAATCTTTTGAAAATCTTTTCAAAAGTTTATTTGATACCATTTGGTGGATGGGGTTCGGCTACAAAGTCCATTTTTTCTACAAAGTGTACAAAAAACACCACAATTTATGCAATAAACACACTCAAAACCCACAAATAACATAGTGAAAATCACTAAAACACAATATCTAGACCCTAACATTCTATAAAAACTTCAAACACACCATTGTAGAACTATGAATGTAAAACATAACATGATAATCAACATAAAACACACTAATGTTAGTCATTCGATAATCAAAGCCTTATCATCCAAAACACAACACAAAACCCACAATATGGTGTTTTAGTAAGCTTCACTTTGTTATTGTGGGTTTGTATGTGTTTCGTGGTTTACATTATGGTGTTTTATGACTTTTTACACTTTTAGTAAAAATGGACTTTGTAGCCAACTCCCACCCACCATTTGATATATCATTTTAGCTACTATTAAAACGTTATCCAGCTTTGCGGGACTGTATCCCTGCTTACTCAGACCAATATTGCCGAGGGTAACGTCACCTTCACAAGAGGGGCCTACTACTTTACGCATTAATAACTTATTTAATTATCTTTCAGTATTCCGGCCTTGCGAGACTGTATCCCTACTAACTCAGACCAATATGGCTGAGGGTAACGTCGCCTTCACAAGAGGAGCCTACCACTATAACTAAGATAATCTCTTAAAAAGCCCAAAGTGCGAAAATCATCAAAGTATACGTAAAAGAGGAGTTGGAACCAAGTGATACTTTCTTCTCTATTTGTTTTTATTTATTTCTTTACGTTCTTACATTTAGTTTTTATCTTTTAAACTTTCAAAACATTTATAAAAAATTTGGTTAGATTAGACATTAACGATAAGCCGATATTAATAGCTCTTGCATCCTTGGACGACTTCGGTATCTTACCATCACTATACCACGTCTACGATGGTGCACATGCCCTGACGCGTGTAGAGTGGTAGTATTGTATCGTGTTTTATAAAGTTAAAGCTTGATCCATGAGTAAAAGGTGCTTACAATATAACAAAAATTATAACCACGCTCACGCACGTCAAGTTTTTGTTGTCGTTACATGGGACACGAGGATTTTAAGGTAACTTAAAACTAACGACCTAACCATTTTTTATCTTTTAGTTTTTAGGATTTTTTTTGTTTCTTCACTTTTCTGCAGACTGGAGCACGGGGTCGTGCCAGATCAAACACGGGCCATGCCCAGATTTAAAACAGAAAAAGTTTTGTTTTCTGAGCTACAGAGGGACAGACACGGTGCAGTGGAGGTGCAACACGCGGCCGTGCCCGACATCCAGGGGATCCAGAAAACAAAAAACTTTAACCCAACACGGGGACATGTTGAACCCTCTGATCAACAAAATTTTGTGTTTTGGATCGTAGAAACTGGGACCCCGCTCGCAACTCAACTTGGTGCATGGCTCCAGCTTCGACAAAGACATAAAATAACCACTAGAAGAATCCGAGCGTTTTTTCAGAAAAAGACTAAAAGCTAAAAATCAACAAAAAGCCTCGAACCAAAACCTTCTCATGGCGGATCAACGTTTTTTAATGGATTGCTTATGGCCTACGGTCGGTAATCTTGGAGTCGCTTTTAACTCGCCAAATGTTGATGATAACAACTTTGAGCTTCGACCCCATCTAATTTAAATGCTTCAAAATTCCGCCACCTTTCACGGCCTACTTGATGAAGATCCCCATTTACATATTACTATTTTTTTAGAAATATGTGACACCTTCCGGATCAATGGAGCCTCCAAGGATGCTATCCGACTCCCTATGTTCCCATTTTTACTGAAAGACTGAGCCAAGGTTTGACTTAATACTATCCCAAGTGGATCCGTCCACACTTGGGATGAATTTGCCCAAAAAATTTTATACAAATATTTCCCTCCCGCTAAAACCGCTAAATTAATGACTTTAATTAATTCATATTCTCAAGAGGACGGAGAATCTTTGTATGAAACTTGGGAAAAGTTCAAAGAGTTGTTAAGGAAATTCCCTTATCATGGTTTCGAAGTGTGGCAACAAGTCTCCACATTCTATAATGGATTTTGGCCACACATAAGACAAATCCTTGACTCAAACTTCGAGGGCCTCCTTGGTAATCGTCGTCCCAACGAAATTTATAATCAAATTGTAGAAATTGCTCAAAACTGTTTTCAATGGCACACCCCTCGGGCTCAAAATTCATCGCCTCGGGAGCCCATAAAGTGGACAAAAGCACTTCTTTGCAAGCCCAAATCGAAGTTATACCTTCAAATATAAAAAAAATTGGAATTAACAAAAAAATGCTTCAGTTATGGCTTGTAAGGGGTGCGGTGGGCCACATGAAAACTAGAGTTGTATGAAAGATGGGGAAAATCAAACAGAAATAATAAACTACCTTAACAATCTCCCTCGTCCACCGGGTAGTTAAGGTAATACCTTCAACCCCGAATGGCGAAATCAATCCAACTTTGGTTGGAGGGATTCCGGGGGTAACCAGCAAAACCAAAACCAACAGTCTAACTTTCAACAACCCCGAAACAAGCAACAAAGCTTCCAACCACAACAACAAGGAAGGAGAGAAAGGCTTGAGGACCTAATCACTCGCCTTTTCTTTGAATCTGATAAAAAGTACTCGGAAAGGTTCCTATAAACCGAAATTAGGAACCAATGGGCTAGCATGCAAAATATCAAAAAACAAGTAAGCCCACTTGCCCATAATATTCTCCGAGAGACCACAAGGAGCTTTGCCTAGTAACACCGAAACAAACCCAAAATCCTAGGTAAACGTAATCAACTTAAGAAGCCGTAAGCTAGGACCCGAAAACGAACCAACACCACAACAACCCGACTCACTCCCTACAAAAACACCTATTACAAGTAACCAAGAAAATACTCAACCCCAAAATACCAAAACAACCAAATCACCCCCGGTCCCTTACCCCGGTCCTTTACTATGGCAAAAGACCAACGAGCAATTCACTAAGTTCGTAAGCTTGCTTAAACAACTTCACATTAATCTCCTTTTTGTAGAAGTCCGTGATCGGAGTGTCGTGCCATGGTCAAAGATAATATTTATATGCCCTAATTACCCTTAACAATGCGTTAGTGGTAGTAAGGGGTCGAACCACGAAGAGTTTGTAGTTTGCGAATGGATGTAATTGATTTTAAGTAGAAGTGTCACTTTTATGAAGGTTGCTAATATGACTGTTTAAATATTTGATTATTTGAAGTGGATGTCGTGTCACACCCCGACCCGCAGCGGAAAAGGTGATCGGGGCATGATTGGGTTATCATCAAAGCTCATGACATTTATTATGCGTTTCATAATCATTAGATATAATTTAATGGAAAATTTACAATAAATATTACAACATGTTCTAACTATCAATCTAAGCTTCTTTGTTCTCTTCTAAGGCATATCCTATGTTTTCCTTGCTTCAACCTGTTCACATGTATCATGTGTAAAAGGGTTTTTGGATTCAACATAAAGTTGGCGAGTGAATCCTATGGAAAACATTTGAACAAGTTTATTTGATTGATTATGAAATGAGTGCACAACCAAACATGAGTAAAAATAGATATAAACTTATTCAACAATCATAAGATATTAAATAAAGCACACATGAACAATAATGGAACATTTAGAGGCACGCGTTGCTCAACTCGTCTCTCACGAGGAACTGAGGGGCCCAATGAATGAATTGCATAAACATGATAATATGAATGACACAACTACAAACAATATAAACTCAATGATACACACATGAACAATAATGAATTTGATTTGAGGCACGCGTTGTTCAACTCGTCTCCCACGAGGAACTGATGGGCTTAATGAATGAGTTTCATATAATTTGACAAAATGAAATAAGTAATCACAACAATATAAACAATCTAAATTTAGATCACGATATGGTATGGCACAAGTTTAAATAAACGAGTTAATTATTTTTATGACACATGACACACCCCAAAACGTGTAATTTAAAAGGGGGAGTTGTAAGATTAACTCACAGTGGGTGCGTTCGGTTGATGATGTTGAATGCACGCGAAGTGGTTTTAACCACGAGTGAGATTAACCTAGATAAATCGCATTATGGTTTGGTAAGTAAACGGATTTTATTAATCTATTTTAGTAGGATTGTTGGGTGTATTTTTGTGAGTTTAAGGCTATTTTCTAACCTTAAAAATGTTATTTTTAAGTATTTTTAATTGATTTTTAAATAAAATAAATAAATAAAAATAATAAAAAAATTTGATTTTTTGCTACAGTTGACTTTGACTTTGACCGTTGACTTGACCATTGACCGGTTCGAATCGTGTATAAGTGCGCTGAGTGAGGCTCGAACCCGAGACCTCCCGTACGCGTGCACGCAGCTCTACCAACTGAGCTACGTGTCTAACCCGTCATATATCTGTTTTTAATTATATTTATATATTAATTAAGTTAAACAGAAAATCCTTTTATTTTAAAAACGATTTAATTGAATACTCGGTGCGCCCCACAGGTCTCGAACCCGGGACCTGTGGGTTATGATAACACACAGTCCACCGCTGGACTGTATGTACAACTTGTTAACTTAACTGATTTTTATTATACTTAAACACCAATTATTTATTTTTATTTCTGACTTATTTAAAAAGGTAAATAATTGTCCGGGTCGATGCAGAAGACCGGACTCGAACTCGTGCACTTTGATTAAACATACACACAGTCCACCACTGGACTGTGTGTCTAACTTGGTTATTTTTCCGGTTATTAATATACTTAACATATAACTGTGGCGACTCCGGTTCGGTTAACAAAAAAAGGCATTTTATTTGTGTGGAACAAGATTCGAACTCGAGACGTTTGTATGTTTAATTTGCACACAGTCCACCGCTGGACTGTGTCTCTAACCCGAGTTATAACTTGGTTTTAATTATACTTATATGTTACAGGTTCATCGTCTTCTTCGTCAGATTTTAACCAGAAGCGATGACGATCTGGTTCGAAGTTTTAATCAGGTTTCCTCAGCGTTTTAGGTTAATTACCGATGAGATAAAAGTAAAAAGAAAGGAAATTAGGCGTGAGGTTATACCGACTGACTCCCTCTGTTTTCCGGCAGAACTCCGGCGACAGCAATCCCTTCCGGCGACGAGTGTCTTGCAGCAGAGATTCTTCAGAAAGCTTACAAAGGGTGTGGGTGACTTCGGTATAAGCTCAGAGGGTTTAGTAAGGTTTAGAAGTGGAAGGTTCGGTTTTCTGGCGACGAGCAGAAATATTCCGGCGAGTGAGTTTTCGCCGAGAAAGGGTGCGGTTTTGAGCGAAAAGGTTTGCAGAAGTTCGAGGTGGTTTTTATAGGGCAAATTGTCGATGTATTTGGCCCGATTTCCAACTGGATTCATTGGTTTGAATTTCTCCGGCGGTTATAACTTTGGTCGCGGACTCAGACGTCGGTTATAACCGATGTAGCGTTTATGTTTTACGTTATAACTGAAAGAAACGTTAAGTTCCGCGAGATTACCGGGATTTCCGACGACTGAACTTTTGGGCGCCGGTTTTTGAATTCGGAAAGACACTTTATGAATTAAATGATCTTAATAATTAACAAACAATACAAGTGGCGCAGTGGTTTGTGTGTTGTGTGTTAAGTTGTTGCCGGACCGGTTACTGACCCGGGTTCGAAACCCGGCAGAACCAAAATATTTTTATTTTTCGATTTTCAACAGTTTTTCAAAAACAACTTATATAATCCCGTATAATAATTGATTATGTATCGTTTAAAATTATTTTGGGCATTTAATTCGCAACGAAAATTTTAACTGACTGTTCGGTTGATAAACGGAGCGGGTTTGGTCAATCCGTTTTTGACGGATGTTACATGTCGGACTTATCCGAAAAAATTGTTTTGACTACTTAACTAATAACTTAGACAATTACACGGAAAGTTAATTACTTGATTAAAACAATTATTTGAGAACAAGGTTCACACCTGTTCGGTAATGTAAATCCTAGGGTTCCTACACGTTTTAGTTTCAATTCAATTGCAACAATGAGTGTTGCGTGGTTTAGGTGCCAAAAGCTATCGACGTTATAGACAATGGACTACAATGCACTTTATTGCCAAGAACATGTAAATTCTAACCTAGACAAGGCATAATCGCACATAAACATTTCGCAAAGTCAAATTTCATAACTCATTCAACAATTCACAAATACAATACTAATGCGAGACAATTATCATAGGTTTTCAAAACAAATTACAATTTGTTACAAATCAAAACTCAAAACAATGTTAAACCCTAGAACTTACAAAAACCTACACCAGGGTGAAACCCAAAGAGATTAGCCGCTCATGACGAATGGAACTTGATCACTGGACGATGAAAGCTTGAACACTGACATCTTGAGCTTGATGATGGTGAAGGATGGTGATTAGGGTTTTGGTGTGATAATGAGGATAAATGGATTGAAGGATGGATGAAGATGATGATGGTAGTGGATTAGGGTTAGGAATTATGATGGATTGATTCGGTTGATTGGATGGATTCAAGATGATAGGGGATGAAGGTTTCTTGATTATAGGCTCCAAGAACAAGTTCAAACTTCACAAAAAACATAACTCTTTGCAAATGGGTCGAACATAAGTTAAAAACCCGTTCCGAAAGGCTTCTTAAACTTCACAACCTGTAAAACACAAATTCAATCAAAAGTAGGCTATTCGAAACTAAAAGTCACGTAAAACGTTAACTTAAACTTGATAGAAATATCGGTTTTCGACCACGTATCAGTCCTCACTCAAATGCCAAAATACTCTAAGTTTATGAGAGATTTCCTCACTCACAAAAGAAAGATTGAATCCATACAACAAGTCAACTTAAGTGAAGAGTGCTTGGCGGTACTCCTCAACAAGCTCCCCTAAAAGAAGATTGATCTCGGAAGCTTCACCATTCCTTGCTCCATTAGAGGATCACCAATAAGCAATGCACTAGCCGACTTAGGGGCTACCATTAATCTAATGCCTGCCTCTATGTTCAATCGACTTGGGCTAGGAAAGCCACACCCTACAAGGATGAGTATACAACTTGCGGATAGGTCGGTAAAATACCCTCAAGGTGTCATAGAAAATCTGTTGGTAAAGGTCGGGTAATTTGTTTTTTTCGGCCGACTTTGTAATCCTAGATATGCAGGAAGGTACCAAAATCTTGCTCATATTAGGAAGACATTTCCTTGCCACCGCATGGGCCATGGTGGATATGAGCGATGAAGACTCACACTGAGGGTTGGTGACAAGAAAATCAAGTTTGAAGTGGGAGAACGATCAAAGGATGATTCGGTCAAATACATCAAGGCAATATACTCGAGCTTAGACTAAGCCCTTCAACGATACAACTCGAGATGCAAGCCATATTGCTAGGGTAACATTTGACCAACTTTAGGTCTAGCCAAGGACCCTATAAACGTGGCGCACCATGAAGCCGTTTCATGTAACTATCCCTAGATAAATTAGTATAAAACGTAGTTTAACTTTAATGCGTTCTATTATAAGTTTTTCATTTGTAGGAATAAAGCACGCTTTACATGATGAAATGGTTTGAAAACTGAAAAAAAGCAACCCCATGCACGTAAACCAGGGCCTCCCGCTTTAAAACTAGCAAAGCAGAACCAGGCATGCCTCCGTGTCCACCATACTATAAGTTCTTTATTACACCACGTTACTAGCACTTTGACCACCGGGCCGTGCCCACCAGACACACTCCTGTGCTTAGTAACCTTAAAAATTGTTGTTTTACCCAACTTTTTGCATATTTAATCTAAACAAATCCTATTTGGGATACATTGAGGACAATGTGTTCTTTAAGTGTGAGGGATGTTAAAAAGCTTGAATCTTTTGTCCTAAAAACAAGCCTTACACAAAACTCGGCTAGGAAAACTGCTAATCACCCCAAATATTTTTCAAAATTTTTCATTTTTCTTTACTTATCTTGGTTTAGTTTGGGAAAAATAACTTCTAAAAATAATGTTTTTTTACTAATTTACACCTGACAGCGTCATGATAAAAAGATCCAATTAATAAAATTATAAAAACGGGCATAACAAATCTTTGGAAAAATTGATTATATATACACTTTTACACTATGCCCATTTCTCACAAAAAGTGAGTTTTGAGCCTTTACCGAGCTTACAAATACATTTCTATACTAATTGCTCATTTTTTTTGTTTCTTGTGTGAATAGCCCGTTTAGCTCTTACAAATATAGAACTTGCCAAAGCAATACGTTCCCAATCCTTACCGACACAAATGCAAGTAAGTAAATGATGGAGGCATTAGGACTATAACCCATTTTTTATTTTAAACCTTTATTTTCTTTTTCATATCCCCCTAGTTAAACCCTTTTGAGCCTTAACCCTTTCGTTTCTAAACCTGCAAAAATATAAACTTTTGCAAAAACAACCACCCACATCCATAAATTTTTTTAATTACACCCTTTATTTTAGTAAAAATTTCGGTTATAAATAACAAGTATGACTTAGTTTCAAGTTTGGCTATTAGTAAAAAAAAACCATTAGTTATAGTTTTTTTCAAAGCTACAAAAATTGTTCAAGAAAACCGACACTTTTTACGCTTTTCACCATTTTACCCAAAAACACACCCACCCATAGCCAAAACCTACCCTTTTAAAAGACCTCCTGATATTTACAAGGATTAAACGTCAAAAAGGAGGAAGCTTGATTGTTTGTCAAGCCTATAGTAGGCGTAATCTCCACACCGGGTCCGATCATTTTCACTTAAACATCTTCGGCCGATTGTTGAGTGACCACTTATGAGGTGTGTAAATTCGTATATAACTAAATGGAATTTTAGAAAGGCATGTTATGCCCAAAACAAATAATTTTTTTTAAAATGTGTTTTAAATAAATCATGACAAATAAGATTATAAATAAATAAAAACAAAATAAATTTAGAATTTAGATTCCCGACACTCTAAAGATAAACCCAAAATTTCAGTTCTACACCAATTCCATTTGGGTGTGTACCCACATTATTGAGTTTTGCTTGATGACAAGCAAAGATTCAAGTGTGGAGGTATTTGATATGCGCAAAATGCAACATATAAATTACATCAAACAAGGCATAAAATCAATCCTTTGTTGGCACTAATGTTGGAAAAAACATGTTTCTTGGTTTACTTTTAAATTACAGGATCAAAAGAGCTTAAACGAATAAAAGGAACAAATTAACAGCAGAAACCAACACAAATACAAAGAGAAGGATTGACACGACCTGCCAAACCCCCATCCACATCCAAAACAACAAAAGTGACGAAGACAAAATCTTAGGCAACGGGCCGTGCCCAACAGGCATGGGGTCGTGCCTAGTCAAGATTCTCTGTAGAAAAAACAATAGCAACAGACAAACCAATACGGGGTTGTGCTAATGCAACATGGGCTAAGGTAAACTATAAGATCCGCAGAATCTGTGATAGTACAGCAAGTACACTGACAACCGGGCCGTCCTATGACACAACAGTGCGTGTTAGTACAAGACCTGACATCGTAGTTAATCAAGGGAGAGAAAAAGATGACCACGGGGCCATGCCAGGTAGGCACGAGGCTGTGTCTGCCCTTTTTCCAGCTATAAATAGAGGTGTTTGGTTCATGAGAAAGGCATTCCTTGGTAAACCACTTCTCTCACACTTGCCATCAGTCCACCACCACTACAACAACACCCACCACCATCATCCATATTTCATCTTTTAGAGTGTGTAGTAGTCTCGGGATCCAAGATTGATTATAAGAGTTCTTGTCAAACAAAGGCCATGCTTGGCTAAATCTCTTACGTTACTTGATTAAGACAAATCTTTTATGTATTACTTTTGATTTCTAATCTTTGACAACTTTTTAATTGAGTATATATCATTGACTTTAATAACTAGTTATTTATTTTGAAAGTGAACTTTGGTCAAGCATTTCTTCATATTTCGTTGATTCACTTATTTCGCGTCTTTACGTTCTATATAAAGCCCGTTAACTACCTGGCAGGGGTTAGAAGGGTGTTTGGGTAAAGTTCTTGCCTCGTTCAGTGTATAGGTCCTGCGAGGACTCTGTTCAAGCTTAATAGGACTTCCTGCTTACTCAGACCAAATCGGGGGAAGTAAGAACGACTTGAACCCCTTATAAATAAACTACTATTAAAACTTTATCCGGCCTTACGTGACTTTATCCCTGCTTACTCAGACCAATATGGCCGAGGATAACATCACCTTCACAAGAGAGGCCTACCACTTTTCACATTACTTATTTAATTATCTTTCGATATTCTGGCCTTGCGGGACTGTATCCCTGCTGACTCAGACCAATATGGCCGAGGGTAACGTCGCCTTCACAATAGGGGCCTACCACTATAACTAAGATAATCTTTTAACAAGCTCAAAGTGCGGAAATCATCAAAGTATACATAAAAGATGAGTTGGAACCAAGTGATTCTTTCTTGTCTATTTGCTTTTATTTATTTCTTTATGTTCTTACATTTACTTTTTATCTTTTAAAACTCTTATAATAAATTTGGTTAGATTAGATGTTAACGATAAGTCTATATTAAAAGCTCTTGCATCCTTGGACGACCTCGGTATCTTACCATCACTATACCACGTCTACGATGGGTGCACTTGCCCTAACGTGTCTAGAGTGGTAGTATTTTATCGTTTTTATAAATTTAAAGCTTGATCCATGAGTAAAAAGTGCTTAAAATATAACAAAAATTATAACCACGCTCACGCACATCAAGTAGTGTTGTAGGGTCCACCCATTTGGGGGTCCTGAAGTATTGGTGGGTAAGATGGCAGAAGTGGTAGAAGAGATCCGGACCATTTTCCGGCGAGTACTGACATCCGCGCTCCGGTATGGGGCTTCCTCGGTTGTGGTGGCGGTTGTTGTTATTGTTTCTCTACTAGTTGGTGTGGTAATACTGGTGCATTGTCCGTTGGAGGTGGTGGAGTTTGAGGAGGCGGTTGTGATGGTGTTTGTGGTTGATGCTCGGGGTGTGATAGAAAGTAAACTTGTTAAAATATTGGTTCCATTTGTCTGGACCTTGATATGGCGTACCCGCAAAGATGCAATATCGCTGGATAGTTCAATTGGGTGTCGGTTGGTTCCGAAAGGTGGCATCTCCGAGTCAGAATCATAATCTAGTTGGTTCTGACTTGGGTGAGGCGAGTTTAGGTAATTGGATGGATGGAAGGAATCATGGTGTGAATGAGAGTGGGAATGATATGAATGGTGGGACGGGGAATGGTGTGAAAATGAATGTCTAGCTGGCTTTGAGGATTGGGATTCACTCGAGTGTTGTGGATGCTCTGAGTTGTGGGAATGTGATGGTTGAAGTCATGACGGTCCTCCTAGCATGGTACCTTTCCCATTCCTCGTCTCCTTAGCGGCAAGTTTAACTTGTCAAAGTATATTCAAAATCATTAATAACTATATGATTTTCTATCCTAGCCTTATAGGAAGGACTTAGACATGGAATTTCCTATGGGTTATGCAATTGTGATATTTGAGCTAGACACAATGAGATAATGTCTAATCTGCTCAAACGTGGCTCGGATACCAACCTGTCACACCGTGGTTTCCCGGTGGGCCCAGACATAAGGTATACGCGTGACGATTGATATCAGTAATCACAATGCACAGCGGAAGATGGAAATTTTAAATTACATATTACAAACGTACAATCAGGAAAATAAAGTACAAAAATATTGTACAAGTTGTTCGTAATAAAAGATCCACAGACGGATCGATGTTATAAAAAAGACTTAAGACTAATAGGGTCTTTTGAGTGGAGTCACAAATTCCAATACATAAAGACTGAGCAGCTCTAACCTATTTTGTACTTGCTATATAACATGCGCTTAGTCTTTTGAAAATACGTCAGTTTTCACTGGTAAATACTATTAGCCGACTCTTTTGAAAATCTTTTCAAAAGTTTATTTGATATCATTTTAAATAACTTGGGATAAAATAATATCTCTTGTTACCAGTTTTACATGCTTGTCAATACAGTTGGCGACCGGAACTAAACGTTAGTACATGATTAATCGACACACCACATTTTCAATATCATATAAATATAGGATTAGCGTATGTCAGGAGTATGCCTACACCCCGCGCTTAGGCCGCGACCATTTGCAATTAAATGAGTCTGGATATCCAGGACACAGTCGAATTAACCCCCAATGTTTAAGTTATCAAGCAAAACGGATTAAAAGAGGTAATTTAAATTTCATTGACACCACTCGTCAATTATTTAATACCCGACCAAGCGGCTATTATCGTATCCCGAGCCTTTATAAAGGAAAATAGCCTAAGAGTATTTACATGTGCTAACTTGTTCAAATCTTTGATGTATAGCACAACCGTTAATCAAAACAACTAAGACACGTGCAATTTACTTAAGGATCCTAGTCTGGAATGAACGGAACTATGATCTGTTAGAATGTTCACGGGTCTTATATAAGTCATTTGACTTTGACCGGATAACTTTATTTAATACGCACGGTTCGCTAGATTAAGCGTAGATTGTACAGAATGTGGTTTACAGCCTTCTGAGTGCAAGGACTCGTATAATATGGGTCAAATGACCAAACATTCTGATTGGAACTGATTTGGAAATGTTTTGACCCGATTCGGCTAGTTTATATATTTCATACTATCTAAACTAGCCGTACGCGTATATGCAGTATCAGGTGGTTGGATAGGTTCATAACAAGTCCTTTATGCCAACATACACTTGATAATGTTATAATTCAGTTTCAAAGTTAGATTACATATTCATTTGGTTTTTAAACCATTTTAGTGGATAAGGGAAATTTTGGCATTTTAGGCGTATTATAAGGACTTTATCATAAAACCTATCAAATGATATGATCAAATGGTATAACCCTAGAGGATTAGTCCATATATTAATATGATCATATAACAACCCTTAATCATGCTCTAAACTTGACCAAATGGGTGAGAATCGAAAGTTAAAGCGGAAGTCATACTGTTTGACTTTCGGTTGCGAAACTAGTTCTAAGCAGGAAATGACGAGCTAAAGATGATTAAACAGGTCCTAATATGTTATATTATATTGTCAAAAATTAAGGTTTCGATACTTAGAATACTCATTTAGTGTAATTTACAAAAATATGTGTTTTGACTTTTATTTAGTAAAATTTTGACACATCATATCGCCTACTTAACGTGATCTTCAAAGGGTGAAATCACAAGGGATTAACACCTTCATTAATACGATCACGTAGCCAAGTTCGATTGCAACCTTTGCTTGACCAAAATGGCCAGAACCGAAAGTCAAATAGAAAGTCAATTTGCTTGACTTTCGGATAATAACTAGCCTAGGAATGAGAAGATACTGAAGGAGAACACTTACAAGTGTTCAAGAGGAAGATTAAACTTCAGAAAAGGAGGCTTCTTGGTCCAGAAGATGCTCCAAGTGATAGAGAGAAAGAAAGTTTGAAAGGTGCAAGGAATAAAGTTGAAGATCATGGCTATTTATAGTTGATAAAGTGGAAGTAGGTTGTGCCAAGTGTAACAAGAAACTCTAGGAAAGTTATAAGTGTCCTAGAAGGTGTCCAAAAAAGGTTAAAGGTGGCAAGAATCAGAGCAAAGTGGCATGGAGAAAAGGCTGCAGTTGCCAGATCATTCTGGATTGTCAACGATGGCCTTACAAACCGTAAGGGTCAGGCCTTGCGGTACGTAAGGACCTCTGGCGTGCCCCTTGTTTTCAAGTGTCTTACGAACCGTAAGGTATATGCCTTGCAATCTGTAAGGGACCGTCAAAAGCCACGATTTTGGCATTTTTTATCAAATTTGGTCCCTCCATTCAACATCCTCCATATTTTATCCAATTTAGTCCCTCTCGTCCAAAATATCTGGAATATTTGAGAGTGTATTGGACAAGTGTTTGCCATGTTATTCAATATAAATTTCATAGGTGTCACATAAAGACATACATAAATCCATCCAAAATCTCCATGTTATAAACCAGATGATCTTTCTGCCGTTTTGAAGTTAAATTAAGGACATTCACAACTTCATTATTTTATGTTTCTACTATTTCGAATAAAATATTATCTTTGTGTCTTTTAAAACAACTTTCGACCCACTAACCATCGTTTCAATTGATTTGTTCATATGGTACACCTGACTTCCTCGAGGAAATTGGAAGCCTTAACCACCAGAACACTCAATTAATCAGCTATATGGGTGCACTTCAAATTTATTTATAGATTGACTCAGTATTTTATACATAAAAAATACTCTCTGTTAAAAACTCAAAACATGGTGGGTTTCCATAAATCACTTTGTAAATATGCCCTTGATACTTGTGTATATATGTTCAAAGTATCCATGTGAAAGGATAAGAGGAAAAAAGAGAAGAAAATTGTCATACAAGAAGGTGAGAGGTAGGTGCTATATCTTGCGTACTAGTGGGGGCTATGGATAGTAGGGTAAGTGAAATCTTGGCAAGAATCATAAGACTAATGCAATGTATAATAAATAAAACTTACTAAGTGATGCGTGGTAAAAAACCGGTGCTTTATTTTGCTTAAGTTCATGTTTTTACATAACTTTTAATTTCGAATAGCCTACTTTTGATTGGATTTGTGTTTTGTACGTCTTACGGAGTTTAAGGAGCTTTACGAAGCATCGGACGGAAAACAGGTCAATCGGGAGTGCGAAATGGAAAAATCAGAAAACAAGAAATGGAGAGGCTGTCGCCTACGCCCTCCTGGGCCGTAGGCGAGACCCTCCAGAAACTCCCGTCGGCTGATTTGTTGCGTAGGCAGTGCTTTAGGACGTCGTGAGTTTCCTGACCAACCAGGGCCATCGCCGACGCCCTGATGGGCCGTAGGCGATGCCCCTTCCTTATCCTAATAGCGAAGTTTCAATCTTGAATGTTTGGAGATGGGATATATCAATTGTTTTGACCATTTTTTAAGCGAGTTACGCATTTTGGGACTTTTGAAGTTCATCTTGGAGCTAAGAACCTTTCCACCATCTTCATCAATCACTTCCAATCCGGAATCACCAATCCATTCGATCCTAACCCTAGCCTACCATCATCCCTTCCATCATTCATCCACATACATCATCGATCCCAAACCCTAACCATCATCTTCATCACTTTCAAAGCTTTAAGATGTTCAAGTTCAAGATTTCAACTTCCGGCATTCCTGTTCCATTCGTCATGAGCGGCTAATTCTCAAGGGTTTCACCCCGGTGTAGACTTTTGTAAGGTTTAGGGTTTGTTTTATGTTTCTTAGTTGATTTGTGACAAATTGAATTGTATTTTTAATTAATTGATAATTGTCCTACATTTGTGAATTGTCGAATGATTATAAAATTTGACTTTGCGAAATAAGTTTTTATATTTATGCCTTATCTTTCAAAAGGATTTACTTTTCTGAAGTAACGAAGTGCATTGCGGTCCGTCATACGCGTGATAGCAATTGGCACCTAAGCTTCGTGATATCAAAACCGTTAATGACAAATTCATTTGAATCAATCTAAAATTGTTTAGTAACCCTAGGTATTCAATTTTTGAACCGGGTGTAAACCTTGTTTCTCAATTATTGTTCAAACCATCAATCCATTTTTGTGCAATCATTCAAGTTTAGTAGTAATCACTTTAGTACCAAAACTTGTCGGTTTATTCCAACATATCTTTCAACCAAACAAATATTCAAATTAAATCATAGCAAGCTTCATAAATTGTGACAAACCGTTAAAATAATTGTCTCCATCCCAAACCACAAACTCTTCGTGGTTCGACCCGTACTACCACTAACTCATAGTTAAGGGTAAATCGGGTATATAAATATTATCTTTGACGGGGGCGCGACACTTCGATCAAATTTTGGCGCCATTACCGGGGAGTTCGTGCGCTTTGTATTTCGATAATTAATTGATTTCATGATTATCTTTTTAAGTGTTTGTTTTCTTATATCATTTCTGTTTTTGTGTTAAGCGGGTGTGTTACTTGTGTAGGTTATAGGTAGTGCAAGCATACACGGAACTCTGGGAGGACTTCACCATTAGTGTTCGAACCGGAGATCAAGCGGATCGTTAGAAGAAACTTAACCAAATGTTTAGAGGCAACCCTTGTCTCTAATCCACCCAACACCAAATCACCATCTACACCATCCGTTGGGCCTAGTCCAATGGACCCTCAAAACTCCAATCACCCAAACAACCAAACCCAACATCAATACCAATACCCAAATTACCCTCCCCAAAACCAAAACGTCCAAAATAACCAACTGGGGGTGGTAATAGATCGGGACCACCAACACCACCTTTCCAAACTCATGATTAAAACCCAAACAACAACCGATGTACACGCACACCTCCATCTCAAAACCCAAATCGACAAAACCCATTACCACCCAATTTCAACAACCGAAATGTTACGCCAATCGTGGAGTTAACCAACCACATGGCATTCCCACGAATGAAGCTCAGTTTCTTGATATTGACGAATTAAGAAACAACATTCCCGATGATGAAATGTATAGTGTTCCCAGTTATCAATCACCGGAACATGTGAGTATCACACGAAATACATGGATGATGGCGTGAATTACAATGAGCGTGTTGAAGACGACGTGTGGGGTGATGAGATAACAATGTGGAGAATTTTTACAATGCTAGGGGGTTTGAGTATGAAGATATTAGCTATCGAAATGTCATTTTTGTGGGGAACAATAAAGGATACGTGAATGATTATGGCCGAAACGGCAACTACGAAAACAACCATCAACCATGAAACCGGGATGATGGTAATTATAACAATAATCATAATGTCAACCGTAGCTGGATTCCGCAATTCATGGGAGGCAATAACCAAGGGGGTGTTGATCGAAGGGGCAATAATTTGCCGGTGAATCTAAGGTTAACGGTCCACGACGTTAACCAAATCAATAAGCCCCAGGAGGTGTTAATGGGCAATTTAGACTAGTGGTCACCGAAAATGACTCACCTATTAAGCCCAATTACATTAACATCCTACCGCACTTCAATGGTAGGATGAATGAAGAACCATACACTCACTTGGCGGAATTTTCCACGTGGCACGATCAGGGCTACAATTTCGAGATAGAGGAAGTGAAGCTAAGGCTATTTCAGTTCTCGTTAAAGGACAAGGCCAAGCAGCGGTTCCTCACTCTTTCAGCAAATAGCATTCGTACTTGGGCAGAAATGCAACAAGTATTTCTTGACGAATACTATTCAAGAGCAAAGACTGATGATGCATGGGATGAGATTCGGTCGTTTCGTCAGTTATCGGGAAAGTTGTTACATGAGGCCCTAACTCATTTCAAGGAGTTGGTTTGAAAATGCCCTCACCATAAAATTTCTAGATGGGAATTGTTAAAGTGTTTTGTACGGGGATTAGATGCGGAAGATCATAAGTACTTGCAATTGGCAAGTAACCGTACATTGTTGAACAACCATGAGGAAGATGATTGGGAATTCTTAGAGAGGATGAGTAACTCCAAGGTCATGACTATGGCGGGCGAACATAAAAGTATCTGATCTCAAAGTCTTGGCCCGACGGCGATGCAAGTTCCAAAGACTAGATTGAAACATTAGAACGGGAGTTGGTCCATATGAAGAAGAAAGAGGTGGGTGCGGTACAGTTTGCCATGTGCTAAGAATGTTGCAACATCGGTCAGCGGACTGAGAATTGCCAAGTAGACATGACCCGATCCACCGCAGAGGTGAATCAAGTGTATGGAGACCGAAAGCAAGATGATATGAACTCCAACACTTATCACCCGGGTTTAAGGAACCATCCTAATTTTAGGTATGGTAAAGCCTCAAACCAAATGAACCCGAACTTTCAACCAGGGTATCAAGGTGGATATCCGTACCAAAATCGACAAGGCGGTAACCAAGGGGTTACCAAAGGAACTATAATCAAGGCGGTAATGGGGATGGTGATGCAAACTCAAAAATAGGTAGTGATGACCCGTTGAACTCCAAGCTTGATGCAATCATGAATGTTCTTAGAGATTCAAACCAAGAGATCAAGACGAAAATGAAGAAGGAGTTTGAGGTGCGAGACAAGTCGCACAAGGCATTGAAAAGCAAGTGGGTCAACTTGCGAAAGAAATGGCCCAAATGAGAGGAAGTGAAGGAAGACTCCCAAGTGACACTACAATGAACCCGAAGCATCAAAGTTCAAGCACGAATAGAATGTGCACATTAACGCGGTAAGTCTTCTTTCAAATGATGAAGTTTGTAGTGTTGAAAGTACTCCACCACCACAACTTGTTGAGGGTGTAGTGGAAGATGTAGGTGATAAGTCAGGAAGTGAAAAAGAGCATGAAACGATTTCACAAATTAAAATCGAAAAAGTAACTAAAGATTCTTTTTGTGAAAGTTGTTTAAATGACTTGCATGCTAGGGCCAATGATATGGGTGTGTAGTTTAATACCATCCCATACACGTTGGCTCTATTAACACCAATTAATGCACCAAAGTTAGAAAAATGGAGCCCACCAAATGACGAGAGGTGGGAAATTTTCAACAAGCAAAAATTAATTTGCCATTACTTGATGACATTAAAAATGTGCCGGCTCATGTATAGTGTTTAAAAGAGTTTAGCACCAAGAAATGACACAATAAACTATCAAAACAATTTAACTTAATCTCGCACGTTAGTGCAGTTTTATCGAGTGCCCTCCCCCAAAAAGCTCAAGATCCGGGAGATCCTCTTGTTCCAATCCAAATAGGTAAATTTAGAATAAAGAGGGTGCTCTTAGATCTTGGAGCTTGTGTGAGCATACTGCCTGGGAGTCTATCTGACCAATATTATTTTGGTCCTTTGAAAAAGTTTAACACCCTTGTGGTGTTGGCCGATCAGACTCCCACACATCCAAGGGGGATGGTGGAAGATGTGATTGTGAAGGTTGAGGATTGTTATTACCAGGTTGATTTTTTGGTAGTTAACTATGTTGGTTGTGTTGAAGATACACAACCGATAGTCATACTGGGTAGACCTTTCCTAGCAACTACTAATGCCATAATAAACTTTGCAACAGGAACAGTAAGCATGAAATTTGGGGACCAGGAATTGATCTTGAATGTATTTCCTAAATTTACTAAGCCGTTCGGTGAGGATAAGTGTCCTAAGGAAGACATTAGTCCAAAAAAAAAGTATGTGCTATGGTTGGTAGGTCTGGAGAATCAAAGAAAAGTCGGTCAAGAAGAAGAAGGTGAAGAAGTCACCTCAAGAGAAAAAGAAAGAGGAGAGGTTGAGAAGGTTTGGTCCATTTGGAACCAAATTGTATGAATCGTCGGTGGGTAATATGGGAGAGTTTGTGGGAGACAAGCACTCCATACGACCACCATGAGGTGGTATGTCGTTTGTTGTTATATAATATTCCCTATACTTTTTAATTCCTCGTTCTAGTTTAGTTTTCCATTTTGTACATTTCCTTTCCATACTTTGTTTTGATTTTTTTAGTAGCTAAATGAACTTTGTGGGTGTGTTCCTTATATAACCCTCACAAGACCTACTCGTCCTCCCGAGCTATTGGAATGTTATAAGGGCTTGTTGCATCTAAATGCAACCGAGTTCCTAGGAAAATGAGTTAGGTTTGTTTCTGTTGTAAAAAATTTTTCCACAAAATCAAAGTTAAAAAAATATAGCTTGGTAAATTCTTTATAAAAATGAAAAAGAAATAGGTAACTAACATATTTTGATGGTTGTGAGAAGCTCGCTTCTAAACGAGGGTTGGGATTTTTAGGTACATTATGTTCGCGAGACGACTATTTTTGTAGAAGAATGAAGAGCACACGAGGAATAAGTGAAAACCAGGTACATACATTTCTTTTTAGCTTTGGGTTTTAGTTTTCTAATAAGTGGATTGTATTTTGTATTTTATTTACCGGAGTGAAATTTTGGGGAGATTAGTCATGTCACATCCCTTGTGCTTTTTAAAAGCTCTATTTTTACACACTGAGGACAATGTTGACCTTAAGTGTCGGGATGGGGGAGAAAAAGTTTTTTTATTTTGACACGTTCATTTAGATAATACACATTGAGGACAACATTGACCTCAAGTGCCTGGATGGGGGAAATTTCAAAAAATTTTCAAAATATCTTTCTTGAAGCAATCTAAAAAGCACAAGTAATTAAGTCAATGAGGGATGGCACAACCCATGTGGTCTTTTGTCATGGTCAATTTCAAATTAATAACATGACGAGTATTTAGCGGGTGGTTATTTCGGAACAATTCGCTTAAGAAACTTGCATTTTGTGCATATCACATACCATACCCTTTGTACGTGAGAGTTTGAGCCGCTTTACACATCATAGATATATGCATGTATTTCTTTGTTTGAGTGGACCATTAGCCGCGTATTGTAGAACTTACAACTTTTGATGCGTTTGAGACCATAGACCGAATACGAGCACAAGAATGATTAAGACATTAGGTAAACCGTTTCCTTTTACAGCATTTATATATACTTACCCGAAATCAATCCCTTAGTCGCCAACTTTGAGGCTAAACCTTTCATTTGACCAACCCATTTAGGCTTTGACCGTTGAGCCTTCTATCTTTAACCCGTGTGATGAAATCTTGATCTTAGGATTACTTGTTTGACTTAAAAGAAAAATCAAAAACTCATAAAATATCATAAAAATAACAGAAAATCGTTGAGAAAAGCACAAAATATGTATTGATAGTTTGTTGAATAAAAGGCGAAATTCTTAGCCTATTAGTTTGTTTATTCGTAGTAGTCGTGTTTAGAGTAGTTGCGTATGTAATAAACATCGAGCTTTCATCACCTTAGCCACTTTCAAATTATCCTATTCCATATCCTAAGCCTAGCCCGTTACAACCCTTTTAAAGACCTTTTGACTTGTGCTTAGTATTTGTGTTCCGTGGTGGAGAATGATTGAGTTGCAAGCCTATGCGGGTACGTGTTCTAATCGGTTTGAGTGGAGAGAACATTGTGAGGGGTGTGTATGACGAATAAGGGCTAAAGGCGTCAACATGCTCAAACTGAGCCTCTGAGTGACGGTCCGATGTCAACATGCATAAATAACAGCCTCTGAGTGACTGATATGTCAACATGCTTAAATTTGGCCTCTGAGTGAGTGATATGTCAACATGCCCAGCCTCTGAGTGACATCGGAATCAACATGCTTATAATAAGCCTCTGAGTGATCCTTTGCGAAGTCCTAACTCTCATACGTGCCAATTGTTGGACGAGAGGGTTCAATTTTGTAAGTAAGTGAAAGTTGGATGATTGAGGGATTAAAAGTGTCAACATGTTAATTTATACCTCTGAATGACCTTTTAATGAACCGAGAGCTCGACAATGTGCGGGCATAATCCCGGGTATGCCAAGTATTGGCTACGGAGGGCTAAAAGTGCCAAAAAGGTGTTTAAGAAGGTTTTTAGAAGCTTTTTAAAGTTAAGGGGCTAAAGTGTCAAACTATGAAACTGGCCATGGGGCGGTCGTGGCCCGCGAGAGACCTAGCCTGGGTCTCTCGCGAGGTGCGAGAAAGGGACTGCTGTAGAAAGTTTTTTGGCAGCCAAGCAAAACTCCACAAAACCATTAAATCGAAACCATGGCTTCCCAAACTGCTATGTAACGTTTTGGGACACTTGTAAGCTTCCTCTTACACCCCTAAACACCTGGCTTCACCTCCTTTGAGTTCTCCAACTATAAATAGGTGATCAAGTTCACCATTTGAACTTACACCTTTCTAAATCATAACTCTTCTCCCTCTTCTGGGAGTTCCTAGCTAAAACGAGCATCTAACATAGTTCTTTTGCACCCTAGGAATCACTTGTAAGTGTTCCTTCCTTGTGCATTTCCGTTTATAGGCTTTTATAGCCAAAAGTCAAGCGTTTTTCAGAAAACACTTTGACTTTCGGTTAAGACCATTATGGTCCAGCCATTGTTCGAAATAAACATGGCTAAGTGATCGTAATAAGGTAGGTATTAATCCTATAAAGGGCACCTCCTGAAGATCACGTTTGCTAGACCAATTGATGGGTCAAAGTTATGATATTAAAAAGTCAAACAAGCCATTTTTTGGAAAAATCTTAAATTGATCTTATATATGTTATGAAACCTGTTTTGACACTTAAACAAGTTGGTAATAATTACTAGAACATGTAAGAACATGTTCGGCTCGTTAATTTCAGTTCTAGGGTCGGTTCGCAACCGAAAGTCGTGAAATTTGACTTCTGCTTTGACTTTCGATTCTGACCCGATTTAGATTAGTTGCCTACTTATCTAAAGTTGCATTATGATCGTAATATAATGTAGCATAATCCTTTGAGGTTTTATTACATGATCATAATCAGAAACCAAGTTTATGCGCAAGTTCCATAATTATGCCATCTTTGACCAAAATGTCCTTTTTGCATAAAACAAGGTTGTGAATATTAATGAACTTGAAAATGAGTTTTCTACTGATATAATATTATAATTAGGATTATCTGGAATGTTAAACCAAGTTATAAACTGAGTTTTCAAGCAAGTCCTTAAACTATGTCGATAAATGATGATTTTAGCCCGTGTGGCTCATAAACTAGTTTTAATCAAATCTTTTCACGATATATCTTTTACCTACTGATATGTTATATTAAATAACACATCTAAGTCAATTTAATCTGACCTTAACATCAATTTTCATAAAAATCACATAAAGACACAATTTTACGACATAAGCGCCGTTAGGCGCATAGTATGGTTTTAAACCATATTATTGACCAAGACTTGATACCTACTGATTTTAAAACTTATTTTAAACATATTTACAATAGGTATATGTTATAAACTCAGAATCCCAAATAATTTATAAAGTATGTGTAAAATGACCAAAATGCCCATTCGGTGCATAGTTTGGTCATAAAAGATAATTTACACACATAATTGATATCCTACTGATATTATATTATAAATAAAGTATTTTTCCAGAATACTTATAATTATAACATTAAATAATATTCAAATTCCTTTTATATGGTATATAATTACCAAAATGCCCTTATGAGGCATAATTTCGTTTTAAACCTTAACGGGCATATAAGTTAATATCCTACTGATATTTTAACTTATTTGAGGTATAATGGCGTATAGAACTTGTCCATGACTTATCCGGTTACCCGATATCGCTAATATGCGCACGGTTACGTATATGTAACTATTTTACGGAAATTAACCGAAACGGGTTTAACCTTGTCATTTAAGTCTCAAAATCCAGAATGTTAATAGTTTACCCATATTAAACGAGTCAAGGTACTTTTTGGGATTAAACTACATTCTAACCAATCATCGTTTAATCTAGCGTCATACGTTTTGATCAAGTACGCTAGTCGGTCTAAGTCTATGACTTAAATAAGACCGTTAACTACCGTGTCCTGGATATCCTCGGCTCATTACAATAGAAATGGCCACGACCTTAGCGCGGGTGTAGGCATACACCCGATAGATGCTCAATTATGCATTCCCACAAGGTTCGGAGGAATTGACTCCTTCGTGAGTCCAAAGTGGTGTGTACGTTAAATGTGTCTCGGTCTCCGTACCGGGCCTCATATGTATGGACATACATGTAAATTTGTTAACAAGGTTGGACGGTCAATTAACCCAAGTTATAAAAAGATTTTGTGCTGATACGCACTTAAAACATTTTTGAAATGTTTTCAAAATGAGTCAGTTGGGTGTATTTACCAGCGAAAGCTGACGTATTTTCAAAGGACTAAACTGCAGGTACAATACAAAATAGGCCGGAGGTGCTCGGTAGTGATAGAGGATCTTGCAAATCCTAAATCTGCCCAAAGTCTGTTTTATATTCTTTCCATGTACAATTTATGATCCGACTGTGGATCTTCTATTACGAGCCTTTATATTATTTTGTAGTTTCGAACATTCGGTTTGTATTAGTAATTTTACTCCAAGACTTCCGTTGTGCCGTGTTTAATTGACCATGATGATTATCAACTGACGTCACGATACTCCCCACCCGGGCCCACCGGTGTATGGATTTCGGGTCGGAAATCCGGGTGTGACAGGTTGGTATCAGAGTGACTGAGGTCGTTGTCACACGTAAATTTAATCCCAAACTGCTACTAGATAGCGGTAAGTGGGTATCGAACACGAGGATTTGTGGAACTAATGTTATCAAAAGGTTGTACTATTATACTAATTACCTAATTTGCAATAATTTAATTTCAGATTTCGATCGATGGATTTAAAACTTAATTACTAGCGATTCAAAGATTAGTTTTTAACATATTAATAAGGGAATGATCATCTTGGACTCTGGTTTAAAACGCATGTGTTCAATTCTACTAGAAAGAGTCACATAGACATGACTCGTGTTTGATTAACTAGTTGTGAGGTTGTTACCCGATGACCAATTGATTAATACCCAACCCGTAAACCTCCCCGTGATATCTTGATTGTCAACAACACCAAGAACGTACGGAACAAGCAATAAGCACAATATCAACCAATAATTTCAAACAATCAATCAACACCATAAAAACCATAACATAGTAATTATTCAAGAAATCCAAAATTCAAACACAATTGTTCAACAAACCTTCACCCGAGACGATCACCGAAATGTTTAGCCACTCATGTTCTCATAATCAAACAAACTTCAGTTGTCTTGGTCATACGAATCAAACACACTCAAATATTGTTTAGAACTTGTTAGAATCAATGAAAAACACCTAAAATCGCCTCCCAATTGCTCTGGAAATCATTCTAATCATTGATAATGTGAAAGGCCACCATAACTCAGCTTAAATTGGGCAGTTACACATTTCCCGTAGCTCACCACCGTAAGCTACGGTGCCCACCGTAGCTTACGGTGGCCAAAATTTCATTACGGCATCAATCTTCTGTCTTACGGTGATCTTCAAGAGGGGACTCCACCGTAGCTTACGGTGTCTGCTTCATTTTTCCATTTTTGCCCTTCGTGCAATCTCTTAAGTCCTCTCTTAGATTAGGCTCTTGTAAATACCCGCTAAAGCACGTTTAAACTCCCTCATTACGCTCTTCAGTACCTGCAAAGCCAAACAATCCGTAGACATCAAATCGTAACAAATAAACGTTTAAAGCATGGAATATTTATCGTTTTAATTCACTTACGGGTTGTCCAAAAGACCACCCGTCACATCCCCACACTTACGTTGCTTGCCCCAAGCAACCATTTCACAAAAGTTTTAAAAAAGCAAGTGATCATCATATAAACCAAACACAAACATGTTGCCATGTTATCAACTTTTACCATCATAACACAAAACACATCCCTCACTAAATTCTTCTCTCGGTGACAAAATAGCACTAGCAAGATGGTGCTAAATCACTCAATACAAGTGTGCAAATGTGCGACAATAAGCTTGGATAACAATCGAGTCTTTACCTACAATTCGTCTAACATGCTCGTGAATCAGAAGGACTTTCGGGTTGTAACAAGGCTATGTGTATAGGTAGGAATTGGTGGGAAATATTCATGAAGCTTGCTTAATCGACCCTATTTATTATTACATCAATATAAATAACACACACAAATTGTACAACTAATCTTCCTTTTTTTTCTTTTTCTTCATTTCCTTTTTTTTTTCAGCACATTGCATTACACTATTGAAAGAGAACATACTTAATCATAATGAGAACAACTATCTAAACAGGGTCGATTAAAAGGTAGAAATGTTTTTTAGGAAATAGGTTCGGGTGACAATTGAAAGGCTACAAGCTCAAATTTGGCTACTAATGTCCAACTCCCCGACCCGCTCACTACCATGCTCATAATCATAACTCATGAGGTCTAACCCCCCAAACCCACACTCAACACACATCCAGACGAGGCTGCCTAAATGCCCTCATCATATTCACCAACATGTAAACTCAGGTTTCGACAAGCATGTATTATCCAAGTTCTATTAACACACTATACACACCGCCACTCAATCAAATAAAACAATAAACTCTCAATGACATATATGTGTGGCTGAATCCTCACCAAGAAAGAATGGAATTGGGATAATGATGTGTCATGCATAATATGATATTACTTTCAAACGTTAACAACTGTTTCGTTCGGTTCACAAAAATTTTTCAAAATTCCTAAAAATTTTCCCCCATCCCCACACTTGGGATACATTGTCCCCAATGTATGTGTTTAGAGGAATGATCACTTTTCTTCAACATCACCTTTCAGTAAAACTCTCAAATCCCAATATTTCTTTTTTTTTATATCAAAACCTCAACCACAAACACCAACCCAACAAAACTATAAACTATGTTACACCCCCCAACATTCCCAACCATAAACACAAAGCAATAAAATCCAACTACAAACTCTACAAAGGAAGAACAGAACCTGATCAGTAGTAGCGCGGATGGGGAGGTCCGAAGATGGAGGTCATCATCTCCGAAAATTCATTAAATGCAAATGCTCCACTTCCTTCGTCTCCTTGTTGTTGCTCCAAGCTCTGTTGCTGCTGCCCATACCGCGGGTCTACCCACTGAGAATGATGCATTGGCGGTGTTGGGTAAGAAACACTGCCATCATAAGGTGGTAGGATGGTGTAGTCAACTGGAGGTGGGTCCACAACCACGGGACGTCCTGCATGCCAATCTTCATGCATCCTTCGTTGCTGATCATCCAAATACCGGTTGTTAATCTCCTGCTCAAAGGCGTAGGCATGTGTACGATTCCAAGATTCTTGTCTATCAAAATTGTGCCTTAGTGCACGTTCCATGCTTGCGCCCATATATGTTTGGTGATCAAAAAACGTCCGTTCGGCCCCACTCCATGTAACATTTGTCGAAAACGGGTTTTCCAAACCCGCTCCGTTTGTAATCGAATATCAAGTTATAAATGTTTCGTTGCGTATTTATGTCTATTTTGATTTTTAATGATACATAATTAATAAACAAACTAAACTATAAAAGTTATAATTTATAAAAAGTAAAAATAAAATAATTAAAAAGAAAATGAGGCTGCCGGGACTCGAACCCGGGTCAGCCGGGAAAGAACTCCAAAGACTTAACACACACACACATAACCACTCCGCCACTTGTTGTTTTCTGTCAACTATAGGAAACAAATAAATCTTATAGACAACCATAAATCAACCGGTTACGCCAACTGTAACCGAAATCAGTCACCAAACGTCCAAAAACGGTTGATTGATCGCGGTTTACTGAGTTTAACCGATGCACCGACACTTTCAATCAAGTTTGCCTTGAATAAACTTAAATTCGAGAAAGGATCAGTTTTAATAACCGAAAACTTTCAATTCCTGAATTACTTCAATCAAAGACCCCTCTTGCGACTCAAACACACTCTGCAAACCTCCAATTACATTTCCGCACAACTTTCAGTCCGCCGGAGAAGCTATTTAAACTCGCCGGACTTTCGCCGGAAAACCGTGTTTTCCATCAAACCAGTAAGTCTCGCAATTCTTTCGTTGTCTATAAATTGTTAAGCTATTGCTAACTCAAACCTTTCATTCGGAATCAATTTCAGACGTCGATATCAGATAATTCCCTCTCGCCGGAAAATCTCTGAAAAATCTTATCTTTCGCTGTAAAACGGTATAGACATTCAAACCTTCTGTAAACTTTTGTTTAGTACTTCAATTCCACAAATTAGCTAATCAAAACTGTTAATTTGTCCGCTCAGTTGAAGTTCATAAAAACAGTGCCGACGACTTGCCGGAATTCTGAGTTAAATCGTTCTCCGGTATGTTTACTTCTAAATATCGTTTCTGCCATTTCATATTAGTCTGTTAAAAGTTTGTCAATCGAATTAAACAAGATACAATAGTGTAATCGCAGACTGTAATTTTGTAACGAAGAAGACGATGATAGTTCGATTATAAGTTTAATAAAATCTTGATATTATCTCGGGTTAGACACACAGTCCAGCGGTGGACTGTGTGCACATACATATCACACGCCGCGAGTTCGATCATTGACACACGTATGCTGCGTAATTAAAATGTTTTGTTTTTCTAACTAAACCGGATTAACTTACATTAGATGTTAAGTATAATAAAAATCTATATATTAACCAAGTTGGACACACAGTCCAGCGGTGGACTGTGTGTAACGTTAAAGCACGGGTCCCGGGTTCGAGACCTGTTGGTGACACCGGTTCGATGATTTAAAATGTTTTTGAAAATAAAAGAATTTTGAATAAACTGAGTTAGTATATAAGTATAATTAAAAACAGAATTATTTCGGGTTAGACACGTAGCTCAGTTGGTAGAGCTGCGTGCACGCGTACGGGAGGTCTCGGGTTCGAGCCTCACCCGGCGCATACAGTTACACAATAAAAACCGGTCAACAAGTCAAAGTCAATAGTCAACGGTCAACGAAAAAGTCAACATATTTTTATATTTTTATTTATTTAATTTAATTTAAAAATTAATTAAAAATACTTAAAAATAATGTTTTTAAAGATAGGAAATAGCCTTAAACTCACAAAAATATATCTAAAAATTCTATTAAAATTATTAATAAAATCCATTCATTTACTATATCTTCCGTTATTATTTAGGTTAGTTAATACTCGTTGTTCAATCCTTCCAACTCGTGCGCATCTCATCATCTCCAACCAAACGCACCCAATGTGAGTGAATCTTTACAAATTCCCCGTTTTAATCACGTTTTTGGGGTGTATCATGTGTCTTACCATTTATTATATTTAAATCATTGTGCATGCATCATATCATGAACAAATGTGTATTCAGCTTGTTTCAACTATTGTGTGGTTATGGTTCAGATTTAATTTATTTATTTCAGTACATGCAATTTCATAGGCCGCCGCTCCCCATTACATTATGAGCGTTGAGCATGTTCCCCATTACATTATGGGCGTGAACCTGGCGTGCCAACATACAATCGGTTCCGTTTGATTGAGCCTTGATCGCACAGACATTTATCATTTTCAGTACATGCAATACGATCGGCTCCGTTTGATTGAGCCTTGATCGCACAAACATTTATCATTTTCAGTACATACATCATATGCCGTTTGTTCCCCATTTATGTTATTGTATGTTATAGTTTGTGGTTATCATTGTTACTGATTGATTATTTACATTTGCTCACTTAAGATTATGCACAATTTTTCCTTGATAAAATAACAAGAAAATCAATAATAAATGTTTATCTAACAAGGTTCACTCGCCAACTTATGTTGACCCAAAAACCCCCATTTTTACACATGATACAGGTGAACCAGCTGCAGCAAGAAACACATAGGATTGGCCTAAAAGAATAAAATGATTTAGAGCTTGGAATTGTTTAGTTGGTTATTTTTCTTTGTATTTGAATGGACATGTTTGGATTATTGAGAATGTAATTTTGACTTTAATAAATATGAAACATATTAGTAAATATCATGAGCTTTGGTGATAACCCAATTATGCCCCGACTCTTATTCCGCTGCGGGTCGGGGTGTGACACTCCAGCTATCAAAAACCGAGGGCCTTTGATTTTCAATGCCTGCATGGTACCTTCATGAGCCCAATTCGGCTCATAAGGGAATCTAGAAAAATCAAAGAACCCCTCGGTCAGAATACTACTTGAACCCCCTTGTTCCACATTCGATGGGGTAACCACCGCCACTCGGGCCTTCGTCATCACTTTCGGGGTCATCCTCTTCCCCCGGCCGAAGTGGCCGCGCATCGACCTTTAAAACCCTCCATCGTTGACCTTCACTCTTCAGCTTATGGTATCTTTTAGACTCTGAATACTTCCACCAAGCTCCCAGCTGGCGGATGTCAAATGGCTTAAACTTCTTGTAAGATCCCTTATCATCAGCATCAATCGCCCCATACATCTTTAATAATGCAGTAATGAGATGACAATGCGGAATGATTTTCCGCTGGTCGCTGTTTGGACTGATCCAAATATTGTTCATCACCAAAAAACGGAATGAAAACATGGGACCCCCAGTTAGCAAAGCGTAGAGTACCAGCACTTCCGGCCTACGAGCTTCGGTCTTATCACCCGCCTCGGGATGACGTTCCGCATGCAATTGGCCAGCATGAGCTTCCCCTCAATCTAGAGATTCTTCCGATATAATTTCCCATGAGTAGTACCCGGTAAAAACAGGTAATCTAACATGGTATTCCACCTCGGATGCTTTTCGGGTTCGAAATAAAGATCTTCCAATCTCGGAAGCATATATTGATTAACTGGTTTGCTATCGAATTTCGCAACCCTTCGCAGTGAATCAAAAGACATCTCCACATCTATGCTATTTACAGTGCCAATTAACCTTATTCTTGAAGCTCCACCCTTGTATGGAGGGCACCTAAGAGTGGCCATCCACTCTTTTATTTCTGTATCATAAAGGTTGGTGCCCTCATAGTCATAGCACTTTAAAGCTGCTTCCCATCCTAAAGCCCTGAATTTGTCCGTGATCCCAAACGGACCAAAATCAACCTCCCTAACTTCTTTCTCACAAATGAATGCCTCCTTCCTCTGCGCCAATCGGTTAATTTGATCATTAAATAGTTCGGCCTGCCACTCTTACGGTTGATCGTGTAATGGACCGGATGTCCATCGTGGCTTGGGCCCTCGATCGGGCACATCTTCCTCTATATCCTCGTCACTGTCGCCTTGCACCACGAGCCGTCTTTTCCTTGGAGTCGGGTTACTAGATGAACCCACCTTTTCTTTACCCTTTCGACCCATTGTAATCCTGCAAGACACAAACATGAAGAACACATATTACTCATCTTTTCAAACACCCACACTATCCCCACACTTGCTTATTGATATGGTCATGAAAATTAGGCAAAACTTGAAGTTCATCATATGCATCAATTTGAACAAATTCCCCTAAATTAGTGAAATTTACGCAAAAAAACATATCTTTATCACCTATCTAACTTCCCTGACCATAATCATTCAAAACTCATTCAAATTCATCTCAAAATTATCAACTATAAGCAAGCGTGGGTCATGATAACCTAGTTCATCTCAAAATCTCCAGATCCTACAATGCAATGACAACGATGTAAGAAATTGCATACCTTGACCTTGTAGAAGATGAAGAAACCTAAAAACTTCAAGATTATCAAAAACCCACAAAACCCTAGAAATTTTCGGATCAAAAGTGCCCAACTTGATCCCCAAAACAACATATTCGACCAAATGCAAGCACAAAATCGAATTCCTTGCGAAATTTTAGTCAAAATGGACCCAAAAATCGCTTGATTTAATTAGGAATTGAAAGACTTAGGTGGATGAAGATGGGTGTTCTTTGAGGTTTAATGGAGGAAAAGAAGAAAAGGAGTTGTGGCTGAAAGTGAGAAAATGAGAAGTTGGGGTAAAATCTCGTGTTAAAACCATGTTTTACGGACCCCATTTGCGCCCAGGGACCACCGTAGCTTACGGTGACCTGGGTTTCAAACAGGGCCGTAAGACAGTTTATAAGTGCCGTAATGATATTTAACCCCGCCGTAGCTTACGGTCGGGACCGTAAGCTACGGTGGGGACTGGGAGTTTTCAAAAAACAATTTAGTAACAAGGAACAAAACTAAACCTATTTTAATATCACCCCCCCCTGAAAAATTCGTGTTGTCCTCAACATCGTGTACGAAAAATTCCGGAAAACTACCACACACTTGTTTCAAACACAAATCAACAAGTACGGATAAAGACACAAAACAACTAAACTCCTAAACAACAACAAAGTATTTCACAATACCAAACCTGGGCCTTTTGCATTAATTCTCGTCCAAGGGCCGTAAGAGGTAGCCCACTTTGTCCAGTTCAAGATGCTTGATATATTTCCCCTCTAAGTACGGTTTGAGCCGATGCCCGTTCACCGTTTGCTTCTTGTTGGTCCTCTCATCCAAGATATCAACATCTCCAAACCTTCCCACACGTGTAATAACATATGGGCCCATCCACTTGCTCTTAAGCTTGCCCGCGAACATCTTCAACCGCGAATTAAACAACCATACTTTCTGACCCGTTTCAAAAGTTCGCTTCCGAATCTTTGCATCGTGAACCTTCTTGAGTTTATCCTTGTACGCAGCTGCGCATTCATATACTTCATCTCGAATTTCTTCGATCTCACTCAATTGAAGTTTCCGGATCTTTCCCGCTTCATCATAATCAGCATTTACTGTCTTAATGGCCCAATGTGCTCTGTGTGCCAACTCCATTGGTAAATGGCACCCCTTCCCAAACACCATCCGATAAGGGGTCGTACCAATAGGAGTCTTGTAAGCCGTGCGGTATGTCCACAATGCATCATCCAATTTACTTGCCCAATCCTTTCTATCTGTTCGCATCGTCTTTATTAGAATTTCTTTGATCTGACGGTTAGACACTTCGACCTGTCCACTGGTTTGTGGATGATATGGTGTGGCAACACGGTGATTCATATTATATCTCTTCAATAATTTGCCAAAATTAAAATTCTTGAAATGCGAACCTCTGTCACTGATTATGACACGTGGAATTCCGAAACAAGCAAAAATATTCGATTGCACAAACTTACATACAACTGAATGATCGTTAGTCCGCGTCGGTATGGCTTCAATCCACTTCGAAACATAGTCCATAGTGACCAATATATATAAAAACCCATTTGAACTTGGAAACGGCCCCATGAAGTCTATCCCCCACACATCAAAGATTTCCACTACCAAGATAGGTTGCATCGGCATCTCGTCCCTCTTTGAAATACTCCCCAACTTCTGGCATTTCAGACAATTCCGGGCAAACTCACATGCGTCTTTAAAATTTGTGGGCCAATAGAACCCACACGTGAGCACCCGGTACCCCGTCTTATGACCACTAAAGTGTCCCCCACAAGCGGAGGAGTAAGCATGGGTTGATATTTCAACCACTTCTAATTCCGGAACACACCTTCTGATTACCTGATCAGGCCCGATTTTGAACAAGTCTGATTCATCCCAAATATACAGTTTAACTTGTACCATGAACTGTTGTCGTCTTCTCTTTGTCCAATGTTCGGGAATAGCACCAGTGGCCAAGTAATTTACGTAATGTGCATACTACCGAGCCGTAGAAGTCGAGACAGTGAGCAACTGTTCATCCGGAAATCGTTCATTAATCTCACTTGGATCATCAACCTCTTCAACCAAAATCCAAGACAAGTGGTCGGTCACCACTTTTTCACTTCCCTTTTTGTCTCGAATCTCCAAGTCGAATTCTTGCAATAAAAGTACCCATCGAATCAACCGAGGTTTAGCATCCTTCTTATCCATTAAATACCACACCACGCTATGATCAGAATAAACCACCACTTTGCTCCCCCAAATATATAACCGGAACTTATCCAAGGCATACACCACCGCTAATAATTCTTTCTCGGTTGTGGTGTAATTCAGTTGCGCCTCAGATAGAGTTTTGCTTGCATAATAGATCGCCACCGGTTTCTTATCAACCCTTTGCCCCAAAACCGCACCAATAGTGGTATCGTTGGCGTCGCACATTATTTCAAACGGTTTTGACCAATCCGGTGGCTGCAAGATAGGGGCCTTCACCAACTGTTCCTTCAAAACATTAAAGGCTTGCAAACATTCTTCAGTAAAATCAAATGGAATATCTTTCAATAATAAATTACATAAGGGTTTGGTAATTACACTAAATTCCTTAATAAACCCTCTATAAAAACCTGCATGTCCCAAGAATGACCTTACCCCTTTAACGTTTTTAGGAGGAGGTAGCGATGATATTACCCGAATTTTTGCTTTGTCTACCTCCATCCCTTTTTCGGACACAACATGTCCCAACACAATACCTTCCTGGACCATAAAATGACTCTTCTCCCAACTCAACACTAAATTTTTCTCGACACATCTTGTTAAAACTTTTTCTAATTCTTCGAGACATGACTCAAAACTTGTGCCGAAAATGGAGAAGTCATCCATGAACACTTCAAGCGACTCTCCAACCATGTCCGAGAAAATACTCATCATACATCGTTGAAAAGTTGCAGGAGCGTTACACAAGCCAAATGGCATTCGTCTAAAGGCAAAGGTACCATAAGGACAAGTAAAGGTAGTTTTGTGTTGGTCATCGGGGTGAATTGCAATTTGGCTATATCTTGAATACCCATCTAAAAAGCAGTAGTATTTTTTATCCGAAAGTTTTTCAATTATTTGGTCAATAAAAGGTAATGGGAAATAGTCCTTGGAGGTTGCAGTATTCAGTTTTCTATAATTGATACAAACCCGCCACTCGGTTACCAGTCGGGTGGCTATTTGTTCACCATTTTCGTCTTTAACAACTTGAATACCGGCCTTTTTAGGCACTACTTGGGTAGGACTTACCCAAGCACTATCGGATATAGGATAGATAATACCTGCATCCAACCATTTTATTACCTCCTTTTTCACTACCTCACGCAGGTTCGAATTTAATCTCCTTTGTGCTTCCCTCGTCGGCTTTGCATCCTCACTTGTAATTATCTTGTGCATCACAATAGATGGGCTGATTCCCTTCAAATCAGCAATTGTCCATCCTATAGCCGCCCGATTCGCTTTGAGCACCCTTAGCAATTCCTTCTCTTGAGCCACCTCTAAGTTAGAGGCAATAATGACCGGTAATGTGTCATTATCCCCTAGAAATGCATATTTCAGATGGCTCGGTAACTCCTTCAAGTCTAATATAGGGGCTTCTTCCAAAGATGGTTTTGTTCCTGAATCAATTTCTGTAACATTTGTCAAAAACGGGTTTCCAAAACCCGCTCCGTTTTGTAATCGAATATCAAGTTATAAATGTCACGTTGTGTACTTATGGTTATTTTGATTTTTAATGATACATAATTAATAAACAAACTAAACTATAAAAATTATATTTGATAAAAAGTGAAAACAAAATAAATAAAAATAAAATGTTGCTGCCGGGGCTCGAACCCGGGTCAGCCGGAAATTGAAATCCAAAGACTTAACACACACACACATCACCACTCCGCCACTTGTTGTTTTCTGTTATCACTAGGAAACAAATGAAACTTATATTCAAACAGAAAACAACCTGAATGCCAAACCATAACCGAAATCGGTCACTAATCGTCCAAAGACGATTGATTACTCGCGAATTACTGAACAAAAACCGGTGCACTGACGATCCTAATCAATTCGGATATGAATGAACTTCAATTTTGATCATGATCGGTTTTTATAACCGAAAATAATCAATGTCTGAATTACTTCAATCAAGACCCCTCTCGTGACTCAGAAACATCATACAAACTTTCCATTTCACTTTCGTCATACATTCAGTCCATCAGAAAGCTTAAATCAACTCGCCGGAAAAATTCTGCAAGTCGCCGGAAAACCGTATTCTTCATCAAAACAGTAAGTCTTTCAATACCTTCGTGGTCTATCGATTGTTAAGCTATTTCTGACTCAAACCTTCCAATTGAAATCAAATTCAGACGTTGTCATCGGATAATTTCTGCTCGCCGAAAAACTTCTGAAAATCCATATCTTCCGCTGTAAAACGGTATAGCCATTCAAACCTGCTGATAACTTTTATTTAGTACTTCAATTCCACAGTTAACTAAATCAAAACTATTAATTTGTTCGCCAGTCGAAGTTCAAAAAAAAACAGAGCCGACGCATTGCCGGAAATTCTGTGATAAATCATTCCTACGGTATGTTTACTTCCAACACCGTCTCTGCCATTTCATTTTAGTCTTATGAATGATTGATAATCGTAAAAGCAAGAAACAGATTAGTAACACAGTCGACTGTAAATTGAGCGAAGAAGACGAAGATAGTTAAGTTATAAGTTTATTTAAAATCAGTAATATGAACGGGTTAGACACACAGTCCAGCGGTGGACTGTGTGCAAACAAATTTCATACGCGACGCGAGTTCGATCCCTGATACACGCACCCTCTCTGTTATAAAAATGTTTTATTTTTCTAACCGAACCGGGTTAACTCAAATAGATGTTAAGTATAATAAAAACCGAAATATTAACCAGGTTAGACACACAGTCCAGCGGTGGACTGTGTGCAACACTAACTCGCACGTCACGCGTTCGAGTCTGGCTAACGGCACCGGTTCGATGATTTAAATTTTTTTTTTTAAAAACAAATGAATTTTGAATAAATAGAATTAGTATATAAATATAATTAAAAATAAGATTATTTCGGGTTAGACACGTAGCTCAGTTGGTAGAGCTGCGTGCACGCGTACGGGAGGTCTCGGGTTCGAGTCTCACCTAGCGCATAAATGCACACTGACCGAACCGGTCAACAGGTCAACAAGTCAACGGTCAACGCAAAAATAAACAATTTTTTATATTTTTATTTATTTAATTTAATTTAAAAATCAATTAAAAATACTTAAAAATAATATTTTTAAAGATAGAAAATAGCCTTAAACTCACAAAAATATATCTAAAAATTCCATTAAAATCCTTAATAAAATCCACTCATTTACTATATTTTTCCGTTATTATTTAGGTTAGTATTTCTCGTTGTTCAACTCTCCCGACTCGTGCGCATCTCATCATCTCCAATCAAACGCACCCAATGTGAGTGAATCTTTACAAATTCCCCGTTTTAATCACGTTTTGGGGTGTATCATGTGTCTTGCTATATATTATATTTAAATCATTATGCATACATCATATCATGAACTTGTGTATTCAGCTTGTTTCAACTGTTTGTGTGGTTATTGTTAGATTCAATTTATTATTTTCAGTACATGCAATTTCATAGGCCGCCGCTCCCCATTACATTATGAGCGTTGAGCATGTTCCCCATTACATCATGAGCGTGAACCTGGCGTGCCAACATACGATCGGCTCCGTTTGATTGAGCCTTGATCGCACAGACATTTATCATTTTCAGTACATGCAATACGATCGGCTCCGTTTGATTGAGCCTTGATCGTACAGTTTCATTCATGTTATTTATCGTATGATGTTGGTATGTTAATGTATGCTATCATATGTTATTGTATGTTATAGATGTGATTGCAATTGCTACTGCTTGATTATTTACATTTGCTCATTTATGATTATGCACAATTTTTCATTGATAAACTAACAAGTAAATCAATAATAAATGTTTGTCTAACAAGGTTCACTCGCCAACTTATGTTGACCCAAAAACCCCCATCTTTACACATGATACAGGTGAACCAGCTGCAGCCAGAAACACATAGGATTGGACTAGAAGAATAAAATGATTTAGAGCTTGGAATTATTTTGTTTGGTTATTTTCTTTGTATTGTATGGACATGTTTGGATTATTTGGAATGTAATTTTGACTTTAATAAATATGAAACATATTAGTAAATATCATGAGCTTTGGTGATAACCCAATTATGCCCCGACTCTTATTCCGCTGCGGGTCGGGGTGTGACAATTTCCGCCGGTAGACTCTCAAACTGATGAGTCCACGGTGGTCGCCCCTCTCTCAACGCCATCACATCTTGCTTCTCCTCCTCCACCCGCAAGTCATTAGCATGTACCTATTTAAATACATCACAAACACAAACACAAGTATCCTCTTCCGTATATTCATGTGGGTTGCACCCATCCACCAAATCTGCCATGAAACACTCGTCAACACCAACAGAGTTAGATTGTTAGTAAAAACGTTTAAACGCATTTTTCTGTTGACGAATGTCATGTCAACCGTACCAAGTCGACAATCAATTACAGCGTGAGCGGTGCTTAAGAATGGCCGGCCCAAAATAACATTCTGTTGTTGTTTTGGGTCGGCGAACGAGTAGTCAAGCACCAAAAAGTCTATCGGGTAGTAGAATTCGTCAACTTTTACAATTACATGTTGGACCATCGCTTGGGGTAGTTTGTGAGATAAATCGGCTAACACTACCGTTGTCTCAACCCGAGCCAATGGACCAAAATCATATTGGTCATATAACCCACCCGGTAAAATGCTTACCCCGGCTCCAAGATCTAGCAATGCTTTTGACATTGGAAAGTTTCCAACTTGAATATTAATTAGAGGCGTTCTCGGATCTTGGAGCTTTGGAGGAAGAATTCCTTTTAGCACCGCACTAACTTGTCCGGTCAGATCTACCCGCTTAGGCAACTTCTTTTTTTTTGTCGTTTTTGAGTGCATAATTCTTTTAAGAATTTTGCGTAAGCAGGTACTTGTTTGATAGCATCAAGTAATGGAAGGTTCACTTTCACTTGTTTAAAAACGTCTAAGAGTTCTTCCTTTTGAGGACCCCTTGTTGAAATAAAATTTTTCTTTCCGGGGTCGACTAAAGCGGAAGGAAACGGGACTTGACTTGGTCCCCCTTCCTCCTTTGGTTTATTTAACAATTCACCCAAACCCGGTTTATTAGTTACATTTTCAACAAAAAGCTCCTTAGACACATTTGGTAATGGGACATCATCCTCATCACTCTCATTACCCGTAACATCCTCAACCATCCCATCAACCAAAACCGGTTCTAAATTTGCTTTAAATTCTTTACCGCTTCGTAAGACACTTACATGGTTAATATTGATATTACGTGAAGTATTATGAGAGGGATTTACCTTTGCGTCACTCGGAAGTTGACCCTTACCTTTCTTAAGATCTGCTACCTCCGAAGCGAGTTGACCCATTTATGTGGTGAGTGCTTGAATACTTTTGTCCCGGACTTCTTCCTTTTGCAAACGAGCTTCATCAAGTTGATTCCTCCGTTGCATGTCTTGTTGCATCATGCGTCGAAGTTGGGTGAGTGGTGGAATTTGGTGGAGGTGTAGATGATGAGGTTTGGTTTGTGGTGGTAGGTAAATTTTCCATGGTATGGAGTGGTGAAATAGGTGTTGATGGTGTTGTTAGGAAACCACTAATTTTAGTCTCCCTTAGCAAAACCATGTTGCGTCGTAAAGTCCGTTCAATTTTCAGATCAAATACCAAAGGTGATAGCTTGTTGGATCCTCTAGTATGCATACACCTGTGAGAACCTGCACACTAACACAACCAGCGTAAATCCGGAAAAATAGCAAACTATACTAACACACAATAACACACGTTGCGCACAAATCCCCGGCAACGGCGCCAAAATTTGAAGTGAGGTCGTTATCACACACAAATTTAATCCCAAACTACTACTAGATAGCGGTAAGTGGGTATCGAACACAAGGATTTGTGGAACTAATGTTATCAAAAGGTTGTACTATTATACTAATTACCTAATTTGCAATAATTTAATTTCAGATTTCGATTGATGGATTTTAAACTTAATTACTAGCGATTCAAAGATTGGTTTTTAACAGATTAATAAGGGAATGATCATCTTGGACTCTGGTTTAAAACAGATGTGTTCAATTCTACTAGAAAGAGTCACATAGACATGACTCGTGTTTGATTAACTAGTTGTGATAAAAGGGAACAAAGTACTTGGATTAAAATGTGAGGTTGTTACCCGATGACCAATTGATTAATACCCAACCCGTAAACCTCCCCGTGATATCTTGATTGTCAACAACACCAAGAACGTACGGAACAAGCAATAAGCACAATATCAACCAATAATTTACAAACAATCAATCAACACCATAAAAACCATAACATAGTAATTATTCTAGAAATCCAGAATTCAAACACAATTGTTCAACAAACCTTCACCCAAGACGATCACCGAATTGTTTAGCCACTCATGTTCTCATAATCAAACAAACTTCAATTGTCTTGTTCATACGAATCAAACACACTCAAATATTGTTTAGAACTTGTTAGAATCAATGAAAAACACCTAAAATTGCCTCCCAATTGCTCTGCAAATCGCTTCAATTATTGATAATGTGAAAGGCCACCATAACTCAGCTTAAATTGGGCAGTTACACATTTCCCATAGCTCACCACCGTAAGCTACGGTGCCCACCATAGCTTACGGTGGCCAAAATTTCATTACGGCTTCAATCTTCTGTCTTACGGTGATCTTCAAGAGGGGACTCCACCGTAAGCTACGGTGTCCACCGTAGCTTACGGTGGTCAGCTTCATTTTTCCATTTTTGCCCTTCGTGCAATCTCTTAAGTCATCTCTTCGATTAGGCTCTTGTAAATACCCGCTAAAACACGTTTAGACTCCCTCATTACGCTCTTCAGTACCTGCAAAGCCAAACACACCATAGACATCAAATCATAACAAATAAACGTTTAAAGCATGGAATATTTATCATTTTAATTCACTTACGGGTCGTCCAAAAGACCACCCGTCATAGACCCAACGTTTGAGAGAATTAAACACTATCCTTCTTGTGTTTAATCTCAAACTTACACGAGCACATTCCTTAGACTTCCGAGTCTAGGCATTGACCTAGGATTACTCATTTCATTATTAAGTTATTAGTATTGTTTTTTAATTGAATTTTTAACAGAAAAATGCCGCCACGTGTGAGAGGACAAAGTGGAAGAGGAAATGTCCAATGAGGCGAGGACCATCGGGGCGTATTCCCCCTCAACCTCATAACTCAGATGCATACCAAGAATCAGGAGATTCATCTCCTTAGCAACCAGCGAGACGCTCTGTCTCTAAAAGACACTCACCCTCACATTCCCAAAATTCTTACCACTCTCACCACTCCTATTATTCACACCATACCCATCATTCCCATTCACACTCTTACCATGAAGAATTTAACCCCATCTACTACTTTAACACGCCTCCAGCCGATCAAAATCAGTTGGACCAGCCACACCCTATGGACGAGGACTTTGACCCGGAGATGTGGACGTCGGGATCAAATATACATCCCATTGAAATATCAAGCGTTCAAACTCTTACGTTGGATCGCCCTACCAAGGTCCTAATGAGTGGGACCAATATTGGAACCAATTCACCTTCGCCCACACTCCTTCTCATCACTCTCAACCACCCCTATTCAAGAAGATGTCCACATGGAACCGGTGGACCAACCTCAACCACCACCTGAACCACCAAGAAGAAAGCGTGGAGCACGTATTTCGGTACGTGCCGGACAAAGGTCGGGATCGCTGCAACCTTTGCCAACTCCTATCCCATAATTCAAGAGGACCCACAAATGGGTGGACCCTCTAATGTTTCACCTATGGTGGAACCAACACCAACACCTGATGTTCAACCACCACCATTGGGTTATACTAACCCAATCCCCACATATCCAGACACGTCTGGATATGATCCTTTTAACCCATCTACACCGGTAGACTATCAAGCATGGTCGTAAGACCCCTACATGAAGGCGGTTATGCACAACGCACTTTACTCGTCTCCTTTCCCACCTACTTATCCACCAACTGGATATCCAACTTATGGGTACCAGTAACCGGTTATGCCACAACCTCAACCACGACCTCCGCCACCACTTGAGGTCATTAATGCAGCAGCAAGCGGAGAAAACGGAGAAGAAAACAAACAAATTCTTCAAGAAACTCTCCAAATTAGTCAAGGGAAAGAAGGACGAGTGAAGCCTCTTCTAATTTTATGTAGTCCCTGCGAGGACATTGTTATCTTTTAGTCCCTGCGTGGACATTTTTATTCCTTTAAGACCTTGCATGGGTAAGTTTATTTCATTTTTCTAGTATTGTAATTTCTAATTTGGGATTTAAGGAAGTACTTTTGGAATTATATATATATATATATATATATATATATATATATGTAAATCATCTTCTTGAAAACGAGCATCTCGATTTTACTCGAAATTTATGCTCTGCTATATAATTCCAAAAGATCTTAATGGATTGATTATGCCAAGTGGCGTAGACCACATATTGGCCAAGGAATGATAGTTAAGTACGAAGTGCTCTTCTATCAGGATAGTTAAGGGAAGTTATCCTTCTATCAGAGGTAAGGGACTAGGTCCAAACCTCCAAGGTCGTTAAGGTCGAAGGTGACAGGGACCATTAATCAATCATTAAGGTACTCTTATGTTAACATTAAGAAATGTTCATACTCCTGGTAGTGTGGCTTGAGGAACCACACTAACCGTCCAATGGGACAGGCTGATATGCCATATACATCTGATACGATGTAGGCAAATTTGCCCAATTTATGTCCAACGGGATAGGCTAATATGCCATATACATCTGATACGATGTAGGCCAATGTGCCCAATTTATGTCCAGCGGGACAGGCTGATATGCCATATACATCTGATACGATGTAGGCCAATGTGCCCAATTTATGTCCAGCGGGACAGGCTGATATGCCATATACATCTGATACGATGTAGTCCAATGTGCCCAATTATGTCCAGCAGGACAGGCTGATATGCCATAGACATCTGATACGATGTAGGCCAATGTGCCCAATTTATGTCCAGCGGGACAGGCTGATATGCCATATACATCTGATATGATATAGGCCAATGTGCCCAATTTATGTCCAATGTGACAAGCTGATATGCCATATGTATTATGACCTAAGTGATAGGTTGATGTGCCATATGTATATATTTATGTCCAATGTGACCGGCCAATATGCCCAATTATTATGTCCATTAGGGACAAGCCTATGAACTACTTAATTGTCAATGATAACAATGACAGTTGTGACAATGTGAACCACTGTCAATTAATATATGGACTACGTCCAAATTGTAATTTTCCTATGATGGCCCTATTAAGACCTAGGCCAAATATAGTTATGTTAAGCCTAAGAGTTGTGATGTTAATCACAATAGTATAGGTAATGGATTGTTATATCCAATGTTGAAAGCCGATATGGTTGATACCATGGCTAAATAAAGTTTTATTGATATATAGAACCCAAGACTTAAAGATGACTAACTCAAATGAAGCACAAAGTAGCCACAGGAATGTTGAATCTAACAAGGATGAAAACAAAAATATAGATGATGAAAATTTTCAAGCTCACATTGATGCGGTTGTCGGAAAGGCCATGGGAAAGGCCATAGAAAAGCTAAGAGAGTCGAATGCCACTCGCTCTAGACCCTTATCCGTTCCACCATCTTCAGCCCATAGGGAGAGCTTCGTTTACTCTTCAAATGCGAAGAGTGACCAAAGAAAATAGATCTTACTAAAAAGTCCCGTTCTGTTAAGGACAGATGTATCTATATGTATTTTGTCTCCTGTAAGCCCGAGACTTTAACGGGAAGAAAGGAGCTGTAGAAGCCCTAAAGTGGCTAGACGAGATGGAGACGATAGTAGACATCAGCAACTGTGCTGATAAGGATGTGGTCAAGTACATATCATAACCCTTCAAGGGTGATGCCCTAATATGGTGGAAGGCCATGATTCAATCAACAGGTAAGGTACACATGTAAAACTTGGGATGGTCCAAATTTGTTGATTTGGTAAAGGAAACTTACTGCTCACCTCATGAGGTGGAGAAGTTAGAGACAGACTTCTTGTCTCTTTCAATGAAAAACCTAGATTGTCGGAAGTATGTTTCTGACTTTAACTCTCTATCTACGTTAGTTTCCTATTTGATCACCCCCGAATCCAAACGCATTGCGCGTTTTATAAATGGGTTGGCGCCCGAAATAAAGGGCATGGTAAAGGCTGCACAGCCTAGTACCTATACGTACGCTGTAGACCTATCTCTTTCCCTCACCCTAGATCTGGTAAGACAAAAGTCAATTAGGACTGAAACTAACGGAAAGAGGAAATGGGAGGATAATAACTCCCAAAAATTTAAGAAGAAAGGAAATTTCGGGTTCAAGAAGAACCAGCACGCATCTAATGACAAACCTTTGTGCAAGAATTGTAAATATAGGCATTGGGGACAGTGTGGCATAAATCCACAAATCAAACCCTGTGGTATCTGCAAGAGAAAAGGGCATAAGACCTTAGATTGCAAGGATCTTAAGGATGCAGATTGCTACAACTGCAACGAAAAGGGGCATATAAAGTACAATTGCCCCAAGAAACCCAAAAGTAATGAGGCAAAGCCTGGAGAGGCCAAGAAGGGGAATGCCCGTTCCTTTCAAATAAATGCCAGGGAGGCCGTTGATGACAACAACGTCATAACAGGTACAATCCTCATTAACAATATTTACGCTAGAGTTCTTTCGATTCAGGTGCGGATAAATCATTTGTTGACCATAAGTTTAGTAAACTTTAAACTTGCCCATAAGAACTCTAGACAAAATTTATGAGATAGAACTCGCCGATGGAACCTTAGAAACTACTTCTTCCATTCTTGATGGATGCTCTATATCCATTAAGAATCATTCCATCCCTATCGCTCTTCTGCCAATGAAATTGGTGGGGTTTGATGTTGTCTTAGGCATGGATTGGTTATCTCATAACCAAGCCCGCATTGCCTGCGATAAAAAGCTCATCGAAATTAAGACCCCATTTGGTGAAATGATCACCATACCCGGAGACTCACACTATGGATTGCCAGACAAGGTGTCATTTAAGGCATCCAAGTGTTTGAAGAAAGGTTGTGTCATCTACATGGCACAAGTCACCATAAATGAACCTAAGCCGAACCTTGAAGATCAAGCAGTTATCTCGGAGTATCCCGATGTTTTCCCTGAAGAATTACCAGGCCTACCTCCGGATAGGCAAGTGGAGTTCAGAATTGACATCATACCAGGATCAGCACCCGTAGCTAGAGCTCCATATAGACTAGCTCCAACCAAAATGAATGAGTTAAGAGTTCAATTGGATGAACTCTTGGAGAAAGGATTTATTCAACCTAGTTCCTCACCTTGGGGAGCTCCTATCCTTTTCGTTAAAAAGAAAGACGGTTCAATGCGGATGTGCATTGACTACCGAGAGCTGAACAAACTAACAAGTAAGAATAGATATCCTCTGCCCAGGATTGATGATTTATTCGACCAACTTCAAGGGGCTAGTTACTTTTCCAAGTTAGATTTGAGATCAGGATACCGTCAACTGAAGGTTAGAAGTGTGGATGTTCCTAAGACAGCCTTCAGACCCGCTATGGCCATTTTGAGTTATTGGTGATGCCTTTTGGGCTCACAAATGCACCAGCAGCATTCATCGATCTCATAGAGTCTGCAAGCCATATTTGGATAAGTTTGTCAATGTCTTTATAGACGACAGTCTATACACTCTCGTAACCAAGCTGATCACGAGAAACATCTTTGGTGCATCCTAGAACTACTAAGGCAAGAGAAGCTTTATGCTAAGTTCTCTAAATGTGAATTTTGGCTTAGAGAAGTCCAATTCCTTGGACATATGGTAAGTGAGCGTGGTATCCAAGTGGATCCCGCCAAAATTGAGGCCATAATAAATTGGGAAGTTCCTAAGACTCCATCTGAAATTCGTAGTTTCTTAGGACTGGCTGGTTATTATAGCAGGTTTATTGAGAACTTCTCAAGAATAGCCACTCCTTTGACTACCCTGACCCGTAAGAATGTTAAGTTCGTTTGGGGTCCAAACCAACAAGAATCTTTTGAGATTTTAAAACACAAGTTGAGCAATTCTCCTGTGTTATCTCTACCCGAGGGTATTGAGAACTTTGTTGTCTATTGTGATGCTTCGCGCACCGGTATGGGTTGTGTGCTAATGCAAAATAGCAAGGTAATTGCCTATGCATCACGACAATTAAAGGTGCATGAAAGGAATTACACCACCCACGATTTGGAATTGGGTGCCGTTGTATTTGCACTAAAACTATGGAGACATTACTTGTATGGCACGAAGTGTATTATATACACTGACCATAAAAGTCTTCAACACCTGTTCAATCAGAAAGAATTGAACATGCGACAATGCCGTTGGATGGAAACTCTTAATGATTATGATTGTGAGATTCGCTACCATCCCGGCAAGGCAAATGTAGTTGCCAACGCCTTAAGTCGCAAAGAAAGAGTTAAACCTATTAGGGTTAACGCCAAGAGCATTGAGCTCAGAAATAGCTTAAGTGAAAAGCTATTGGATGCGCAAAAGCAAGCCTTATTAAAGGCTAATATTCCTAATGAGGGATTAGGCGGAACTATTGATCAATTAACGCCTGGAAAGGATGGAATCCTAAGATTTAATGATAGAATTTGGGTTCCGATCTTTGGAGGACTTAGAGGTCTAATCCTCCAAGAAGTGCATAATTCAAGATACTCAGTTCACCCAGGTGGTGACAAGATGTATCAAGATTTATAGAAGAATTATTGGTGGATGTTTGAAGAAATCCATAGCCACTTATGTAGCTAAGTGTCTGACGTGTTCGCAAGTTAAGGCTGAACATCAAAAACCATCAGGACTTCTACAACAGCTTGAGATTCCCACTTGGAAATGGGAAATGGTAACTATGGATTTGATTACCAAATTACCTAAGACCAAATGTGGCAATGACACGATATGGGTCATTGTGGATAGACTGACTAAGTCAGCTCATTTCTTGCCAATAAAGGAAACATATAATTCAGATAAATTGGCTAAGTTGTATGTGGACAATATTGTGTCCCTACACAGTGTGCCAGTATCTATTGTATCTGACAGAGATACTAGATACACATCTCACTTTTGGAAAAGTTTCCAACAATCTTTGGGCACACGATTAAATTTTAGTACGGCTTACCATCTGCACACTGATGGTCAAAGTGAGTGTACTATCCAGACACTGTAAGACATGCTCAGGGCATGTGTGATCGACTTAGGTGGAAGTTGGGATGACCACTTACCCCTAATAGGATTCTCCTATAATATCTATCATACGAACATCAAGGCTGCTCCTTTTGAGGCCTTGTATGGGAGAAAATGTAGAACGCCCGTATGTTGGGCAGAAGTTGGGGAAGCCCAACTATCAGGACCAGAGATTGTCCTGGAGACCACGGAAAAGACTGTGCAAATCCGTGATCGTCTCAAAGCTTCCAGGGATAGGCAGAAGAGCTACGTTGACAAGAGGCGTAAACCTCTTAAGTTTCAAGTAGGGGACAAGGTCATGCTAAAAGTATCACCCTGGAAAAGTGTGATGCGTTTCGGAAAGAAGGGCAAGTTGAGCCCAAGATATATTGGGCCATTCGAGATAGTCGAATGTGTTGGCACTGTAGCTTATAAGCTCAGTTGCCAGAGGAGCTTAATGGAATTCATGATGTATTCCACATATCTAACCTTAAGAAATGTCTAGCCGATGAGTCGCTAGCAATGTCGCACAAAGATGTGCAGATAGATGAAAACCTGAGGTTTGTTGAGAAACCGATTTCGATTGAGGATCGACAGGTCAAGAATCTTTGAAGAAAAATGATACCTGTAGTAAAGGTTAATTTGGACGCTTTTAGAGGTCCCGAGTATACATGGGAGGTTGAGTCCACTATGCGACAAAAGTACCCCAACTTTTTGAATAAAATCTCGAGGTCGAGATTTCTTTTAAGGGGATGAGGATGTAACACCCTGTAAAATTGTGTCCATTAGTATAGTGACACATGTTGTTTTTAATTATAGTCTGTTAAAGACCAAAAAGGGCTAAAGGCAACAACATGCTCAAACTGAGCCTCTAAGTGATGGTCCGATGTCAACATGCATAAATAACAGCCTCTAAGTGACTGATATGTCAACATGCTTAAATTTGGCCTCCGAATGACTGATATGTCAACATGCCCAGCCTCTGAGTGACATCAGAATCCACATGCTTATAATAAGCCTCTGAGTGATCCTTTGCAAAGTCCTAACTCTCATACGTGCCAATTGTTGGACGAGAGGGTTCAATTTTGTAATTATGTGAAAGTTGGATGATGGAGGGATTAAAAGTGTCAACATGTTAATTTATACCTCTGAATGACCTTTTAACGAACCGAGAGCTCGACAATGTCCGAGCATAATCCCGGGTATGCCAAGTATTGGCTACGGAGGGCTAAAAGTGCCAAAAAGGTGTTTAAAAAGGTTTTTGGAAGCTTTTTAAAGTTAAGGGGCTAAAGTGTCAAACTTTGAAACTGGTCATGGGGCGGTCGCGGGCCGCGAGAGACCTGGCCTTTGTCTCTCACGGGGCGCGAGAAAGGGTCTGCTGTAGAAAGTTGTTTGGCAGCCAAGAAAAACCCCACAAAACCATTAAATTGAAACCATGGCTTCCCAAACTGCTATGCCACATTTTCGGACACTTGTAAGCTTCCTCTTACACCCCTAAACACCTAGCTTCACCTCCTTTGAGTTCTCCAACTATAAATAGGTGATCAAGTTCACCATTTGAACTTACACCTTTCTAAATCATAACTCTTCTCCCTCCTCTGGAGGTTCCTAGCTAAAAGGAGCATCCAACATACTTCTTTTGCACCCTAGGAATCACTTGTAAGTGTTCCTTCCTTGTGCATTTTTGTTTATAGGCTTTTATAGCCAAAAGTCAAGCGTTTTTCAGAAAACGTTTTGACTTTCAGGTTAAGACCATTACGGTCCAGCCATTGTTTGAAATAAACATACCTAAGTGATCGTAATAAGGTAGGTGTTAATCCCTATAAAAGGCACCTCATGAAGATCACGTTTGCTAGACCAATTGACGGGTCAAAGTTATGATATTAAAAAGTCAAACATGCCATTTTTCGGAAAATCATAAATTGATCTTATATATGTTATGAAACCTGTTTTGACACTTAAACAAGTTGGTAATAATTATTATAACATGTAAGAACATGTTCGGCTCGTCAATTTCAGTTCTAGGGTCGGTTCGCAACCGAAAGTCGCGAAGTTTGACTTCTGCTTTGACTTTAGATTCTGACCAGATTTAGATTAGTTGCCTACTGATCTAAAGTTGCCTTATGATCATAATATAATGTAGCATAACTCTCTGAGGTTATATTACATGATCATAATCATAATCCAAGTTTATGCGCAAGTTCCATAATTATGCCATCTGTGACCAAAACGCCCTTTTTGCATAAAACAAGGTTTTAAATAATAATGAACTTGAAAATGAGTTTTCTACTGATGTAATATTATAATTAGGATTATTTGGGATGTTAAACCAAGTTATAAACTGAGTTTTCAAGCAAGTCCTTAAACTATGTCGATAAATGACGATTTAGCCCTTGTGGCTCATAAACTAGTTTTAATCAAATCTTTTCAAGATAAATCATTTACCTACTGATATGTCAACGTCAGTTTTCGTAAAAATCACATAAAGACACCATTTTACGACATAAGCATAGTATGGTTTTAAACCATATTATTGACCAAGACTTGATACCTACTGATTTTAAAACTTATTTTAAACATATTTACAATAGATACATTTTATAAACTCAGAATCCCAAATAATTTATAAACTATGTGTAAAATGACCAAAATGCCCCTTCGGTGCATAGTTTGGTCATAAAAGATAATTTACACATATAATTGATATCCTACTGATATTATATCATAAATAAAGTATTTTTTCAGAATAATTATAATTATAACATTAAACCATATTCAAGTTCCTTTTATACGGTATATAATTACCAAAATGCCCTTTATGAGGCATAATTTCGTTTTAAAACCTTAACGGGCATATAAGTTAATATCCTACTGATATTTTAATTTATTTAAGGTATAATGACGTAGAGAACTTGTCCATGACTTATCCAGTTACCCGATATCGCTAATATGCGCACGGTTACGTATATGTAACCATTTTACGGAAGTTAACCGAAACGGGTTTAACCTTTTCATTTAAGTCTCAAAATCCAGAATGTTAATAGTTTACCCATATTAAACAAGTTAAGGTACTTTCTGGGATTAAACTACATTCTATCCAATCATCGTTTAATCTAGCGTCATACGTTTTGATCAAGTACGCTAGTCGGTCTAAGTCTATGACTTAAATAAGACCATTAGTATTTAATTGGTTAGTTTATGCCATAATCCAGACTAGAGACTTGCCGGTAAATGCTATACCGTTTTACAGCGGAAGTTAAGAACTTTCAGAGGTTTTCCGGCGAGCAGGAATTATCTGATAACGACGTCTGAATTTGATTCCGATTGAAAGGTTTGGGTTAGCAATAGCTTAACAATTGATTGACCACGAAAGAATTGAAAGACTTACTGTTTTGATGGAGAATACGGTTTTCCGGCGAAAGTCCGGCGAGTCCAATTAGATTCTCCGGCGAACTGAAAATTGTGCGGAAATGTAATTGAGAGCTTTCCGAGTGTGTTTGAGTCGTGAGAGAGAACAAAGATTGAAGTAATTCTGGAATTGAAAGTTTTCGGTTATAGAAACCGATTCACTTCTAGAATTCAAGTTCATTCAATGCAACCTTGATTGAGAACGTCGGTGTAGCGGCTATAATCGGTAAACCGCGTATTATCAAACGTTTTTTGGACGTTTGGTGACCGATTTCGGTTACAGTTGGCGTAACCGGATTAATTTGTGATAGATAATAAAATTTAATTGTTTCCTAATGTTTACAGAAAACAACAAGTGGCGGAGTGGTGATAGGTGTGTGTGATAAGTCGTTGGGCTTAAGCCCGGCTGACCCGGGTTCGAGTCCCGGCAGCCTCATTTTATTTTTAATTATTTTATTTTTACTTTTTATCAATTTTAACTTTTATAGTTTAGTTTGTTTATTAATTATGCATCATTAAAAAATTAAAATAGCCATAAATACGCAACGTGACATTTATAACTTGATATTCGATTACAAAACGGAGCGGGTTTGGAAAACCCGTTTTTGACAAATGTTACAGTATCCCCTACTTTTAGGAATTTCGTCCCGAAATTTAAGTAGTAGTAGTAGTAGGAAAAAGATGCGGGTATTTTTCACGCATTGAGTCTTCACGTTTCCAAGTAAACTCAGGTCCCCGTTTCGACTCCCAGCGTACCCTAACAATTGGAATGCGACTTCGTCGTAGACGTTTTTCTCCGAAGTCCATGATCTCTACAGGTCTTTCAATAAAATGCATAGATTCATCAATCTGGATATCTTCCAGAGGAATGTGGAGTATTTCATCAGCGAGGCACTTCTTCAAGTTTGATACATGGAATGTGGGATGAATCCTGTTGAGTTTTTCTGGTAGATCAAGCTTGTATGCTACAGGTCCTACTCTTTCGAGTAGCTTGAAAGGTCCTACGTAGCATGGTGCTAGCTTGCCTTTTTGACCAAAACGAACTACTCCCTTCCACGGTGATACTTTTAAAAGTACATGATCACCAATGTTAAACTCTAAAGGCTTCCGTCGTTTATCTGCATAACTCTTTTGACTACTTTGAGCCGCTAGAAGATTGTTTCGAATTTGATGGATCTTGTCTGTGGTTTCTTGAATCAATTCTGGACCAGTGATTTGAGCTTCCCCAATTTCGTGCCAACATACTAGAGATCGGCACTTACGACCATATAAAGCTTCAAAAGGTGCCATGCCGATGCTTGAATGATAGTTGTTGTTGTACGAAAATTCAACTAATGGTAGATGAGCGTCCCAATTTCCCTTGAAGTCTATGACACATGCTCGAAGCATATCTTCAAGAGTTTGAATGGTGCGTTCAGATTGTCCATCAGTTTGAGGATGATAGGCGGTACTGAGATCTAATCGCGTACCCAAAGCGGCTTGTACTTCTTGCCATGTTCGTGAAGTGAAACGACGATCTGAAATAATGCTTAACGGTACACCATGTCGGCTTATGATTTCGCTGATATAAATACGAGCTAGCTTTTCGTTCTTGAAATCTTCGCGGATAGGAATAAAGTGAGCTGATTTTGTAAGTCGGTCAATAATTACCCATATAGTGTCATACCCACCAGAAGTGCGAGGTAACCCGGTAATGAAATCCATGGTTATGTTTTCCCACTTCCATACAGGTATTTCAGGTTGGACTAGAAGTCCTGAGGGTCTTTGGTGTTCAGCTTTCACCTTGGAACACGTAAGGCACTTGGAAACAAAAACAGCAATATCTTTTTTCATTCCAGGCCACCAATAGGTGTATCGAAGGTCTTGATACATCTTATCGGCTCCTGGGTGTATAGAGTATCGTGTTTTGTGAGCCTCATTCATAAGAAATTCACGAAGTTTGTTGTGGTCAGGAATCCATATGCGATCTAGATAGTACAGAATACCGTCAGATTTAGTTTCAATTTTAAGTTCAGCTCCACAGGACAGCTCCTTTCGTACATCATCCTCCGTTACTGAAACATGTTGGGCTTCTCGAATTTGATCTTTAATGTCAGTTATGATTTGCGAGCATAGAAGACGAATGGAGTTTGCATAACCCTTTCGACTGAGTGCATCAGCCACCACATTTGCTTTGCCAGGGTAGTACCGAATTTCACAGTCGTAGTCATTTAGAAGTTTGACCCATCTTCGTTGCCTCATGTTTAACTCCTTTTGATTGAAGATATGTTGAAGACTCTTGTGGTCAGTGTATATTTCACACTTAGTACCGTAGAGATAATGTCTCCATATCTTAAGAGCGAACACAACGGCTCCAAGTTCTAGGTCATCGGTGGTGTAGTTCTTCTCATGAGTCTTGAGTTGTCTCGAAGCATAAGCTATAACCTTTCCTCTTTGCATTAGAACACAGCCTAATCCTTGCCCTGACGCGTCGCAATAAACCACGAAGTCATCACAACCTTCAGGAAGAGTGAGGATTGGTGCATCACAGAGTTTTTGTTTAAGGGTTTGGAAGGCTTCTTCTTGCTTGGGTCCCCATATGAAAGGTTTTCCCTTATGAGTTAAAGCCGTGAGTGGTACAGCAATGTGAGAGAAGTTTGAAATGAAACGACGATAATAACCAGCCAAACCAAGAAAAGATCTTACTTCAGTTGGTGTACGTGGCGCTTGCCATTCTTGTACCGCTTTGATCTTTGAGGGGTCGACATGTATTCCCTTGTCATTGACTACATGTCCGAGGAATTGCACCTCTTTTAACCAGAATTCGCATTTGGGGAATTTGGCGTAAAGCTTTTCATTCTCTAGAAGTGTAAGGATGAGTCGAAGATGTCACTCATGATCAGACTTAGACTTTGAATAAATGAGGATGTCGTCGATGAAGACTATAACAAAACGATCGAGATAAGGTTTGCAGACTATGTTCATTAGATCCATGAAGACAGCTGGAGCGTTGGTTAAACCAAATGGCATGACCATGAATTCATAATGACCATAACGAGTTCGGAAAGCAGTCTTTGGGACGTCTTCTTCATGTACTCTAAGTTGATGATAACCAGATCGAAGGTCGATTTTTGAAAAGCAGCTGGCACCTTGAAGTTGGTCAAGAAGATCATCAATGCGAGGTAATGGATAGCGATTCTTGATTGTTAACTTGTTGAGTTCTCTGTAGTCGATGCACATGCGAAACGATCCATCTTTCTTCTTTACAAAGAGGACAGTGCACCCCAAGGCGAGGAGCTAGGGCGTATGAACCCTTTGTCAGTCAACTCTTGCAATTGACTGGCTAGCTCTTGCATTTCAGAGGGAGCTAACCTATAAGGAGACTTTGCAACTGGTGTAGCACCAGGTATAAGATCAATACGGAATTCGACTTCTCTAACTGGAGGAAGTCCTGAAATGTCGTCAGGAAAAACTTGCGGGAAATCTTTTACTACTGGGATATCTTCAAGTTTCTTCTCCATAGTTCCCTTTTTGATGATATGAGCTAAAAACGCGACATAATTCTTGCGAAGATATTTTTGAGCTTGGAGACAGGACATTAAGCTGAGCCCTTTCGACGAGGTTTCTCCAAAGATTCGTAGAGTCTGACCGTTTGAAAGAGGAATGCGTATAAACTTTTCGCGGCATACAACTTCTGCCTGATGTTGACTGAGCCAGTCCATACCAATTATGATATCAAAACTTCCCAACTTCATAGGAATGAGGTCAACTGAAAAGTCGTGGTCGTTTAAAGTGAGTGTACAGTTGCGTATAATAGAGTTTAATGAGACCGGTTTCCCGTCAGCAACTTCTACTGTTATGGATTCCATGAGCTTATCACGATTTTGGTTTAGGATAGGTTCAAACTCTAAGGACACAAAACTTTTATCCGTGCCAGTATCAAACAACATGGATGCATATCTACCATTGATAAGGAACGTACCGTTAACCACATTGCCGTCAGCTCTAGCCTGATTAGCGTTGATGTTGAAAGCTCTTCCTCTTGCAGGTGGAGGAGCTTGGTTCGCTTGATTCACCGGATTGGCTTGGGCCTGAGCATGAATAATGTTCACCAGCCTTGGACAAGTGTTTCTTAAATGGCTTGGGTCTCCACAATTGTAGCAAGCCCGCATAGGTTGTACCATGGGATAGTTGGGTTGGTAGTATGTTTGGGCTAAATGTTGGGTAGGTGGTAATAGTAGGGGTTGTTGGGCTTGACCCATTATTTGTTGGTGGGTTTGGGTTGAAGGCTGGTGGCGGTTCGTTCGCTGAGGCATGCGGCAGGTTTGAACAGTATGACCTGCGCGACCACAGCCGGTGCAATGGTGGTATTGGCAACGGTTGCATTTTGGTAACGGGCCAGAGTATGGTCTTTTGTATGGTGCAGGTGAAGGGGCGACTTGGGTAATGGTGCAGCAGGAATGGGGAAATTGGTTTGTGTAACAGCAAAGTTTCTGGTGTTACGCTTCCTCTTGTTAGCAAATTTAGAGGAGGAGGTGGAATGGTTTGATGTTTGGGCCTCAACGGGGGCTTTCTTCTTTTCCTCCTTAAACTTACCGTTGTGAATTCGATTCTCGGTCAGTTCAGTCGCTAGCTCCATAGAAGCTTCAAGTGTTTGCTGGCGAAGTGCTGAGGACTGAATCTTGAATTTTCGAGGGAAGACCTCGAATATAATGCTCGATCAAGCGATAAACTGGGGTAAACAAATTAGGGACCATTTGGTTCAACTCTAAGAACCTCTTGTTGTAGGAAGTATGATCTCCCTCCTTTTGCTTTAAAGAATGAAATTCGTCCTCTAGCTTCTTAATCTCACTTCTAGGACGGAATCGCCTCGTCATGATTTCCCTTAACTCCTCCCATGTTAAGGCCATTACATCATCAATTCCCCTCTTCCCCTTTTCAGTATTCCACCAGGTGAGAGCTACCCCAAATAGTCTCCCGGTGGCGTATCGAACCTTGCGATCCTCAGGACAATCGCAGTTGAGGAAGGTGTTTTCCATTTCCTCAAACCAGTGGAGGAGAGCAGTGACACCTTCGGTCCCTTCAAATTTAGGAGGATCGCAAGACTTGAAATGTTTGTATGAGCACTTGCTGGTAGGAGGGTTGCCGATGTTCTGGTCATGTTGTTGGGGAGGATTAGTGGGATTCGTGGCGAGAGCTTGTTGTACTTGAACCACAATGTCAGGAAGCACCGCGGCCATTTGTTTCGCGATTTGTGTTGCCAAGCGTTCGTGAGACCTTCCGGATCTTTTACCCCCTCGTTGTTGTCTAGTCGACATCTACAGGAACATACATAAGAAGATTGTGAGTTTATGGAGTCTTTTTAGGTGTCATGTGTCTTTAAGAAAATGAAAATAACATAAATATCAATAATGCAACTACATCCATAGGATGTCTTGGGTTTGCTCATGTTGGGCCTCAAATGTCCCCCATACCTTCACCTGTATAGTCATGTGGGCCCCCATGACTATTGGCTTGGTAGGATTCACATTAGTATTGGCGATTTAACACTCGCATCACCCGAATGCAAACCACAAAATATGTTTACGAGATGTATGGTCGGAATGTGTCCAGGTGTAGACACAATGACAACTCAAAGTGGGGTTAGCTCACACGACGTCATCGTTAGTCCCCAGGTAGGCAAACTGGTCCTTTATTTTGGATTTATACGAATGCCAACCTAGACAGGACGTTCCGACTACCGGTACTTGTACTCTTCCAGTTACTACATGCCCGTCATGAGAACTCACTTTGATGAGATTTGAAAATACAAAATCATTGTAAAAACAATCATGAAAATGATGTGATGTGTGCTTTCATGGATATGATATGTTATGAGAATATGATTCATGATAGGCATTATATGATAATATATACTTATGAACATGCTTGCATAACATTGAATGTAACATTTAACATAAAACATATAAACATCATGAAATTTGGCATGTAACACACAAAAATCTTAAAAATTTCTAATCAACTATAGTATAGGCTCTAAGGGTCTAATAACCTATCCTATATCCCTATAGTCATGGCTCTGATACCAATCTGTCACACCCCGACCCGCAACGGAATAAGAGTCGAGGCATAATTGGGTTATCACCAAAGCTCATGATATTTACTAATATGTTTCATATTTATTAAAGTCAAAATTACATTCCCAATAATCCAAACATGTCCATACAAATACAAAGAAAAATAACCAACTAAACAATTCCAAGCTCTAAATCATTTTATTCTTCTAGGCCAATCCTATGTGTTTCTTGCTACAGCTGGTTCACCTGTATCATGTGTAAAAATGGGAGTTTTTGGGTCAACATAAGTTGGCGAGTGAACCTTGTTAGATAAACATTTATTATTGATTTTTTTGTTACTTTATCAAGGAAAAATTGTGCATAATCATAAGTGAGCAAATGTAAATAATCAATCAGTAACAATGTCAACCACAAACTATAACATACAATAACATACAATGACATATAATAACTTGCATAAATATATAACATGAATGAAACTGTGCAATCAAGGCTCAATCAAACGGAGCCGATCGTATTGCATGTACTGAAAACGATAAATGTCTGTGCGATCAAGGCTCAATCAAACGGAGCCGATCGTATTGCATGTACTGAAAATGATAAATGTCTGTGCGATCAAGGCTCAATCAAACGGAGCCGATCGTATGTTGGCATGCCAGGTTCACGCTCATAATGTAATGGGGAACATGCTCAACGCTCATAATGTAATGGGGAGCGGCGGCCTATGAACTTGCATGTACTGGAAATAATAAATTAAATCTAACAATAACCACACAAACAGTTGAAACAAGCTGAATACACATTTGTTCATGATATGACGTATGCACAATGATTTAAATATAATAAATGGCAAGACACATGATACACCCAAAAAACGTGATTAAAACGGGGAATTTGTAAAGATTCACTCACATTGGGTGCGTTTGGTTGGAGATGATGAGATGCGCACGAGTTGAAAGGATTGAACAACGAGATTTAACTAACCTAAATAATAACGGAAAATATAGTAAATAAGTGGATTTTATTAATAATTTTAATAAGATTTTTAGATATATTTTTGTGAGTTTAAGGCTATTTCCTATCTTTAAAAACATTATTTTTAAGTATTTTTAATTGATTTTTAAATTAAATTAAATAAATAAAAATATAAAAATATGTTGACTTTTTGCGACCGTTGACCGTTTGACTTGTTGACCGTTTTATTGTGTAATTGTATGCGCCGGGTGAGGCTCGAACCCGAGACCTCCCGTTCGCGTGCACTCAGCTCTACCAACTGAGCTACGTGTCTAACCTGAAATAATTCTGTTTTTAATTATACTTATATACTAACTCAGTTTATTCAAAATTCTTTTATTTTCAAAAATATTTTAAATCATCGAACCGGTGTCACCAACAGGTCTCGAACCCGGGACCTGTGCTTTAACGTTACACACAGTCCACCGCTGGACTGTGTGTCTAACTTGGTTAATATACAGATTTTTATTATACTTAACAACTAACGTAAGTTAATCCGGTTCAGTTAGAAAAATAAAACATCTTTATTACAGAGAGGGTGTGTGTATCAGGGATCGAACTCGCGGCGTGTGCGTATTGTTTGCACACAGTCCACCACTGGACTGTGTGTCTAACCCGTTTAAAATACCGATTTTAATTATCCTTATAGTGTTAACACAGTTCATCTTCTTCGCTAATTTTTACAGACAGCAATTTATCCAACTGTTTCTCGTTTTAAAACGATTAACAACATTCATAAGACTAAAATGAAATGACAGAGACGGTGTTGGAAGCAAACATACCGGAGGAATGATTTGTCTCAGAATTCCGGCAAGGCGTCGGCTCTGTTTTTATGAACTTCAACTGAGCGAGCAATTTAACAGTTTTGATTAGCTAATTGTGGAATTGAAGTGCTAAACAAGAGTTAACAGAAGGTTTGAATGTCCATACCGTTTTACAGCGGAAGATAAGAACTTTCAGAGGTTTTCCGGCGAGCAGGAATTATCTGATAACGACGTCTGAATTTGATTCCGATTGAAAGGTTTGGGTTAGCAATAGCTTAACAATTGATTGACCACGAAAGAATTGAAAGACTTACTGTTTTGATGGAGAATACGGTTTTCCGGCGAAAGTCCGGCAAGTCCAATTAGATTCTCCGGCGAACTGAAAATTGTGCGGAAATGTAATTGAGAGCTTTCCGAGTGTGTTTGAGTCATGAGAGAGAACAAAGATTGAAGTAATTCTGGAATTGAAAGTTTTCGGTTATAGAAACCGATTCACTTCTAGAATTCAAGTTCATTCAATGCAACCTTGATTGAGAACGTCGGTGTAGCGGTTATAATCGGTAAACCGCGTATTATCAAACGTTTTTTGGACGTTTGGTGACCGATTTCGGTTACAGTTGGCGTAACCGGATTAATTTGTGATAGATAATAAAATTTAATTGTTTCCTAATGTTTACAGAAAACAACAAGTGGCGGAGTGGTGATAGGTGTGTGTGATAAGTCGTTGGGCTTAAGCCCGGCTAACCCGGGTTCGAGTCCCGGCAGCCTCATTTTATTTTTAATTATTTTATTTTTACTTTTTATCAATTTTAACTTTTATAGTTTAGTTTGTTTATTAATTATGCATCATTAAAAAATTAAAATAGCCATAAATACGCAACGTGACATTTATAACTTGATATTCGATTACAAAACGGAGCGGGTTTGGAAAACCCGTTTTTGACAAATGTTACACGGGCCCACTGGTGTATGGATTTCGGGTCGGAAATCCGGGTGTGACAGGTTGGTATCAGAGCCAACGTTTGAGAGAATTAAACACTATCCTTCTTGTGTTTAATCTGAAACTTACACGAGCACATTCCTTAGACTTCCGAGTCTAGGCATTGACCTATGATTACTCATTTCATTATTAAGTTATTAGTATTGTTTTTTAATTAAATTTTTAACAGGAAAATGCCGCCACGTGTGAGAGGACAAAGTGGAAGAGGAAAAGGTCCAATGAGGGGACGACCATCGGGGCGTATTCCCCCTCAACCTCATAACTCAGATGCTTACCAAGAATCAGGAGATTCATCTCCTTGGCAACCAGCGAGACGCTCTGTCTCTAATAGACACTCACCCTCACATTCCCAAAATTCTTACCACTCTCACCACTCCTATCATTCACACCATACTAGCATCCCAATTCACCTCTTTGATGTGTGATGTTCATGTTATTATCGTATTCGTTTTGTATAGTTTTGTACAATTTTTAATGTTTTATTCGTATTGTTCTTGTTATTATCGTATTCGTTTATACTAATCTCTTTGATGTGTGATGTTCCTGACATCACAAATAGGTCATGAAGATATAAGGTATGTCTTGGACTTGTTTTGTGTATTAAGACAATGCACGACTTTTTTTTTTTGGGGGGGGGGGGGGTAACAATTGTTAAACGATTGGTTGTTTTAGATATTAAAACCGTAAAAAAAATCCAAAAAAAGATGCTTTTATAATTTTTAGGAATTTTTATAGTATTGGTCCTTTTGTAAAAAGTCCTTGTTTTTGTCCATATTTAAAAAAAAAGAGGGACCGTCGTCGATGGCTTATGGTAAAGGGGGCACCGGGTTAAAAGTGGCGTAGACATACGATTAAGGCGTATGAACGTTTTGGGTTTTTTAGGGTGCGTCAGCGACGGCTCATGGTTTGTCAGCCAACGCTGACTTATATCCACCGTAAAAACTCGAACCCAAACTCCATTAAACTCATTCAAACCCAACCCGAACTCACTATTAGCCACATGCTTGACCCAGGAACACCTAACCTGATCCATACTTAGTTTTTCAACCATTAAACCTCTACATTCTAGCATCCCAATTCACCTCTTACTTCATCTACGTCCTCAAGAGCTCAAGAACCCTAACACCTTCTTCTACTCATAACTTCTTCAATTCTCCACCAAATCTAGTGATTCTTAAGCTTATTTTGTGTAGTTTTTCGAGAGGAACAAAACCCTTATAGTAGTTTCCATCAATTCTTGCTAGTTTGCAAGATTTCTGAATTTGAATTTTCGGGTTTTTGCAAGGGTGTTCTTCAAAGTTATTGATTTTCATCTTTTATTAGTTTCTCTTAACCTACATCATCAAAGGTATGAACTTTACTTGAATTTGAGCAGGATTATCATACGGTTTGTTAATTTCTTCCGAAACTTTGAACTTTTTGTTTAAGAGTAGGTTGTTTATGATAAGTATGATGTTTTAGCTTGAATTTGTAGGTAAACACTTGATTTGGTTGGGGATTGAACATGCAACAAGTATGGTGATGTGATTATACTCAGTTGTTTGCATGATTGAACATGAGCATGATGTTGAACTTGGTTGAAATCTGATGAACTTAGGATTAAACATGAAAATTGATTTTAGATGTTAATGTTTGCTACTTTGAAAGTTTAAATGAGCTAGTTTACATCTAAAGGATAATTGTGGTTCAATATCATATGTTATGTTTAAAAGTTTGAGATGATTTGAAGTTTTAAGTGATAATGATTACCTTCCTTGTGTGTTGATTGTAGTCATGGAAAGCCGGAAGAGGAGCAAAACTACGGGTCAAGGTTCATCTTCGGGAGCCGTTCAGCTTCCAGGTTTATTCAGAGGAAGTGAGAACAATTAAGTAATGTGGAAGAGGGTGATGCGCGGTTATACACGCAAGACTGGGTTTGGGAAAAGATCAGAGACAATAGTATTGGTAGGACATGGAATGAAAACAAGAAGAGACCGCTTTCAAGGTTTAATGACAAACGCCTTGAAGTGAATTATGGAAATGGAAGATGGTGAATGGCATAACTACTACTATTCCGGAGAGGGTTGTACCGGAACGGACGGAGAACGTGGAAGAGTTTCGGACGATTGGGATCGTCCAAATGTTTGAGAGGCTTGGTTGGGAACGGGTCTTGGATTGGTGTGAGGATATCACACCACGGGTTTATTTGACGACAGTTTGTGAATGGTTGGCGTCATTGTGGTTTAACAATAAGGATGGTCCGCCGAACACGTGGCAATTGGTCGGTGATTCAGGTAGAGGTCAAATAGTGATGTCTTTCGAGACGATGAACTGTATTGCGCGGTTTAACTCGTTGGGGTTGTTGAGTATTTTATTACACCATGGACCAATTCCTACATAACAAAATGAACTCTGCGGACCCGGATGGTATGTTTGGAGCAGTGTTACCTTTTTCTGATGGTGGGATGGCATTAAGGAATCATTTGTCGGTTGAAGGGAAAATCCTTCAAACCATTTCTCTTAAGAATATCATGGTCAGATTTGGGGATCGGGGTAAGGTTAAAGCATCGGATTACTGGGTGCTTTACTCGCTATTGTTTGGAGCACTGAAGTTATCATGGCGGCATCTCGTTATGATAAACACTTGGGAAACCCGCGAGTCCTATGCGTAGAAGATGATACCGTATGTTCAATTGATTAACGCCATGATTGTGAAGCAAAACAAGTTACCACCATAATCATTGAGGGTTTCAAAGCCCGTGGATCAAATCTGTTTCGCATCAATGAAGCAACACTGGAAAATATAGCTTCAAGATTATGGTCACCAGTACACAGTGTCTGATGATCAAGGACACCAATTCCAATGTATTGATCCGAGTGCGGCACAAGAGGCTGCAAGAGAGGAGGAGATGATAGATGAGGAAAATTTGGCAGGTGTAGTGAGTTTTGTGCGCGGTATGTTCTCTATTGTTGTTGTATATTTTCCCTTGTTTTAGATTATTAATTTATCTTTTAGCTTTTTTGTAGTCTTTTATATTTCTTTTGCTTAGTAGTTAAATGAACTTTGTGGGCGTGTTCCATATATAACCCTCAAGAGACCTACTCGTCCTCCCGAGCTATCAGGAGGTTCAAAAGGGCTTGTTGCATAAGTTAAATGCAACCCTGATTCGAACGAAAGTGAGTTAGGATTGTTGTTGTTGTAAATTATTTTTTCCACAAAATCAAAGTGACATAACGAATGAGTTGGTAATTATTTATAAAAATAGTAGAGGTAACTAACAAATTTGGATGGTCGTGAGAAGCTTGCTTCTACACGAGGATTGAGATTTTAAGGTACATTATGTTCACGAGACGGCCATTTTTGTAGAAGAATGAAGAGCACACGAGGAATGAGCGAAAACCAGGTGCATACGTTTCTTTTTAGCTTTGGTTTTAGTTTTCTAATAAATGGATTGTATTTTGTATTTTATTTACCGAAGTGAAATTTCGGGGAGGTTAGCCGTGTCACATCCCTTGTGCTTTTTAAAAGCTCTATTTTTACACACTGAGGACAATGTTGACCTCAAGTGTCGGGATGGGGGGAGAAAAAGTTTTTTGATTTTGACACGTTCATTTAAATAATACACATTGAGGACAATATTGACCTCAAGTGTGGGGATGGGGGGAAATTTCAAAAAATTTTCAAAATATCTTTCTTGAAGCAATCTAAAAAGCACAAGTAATTAAGTCAATGAGGGATTGCACAACCCCATGTGGTCTTTTGTCATGGTCAAGTTCAAATTAATAACATGACGAGTATTTAGCGGGTGGTTATTTCGGAACAATTCGCTTAAGAAACTTGCATTTTGTGCATATCATATACCATACCCATTGTACGTGAGATTTTGAGCCACTTTACACATCATAGATATATGCATGTATTTCTTTGTTTGAGTGGACCATTAGTCACGTAATGTAGAACTTGAAACTTTTGATGCGTTTGAGACATAGACCGAATACGAGCACAAGAATGATTAACGCATTAGGTAAACCTTTTCCTTTTACTCCATTTATATATCTGTACCTGAAATCAATCCCTTAGTCACCAACTTTGAGCCTAAACCTTTCATTTGACCAACCCATTTAGCCTTTAACCGTTCAGCCTTCTATCTTTAGCCCGTGTGATGAAAACTTGATTTTAGGATTAGTTGTTTGACTTAAAAGAAAATTTGAAAATTCATAAAATATCATAAAAATAACAGAAAATTGTTGAGAAAAGCACAAAAATATGTATTGATAGTTTGTTGAATAAAAGGCGAAATTCTTAGCCTCTAGTTTGTTTATTTGTAGTAGTCGTTTTTAGAGTAGTTGCGTATGTAATAAAAATCGAGTTTTCATCACCTTAGCCACTTTCAAATTATCCTATTCCATACCCTAAGCCTAGCTCGTTACAACCCTTTTAAATACCTTTTGACTTATGCTTAGTATTTGTGTTCCGTGGTGGAGAATGATTGAGTTGCAAGCCTATGCGGGTACGTGTTCTAATCGGTTTGGGTGATTACATCAAAAGTGCTAATGCATCATCTATTAGCCAATTTTTAAACCGGGTGGATAGAACATTGTGAGGGGTGTGTATGACTTGTGAGTTCCAAGGGCGGGTTAATCTTTGGTAACCATTCTTATATGATTAATCACTTTACCGCTAAATATGTTGAAAATTGAAAGAATCATGAACTGGGTATGACAATAGACCTTAGCTTATGTATCGAGAATGGGAAGTGTGTTTTGGTTTGACCCACATGAAAGTGAAAAATAGATTTGCTTGAGGGCAAGCAAAAGACAAGTGTGGGGATGTGATGTGTGGTCGACAATCGGTGTTCTCTTATGTTTAAGTTGATGTTTTTACATAACTTTTGTTTCAAATAGTCTACTTTTAATTGAAATTGTGTTTTGCATGTGTAATGGAGTTTAAGGAGCTATACGAAGCACCTGGACGGAAAATAGATCAACTGAGAATGCGAAAATGGAAAAAATAGAAAACGAGAAATGCACATTCGTCGCCGACGCCCTCCTGGGACGTTGGCGACGCCCCTTTGATGTTCCGCCAGCCAAAAAACCTCCATAGGCAGTGGAATAAGACATCAGAGGAAACCAGGATATCCAAGGGATGACGCCGACACCTTGGTGGGTCGTCGCCGACACCCTCATCTGATCCACTTTGCGAATTTTGTTGTTTAGTGTTTGGCAGATGAGTATAACACATTATTTTAACCACTTTCAAAAGGGTTACGAGTTTTGTGAGTTTGAAACACCTTCTTGGAGCCAAGAACTCATCCATCTTCACCATTCTTTCACACGAATCATCGGGTCCCGCACCTTCAATCCTAACCCTAATTCCTCACCATCATCATCATCAATCCCTCAATCCATTGTTCATCATCATCATCCATCCTAAACCCTATTCATCATTCACATTCAAAGCTTCAAGATGTTCAAAGTCAAGAGTTCACAAATTGTTGATCGTGTTCCGTTCAATCATGAATGGCTAATTCTCGCGGGTTTCACCCCGGTGTAGACTTTTGTAAGGATTCTAGGTTTTCTACTTGTTTAATATTTGGTTTGTGACAAATTAAATTACATTTGAATCATTAGATAATTGTCTTATGTTTGTATTGAATTTACGAATTGTCGAGTGAGTTATGAAATTTGAATTCGTGAAACGAATATGCGTATTTATGCCTTATCTTTTGATAGGATTTGCTTGTCCAAGGTAACGAAGTGCATTGTGGTCCGTTGTCTATGACGTTGATAGCAATTGGCAACTAAGCCTTGTGATTCTAAAACCGTTAATGAACTAATTCGATTGAACCAAATTAAAACATGTAGTAACCCTAGGTCCGAACAATTGTTGAACCGGGTATGAACCTTGTTCCAAATTATTTTTTAAACTCATTCAATCAAAACTTTGTGCAATCATTCAAGTTTTCATAGTTAGTAATCAACATATAATCAAACTTGTCGGTTTAATCCGACCTCTCTTTTCAACAAATTAACAACATAACAAGCTTCATAAGCGTGACAACCTTTAAAATCAATCTTGTCCATCGCAAACCGCAAACTCTTCGTTGTTCAACCTCGTACAACCATTAACTCATAGTTAAGAGGAAATCAGGTATATAAATAACATCTTTGACCGGGACGCGACACTTCGGTCACTAAGATAACATTTTGTTATTAAATTAATAATATATAACACTTTATTAAGGATAATTATAAATGAAACCTAATTTATTTTAACTTGTCACTATAATAATTAAAAATAGTAAAATAATCTTATCTTAATATTAAATTCTAACATATTTCGCCCCTTTGTCACCACCACCACTACTGCTTTCTCGTTCGCTACCACCACAGCACCACCACGTAGCATCGTAATTTTCCACGACATGTTCTAAAGTTGTGTAGCTAACACGGTATCTAATTAAGGCTATGGGTGTGCTTCTTCACTCCCCCATCCTTCATCTCAGCGTCACTCTCCCCTTCTACCTCTTCTCATTTCCCCATCTAAAGGTGGGCTCCACCTTCCTCCCCTTTTCGCTTTCTTTTTTTTTTCTTTTTTTTTAATTAATCTTTTTTATTTAAAATATTGTTTTATTTTAATCTATGCAATAAAAAAAGTTTTCATTAAAATTTAAAAATATACATAATAAAAATCAAATAATTCCAAAACCCTTTCACCTATTTCCTTGATTCTCGTCTCCTGCAATCATCCTTCATCCCCATTCTAAAACCCTAGCCTCCACCCTAAACTACTATGAAACCCACAACCTAGAGACAGAGAGAGAAGTAAAAACAAAAAGAAAAGAAACTGGTTTCGGGAAGGCCGGGGAATTATCATCGAATACACTGCGATTCAGTGTGGGGGAGGGGTGTTCCCGTTCACCTAACTCGCCATCTCAACTCCCCCTTCCAAGAAGTTATTAATAAAGTAACAGAAATAAAAACCGCTTTCCGAGAAAATATTAATGAAAATTACTTAAGGGCGATACAGAAGAAATGCAAAATGTATCTATCTTTAATCAAAACTGAATAATTATTCATCATTTGACGGAAAATACTATTTTTGAGCTACTAAATATAACATGATGTTGTTTTCAACAAAAATAAAGTGGATGGGTTAAGAAAATAGCAAGACTTTATTTTCAAGTTTTTTTTTTTTTTAAGTGGTGCTATTAAGCATTTTTTATTTGAGGGAAATACTAGGAACAAGTTGCTAAATATACCAAGATGTTTTCGACAACAATAACGTGGGTTGGTACCGGGTCGTGTCAAGGCAATTTGTGCCCAATGGAGATATCCTAAGATTATCTAATTAAAAAAATAAGGCTTATGATCATTTTCTTGTCAATTTTCTGTATTATGAAAAGGTGTTATGTAGCTGTCCTTTAACCATTTTTGTTAATGTATGATATATATATAATATATATATGTGGTGAGGTTATTGTAATAAAATATAAAAGTGTGAGAAGAATAAGAAAAAATCTACACCATTAGATTTTTAATCGATTTTTAATCTAATGATTAATATGTTGATGACAATCTTGTAAATAGTGTTGACTATTAAACTAATTAATTTTCTTGATTAAAGGTATAAAGGTAAATTTAACATTAATGCACATGCAAGTCCCCCCTTCTTTTTTAAACGTCGATAAGTTTTTATACGTAACTCTTTTTTAAAAAAAATTACACCATAATAACGAGTGTTTTTATCTTTAATATGAATACCATATTGATATACTAATGTTGAGAAAAAAATTATGTCTCGCTTGGATGTTTTAGTCCATGATGTTTTTTTCTATGTTCATACAATAGTGTTTTAATTGTAGGGTGTTAATTCTGTTATATTCCTGTTCTTCGTAAGATGTATGCATTCAATATACATGTTGTAGTGTTTTTATGAGTTAGGGTGGTATTCCTATTATATTTAATGTGATGACAAAGGTCCTTGTATTGTTGTGGTTTCTGGTGTCTTCAGTAAGTTTCTGTTGCCTTCAAAGAGTTAGGGTGTTATTTCTGTTTTTATATATTTAGGGTGTTATTTATGTTTAATTCTGATTAAAGTGTTGACTGGTGTTACATTTAGGGTGTTATTCATGTTTTGATTCTAATTAAAGTATTGTGTTTTGAAATTGATTTATTAGGGTGTTATTTCTGTTATATTCAATGTTAGGGTGTTCTTTATAAGATGTATGCCTTCAATATAATTGTTGTGGTGTTTTTATGAGTTAGGGTGTTGTTTCTATTATATGTATGTTCTTTATAAGATGTATGCCTTCAATATACATGTTGTGGTGTTTTTATGAGTTAGGGTGTTATTTCTTTATAAGATATATGCCTTCAAATTCGAAAATCCCTACAATAACTACCAAAAATCGGTTACATATATTCATTCCATAATTAGATTTTATTAGTTAAATTACACTTATACTCTTAAACTACCAAACTAAAAAGGGACACGTGTCACCTCCAAAATCTTTCTTATTCTTCTCACACTTTTATATTTTCTAACATAAACCTCTACCTCTATATATATATATATATATATATATATATATATATAGGATGGATGAGTATTGTTATATAACACTAATTATTACGAGAACAAAAAAACAACTCCAAATCATTAAATTTTGGCTATAAGGTTCATTTTTTTTAATTTATTTATATTCATATGTGCATAATATATACAGAGAATCGCCATATATTTTTATCTACACATAGCCTATATAAATATAGGTAATTTAACTTACACATAACCTACATATGTGTAGGTAATATAGAAACTATAAAATTTTTCATATTTGTTTTGAATTCTAGTGTGGAAAACAATAAATTTTACATTTGTGATATTCTCATTTACTTTTTTAGGTTTGTAGGATTGAAAAAATAGGCAATTCATTTGGTTCTGCTTATTCTCATAATATTTACTGTTCTGCATAGAACATTCTCCTATATAGGATTATACTTATTTGTGAACCTCTCCTATATTTATGAACTAAATGAACCAATCAAAACTATTCATCTTATTGGCCTTTTTTTATTTTTTATTCAAAAGGGTATTACAGGAAGTAAAAAATATTCTTTCCTTAATTTTTTTTAGTTTTACATAAACTACCTCGTAATTTTAAATGACCATAGCCCTTTCATATGTTTATATTTTTTAAAACAATTACATCATATAAACGAGTATTTTATTCTATCTAATTTGAGTATGGTCTTCATATAGTTTTTTTAATTTAAAAAATTAAATCTGTCGATGGTGTATAGTAATTTTTTATGTTTTATACACATGTGTAAAATTGTTGTTCGTTGAGCAATTTGGGGTTTATACATATGTGTATGGTGTTTATTTGTTATTCGCTGAACAATTTGGGTTTTATACACATGTGTATAGTAAGCGTTTGTTTTTTATAGACATGTGTATAATCGTTCTTAGCTGAGTAATTGTTTTTTTTTTTTGAATACATGTGTATAGTGACTGTTTGTTCTTTATACACAACAACCAAGACACACTGTTATTGTACATATATTTTTCATACACATGTATATAATTGGAGAGAAAAATCATTTAATTCTAATTTGAGAGACAACAAAACAAAATCGTTCAGTTCTTCACTACTCGTACAGGAAGGCCTCTCTTTCTGTATGGGGGGAATCCTTTATTCTCAATAAAGATGCCTCAACTAGATAAATTCACTTTTTCACACAATTCTTCTGGTCATGCATTTTCCTCTTTACTTTCTATATTGCCATATGCAATGATGGAGATGGACTACTTGGGATCAGCAGAATTCTAAAACTACGTAACCAACTGCTTTCACACCATACAAACAACATCCGGAGCAAGGACCCCAACAGTTTGGAAGATATCTTGAGAAAAGGTTTTAGCACCGGTCTATCCTATATGTACTCCAGTTTATTCGAAGTCTCCCAATGGTGTAAGGCCGTCGACTTATTGGGAAAAAGGAGGAAGATCACTTTGATCTCTTGTTTCGGAGAAATCAGTGGCTCACGAGGAATGAAAAGGAACATATTCTATTTGATCTCGAAGTCCTCATATAGCACTTCTTCCAATCCTGGATGGGGGATCACTTGTTTACAGACTGATTCATTTTGTTTACAAAAACAACTAGATTCACTCTTGAATCTTACCATATATCATATATATATATATATATATATATATATATATATATATATATATATATATATATATATATATAAAAGATAATTCAACGGCAACAAACAAAAGTACTTCTCTTAGCCCAGAAACAAGTAGATTTATAGAAAGACTTGTGTCAGGTACAAGAATGAGTGGATTGCCCGAAAGAGGTGAGTCAGAGGAAGGCTTCCTCTCAGTGAACGTACTATTACGATTCCAACATGGAAGCTGATTCCAACGTAGTGGGAAATCCTTACTTCGAGTGAGGGCTGTACTGTAAGAGACGAGCTAGACCTCGATAGCCTCAATGGATGGCCCCCGCGTGATGTCAAATCGAGCGGATCCAGAGAAGAGAGGCGCCGGGCGAACCTCCGAGAAAGAATTCTATATATATATATATATAACTGTTGGTGTTCTTTTAAAATTTTTAATATATACATTAATAATGTTAGCAAGATTTAGATAATAATATATTTCATGAAAAGAAATTAAGTTCAAACATTCACTACAACAAAGTTCGTCAAATACTTCAATAAACAGCTACAAGGGATTCATCACAATACCATAGGTTAAAGTGTTATTCCGGCAGTGGAGATGACTCACGGTGGCGGGACGCCAGTGGTAGACGGCAGCACGACTATTTTTAGGTCGAAATTTAGAGAGAGAATCGGCTTGGAGCAGAATGAGATAAAAGAGTGGGATTGAGTGAGCTATGGTGCACCGATATGCTTTTAGGGCATGGAAACCCAATCCCGAAGACATGTCCTCAGCAAAGCGTGTGCCTAAACGACATCATCCCACATTAAAAACGATTTCCAAAGATATATAAACTGCATTGATGACTAGTCGTCAGGATAAAGTGTGAGCAAAATGGTTGAAAAATTTTCGGACTAAAGTAATGGAAAAAACTTCTATCAACGACAAGTCTTCGAACAAAGTTTGGAATGGAACCCCTTTTTTCCATCATTGTTGCCTAACCTATTACGACGACGTGCCGCCGGGACAAGTCTTTTGTTGGTGACTAGTTGTCAGGATAGAGGTGTCTATAGTGACGATATATTCTCCCACATCCCTAATTTCACTAAAATTGTTGCTGAAAAAAATTACCAAAACTACATTAAAAATTGCTAGAAAATGTGACCGAGTTATAATTATAATTTACCTATTTGTACCTTGATAACGAAGCGTGTTAAGTTTTTCAATATTTATGTTGTTCATATTTAGCGCCACTAATTTTTTTATTATCAAATTTGAAATTTCTATATGAATGTAACAAACTAGTAAAAGAATATAAAAGCAATACAAAAATATCAGTGGTAAATTCGATTTTGCTCCTTGTGTTTTGACATATATAACCAAATATAACCATTTTCCTCCGAGACAGTCAATGAGAGAAAATCTTAAGATGCTTTTGCACATGACAAATGGCTTAGACTTAACCCAGCGAAATGGATGATTTTAGAGGTTTGGATAAAAATGAAACAACTAATATTTTTTAAGATAAATTGATGTTTCTAATCTTTTGGGGAAAAATTGTTATTTTGTTAAGCTTCGGGATGCAAAACTTAAATCAATTAAGTTCGAAGGGTTTACTTACCTAATCCTAGCCCAACTCGAACAGTTATCCGTGTCAAAATATTGATCCGTACATGACACATTCAATAGATGGTTCAGTCATTATGACTCTTTTGTGTGACAATGCCATTTGTATTCCTATCTCAATTATAAATTAACGAAGGACAAGATGTAAAGTAGAAGTAAAAACCTAGGGTCACAGATTTATGTCAAATCGCTTTAAGGGTTCATATTACCGAATCTTAGCCCTAAATGAATTGTTAATTGTGTAAAAAATTAGTTGATCTATACTAGACACATTTATTAGATGGTCAAGTCTTAATAACTCTTATGTGTAAATAATGCCATTGATATCCCCTAACTCAGTTATAAAAACACAAAGATTATGTTATCAAATAAAAGTAAAATGACTAGACCAATAGCATTAGCATATTATTGCTCTTCGATATCAATGGCATTAGCCACACAAAAGAGTCACAATAACTAGACCATATAATAAATGCGTTAAGTATGGGTCAGCTTCTTGATGCAAATTGATTGTTCATTTCGAGATAGGACTGGGGAATATGTACCGTATAAAATGATATGACCTAAATTAACGACCCTAGTTTTAAATGAGTTAGCGATATCAATTGCATTAGTCACACAAAAGAGTCACAATGACTGGACCATCTAATAAATGTGTTAAGGGTGGATCAACTTCTTGATGCAAATTGATTGTTCCTTTCGAGATAGGACTAGGTAATGTGTACCCTTTAAAGTAATATGTCATATATTAACGACCCAGTTTATTATACTCTTATTTCACAGCATGTTGATTTTCATGTTTTTATAATTGAGTTAGGGATTATCAATGGCATTAGTTATGCATAAGAGTCACGGATCAAAATCGATAATCAATCCATGTTATAAATTAGCTTACTTCATTATACAAATTAAAAAAAAATAGTTTAAAGGTTCAATCATTATTCTTTTATCATCTTTTCCTTAGTTGTTTTGTTGTTGAATATCTTCCCATGTCGTCCTCCATTGTGATTTGTGTGAATACTATCCTTTGAATGTTAAAATGGTTCCTGAGTTTAGGTTATTTTTGTCACTTCAGTCAAAAAATATGAAATTTTTTGTATCTAGGTCTCTAAGCTTTATTTTTGTAGTCATTTTCATCATGTTGGCAAATTGGGTTAATGTTTTCTATTAACTTCTCCCCATTTTGTCGTTTTCCTCATTTGATTAAAATGTATTATGGCATAAAATGACGATTATACCCTTCATATAAATGAGGAAAACGACAAAAGGAGAAGAAGTTAAAAGAAAATTCTAACCCGGTTTCTCAATTGGATGAAAACGGCAACAAAAATGAAATATCAGAGACCCGGATACAAAAAGTTTCATTTTATACTGAAATAGTAAAGTAGGATATTGACTGGTGTTGACTTTGGAATGGTCGTGTCGCGTGGCCATCTAATGTGTCACCCCTCACGCGACGCAAGGGACTTGTTTTCACAGGAAGTTACAGGTTTTGTTAGGGTTGAGTTATAAAAACAAGTCTAATCTTCATAATTTAAACAACTCATAACCTTAGATGAATTTGAGGATTCTTAGACGAAAATTAGAGATCTTTTGGAGCAAAATCGAAGAAGACGAAGCATCGTTTTATGGTTCGGAGACACGGGATCAAGTTGGCTTGTGTTTTAATCATCCGGGTTTACTTGTTTTGTCTTTAGCACTTAAATCATGTTTTATTACCTTTTGATGAATCTTGTTCTTGATTACTTGGAGATGTTAGGCTAAACTCTTACATGCTACCTAGGTTATGATGAGTATACATTAAACTTTTGATTTTTATTGGATATTGAACTCGTTTGTGGATTTTTAATAAAGTAGCAATTTGGTTTCATTGATTCGGTCTTTATGCATATCTTTACTTATTTGATTCCATGCTTATTACTTTATATGCTACCTTGTTAAATGTCGTTATTATGATAGGTTTATGTTAGATCATTAACTGTGTATTCTTCATTATTTTGTGGTTAATTAGCCAAAATACCATAGAAGTAATATCCGTGAATCGGGTAGGTCAAAGTGTTCTACTAATCTTAATAAACTTGAGGTGAGAGGTTATCGGTCTGTCTAGGTAGGTAAATTGCTAGGTGTAGATGCTTTGTGAGAAGACCGACATAGTTTCCCTGTCAACTCTTGCTTATCTAGTAGAATCAGGTTTCCAAATCACCCTTGACTTTTGCGCTGTGAGGTAAATTGTCGGACAAGAATACTTTTTTTTAGAATAGTTAGAGAACCCGTGAGGAAGTCTACTAGAACTGGTAGTTTAACGGCTTTTTAAGTTTCCATAGGTGTCTTTTCAAGACAAGTCGAGAGTCTTGTTCGGTTACCTGGTAAGTTTAGTACTTTAAGACCCCGGTTCCACAACAGTTTAATTCCAATAGAAAAATTGACAATAATGTATAAGATTCTAACCTATGTAGTATCTTTATCTGAGAAAATCCAAAATCCAAATTTGGGTCTCTTAGTTTGGTTCGTTAAATTAGAGTTAATATTAAGTGATGTGAGTTACTATTCTTCAATTAATAAAAACCTTGTCCACTAAAGTTTGATATAAAACATGAATTAATTTAATCTACCTCATATAAAAGAAAATTAAATATAAAAGAAAACGATGAATGCTTATTATGAATTGGAAACGACCATACATTGCGGGCTGGCGGCCATGAAAGGGAAACGTACATGGGGTCAAGTTAACATCTGAGGTTTTCGAAAGGGAAAATAATGTAAAAGGATGTTTTCATACAACAATTTATTAAAAATAATCAATTTATTATAGTTTCTAAAAAGTAATTCGAGGCACAGACCTCCATGAGTGAGTATAAATCGAGTTGGTTTGAAAGATATCTTTGGAAGAAAAAGGGCTTTCGGAAAGTGATTGTGATAGCGCACCATGTGTTAGGTATAAGGATGAGTGGATCTGAAAGATCCTCCGTAAAGTGTTGAAAGGATGAGCATACTTGGATCGACTCAAGTTGTAGACGTTCTATTTGATTATGTGTTTATTTTTTATTATTATTTTAAATCATGTCGAGTTTGAGTCAGTCAGTTATGAGTCAGGGTTTTTTTGTTTTCTTTTTGTTTTTTAATCAATATTATGGTTGGGGTTTATTTGTTTTTTACTTGTGAATAATTGATTGACCCGCTTGTACTCAATCTCCATTCGGGGAGGGATTTCGGAGTTGTTATCTATATGTAGAAGGCTACCCCCGTCATACTAGTTTGTCAGAGACGATCGCGAATGAAATGTTATACGATCGTTCGTTTTGGATTGAAGCTATGTGCAACTGGCACTGATTTTTATCCTAACCAGCTAAGTCATTTCCAATTCATTATCTTTTTATTTTTTAATATTATTTTAGGTTTTTATTTTTTTTTTGTTTTTAGCGGGTTTTTCATTCACAATAAGGATAATGTGAGATTTAAGTGTGAGGATGGGAGACTACGCCTTTTTAAGTTAGTCCGAGTTGAAAAATTAAAAAAAAATTAAAAAAAATCCAAAAAAATGACAAATAATAAAAATGTTCTTGATATTTTTGCAAATATATGAAAAATGATAGAAAAATTGGGATGGTTGGTTTTCAAAATATTATATATATATATATGAGAAAAAATAAACAACAGACTTATTTTCTGGGATATACAGGTAGGCTCAGCCGACTTAGAGGGTTCCCTAGATTGTTTTTAAGAATATATACCTTATTAAAAATCATGATATCTTGTAGGTTATTATCTTAGGAGAAAAAGAAAAATTGAAACTATGAATAGTATAAGAGGTAGCACTATAAGTTAGCAACACATAAGTATTTTTAATTAAATGGTACACAATTGTGACGCCTAAAAAAATATTACATATGTCCATCAATTGAGCTATATATATAACTAAAGCCTTTGGTATTCCCCTCCGGGATAGTGACTTGGTGGATATACCCTCTAGGTTAAGCTACGAAAAGAAAAGAAAAAAACATGAAGCTCATGGTATTACCCTCTAGAATGGTGACTTGGTGGATATACCCGCTGAGTTAAGCATATAAAAAACATATTGTCACACCCCAACTGATGGCGGAAACATCAGAGTGAGACGAACGATATTGCTCGAGACTTCATAACGCTATTGTGACAATATTTAATTCAAATCAATTTCGTTAATAAATAAAATTGTCAAGTACATCACAAGAAATCAAAGTACAACAAATGGAAACCTCAAAGTACAACAAACTCAATAACAATACAATAATAAAATCTAGTAATTCTATTTGCATTTCTAAGTCGTCCCTACTAGATTTCGTCAATATCAACATCATCAACCTTCAACATGTTTAAAAGTATAGTTCAACACACAAGGCATTAGCGAGTATACAAGTTTAATCTATCATAAGTATGAAAAAGGTTTAAACGAATCCACATGGCAAAAATAGTTAACTAGATTAATGTATCAAGGCATGCAATTTTACAAGTCAGCCCTCTGATTACCGTAAGAATTAAAGACTTAACATGATCACAAGACTACGGGCTGTGCGTTACTCCTATAGCGCTATACATGTTAAGGGGAGGCTCGTACGAAGTTAATGACAAGCGAATCACATAAGAATGTTCCAAGAATACAAATCAAGTATCACGTATTTAAGCTTGTATAATGGACTGTTTGTGTTTGCATAAAGTATAAGTGTGTTCGCGTGTATTTTGATAGGTTAAACACATTGCACCCAAAAGTGTATGGCGTAAAAAAGGCGTTCGAGTGTACTCACGGTTTTGCAAAGCTTCCTTTGGTAATCCTGTTAAGAATTGGAGAGTTTGAAGGATGGAACACTGAGTTATCATACATGAGGAAATGTAGGTGTGTGAGTATTTGGATAATAATGGAGGATTTAGATTCGGAATTAAAGTTTGTAAAAGTATGTATTCAAGAAAGTAATTATCTAGCCTTCAACACTCGTTTTTGACACTATATATCACGTATGGGTTGTTGTAATTTCATGGGAAGTGCCCATTAGAATTGTAACGAGAGGTTCAAGTCTTAGATAATATAACCTATTACCATGACAAGTAACCATGTCGATTATCCTCAAGGATTCGGTTATGTGTGTGTAATATATATATATATATATATTATATAGTTTATATAATAATTCTAAGCTAAGTCCATCAAGAGTATCATAGATTGTCATGTAAGTCAAGCATAGAGGATTAACCGCATTGTATGATTCACCAACACACAAATCATCACAAGGATGAATTAGGATGGTCATGAATGAAAGGAAATATACAACTTCTTACTATATCAAGTAGCCAAGTAAGCTTTAACCCGGGTGAGTCATTCCCGGCATGAAAAGAGTTAACGAAGTGTCAAAGGCTAGACGGGGTTAAGTTACTTTAAGTCTAGCAAACTACTTGAGATAGCAAGGTAAAAACATCAAGTGAGGTGGTGGAATGAAGTTAAGATAGCCAACGCTTCCAAGTATTCACACCTATACCAAGGTACAAGTCTTGCCATCAACTTCATGGTAAGCTCAGATGGTTTCATCATTTGTGGGTTACATAAACCTATACAAAAACAGAAGGTTTAGAGGTGTTTACACCTCTTAAACTCATAAGAATATATTCGTAACAAGTCTCATAACCTTAGCTAGGTTTAAGAACAAGTATGTACAAGATTCAAACAAGTTTTAATCAAGAAAAGCAAGATACAAAAGTATAAATAAAAGCAGAATTTTAATCCTACTTTGGACCTCATATGTGGTGAGGTTTCATCTTATTTTGCCAAGACAAGCTTGTGAAAACCTTCCTAAAGGTTATCAAAGTAGAAAGAAAAAAAGAAAACACAAGAAAATAAAAAGAAAAGTGAGCTAAAACCCACTTAGAATGGTTGCAACTTTTTGCCAAGTCTTGGAAATTAGAGAGTAACCAAGAAGATTTGAGAGTGGTTTGAATGTTTGGAAAGTGTTTAGGAGTGTATGGAGGCTCCCATTTATAATGGGGGAATTAGGGTTTAGGTAATTAATGAAGTTGGTGGTGGCTGGGAGTTGGAAAAAAAGGGAAATGGAGCCAAAATTCGCGTATTTTAAAAGATTCTACCAGACATGGTCATTTTGCACGGTCGTGCGGATCAAGTGCACGGTCGTGTGGATCGCGGATCGCATGGTGGTGCACATCATGTGCGTGGTCATGCGGATCGCAATGTGCATTTCTATGCACCTCAGTTGCATGGTCGTGCACCACCTGCAGAATTTACCAAACTTTCTAGAATTTGTAGTTTGACCCCTAGAGTTTGATAGTTCCATTATTTTATGCTCGAAACGCATAATTTAGCATGTTTTTAGGTATTTAACATGTGATAAAGTATAGTATAAGTGTATGCAAATATAATTTGAGTATCAAGAATGTATGTATAAGTATAGGCACGTAAAAAAAGTATCGGTTTGCGCATAAACGATTAAATTGTAAGTATAACAAGTATGTATAAAATGTGAATTTTTATTACGATCAAAGTCTCGGATTACAAAGTTGGAGTTGAAATACGAAAAAATATGAATACGACTTTACATAAATAGAAAGACGATTACTCTTTCTAAATAAGGATGGTACAACAAAATGCGAAGTGTTACACATATCTAAGCTCAATAACTTCATCCATCATTCGTTGAATAATTAATTTTAAATACATAAGGGTTTTCTATATAAAGTGGTAGAGTTTAACTCTTTGCCTTACAAACTTGATCGGGATTAGATGGATCTGTGGATTTTAAGTGTGAGATCTTTAGATTAATTCTTAACTTGAAAATAATGCCAGTCGTGATTAGGACCTAACTTGTAACAATGTTGTATTGTGGTTATACAGGTTTATGTCTTTTAATAAAGTAATCTAAAGTTTGTGAAACCATTTCTCTATAAGTAGTGATTGTTCAAGTCCTCTAACGAAAAAATGTATAAGTTTAGATGTAAATTTAACCGATGTGTGAGTTAAATAAAAAACAATCAATTACCAGAGTGTCCCTTCTGGTTGGGCTTACGAAAAACCGGTTCGTGGCTGGTCAAGCTGTGTTGAAGGCAGAATCAAGGAAAATTGTTAAGCATGAGCAAGCTTGTGTTGAGAATCAACATGCTTCATTTCTTTTCTTTTGATACCTTTGAGTCCCTTGCCCCTGAAGTTGTTGGTTTCCTGAAGAGAATGTAGAGAGTCGTGCACAACAAAATCTCGATGTGACAACCAGAGCTTTGTTTTCAATAGGATCGGTTTTGCAATTCAAAAGGAGGGTTGCGTCGCAGCTTGCTGCTCGTTTACCTACCAATATTATATAACTTCCTACTTTTGTCATGAATTTAAATTAAAGAAAATCTATTACTATAGATATTTAAGACAAATAATGTGGCCTAGTGGTCAAAAGGATTTTCCTCTTATAAAGTAACCAAGTTTAAATCTTGGGGAATGGAGTAATTAGGAGTGTAACTTTTGCTATTCAATATATATAAAGGATAATAAGAAGACCCTTATAAATTAAAAAAAACTCAATCTCCACCATCAATCTATAAATCTTATGGTTGAAATTGCATGCTACATAGCTTAATTTTTCAGAAACATGTTACAGACTGACAAAAGTGCGTGTAACAACTTTTTGTTTTTTTCACTTTTCTGGCTGAAACACTGACATGTAACAGGGTTGACTGTTATACTAATTTGTTTCATATAAAATCATGTAACATATTTTTTACATGCACTACACATTGAAAACTTGTTAATTTTAAGTTCGTAAATGTTAGACTTCCTAAAACCTATAAAATTTGTTGTTGAAAAAAAAGTGTAACATGTGATGTTGCATCTATATAAACGACGAAAGAGTTGTAACATATTAACTTTCCCTCTCCGGACAAAAGTTGTTAAATGTTAGAATTTTGAATAAAGTTATAACATATGGCAACATGTGGTCCATCCATTGAGTTTCTTAAGTAATATAACACTTTTGTATTTATTAAAGGATAGGATTGCTTCACAAATAAATCTAACCCTATATATATATATATATATATATATATATATATAATATATAGGATTTGGTTCAAGGAAGAACCATTACTAGTTGTGAGAACTATAAGAACTTCTCCCATCCAATAGAATTTTAACACGTCATTTATAAACAATTTAATTCAAAATGTTATTTTAGTTTTTTCTCTTAATGTCATATCCATCTCTCTTATCTTTAAAACACATTAAATCACCATTTATATGTTTGACATAGTGATATCTCTCTCATTTCATCTCTTTTACACTTTTTATATTTAAAATTGAGAAAAAAAATCTTATGTTTTAAATTCAAACATCAAAAGTATTACGTAATTTAAAAAATAAAAAAATATCGAAAATGATATCTATTTCTTTTTGCTCTATTTTCCCTAATTATGACATAATGTTCTTTATAAAATGCAAGCTATATTTTTCTTATATGTTTATTGAGAATTTATATTTCATTCGTTTGACGTTTGATGACTTTGCACTACAACTTAAAAAAAAACATTCGATAACATGCATAAAAAAAGTTTTGACAACGTGCATAAAAAAGTTTTGACAACGTGCGTAAAAAAAGTTTGGCAACATGTGTATACATTTACATGAACTGCGTATGAGAACACCACTATGTAAAAAATAAATTAAAAAGTTGTTTTCACAAAGTGCGTAAAAAAAGTTTTTTTACGCCCCTAATCGCCGACCCGATGTGACATCCGTCGAAAAACAGGTTTCCAATTCGTTTATTAATCGAATAATCAGTTATAAAATTTCGTTGCGTATTTATGATCAATATTAATTTTAAACAATATATGATTAATAAACATTTTAGAATTTAAAAACTATAATTATTAAAAAGTAAAAATAAATTAAATAAAAAAGAAAAGAGGCTGCCGGGTTTCGAACCCGGGTCAGCCGGAAGAAACAAGCAACACCCAACCACTCCGCCATTTGACTCATTTGTGATATCTATTAAAACAAATAACATTTATAATAAATCTCGAAATCGAATTCAGTCATCAGCGCGCCCAGTCCGCAATCGCCGGAATTACCGACGATTTCGCCAATTATCGACGGTATCCTTTGACTGAACGCGTGTATTAACCTCGACATCGGTTATAACCGATGTCTAATCCCGCGATCTCAGTCATAACCGCCGGAGAAAACCTTGACCATGAATCAAGACCAAATTCGGACTCAATTCATCCCGATTCTTCCCTATAAATACACACCCAAGTCTCTGGTAATCTTTTCGCTCAAAATCGCACAATTTCTCGAAGCAATTACACTCGCCGGAGATATTCTGTATTGCCGGACATTCGCCGGAAAACCGAGACTTACATCAAATCGGTAAATTTCTCGACTCTTTCGTGTTCAATCCATTGTTAGACTTATACTAACTTCAATCCTTCAACCAGAATCGGTCCCAGACGACGTTGCCGGATAATCTGCACTCGCCGGAAAATCTCTGGAAATTTCTGAAATCACGCTGTGAATCGGTACAATCATCTAAACCCTCTGATAATCCTTGTTTAGTAACTCAATTTCACAACTCATCGATCAAAACTGTTAATTGATTCAATCAGACGGAATTCACAAATCAGAGCCGACGACCATTGCCGGAATTCTGAGGAAAGCGTTCTGTTCGGTACATTCGATTCCGTAACTCTATTTATTCATTACATTTCAATCACTTATATGATCGACGAACAATTTAAACCAGAACAGTTGGATATCGTTTGTCTGTGTCTTGAACGAAGAAGACGAAGTCAAACGTTGTGTATAAGTGTAATTAAAACAAGATATTAAACCGGGTTAGACACACAGTCCAGCGGTGGACTGTGTGCAAACACATAACGCACGTCACGAGTTCGAACCTTACAAACGCACCGACTTTCCGAATTAAAACCATTTTTTTTTAAACTGAATCAAATCAGGTCCCAGTATGTTTATAACATTAATATAAACCGTAAGTTAAACAGATAAGACACACAGCCCAACTGGTTGGGCTGTGCGCTTACAAACCAAAGGACCCGAGTTCGATCCGGCTTCCCTGCAACCGGTTCAACCAGTTTAAATCCTTTTAATATAAACAAAATAAATTAACATTTAATTAGTATATATATATAATTAAAACATAGAATATTTCGGGTTAGACACGTAACTCGGTTCGTAGAGCTGCGTGCACGCGTATGAGAGGTCCCGGGTTTGAACCTCACTCAGCGCATGAATAAACATAGTCCGACCGGTCAACGGTCTGGTCAACGGCCGGTCAACGGTCAACAAAAGGTCAAATTTTTTTATTTTTTATTTATTTATTTAATTTAAAAATCAATTAAAAATACTTAAAAATAATATTTTTAAAGTTAGAAAATGACCTTAAACTCACAAAAATAAATCTAAAAATCCTATTAAAATTGTTAATAAAATCCACTTATTTACCGAACCATTTCGTTATTATTTTAGGTTAGTTTTTCCTCGTCGATCAAATCCCAAAACTCGTGCGCATTCAACATCATCAAAAGAACGCACCCAATGTGAGTGAATCTCTACCAATTCCCCATTTTAATCACATTTTGGGGTGTATCATGTGTCGCTTAATTATTTATTATATTTAAACACTTGTGCATCCATCATATCCATGATCAAATGTGTATCAATATGTATTAGTTGTTGTGTGAATTATGTTTAGTTTAAATCATTTTCAGTACATACATTTCATCAGGCCCAACAGCTCCCCGTGGGAGACGGGTTGAGTACAGGTGCCTCATTTCTATCGGCTCCGTTTAATTGAGCCTTGATCTCACATACAGCATCATAGGCTCGTACGTTCCCAATTACCTATGAGCGGAACGTGACGTTGCCAACATATACATTATCATTCATGTCATATACTCATTCAAGGTGGTTTGTGTTTGTTTGTTTATATACGTTTGCTCACATATGATTATTGCACAATTTTTCCATATTAAATACAACAAGAAATCAATAACAAATGTTTTTAACAAGGTTCACTCGCCAACTTTTGTTGACCCAAAATCCCCCATTTTTACACATGATACAGGTGATCCAGTTGAAGCAAGAAACATATAGGACGGCCTAGAAGAATAAATCAGTTTAGGCTTTGGATTGTTTTACTTAGTTTCTTTTTCCTTTAATTGTATGAACTTGTTTTGAATAATGAAGTTGTAATTCAAATTTAATAAATATGAAACATTTTAGTAAACATCATGAGCTTTGTTGATAACCCAATTATGCCCCGACTCTTATTCCGCTGCGGGTCTGGGTGTGACAGATTGGTATTAGAGCCATGACTATAGGGATATAGGATAGGTTATTAGACCCTTAGAGCCTATACTATAGTTGATTAAAAATTTTAAATTTGTTTATGTGTTACATACAAAATTCATGATGTTTATATGCTTTGTGTTTATTGTTACATTCAATGTTATGCAAGCATGTTCATAAGTACATATTATTATACAACGCTTATCATGAATCATATCCTCATAACATACCATATCCATGAAAGCACACGCCTCACAATTCCTATGATTTTTGCAACGATTTTTGTATTTTCAAATCACATCAAAGTGAGTTCTCATGACGGGCATGTAGTAACTAGAAGGGTACGAGTACCGGTAGTCGGAACGTCCTGTCTAGGCTTGGCATTCGTATAAATCCAAAATAAAGGACCAGTTTGCCTACCTGGGGACTAACGATGAGAGTACGAAGGACCTATTAGGCCAAAGCATGCTATACCAAACGCGGTGTGAGCTAACCCCACTTTGAGTTGTCATTGTGTCTATACCTGGACACCCTCCTACCATACATCTCGCAAACATATTTCATGGTTTTCATTCGGGTGATGCGAGTGTTAAACCGCCAACACCAATGTGAATCCTACTAAGCCAATAGTCATGGGGGCCCACATGACTATACAGGCGATGGTATGGGGGACATTGGAGGCCCAAACATGAGCAAACCCAAGACATCCTATGGATGTAATTGCATTATTTATGATTATGTTATTTTATTACTTTTAATGACATATGACACCTAAAAAACTTCTTTAACTCACTATCTTCCAATGTATGTTCCTGTAGATGTCGGCTAGGCAACTACGTGGAGGTAGAAAGTCAGGAAGGTCAAACGAACGCTTGGCCACCCAAATTACAAAACAAATGGCCGCGGTGCTTCCTGACATCGTAATTCAAGTCCAACAAGCTCTCACCGCGAATCCCATCAACGCTCCCAATCAAGAAGACCAGAACGTCGACCACCCTCCCTCCAAAAGTTGCTCCTACAAACACTTCAAGTCTTGCGATCCCCCAAAGTATGAAGGGACCGAAGGTGTCACTGCTCTCCTCCACTGGTTTGAGGAAATGGAGAACACTTTCCTCAATTGCGATTGTCCCGAGGATCGCAAGGTACGTTACGCAACCGGGAGACTATTTGGGGTAGCCCTTACCTGGTGGAACACAGAAAAGGGTAAGAGAGGAGTCGAAGATGCTATGGCCTTAACATGGGAAGAGTTAAGGGAAATAATGACAAGACGCTTCTGTCCAAGAAGCGAAATCAAGAAGTTGGAAGATGAATTCCATTCGTTAAAACAAAAGGAAGGAGATCATACTTCCTACAACAAAAAATTTCTCGAGCTAAACCAAATGATCCCCAACTTGTTCACCCCAGTGTACCGCTTGGTTGAACACTACATTCGAGGCCTCCCCTCGAAAATTCAAGACTCAATTCTAAGCACTTCGCCTGCGACACTTGAAGCCGCAATGGAACTAGCTACCGAACTTACCGAAAATCGCAACCGAAACGGTAAATTCAAGGAGGAGAAAAAGAAAGCCCCCATTGAGGCTCAAACTTCAAACCATTTTGGCTCCTCTTCGAAGTTTACTGGTAAAAGGAAGCGAAACAACAGAAACTTTGCTGTCACTCAAACAAACCCGCCAATCACTGCTGCACCCATCACCCAAATTGCCCCCTCAGCTGCACCATATAAAAAGCCATACTCCGGCCCATACCCAAAATGCAACCGTTGCCAATACCATCACTTTCCTGAACACCCCTGCCAACATTGCACCAGTTGTGGTCGTGCAGGTCACACCATCCAAACCTGTCGCACACTTCAGCGAATGAACCGCAACCAACCCTCAACCCAAACCCACCATCAGATAGTGGGTCAAGCCCAACAACCCTTACTTCTACCACCTACACAACATACGGCCCAATCCTACTACCAACCCCACTACCCCATGATGCAACCCATGCGGGCTTGTTACAACTGTGGAGACCCAAACCACTTTAGAAACACTTGTCCACGCTTGGTAAACATCATTCATGCCCAAGCTCAAGCAAATCCGGTGAACCAAGCTAACCAAGCTCCTCCACCTGCTAGAGGAAGAGCTTTCAACATCAACGCCAATCAAGCTAGGGCTGACAACAACGTGGTTAACGGTACGTTTCTCATCAATGGTAGTTTTGCATCCATGTTATTTGATACTGGCGTGGATAAGAGTTTTGTGTCCTTAGAATTTGAACCCATCCTCAACCAAACTCGTGAAAATCTCATGGAATCCATAACGGTGGAAGTTGCTGACGGAAAACCGGTCTCATTAAACTCTATTATACGAAATTGTACCCTCACTTTAAACGATCACAATTTTCCAGTTGACCTCATTCCTATGAAGTTGGGAAGTTTCGACATTATAATCGGTATGGACTGGCTCAGCCAACATCATGCTGAAGTAGTATGCCGCGAAAAGTTCATTCGCATTCCTCTTGCAGACGGTCAAACCCTACGAATCTTTGGAGAAACCCCTTCGAAAGGACTCAAATTGATGTCCTGCCTTCAAGCCCGAAAGTATCTCCGCAAGAACTATGTCGCATTCCTAACTCACGTCGTCAAGAAGGGAAACAAGGAGAAGAAACTAGAAGATATACCTGTAGTGAAAGAATTCCCACAAATCTTTCCCGACGACATCTCAGGACTTCCTCTCATGAGGGAAGTCGAATTCCGCATTGATCTTATACGCAAAATCTCCTTACAGGTTAGCCCCATCAGAAATGCAAGAGCTGGCCAGTCAACTGCAAGAGCTGACTGACAAAGGATTCATACGTCCTAGCTCATCGCCATGGGGTGCACCTGTTCTGTTTGTGAAGAAGAAAGATGGAACGTTTCGCATGTGTATCGACTACAGAGAACTCAACAAGTTAACGGTCAAGAACCGCTACCCATTACCTCGCATCGATGACCTTCTAGACCAACTTCAAGGCGCCACCTGTTTTTCAAAAATCGACCTTCGTTCTGGTATCATCAACTCAGAGTAATGAAGAAGACGTCCCAAAGACCGCCTTCCGAACTCGTTATGGTCATTACGAATTCATGGTCATGCCATTTGGATTAACCAACGCCCCAGCTGTATTCATGGATCTAATGAATAAGGTATGCAAACCCTATCTCGACCGCTTTGTCATAGTCTTCATCGACGACATCCTCATCTACTCAAAGTCTAAACCTGATCATGAACGACACCTTCGATTCATCCTTACACTCTTAAGAATGAAAAGCTCTACGCCAAATTCTCCAAATGCGAATTCTGGTTAAAAGAGGTACAATTCCTTGGACATGTCGTCAATGACAAGGGAATACATGTCGACCCCACAAAGATCAAAGCAGTACAGGAATGGCAAGCGCCACGTACCCCTACCGAAGTAATATCATTTCTTGGTTTGGCTGGTTACTATCGCCGTTTCATTTCAAATTTCTCCCGTATGGCTGTACCACTCACGGCTTTGACTCATAAAGGGAAACCCTTCATATGGGGACCTAAACAAGAAGAAGACTTCCAAACCCTTAAGCAAAAGCTTTGTGACGCACCTATCCTCACACTCCCCGAAGGTTGCGATGACTTTGTAGTATATTGCGACGCATCAGGGCAATGACTAGGCTGTGTACTAATGCAAAGAGGAAAAGTGATAGCCTACGCTTCTAGACAACTCAAAGTTCATGAGAAGAACTACACTACCCACGACCTGGAACTTGGAGCCGTTGTGTTAGCTCTCAAGATAGGGAGACATTACCTCTACGGTACCAAGTGTGAAATATACACTGACCACAAGAGTCTCCAACACATCTTCAATCAAAAGGAGTTGAATATGAGGCAACGAAGATGGGTCGAACTTCTTAACGACTACGACTGTGAAATTCGGTATCATCCTGGCAAGGCAAACGTGGTGGCCGATGCACTCAGTCGAAAAGGTTATGCGAACTCCATTCGTCTTCTATGTTCGCAAATCATAACCGACATCAAAGATCAAATCCGAGAAGCTCAACATGTTTCTGTAACAGAAAATGACGTACGAGATGAGCTGTCATGTGGAGCAGAACTCAAAATCGAAACCAAATCCGACGGTATTCTGTACTATCTAGATCGCATATCGATTCCCGATCACAATAACCTTCGTGATTTCCTTATGAATGAGGCACACAAAACACGGTACTCTGTACACCCAGGAGCCGACAAGATGTATCAAGACCTTCGATACACCTACTGGTGGCCTGCATGAAAAAGGATATTGCTGTTTTTGTTTCCAAGTGCCTTACCTATTCTAAAGTAAAAGTTGAACATCAAAGACCTTCAGGACTTCTAACCCAACCTGAAATACCTGTATGGAAGTGGGAAAACATAACCATGGACTTCATTACCGGGTTACCTCGCACCTCCAGTGGGTATGACACCATATGGGTAATCATTGATTGTCTCACAAAATCAGCTCACTTCATTCCAATTCGCGAGGACTTCAAGAACGAGAAGTTAGCTCATATCTACATCAGCGTGATCGTAAGCCGTCATGGTGTACCTTTAAGCATCATTTCAGACCGTGATGGTCGTTTCACTTCGCGAACATGGCAAGCCGTACAAGCCGCTTTGGGTACATGATTAGACCCCAGTATCGCTTTTCATCCTCAAACTGATGGACAATCTGAACGCACCATCCAAACTCTTGAAGACATGCTTCGAGCATGTGTCATAGACTTCAAAGGGAATTGGGACGCTCATCTACCATTAGTTGAATTTTCATACAACAACAGCTATCATTCAAGTATCGGCATGGCACCTTTCGAAGCTTTATATGGTCGTAAGTGCCGATCACCGATATGTTGGCACGAAATTGGAGAATCACAAATCACCGGTCCAGAATTAATTCAAGAAACAACAGACAAGATCCATCAAATTCGAAACAATCTTCTAGCGGCACAAAGTCGTCAAAAGAGTTATGCAGACAAACGACGAAAGCCCTTGGAGTTTAACATTGGTGACCAAGTTCTTTTAAAAGTATCACCGTGGAAGGGAGTGGTTCGTTTTGGCCAGAAGGGCAAGCTAGCACCACGCTACGTAGGACCTTTCAAGATACTCGAAAGAGTAGGACCGGTAGCATACAAGCTTGACCTACCAGAAGAGCTCAACAGAATTCATCCCACATTCCACGTATCAAACTTGAAGAAGTGCCTCGCCGATGAAAATCTCCATATTCCTCTAGAAGACATTCAAGTCGATGAATCTATGCATTTCATTGAAAGACCAGTAGAAATTATGGACTTCGGAGAGAAACGTTTAAGACGAAGTCGTATTCCAATTGTCAGGGTACGCTGGGAGTCGAAACGAGGATCTGAGTTTACTTGGGAACGTGAAGACTCAATGCATGAGAAATACCCATATCTTTTTCCTGTTACCACTACTACTTAAATTTCGGGACGAAATTTCTAAAAGTAGGGGATACTGTAACATCCGTCAAAAAACGGGTTTCCAAACCCGCTTCGTTTATTAATCGAATAATCAGTTATAAAATTTCGTTGCGTATTTATGATCAATATTAATTTTAAACAATACATAATTAATAAACATTTTAGAATTTAAAAACTATAATTATTAAAAAGTAAAAATAAATTAAATAAAAAAGAAAAGAGGCTGCCGGGTTTCGAACCCGGGTCAGCCGGAAGAAACAAGTAACACCCAGCCACTCCGCCACTTGACTCATTTGTGATATCTATTAAAACAAATAACATTTATAATAAAACTCGAAATCGAATTCAGTCATCAGCGCGCCCAATCCGCAGTTGCCGGAATTACCGACGATTTCGCCAATTATCGACGGTTTCCTTTGACTGAACGCGTGTATTAACCTCGACATCGGTTATAACCGATGTCTAATCCCGCGATCTCAGTCATAACCGCCGGGAGAAAACCTTGACCATGAATCAAGACCAAATTCGGACTCAATTCAACCTGATTCTTCCCTATAAATACACACCCAAGTCTCTGGTAATCTTTTCGCTCAAAATCGCACAATTTCTCGAAGCAATTACACTCGCCGGAGATATTCTGTATTGCCGGACATTCGCCGAAAAACCGAGACTTACATCAAATCGGTAAATTTCTCGACTCTTTCGTGTTAAATCCATTGTTAGACTTGTACTAACTTCAATCCTTCAACCAGAATCGGTCCCAGACGACGTTGCCGGATAATCTGCACTCGCCGGAAAATCTCTGGAAATTTCTGAAATCACGCTGTGAATCGGTACAATCATCTAAACCCTCTGATAATCCTTGTTTAGTAACTCAATTTCACAACTCATCGATCAAAACTGTTAATTGATTCAAGCAGACGGAATTCACAAATCAGAGCCGACGACCATTGCCGGAATTCTGAGGAAAGCGTTCTGTTCGGTACATTCGATTCCGTAACTCTATTTATTCATTACATTTCAATCACTTATATGATCGACGAACAATTTAAACCAGAACAGTTGGATATCGTTTGTCTGTGTCTTGAACGAAGAAGACGAAGTCAAACGTTGTGTATAAGTGTACTTAAAACAAGATATTAAACCGGGTTAGACACACAGTCCAGCGGTGGACTGTGTGCAAACACATAGCGCACGTCACGAGTTTGAACCTTACAAACGCACCGACTTTCCGAATTAAAACCAGTTTTTTAAAACTGAATCAGATCAGGTCCCAGTATGTTTATAAGATTAATATAAACCGTAAGTTAAACAGATAAGACACACAGCCCAACTGGTTGGGCTGTGCGCTTACAAACCAAAGGACCCGAGTTCGATCCGGCTTCCCTGCAACCGGTTCAACCAGTTTAAATCCTTTTAATATAAACCAAATAAATTAACATTTAATTAGTATATATATATAATTAAAACATAGAATATTTCGGGTTAGACACGTAGCTCAGTTGGTAGAGCTGCGTGCACGCGTACGAGAGGTCCCGGGTTCGAACCTCACTCAGCGCATGAATAAACATAGTCCGACCGGTCAACGGTCAACAAAAAGTCCAATTTTTTTTATTTTTTTATTTATTTATTTAATTTAAAAATCAATTAAAAATACTTAAAAATAATATTTTTAAAGTTAGAAAATGACCTTAAACTCACAAAAATAAATCTAAAAATCCTATTAAAATTGTTAATAAAATCCACTTATTCACCGAACCATTTCGTTATTATTTTATGTTAGTTTTTCCTCGTCGATCAAATCCCAAAACTCGTGCGCATTCAACATCATCAAAAGAACGTACCCAATGTGAGTGAATCTCTACCAATTCGCCGTTTTAATCACATTTTTTGGTGTATCATGTGTCGCTTAATTATTTATTATATTTAAACACTTGTGCATCCATCATATTCATGATCAAATGTGTATCCAATATGTATCAGTTGTTGTGTGAATTATGTTTAGTTTAAAGTTATCATTTTCAGTACATACATTTCATCAGGCCCAACAGCTCCCCGTGGGAGACGGGTTGAGTACAGGTGCCTCATTTTGATCGGCTCCGTTTGATTGAGTCGGAACTATTCTATTCATTACAGGAGAAAGTCACTATCCTCAGTTGCCTTGTCTCTGCATTTAGCCCCCCCTTTTCACCGAGATGACTGGACAACCTATCGACCAGATCGCACCAGCGGAGCGATTAAAAGCGTCTTTGGGGCGAATTCCTTTGAAGTAGTTTGATCTCACATACATCATCATAGGCTCGTCCGTTCCCCATTACCTATGAGCGGAACGTGACGTTGCCAACATATACATTATCATTCATGTCATATACTCATTCAAGGTGGTTTGTGTTTGTTTGTTTATATACGTTTGCTCACATATGATTATTGCACAATTTTTCCATATTAAATACAACAAGAAATCAATAACAAATGTTTTTAACAAGGTTCACTCGCCAACTTTTGTTGACCCAAAATCCCCCATTTTTACACATGATACAGATGATCCAGTTGAAGCAAGAAACATATAGGACGACCTAGAAGAATAAATCAGTTTAGGCTTTGGATTGTTTTACTTAGTTTCTTTTTCCTTGTAATTGTATGAACTTGTTTTGAATAATGAAGTTGTAATTCGAATTTAATAAATATGAAACATTTTAATAAACATCATGAGCTTTGGTGATAACCCCCTTATGCCCCGACTCTTATTCCGCTGCGGGTCGGGGTGTGACACCAGAGCTCCTATAAATGTCACGCGTAAATCTAATTTTCAAACGTATATAAAAACGGAAGATGTAAAATAGTTTTTAAGTACGTTTGAAAAATATTTTTATGTAAGTTGTCGAATGTAAAATATTTTTTTGCGCACGGTGTCGAAAGAAAAATAAAATGGTTTTTTTACGCCCCTTATCATCGGCCTGAGCTCCTCTTAACGTCACACGTAAATCTTTTTTAAACGTATGCAAAAATGGCACGCATAAATGTTTAGTTTTTACATACGTTTGAAAAATTGTTTCTCGTACGTTGTCGAATGTAAAAAAATTCACGCACGGTGTCGAAAGTAGAAAAAAATTCGTGCACGGTGCTTAATATAAAAAGTGTTTTTTTATTACACACGATAAAAAATATTTTTTTACGCCCCTTATCGCCAGCACAAGCTCTTCTAAACGTTTGTGGAATGTAAACGCTGTGTTTTTTCTTTGATATTTGTAGGTGTTGCGCCTTTTACATTCAAATGGATAACGAAGAAAAAATGAAGATCAAAATCAGTGATTAAAGACGTTTTCTTTTTATACATGTAGTGTAATTTTTTTATATAAAAAATCATGTGTTATGATTAATTTTTTTTTAAATAGATAAACATCATGATGTTGATGTAAAAAGTAATGTAGTGTATGATGTTTGATTGTTAGTTTGATAAATTGACATGAATAGTACAAAGTCAAATTTTTCAAAATACCTTTTTTGTACTATTTATTCTTTTTTAATCAATAAAATCACTACAAGATAAATCAAATTTAAACAATTCAATCTCAACCAATTATACATGAGAGATTTAGGCTGGATAATGGTTCCTACGGTTTTCGCATCTAAAGTTGATTTATATTTTAACTCATCCATACTTATACATACATATATATATATAGGGTGGGGTTCCAGAGTGAACACTAGTGTACTTGCGAACTGAGTGAACAAATCCTGACCATTGATTTACACACGTGTTAGCTAGGATTTCATCATCAAATCGTAAAGTACACTAATGTATTTTATCATCAAATCCTGGCCATTGATTTACACACGTGTATTAATAATCAATGGCTAGGATTAATTCACACAGTATCAAGAGGGTTGTTCACAAATGATCATAATCCCATATATATATATATATATATATATATATATATATATATATATATATATATATATATATATTGTACAGTAGTTAATCGATACTTTTTTATTCCTCATCTCTTTTAATACTTTAAATGCATTCAATTTTTTAATACGTAATATTGTTGATATCCATATAATTGCTGTAGTGACTTTTTGTTCATATAATTAAACTCTTATCTAGAATTATAAAGAATTATAATATCATTTAACATGTGCTTCCAATAACATATTGACAACCTTGTGAGCCATATGTTTATGTCTTTGTCTTGAACCTAACTTTAACACGTAAAGCATATAAGCTAAAAATGACTTTATCAAAAAGTGGAAAATGTACTTATAAATCTAAACCAAAAAAAAGATGCATGAAACATATTCTCAATAATGTCAAAGTATAACAATACGATGAAACGAAAATGAGATTATATTTAAGTTTACTCGTGATTATGTGTAAACTTATGGATTTAATATTTATTTAAAACCTAACTCATTATCCCAAAATATTATTAAGAAATGGAAGACCTTTGATATACTCATAAACTAAACGCTACCTTAATATCAATACATTTTGCTTAATATTTGATAAAAAAAAATATGTTTATAGCATTAGCATCGTTTAAGACCTATGTATCTATGCTTCTATATTTGTATATATATAGGTCACCTCGGAATTAAAATATTGTTTTGAATATTCTAAAGGTTCAATAACAGGGAGATTCACATAAATGATTATTTGGTTAAACGTTTATTTTTATTATTTTGTGCTGAATACTTATTTTATTATGCATCGGCTTGTGGCCTAGTAGTATTTGATTACCGTTACAAATGTGATGTGCGTTCAAATCTATTGCAAGTTAATTAGGTGATATTTCCTATTTAGAGTAAAAATGTTGTTTAAAAGGTTTATCATACTGAATTTATTTATTTATTTTTTTAAAGCAATGCTGATTTATTTAGTTAGTTTATCATTGTATGTTGGCGCATTTGGAATGATAGAAATGATCTGAAGTTCAACAATAAAAAAGCGAAGGTGGAAGAAATAATTGCGGACATAAAGGCCTAAAGTTCCTTTTGGTATAATTGTAGATCTAGACATAGCTTGATCCCTTGGTCGAATTGGTGCTCGTTTACATTCATGTAAATTCTGTTGTTCCTGCTACCCTTGTGTGGGTACAGTTGATGTATTCTATTTTAATAAACATTCACTGTTTGAAAGAAAAAAAATTGCGCTTGTGTGGGTGCAGTTGTTGTGTTCTGTTTTAATAAGCTTCACTGTAAGAAAAAAAAAACTTACACAAAAAATATAAATTTCTTTAACCAATCAACGAACCGTGGCTACAAAACTGAATATCTTGCAAAAACCAAGAGATTCTCATAACAAGGCTAAGGGGTATGTAAGCATGAGATAGATGTAGGATGATGTGCTACACCACCCTCTTAGGGAACCACCATGGTTCGTATAGATTAAACCATAGCAACCATGCACCTCCTTTTCCTTAATTAGTTAAATATATTTTACGAAAAATAATTTTTTTTAAAAAAAAAAGGGAGTGTAGGATGGTAGATTTGGATGATGAATGAGAGTGAGATTATATAACACTAGTATGGAGGATAATAATAGTCTTAAAGGTCATGACCATACTATATAGCCTAATGCATTTTTTTACATGCCAACCAATCAAATTGTCATTTGTAGACCAATCAAAAAATTTCACGTAACACTAACGTCATTAGAAAACAAAAATACAAGAATCTCTTACATTAAAACAGTAGGAAGCACCACACTCATCTCTCTCTAATCTTAACCTCACATCCACAAAGAAGAAGGAAGAAAAATGAAAACTCCACGTATCCATCATATGAAAAACAAAAAGATCGATATGAGTCCACATACACCACCCATACTCTATATCTCTTCATTGTCCCGTTTGGACCAAATTTTATAGTCTTAATAGTTTATATTTATGTGAAACTTCAAACATGAGTCATGATAGATAGATAGAGAAGGAAAGATACTATAGAGAGGGAAGACGAGAGATTCTTAAAGCTATGGCCACATTATTACAGGGGTAAAATTTTAGAATTTTGTAAAGTGTGAAACGAACTAAAATTAAAATTACGAGTTGGAGTTTAGTCAAAAAAATGTATGAGTCACCTTCGAGTTAAACTTATGAATACATTTAGTTAAATTGGTCGTGTTTTATTCGACGAGTCATGTTTGTGGATTGATAAGTCTATTTATATATAATATAATAAATGAGATAAATTTGGGATACTTGACATATTGTGGTGAAACCTTAAGGTGATTTGTAAGGGAATACATATGAGCAACTCTATAGAAGGTTTATTTTAAGAAAACTTATTTTTAGAAAATATTAATGTACTAGTTTAAGTTTTCATGTGTTATACGGGTTGTATAAAGAAAATATTTCTTACAAATCTATTAATAATTGTCATGTTTTGAGTGATGAGCTAGAGGAAAGTTCACCAAAGATGCTTTTTGTTGACAAGAAAACACCGAATAATAGTCATGTGGGACCATTGCTTTCAAGTCTAAATGTTGACCTGTCCGGATATAATAGATTTGCTTGTTCAATTTCAATATCAGATTATTTTTTATTACTTTGAATGATGTTTTAAGGTGCAACAACCTTCAAAAGCTTGCTTAAGTATATCCCCCATTCTCTTGACAAGTAGTATCTGAAAATGTCAAAATAATCTAAATGCCATTATGTATGACTTCAGTAGTTAAACTGTACCCATATTGAGTTTATAATAGACACGTTGACTTTTTTAGATATCATAATGCTATGTTTTTACCCAAAGAGTCAAAGTGTTGACATATTGAATCTTTAATAAAGTGTCGGACTTTTCAAAGTCACTACACTATTATTGACCTCATAAGTACAGTTTAACTTATATCAAGTATGCAATAGAGTAACTTAAGTGATTTAAATCGTTAAATTGTACATATATAACTATTTGTTTGGCTCAAGTCAATAAGAAGATTAAAGTAAAGATTTTTTTATAAAGATAAATCAAAATATACATGGAGAGTATCTACCTCCAGACTCCAAATATCACCGAAATATGATTAAGGAAACTGAATAAAGAAGAAGAAGATCCACTCTTTAATCAAAGTATAAGCAGATACATCCTTAACTAATGAATACAATTTTTTAATAATCGATTAGTAAATGAAGATCTAACTACACACACTTATACCAATAGAAACGAATAATAAGAATACAAGAAGTAACCAACCTGCTTCTATGATTGACTCACAATCAAATCAAGCCGATTGTAAGCAATATACGTGTTCTTGATAACTTGTAGAGGATGTGTTTATTTTACATATAACAATAAAATGGAGTATGAAAATGTAGTGGATTTAAATAAGTTATATTGGAGGGAAAAATTTTCCTTTAGTGTAGAAAATATTTTAATTTTAAAATCACCTCAGTTATCATAATTACCAAAGATTTTTATTTATTTCTGGTATGTTACCAATCACTACTAATAAAATCTCGAATAATTTTGATAGTTGATTTTAGAGTTAAATGTCATTTTAGTCCTTGTGGTTTGGGCCATTTTGCCAGTTTAGTCCAAAGGTTTCATTTTTCGCCTGTGGGTCCAAAGAGATTTCACTGTTGCCATTTTAGTCCACTGTGTTAACTTCATTCATTTTTCTGTTAACGAGAAGAGTAATTCAATCATTTTGTATGTAATCTGTTAACTAGAAGGGCAATTCGGCCATATAAAATGACTAAATTACCCTTCTCATTAACAGAAATAATTGATGAAGTAACCCAGTGGATTAAGATGGTAGCGGTGAAACTTTTTTGGACCCACAGGTAAAAATGAAACTTTTGGACTAAACTAGTAAAATGACCCAAAACACAAGGACTAAAATGGCATTTAAATCTTGATTTTATTACATTCATAATTATATATTTAGATATTAATGTAAAAAATATTATGTCCCGATTGATTATTTAATCATTTTTTAAACTTTATTTTATTCACATTTGAAATTAGATATTTAGTTGTATTCTCTTTTCAATTATGATGATTTTAAAATTAATAATTTTATAATTAATAAATAACCAAAGAATATTTAATTTGTAACACATCGGAAACAAAATTAATTAAAATTTATACAAATTATAAAGTATAAAAATATAGATATATTAACCTATAATCCTATTGTATTTGAATAATCAATATGGTATATATATATATATATATATATATATATATATATATATTCACGTATTCATAATATAACTATATATATTATAGGAAGCGATCTGCACCATCCAATGGATGTGTTTAATAGTTGAGATCAAGTTGATGACATTTTTGTAATATTTATGTCTTTAATTAATTGTTGTAATAGATAGGGATAGTTTGGTCATTTTACGTGTTTTAAATCAGTCAAAATAACCGTCAGAAATAATGCACGCCCCTATATTATCGCGATTTCCCTCTCCCCTCTAATACCAATTATCGAAACCCTCTTTCATACCAAATATAGCTAGAATCATGGATCAATATAACATATTTGGTTTGAAATATAAGCGTAAGAGGCAATCTAAGTTGATTTATGTGTTTTATAACTCGAAAAATCTTGATCGGTGTGTTATTTGACAAGTTTTTTTTGTTACAGGAAATAGATTCAAAAACATTATCACATCGGAGGATACAGAAACTACGATCAAAAGTGAAAGAAACCCTAAGAAGTGTTCGGTAGGCACAGGTATAGGTTTTTAAACATAAACAGTGGGTTAGAGTTTTATCATTTGTCAGTAATTGAGTTGTTTTTATGGTTTTCTTATTAGAGATTTTACGAGTATGATGATCTCCAGTGTGTCGGAAAAATCATCCGACGAATAACAAACGATTATAAAAAATATTGATTTTGAAACCCTGAACTTGATGCTAGATGTGTTTTAGTAAACAACTGATACTAAAAACTATGTCCTGATGTTGGTTGTGGTTTTATGTCCTATACCTGTAGGTAGTTGTGTTTTACACAACGGCACTGCTAAAATTCGCTATTACCCTATCGATTTTTAAACCCATGATCTGGATTATTTTTTTTTTAGTATATAATATCTGAATGTTGTAAGAATATTAAAAGTTACAAAAAATTATTTCAGTAAGAAGGAGGAAGAGTGAACGAATACTGAGAAAAACTTATTCCAAAAGTTCAAAAATAAACCTAATGACCCAATTGTGTTGGACGATTCAGAAACAAAACAAGCTTTACGTACCGAAGGTACTGTTTTATATCGAGGGAGGGTACTGACTGAATTTTTATATCTTGAATGGTTTTATGTTATAACAAGATATGTCTAATGTAAAACATGATGTTGTGACGAAGAAGAACAATATGGCAAGAAGTAAGTAGTGTGTGATAAAATTTTAAAACATTGATTGTTGAAAGAATTTCTAATTCTAACATCAATGTACATCGACTATTTTCAGATGCTGATAAAACAAATGTTAAAGAAGACCATATTGCTGCATCTGCACACCCACCGCCTAGTAACACCATACTGGCATACCTCACGAATGTTTAACCTGCTGTGATGGAGAAAGATGTTGAGAAGGACTTAAATGCTGAAACTGCACACCTCCCATCAAAGAAATAAAATATTAACAAACCTCATGAAGCGAAAACTATTCAACCTGATGGAGTGGCAAAAGGTATGTTGGACTTACACTCGAAATTACAGTCTGTTTGTTATATGGAACACATTGCGATGCTAACATCAGTTTACATCTATTTTGTCACACCCCGACCCGCAGCGGAAATAAGAGTCGGGGCATAATTGGGTTATCACCAAAGCACATGACATTTACTATTATGTTTCATAATTAAAAGAAATCAAGTTACATTTCTCAAACATCCAAACATGTCCATTCATTACAAAGGAAAATAACCAAACATAATAATCCAACTACTAAATCGTTTTATTTCTTCTAATCCAAGTCCTATGTGTTCCTAGCTGCTGCTGGTTCACCTGTATCATGTGTAAAAATGGGAGGTTTTTGGGTCAACATAAGTTGGCGAGTGAACCTTATAGATAAACATTTGATAATAATTTTCTGGTTAGTTTATCAATAACATATTGTGCATAATCATAAAAGAGCACATGTATGAAATCAAACATTGGCAAACATCAGTTACAACTTTAACATACATTAACAATCGATAGCATATATGAACATGCCAACATCACATAATAATTAACATAAATGAACTGTGCGATCAAGGCTCAATCAAACGGAGCCGATCGTATTGCATGAACTGGAAATGTAAATTGAACTGTGCGCTCAAGGCTCAATCAAACGGAGCCGAACGTATTGCATGAACTGGAAATGTAAATTGAACTGTGCACTCAAGGCTCAATCAAACGGAGCCGAGCGTATTGCATGTATGGAAATGTAAAAGGAAATGACCGATCAAGGCTCAATCAAACGGAGCCGATCGTGCGGGCACGCCCTGATCAACCGCATAATAAAATGGGGATCAAACTCAACCTCGATGGATGGGGAGCTACGGCCTCGGCAATTGCATGTATTGAAATAATAATTTGCAAACAATAATAACTACTTAACAGCAACAATTAATACACATGTCATGATATGATATATGCACAATAACTTGGTTATAATATGTAAATGAACAAGACACATGATACACCCCAAAAACGTGATTAAAACGGGGAATTTGAAGGGTTCACTCACATTGGGTGCGTTGAATTTGAGATGGTGAGATGCACACGATTTAGACGAAGCGAGTCAACGAGGAATCACTAACCTAAATAATAATGGAAAATAAATATATTAAATGATGGATTTTATTAAGGATTTTAACGGGATTTTTAAATATATTTTTGTGAGTTTATGGCTATTTTCTATCTTTAAAAATGTTATTTTTAAGTATTTTTAATTGATTTTTAATTTAAATTAAACAAATAAATATTTAAAAAAAATATTATTTTTTTACTGTTTGACCGTTGACCGGTTCGGTCAGCGGTAAATACTTGCGCCAAGCGGGATTCGAACCGGTGACCTTCCGTTCACGCGCACGTAGCTCTACCAACTGAGCTACGTGACTAACCCGTTAGAAATCCAGTTTTAATTATATTTATACACTTATTCGAATTTACCGAAAATTCCTTTATTTTGCAAAACGTTTTAATCTCATTGAACCGGTGCTTGTGACGGAACTCGATCGCGCGACGTGTAGTTTATTTTGCACACAGTCCACCGCTGGACTGTGTGTCTAACCCGGTTATATTCTTGATTTATATTATACTTAACAACTACTCGCTCTAACCCGGTTAGTTCATGAATAAAATGGAAAGTTATTACGCAGAGTGTGTGTAGTAAGGATCGAACCCGGGACTTGTATATAAACTTTGCACACAGTCCACCGCTGGACTGTGTGTCTAACCCGTTAATTATCCGAATTTTATTTACTCTTATCCTGATTTTAAGTTCGTCTTCTTCACTACAATTACCGATTTTACTCAGACAACTGGTTCATGATCTAGCTACTTAAATAACATGACTACTAGCTTGAATGTGCACAACCGAACAGTTTGGGGAAAGGAAATACCGGACAGGTCGTCTTCTTCAGGAAGTCCGGCGAGAACAGGCAACACTGTTTTTGAACCTTCGGCTGAGGGGGTCTAACAACAGAATTAAAGAATTAGATTTGAAATTGAACCAGAGTACATGGATTATTTGCACGATTGAATGTGTTTACCGTTAACTAGCGAGTTTCCGGCAAATTCCAGAATTTCTCCGGCGAACCCAGAAAATCCAGCAAAGTCTTCTGTGACTGATTTTGAGTGACGGATTAATGTTAGTAGAGTCCTAACAATAGATTGAAACCGCAAAAGAGGAAAATCTTACCGGTTTGTGTTGAACACGGTTTTCCGGCGAGATTTGCAGAGGATTCCGGCGAACAGTTTTTTTGTGCTCAAAAGGCTTGAAAATGCGATGAAAAGGAATTGGAGTGTATTTGAGACGGTTCTGAATCGCATAAATGATTGGAACCTGAATTATTTGGAGTTTGAATGCCTTTCGGTTTCAAAACCCGAAACTTTAAGTTCATTCAATTTGAACTTAATTAGAAACCGATAATCATCGGTTATAAGCCAACTAAACAAACTAAAACTGATTTGTCGATTCGGTTTACCGATTTCCGTTATTCAGATATCATTAGCTGTTAATACAAGTTTGCGTATAAGACTCAATTGATTTCCTAAAGTTAGCAGAAAACACTTAGTGGCGGAGTGGTTTGAGGACCGGTTGATAAGTTGTTGGAGTGTTTCAGCTGACCCGGGTTCGAGTCCGGTCAGCTGCAAATATTTTTATTTATTTTATTTTAACTTTTTATCCAATTTAATTTTTATAGTTTAGTTTATTTATTAATTATGTAACGTTTAAACTCAAAATAACTATAAATAATTACTGTATTTTCATAACTTGGTGTTTGATTACAAAACGGAGCGGGTTTTGGAGACCCGATTTATACAAATGTTACAGTATCCCCTACTTTTAGGAATTTCGTCCCGAAATTTAAACAGCTGCGGTAATAGGGAAAAGATGAGGGTATTTTTCACGCATTGAGTCTTCACGTTCCCAAGTAAACTCAGGTCCCCGTTTCGACTCCCAGCGTACCCTAACAATAGGAATGCGACTTCGACGTAGACGCTTTTCTCCATAGTCCATAATCTCTACTGGCCTTTCAATAAAATGCATGGATTCATCAATCTGAATATCCTCCAGTGGAATATGAAGATTCTCATCTGCGAGGCACTTCTTCAAGTTCGACACGTAGAATGTGGGATGAATCCTGTCGAGTTCTTCCGGTAGGTCAAGCTTGTAGGCTACAGGACCTACTCTTTCGAGTATCTTGAAAGGTCCTACGTAACGTGGTGCTAGCTTTCCCTTTTGACCAAAACGAACTACTCCCTTCCACGGTGATACTTTTAAAAGCACATGATCACCAACGCTAAACTCCAAAGGCTTCCGTCGTTTATCTGCGTAACTCTTTTGACGACTTTGAGCCGCTAGAAGATTGTTTCGGATTTGATGAATCTTATCTGTGGTTTCTTGGATCAATTCTGGACCAGTAATTTGTGCTTCCCCAATTTCGTGCCAACAAACAGGAGATCGACACTTTCGACCATATAAAGCTTCAAAAGGTGCCATGCCGATGCTAGAATGATAGCTGTTGTTGTACGAAAATTCGACTAACGGTAGGTGGGCGTCTCAATTTCCCTTGAAGTCTATGACACATGCTCTAAGCATGTCCTCAAGGGTTTGAATGGTGCGCTCAGACTGTCCATCAGTTTGAGGATGATAGGCGGTACTCAGATCTAGTCGAGTGCCCATAGCGGATTGTACTGCTTGCCATGTTCGTGAGGTGAAACGGCCATCACGATCAGAATAATACTTAATGGAACTCCATGACGGCTGACGATTTCGTTGATATAAATACGAGCAAGCTTTTCGTTCTTGAAATCTTCCCGAATAGGAATAAAGTGAGCTGATTTTGTAAGTCGGTCTATAATCACCCATATAGTGTCATACCCACTAGAAGTGCGAGGTAACCCGGTAATGAAATCCATGGTTATATTTTCCCACTTCCAAACAGGTATTTCTGGTTGGACTAGAAGTCCTGAGGGTCTTTGGTGTTCAGCCTTTACTTTAGAACAAGTGAGACACTTGGAAACAAAAACGGCAATATCTTTCTTCATTCCAGGCCACCAATAGGTGTACCGTAGGTCTTGATACATCTTATCGGCTCCTGGGTGTATAGAATATCGCGTCTTATGAGCTTCATGCATGAGTGTTCCACGAAGATTGATGTGGTTAGGAATCCATATACGATCTAGGTAATACAAAATACCATCAGATTTAGTTTCAAGTTTTAGCTCAGCTCCACAGGACATCTCTTTTTGTACATCTTCCTCTGTTATTGAAACGTGTTGAGCTTCTCGAATTTGATCCTTAATATTGGTTATAATTTGCGAACATAGAAGATGAATGGAGTTCGCATAACCCTTTCGACTAAGTGCATCAGCCACCACATTTGCTTTACCAGGGTGGTATCTGATTTCACAGTCGTAATCATTTAGGAGTTCGACCCATCTTCGTTGCCTCATATTTAACTCTTTCTGATTGAAGATATGTTGAAGACTCTTGTGGTCAGTGTATATTTCACACTTCGTACCATAAAGATAATGTCTCCATATCTTAAGAGCGAATACAACGGCTCCAAGTTCAAGGTCATGAGTGGTGTAGTTCTTTTCGTGTGTCTTGAGTTGCCTTGAGGCATAAGCTATGACTTTTCCTCTTTGCATGAGAACGCAACCTAATCCTTGCCCTGACGTGTCGCAATAGACCACAAAATCATCACAACCTTCAGGAAGAGTGAGGATTGGTGCATCACAAAGTTTTTGCTTGAGAGTTTGAAAAGCTTCTTCTTGCTTGGGCCCCCATACAAATGGTATCCCTTTATGGGTTAAAGCCGTGAGTGGCACCGCAATGCGAGAGAAGTTTGAAATGAACCGACGATAATAGCCAGCAAGTCCAAGAAAAGACCTTACTTCAGTTGGCGTACGTGGAGCTTGCCATTCTTGAACTGCTTTGATCTTTGATGGGTCCACATGTATTCCTTTGTCATTGACTACATGCCCGAGAAATTGCACCTCTTTTAACCAGAATTCACATTTAGAGAACTTGGCGTAAAGCTTTTCCTTTTCTAGAAGTGCGAGAACAAGTCGCAGATGACGCTCATGATCAGCCTTAGATTTTGAATAGATAAGAATATCGTCGATGAAAACAATAACAAATCGATCAAGGTAAGGTTTGCAGACTCTATTCATTAGGTCCATGAAAACAGCTGGTGCATTGGTTAATCCAAATGGCATAACCATGAATTCATAGTGACCATATCGAGTTCGAAAAGCAGTTTTAGGGACGTCTTCTTCATGCACTCTAAGCTGATGATAGCCGGATCGAAGGTCGATTTTCGAAAAACAACTGGCACCTTGTAGTTGGTCAAGAAGTTCATCTATACGAGGTAAAGGATATCGATTTTTGATAGTTAACTTGTTGAGCTCTCTGTAGTCGATGCACATGCGAAAAGATCCATCCTTCTTCTTTACAAAAAGTACAGGTGCACCCCAAGGCGATGAGCTGGGGCGTATAAATCCCTTGTCAGTCAACTCTTGCAATTGACTGGCTAGCTCTTGCATTTCAGAGGGGGCTAACCTATATGGAGATTTTGCCACTGGTGTAGCACCAGGTATGAGATTGATACGGAATTCGACATCTCTGATTGGAGGAAGTCCTGAAATGTCGTCAGGAAAAACTTGTGGGAAATCTTTTACAATAGGGATATCTTCAAGTTTCTTTTCTGAGGTCCCCTTCTTGATGATATGGGCTAAAAACGCGACATAATTCTTGCGAAGGTATTTTTGAGCTTGAAGACAAGACATTAAGTTGAGCCCTTTCGCCGAGGTTTCTCCAATAATTCGAAGAGTCTGACCGTTTGAAAGAGGAATACGAATAAATTTCTCACGACATACAACTTCTGCATGATGCTGGCTGAGCCAATCCATTCCGATTATGATGTCGAAACTTCCCAGCTTCATAGGAATAAGATCGACTGAGAAATCGTGCGTCTCAGGGTGAGCGTACAATTGCGTAAAATAGAGTCTAACGAAACCGGTTTTCCATCTGCAACTTCCACCGTTATGGATTCCGCGAGCTTATCCCGATTTTTGATTAAGATAGATTCAAATTCTAATGACACGAAACTTCTATCCGCACCAGTATCAAATAACATAGAGGCATATCTACCATTTATAAGAAACGTACCGTTGACCACATTGCCGTCAGCTCTAGCCTGGTTTGTGTTAATATTGAAAGCCCTTCCTCTAGCAGGTGGAGGAGCTTGGTTTGCTTGATTCACAGGGTTGGCTTGGGCCTGAGCATGAATAATATTGACCAGCCTTGGACATGTGTTCCTGAAATGACTTGGATCACCGCAATTGAAACAAGCCCGCATAGGTTGGCCCATAGGGTAGTTGGGTTGATAGTATGTTTGGGCTAAATGTTGAGTGGGTGGAAATGGTTGCTGTTGGGCTTGACCCATTAATTGTTGGTGAGTTTGGGTTATAGGTTGGTGGCGGTTTGTTCGTTGAAGCGTGCGGCAGTTTTGAACAGTGTGTCCAGCGCGACCGCAGCCGGTACAGTATTGGCAAGGATAGTCAGAGGAGTGGTGATACTGGCAACGGTTACATTTTGGTAGTGGCCCTGTGTATGGTCTTTTGTATGGCGCGGGTGGAGGAGTGGCTTGAGTGATGGGTGCAGCAGGAACAGGGTGTTGGTATGGGTGACTGCAAAGTTCCTGGTGTTACGCTTCCTCTTGTTAGCAAATTTAGAGGAAGGAGTGTGGTGGTTTGAGGTTTGTCCCTCAGCAGGGGTTTTCTTCTTTTCCTCCTTGAACTTCCCATTGCAAATTCAGTTTTCGGTCAGTTCTGTTGCCAACTCCATGGCAGCTTCGAGTGTTACCGGTGAAACGCTGAGGACCGAATCTTGGATTTTCGAGGGAAGTCCTCGAATGTAATGTTCGATCAGACGGTAGGTTGGAGTGAATAAGTTTGGTACCATTTGGTTCAACTCCAAGAACCTTTTTTTATAAGTAGAGTGATCACCATCTTTTTGCTTCAAGGCATGAAATTCATCTTCCAATTTCTTAATTTCACTTCTAGGACAGAATCGCCTAGTCATAATTTCCCTTAACTCCTCCCAAGTTAAGGCCTTCGCATCTTCCGTTCCCCTCTTTCCTTTCTCAGTATTCCACCAAGTGAGAGCTACCCCAAGTAGTCTCCCGGTGGCATAACGAACTTTGCGATCCTCAGGACAATCGCAGTTTAAGAAAACGTTTTCCATCTCCTCGAACAAATGTAGGAGAGCAGTGACTCCCTCAGTCCCTTCGAATTTTGGGGGATCGCAGGACTTAAAATGTTTGTAGGAGCATTTGATGGTAGGAGGGTTGTTGATGATCTGGTCCTATTGTTGAGGAGGGTTAGTAGGATTTGCAGCAAGGGCTTGTTGTACTTGTACTACGATGTCATGTAATATCGTGGCCATTTGATTCGCGATATGAGTGGCCAAACGTTCCCGAGACTTTTCCGATTTCCTACTCCTTCGATGCGGTCTAGACGACATCTACAGGATCATAAAATGAGGAGATTGTGAGTTTATGGTATCTTTTAAGGTGTCATGTGTCTTTAAGAAAATGAAAATAACATAAATATCAATAATGCAACTACATCCAAAGGATGTCTTGGGTTCGCTCATGTTGGGCCTCAAATGTCCCCCATACCTTCACCTATATAGTCATGTGGGCCCCCATGGCTATTGGCTTGGTAGGATTCACATTAGTATTGGCAATTTAACACTCGCATCCCCCGAATGCTAACCACAAAATATGTTCATGAGATGTTTGGTCGGAACGTGTCCAGGTGTAGACACAATGACAACTCAAAGTGGGATTAGCTCTCACGACGTTTGGTATAGCATGCTTTGGCCTAATAGGTATTTCGTACTCTCATCGTTAGTCCCCAGGTAGGCAAACTGGTCCTTTATTTTGGATTTATACGAATGCCAGCCTAGACAGGACGTTCCGACTACCGGTACTAGTACCCTTCCAGTTACTACATGCCCGTCATGAGAACTCACTTTGATGAGATTTGAAAACACGAAAATCATTGTAAAATCAATCATGATGTGGTGTGTGCTTGCATGGATGTGATATGTTATGATCATACGATTTCATGATAGGCATTATTTGATAATACATACTTATGAACATGCTTGAACAATATCAAATGTAACATTTAACATAAACATATAAACATCATGAAATTTGGCATATAACACACAAAATTTTTATAAGTTTCTAATCGACTATAGTATAGGCTCTAAGGGTCTAATAACCTATCCTATATCCCTATAGTCATGGCTCTGATACCAATCTGTCACACCCCGACCCGCAGCGGAAATAAGAGTCGGGGCATAATTGGGTTATCACCAAAGCACATGACATTTACTATTATGTTTCATAATTAAAAGAAATCAAGTTACATTTCTCAAACATCCAAACATGTCCATTCATTACAAAGGAAAATAACCAAACATAATAATCCAACTACTAAATCGTTTTATTTCTTCTAATCCAAGTCCTATGTGTTCCTAGCTGCTGCTGGTTCACCTGTATCATGTGTAAAAATGGGAGGTTTTTGGGTCAACATAAGTTGGCGAGTGAACCTTATAGATAAACATTTGATAATAATTTTCTGGTTAGTTTATCAATAACATATTGTGCATAATCATAAAAGAGCACATGTATGAAATCAAACATTGGCAAACATCAGTTACAACTTTAACATACATTAACAATCGATAGCATATATGAACATGCCAACATCACATAATAATTAACATAAATGAACTGTGCGATCAAGGCTCAATCAAACGGAGCCGATCGTATTGCATGAACTGGAAATGTAAATTGAACTGTGCGCTCAAGGCTCAATCAAACGGAGCCGAACGTATTGCATGAACTGGAAATGTAAATTGAACTGTGCACTCAAGGCTCAATCAAACGGAGCCGAGCGTATTGCATGTATGGAAATGTAAAAGGAAATGACCGATCAAGGCTCAATCAAACGGAGCCGATCGTGCGGGCACGCCCTGATCAACCGCATAATAAAATGGGGATCAAACTCAACCTCGATGGATGGGGAGCTACGGCCTCGGCAATTGCATGTATTGAAATAATAATTTGCAAACAATAATAACTACTTAACAGCAACAATTAATACACATGTCATGATATGATATATGCACAATAACTTGATTATAATATGTAAATGAACAAGACACATGATACACCCCAAAAACGTGATTAAAACGGGGAATTTGAAGGGTTCACTCACATTGGGTGCGTTGAATTTGAGATGGTGAGATGCGCACGATTTAGACGAAGCGAGTCAACGAGGAATCACTAACCTAAATAATAATGGAAAATAAATATATTAAATGATGGATTTTATTAAGGATTTTAACGGGATTTTTAAATATATTTTTGTGAGTTTATGGCTATTTTCTATCTTTAAAAATGTTATTTTTAAGTATTTTTAATTGATTTTTAATTTAAATTAAACAAATAAATATTTAAAAAAAATATTATTTTTTTACTGTTTGACCGTTGACCGGTTCGGTCAGCGGTAAATACTTGCGCCAAGCGGGATTCGAACCGGTGACCTTCCGTTCACGCGCACGTAGCTCTACCAACTGAGCTACGTGACTAACCCGTTAGAAATCCAGTTTTAATTATATTTATACACTTATTCGAATTTACCGAAAATTCCTTTATTTTGCAAAACGTTTTAATCTCATTGAACCGGTGCTTGTGACGGAACTCGATCGCGCGACGTGTAGTTTATTTTGCACACAGTCCACCGCTGGACTGTGTGTCTAACCCGGTTATATTCTTGATTTATATTATACTTAACAACTACTCGCTCTAACCCGGTTAGTTCATGAATAAAATGGAAAGTTATTACGCAGAGTGTGTGTAGTAAGGATCGAACCCGGGACTTGTATATAAACTTTGCACACAGTCCACCGCTGGACTGTGTGTCTAACCCGTTAATTATCCGAATTTTATTTACTCTTATCCTGATTTTAAGTTCGTCTTCTTCACTACAATTACCGATTTTACTCAGACAACTGGTTCATGATCTAACTACTTAAATAACATGACTACTAGCTTGAATGTGCACAACCGAACAGTTTGGGGAAAGGAAATACCGGACAGGTCGTCTTCTTCAGGAAGTCCGGCGAGAACAGGCAACACTGTTTTTGAACCTTCGGCTGAGGGGGTCTAACAACAGAATTAAAGAATTAGATTTGAAATTGAACCAGAGTACATGGATTATTTGCACGATTGAATGTGTTTACCGTTAACTAGCGAGTTTCCGGCAAATTCCAGAATTTCTCCGGCGAACCCAGAAAATCCAGCAAAGTCTTCTGTGACTGATTTTGAGTGACGGATTAATGTTAGTAGAGTCCTAACAATAGATTGAAACCGCAAAAGAGGAAAATCTTACCGGTTTGTGTTGAACACGGTTTTCCGGCGAGATTTGCACAGAATTCCGGCGAACAGTTTTTTTGTGCTCAAAAGGCTTGAAAATGCGACGAAAAGGAATTGGAGTGTATTTGAGACGGTTCTGAATCGCATAAATGATTGGAACCTGAATTATTTGGAGTTTGAATGCCTTTCGGTTTCAAAACCCGAAACTTTAAGTTCATTCAATTTGAACTTAATTAGAAACAGATAATCATCGGTTATAAGCCAGCTAAACAAACTAAAACTGATTTGTCGATTCGGTTTACCGATTTCCGTTATTCAGATATCATTAGCTGTTAATACAAGTTTGCGTATAAGACTCAATTGATTTCCTAAAGTTAGCAGAAAACACTTAGTGGCGGAGTGGGTTGAGGACCGGTTGATAAGTTGTTGGAGTGTTTCAGCTGACCCGGGTTCGAGTCCGGTCAGCTGCAAATGTTTTTATTTATTTTATTTTAACTTTTTATCCAATTTAATTTTTATAGTTTAGTTTATTTATTAATTATGTAACGTTTAAACTCAAAATAACTATAAATAATTACTGTATTTTCATAACTTGGTGTTTGATTACAAAACGGAGCGGGTTTTGGAGACCCGATTTATACAAATGTTACATATTTATATTTTAGTTGTTGACCCAAAACATGTGCATAAAAACTTTAAAACCGCAACTACACACCCGCCAACTAAGAAACCGAAGAATGAGAAGCCTACTAAAGTGAAAAATATCCCACCTTCTGGCAAAAGGTATGTTGGAATGACACGCATAATACTTAACATGTATATTATAAAAAGTTTGTGATGCTAACAAAGACTTTTATATGTTAGTGTGTTCTTAGTTGCTAACACAAAAGATGTACAACCAGACTCTGATGACGACTTTTTCGACCCGCCACCTAAAAAGACGAATACGGATTCTAAACAGATCGTAAATGCAAAAATTACATGACTCCAAGTTGGACGAGGAAGCGAATAAGCAAAAACATGCAGAAGGACAACAATAATCAAACCTTACCTTCCACTTACGGATGGGAAACTCACGTTATGAACCGATTTACGAAACATGGGGGAACTGATGCAAACTTTCAACAAAGATCAAAGAAACTCAGTTACACTCGAAATTACAGTCTGTTTGTTATATGGAACACATTGCGATGCTAACATCAGTTTACATCTATTTATGTTTTAGTTGTTGACCCAAGACATGTGCATAAAAACTTTAAAACCGCAACTACACACCCGCCAACTAAGAAACCGAAGATGAGAAGCCTACTAAACTGAAAAATATCCCACCTTCTTTAGTGGCAAAAGGTATGTTGGAATGACACGCATAATACTTAACATGTATATTATAAAAAGTTTGTGATGCTAACAAAGACTTTTATATGTTGGTGTGTTCTTAGTTGCTAACACAAAAGAGGTACAACCAGACTCTGATGACGACTTTGTCGACCCGCCACCTAAAAAGACGAATACGGATTCTAAACAGACCGTAAATGCAAAAATTACATGACTCCAAGTTGGACGAGGAAGCGAATAAGCAAAAACATGCAGAAGGACAACAATAATCAAACCTTACCTTCCACTTACGGATGGGAAACTCACGTTATGAACCGATTTACGAAACATGGGGGAACTGATGCAAACTTTCAACAAAGATCAAAGAAACTCAGTTATAAACATTGGGTTTGGACCAATCCTAGGGTTTAAAATGGGACAAATCTCAACAGCCTTGGGCTGGTGGTTGGACAAAAATACGACCATAAAACACATGTGTTGAACTATGGTAGTCATCAGATACAGATTACTGAGGAATTGGTGCACAACATTTTTGGCACACCAAGGGGTAGAATAGAATTACAAGAGGTTGAGCGTGCAAGAGCTGACTTCAGTGAAGTGGTCGCGGAATGGAAAAGCTAGTTTGAAAACCCACCTAAAAGATACATACCCGTTCAGTTCAAGACAAACGTGCAAGCACAACATGCAAGCGGCATAATTTTTGTGTTGAACTTTTTACTCTTCTAAAATACATTCCTTGGTGAAACAACACACAATTCATCTATTAATATGAGGTTTCTTCCAGCATTGCATCGTGGACTTAATATAAGGAATTTCAACTAGTATGAATACATGATCAGGTGTTTGGATAGGAACGTTTATGGATGGTCACCGAAGGACAACTTCTTTGAGCCTATTCCTTTACTAATGGTATGTTTGGAATATATACGCATGCACACTTGTATGAAACCATGTTATTAATTGTGATGGAAAATCTAAAACACAGTATGCAAGCACTAAAAAACACATGTAGGCAAACAAAAATACAGATATGTTACTTAGTTTGTTTGTAAACACCATGAAACACATTTTTCTTAAAACACAATTGGTCTACTTCATGGTATATGCAAATTATATACCACCATAAAACACAATCTGATATAAAAAAAGGTTCACTTGATTGGTTCAAATTCTGCAGGCAGCTTCGATGTGTGACCAAAAGAAGTTCGACCCAAATGAAAGGAGGTCGAGACATCTTATTGAAGATATCGTGCAAGACGATATAGAGTCACTAAGTATCAAGTTGGACACAGTCAGATTTGAGCAACTATTAGAAAATGAAAAAGGTTTGTATCCGGTTCAAAAGTTTACTTTTGTGAAAAAGGAAGATGTGATAGAAAAAAGTGAGCCGAATTCTGAAAATAATGTTTATCAGACAATTCAAGCCAATGTTGAAGGGTGTACACCAGTTGATGCAAGTAAAAATCGACCTGAAGACAAGGGTGTAGACAAAAATGTAAAGCACAATCCCGAAGCTCGAAGGGAAAAAAGAAAAAGGTTGTGGTGAAGCAAGCAGACAAAGTTAATGATAAATGTACGGAGTCAAAGAAACCAAATGAAGCACCGAGTGAAAAAGACATTGGCCTACCTGAACAACATGACAAAGGTCCTGATGATATCAAAAAAATGTTGATGTGCAAGTGATTGATGGGACTCCTAATGATATCAAACAGATTCCTGATAATCTCGAAAAGATTATTGAGAATGTAGATAATCTGAACGTAATTGGTGAAAAATACTGATGATTTCCATCTAGACGACATCGCCCAGTACTACTTTAACTCCGATGAGTATGAACAAACACAAAATGAGCAAGAAAAGCCTAGGTTACACATAGGGTTTGATGGCGAGGTTAGGATACAGATGGTATCACAATATAGGTCACCCCCACCTACGAGTCAAAGTGAAGAGGTACTTTCCTAACCCTTATACAAACATAAGTCTAATAATCTCTTCTTCAAAAAACAAAATTGTGTTGTTCTTAATTCATTGTAATCTGGTGTGTGATATATCTACTGCAAGTGCATGCGGGTATGTTAAACTTGTTTTTTAATTAGTTTGATGAGTGCTTGAAACGAATAAACAACACTTTAGCCCATGGGTTTACATTGTACCCGGGCAGTGAAAGAATTAAAGAAAAGCAGACACATTGGAATGAATTGCTGATGAGACTTGCGTCGGTAGACTCAACAACTAGACAAACACAAATTCCTGAAGCTAAAACACCGGAAACAAGCAAGGATAAGGAGAACATGGATATGTCGCAAATGTCACAACGGACGTCTACATGGGTCGAAAAGGCTTAAGAATTCATGAAGACTATTGATCAAAATGTCATGCCTAAAAATCAATTGGTTAAAGTATTTGACAAACAGCCACTTGACTTCGCACCACTCTCACAAAAAAATGGTTGCGGGAGCACTGAAGGTCTCCGTACGTGAAGAGAGTGGTTGAACTAAGGAAAAGCTTGATAGCGCTGAGGAATCAGTTAGCGCCTATATGTTTTCAGCTTGGGTAGTATGTGGCATGTAATAGTTTCATACTAGTTTACTTATTATACCAAACATGCTAAAAACACAGTTGATCTTAAAAAAATGATCATGTATAAGTTTACTTATTAACAATGGTCTTATAACACAAAAATGTGTTTTAACATATTAAAACACAAATAATGTTAACACAATGATCTTAAAACACAACGATTTTATAAACGATGATCTTAAAACACAGCTTAGTTTAACACACTTGATGTTTTGGCTGACTTATTACAATCTTCATTTAATGTTAGGGATACTATGTTTAAAACTACCGAAGGTGTGGCAGTGCTGAGGCCTCCGTTGGAATCATTGTTGCCAAGAATTTGCATACATATTAGTGTAATAAGCGCATGGGCAGAATTACTTAACTATGAGGAAAGGTTCAAACAAAAAGGCAGTGTGTCACGCCTATATTGTTCAGTTAATATGTTGGTAAGTATGAACATAATCAGATTATTCATAAATGAAGTTGGTTGGATTTAAAATATTTTTCTCATAAAATCTTTAAATACATAATGCAAAGGATTACACGTCAACTGACGAAATAAGGGCAATAACTTTTGCAGAAAACATGGAGTTTGTGTTGGTATCTGCAGATATGAAGAACATTTTAGAGATAACGCTCGTGTTTATACCGGTTTTACACGATACACATTAATATTGTGTGTGTTTCAATCTTCGGGACTTCAAAATTGAGGTGTTGGACAACAGCGCATCGGCAGTGATGTTTGAAGCAAAGTACATTGGATGGCCGGAAAAACTAGTACGCTACTTTTTAGAACACTGTAAAACAATTTAGTAAAAACACAAAATGTAAAAGCCACATTACAGGTATTAGAAATTTTGAACAAAAAGTTGTATCTTGATTTTTGCTAGTGACAACTTAGATACATTGTGTTTAATAAAACACAATTAGCTAATCTGAATCCATATTTAATAAGTGCTTCGGATGCAGAGGGATACTTTTTCAATTAATTTGGAGAATGTTGCGCACCCAACAGCCAGGAAGATAAAACAAGTGGTGCCGATCAGATTGGAGATGCCTTGGCGTACAAATCATAACAAAATCGATTGTGGCGTCTTTCTCATGCGCCGTATGGAAACATACAAGGGTACAACAGCGAAGAGTTGGAATCTGGATTGTCAAAGGGGTGTACTGATGCAGGTGAGATTTCATACAAACAACGTAAGGAACTTGATGAGCTAAGGCATAAATATGTCACGAAAATGGTTCTGATTGACATAAACACATTAAGACCATTTGTTGAAGCTGATGTTGGACGGTATAAGAAGTTAACAGATGACCAAAAAAGGAGGCTCAAAATGCAGCCTTTGACACAACCTTGCAAGGTTGGAACTGACATAACGTAGGGTGTTTTTAAAAACATTATGATCATTTTGATGGTTTGTTTTTTGAATTGTGTAAGACCCTTGCTTTGAAATTCTATAAAAAAATTTGCATTTAAATGTCTTATTGCAATTAGACGTCCATAATATATTTCGAGTGTCATTAAACTTCTTAAAAATTAAAACATTTTAAGATATTATCGTTGTTTAGTTTCGAATAGACTAAACAAATTGCGGAAGCTTGAACTTTGATCGTGGTTGATTCTTCGTTGAGCTTGATCGTCATCCGGTGCTTCAAATCATTACCTATTTTTCATAAATTATGAAATACGTTAGTTATAATGAGTTTATAATGTAACCAAATAAACCCGAAGGCTCAAAGATAACAAAATCACATATTTGTAAATCTGCCCGCTTTAAGCTACAGTTCAGTACCGTAGCTTAAGGTTGCTTCTGACTGTTTTTAACAGAAGCTGCCTACCGTAAGCTACGGTAGGCTGCTGCAGCCTCTTTCCATTTTGCCATTTTTGTTACGAAAAACTTTCGTAACTTATTCATTTTTCATCTGTTTCACTCAAAACTTGTTTCTACATGTCCATAAAATGTTTACATATTTAACTTGAAATCCTTAACCCGGATTCATAACTTTTATGAATTACGCAACCATTAAAAGGTTTATGCACATATTCTTTTTGACCCTTAAGGGATTTAAGCATTTGAGCTTAAATCTCATTCCTTCTTTCCTTACCTCATATTTCCACACTAATACTTCTTTTTATCTTCAACCACAACTATATTTGTGGTGGATTTGATATGGTAAAATCATATATTCCAAATTCTACCCTTCGGTTTGACAATTTACGAAAAAAAAACCATTACAAGTCATTAAACCAAAAAGGCTTATACCTTTCACCTTTACTTTACCGAAAGTATTTGCTCAATTATAAGACTCATTTTCAAATTACCCTTAAGGGTCGTTTGCTCGGTTTATCATTCGAGGGCATTTTGGTCCAATTTAGTCCTTTTTGCCACGAATGACTTTTTAAAAGCATAGTTTGACCCATATGAGCACCTTTAACCATCGTTATATTTAAAATCATTGTGTTTCTTAAAAACATAATGTTCTCCAATTTCAAATTATCAGATATACCTCACTTTAGGTGATCCAAAGCCACCCATGACTCGATTAACTCTCGTCGGACCTTGAGTATTCATTAAGGGTTTAACCCATTACACGTACATGACTCAGGTCATAGCGTTGACCCGTTTTAATACCTTGCAATATTAATTGCTAATTAAAAGCAATGCAAACCATACACTATTTTCCCTGTGAGCACAAAACTCAACAAGCGACCATTAGTCATTATTGTCAAATGGTAATAATGTCACCTTTTGACCCGTTTGGCCTAAATGACCATTTTGTCATTGTGAGAAGGTATTTATTTGTCATCTCATCCATGTATCCGGTTTCGGTTTATACCATACGATCATATTACTTAAAAGTCATTTCTTAATTCGTTTGACCTATCATGGTTACGCCATAACGTGTCTTTTTAAAAAAAAATCTATTATTTATCCGTCAACTCATGACCAAATTACCATTTTACCCTTTTTACCCATTATGGTTTACAGCATAGGTTGACTTTTCAAAACTCTTTGTTTATTAGTCATCACATGACCGAACTACCGTTTTACCCTTTTCACCATCAAATATGGTTTCTCACCTTTTTCACTTGCCCCGACACGTATCATTCCGCGTCGGAACGTCATATTTCCAATACTAAATTACCTTGTACTTAACCAATACAAAAAGTAGGTGTTCTATCTAAAAATATGTAAGCTTTACTTACCTTGCATCTGATTATGCCATTCCTGCGAGCTTGATCCGTTTGACCCGTTTTCTCCCAAGCTTTCACCTAGCTTGTCAAGCGTTAAACTACCATTATCATTCGCAAGATGATTAGCTTAGTCATCATTTATTACGACTACCCAACCTCTAGAATTATAAAGAATTATAATATCATGTTGAGGAAGTGCTTAACAAATTTTCGATTAATTACATTCATGGAACATGATAATTATAAATAAATAAAAGATATCAAATTTAACATGTAAGTGGCAACCTTATATTTAACATGTGCTTCCAATAACATATTGACAAACCTAACTTTAACACGTAAAGCATATAAGCTAAAAATGACTTTATCAAAAAGTGGAAATGTACTTGTAAATCTAAACCAAAAAAAAGATGCATGAAACATATTCTCAATAATGTCAAAGTATAACAATACGATGAAACGAAAATGAGATTATATTTAAGTTTACTCGTGATTATGTGTAAACTTATGGATTTAATATTTATTTAAAACCTAACTCATTATCCCAAAATATTATTAAGAAATGGAAGACCTTTGATATACTCATAAACTAAACGCTACCTTAATATCAATACATTTTGCTTAATATTTGATAAAAAAAATATGTTTATAGCATTAGCATCGTTTAAGACCTATGTATCTATGCTTCTATATTTGTATATATATAGGTCACCTCGGAATTAAAATATTGTTTTGAATATTCTAAAGGTTCAATAACAGGGAGATTCACATAAATGATTATTTGGTTAAACGTTTATTTTTATTATTTTTTGCTAAATACTTATTTTATTATGCATCGGCTTGTGGCCTAGTAGTATTTGATTACCGTTACAAATGTGATGTGCGTTCAAATCTATTGCAAGTTAATTAGGTGATATTTCCTATTTAGAGTAAAAATTTTGTTTAAAAGGTTTATCATACTGAATTTATTTATTTTTTTTTTAAAGCAACGCTGATTTATTTAGTTATTTTATCATTGTATGTTGGCGCATTTGAAATGATAGAAATGATCTGAAGTTAAACATTAAAAAAGCGAAGGTGGAAGAAATATTGCGGACATAAAGGCCTAAAGTTCCTTTTGGTATAATTGTAGATCTAGACATAGCTTGATCCCTTGGTCGAATTGGTGCTCGTTTACATTCATGTAAATTCTGTTGTTCCTGCTACCCTTGTGTGGGTACAGTTGATGTATTCTATTTTAATAAACATTCACTGTTCGAAAGAAAAAAAAATTGCGCTTGTGTGGGTGCAGTTGTTGTGTTCTGTTTAAATAAGCTTCACTGTAAGAAAAAAAAAAAACTTACACAAAAAATATAGATTTCTTTAACCAATCAACGAACCGTGGCTACAAAACTGAATATCTTGCAAAAACCAAGAGATTCTCATAACAAGGCTAAGGGGTATGTAAGCATGAGATAGATGTAGGATGATGTGCTACACCACCCTCTTAGGGAACCACCATGGTTCGTATAGATTAAACCATAGCAACCATGCACCTCCTTTTCCTTAATTAGTTAAATATGTTTTACAAAAAATAATTTTTTTTAAAAAAAAGGGAGTGTAGGATGGTAGATTTGGATGATGAATGAGAGTGAGATTATATAACACTAGTATGGAGGATAATAATAGTCTTAAAGGTCATGACCATACTATATAGCCTAATGCATTTTTTTACATGCCAACCAATCAAATTGTCATATTGTAGACCAATCAAAAAATTTCACGTAACACTAACGTCATTAGAAAACAAAAATACAAGAATCTCTTGCATTAAAACAGTAGGAAGCACCACACTCATCTCTCTCTAATCTTAACCTCACATCCACAAAGAAGAAGGAAGAAAAATGAAAACTCCACGTATCCATCATATGAAAAACAAAAAGATCGATATGAGTCCACATACACCACCCATACTCTATATCTCTTCATTGTCCCGTTTGGACCAAATTTTATAGTCTTAATAGTTTATATTTATGTGAAACTTCAAACATGAGTCATGATAGATAGATAGATAGAGAAGGAAAGATACTATAGAGAGGGAAGACGAGAGATTCTTAAAGCTATGGCCACATTATTACAGGGGTAAAATTTTAGAATTTTGTAAAGTGTGAAACGAACTAAAATTAAAATTACGAGTTGGAGTTTAGTCAAAAAATGTACGAGTCACCTTTGAGTTAAACTTATGAATACATTTAGTTAAATTGGTCGTGTTTTATTCGACGAGTCATGTTTGTGGATTGATAAGTCTATTTATATATAATATAATAAATGAGATAAATTTGGGATACTTGACATATTGTGGTGAAACCTTAAGGTGATTTGTAAGGGAATACATATGAGCAACTCTATAGAAGGTTTATTTTAAGAAAACTTATTTTTAGAAAATATTAATGTACTAGTTTAAGTTTCCATGTGTTATACGGGTTGTATAAAGAAAATATTTCTTACAAATCTATTAATAATTGTCATGTTTTGAGTGATGAGCTAGAGGAAAGTTCACCAAAGATGCTTTTTGTTGATAAGAAAACACCGAATAATCGTCATGTGGGACCATTGCTTTCAAGTCTAAATGTTGACCTGTCCGGATATAATAGATTTGCTTGTTCAATTTCAATATAAGATTATTTTTTATTACTTTGAATGATGTTTTAAGGTGCAACAACCTTCAAAAGCTTGCTCAAGTATATCCCCCATTCTCTTGACAAGTAGTATCTGAAAATGTCAAAATAATCTAAATGCCATTATGTATGACTTCAGTAGTTAAACTGTACCCATATTGAGTTTATAATAGACACGTTGACTTTTTTAGATATCATAATGCTATGTTTTTACCCAAGAAGTCAAAGTGTTGACATATTGAATCTTTAATAAAGTGTCGGACTTTTCAAAGTCACTACACTATTATTGACCTCATAAGTACAGTTTAACTTATATCAAGTATGCAATAGAGTAACTTAAGTGATTTAAATCGTTAAATTGTACATATATAACTATTTGTTTGGCTCAAGTCAATAAGAAGATTAAAGTAAAGATTTTTTTATAAAGATAAATCAAAATATACATGGAGAGTATCTACCTCCAGACTCCAAATATCACCGAAATATGATTAAGGAAACTGAATAAAGAAGAAGAAGATCCATTCTTTAATCAAAGTATAAGCAGATACATCCTTAACTAATGAATACAATTTTTTAATAATCGATTAGTAAATGAAGATATAACTACACACACTTATACCAATAGAAACGAATAATAAGAATACAAGAAGTAACCAACCTGCTTCTATGATTGACTCACAATCAAATCAAGCCGATTGTAAGCAATATACGTGTTCTTGATAACTTGTAGAGGATGTGTTTATTTTACATATAACAATAAAATGGAGTATGAAAATGTAGTGGATTTAAATAAGTTATATTGGAGGGAAAAATTTTCCTTTAGTGTAGAAAATATTTTAATTTTAAAATCACCTCAGTTATCATAATTACCAAAGATTTTTATTTATTTCTGGTATGTTACCAATCACTACTAATAAAATCTCGAATAATTTTGATAGTTGATTTTAGAGTTAAATGTCATTTTAGTCCTTGTGGTTTGGGCCATTTTGCCAGTTTAGTACAAAGGTTTCATTTTTCGCCTGTGGGTCCAAAGAGATTTCACTGTTGCCATTTTAGTCCACTGTGTTAACTTCATTCATTTTTCTGTTAACGAGAAGAGTAATTCAATCATTTTGTATGTAATCTGTTAACTAGAAGGGCAATTCGGCCATATAAAATGACTAAATTACCCTTCTCATTAACAGAAATAATTGATGAAGTAACCCAGTGGATTAAGATGGTAGCGGTGAAACTTTTTTGGACCCACAGGTAAAAATGAAACTTTTGGACTAAACTAGTAAAATGACCCAAAACACAAGGACTAAAATGGCATTTAAATCTTGATTTTATTACATTCATAATTATATATTTAGATATTAATGTAAAAAATATTATGTCCCGATTGATTATTTAATCATTTTTTAAACTTTATTTTATTCACATTTGAAATTAGATATTTAGTTGTATTCTCTTTTCAATTATGATGATTTTAAAATTAATAATTTTATAATTAATAAATAACCAAAGAATATTTAATTTGTAACACATCGGAAACAAAATTAATTAAAATTTATACAAATTATAAAGTATAAAAATATAGATATATTAACCTATAATCCTATTGTATTTGAATAATCAATATGGTATATATATATATATATATATTCACGTATTCATAATATAACTATATATATTGTAGGAAGCGATCTGCACCATCCAATGGATGTGTTTAATGGTTGAGATCAAGTTGATGACATTTTTGTAATATTTATGTCTTTAATTAATTGTTGTAATAGATAGGGATAGTTTGGTCATTTTACGCGTTTTAAATCAGTCAAAATAACCGTCAGAAATAATGCACGCCCCTATATTATCGCGATTTCCCTCTCTCTCTAATACCAATTATCGAAACCCTCTTTCATACCAAATATAGCTAGAATCATGGATCAATATAACATATTTGGTTTGAAATATAAGCGTAAGAGGCAATCTAAGTTGATTTATGTGTTTTATAACTCGAAAAATCTTGATCGGTGTGTTATTTGACAAGTTTTTTTTGTTACAGGAAATAGATTCAAAAACATTATCACATCGGAGGATACATAAACTACGATCAAAAGTGAAAGAAACCCTAAGAAGTGTTCGGTAGGCACAGGTATAGGTTTTTAAACATAAACAGTGGGTTAGAGTTTTATCATTTGTCAGTAATTGAGTTGTTTTTATGGTTTTCTTATTAGAGTTTTTTACGAGTATGATGATCTCCAGTGTGTCGGAAAAATCATCCGACGAATAACAAACGATTATAAAAAATATTGATTTTGAAACCCTGAACTTGATGCTAGATGTGTTTTAGTAAACAACTGATACTAAAAACTATGTCCTGATGTTGGTTGTGGTTTTATGTCCTATACCTGTAGGTAGTTGTGTTTTACACAACGGCACTGCTAAAATTCGCTATTACCCTATCGATTTTTACCAATGATCTGGATTATTTTTTTTAGTATATAATATCTGAATGTTGTAAGAATATTAAAAGTTACAAAAAATTATTTCAGTAAGAAGGAGGAATAGTGAACGAATACTGAGAAAAACTTATTCCAAAAGTTCAAAAATAAACCTAATGACCCAATTGTGTTGGACGATTCAGAAACAAAACAAGCTTTACGTACCGAAGGTACTGTTTTATATCGAGGGAGGGTACTGACTGAATATTTATATCTTGAATTGTTTTATGTTATAACAAGATATGTCTAATGTAAAACATGATGTTGTGACGAATAAGAACAATATGGCAAGAAGTAAGTAGTGTGTGATAAAATTTTAAAACATTGATTGTTGAAAGAATTTCTAATTCTAACATCAATGTACATCGACTATTTTCAGATGCTGATAAAACAAATGTTAAAGAAGACCATATTGCTGCATCTGCACACCCACTGCCTAGTAACACCATACTGGCATACCTCACGAATGTTTAACCTGCTGTGATGGAGAAAGATGTTGAGAAGGACTTAAATGCTGAAACTGCACACCTCCCATCAAAGAAATAAAATATTAACAAACCTCATGAAGCGAAAACTATTCAACCTGATGGAGTGGCAAAAGGTATGTTGGACTTACACTCGAAATTACAGTCTGTTTGTTATATGGAACACATTGCGATGCTAACATCAGTTTACATCTATTTATATTTTAGTTGTTGACCCAAAACATGTGCATAAAAACTTTAAAACCGCAACTACACACCCGCCAACTAAGAAACCGAAGAATGAGAAGCCTACTAAAGTGAAAAATATCCCACCTTCTGGCAAAAGGTATGTTGGAATGACACGCATAATACTTAACATGTATATTATAAAAAGTTTGTGATGCTAACAAAGACTTTTATATGTTAGTGTGTTCTTAGTTGCTAACACAAAAGATGTACAACCAGACTCTGATGACGACTTTGTCGACCCGCCACCTAAACAGACGAATACGGATTCTAAACAGATCGTAAATGCAAAAATTACATGACTCCAAGTTGGACGAGGAAGCGAATAAGCAAAAACATGCAGAAGGACAACAATAATCAAACCTTACCTTCCACTTACGGATGGGAAACTCACGTTATGAACCGATTTACAAAACATGGGGAACTAATGCAAACTTTCAACAAAGATCAAAGAAACTCAGTTATAAACATTGGGTTTGGACCAATCCTAGGGTTTAAAATGGGACAAATCTCAACAGCCTTGGGCTGGTGGTTGGACAAAAATACGACCATAAAACACATGTGTTGAACTATGGTAGTCATCAGATACAGATTACTGTGGAATTGGTGCACAACATTTTTGGCACACCAAGGGGTAGAATAGAATTACAAGAGGTTGAGCGAGCAAGAGCTGACTTCAATGAAGTGGTCGCGGAATGGAAAATCTAGTTTGAAAACCCACCTAAAAGATACACACCCGTTCAGTTCAAGACAAACGTGCAAGCACAACATGCAAGCGACATAATTTTTGTGTTGAACTTTTTACTCTTCTAAAATACATTCCTTGGTGAAACAACACACAACTCATCTATTAATATGAGGTTTCTTCCAGCATTGCATCGTGGACTTAATATAAGGAATTTCAACTAGTATGAATACATGATCAGGTGTTTGGATAGGAACGTTTATGGATGGTCACCGAAGGACAACTTCTTTGGGCCTATGCCTATACTATTGGTATGTTTCGAATATATACGCATGCACACTTGTATGAAACCATGTTATTAATTGTGATGGAAAATCTAAAACACAGTATGCAAGCACTAAAAAACACATGTAGGCAAACAAAAATACAGATATGTTACTTAGTTTGTTTGTAAACACCATGAAACACATTTTTCTTAAAACACAATTGGTCTACTTCATGGTATATGCAAATTATATACCACCATAAAACACAATCTGATATAAAAAAAGGTTCACTTGATTGGTTCAAATTCTGCAGGCAGCTTTGATGTGTGACCAAAAGAAGTTCGACCCAAATGAAAGGAGGTCGAGACATCTTATTGAAGATATCGTGCAAGAAGATATAGAGTCACTAAGTATCAAGTTGGACACAGTCAGATTTGAGCAACTATTAGAAAATGAAAAAGGTTTGTATCCGGTTCAAAAGTTTACTTTTGTGAAAAAGGAAGATGTGATAGAAAAAAGTGAGCCGAATTCTGAAAATAATGCTGATCAGACAATTCAAGCCAATGTTGAAGGGTGTACACCAGTTGATGCAAGTAAAAATCGACCTGAAGACAAGGGTGTAGACAAAAATGTAAAGCACAATCCCGAAGCTCGAAGGGAAAAAAGAAAAAAGGTTGTGGTGAAGCAAGCAGACAAAGTTAATGATAAATGTACGGAGTCAAAGAAACCAAATGAAGCACCGAGTGAAAAAGACATTGGCCTACCTGAACAACATGACAAAGGTCCTGATGATATCAAAAAAATGTTGATGTGCAAGTGATTGATGGGACTCCTAATGATATCAAACAGATTCCTGATAATCTCGAAAAGATTATTGAGAATGTAGATAATCTGAACGTAATTGGTGAAAAATACTGATGATTTCCATCTAGACGACATCGCCCAGTACTACTTTAACTCCGATGAGTATGAACAAACACAAAATGAGCAAGAAAAGCCTAGGTTACACATAGGGTTTGATGGCGAGGTTAGGATACAGATGGTATCACAATATAGGTCACCCCCACCTACGAGTCAAAGTGAAGAGGTACTTTCCTAACCCTTATACAAACATAAGTCTAATAATCTCTTCTTCAAAAAACAAATTGTGTTGTTCTTAATTCATTGTAATCTGGTGTGTGATATATCTACTGCAAGTGCATGCGGGTATGTTAAACTTGTTTTTTAATTAGTTTGATGAGTGCGTGAAACGAATAAACAACACTTTAGCCAATGGGTTTACATTGTACCCGGGCAGTGAAAGAATTAAAGAAAAGCAGACACATTGGAATGAATTGCTGATGAGACTTGCGTCGGTAGACTCAACAACTAGACAAACACAAATTCCTGAAGCTAAAACACCGGAAACAAGCAAGGATAAGGAGAACATGGATATGTCGCAAATGTCACAATGGACGTCTACATGGGTCGAAAAGGCTTAAGAATTCATGAAGACTATTGATCAAAATGTCATGCCTAAAAATCAATTGGTTAAAGTATTTGACAAACAACCACTTGACTTCGCACCACTCTCACAAAAAATGGTTGCGGGAGCACTGAGGTCTCCGTACGTGAAGAGAGTGGTTGAACTAAGGAAAAGCTTGATAGCGCTGAGGAATCAGTTAGCGCCTATATGTTTTCAGCTTGGGTAGTATGTGGCATGTAATAGTTTCATACTAGTTTACTTATTATACCAAACATGCTAAAAACACAGTTGATCTTAAAAAAATGATCATGTATAAGTTTACTTATTAACAATGGTCTTATAACACAAAAATGTTTTTTAACATATTAAAACACAAATAATGTTAACACAATGATCTTAAAACACAACGATTTTATACACGATGATCTTAAAACACAGCTTAGTTTAACACACTTGATGTTTTGGCTGACTTATTACAATCTTCATTTAATGTTAGGGATACTATGTTTAAAACTGCCGAAGGTGTGGCAGTGATGAGGCCTCCGTTGGAATCATTGTTGCCAAGAATTTGCATACATATTAGTGTAATAAGCGCATGGGCAGAATTACTTAACTATGAGGAAAGGTTCAAACAAAAAGGCAGTGTGTCACGCCTATATTGTTCAGTTAATATGTTGGTAAGTATGAACATAATCAGATTATTCATAAATGAAGTTGGTTGGATTTAAAATATTTTTCTCATAAAATCTTTAAATACATAATGCAAAGGATTACACGTCAACTGACGAAATAAGGGCAACAACTTTTGCAGAAAACATGGAGTTTGTGTTGGTATCTTCAGATATGAAGAACATTTTAGAGATAACGCTCGTGTTTATACCGGTTTTACACGATACACATTAATATTGTGTGTGTTTCAATCTTCGGGACTTCAAAATTGAGGTGTTGGACAACAGCGCATCGGCAGTGATGTTTGAAGCAAAGTACATTGGATGGCCGGAAAAACTAGTACGCTACTTTTTAGAACACTGTAAAACAATTTAGTAAAAACACAAAATGTAAAAGCCACATTACAGGTATTAGAAATTTTGAACAAAAAGTTGTATCTTGATTTTTGCCAGTGACAACTAAGATACATTGTGTTTAATAAAACACAATTAGCTAATCTGAATCCATATTTAATAAGTGCTTCGGATGCAGAGGGATACTTTTTCAATTAATTTGGAGAATGTTGCGCACCCAACAGCCAGGAAGATAAAACAAGTGGTGCCGATCAGATTGGAGATGCCTTGGCGTACAAATCATAACAAAATCGATTGTGGCGTCTTTCTCATGCGCCATATGGAAACATACAAGGGTACAACAGCGAAGAGTTGGAATCTGGATTGTCAAAGGGGTGTACTGATGCAGGTGAGATTTCATACAAACAACGTAAGGAACTTGATGAGCTAAGGCATAAATATGTCACGAAAATGGTTCTGATTGACACAAACACATTAAGACCATTTGTTGAAGCTGATGTTGGACGGTATAAGAAGTTAACAGATGACCAAAAAAGGAGGCTCAAAATGCAGCCTTTGACACAACCTTGCAAGGTTGGATAACTGACATAACTTAGGGTGTTTTTAAAAACATTATGATCATTTTGATGGTTTGTTTTTTGAATTGTGTAAGACCCTTGCTTTGAAATTCTATAAAAAAATTTGCATTTAAATGTCTTATTGCAATTAGACGTCCATAATATATTTCGAGTGTCATTAAACTTCTTAAAAATTAAAACATTTTAAGATATTATCGTTGTTAGTTTCGAATAGACTAAACAAATTGCGGAAGCTTGAACTTTGATCGTGGTTGATTCTTCGTTGAGCTTGATCGTCATCCGGTGCTTCAAATCATTACCTATTTTTCATAAATTATGAAATACGTTAGTTATAATGAGTTTATAATGTAACCAAATAAACCCGAAGGCTCAAAGATAACAAAATCACATTTTTGTAAATCTGCCCGCTTTAAGCTACAGTTCAGTACCGTAGCTTACGGTTGCTTCTGACTGTTTTTAACAGAAGCTGCCTACCGTAAGCTACGGTAGGCTGCTGCAGCCTCTTTCCATTTTGCCATTTTTGTTACGAAAAACTTTCGTAACTTATTCATTTTTCATCTGTTTCACTCAAAACTTGTTTCTACATGTCCATAAAATGTTTACATATTTAACTTGAAATCCTTAACCCGGATTCATAACTTTTATGAATTACGCAACATTAAAAGGTTTATGCACATATTCTTTTTGACCCTTAAGGGATTTAAGCATTTGAGCTTAAATCTCATTCCTTCTTTCCTTACCTCATATTTCCACACTAATACTTCTTTTTATCTTCAACCACAACTATATTTGTGGTGGATTTGATATGGTAAAATCATATATTCCAAATTCTACCCTTCGGTTTGACAATTTACGAAAAAAAAACCCATTACAAGTCATTAAACCAAAAAGGCTTATACCTTTCACCTTTACTTTACCGAAAGTATTTGCTCAATTATAAGACTCATTTTCAAATTACCCTTAAGGGTCGTTTGCTCGGTTTATCATTCGAGGGCATTTTGGTCCAATTTAGTCCTTTTTGCCACGAATGACTTTTTAAAAGCATAGTTTGACCCATATGAGCACCTTTAACCATCGTTATATTAAAATCATTGTGTTTCTTAAAAACATAATGTTCTCCAATTTCAAATTATCAGATATACCTCACTTTAGGTGATCCAAAGCCACCCATGACTCGATTAACTCTCGTCGGACCTAGAGTATTCATTAAGAGTTTAACCCATTACACGTACATGTGGAAATGTACTTATAAATCTAAACCAAAAAAAAGATGCATGAAACATATTCTCAATAATGTCAAAGTATAACAATACGATGAAACGAAAATGAGATTATATTTAAGTTTACTCGTGATTATGTGTAAACTTATGGATTTAATATTTATTTAAAACCTAACTCATTATCCCAAAATATTATTAAGAAATGGAAGACCTTTGATATACTCATAAACTAAACGCTACCTTAATATCAATACATTTTGCTTAATATTTGATAAAAAAAAATATGTTTATAGCATTAGCATCGTTTAAGACCTATGTATCTATGCTTCTATATTTGTATATATATAGGTCACCTCGGAATTAAAATATTGTTTTGAATATTCTAAAGGTTCAATAACAGGGAGATTCACATAAATGATTATTTGGTTAAACGTTTATTTTTATTATTTTTTGCTGAATACTTATTTTATTATGCATCGGCTTGTGGCCTAGTAGTATTTGATTACCGTTACAAATGTGATGTGCGTTCAAATCTATTGCAAGTTAATTAGGTGATATTTCCTATTTAGAGTAAAAATGTTGTTTAAAAGGTTTATCATACTGAATTTATTTATTTATTTTTTAAAGCAACGCGGATTTATTTAGTTATTTTATCATTGTATGTTGGCGCATTTGGAATGATAGAAATGATCTGAAGTTCAACATTAAAAAAGCGAAGGTGGAAGAAATAATTGCGGACATAAAGGCCTAAAGTTCCTTTTGGTATAATTGTAGATCTAGACATAGCTTGATCCCTTGGTCGAATTGGTGCTCGTTTACATTCATGTAAATTCTGTTGTTCCTGCTACCCTTGTGTGGGTACAGTTGATGTATTCTATTTTAATAAACATTCACTGTTCGAAAGAAAAAAAAATTGCGCTTGTGTGGGTGCAGTTGTTGTGTTCTGTTTTAATAAGCTTCACTGTTAGAAAAAAAAAACTTACACAAAAAATATAAATTTCTTTAACCAATCAACGAACCGTGGCTACAAAACTGAATATCTTGCAAAAACCAAGAGATTCTCATAACAAGGCTAAGGGGTATGTAAGCATGAGATAGATGTAGGATGATGTGCTACACCACCCTCTTAGGGAACCACCATGGTTCGTATAGATTAAACCATAGCAACCATGCACCTCCTTTTCCTTAATTAGTTAAATATGTTTTACAAAAAATAATTTTTTTTAAAAAAAAGGGAGTGTAGGATGGTAGATTTGGATGATGAATGAGAGTGAGATTATATAACACTAGTATGGAGGATAATAATAGTCTTAAAGGTCATGACCATACTATATAGCCTAATGCATTTTTTTACATGCCAACCAATCAAATTGTCATATTGTAGACCAATCAAAAAATTTCACGTAACACTAACGTCATTAGAAAACAAAAATACAAGAATCTCTTGCATTAAAACAGTAGGAAGCACCACACTCATCTCTCTCTAATCTTAACCTCACATCCACAAAGAAGAAGGAAGAAAAATGAAAACTCCACGTATCCATCATATGAAAAACAAAAAGATCGATATGAGTCCACATACACCACCCATACTCTATATCTCTTCATTGTCCCGTTTGGACCAAATTTTATAGTCTTAATAGTTTATATTTATGTGAAACTTCAAACATGAGTCATGATAGATAGATAGATAGAGAAGGAAAGATACTATAGAGAGGGAAGACGAGAGATTCTTAAAGCTATGGCCACATTATTACAGGGGTAAAATTTTAGAATTTTGTAAAGTGTGAAACGAACTAAAATTAAAATTACGAGTTGGAGTTTAGTCAAAAAATGTACGAGTCACCTTTGAGTTAAACTTATGAATACATTTAGTTAAATTGGTCGTGTTTTATTCGACGAGTCATGTTTGTGGATTGATAAGTCTATTTATATATAATATAATAAATGAGATAAATTTGGGATACTTGACATATTGTGGTGAAACCTTAAGGTGATTTGTAAGGGAATACATATGAGCAACTCTATAGAAGGTTTATTTTAAGAAAACTTATTTTTAGAAAATATTAATGTACTAGTTTAAGTTTCCATGTGTTATACGGGTTGTATAAAGAAAATATTTCTTACAAATCTATTATTGTCATGTTTTGAGTGATGAGCTAGAGGAAAGTTCACTAAAGATGCTTTTTGTTGATAAGAAAACACCGAATAATCGTCATGTGGGACCATTGCTTCCAAGTCTAAATGTTGACCTGTCCGGATATAATAGATTTGCTTGTTCAATTTCAATATAAGATTATTTTTTATTACTTTGAATGATGTTTTAAGGTGCAACAACCTTCAAAAGCTTGCTCAAGTATATCCCTCATTCTCTTGACAAGTAGTATCTGAAAATGTCAAAATAATCTAAATGCCATTATGTATGACTTCAGTAGTTAAACTGTACCCATATTGAGTTTATAATAACTTTTTTAGATATCATAATGCTATATTTTCACCCAAGAAGTCAAAGTGTTACATATTGAATCTTTAATAAAGTGTCGGACTTTTCAAAGTCACTACACTATTATTGACCTCATAAGTAAAGTTTAACTTATATCAAGTATGCAATAGAGTAACTTAAGTGATTTAAATCGTTAAATTGTACATATATAACTATTTGTTTGGCTCAAGTCAATAAGAAGATTAAAGTAAAGATTTTTTTATAAAGATAAATCAAAATATACATGGAGAGTATCTACCTCCAGACTCCAAATATCACCGAAATATGATTAAGGAAACTGAATAAAGAAGAAGAAGATCCATTCTTTAATCAAAGTATAAGCAGATACATCCTTAACTAATGAATACAATTTTTTAATAATCGATTAGTAAATGAAGATATAACTACACACACTTATACCAATAGAAACGAATAATAAGAATACAAGAAGTAACCAACCTGCTTCTATGATTGACTCACAATCAAATCAAGCCGATTGTAAGCAATATACGTGTTCTTGATAACTTGTAGAGGATGTGTTTATTTTACATATAACAATAAAATGGAGTATGAAAATGTAGTGGATTTAAATAAGTTATATTGGAGAGAAAATTTTCCTTTAGTGTAGAAAATATTTTAATTTTAAAATCACCTCAGTTATCATAATTACCAAAGATTTTTATTTATTTCTGGTATGTTACCAATCACTACTAATAAAATCTCGAATAATTTTGATAGTTGATTTTAGAGTTAAATGTCATTTTAGTCCTTGTGGTTTGGGCCATTTTGCCAGTTTAGTCCAAAGGTTTCATTTTTCGCCTGTGGGTCCAAAGAGATTTCACTGTTGCCATTTTAGTCCACTGTGTTAACTTCATTCATTTTTCTGTTAACGAGAAGAGTAATTCAATCATTTTGTATGTAATCTGTTAACTAGAAGGGCAATTCGGCCATATAAAATGACTAAATTACCCTTCTCATTAACAGAAATAATTGATGAAGTAACCCAGTGGATTAAGATGGCAGCGTTGAAACTTTTTTGGACCCACAGGTAAAAACGAAACTTTTGGACTAAACTAGTAAAATGACCCAAAACACAAGGACTAAAATGACATTTAAATCTTGATTTTATTACATTCATAATTATATATTTAGATATTAATGTAAAAAATATTATGTCCCGATTGATTATTTAATCATTTTTTAAACTTTATTTTATTCACATTTGAAATTAGATATTTAGTTGTATTCTCTTTTACAATTATGATGATTTTAAAATTAATAATTTTATAACTAATAAATAACCAAAGAATATTTAATTTGTAACACATCGGAAACAAAATTAATTAAAATTTATACAAATTATAAAGTATAAAATATAGATATATTAACCTATAATCCTATTGTATTTGAATAATCAATATGGTATATATATATATATATATATATATATATATATATATATATATATATATTCACGTATTCATAATATAACTATATATATTGTAGGAAGCGATCTGCACCATCCGATGGATGTGTTTAATGGTTGAGATCAAGTCGATGACATTTTTGTAATATTTATGTCTTTAATTAATTGTTGTAATATATAGGGATAGTTTGGTCATTTTACGTGTTTTAAATTAGTCAAAATAACCGTCAGAAATAATGCACGCCCCTATATTATCGCGATTTCCCTCTCTCTCTAATACCAATTATCGAAACCCTCTTTCATACCAAATATAGCTAGAATCATGGATCAAGATAACATATTTGGTTTGAAATATAAGCGTAAGAGGCAATCTAAGTTGATTTATGTGTTTTATAACTCGAAAAATCTTGATCGGTGTGTTATTTGACAAGTTTTTTTGTTACAGGAAATAGATTCAAAAACATTATCACATCGGAGGATACAGAACTACGATCAAAAGTGAAAAAAACCCTAAGAAGTGTTCGGTAGGCACAGGTATAGGTTTTCAAACATAAACAGTGGGTTAGAGTTTTATCATTTGTCAGTAATTGAGTTGTTTTTATGGTTTTCTTATTAGAGTTTTTTACGAGTATGATGATCTCCAGTGTGTCGGAAAAATCATCCAACGAGTAACAAACGATTATAAAAAATATTGATTTTGAAACCCTGAACTTGATGCTAGATGTGTTTTAGTAAACAACTGATACTAAAAACTATGTCCTGATGTTGGTTGTGGTTTTATGTCCTATACCTGTAGGTAGTTGTGTTTTACACAACGGCACTGCTAAAATTCGCTATTACCCTATCGATTTTTAAACCCATGATCTGGATTATTTTTTTTTAGTATATAATATTTGAATGTTGTAAGAATATTAAAAGTTATAAAAAATTATTTCAGTAAGAAGGAGGAAGAGTGAACGAATATTGAGAAAAACTTATTCCAAAAGTTCAAAAATAAACCTAATGACCCAATTGTGTTGGACGATTCAGAAACAAAACAAGCTTTACGTACCGAAGGTACTGTTTTATATCGAGGGAGGGTATTGACCAAATATTTCTATATCTTGAATGGTTTTATGTTATAACAAGATATGTCTAATGTAAAACATGATGTTGTGACGAATAAGAACAACATGGCAAGAAGTAAGTAGTGTGTGATAAAATTTTAAAACATTGATTGTTGAAAGAATTTCTAATTCTAACATCAATGTACATCGACTATTTTCAGATGCTGATAAAACAAATGTTAAAGAAGACCATATTGCTGCATCTGCACACCCACCGCCTAGTAACACCATACTGGCATACCTCACGAATGTTTAACCTGCTGTGATGGAGAAAGATGTTGAGAAGGACTTAAATGCTGAAACTGCACACCTCCCATCAAAGAAATAAAATATTAACAAACCTCATGAAGCGAAAACTATTCAACCTGATGGAGTGGCAAAAGGTATGTTGGAATTACACTCGAAATTACAGTCTGTTTGTTATATGGAACACCTTGCGATGCTAACATCAGTTTACATCTATTTATGTTTTAGTTGTTGACCCAAGACATGTGCATAAAAACTTTAAAACCGCAACTACACACCCGCCAACTAAGAAACCGAAGATGAGAAGCCTACTAAACTGAAAAATATCCCACCTTCTGTAGTGGCAAAAGGTATGTTGGAATGACACGCATAATACTTAACATGTATATTATAAAAAGTTTGTGATGCTAACAAAGACTTTTATATGTTGGTGTGTTCTTAGTTGCTAACACAAAAGAGGTACAACCAGACTCTGATGACGACTTTGTCGACCCGCCACCTAAAAAGACGAATACGGATTCTAAACAGACCGTAAATGCAAAAATTACATGACTCCAAGTTGGACGAGGAAGCGAATAAGCAAAAACATGCAGAAGGACAACAATAATCAAACCTTACCTTCCACTTACGGATGGGAAACTCACGTTATGAACCGATTTACGAAACATGGGGGAACTGATGCAAACTTCCAACAAAGATCAAAGAAACTCAGTTATAAACATTGGGTTTGGACCAATCCTAGGGTTTAAAATGGGACAAATCTCAACAGCCTTGGGCTGGTGGTTGGACAAAAATACGACCATAAAACACATGTGTTGAACTATGGTAGTCATCAGATACAGATTACTGAGGAATTGGTGCACAACATTTTTGGCACACCAAGGGGTAGAATAGAATTACAAGAGGTTGAGCGAGCAAGAGCTGACTTCAGTGAAGTGGTCGCGGAATGGAAAATCCAAACTATGGTAGTTCAAGACAAACGTGTAAGCACAACATGCAAGCGACATAATTTTAGTGTTGAACTTTTTACTCTTCTAAAATACATTCCTTGGTGAAACAACACACAATTCATCTATTAATATGAGGTTTCTTCCAGCATTGCATCGTGGACTTAATATAAGGAATTTCAACTAGTATGAATACATGATCAGGTGTTTGGATAGGAACGTTTATGGATGGTCACCGAAGGACAACTTCTTTGGTCCTATGCCTTTACTAATGGTATGTTTCGAATATATACGCATGCACACTTGTATGAAACCATGTTATTAATTGTGATGGAAAATCTAAAACACAATATGCAAGCACTAAAAAACACATGTAGGCAAACAAAAATACAGATATGTTACTTAGTTTGTTTGTAAACACCATGAAACACATTTTTCTTAAAACACAATTGGTCTACTTCATGGTATATGCAAATTATATACCACCATAAAACACAATCTGATATAAAAAAAGGTTCACTTGATTGGTTCGAATTCTGCAGGCAGCTTTGATGTGTGACCAAAAGAAGTTCGACCCAAATGAAAGGAGGTCGAGACATCTTATTGAAGATATCGTGCAAGACGATATAGAGTCACTAAGTATCAAGTTGGACACAGTCAGATTTGAGCAACTATTAGAAAATGAAAAAGGTTTGTATCCGGTTCAAAAGTTTACTTTTGTGAAAAAGGAAGATGTGATAAAAAAAAGTGAGCCGAATTCTGAAAATAATGGTGATCAGACAATTCAAGCCAATGTTGAAGGGTGTACACCAGTTGATGCAAGTAAAAATCGACCTGAAGACAAGGGTGTAGACAAAAATGTAAAGCACAATCCCGAAGCTCGAAGGGAAAAAAGAAAAAGGTTGTGGTGAAGCAAGCAGACAAAGTTAATGATAAATGTACGGAGTCAAAGAAACCAAATGAAGCACCGAGTGAAAAAGACATTGGCCTACCTGAACAACATGACAAAGGTCCTGATGATATCAAAAAAATGTTGATGTGCAAGTGATTGATGGGACTCCTAATGATATCAAACAGATTCCTGATAATCTCGAAAAGTGATTGATGTTTGAAGCAAAGTACATTGGATGGCCGGAAAAACTAGTACGCTACTTTTTAGAACACTGTAAAACAATTTAGTAAAAACACAAAATGTAAAAGCCACATTACAGGTATTAGAAATTTTGAACAAAAAGTTGTATCTTGATTTTTGCCAGTGACAACTAAGATACATTGTGTTTAATAAAACACAATTAGCTAATCTGAATCCATATTTAATAAGTGCTTCGGATGCAGAGGGATACTTTTTCAATTAATTTGGAGAATGTTGCGCACCCTACAGCCAGGAAGATAAAACAAGTGGTGCCGATCAGATTGGAGATGCCTTGGCGTACAAATCATAACAAAATCGATTGTGGCGTCTTTCTCATGCGCCATATGGAAACATACAAGGGTACAACAGCGAAGAGTTGGAATCTGGATTGTCAAAGGGGTGTACTGATGCAGGTGAGATTTCATACAAACAACGTAAGGAACTTGATGAGCTAAGGCAAAAATATGTCACGAAAATGGTTCTGATTGACACAAACACGTTAAGACCATTTGTTGAAGCTGATGTTGGACGGTATAAGAAGTTAACAGACGACCAAAAAAGGAGGCTCAAAATGCAGCCTTTGACACAATCCTTGCAAGGTTGGATAACTGACATAACTTAGGGTGTTTTTAAAAACGTTATGATCATTTTGATGGTTCGTTTTTTGAATTGTGTAAGACCCTTGCTTTGAAATTCTATAAAAAAATTTGCATTTAAATGTCTTATTGCAATTAGACGTCCAAATATATTTCGAGTGTCATTAAACTTCTTAAAAATTAAAACATTTTAAGATATTATCGTTGTTTAGTTTCGAATAGACTAAACAAATTGCGGAAGCTTGAACTTTGATCGTGGTTGATTCTTCGTTGAGCTTGATCGTCATCCGGTGCTTCAAATCATTACCTATTTTTCATAAATTATGAAATACGTTAGTTATAATGAGTTTATAATGTAACCAAATAAACCCGAAGGCTCAAAGATAACAAAATCACATTTTTGTAAATCTGCCCGCTTTAAGCTACAGTTCAGTACCATAGCTTATGGTTGCTTCTGACTGTTTTTAACAGTAGCTGCCTACCGTAAGCTACGGTAGGCTGCTGAAGCCTCTTTCCATTTTGCCATTTTTGTTACGAAAAACTTTCGTAACTTATTCATTTTTCATCTGTTTCACTCAAAACTTGTTTCTACATGTCCATAAAATGTTTACATATTTAACTTGAAATCCTTAACCCAGATTCATAACTTTTATGAATTACGCAACCATTAACAGGTTTATGCACATATTCTTTTTGACCCTTAAGGGATTTAAGCATTTGAGCTTAAATCTCATTCCTTCTTTCCTTACCTCATATTTCCACACTAATACTTCTTTTTATCTTCAACCACAACTATATTTGTGGTGGATTTGATATGGTAAAATCATATATTCCAAATTCTACCCATCGGTTTGACAATTTACGAAAAAAAACCCATTACAAGTCATTAAACCAAAAAGGCTTATACCTTTCACCTTTACTTTACCGAAAGTATTTGCTCAATTATAAGACTTATTTTCAAATTACCCTTAAGGTTCGTTTGCTCGGTTTATCATTCGAGGGCATTTTGGTCCAATTTAGTCCTTTTTGCCACGAATGACTTTTTTAAAAGCATAGTTTGACCCATATGAGCACCTTTAACCATCGTTATATTTAAAATCATTGTGTTTCTTAAAAACATAATGTTCTCCAATTTCAAATTATCTGATATACCTCACTTTAGGTGATCCAAAGCCACCCATGACTCGATTAACTCTCGTCGGACCTTGAGTATTCATTAAGAGTTTAACCCATTACACGTACATGACTCAGGTCATAGCGTTGACCCGGTTTAATACCTTGCAATATTAATTGCTAATTAAAAGCAATGCAAACCATACACTATTTTCCCTGTGAGCACAAAACTCAACAAGCGACCATTAGTCATTATTGTCAAATGGTAATAATGTCACCTTTTGACCCGTTTGGCCTAAATGACCATTTTCTCAATGTGAGAAGGTATTTATTTTCCATCTCATCCATGTATCCGGTTTCGGTTTACACCATACTATCATATTATTTAAAAGTCATTTCTTAATTCGTTTGACCTATCATGGTTACGCCATAACGTGTCTTTTTAAAAAAAATCTATTATTTATCCGTCAACTCATGACCAAATTACCATTTTACCCTTTTTACCCATTATGGTTTACAGCATAGGGTGACTTTTCAAAACTCTTTGTTTATAAGTCATCACATGACCGAACTACCGTTTTACCCTTTTCACCATCAAATATGGTTTCTCACCTTTTTCACTTGTCCCGACCCGTATCATTCCGCGTCGGAACGTCATATTTCCAATACTAAATTACCTTGTACTTAACCAATACAAATAGTAGGTGTTCTACCTAAAAATATGTAAGCTTTACTTACCTTGCATCTGATTATGCCATTCCTGCGTGCTTGATCCGTTTGACCCGTTTTCTCCCAAGCTTTCACCTAGCTTGTCAAGTGTTAAACTACCATTATCATTCGCAAGATGATTAGCTTAGTCATCATTTATTACGACTACCCCACCTTACGGACTTATATCAAAATTACTATTTGATCATATTATAGGTCAGTTTGACTTTTAAAAGTCAACTGGCTGTTAACATATGAAATGCACAATTAAGTTCAACAAACTCATTTAGGTATTCCAGCAATTACCCAGTAGGCGTTATTTCTAGGCCACTGTTTTAACTAAATTTCTCTACTAAGTTCATACAATTGTTAGCATTGGATTAACATAGTCTCAATCATTGTATGCTAATCTATTAATCTTATACAAGAACTTGGGATTGTTTCAGCATTATAAAACAACCGATTGCATCATTAATATGGAATTTACCCAGACATCAAGCTTATACGAATACTTTAAACATTCATAAACACATGATGATTTCAAACCTCATTTAACATGAATATAACATCTATTTCATTATATCATGCAAAACCCATTCCATGGTGAGTATGAACATGTACTCGAACTCATAGATTATTCAAGTATCTTGCTATTACAATCATGTATGATGATTCTAAGCACATGTATATCATCAACTTCATAATATTATCAAAACCCACTTCATAATTACTTGTTAATCACTTACAAGTAATCTTATCTCAATCATCTCACAATTTCATGATGTCTAACAAAACTAAGCATGCATAAACACTCAATTTCATCTTTGGATCATAATCCAACAATCTAATTGCAAGTATTCTACTTGTCTCAAGTTATGACTTTCACCAATCTAAGTTTTGAGACATACCTTATGATCCCCTCGTTTAGGTGATCGTTTATATGCGTTCATGCATTGATTTGAGGCTAGAATTGACCTTCAATTTGGTGATTCTTGAATGTACTTGGGTTTCCCCTTGTCTCCACCTCCTGGTGATCGACCAACACATACTCACTATATGTGTTGTGTCTTAATTCTTGTGTTTTTAAAACACAACTTCTCTTTTTGGCAGCTTTAGTCCCTCAAGTTTAGTTTTAATTATATAAGACTACAACTTCATGTTTCATTACCTATTTACATGCTACTAACTAGGTTAATTAGTTCATAGTTATTTTGTTTACGGATTAACTTTTACCACTAACAGTATTTTACCCGCCTTTTAATATTAACGTGGTTTGATTACCAAACTCATTTTTGGGGTGTTACAAATTATTAGAACGATATTCGTGTCTTTTAGTAACCTGTCGTCATCCTAAACATTTATTCTTATTTTGTATCTATTTTGCGTGGTTCATGGTTCACTTGTTTGCATCGACCAGAATGTGATAAAAAAAGCACCATGGTAAAAATAGATATGTGTTTTTAGTAACAATAGATTGCATATCGTACACAGACAAATCAGAACTTTCAAAATGAAACGACTTATCGCACTACTTGAAACAAACGCTTCAATGATAACATACGCGTACATCATTGTTAATAAACACAACAAGTAACGCACATGATAATATGTTGCATCCACCGACAACTCGACAAAATGAAATTGAATACAAGTATCTGTTAGCATGATCAGCATTGTTTTAGTTACTGTTACAAAGGTATTATGGCGTGTGTGTTGATTAAAACAAAGTAACAACATATTGCATACAGTACACAGATAACCAACCTTTTAAAAACACATCTTCTTATCGCACTACTTGAAACAAATGCTTAAATGATAACATATGCGTACATCATTGTTAATAAACACAAATAAGTCTCGAAAAATTGAAACTGAATACATCTATATCAAAAAAAGAAACCTTTTATAGGAAAGGTCAAAACAATTCAATAAACAATAACACACGATAAAACAAAATAAGGATCCAGTCCATACAACGGGAAATATAAAGCCATAACACCATCCAACATTCCTCGAACTACTTACCTCTTGCACGACCACGTTGTATTTTCCACATGTACGATTATTATGACCATATTTTTTACACGTTGAACCTCTCCGACGTATACTTCCAGCTTAAATTATAGCTTGCTCCTTTTGAGATTTCATGATTTTATGAGAACCACATCCCTTAAACCTAGTACAACTGGGAACTCAGATAGTCACCGTGTTCAGAGGAGCAACACCAAGTAGTTCAGCAAACCTATTGCGTCGTGCTTGGGAGGTGCGTTGATCTGAGCATCATCAGTAACTGGCATAAACTGCTTGATCTGTTTGCGAAAACTACACAATTGATAAAAATTGAAACCAATTTGTTTACAACATACTCAGTTACGTGACTAATCTCACGAACACATCGGTTGACCTCATCACTACAATCAAGATCGCCCCCATTAGTAAGAATGGACCTGGGGAACTATTTGGAACAGCTTCACTCGTCCATCGCCTCAATATGTATTGTTTGGGAAACTCCCTCACATCAACAACACCTAACGCACAAAAAATATAACTGCACAACAATCCAAACTACTCAAACCTATTGAAGTTACATTTAATAGTGGCGTCCTCCTCACGTATCATAACATGTGACATTGCAAAACAAAAAACACAGTGTAAAACAAATGGGCTACTAAAACAAAAAAAAAACGCAATGTAAATATGAAACAAGAATAAAAACAAAAAACACAATATCAACTCAAAGAACGCAGAACATGGCTGATCGAGATCCTTTATAAAAACTTAATGGAATCACCTATATAATCTAATATGACACTAGTACAACGATGAATGGCATGTTGAATCTATATATATATGTGTGTGTGTGTGTGGGTGTGTGTGTGTGTGTGTCAACCATTCATGGTCAATTAATCTACAATCGTCTAACATGGCCGCCCATTCAGTCTCAAACGCTTCAGGCATGAAATCAGTATTTGAACATGTGGTAGCCTCGACCTATGCAAATTTTCCATGTGGGGAAAAATAAAAAACACATTAAAACACATTCTAAAAAGTGAACAACCAAAAGAAAAATAATGCCAGGCCTTTGTAGTAAGTTTATCCATTATGTGTCACATGCATAACCGATGCCTTGAGTCAGGCCAAACATCCGCAATAGTCCTTTTCATTGCAGGGTCTTGGTGAGTGATGATTACGCGGGGTGCATACCCAAATGCGTCTTTAAACACACTGAGTAACCAACTATACGTCTCGACAGTTTCAAAACCAAGAATGGCAGCACCAAGTATGATATTCCTATTGTAATTGTCAATCCTAGTGAAAGGGACAAACATCATCTTATACTCGCAAAAAGAACATGAAACATAACACAAAAAAGTTGTTATGATAAAACATAGTACATCTGAATCTATGAATCGTGACGTTACTTATTTCGCTTGTACGTAGCATCAAAGGATACAACGTCTCCGAACATATAAAATTCCTCTTCATGTTATAGTTAGCCCAGAATAAACACTTATACACACATTCTTCCGTCGTTTGATATTCACATGAAAAATTCTGTAAAAACTCTTTTTCCTAGTTAGTCGCTTGACAAGCATTTCAACATCAAACTCACTAATGAACAAATTTAATTCTTTTTAAAATTCTTGAAATCTATTTGGTCGCACCAACTTTATCAAACCCGCCACACACCCCCTTCATGATATCAAATGCTCGGACAGGACCAATGTTAAGGTTTGACATCTTATTTATCATATCTTCATGCGAACGAGTAACACCTCAGTTTTCCCGAAGTAAGTGTAAATCTTCTTCGTGCACGAAATTATGGTTATGCGCCTCTCTGAAATGATATTACTCATACCTCTTACCATCATTCAGCTTTATTTTCATATACGTTTGACAACCAGTCCTTTTGGATGGTACCCTATGTACCAACCTATCAGGAGGCTCATCGGCTAAAGTATCAACAGGTCTGAACACTTTATGCCCTTTTTTGAGCACACAAAATACTTATTATTACAATACCATGATTTTCATGTTATGTACCCTTCCTAACTGTCCAACCTCCGGCATGTGCATATGCTTTGAAAAGGTTATATGCAGCATCCACTATGTCAAATAATATGCCATCTACTGGAGTCATCGAAGATGATGAAGTTGGAGTATATGTTTTTCTTCCCAAATTGAAAGAAACATGTTCTACACCCAGTGGTTGGTATGTGGGAACATCTACAAAAATGACAAAAAATATAATACCTATTAACATCAAAAGGTTTAACACGCAAACAGTCAACTAGAAAATTAGGAAAAAATAAAACATATCTTCTTATTCTTAAAATGCTCCCCAAACAAAATAACAATTACAACACAAATGATCTCAAAAATGTTTTTTAAAACATATAAAGACTTAAACACAAGTGTATTTTAACACATTAAAACACAACTGATCTCAAAACTAATGATCTTAAAAACAACTTTGTTTACCACATTAAAACACAAAATTGATCTTAAAACAATGATCTTAAAACACAACTTGGTACAACCCAGCAAAAACCATTGTTCACAATGCAAAAAAAAAGTTCATGCTAAAACACACATGATACCTTGTATCAGTAACTGAAACCCATGTTGATCAAGCTAACTGGTTTTAAAAAAATAGTTCATGCTAAAACACGCCATAATACCTTGTATCAATAGCTAAACACCATGCTAACTGATTAAAAGTAAACTAAAACACAACATGATAAGTTGTAACACATTACACGACTTGTGAACATGTATCAACTATTAATTGATATAACACAACAAAAAAATCCAAAAGTACTATGTTTCATTAAACAAACTTCATTTTATAGGAGGGGAACATAACACATTGACGTTAACTTTTTAACTTGTAAAACACACCATTAAGAACTTATTGATGATTAAACGGAAAAACCATGAACATTGTTAAAAACAAACTAATAAAAATAAAACAAATGGAATTGTATTTACCATTACCGCTTGTGTTTGAAACCATCACTTTTACTCGCATAAAATGATTGCGATGAATGATTAATGAAGATTATAAAAACCACATGTATTGCTAATGGAGATATTACGTATTCATATACCATGATAACCACCAAATCAAAAACATCATGGAGATATTACGCTTCCATAATCTTCTCAACCGTTAGTTAATAAAAAAATAGATTCTATAAATAAAAATCGAATTACCTAAATGCCCTTTTTATTAAAAACCCTAAATGCCACGTGTCACCCTTCTATGGCTTCCGATACTTTGTAGGAAATACAGACTATGTAGCCAACTCCTACTCTTTCTTTCTCTCTCTCTCTCTTTATATATATATATATATATATATATATATATATACATGATGGGGTTCTAGAGTGAACTATAATGTATATGTGAACTGAGTGAACAAATCCTGACCATTAATTTACATCATCAAATCGTAAAATACACAAGTGTACTTTTATCATAAAATCATGTCCATTGATTTACACATGTGTATACACTTGTGTACTGATAATCAAGGGCTAGGATTAATTCGCTAGTGCTCACAATTAAGGGGTTGTTCACTAATGAACCTAACCCTATATATATAGGGTAGGGATCCTAAGAGAAGTCCACCCTATTTGAGAAACTTGAGAAATATTCTTGACCACACATTTTCCTTAAGCTTTTTGTAATATATACGTATGTATGGTATAAAATTGACTATATATATGTGTATATTACAAAAAACTTAAGGAAAATGTGTGGTCCAGAATGTTTCTCAATTAGCCTATTGCTTCTCACATGATTCTAATCCTATATAGATTAAGGATCCTGTAAAAAGGGTTGATAGTGTGAGAAGTGTAGAAAATAATATGGTGTTGACATGTGTCCTTCAATTTAATTAATTAAAAAGGGCAATAATGTAATTTACTTTAAAGTTCAATTAATTGATAAATTAATCTTTGTAACCTTCAGTGAGTTATTTTAGGTAGTGATATAATTTTACTTTTTATAAAGATTTAAGAATTCAGTTTTATATACCAACTCAGAGATTTTATAAATCTTATCGTCTGATTCATAGAGATCAAAGGAAATTACAATTCATATTTGTTTTAATCATCAGTTCGTATAAAACAGCATACGAATTCCAGAAAACACCACAACTTGAATCGTAATACAACTATGATGTTTTAACATCCGGAATGATTTTTGTTATTTTTGCAGGTATAAAACACCATACAAATTCCAAAAACACCATGACTTAAATCATAATAGAGTTGTGGTGTTTTAACATCTAGAATCATTCTATTGGTATTACAGATGTTAAAACACCATGACTATAATCACAATACAATGTTACAGACTCTATATGTTAAAACACCATGACTTGAATCATAATTCATGATTTGCAATGCTATGATGTCTAATATACGTTCATGGTGTTTTACGGTAAAACACAACACCTTGAATCAATATACAATTATAACACCATTGTATGAACATAGACAAAACACCTGGGACTATAACATCCGATCGAAACGTAATGGTTTTTTCTCTATACAAGTATAACAATATGGTACTCATATTAAAGAATAAAAAAACACTCGTTATTATGGTGTTTTTTTAAGTTACATATAAAAAGTTATTAACGTTTCAAAAAGAATGGGGGAACTTGCATGTGGGTTTCTTAATTTAAAAGTGTTAAATTTACCTTTATACCCTTAATCTAGAAAATTAATTATTTTAATGGTAAACACTATTTACAATTTTATCATTATGATCTCAACCATTATATTATAGATCAAATGGTGTAGATTCCTTCCTAGACGTCTCACAAAACACACCCTTTTTACAATAACCCTACCATATATATATATATATATATATATATAGGGGCTGGTTAACGTACAATGTTCATTAACATACGATGTGTACGTTGGGAAATCACGCACGTTATAAAACTCAAAAACCCTAATCACGTATATTTTGAAAACCATAATCACGCAAGTTGAACCTGTAATCACGCATGTTGGTCATGTTCTTGCATCCTCTGTCATTCCTGCATCCTATGTTCTATAGTCCGATTTCGAGTCGTCAATTTGATGAAAATTTTTAAAGTCAAAGATGAGTTTGAACACAATTCGATGAGATTGACCGAACAATGGCCAATTTAAACTTAAACGAAAAGAGAATTGAAACGAATTGGACAAAATTGATCAAACAATTGATCAATCACAGACTAATTGAAAACAAACCTTAATCACGCATGTTATACAACTAATCATGTATGCTAACTCAGATTGTACAATACACTCTATATATATATATATATATATATATATATAAACGCGCACATGTACATATTGTGAGGTATTACTAGTTGGTATGAGCTACTATTTTGTATGTTAGATAGAGGAAGGAGAGAGAATACTCATATAAGACTTAAGATTTTAAAGGTATATTTTCACAATTATGAAATTTAGTAGTGAGTTTTTATTTCATGTATTAATTTTGTGGATGTCTAACCATCGTCCACCCAATCATGTGTTGTCGGCTCTAAATGTTGAAGATCTTAAGTAGGTATTTCGTAATAAAGACGATTGAGACAACTTCTTTAGCTTTTTGTCATTATATTCATTTTTTCTTATATAAAAAGTCGTTATAAATTATGTCAATGTACGAACGCGTAAGACGTGATTATTGAATCTCATCATGTGAGCAATTATGGTTTACTATTAGGTAGGCTTAGGGCCCGACCCACTCCTGTCACTTCTTTGAAAACTTTTTTAAGTTAATTACACGTTTCTTAATATTATGATACTATCAAATAGTAGCATTGGATATGTTAGAAGGGTCAAATGTAAATATATACATACATAACGAGTTACTTATTATTAATTAGGTTAATTGAGATACATAGTGTTTGGTTCAGTATAAATGAAAAATTCATTAAAGAATCGGGTTATTACTTAAGGGCCCTGATTCTGCAACCGGGTTCTATCACTTTCCTTATGGGACTCTCTGTAATGACAAAATTACAGAAAATGTCTTTTACATTTGGTGTAAATTGCAGGTATCATCCTTTATCTTTAAAAGTTTCACAGGCTATCCTTTACGTTTGTTTTTTATTACAAGTTTCATCCTTTAACATTAACACCGTTTATTTTTGTAGTTAAGTCATACCACGTGAGTTACACGTAAGGGTAAAAAGGACAATTTACACTCCATATTCCCCTCCTCTTTTATTAAAACCTTCCCTAAACCCTTCCCACCCTCTATTCGTTGCTTGATCTTCTCACCCCCAAAATTGGTTACGAGTAATCGATCAAAATGGAACGATTTCACATCCGAACTGAAGAAGACGACAATGACGTCAACGATTTCCTTGGTATTTCATGGTTCTCTGTTTAATATTAATATTTTGGGTTTTCTTTTTAGAAATTTGTTTATTTTTTCTTTGATTTTGCGTATACAAATTTGTATCCTACGTTATTCTCGATCAACAAGCATCATGGTGGGTATTTCACTTCTTTTCCAGATCGTAGGTATGAAAACGCTGTGTTAAGCTTGGTAGATTTGTTGGGTACTAATAAATTTGGCTTGTACGAGTTGGAGATGATTAGGAGGAATTTGGGTTATACTCTTGACGAGTTGCAGCTTGTAACAGGTAAATGCCAGCTTGTAACTGATAAATGGCAGATTCAAGCTCGTTCCTTAACCTTAACAAACCGGGAATGATAGGCACCGATGGGCGGCAGATATTGAGGTCAACCCATCCAATGAAACTCCTACACATGCGCCCTACATGTGTCAATCAAAAAGTAACTCACTTTTGGGAAAAAAAACCTTAAATTACATATAATAATTTGAAGAAAAAAAACATACATTCAGCGGACATGAGTAAAATAGACGTCCTGGATTTCGAGCAGTCCTAGAAGTCTTTATAATAGCTTGATACAGTTTTGTGTATGTCGCTTGTTCTTAATTACAGTTGTAATTGTAAGGTCTTTGCTCAAATGTCTGTATAGGTTTGGTCGTGTCGAATAGATCGAGATATCCTTCTATCTTGATCTAGTATGACATTTTAGCTTGTCTGTGTTAATCAGTTGCATATGTGCATACTGATAAGTCTTGCAAATGTCAAGTCTATACACGTTCACCAAGAATGAGAATTCTGTGCGAGTCATAGATTTAAGCAAAGAGTATTTCGCACGAAACAAGCATTTCGTACGAAACGTTGACTCGTACCAAATTCTGGAGATGTGTTTCTTGTGAAATATTGTGTTCAGTATGTCTAGATTCGTAGTTCGTACGAAATATCTAGGCAGACACTATATAGGCAGACTTGTACCTCTCAGTGAGGGTTAGCCTTTTGTCCAGAAGTTAAAAGAACGAGCTAGCAAACTGATCTTTTGGTGAGATCTCTAAGTTAGCATTTCTGGTGTAGACGAAGACACAAGAACATAGCAAGTTTGTTTGAGTCATACGAGCATTGTGTGTATATGTTTGTACTTGTTCTCAATCATTAATCAAAGATAGTGAATCTTTGGTTACCCCGTGTTCTTTACTTTTCTTTGGTTGCATGCACACTTAGATTCCGCACTTGTGTGTGTGTCATTTGAACAAGGAACTGATTTAACACCATCCTCAGGTGGACCTACAGCTTCGTTCCCACATGAGCAATAAACCGTTGTCATGGTTGTTGAACTTGGCTATGCTTGTTTTAGGGTTCTTGGAATGAAGATGGGGGTTGCAACAGTTTAGAGAAGGTTTTAATAAAAGAGAAGGAGAATATGAAGTGTAAATTGTAAAATCTACTCTCACATGTAACTCACGTGGTATGACTTAACCACAAAAATAAACGATGTTAATGCTAAAAGATGAAACCTGTAATAAAAAAATAAACGTAAAAGACCGCCGTACAACTTTTAAAGATAAAGGATGAAACCTTCAATTTACACTAAACGTAAAAGACGTTTTTTTTTTAATTTTATCCTCTGTAATATAGTGAATTTTGATTTTTGGGTCATATTACTAATTTCAATCAGATTATATAAACCATGTGTTTACTAGGTACGTTCCTTTGCTTGTTTGTTTATATTAAACTACATGTAATAGTATTATGAATCCTGGGTTTTCTCGTTCACATGTGTCCACTAATAAATAAAATAGTTTCTAAACATTTAATGATCCTCACGTGAACTAACATTTGATTAACATTCGATGCACATACATAAATATAAAGAGGAGAAATACTAGTTGGTAGGTATGTGCTATGATTTTTAATATAAGAATGTGGGGTGTGGGTGTTGGTTGGGAGTGGGGGAAGCCAAGCAACGCTGCTTCAGTTATACTGGGCCAGCGTGGATCAGAGGCGTAGCTTTGAAGGGGCTGGGGAGGCGCCCGACCCCCGAACTTTTCGCTCAGTAGTGTTATGTATGTACGTTTCGTATAGAATTTTTTAGGTATATACGTTTTCGACCCCCGCTCGGAAATCTCAAGCTTCGCCACTAGCGTGAGTAGCAGCGTTTCCTTGCTGTCGTGGCTATGAAGCCTAGCGTAGGGCGGAGGGAGTGGTGAGTTGGCTAGCTTTGATTGACTGAGGACATAGGACCGTTGGGCTAGCGTTTCCATTATCGATGTTAAGTCGATGATACATGCTTTGTCGTCGTAGACGAAATGACTTTGTCAAATGTATATTATTTTACATTTTGGTTTATGTGTATTCACATGTATATATATATGATGAAAAATTAATAAAAACAAAAAATAAAAAAGAACATGATGCTAAAAACAAAATACAAAAAAGAAATTGCTAGCAAATCAATCCATCTAAAACACTTGGGAGTCTTGGATCATCTTAAAGCTCAAGTGGATCAAACCCATGAGCCCAATGCTAACCGGACCATTGTGTTCATAATGGTTCTTTGTCGCATGAAAATTGTATCTATACTTGGTTACATTTAGAAGTACCGTCTACAGTACAATTCGATTGGTCCATTGGGTGGGCCCAATGCTGCCTTTCAACTTTTCTTCATCTTTTTTACCCTTTTTTTACAGCCAACTAAATTAACGGATGCTCTCAATCGACCAAATGCATCATCTCCTTCATAACGGTTAGAGTGGGATACATGCTAGAGCCACCAAGTCACCAGTTTCGAGGAAAACCCATCTGCCCGAAGGCCCACTTCGGTAAGACACAGTTCGGCTCGATTTCAAACTGGCGACCTCCAGAGAGGTCGAGTTCTAATCTTTATTGTTATCATCAATGTCCTTCAAAAATTAAAATTGAGACCTAAAAAAACAAGTTAATAACCACTAGACTAACTTATTAAGACCTTTTGCTTCCATTATAACAAGACCATTCAACTACAAAGCCATGTCTTATTCCACACTAGCGTCTCTTTCCATTAACCCATTTCGACTCCCGCAATTATACATGTATCCTATTAATTTATTTTTTGTTTTTTAATCCATTTTTCTCTATTTGTTATTTCTTTTCGTATTTTTTTGCGCTGTTAGAATTTGAACTTTTATTTCTCTATTTCCTACTCTTTTGTTTAAGCTTTCCTATTTATTCTTTGTTTTTCTTTTCTTTTTTTTTCTTTTTTTTTTTTTTTGGTTTTTTTTATTTTTAGCTATTATTGGTTCTTTTCGCATTACGCCACCTTCTCTCGTTTGAGACTTATTCACGTTCTATTTGGGTTTCTTTAACGTAACACCTGTTTTTTTTTCTGTTTACTTTGCTTTTGTATTCCTTCACGTTCATTTACATGAGCATACCATTGTAACGCGGTTAACTTTATATGCGTTTATTAAATTAAATCTTGTTTTATATTTCATTATATATAAGTACAATAAAAAGTTAGGTCTATGTATGGTTACCCACATTGATTCTCTTTTTTTTTTGTTGTCTTTTAGTTTTTTGCTTCTACTTTTCAACAATATTAGAACTTATAACATCTCAACTTTTTAAAGATTAAAGGTATTTGATTTTTACACGCTTATTTTTATTGACTTATCAGTATAAATCAAGTTAATTAATATTTCGGTGTTTTTTATGGGAGGGACGAGTAGGCTCGGATATAATACGTTTTTTACAGTTACGTACCTGAAACGTCTCGTACTAACTGACCCGTTAACGATACGAAGTGTCTTTGACCAACCCAAACCATTAACTTCTCGACCTTACTCTGCCGGTTAACGACCCGAAACGTCCTGACCCAAACCAACTCGTTTACAACCCAAAGCGTCTCGATTTGACTGGGCCCGTTAATGGCCCAGAACGTCTCGACCCAACCCGTTAACGACCCGAAACATCCTGACCCGTTAACAATATCTCGATTCGACCCGACTCGTTAACTACTAGAAACGTCTCGATTCAACCCATTAACGACTGAAAACATCTTGAACTAACCTGACCCATTAGCGACCCGAAATGTCTCGACCAGGCCCGAAACATCTAAACCGACCCAACCCGGCCCGTTACCAACCGGAAACGTCTCAATCTGACCTGGCCCGTCAACAACTAGAAACGTCTTAACCCATTCTGGCTCATTAACGACCTGAAACATCTTGACCCGACTCGGCTCGTTAACGACCCGAAATGTTTCGACCCAAACTGGCCCATTAACGATCTGAAACTATTCGACCCGATCTAGCTCGTTACCGACCCGACCCAACCGCTACTGACCTCAGCTGGCTCACCTAATCAGCGGTACAAGATTTATAGATTCCAATTCATTTGCCAAACGAACACATGAAGAATGAAATTGAGATTCACTTTCATCAAATTCTAATTCCTATTTGAATGTTTAAATTTCAAATCTAATTCCTTCCAATTCCAATTTCTATGTAAATTTCAATTCTAATTTCATTACATTACATTACATGAAACGAACACTACCTAAGGGTTAAAGGTATTATTTTCACAATTATACAACCAATTAGTGATAAATTTTGTGGGTGTCAAACCACCGTCCACCCAATCATGTGTTGTTGACGTTTTTAATGTTGAAGCTCATAATGTTAAAAAAAATGGGTGCTACTATATACACACCCCTAATTACTTAATGCAACCCCTCTTTTTATATATTTACGGGTGGGGTTTGTGTGGGACCAGGACTTTTCCTCTCACAAAAGGGAGTATAATGTAATTAGAGGGGCATTTAGATCAATCCTTAAACAATGAGTCCGTAGAAGTGGTATAAGAGCATGTCAGAACATTTGCGTCGTTTGGTATGGTAAAGTCACTTTCCTTCACCAAAAAAAATCTTCTTTATCTGTAACACTCTGTAAAATCGTGTCCAATAGTATAGTGACACGTGTTGTATTTTAAATATAGTCTATTAAAGACCAATAAGTACTAAAGGCATCAACATTCTCAACCTGAGCCTCTGAGTGGCGATCCGATGTCAACATGCATAAATACCAGCCTCTGATTGACTGATACGTCAACATGCTTGAAATTTGGCCTCTGAGTGACTGATATGTCAACATGCCCAGCCTCTGAGTGATATCGGAATCAACATGCTTATAATAAGCCTCTGGGTGATCCTTTGTGAAGTCCTAACTCTCATACGTGCCATTTGTTGGACGAGAAGGTTCTGTAAAGATGTGAAAGTTGGATGATTGAGGGATTAAAAGTGTCAACATGTTAAATTCTTACCTCTGAGTGACCTTTTAACGAACCGAGAGCTCGACAATGTCCGGGCATAATCCCGGGTATGCCAAGTATTGGCTACGGAGGGCTAAAAGTGCCAAAAAGGTGTTTAAAATGGTTTTTAGAAGCTTTTTAAAGTTAAGGGGCTAAAGTGTCAAACTTTGAAACTGGCCATGGGGCGGTCGCGGGCCGCGAGAGACCTGGCCTGGGTCTCTCGCGGGGCGCGAGAGAGCCTCTGCTGCATAAGTTTTGCTTGGCCTCCAAACAAAGCTCCACAAAACCATTTGATCGAAACTATGGACTTGTAATCAGCTATGCCACGTTTTAGGACACTTGTAAGCTTCCTCTTACACCCCTAAACACCTGGCTTCACCTCCTTTGAGCTCTCCAACTATAAATAGGTGCTTAAGTTCACATTCTAACTTGCACATTTCTTATTAATTCACTCTTCTCCCTCCTCTGGAAGTTCCTAGCTAAAAGGAGCATCCAACTTAGTTCTCTTGCATTGTAGGAACCTCTTGTAAGTGTTACTTGCTTTGCATTTTCGTTTATAGGCCTTTATAGCCAAAAGTCAAGCGTTTTTTGGAAAACGCTTTGAATTTCGGTTAAGACCATTATGGTCCAGCCATTGTTCGAAATGAACATGGCTAAGTGATCGTAATAAGGTAGGTGTTAATCCCTATAAAGGGCACCTCCTGAAGATCACGTTTGCTAGACCAATTGACGGGTCAAAGTTATGATATTAAAAAGTCAAACAGGCCATTTTTTGGAAAAATCATAAATTGATCTTATATATGTTATGAAACCTGTTTTGACACTTAAACAAGTTGGTAATGATTATTAGAACATGTAAGAACATGTAAAGAATACCAACTTGTTTACATGTTCTAATAATCATTACCAACTTGTTTAAGTGTCAAAACAGGTTTCCTAACATATATAAGATCATTTTATGATTTTTTTGAAAAATGGCATGTTTGACTTTTTAATATCATAACTTTGACCCGTCAATTGGTCTAGCAAACGTGATCTTCAGGAGGTGCCCTTTATAGGGATTAACACCTACCTTATTACGATCACTTAGCCATGTTCATTTCGAACAATGGCTGGACCATAATGGTCTTAACCGAAAGTCAAAGCGTTTTCCAAAAACCGCTTGACTTTTGACTATAAAGGCCTATAAACGAAAATGCAAAGCAAGTAACACTTACAAGAGGTTCCTACAATGCAAGAGAACTAAGTTGGATGCTCCTTTTAGCTAGGAACTTCCAGAGGAGGGAGAAGAGTGAATTAATAAGAAATGTGCAAGTTAGAATGTGAACTTAAGCACCTATTTATAGTTGGAGAGCTCAAAGGAGGTGAAGCCAGGTGTTTAGGGGTGTAAGGGGAAGCTTACAAGTGTCCTAAAACGTGGCATAGCTGATTACAAGTCCATAGTTTCGATCAAATGGTTTTGTGGAGTTTTGCTTGGCTGCCAAACAAACTTTCTGCAGCAGAGGGCTTCTCGCGCCCCGCGACCGCCCCATGGCCAGTTCAAAGTTTGACACTTTAGCCCTTTAACTTTAAAAAGCTTCTACAAACCTTTTTAAACACCTTTTTGGCACTTTTAGCCTTCGTAGCTAATACTTGGCATACTCGGGATTATGCCCGAACATTGTCGAGCTCTTGGTTCGTTAAAAGGTCACTCAGAGGTAAGAATTTAACATGTTGACACTTTTAATCCCTCCATCATCCAACTTTCACATCTTTACAAAATTGAACCCTCTCGTCCAACAAATGGCATGTATGAGAGTTAGGACTACACAAAGGATCATTCAGAGGCTTATTATAAGCATGTTGATTCCGATGTCACTCAGAGGCTGGGCATGTTGACATATCAGTCACTCAGAGGCCAAATTTCAAGCATATTGATGTATCAGTCACTCACAGGCGAATGATTTAAGCATGTTGACATATCAGTCACTCAGAGGCTGTTATTTATGCATGTTGACATCGGACCATCACTCAGAGGCTCAGATTGAGCATGTTGACATCTTTAGTCCTTATTGGTATTTAACAGACTATTATTTAAAATACAACACGTGTCACTATACTTATTGGACACGATTTTACAGGGTGTTACATCCTCACCCCCTTAAAAGAAATCTCGACCTCGAGATTTTATTCAAAAAGATGGGGGTATTTTTGTCGCATAGTGGACTCAACCTCCCATGTATACTCAGGGCCTCTAAAAGCGTACCACTTAACCTTTACTATAGGTATCATTTTTCTTCGGAGCTTCTTAACCTGTCGATCCTCGATCGAAATTGGTTTCTCAATGAACCTCAGGTTTTCATCAATTTGCACATCCTCGTGCGATATTGCTAGCGACTCATCGGCTAGACATTTCTTAATATTAGATATGTGGAATACATCATGAATTCCACTAAGCTCCTATGGCAACTTGAGCTTATAAGCTACAGTGCAAACACATTCGACTATCTCGAATGGTCTAATATATCTTGGGCTCAACTTGCCCTTCTTTCCAAAACGCATCACACCTTTCCAGGGTGATACTTTCAGCATGACTTTGTCCCCTATTTGGAATTGAGAGGTTTACGCCTCTTGTCAGCATAGCTCTTCTGCCTATCCCTGGCAGCTTTGAGACGATCACGGATTTGCACAATCTTTTCCATGGTCTCCAGGACAATCTCCGGTCCTGATAGTTGGGCTTCCCCAACTTCTGCCCAACACACGGCCGTTCTACATTTTCTCCCATACAAGGCCTCAAAAGGAGCAGCCTTGATGCTAGTATGATAGTTGTTATTGTATGAGAATTCTCTTAGGGGTAAGTGGTCATCCCAACTTCCACCTAAATCAATTACACATGCCCTGAGCATGTCTTCCAGAGTTTGAATAGAACGCTCACTTTGAGCATCAGTCTGCGGATGGTAAGCTGTACTGAAATTTAACCGTGTGCCTAACAATTGTTGGAAACTTTCCCAAAAGTGGGATGTGTATCTAGTATCTCTGTCAGATACAATAGATGCTGGCACACTGTGTAGGGACACAATCTTGTCCACATATAACTTAGCCAATTTATCTGAATTATACGTTTCCTTAATTGGCAAGAAATGCGCTGACTTAGTCAGCCTATCCACTATGACCTAAATAGTGTCATTACCACTTTTGGTCTTTGGTAACTTGGTAATCAAATCCATAGTTACCATTTCCCATTTCCAGGTGGGAATCTCAAGTTGTTGTAGAAGTCCTGATAGTGTTTGATGTTCGGCCTTAACTTGCGAACATGTTAGACACTTAGCTACATAAGTGGCTATGGATTTCTTCAAACACATCCACCAATAATTCTTTTTCAAGTCTTGATACATCTTGTTACCCCCAGGTGAACTGAGTATCTTGAACTATGCGCTTCTTGGAGGATTAGATCTCTAAGTCCTCCAAAGATTGGAACCCAAATTCTATCATTGAATCTAAGGATTCCATCCTTTCCAGGCGCTAACTGATCAACAGTTCTGCCTAATCCCTCATTAGGAATATTAGCCTCTCATAAGGCTTGCTTTTGCGCATCCAATAGCTTCTCACTTAAGCTATTTCTGAGCTAAATGTTCTTTGCATTAATCCTTATAAGTTTAACTTTTTCTTTGCGACTTAAAGCGTCAGCAACTACATTTGCCTTGCCGGGATGGTAGCGAATCTCCCAATCATATTCATTAAGTGTTTCCATCCATCGGCGTTGTCGCATGTTCAATTCTTTCTGATTGAACAAATGCTGGAGACTTTTATGGTCTGTGTATATAATACACTTTGTGTCATACAAGTAATGTCTCAACAGTTTTAGTTGAAATAAAATGGCACCCAGTTTCAAATCATGGGTGGGGTAATTCTTTCATGCAACTTTACATGCCGTTATGCATAGGCAATTACTTTACCATTTTGCATTAGTACACAGCCCATACCGGTGTGTGATGCATCACAATAGACAACAAAATTCTCAATACCCTCAGATAGAGATAACACCGGAGCGTTGCTCAACTTGTGTTTAAGAACCTCAAAAGATTCTTGTTGCTTTGGAACCCAATTATACTTAACATTCTTACGGGTCAAGGTAGTTAGAGGAGTGGCTATTCTTGAAAAGTTCTCAATGAACCTCCTATAGTAACCAGCCAATCCAAGGAAACTACGAATCTCCAATGGGGTCTTGGGTACTTCCCAATTCATTATGGCTTCTATCTTGACGGGATCCACTTGGATACCACGCTCACGTACAACATGTCCAAGGAATTGGACTTCTCTAAGCCAAAATTCGCATTTAGAGAACTTTGCATAAAGTTTCTCCTGCCTTAATAATTCTAGCATGCACCGAAGATGTTTCTCGTGATCAGCTTGATTACGAGAATAGATAAGTATGTCGTCTATGAAGACAATGACAAACTTATCCAAATACGGTTTGCAGACTCTATTCATGAGATCCATGAATGCTGCAGGTGCATTTGTGAGCCCAAAAGGCATCACCAAAAATTCAAAATGACCATAGCGAGTCCTGAAGGCTGTCTTTGGAACATCTTCACTTCTAACCTTCAGTTGATGATATCCTGATCTCAAATCTATCTTAGAAAAGTAACTAGCCCCTTAAAGTTGGTCGAATAAATCATCGATCCTGGGCAGAGGATATCTATTCTTGATTGTTACCTTGTTCAGCTCTCGGTAATCGATACACATTCGCATCGAACCGTCTTTCTTCTTTACAAAGAGGATAGGAGCTCCCCAAGGTGAGGAACTGGTCTCTATAAAGCCTTTCTCTAAGAGTTTGTCTAGCTGCGTTCTTAATTCCTTCATCTCCGTTGGTGCTAGACTATATGGAGCTCTAGCCATTGGTGCTGATCCTGGTAGGATATCTATTCTAAACTCCACATGCCTGTCTGGAGGTAGGCCTGGTAATTCTACTGTGAATACATCGGGATATTCTGAGATGACTGGTAGGTCCTCCATGTTTGGCTTAGGCTCATTTATGGTAACTTGTGCCATGTAGATGACACGTCCTTTTCTCAAACACTTGGATGCCTTAAATAATGACACCTTGTCTGGCAGGCCATAGTGTGAGTCTCCGGGGATGGTGATCATTTCACCAGATAGGGCTTTAATTTCAATGAGCTTCTTATCGCAGGTAATGCGGGCTTGGTTATAAGATAACCAATCCATGCCCAAAACAACATCGAACCCCGCCAATTTCATTGGCAGAAGAGAGATAGGGATGGAATGATTCTTAATGGATATAGAGTATCCATCAAGAATGGATGAAGTAGTTTCTAAGGTTCCATCGGCGAGTTCTATCTCATAAATTTTGTCTAGAGTTCTTATGGGCAAGTTTAGTAGTTTACTAAACTTATGGTCAACAAATGATTTATCCGTACCCGAATCAAAAAGAACTCTAGCGTAAATATTGTTAATGAGGAATGTACCTGTTATGACGTTATTGTCATTAACGGCCTCCTGGCATTCATTTGAAAAGCACGGGCATTCCCTTTCTTGGCCTCTCTAGGCTTTGCATCGTTACTTTTGGGGTTCTTGGGGCAATTGTATGTTATATGCCCTTTTTCATTGCAATTGTAGCAAACTGCATCCTTAAGATCCTTGCAATCTAAGGTCTTATGCCCTTTTCTTTTGCAGATACCACATGGTTTGGTTTATGGATTTATGCCACACTGTTCCCAATGCCTATATTTACAGTTCTTGCACAGTGGTTTGTCATTAGACGTGTGCTGATTCTTCTTGAATCCTAAATTTCCCTTTTTAAATCTTTGGGAGTTATTATCCTCCCGTTTCCTCTTTCCGTCATTTTCAGTCTTAACTGACCTTTGTCTTACCAAATCAAGGGTGAGGGAAAGAGATAGGTCTACAGCGGACCTATAGGTACTAGGCTGAGCAGCCTTTACCATGCCCTTTATTTCGGGAGCCAACCCATTTATAAAACGCGCAATGCGTTTGGATTCGGGGGTGATCAAATAGGAAACTAACCTATATAGGGAGTTAAAGTCAGAAACGTACTTCCGACAATCTAGGTTTTTCATTGAAAGAGACAAGAAATCTGTCTCTAACTTCTCCACCTCATGAGGTGGGCAGTAAGTTTCCTTTACCAAATCAACAAACTTGGACCATCCCAAGTTGTACAGGTGTACCTTACTTGTTGAATGAATCATAGCTTTCCACCATATTAGGGCATCGCCCTTGAAGGATTGTGATACATACTTGACCACATCCTTATCAGCACAGTTGCTGATGTCTATGATGGTTTCCATTTTGTCCAGCCACTTTAGGGCTTCCACAGCTCCTTTTTCCCCATTAAAGTCTCGGGGTTTACAGGAGACAAAGTACTTGTAGGTACATCCGTCTTTAACAGAACGGGACTTTTCCGCAAAATTTATTCTCCTAGGTTCACTCTTCGCATTCGATGAGTGAACGGATCTCTCCTTATGAGCTGAAGATGGTGGAATAGATAAGTGTCTAGAGCGAGTAGCACTCGACTCTCTAAACCTTTCAATAGCCTTACCCATGGCATTTTCCATAGCCGCATCAATGCATGCTTGAAAGTCGTTATCATTTATGGCTGCATTTTCGGTGTCCTTAGAGTTGACATTCAGATGGCTACTTTGTGCTTCATTAGAATTAGCCATTCTTCAGAGCTTTGGTTTTATATACCAAATAAAATTTCTCTTAGCCGTGGTATAATAACCATATCGGCTTTTAAACATTGGATATAAGAAAATCCATTGCCTATACTAGTGTGAATAACATCACAACTCTTAGGCTTAATATAACTATATTTGGTCTAGGTCTTAATAGGACCATCATAGGCAAATTATAATCTGGACATAGTCCATTTATTACTAGACAGGGGATCGCAATGTCACAACTGTCATTGTCATATTTGAGAATTTTATAGTACATAGGCTTGTCACAAAGGAAATTTAAAATATGGCATATAGGCCTGTCACAAATGGACATAAAATATGGCACATCAGCCTGTCCCGTTGGACAATAATTGGGCACATTGGCCTACATCATATCAGATGTATTTGGCATATCAGCTTGTCACTTAGGTCATAATACATATGGCATATCAGCCTGTCACATTGGACATAAATTGAGCACCTTGGCCTACATCATATCAGATGTATATGGCATATCAGCCTGTCCCGCTGGACATAAATTGGGCACATTGGCCTACATCATATCAGATGTATTTGGCATATCAGCATGTCTCGTTGGACATAAATTGGGCACATTGACCTACATCATATCAGATGTATATGGCATATCAGTCTGTCCCGCTGGTAAAATAATTGGGCACATTGGCCTACATCATATCAGATGTATATGGCATATCAGCCTGTCCCGCTGGACAATAAATTGGGCAGATTGGCCTACATCGTATCAGATGTATATGGCATATCAGCCTGTCCCATTGGACAATAATTGGGCACATTGGCCTACATGGCATATCAGCCTGTCCCGTTGGACGGTTAGTGTGGTTCCTCAAGTCACACTACCAAGAGTATGAATATTTCTTAATGTTACATAAGAGTACCTTAATGATTGATTAATGGTCCTGGTCACCTTCGACCTTAACGACCTTGGAAGTTTGGACCTAGTCCCTTACCTCTGGATAGAAGGATAACTTCCCTTAATTATCCTGATAGAAGACCCTTCGTACTTAACTATCATTTCTTGGCCAATATGTGGTCTACGCCACTTGGCATAATCAATCCATTAAGATCTTTTGGAACTATATAGCAGAGCATAAATTTTGAGTAAAAACGAGAGGCTCGTTTTCAAGAGGGTGATTTACATATATATATATATATATATATATGTATATAATTCCAAATGTACTTCCTTAAATCCCAAATTAGAAATTACAATGCTAGAAAATGAAATAAACTTGTCCATGCAAGGACTTAAAGGAATAAAAATGTCCACGCAGGGACTAAAAGAAATAACAATGTCCTCGCAGGGACTACATATAATTAGAAGAGACTTCACTCGTCCTTCTTTCCCTTGACTAATTTGGAGGGTTTCTTGAAGAATTTATTTGTCTTCTTCTCCGTTTTCTCCGGCTGCTGCTTCATTTCTTTCATTCGTTCCAAGGCCTCATTAATGGCCTCAAGTGGCGGTGGAGGTTGTGGTTGTGGCATAACCGGATACTGGTAACCAAAAGTTGGATATCCAGTTGTTGATAAGTAGGTGGGAAAGGAGATGGGTAAAGTGCCCATAAGCGTCTGCATGTAGGGGTCTTGGACCACGCTTGATAGTCTACTGGTGTAGACGGGTTAAAAGGATCATATCCAGACATGTCTGGATACGTGGGGATTGGGTTAGTATAACCCGATGGTGGTTGTTGAACAACAGGTGTTGGTGTTGGTTCCATGATGGGTGAAACATTAGAGGGTCCACCCATTTGTGGGTCCTCTTGAATTGTATGGTAAGAATTGGGCAATGATGGCAGCGATCCCGACCTTTGTCCTGCATGTACCGACATACGTGCTCCATGCTTCCTCCTTGGTGGTTCAGGTGGTGGTTGAGGTTGGTCCACTGGTTCCATGTGGACATCTTCTTGAATTGGGGGTGGTTAAAAGTGATGAGAAGGAGTGTGGGCAAAGGTGAATTGATTCCAATATTGGTCCCACTCATTAGGACCTTGGTAAGGCGATCCGGCATATGAGTTTTAATCACTCAAAATTTCAATGGGATGCATATTTGATCCCGACGGTGGCATCTCCGGGTCGGAGACCTCGTCCATAGGGTGTGGTTGGTCCAACTGATTTTGATCGGCTGGAGGTGTGTTAAAATAATGGCTAGGGTTAAATTCCTCATGGTAAGAGTGTGAATGGGAATTATGGGTATGGTGTGAATGATAGGAGTGGTGGGAGTGGTAAAAATTTGGGGAATGTGAGGGCGAGTGTCTGTTAGAGATAGAACGTCTCACTGGTTGCCAAGGAGATGAATCTCCTGATTCTTGGTAGGCATCTGGGTTATGAGGTTGAGGGGGTATGTGCCCTGATGATCCTCCCCTCATTGGACCTTTTCCTCTTCCACTTTGTCCTCTTACACGTGGCGGCATTTTCCTGTTAAAAATTAATTCAAAAACAATACTAATAACTTAATAATGAAATGAGTAAATCCTACGTCAATGCCTAGACTCGGATGTCTAAGGAATGTGCTCGTGTAAGTTTGAGATTAAACACAAGAAGGATAGTGTTTAATTCTCTCAAACGTTGGCTCTGATACCAACCTGTCACACCCCGGATTTCCTATGCAAATCCATACACTGGTGGGCTCAGGTGGGGAGTATTGTGACGTCAGTTGATAACATCATTGTCAATTAAATATGGCACAGCGGAAGTCTTGGAGTAAAATTACTATTACAAACCAAATGTTTGAAATAAAATAATATACAGGCTCATAACAGAAGATCCACATGCAGATCATAAATTGTACATGTAAAGAATACAAAACAGACTTTGGGCAGATTTAGGATTTGGAAGATCCTCTATCACTCCCGAGCACTTCCAGCCTATTTTCGTATTGTACCTGCAGTTTAGTCTTTTGAAAGTACGTCAGCTTACGCTGGTAAATACACCCAACTGACTCATTTTGAAAACAATCCAAAAATGTTTTAAGTGCGTATCAGCACAAAATCTTTTTATAACTTGGGTTAATTGACCGTCCAACCTTGTTAACAGGTTAACATGTTTGTCATACATACGGGGCCTGGTACGGAGACCGAGACACAATTAACGTACACACCACTTTGGACTCACGAAGGAGTCAATTCCTCCCAACCTTATGGGAATGCATAATTGAGCGTCTATCGGGTGTATGCCTACACCCGCCCTAAGGTCGTGGCCATTTCTATTGTAATGAGCCGAGGATATCCAGGACATGATAGTTAACCCCCGATGTTTAAATTATCAAACAAAATTGATTAAAACAGAATATTAGGATTTATTATCCCTGAACCGGCGTTTGATTGAATCCCATTTCCGACCAAGCAGTAATAATTTACCGTAACCCAAGCCCGTATAGGGGAAATAAGTCGAAAGATACCTGAGCTAGTCTTCTTTAATTTTTTAATAACTCAGTCGTACACAAAAAGGACTAAGTGCAGGTAGCATTTACCGGCAAGTCTCTAGTCTGGATTATGGCATAAACTAACCAATTAAATACTAACGGTCTTATTTAAGTCATAGACTTAGAACGACTAGCGTACTTGAGCAAAACGTATGACGCTAGATTAAACGATGATTGGATAGAATGTAGTTTAATCCCAACAAGTACCTTAACTTGTTTAATATGGTTAAACTATTAACATTCTGGATTTTGAGACTTAAATGACAAGGTTAAACCCGTTTCGGATAATTTTCGTAAAATAGTTACATATACGTAACTGTGTGCATATTAGCGATATCGAGTAACCGGATAAGTAATGGACAAGTTCTATATGCCATTATACTTTAAATAAGTTAAGATATCAGTAGGATATCAACTGGTTGCCCGTTAAGGTTTTAAAACGAAATTATGGCTCATGAGGGCGTTTTGGTAATTTCATACCATGTAAAAGGAACTTGAATATAATTTAATGTTATGATTATAAGTATTCTGGAAAGTACTTTATTTATGATATAATATCAGTATGATATCAATTATACGTGTAAATTATCTTTTATGACCAAACTATGCACTGAATGGGCATTTTGGTCATTTTACACATAGTTTATAAATTATTTGGGATTCTGAGTTTATAACATGTACCTACTGTAAATATGTTTAAAATATGTTTTTAAAATCAGTAGGTTTCAAGTCTTGGTCAATAATATGGTTTAAAACCATACTATGCGCCTAAATGGCGCTTATGTCGTAAAATGGCGTCCTTATGCGATTTTCACGAAAACTGATGTTAAGTCCAGATTAAAATGTCTTAGATATGTTATTTAATATAACATAGCAGTAGGTAAAAGATTTACCTTGAAAAGATTTGATTAAAATTAGTTTATGAGCCACAAGGGCTAAAATCACCATTTATCGACATAGTTTAAGGACTTGCTTGAAAACTCAATTTATAACTTGGTTTAACATCCCAAATAATCCTACTTATAATATTACATCAGTAGAAAACTTATTTTCAAGTTCATTACCATTTAAAACCTTGTTTTATGCAAAAAATGACATTTTGGTCAAAGATGGCATAATTATAGATCTTGCGCATAAACTTGGATTCTGATTATGATCATGTAATATAACCTCATAGGGTTATGCTACATTATATTATGATCATAATGCAACTTTAGATCAGTAGGTAAATAATCTAAATCGGGTCAGAATCGAAAGTCAAAGCGGAAGTCAAACATCGCGACTTTCGGTTGCGAACCGACCCTAGAACTGAAATTGACGAGCCAAACATGTTCTTACATGCTCTAATAATTATTAACAACTTGTATAAGTGTCAAAACAGGTTTCATAACATATATAAGATCATTTTATGATTTTTCCAGAAAATGGCATGTTTGACTTTTTAATATCATAACTTTGACCCGTCAATTGGTCTAGCAAACGTGATCTTCAGGAGGTGCCCTTTATAGGGATTAACACCTACCTTATTACGATCACTTAGCCATGTTCATTTCGAACAATGGCTGGACCATAATGGTCTTAACCGAAAGTCAAAGAGTTCTCCGAAAAAACACTTGACTTTTGGCTATAAAAGCCTATAAACGAAAAATGCAAGAGCAAGGAACACTTACAAGAGGTTCCTACAGTGCAAGAGAACTAAGTTGGATGCTCCTTTTAGCTAGGAACTTCCAGAGGAGGGAGAAGAGTGAATTAATGAGAAAGGTGCAAGTTAGAATGTGAACTTAAGCACCGATTTATAGTTGGAGAGCTCAAAGGAGGTGAAGCCAGGTGTTTAGGGGTGTAAGAGGAAGCTTACAAGTGTCCTAAAACATGGCATAGCTGATTACAAGTCCATGGTTTCGAATTAATGGTTTTGGAGCTTTGTTTGGAGGCCAAGCCAAAACTTTCTGCAGCAGAGGCTCTCTCGCGCCCCATGAGAGACCTAGGCCAGGTCTCTCGCGGCCCGCAACCGCCCCATGGCCAGTTTCAAAGTTTGACACTTTAGCCCCTTAACTTTAAAAAGCTTCTAAAAACCTTTTTAAACACCTTTTTGGCACTTTTAGCCCTCCGTAGCCAATACTTGGCATACCCGGGATTATGCCCGGACATTGTCGAGCTCTCGGTTCGTTAAAAGGTCACTCAGAGGTATAAATTAACATGTTGACACTTTTAATCCCTCCATTATCCAACTTTCACATCTTTACAAAATTGAACCCTCTCGTCCAACAAATGGCACGTATGAGAGTTAGGACTTCACAAAGGATCACTCAGAGGCTTATTATAAGCATGTTGATTCCAATGTCACTCATAGGCTGGGCATGTTGACATATTAGTCACTCAGAGGCCAAATTTCAAGCATGTTGACATATCAGTCACTCAGAGGCTAATGATTTAAGCATGTTGACATATCAGTCACTCAGAGGCTGTTTTTATGCATGTTGACATCGGACCGTCACTCAGAGGCTCAGATTGAGCATGTTGACGCCTTTAGTCCTTATTGGTCTTTAATAGACTATATTTAAAATATAACACATGTCACTATACTTATTGGACATGAATTTACAGGGTGTTACAACTTACAAGAGGTTCCTACAATGCAAGAGAACTAAGTTGGAGGCTCCTTTTAGCTAGGAACTTCCAGAGGAGGGAGAAGAGTGAATTAATGAGAAAGGTGCAAGTTAGAATTTGAACTTAAGCAACTATTTATAGTTGGAGAGCTCAAAGGAGGTGAAGCCAGGTGTTTAGGGGTGTAAGAGGAAGCTTAGAAGTGTCCCAAAACGTGGCATAGCTGATTACAAGTCCATGGTTTCGAATTAATGGTTTTGGATCTTTGTTTGGAGGCCAAGCCAAAACTTTCTGCAGCAAACCTGTTCTCGCACCCCACGAGAGACCCACGCCAGGTCTCTCGCGGCCCACGACCGCCCCATGGCCAGTTTCAAAGTTTGACACTTTAGCCCCTTAACATTAAAAAGCTTCTAAAAACCTTTTTAAACACCTTTTTGGCACTTTTAGCCCTCCGTAGCCAATACTTGGCATACTCGGGATTATGCCTGGACATTGTCGAGCTCTCAGTTCGTTAAAAGGTCACTTAGAGGTATAAATTAACTTGTTGACACTTTTAATCCCTCCATCATCCAACTTTCACATATTTACAAAATTGAACCCTCTCGTCCAACAAATGGCACGTATGAGAGTTAGGACTTCGCAAGGGATCACTCAGAGGCTTATTATAAGCATGTTGATTCCGATGTCACTCAGAGGCTAGGCATGTTGACACAACGGTCACTCAAAGGCCAAGTTTATACATGACGAACCTAATGGTCGTTCAGTGGCTACGTTTTATGCATGATGACACTAATGGTTGTTCAGAGGCTACGTTTTATGCATGATGACACTAACGGTCGATCAGAAACTAGGTTTATGCATGTTGACATCAGAAAGTCATTCAGAGGCTCAGTTTGAGCATGTTGATGCCTTTAGTCCTTATTGGTCTTTAACAGACTATATTTAAAATACAATACGTGTCACTATACTATTGGATACGATTTACTGGGTGTTACATCCTCACCCCCTTAAAAGAAATCTCGATCTCGAGATTTTATTCAAAAAGGTGGTGGTATTTTTGTCGCATAGTGGACTCAACCTCCATGTATACTCGGGACCTCTAAAAGCGTCCCACTTAACCTTTACTATAGGTATCATTTTTCTTCGGAGCTTCTTAACCTGTCGATCCTCGATCAAAATTGGTTTCTCAATGGACCTCAGGTTTTCATCAATTTGCACATCCTCGTCGACATTGCTAGCAACTCATCGGCTAGGCATTTCTTAAGATTAGATATGTGGAATACATCATGGATTCACTAAGCTCCTCAGGCAACCTGAGCTTATAAGCTACAGTGCCGACACGTTTGATTATCTTGAATGGTCCTATATATCTTGGGCTCAACTTGCCCTTCTTTCCAAAACGCATCACACCCTTCCAAGGTGATACTTTCAACATGACTTTGTCCCCTACTTGGAACTTAAGAGGTTTACGCCTCTTGTCAGCATAGCTCTTCTGCCTATCCCTGGCAGCTTTGAGACGATCACGGATTTGCACAATCTTTTTCGTGGTCTCCAGGACAATCTCCAGTCCTGATAGTTGGGCTTCTCCAACTTTTGCCCAACACACGGGCGGTCTATATTTTCTCCCATACAAGGCCTCAAAAGGAGCAGCCTTGATGCTAGTATGATAGCTGTTATTGTAGGAGAATTCTATTAGGGGTAAGTGGTCATCCCAACTTCCAATTAAATCAATTACACATGCCCTAAGCATGTCTTCCAGTGTCTAGATAGTACGCTCACTTTGACCATCAGTCTGTGGATGGTAGGCCATACTGAAATTTAATTGTGTGCCTAAAGATTGTTGGAAACTTTTCCAAAAATGAGATGTGTATCTAGTATCTCTATCAGATACAATAGATATCGGCACACCGTGTAGGGACACAATCTTGTCCACATATAACTTAGCCAATTTATCTGAACTATAAGTCTCTTTAATTGGCAAGAAATGCGCTGACTTGGTCAGCCTATCAACAATGACACAAATCGTGTCATTTACACTTTTGGTCTTGGGTAACTTGGTAATCAAGTCCATAGTTACCATTTCCCATTTCCATGTGGGAATTTCAAGCTGTTGTAGAAGTCCTGACGGCTTCTGATGTTCGGCCTTAACTTGTGAACACGTCAGACCCTTAGCTACATAAGTGGCTATGGATTTCTCCAAGCACATCCACCAATAATTCTTCTTCAAATGTTGATACATCTTGTCACCACCTGGGTGAACTGAGTATCTTGAACTATGCGCTTCTTGGAGGATTATATCTCTAAGTCCTCCAAAGATCGAAACCCAAATTCTATCATTAAATCTTAGGATTCCATCCTTTCCAGGTGTTAATTGATCAACACTTCCGCCTAATCCCTCATTAGGAATATTAGCCTCTAATAAGGCTTGCTTTTGCACATCTAATAGCTTTTCACTTAACCTATTTCTGAGCTCAATGCTCTTGGCGTTAATCCTAATAGGTTTAACTCTTTCTTTGCGACTTAAGGCGTCGGCAACGACATTTGCCTTGTCGGGATGATAGCGAATCTCGCAATCATAATCATTAAGTGTTTCCATCCATCGGGGTTGTCGCATGTTCAATTCTTTCTGATTGAACAGATGCTGGAGACTTTTATGATCAGTGTATATAATACACTTCGTGCCATACAAGTAATGTCTCCACAGCTTTAGTGCAAATACAACGGCACCCAGTTCCAAATCATGGGTGGTGTAATTCCTTTTATGCACCTTGTCGTGATGCATAGGCAATTACCTTACCATTTTGCATTAGCACACAGCCCATACCGGTGTGTGATGCATCACAATAGACAACAAAATTTTCAATACCCTCAGGTAGAGATAACACAGGAGCGTTGCTCAACTTGTGTTTAAGAACCTTAAAAGATTCTTGTTGCCTTGGACCCCAATTATACTTAACATTCTTACGGGTCAAGGTAGTTAGAGGAGTGGCTATTCTTGAAAAGTTCTCAATGAACCTCCTATAGTAACCAGCCAATCCTAGGAAACTACGAATCTCTGATGGGGTCTTAGGTACTTCTCAATTCATGATGGCTTCAAGAAATTGGACCTCTCTAAGCCAAAATTCACACTTAGAGAATTTAGCATAAAGCTTCTCTTGCCTTAGCAGTTCTAGGATGCATCGAAGATGTTTCTCGTGATCGGCTTGATTGCGAGAGTAGATAAGTATGTCGTCTATGAAGACAATGACAAACTTATCCAAATATGGTTTGCAGACCCTATTCATGAGATCCATGAATGCTGCTGGTGCATTTGTGAGCCCAAAAGGCATCACCAAAAACTCAAAATGACCATAGCGGGTCCTGAAGGCTGTCTTAGGAACATCTTCACTTCTAACTTTCAGTTGATGATATCCTGATCTCAAATCTATCTTAGAAAAATAACTAGCCCCTTGAAGTTGGTCGAATAAATCATCGATCCTGGGCAGAGGATATCTATTCTTAATTGTTAGCTTGTTTAGCTCTCGGTAATTGATGCACATTCGCATCAAACCGTCTTTCTTCTTTACAAACAGAAGGCGAGGAACTAGGCTGAATAAATCCTTTCTCCAAGAGTTCGTCTAGCTGCGTCCTCAATTCCTTCATCTTCGTTGGTGCTAGCCTATATGGAGCTCTAGCCACTGATGCTGATCCTGGTAGGATATCTATTCTAAACTCTACTTGCCTGTCTGGAGGTAGGCCTGGTAATTCTTCTGGGAAAACATCAGCATACTCCAAGATAACTGGTATCAAGGTTCGGCTTTGGTTCATTTATAGTGACTTGTGCCATGTAGATGGCACAGCCTCTTCTCAAACACTTAGATACCTTAAATAATGACACTTTTTCTGGCAGTCCATAGTGTGAGTCTTCGGGGATGGTGATCATTTCACCAGATGGGGCTTTAATTTCGATGAGCTTTTTATCGCAGGCAATATGGGCTTGGGTATAAGATAACCAATCCATGCCTAAGACAACATCGAACCCCGCTAATTTCATTGGCAAAAGAGAGATAGGGATGGAATAATGCTTAATGGGTATAGAGCACCCATCAAGAATGGAAGAAGCAGTTTCTAAGGTTCCATCGGCGAGTTCTATCTCATAAATTTTGTCTAGAGTTCTTATGGGCAAATTTAATAGTTTACTAAACTTATGATCAACAAATGATTTATCCGCACCTGAATCGAAAAGAACTCTAGCATAAATATCATTAATGGGGAAAGTACCTGTTATGACATTATTGTCATTAATAGCTTCCTTAGCAGTCGGTCGAAAAGCGCGTGCATTTCCTTTCTTAGCCTTTCCAGGCTTCGGATTATTATTCTTTGAATTCCTAGGGCAGTTAGTTGCAATATGCCCTTTTTCTTTGCAGATATAACATGCAGCATCCTTAAGATCTTTACAATCTAGGGTCTTATGCCCTCTCCTTTTACAAATACCACAAGGCCTAGCTTGTGAATCAGAATTACACTATCCCCAGTGTCTGCGGTTGCAAGTCTTGCAAAATGGCATTACAGTTTGCCTTGGTTCCCTTTGAACCCAAATCTCCCTTTATTTTTCGTATTAAACCTTTGGGAGTTGTCATTTCCCTCTTTCTTTTCCAGTCAGTTTCAGACTTAACTGACGTTTACCTCACCAAATCCAAGGTGAGGGAGAGGGATAGGTCAACAACAGACCTATAGGTAGTAGGCTGAGCAGCCTTTACCATACCCTTTATCTCAGGCGCTAACCCATTAATAAAACGCGCAATACGTTTGGGCTCCGGGGTAATTAAATAGGAAACTAACCTAAATAAGGAATTGAAATCAGGAACATATTTCGGGCAATCTAGGTTTTTCATGGAAAGAGACAAGAAGTCGGTCTCTAATTTCTCCACCTCATGGGGTGGGCAGTAAGTTTCCTTAATAAGGTCCACAAACTTGGACCATCCCAGATTATACAGATGTACTTTTCCCGTAGACTGTATCATGGCCTTCCACCAGATTAGGGCATCGCCCTTAAAGGATTGTGATACATACTTGACCATATCCTTATCAGCATAGTTGCTGATGTCTACGATGGTTTCCATTTCATCCAGCCACTTTAGGGCTTCCATGGCTCCTTTTTCCCCATTAAAGTCTCGGGGTTTACAAGAGACAAAGTACTTGTACGTGCATCCATCCTTAGAGGAACGGGACTTATCAGCATAGTCTATTCTCTTAGGTCCACTCTTCGCATTTGAAGAGTGAACGGAGCTCTCCCTACGAGCTGAAGATGGTGGAATAGATAAGGGTCTAGAGCGAGTAGCACTTGACTCTCTAAGTTTTTCTATGGCCTTACCCATGGCCCTTTCCACAGCTGCATCAATGCGAGCTTGGAAACCATCATCATCCATATTTCTATTTTCGGCATTGCTGGGTTCAACGTCCCGCTCGCTAGTTTGTGCCTCATTAGAATTAGCCATTCTTTGAATCTTTGGTTCTACATACCAAATAAAATTTTCCTTAGCCATGGTATATTAGCCGTATCGGCCTTAAACATTGGATATAAAAATCCATCGCCTAATCATGCTAGTGTGAATAACATCACAACTCTTAGGCTTACAGTATCTATATTTGGCCGAGGTCTTAATAGGACCATTATAGGCAATTTACAATTTGGACGTAGTCCATATACTATTGGACAGTGGATCGTAATGTCACAACTGTCATTGTCATATTTGACATTTGTATAGCACATAGGCTTGTCACAAAGGACATTTAAAACATGGCACATAGGCTTGTCACAAATGGACATAAAATATGGCACATAGGCCTGTCACTAATGGACATAAAATATGGCACATAGGCCTGTCACTAATGGACATAAAATATGGCACATAGGCATGTCACTAATGGACATAAGATATGGCACATAGGCCTATCACTAATGGACATAAGATATGGCACATAGGCCTGTCACTAATGGACATAAGGTAAGGCACATAGGCGTGTCACTAATGGACATAAGATATGGCACATAGGCACTACATCGCTAATGGATGTTTTATTTATCATCACACCGATGATATTAGCCGGGGTCCAACAGATCACAAAGGCTATATAAAATTTAATCATAACCCGAAAGGGTACTACATCACTAATGGATGTTTTATTCATCACCACACTGGTGATATTAGCCAGGATCAAACAGATCACAAAGGCTATATAAAATTTAATCATAACCCAAAAGGGTAATACATCACTAATGGATGTTTATTCATCACCGAACTGGTGATATTAGCCGGGATCAAACAGATCACAAAGGCTATATAAAATTTAATCATAACTCGAAAGGGTAATACATCACTAATGGATGTTTTATTCATCACCGCACTAGTGATATTAGCCAGGATCAAACAGATCACAAAGGCTATATAAAATTTAATCATAACCCGAAAGGGTAATACATCACTAATGGATGTTTTATTCATCACCGCACTGGTGATATTAGCCGGGATCAAACAGATCACAAAAGCTATATAAAATTTAATCATAACCCGAAAGGGTAATACATCACTAATGCATGTTTTATTCATCACCGCACTGGTGATATTTAGCCGGGATCAAATAGATCACATGGGCTATATAAGGTTAGGACATAGTCCATTACCTTGAAGGTTAGCATGATTCCTCAAGTCACACTACCATGAGTATGAACATTATTTGAATGTTTACATAAGAGGACCTTTAATGGTTGATTAATAGTCCCGGTCGCATTGAACTTAATGACTTGGAGGCTTGAACTTAGTCCACCACCTCTAGATAGAAGGATAACTTCCCTTAACTATCATGATAGAAGACCCTTCCATTCTTAACTATCATTTATATATTTGGCCAAATATGTGGTCTGTGCCACTCGGCAAATCAAAACCATTAAGATCTTTTGGAATTATATAGTTGATCAAAAATTCGAGTAAAATCGAGACGATCGCTTGAAGAGGATGAATACATATATATAATTCCAAATACTTCATATATTTTCCAATAGAAATTACAATACTAGAAAATGAAATAAACTGTCCATGCAAGGACTTTAAAGAAATAGAAATGTCCACACAGGGACTAAAGAAATAATAATGTCCTAGCAGGGACTACATATTATTAGAAGAGACTTTACTCGTCCTTCTTTCCCTTAACTAATTTGAAGAGTTTCTTGAAGAACTTATTTGTCTTCTTCTCCGCTTTCTCCGCCTGCTGCTACATTTTTTTCATTCTTTCCAAGGCCTCATTAATGGCCTCGAGTGGCGGCGGAGGTTGTGGTTGTGGTTGTGGTTGTGGCATAACCGGATACTGGTACCCATAAGTTGGATATCCAGTCGGTGGATATGTAGGTGGGAAAAGAGACGGGTAAAGTGCGTTGTGCATAACTGCTTGCATATATGGGTCTTGTCACCACGCTTGATAGTCTAATGGTGTATATGGGTTATAAGGATCATATCCAGACGTGTCTAGATATGTGGGGATTGGGTTAGTATAACCCAATGGTGGTGGTTGAACAGCAGGTGTTGGTGTTGGTGTTGGTTCCACTATAGGTGAAACATTGGAGGGTCCACCCATTTGTGGGTCCTCGTGAATTGTGGGGTAAGAGTTGGACAAAGGTGGCAACGATCCTGACCTTTGTCCTACACGTACCGACATACGTGCTCCACGCTTCCTCCTTGGTGGTTCAGGTGGTGGTTGCACTTGGTCCACCGGTTCCATGTGGATATCTTCTTGTACAGGGGGTGGTTGAGAGTGATGAGAAGGAGTGTGGGCGAAGATGAATTGATTCCAATATTAGTCCCACTCATTAGGACCTTCGTAGGGCGATCCAGCGTAAAAGTTCGAATCGCTTGATATTTCAATGGGATGTATATTTGATCCTGACGGCGGCATCTCTGGGTCGGAGTCCTCGTTCATGGGGTTTGGCTGGTCTAACTGATTTTGATCGGCTGGAGTCATGCTAAAGTAATGATTAGGGTTAAATTCTTCATGGTAAGAGTGATGAGAATGGGAATGGTGAGAATGGTGTGAATGATAGGAGTGGTGAGAGTGGTAAGAATTTTGGGAATGTGAGGGCGAGTGTCTATTAGAGACAGAACGTCTCGCTGGTTGCCAAGGAGACGAATCTCCTGATTCTTGGTAGGCATCTGGGTTATTAGGTTGAGGGGGTATGCGCCCCGATGGTCCTCCCCTCATTGGACCTTTTCCTCTTCCACTTTGTCCTCTCACACGTGGCGGCATTTTCCTGTTAAAAATCAATTCAAAAACAATACTAATAACTTAATAATGAAATGAGTAAATCCTAGGTCAATGCCTAGACTCGGAAGTCTAAGGAATGTGCATGTGTAAGTTTGAGATTAAATACAAGAAGAGTAGTGTTTATTTCTCTCAAACGTTGGCTCTGATACCAACCTGTCACACCCAGATTTCCAACCCGAAATCCATATGCCGGTGGGCCCGGGTAGGGAGTATCGTGACGTCAGTTATAATCATCATAGTCAATTAAAGACGGCACAGCGGAAGTCTTGGAGTAAAATTACTATTACAAACCGAATGTTCGAAAATACAAAATATTATACAGGCTCGTAATAGAAGATCCACAGGCGGATCAATAAAATGTACAAGAAAGAATATAAAACAGACTTTAGGGCATATCTAAGGATTTGCAAGATCCTTTTATTCACTACCGAGCAGCTTCCGGCCTGTTTCGTATTGTACTTGCAGTTTAGCCTTTGGACGATACGTCAGCTTACGCTGGTAAATACACCCAACTGACTCATTTTGAAAACTTTAAAATGGTTTTTAAGTGCAAAACGGCACAAAATCTTATATTAACTTGGGAAAGTTGACCTTGCAACCTTGTATCAGATTCACCTGTTTGTCAATACATACAGGGCCCAGTACAGAAACCGAGACATGATTAAATACACACCACTTAGGACTCACGAAGGAGTCATCCCCAACTTCTTGGGAATATTGCATATGAGAGTCTGTCAGGTGTATGCCTACACCCCACGCTAAGGTCGTGGCCAATAACTATTGTATTGAGCTGAGGATATCTAGGACACGGTAATTTAACCCCCGATGTTTAAGTTATCAAACAAAACTAATTAAAACGAAATATGGGGTTTACTAGCCAAACGGGCATTCGATTGACCCCATTTTGGACCAAGCGGTAATAATTTACCGTTTCCCAAGCCAGTATAGGGAAAATAAGTCGAGAGTATTTACCTGAGCTAGTCTTCTTCTTTTATTTTTAAATAACTCAGCCGTATACAAAAGTACCAAGTGCAGATAGCATAACCGGCAAGGCTTTAGTCTGGATTATGGCATAAGCTAGCCAATTAAATACTGATGGTCTTATAAACCGAATAGTGTACATGATCATTACGTATGAAGCTAGCTTAAACGATGATTGGATAGAATGTAGTTTAATCCCAACAAGTACCTTGACTTGTTTAATATGGGTAAACTATTAACATTCTGGATTTCTGGAAAAAAATACTTTATTTATGATATAATATTAGTAGGATATCAATTATATGTGTATTTTACCTTTTATGACCAAACTATGCACCGAAGGGGCATTTTGGTCATTTTACACATAGTTTATAAATTATTTGGGATTCTGAGTTTTAACATGTACCTACTGCAAATATGTTTAAAATAAGTTTTAAAATCAGTAGGTAACAAGTCTTGGTCCATTAATATCGTTCAAAACCATATGCGCCAAAACGGCGGTTATGTCGTAAAATGGCGTCTTTATATGATTTTTTACGAAAACTGATGTTAAGGTCAGATTAAAATGTCTTAGATATGTTATTTAATATAACATATCAGTAGGTAAAAGATTTATCTTGAAAAGATTTGATTAAAACTAGTTTATGAGCCACAAGGGCTAAAATCGCCATTTATCGACATATATTAAGGACTTGCTTGAAAACTCAGTTTATAACTTGGTTTAACATCCCAAATAAACCTAATTATAATATTTCATCAGTAGGAAACTCATTTTCAAGTTCATTATTATTTAAAACCTTGTTTTATGCAAAAAGGACATTTTGGTAAAAAATTGCATAATTATGGAACTTGCGCATAAACTTGGATTCTGATTATGATCATGTAATATAACCTCAGAGGGTTATGCTACATTATATTATGATCATAATGCAACTTTAGATCAGTAGGTAACTAATACACATAGAGTCAGAATTGAAAGTCAAAGCAGAAGTCAAACTTCGCGACTTTCGGTTGCGAACCGACCCTAAAACTGAAATTGTGAGCCGAACATGTTCTTACATGTTCTAATAATTATTATCAACTTGTTTCAGTGTCAAAACAGGTTTCATAACATATATAAGATCAATTTATGATTTTTCCGAAAAATGGCCTGTTGGACTTTTTAATATCATAACTTTGACCCGTCAATTGGTCTAGCAAACGTGATCTTCAGGAGGTGCCCTTTATAGGGATTAACACCTACCTTATTACGATCACTTAGCCATGTTCATTTCAAACAATGGCTCGACCATAATGGTCTTAACCAAAAGTCAAAGCGTTTTTTGAAAAACGCTTGACTTTTGGCTAAAAAGCCTATAAACGAAAACGCAAGAGCAAGGAACACTTACAAGAGGTTCCTACAATGCAAGAGAACTAAGTTGGATGCTTCTTTTAGCTAGGAACTTCCAGAGGAGGGAGAAGAGTGAATTAATGAGAAAGGTGCAAGTTAGAATGTGAACTTAAGCACCTATTTATAGTTGGAGAGCTCAAAGGAGGTGAAGCCAGGTGTTTAGGGGTGTAAGAGGAAGCTTACAAGTGTCCCAAATGTGGCACAGCTGATTACAAGTCCATGGTTTCGAATTAATGGTTTTGGAGCTTTGTTTGGAGGCCAAGCAAAAGTTTCTGCAGCAGAAGCTCTCTCGCGCCCCGCAAGAGTCCCAGGCAAGGTCTCTCGCGGCCCGCGACCGCCCCATGGCCAGTTTCAAAGTTTGACACTTTAGCCCCTTAACTTTAAAAAGCTTCTAAAAACCTTTTTAAACACCTTTTTGGCACTTTTAGCCCTCTGTAGCCAATACTTGGCATACCCGGGATTATGCTCGGACATTGTCGAGCTCCCGGTTCGTTAAAAGGTCACTTAGAGGTATCAATTAACATGTTGACACTTTTAATCCCCCATCATCCAACTTTCACATATTTACAAAATTGAACCCTCTCGTCCAACAAATGTCACGTATGAGAGTTAGGACTTCGCAAGGGATCATTCAGAGGCTTATAATAAGCATGTTGATTCCGATGTCACTCAGAGGCTAGGCATGTTGACACAACGGTCACTCAGAGGCCAAGTTTATGCATGACGATGTTAATGGTCATTCAGAGGCTACATTTTATGCATGACGACAATAACGGTCGTTCAGAGGCTAGGTTTATGCATGTTGACATCAGAAAGTCATTTAGAGGCTCAGTTTGAGCATGTTGACGCCTTTAGTCCTTATTGGTCTTTAACAGAGTATATTTAAAATACAATACGTGTCACTATACTATTGGACCAATTTTACAGGGTGTTACAATGCCGGACAAAGGTCGGGATCGCTACCACTTTGCCCAATTCTTACCCACAATTCAAGTTGATCCACAAATGGATGGACCCTCTAATGTTTCATCTATAGTGGAACCAACACCAACACCTACTGTTCAACCACCACCATTGGGTTATAGTAACCCAATCCCCACATATCCAGACACGTCTGGATATGATCCTTTTAACCCGTCTACACTGGTAGACTATCAAGCATGGTCGCAAGACCCCTACATGCAGGCGGTTATGCACAATGCACTTTACCCGTCTCCTTTCCCACCTACTTATCCAAAGACTGGATATCCAACTTATGGGTACCAGTATCTGGTTATGCCACAAACTCAACCACAACCTCCGCCACCACTTGAGGTCATTAATGAGGCCTTAGAAAGAATGAAAGAAATGCAGCAACAAGCGGAGAAAACGGAGAAGAAAACGAACAAACTCTTCAAGAAACTCTCCAAATTGGTCAAGGGAAAGAAGGACAAGTGAAGTCTCTTCTAATAATATATAGTCCCTACGAGTACATTGTTATTTCTTTAGTCCCTGCGTGGATATTTTTATTTCTTTAAAGTCCTTGCGTGGACAGTTTATTTCAATATTTCTAGTATTGTAATTTACATTTGAGAATTAATGAAGTAATTTGGAATTATATATATGTATTCATCCTCTTGAAAATGAGCGTCTTGATTTTACTTGAAATTTATGCTCTGCTATATAATTCCAAAAGATCATAATGGATTGATTATGCCAAGTGGCGTAGACCACATATTAGCCAAGAAATGATAGTTAAGTACGAAGGGGTCTTCTATCAGGATAGTTAAGGGAAATTATCCTTCTATCTAGAGGTAAGGGACTAGGTCCAAACCTCCAAGGTCGTTAAGGTCGAAGGTGACCGGGACCATTAATCAATCATTAAGGTGCTCTTATGTAACATTAAGAAATGTTCATACTCTTGGTAGTGTGGCTTGAGGAACCACACTAACCGTCCAGCGGGACAGGCTGATATGCTATATACATCTGATATGATGTAGGCCAAGGTGCCCAATTTAGGTCCAGCGGGACAGGCTGATATGCCATATACATCTGATACGATGTAGGCCAATGTGCCAAATTTATGTCCAGCAGGACAGGCTGATATGCCGCAAACATCTGATATGATGTAGGCCAATGTGCCCAATTTATGTCCAACGGGACAGGCTGATATGCCATATACATCCGATATGATGTAGGCCAAGGTCCCCAATTTATGTCCAGCGGGACAGGCTAATATACCATATACATCTTATACGATGTAGGCCAATGTGCTCAATTTATGTCCAGCGGGACATGCTGATATGCCATATACATCTGATATGATGTAGGCCAATGTGCCCAATTTATGTCCAACGGGACAGGCTGATATGCCATATACATCTGATATGATGTAGGTCAATGTGCCCAATTTATGTCCAGCGGGACAGGCTGATATGCCATATACATCTGATATAATGTAGGCTAATGTGCCCAATTTATGTCCAATGCGACAGGTTGTTATGCCATATATATATATATATATATATATATATATATATATATATATATATATATATATATATATATATATATATTATGTCCAATATGACCGACCAGTGTGCCCAATTATTACGTCCATTAGGGACAAGCCTATGAACTACATAATTGTCAATGATGACAATGACAGTTGTGACATTGCGATCCACTGTCCAATAATATATGGACTACGTCCAAATTGTAAATTGCCTATGATGGTCCTATTAAGACCTAGGCCAAATATAGATATGTTAAACCTAAGAGTTGTGATGTTATTCACACAAGTATAGACAATGGATCGTTATATCCAATATTGAAAGCCGATATGGTTGATACACCATGGCTAAATAAAGTTTTATTGGTATATAGAAACCAAGACTTAAAGATGGCTAACTCAAATGAAGCACAGAGTAGCCACCGGAATATTTATTCTAATAAAGCCGAAAACAAAGATATTGATGATGCTAATTTTCAAGCTCGCATTGATGCGGCTGTCGAAAAGGCCATGGGAAAGGTCATAGAAAAGCTAAGAGAGTCAAGTGCCACTCGCTCTAGACCCTTATCTATTCCACCATCTTCAGCTCATAGGGAGAGCTCCGTTCACTCTTCAAATGTGAAGAGTGAACCAAAGAAAATAGATCTTACTGAAAAGTCCTGTTCTGTTAAGGACGGATGTACGTATAAGTACTTTGTCTCTTGTAAACCCCAAGACTTTAATGGGGAGAAAGGAGCTGTAGAAGCCCTAAAGTGGCTAGATGAGATGGAAACAATTGTAGGCATCAGCAACTGTGCTGATAAGGATGTGGTCAAGTACGTATCACAATCCTTCAAGGGCGATGCCCTAATATGGTGGAAAGTCATGATTCAATCAACAGGTCAGGTACACCTGTACAAGTTGGGATGGTCCATGTTTGTTGATTTGGTAAAGGAAACTTACTGCCCACCCCATGAGGTGGAGAAATTAGAGACAAACTTTTTGTCTCTTTCAATGAAAAAACTAGATTGTCAGAAGTACGTTTCTGACTTTAACTCCCTATCTAGGTTAGTTTCCTATTTGATCACCCTCGAATCCAAACGCATTGTGCGTTTTATGAACGGGTTGACACCCGAAATAAAGGGCATGGTAAAGGCTGCTCAGCCTAGTACCTATAGGTCCGCTGTGGACCTATCTCTTTCCGTTACCCTAGATCTGGTAAAACAAAAGTCAGTTAGGACTGAAACTGACGGAAAGAGGAAACGGGAGGATAATAACTCCCAAAGATTTAAGAAGAAAGGAAATTTCGGGTTCAAGAAGAACCAGCACGCATCTAATGACAAGCCTCTGTGCAAGAACTGTAAATATAGGCATTGGGGACAGTGTGGCATAAATCCACAAACCAAACCCTGTGGTATCTGCAAAAGAAAAGGGTATAAAACCTTAGATTGCAAAGATCTTAAGGATGCAGTTTGCTATAACTACAATGAAAAAGGGCATATAACGTAAAATTGCCCAAGAAACCCAAAAGTAACGATGCAAAGCCTGGAGAGGCCAAGAAGGGGTATGCCCATGCCTTTCAAATGAATGTGAGGGAGGCCGTTAATGACAACAACGTCATAATAGGTACATTCCTCATTAACAATATTTACACTAGAGTTCTTTTCGATTCGGGTGCGGATAAATCATTTGTTGACCATAAGTTTAGTAAACTATTATCTTGCCCATAAGAACTGTAGACAAAATTTATGAGATAGAACTCGTCGATGGAACCTTAGAAACTGCTTCTTCCATTCTTGATGGATGCTCTATATCCATTAAAAATCAGTCCATCCCTGTCTCTGTTCTGCCAATGAAATTGGCGGGGTTTGATGTTGTTTTAGGCATGGATTGGTTATCTCATAACCAAGCCTGCATTGCCTGTGATAAAAAACTCATCGAGATTAAGACCCCATCTGGTGAAATGATCACCATCCTCGGAGACTCACACTATGGATTGCCAGACAAGGTGTCATTATTTAAGGCATCCAAGTGTTTAAGGAAAGGATGTGTCATCTACATGGAACAAGTTACCATAAATGAGCCTAAACCAAACATGGAGGACCGACCAGTTATCTCAGAATATCCCGATGTATTCCCAGAAGAATTACCAGGCCTACCTCCAGACAGGCAAGTTGAGTTTAGAATAGATGTCCTACCAGGATCAGCACCAGTGGCTAGAGCTCCATATAGGCTAGCACCAACGGAGATGAAGGAATTGAGGACGCAGCTAGACGAACTCTTGGAAAAGGCTTTATACAGCCTATTTCCTCACCTTGGGGAGCTCCTATCCTTTTCGTTAAAAAGAAAGATGGTTCAATGCGGATGTGCATTGACTACCGGGAGCTGAACAACCTAACAATTAAGAACAGATATCCTCTTCCCAGGATCGATGATTTATTCGACCAACTTCAAGGGGCTAGTTACTTTTCTAAGATAGATTTGAGATCAGGATATCATCAACTGAAGGTTAGAAGTGAAGATGTTCCTAAGACAGCCTTCAGGACCCGTTATGGTCATTTTGAGTTTTTGGTGATGCCTTTTGGGCTCACAAATGCACCTGCATCATACATGGACCTCATGAATAGAGTCTGCAAACCGTATTTGGATAAGTTTGTCATTGTCTTCATAGGCGACATACTTATCTATTCTCGTAATCAAGCTGATCACGAGAAACATCTTCGGTGCATCCTAGGATTATTAAGGCAGGAGAAACTTTATGCAAAATTCTCTAAATGCGAATTTTGGCTTAGAGAAGTCCAATTCCTTGGACATGTTGTAAGTGAGCGTGGTATCCAAGTGGATCCCGCCAAAATTGAGGCCATAATGAATTGGGAAGTGCCCAAGACCCCATCGGAGATTCGTAGTTTCCTAGGATTGGCTGGATACTATAGGAGGTTCATTGAGAACTTTTCAAGGATAGCCACTCCTCTAACTACCTTGACCCGTAAGAATGTTAAGTATAATTTGGGTCCAAAGCAACAAGAATCTTTTGAGATTCTTAAACACAAGTTGTAACATTCGTGTAAAACGGGTTTCAAGAACCCGCTCCGTTTGAGATTCAAGTAATATTTAATGTTCATTATGCTTTTATTAGTATTAATTGATTTATTTTATATTTATAAATAAAATACATACTTAAATTAATAATCAGTAAAGGAAAAATAATTAAAATTTTAAATAACAAAATAATAAAAATAAAAGAGGGGTAACCGGAATCGAACCTGGGTTCCCCCACATGGTCACACCCTCACAACACCACTAGACCACACACACTGTTGGTGAAGTTTTTGGAATCTAATAACATATATAGGGTATGGTGTGAGTCACTTGCGAGATTCAAAACATCAGAACGGTAACCGCCCTATGATTCAGCGATTAAACATTTCTTCTCCCTTACAATTCTCCAATTAATCGTATATAACCGTTAGTCAAGTCCAAACCTCAGTCAAATTTAATTATGATCCAATTGTTATGCTCATCATCAACCCAAAATTATCGTTTCAAAATTTGAAACAAATCTCAACCCATGAAGCCTATAAATACCTGATGTTAGATGAATCCAAACTCGTCCATTCACTCAAAAAATTTCACTCCAAATCCCCCCTGCTCAAGCATTCTGTTCTCGCCGGAATTCTCTGCAAGTTGCCGGAAAATTTATTTGAGCTGCCGGAAAACCAGGGATTCACTCCTCATCGGTATATTTTTTTTCTTATTCTTTTTCTATATCTGTTATTATCATTTAACGCAATCGATCACACCCGAATAACAATGTTATCAGTTGAGTTCAGTTCTGGGTCAACTAATATTGAAGAAGATGAAGTTATTTTGTATATAAGTACAATAAAATCTTGGAGTTTAATCGGGTTAGACACACAGTCCAGCGGTGACTGTGTGTATTTCACACAAACATCACCGGGTTCGATCATTTAACAACACCGATCCACTGAAATAAAATCCATTTTTGTTAAACCAAATCATATTGTCTCGCATTAAGTGGTTAATTATAATAAAAATTACTTATATATCGGGTTAGACACCCAGCCCAGTTGGTTGGGCTGGGTGCAAATCAACTTAAGGTCACGGGTTCGATACTCTGTATGCACGCCGGTTCAATTGATTTTAAATCTTTTTAATTAAATTAATTCTGGTTTAATCTAACAAGTATATATATATATATAATAAAATAAGATATTAGCGGGTTAGACACGTAGCTCAGTTGGAAGAGCTGCGTGCACGTAAACGGGAGGTCACAAGTTCGAGTCCCACCACACGCAGTCAAACAGTCAACGACCCGGTCAGACCACCTTGTCAGGTCTGACAAGGTTTTTGTAATTTAATATTATTTTTTTTATTTTTTTATCTTATTATATTTTTGTAATTGTATATTTTATTTAAAATCAATAAAAAAAATACTTAAAGATGCAAATTCACAGGTCTTAAAATCTCTACAAATACCACAAAAATAACCTAACACTCTACAAAAGAATAATAAATCAAAATATTAGTTTTGTTATATTTATCAAATTATCGCGTTATTATTTTAGGTTAGTATTCTTCTGTCGATCAAATCCTCAAACTCGTGCGCATCCATTATCAAGCAAGAGACGCACCCACTATGAGGGAATTCTTACAAATTCCCTTTTTATTCATGTTTTGGGGTGTATCATGTGTCATTTATACATTTCATTTATTCAAACCCTTGTGCTATTACCATTATATGAACTATTGTGTGAGGTAAATGTTGTTTGTTGTATTGCGAGTTTACATTTTTGTCAAGTTGCATGAAAATCATTCATTAGGCCCATCAGTTCCTCGTTGGAGACGAGTTGAGCATCAGGTGCCTCATTAGAAGTTGGGATGACCACTTACCCCTAATAGAATTCTCCTATAATAACAGTTCTCATAATAGCATTAAGGCTGCTCCTTTTGAGGCCTTATATAGGAGAAAGTGTCGAACGCCTGTGTGTTGGGCAGAAGTTGGGGAAGCCTAACTATCAGGACCTCAGATTGTCCTGGAGACCACGGAAAAGATTGTGCAAATCCGTGATCGTCTCAAAGCTGCCAGAGATAGGCAAAAGAGCTACATTGACAAGAGGCGTAAACCTCTTAAGTTCCAAGTAGGGACAAGGTCATGCTGAAAGTATCACCCTGGAAAGGTGTGATGCATTTTGGAAAGAAGGGCAAGTAGAGCCTAAGATATATTGGACCATTCGAGATAGTCGAATGTGTCGGCACTGTCGCTTATAAGCTCAGATTGCCAGAGGAGCTTAGTGGAATTCATGATGTATTCCACATATCTAACCTTAAGAAATGTCTAGTCGATGAGTCGCTAGCGATGTTGCACAAAGATGTGCAAATTGATGAAAACCTGAGGTTCGTTGAGAAACCAATTTCAATCGAGGATCGACAGGTTAAGAAGCTCCGAAGAAAAATGATACCTATAGTAAAGGTTAAGTGGGACGCTTTTAGAGGTCCTAAGTATACATGGGAGGTTGATTCCACTATGCGACAAAAATACCCCCATCTTTTTGAATAAAATCTCGAAATCGAGATTTCTTTTAAGGGGGTGAGGATGTAACACCCTATAAAATCGTGTCCAATAGTATAGTGACACGTGTTGTATTTTAAATATAGTCTGTACAAGACCAATAAGGACTAAAGGCGTCAACATGCTCAATCTGAGCCTCTGAGTGACGGTCCGATGTCAACATTCATAACTAACAGCCTCTGATTGACTGATACGTCAACATGCTTGAAATTTGGCCTCTGAGTGACTAATATGTCAACATGCCCAGCCTCTGAGTGACATCGGAATCAACATGCTTATAATAAGCCTCTGAGTGCTCCTTTGTGAAGTCCTAACTCTCATACGTGCCATTTGTTGGACGAGAGGGTTCATTTTTGTAAATATATGAAAGTTGGATGATGGAGGGATTAAAAGTGTCAACATGTTAAATTCTTACCTCTGGGTGACCTTTTAATGAACCGAGAGCTCAACAATGTCCGGACATAATCCCGGGTATGCCAAGTATTGGCTATGGAGGGCTAAAAGTGCCAAAATGGTGTTTAAAAAGGTTTTTAGAAGCTTTTTAAAGTTAAGGGGCTAAAGTTTCAAACTTTGATATTGGCCATTGGGCGGTCGCGGGCCGCGAGAGACCTGGCCTGGGTCTCTCGCGGGGCACGAGAAGCCCTCTGCTGTAGAAAGTTTGTTTGGCAGCTAAACAAAACTCCACAAAACCATTTGATCAAAACTATGGACTTGTAATCAGCTATACCACGTTTTGGGACACTTGTAAGCTTCCTCTTACACCCCTAAACACCTGGCTTCACCTCCTTTGAGTTCTCCAACTATAGATAGGTGATCAAGTTCACCATTTGAACTTGCACCTTTCTAAATCATAACTCTTCTCCCTCTTCTGGAAGTTCCTAGCTAAAAGGAGCATCCAACATAGTTCTTTTGCACCCTAGGAATCACTGGTAAGTGTTCCTTCCTTGTGCATTTTCGTTTATAGACTTTTATAGCCAAAAGTCAAGCGTTTTTCGGAAAACGCTTTGACTTTCGGTTAAGACCATTATGGTCCAGCCATTGTTCGAAATGAACATGGCTAAGTGATCGTAATAAGGTAGGTGTTAGTCCCTATAAAGGGCACCTCATGAAGATCACGTTTGCTAGACCAATTGACGGGTCAAGTTATGATATTAAAAAGTCAAACAGGCCATTTTTCGGAAAAATCATAAATTGATCTTAGATATGTTATGAAACCTGTTTTGACACTTAAACAGGTTGATGATAATTATTAGAACATGTAAGAACATGTTCGGCTCGTCAATTTCAGTTTTAGGGTCGGTTCGCAACCGAAAGTCGCGAAGTTTGACTTCTGGTTTGACTTTCGATTCTGACCCGATTTAGATTAGTTACCTACTGATCTAAAGTTGAATTATGATCATAATATAATGTAGCATAACCCTCTGAGGTTATATTACATGATCATAATCAGAATCCAAGTTTATGCGCAAGTTCCATAATTATGCCATTTTTGCATAAAACAAGGTTTTAAATAATAATGAACTTGAAAATGAGTTTCCTACTGATGAAATATTATAAGTAGGATTATTTGGGATGTTAAACCAAGTTATAAACTGAGTTTTCAAGCAAGTCCTTAAACTATATCGATAAATGGCGATTTTAGCCCTTGTGGCTCATAAACTAGTTTTAATCAAATCTTTTCAAGATAAATCTTTTACCTACTGATATGCTATATTAAATAACATATCTAAGACATTTTAATCTGACCTTAACATCAGTTTTCGTAAAAAATCACATAAAGACGCCATTTTACGACACAAGCGTCGTTTTGGCGCATAATATGGTTTGAACCATATTAATGGACCAAGACTTGTTACCTACTGATTTTAAAACTTATTTTAAACATATTTACAGTAGGTACATGTTATAAACTCAGAATCCCAAATAATTTATAAACTATGTGTAAAATGACCAAAATGCCCCTTCGGTGCATAGTTTTGGTCATAAAAGATAATTTACACATATAATTGACATCCTACTGATATTATATCATAACTAAATTATTTTTACAGAATACTTATTATTATAAACTTAAATGATAATCAAGTTCCTTTTATATGATATGAAATTACCAAAATGCCCTTATGAGGCATAGTTTCGTTTTAAAACCATAACGGGCGTATAAGTTAATATCCTACTGATATTTTAACTTATTTAAGGTATAATGGCATATAGAACTTGTCCATGACTTATCCGGTTACCCGGTATCGCTAATATGCGCAAGGTTACGTATATGTAACTATTTTACAGAAATTAACCGAAACGGGTTTAACCTTGTCATTTAAGTCTCAAAATCCAGGATGTTAATAGTTTACCCATATTAAACAAGTCAAGGTACTTGTTGGGATTAAACTACATTCTATCCAATCATTGTTTAATCTAGCGTCATACGTTTTGATCAAGTACGCTAGTCGGTCTAAGTCTATGACTTAAATAAGACCGTTAGTATTTAATTGATTAGTTTATGCCATAATCCAGACTAGAGACTTGCCGATAAATGCTACCTGCACTTAGTCCTTTTTGTGTACGGCTGAGTTATTAAAAAATTAAAGAAGACTAGCTCAGGTAAATACTCTCAACTTATTTCCCCTATACGGGCTTGGGTTACGGTAAATTATTACGCTTGGTCGGAAATGGGATTCAATCGAACACCGGTTCGGGGATAGTAAATCCGCATTATTCTGTTTTAATCCGTTTTGTTTGATAACTTAAACATCGGGGGTTAACTACCGTGTCCTGGATATCCTCGGCTCATTACAATAGAAATGGCCACGACCTTAGCGCGGGTGTAGGCATACACCCGATAGACGCTCAAATATGCATTCCCACAAGGTTGGGAGGAATTGACTCCTTCGTGAGTCCAAAGTGGTGTGTACGTTAATTGTGTCTCGGTCTCCGTACCGGGCCCCGTATGTATGACAAACATGTAAACCTGTTAACAAGGTTGGACGGTCAATTAACCCAAGTTATAAAAAGATTTTGTGCTGATACGCACTTAAAATATTTTTGAAATGTTTTCAAAATGAGTCAGTTGGGTGTATTTACCAGCGAAAGCTGACGTATTTTCAAAAGACTAAACTGCAGGTACAATACGAAAATAGGCCGGAGGTGCTCGGTAGTGATAGAGGATCTTGCAAATCCTAAATTTGCCCAAAGTCTGTTTTATATTCTTTCCATGTACAATTTATGATCCACCTGTGGATCTTCTATTACGAGCCTGTATATTATTTTGTATTTTCGAACATTCGTTTGTAATAGTAATTTTACTCCAAGACTTCCGTTGTGCCGTGTTTAATTGACTATGATGATTATTAACTGACGTCACGATACTCCCCACCTGGGCCCACCGGTATAAGGATTTTGGTTGGAAATCCGAGGTGTGACATCATCTCTTTGTCATTTGTTCATTTTTTTCTTATATAAAAACTGTAATCATTTATATAATATAAATTTGCATCATGTTTAGGCAACCAGTGTTGTACATTATGTTATGTTGGTGTTTTATGCAGGTTGTACGTTGCTTCAGCAGCACACTTTTTATGATGGTATTTTGAGCAACACGTGTACACGACAAATGATGGCAGCACTATCGGTTATCGCACTTTCTCCACGTTACCCTCTAGCCACTTGATTTGTCATCTTTGCTTTACAAATAACTAATATGTCTCACATGCTTTCATCTTCATCAATTCTAATATTCATTTTCTTGTTGCTCTAAGTCATCGGAACTACATATGCAACGAGATTCGAGTTTCTATTCGACACAACAGGTTTTGTTTGGAGGTGGTAAGGTCGTGGTGGTCCGGTGGTGATGGTGTGGAAGAAAGATACCCTAACTCGAATCTGAAACCCAAACGCAAATATGCATTAAGTTCTGTTTTTATGAGGGGCGAAGCTTGCGGTGGGGTTCTTGGTGATGGGGAGTGGAGAGGGATGGCCATTGTTTTCTGAATGGCGGTGATCAAAGCTGGTGGCTGCAGCTGTTATCTAGAAGACCAATGGTGGTGGTGGTACGATAGAGATGAAGATAGATTAGAGGGAGACAGTAGAGATAGCCCCCTTGCTGCAACGGCGCGGGTCAAATTAACGTTGTAGCCCAACCACCTAAAGCATCTTGCTTGAGTTTGTGTGTTGGTGATGTTTTCGCCTTCGTAGCCCGTGGCGCAACGTGCACCGGGTAAATTTCTAGTTAGTACAAACGAGTAAGAGGTGATTATTGAATACCATCATGTGAGCAATCATGGTTTAATATTAGGTAGACTTAGGACCCACTCCTCAATCACTTCTTTAAAAACTTCTTTAAGAAAAAAGCGTCTGAAGAGTCTCTATGGTTTGCTCCGATTTTATATTTAGTCTTTACATTTTCAAAGTTACAGCTATAGTCCCTAACTTTGACAAATTCGTTTTAATCGGATAGTACATGAAGCAGATGGGGTTAGTTTTTAATGTTAACCAGGTGTGAAATGAATAAAATACCGTTTATTAAAAAAGAAAACATGAATTAATTAAACATTTATAAAGATAAGTAGACCCCATCTTCCTCACTTTCTTCATCTCTTGACACGCACCACAACCTAGCAGCCATCACCAAAACCCTTTCCTCATCTATCAAAACCTGCAACAGCCGACAACTAGATTGAACTGCACTGCACTGATAACTTAGCTCGAACCTGCTGTGATGGATATGGCTCCACTAAAGATCAAATCAAGTAATAATTCTATTAAAAACAAAATAATAAGCAAATTGGAGATGATTATTAAAAAAAACAGAAACCAGCATAAGTTTTCTTAAGAATCTCCAACTGAAAATGTGTCTTCATCTTCTTTCTCATCCTTGGCTCACTACGATCCAATACTGGTCAAAAAGATCGACATGAGTGACGTCTGAGTGTGAAGATCGTGGTTGTCGGTTATTGCTGGTAGTGGCGGATCCAGAAACTTTCTTCAGTGGGTTCGTTTTGGTAGATTCTCACTAACTTTTTTTCAAATCATACAAGGTTCTCACTATTTTTTCCAATCCGAGTGGGTTCATGTGAACCCATAAAACAGGGTTGGATCCGTCACTGATTGCAGGTTTTGATCGACACGAGTGATTTTTATCTGAAAATGATGCAAAGCTGTAACTAGCCACTAGGACAAATGTTGAGTATCCAGGATGAATCTCTTGTTCCTGCTCCGGTATGTTATATGTGCATTGTAAAGAAACTCTCATTTGATGGAAATTAGTCCATATAAGCTCTCTTTTGAAGCCAATTTCTTAACTTGTAACATTTTTCCATCCTGCCCCTCCTTACCACCGTCAGACTTGCTCAGGGAGATCTAAACGACGATTCAATTTCATCTCCACTTCAGTTTCAAATCTCCCTGCTCACCACCCTATGCATTGCATGCTCGTTGCTCTTGACAACACGTAACGCTTTCAAATATCTTAACCTAAGAATATTGTTATCCGTATTTTTCTTTTCGAGTTTTTTTTTAACTTTTAATTCTATCTCATTTTAACTTTTAATTCTAACTTCACATGATATAGTGTTTCTTTCGTGTTACCTAGCAGGTGCTCGTGAGCTTTGAAACTCAAATCATGCTGACAATGAGACTGCATCCGCCCTCTGACTTTTGCGAAGCCATCAGGTATTTGAAAAATAAAATCAGCTTAGAAGCTGAAATAGAGCATTTCATAGCATCGGTTTAACATGTGGCTACGCCTATGTGTGTAATTACTTCATTTGAATAAATATTGTGCTTTTCGCGGTTTTACTTCATTGAATAAATACTTGTGCTTTTCGCGGGTTTTTTCTGTTATACCTTCTAAATTGTATCAAGATAAATTAAACCATGTCTTTTAAAATGATGTTGAAAGCTAATGAAAAAAATACAATAGATAGAGAAAAGTTTTCTTGATGTCCTGTTCTTTAGACTTTCACCTAGGCTAGGCTAGGCTAGATGTGCATTTTATAACACGAAGATGGAGAGAAGAAATACAAGGTCAAGGCTCACAATGATGTATGGTTCTATCATAATTGATTATCATTGAGTGCTCCAACAAGTAATACATTATCATCTCCATATGGCAGTAAATACAAGGTCAAGGCTCACAATGATTTATGGTTATGGATAAACCTACTTTTGATGTTTTAATGAAATTTTCTTATGATTTAATAAACCTGGCTCTTCATATTGCAATTCTAGACTTTGTTTGAATGTTTATGACCTTATTGGTTCTAGGACTGTTTTTTAATTAAATTGTTAGAACCCCGGTATGGGTTGTAGGGGTGTTCAAAACTTGTTTCGAATTCGAAAAATTCGAAATTTGTTTTTATTCGATTCGATTAGCAAGAATTTGTACCAATTAAAAAAATTCGAATTCGATTCAATTCGAGTCAAGTAAATCGAATACGAATATATAATCAAATTCGATTGGGTGGAGTTGGCTACAAAGTCCATTTTTCTACAAAGTGTAAAAAGTCATAGAACACTATAATATCAACCATAAAACACACTCAAAACCCACAAATAATAAAGTGAGGGTTAATAAAACATCATATTTGTGGTTTTTGTGTTGTGTTTTGGATGATAAGGCTTTGATTATCAAATGACTAACATTAATGTGTTTTATGTTGATTATCATGTTGTGTTTTATATTCATAGTTTTACGATTGTGTGTTTGAAGTTTTTATAGACTGTTAGGGCTTGGATCTTGTGTTTTAGTGATATTCACTTTGTTATTTGTGGGTTTTGAGTGTGTTTTATGGCTGAAATTATGGTGTTTTATGACTTTGTACACTTTGTAGCAGAAATACTATAAATTATTTTCAAACTTTTTTCCAAGTATTAAAATTACCCATTACTAAACCCACTACATGACCCATAACTAAAACCTAAGTAACAAATCTATCAATAGATTTCTAACCCTAAAAATATTAACTTGTAATGTGGAGTGATTATTCCCGACTTCTTGTTTTGAATTTTAGACTTATGGTACTTTATTTGGAACTTTTAATGTGATATCGTGTTTTATGACTAATTTAAAATTCATGTTTCATTTTGATATTTTTTACATGTTTTTGAAGAATCTGCATTAAATCGAATTTATTCAATTCCGAATTTTTAATCGAATACGAATTGGGTTTTTTATTCGAATACGAATTGAAGGGAAAATAAAAAATATTCGAATAATCTTAATATTCGATTCGATGAACACCCCTAATGGGTCGTGGTTCGTAATAGACATCATAATTGAGTCTAGTAATAACTTTTTTTACATTTCTATGTGAAGAATCAAGCGACCAAAACAAGTCAAACGTGTGTAGATGTCGTTTTGGTCTTATTACTACTTTATTCTTTGAGTTTTCTCTTTCAGTATGCCGGTAACGTATTGGTTAATGTTATACGTTTTAGTCAAAATTTGGTGAGTTAACAACCCGCAAGACGCGTGCATGATTTAACGTTTTTACGTCTATTTTTTTTTTCAATTTAATGGTCCTATGCGACATACAGGTTCTAAAACTCGTACATATAAAGATGGAGTAAATAGTTGTTATGTGCTACGATTTTTAATGTAAGTGAGATAGAGAGAATAACTAAGGTTATAAACTTATAACTAGTAAAATTCCTTCATTAGTGAGTTTGTGTTTCATGTATTAATAACGAGGTTGTCGAACCACCCAAATCATGTGTTGCTGACGTTCTAAATGATGTTCATAATTCAAGATTTCTAAACTAATATGTTTGAGCTCCCACCCCTGCTTTTTTAAATTTTGCCATTGGCAGTTTTCTTCCATATGTAAAAATTCTTACCTTTTTTTGGAACGTCATAAAACTATATAGTACATGGGTTACAATTATAATAAAACTATATATATATATAAATATAAAAATTGTAAAGATACTATCTTTACATAATTTTGGGAAATTGTAGTACACTTACCGTGTACAAATCCAAATAAAATTAAATATGAAATACAACATATTTAAATAAATCGATTCAAATCGTTCTCTTTGATAAGAGCTTGAGAAGCGTCTTCTTGTATAATTTCCGCTACGAGAACCTAAACCGCGTATCCTTGTGCGGTCCTTCTTGACTGCAAAAAATAAACAAACTGATGTTGACGGTTGTGGCTGAGGCACGTGTTCAACACGCTTCCCTTAAAACAGATTTTGCGCCTCTACTAAATTCGACGCGTCTGTTTCCCAGGGTACAACAGCCGAAGCAGTATGTACTGCCGGAGATGGCTCACGAGCCCGAGGTTACACAGGATAAAATTATAGTGTCAGAACTTGTGAAAAATTATGACATGAAGGTGATGAAATCGTATAGAGAAAACATATTTCTCTAAGTATCCAACACATGGATCTTCAAGTATTTCTTCTTTACAAGAACTCTTCATATATTCATGTTTTTTTTGTATCTCTCCTCTTGTATTTTCTAGTATTTTTTCTTTATCTTAAAATGAGTCACATAGCCTACTGTTTTACAAGAGTTGAGAATAAGTGAAAATTCTCACTTAATTATAAACTTAACTTAAGACATAAAGACTCAAATTAAAAGATATAAAAACTCTATTCAATAATTTAATCTTTAATTCATATACGAAGAGTTTATTAATAATTATAATTTTTTTAAATTATAATTCATTAAATATTCATTCATCAACTTCGAACAAGTTATACATGGTAAAAACCAACTTCCAACATAAAAATATACCAATTGTGCCAGTTTACATTATCAAACGACGATCCATTCTTGATCGATAGGTAAAAAAAAGAAACTTACCTAAAACGTCTAAACTCTAACCCCATCCCACTTGAAGATGCACATCCGTTAAAAGGCTAACAAATGAAGTGATGCCACCTATTGTTTTGGGATTCTAGTTAGTAGCTAAAATTAACTAAAAACAGCCATCAAAACTACAACGCATTGTTTTAAAACATTTAATTGTTGTCTTAAAGAGTGGTTCAATAGAGCAAACCGGTTCGAGTTTGTGATGAACCATCAACCATTTCTCACCGCTGCATGGATGGTAATTAACATAATGAAAAAACAATTGTTAAAAACCCCAAAATAGTTTATGAGATGATTCACAAAATAATGTTTATGGTGTTGATGATAGTGGTACAAATCTTTTTTTGAACGACAAATTTGGATCACTAATAGACGGACCACTGGAGTATAATCGTACAGTCAGCGAAACCACCCGATCATATCCATCTCCAATAGGCATAATGCTTATACACCAATTCAGAAGAAACCCCAATAAATATGGGAAAAACCCCTGTTGTGAAAATCGAACCCAGGACCTCTTGGTCTCAAAGCTTTCATCCCACCCCCAATATGCAATAGACTATAAAGCCATAGACATGATAGTTGTACAAATGCAACGCATAATAATACTAACAAACTTCATAAACATTATATTAAATATAGTATTAATCACCTCTAGATATGTAACAGTAGTAACGAATGCATTAATATATATATATATATATATATATATATATATATATATGGGTACTAACCACCTATGATAATACTAATAAACTTCCTGATAATTTATGAGATCCCCGAAATGATTAAAATAGTTTCAATAATTGAATTACCTTAAGAAGAATTTCCAATTATATACTAGATACTGAATTAGGACTTCATAACTCAACCACGCCTAGGATCAAACCCTAATAGAACCGGGGTATCTAGTTAAAACTACCAACAGTTGGTTCGGTTTGCACATTCGATCACTTCCATCAAAACGAAACTGGCCTTGACCAAATTACCGTTATTGTGTTTTTCATTATCAAGGTTATATTAACCGAACTTCCATTATCGATGTCGCGCCATGGAAATGTGCTTTTTCGGCTTCGACCACATGCCTTTGTCAAGTGTTTTTCATTTAGCATTTTGATTTGTGTGGTCACATTTATATGGTGAAGAAAATAAAGATAAAAACTTACAATAAGAAAAGAGAATAAAACTAGCAAATCAGTCCATCTAAAACATTTGGACCATCTGCAAAACCATATGTCATAAGTCAAAGCTTTAGTGGATCAAGCCCATTGGCCTAATGCTAGCCGGACCATTGTGTTCTTTGTCGCATGATCTTTTAGAACATAAAAAAAAGGGTCATCCAATTCTCATTGTTGATTTGTTGTCAACCCTCGGCCCATACAAAATATTTCATCTCATCTTTCAAGAGAATAAGCATCTATCAGATTTCCCTGGAGCAAAGATCTTAGGTTCGGCTCAAGTGGTGCAAACGAGCCGAGCTGAGCCTCGAGCTCGACCAGGCTCGAGCTTGTTTAACTTATGAAAGCTCGAGGTTTGTTTCTAAAGCTTGAGCTCAGGTTGGGCTCAGCTCGTTTTTTATTTATGAATTAACTTATATTAATTTTAATTATTATTTTATATATAATTTAGTTATTTTTATAATTTTATAAATAATTAATATTATTATTTAATTACATACGTAATATATTAATGAAAAATCATATAAACGGTGGACTCGTTTAGGCTTGCAAGCCGGCTCAAGCTCGATAAACAAAGCTCTGGCTCGTTTTGTAAACGAGCTTGTTTTTAGGCTCGGGCTAGGGCTCGTTTAAGCTCGGCCCGTTTCGAACTTTTTTTCGAGCTGAGCTTGAGTAGCTCGGTTCATTTGCACCCCTAGCATTCAAGTCTTGCATCCAGTCTTCCACTGGTTTTACCATGTCTTTTGAAAACCATAAAAAGAAATAGATAAAACAAATTTGTGTCGAAAGTCTGGCATTTGAAAGGCATAAAACCTCTTGAACTGTCTTATAAGTTTTAAAAATAAGATTAGTATAAATAAGAAACTTCTTTCAGTGATCTTTAACCATGGTTTCAAAAACCGGACCAGAATTGGACCCGCTTAAGGTTGAGCCAGCCGGTAAGAACAGAACCACCACACTAGGGTTGTTGCAACATGTTTTGTATTTTTTACTTTTTATTGATCATACATCATCCCTGTTTTTTATACTAGTTTTACAGGTGAATCGGTGAAATCAATTGTTTTGTAAATCAAAATGGTAAAAACAAAAAAGGTGTGGGGTTGGCCCGAACCCGACACGTACATAAAAAGTACCTGACCCGAAGTCGGAACATGTGTTATAATAATATAATATATGTTCCAATAAAGAATGGGCAGCATATATAGGTTCAAAGACAGTAACATAAAGAGCAACGTACAACATAAATTTTTTCTTGCATGTAGTTGCAGCTTGCCTGAAAAGTGTATAGTAACTTGTGTTTTCAGTGCTCTAGCATCTTGATTCTCTCGAGATTGTGCATATGTTTATTAATATCCTCTGTTTGCAGAGCACCGGAAACAATCTTTAGATGTTCAAATTTCATTTCTTCACACTTCAATGCTGCCGATTTACATGCCCTAATGTTCCCTGATTCACAAAAAAAGTAAAACAAATGACTAAAAAGTCAAATAAAAAATGATTGTGGTTTGCACTTTGTAACGTATTTAGTCCCGGCCAAGAAATCTAAAGGTTTCCACAGGTCCAAGTTAGAGACTAAATGTGTTACAAAATGCAAACCACGGGGAACATCTATGTGCTTTTGGCAAAGTTTGGGGACTAAATGCGCTACAAAGTGCAAACCAAAGGGGACCATCTGTGTACTTTTACAAAGCTAGGGACCAAATCCAACATTTTGCTAAACCACAGGGACCATCCGTGTACTTTACTCATTTTTATAATATATTTTTGTAATCACGTTTAACAAAAGTATTGATATAAAAGATTTGTACAAAATGTCTTTTGGGTCAAACCAACCCGACCCAATTTGCTTTTTACCAGAACCACAACTACCCAGCTTGATCCGTATCCCAGCCCGCCCAACTTACCCATTTTGCCACCTGTACTCACCACTAAGGTCCAATAAGTTGAAAACCACAGGGCAATTTCCTACACTTCTGACCATGGTAGTTGCAGTCCAAACTTTTTGATGCTCATCCCTTGAAGCTCTAATAATGCATACTTTGGTGATAGGATTAACGTATTTAACTGCACGATGATCCGTCTACATTAGTAATTTGAGCAGTAAACAGGATATCAATTATTCATATATGAAAAAAAATATTTACAAAACAACGAGAATAAAAGAGCATAGAAGGCATTTCATGTTAAAAACAGAACTGTTTGAGAACCTTGGAATGATCCTAGCGATAAAGCAAGACCACACTCGCCAAAGTTTACAAGAATGCTGTCTTTGATTGCTTTGGATATGTTATGCTGGCTAAGAATAATGGGATCGTCTTTTGAAATATCTTTATTTGGATCTATAAACACCTCCATCACCATGTACCTGTTTTTAAATCCGACCATTATGATTGCTCGGTTTTTTAAGCCTACAAAAGAATCAAAGTTTATGTTGAGCTACAAATAGGTAAATGATGAGTTAAAAGTAAACCGTTTAACTGACTATCATCACACAAAATGTTTTAGTTTTGTTTTAAAAATAAGTAAAACAATATCTAAACTCTAAAGAATTTGTTTGTATGCAAATTCCTAAGCTTTCAAGACGGTTTCCGGAGCATCTAGCCTCTCGTACCATGGTAGTTGGTACCAACCAATATTGTTTGATTTGCCCACAAAGAGATCACAAATTTGTTTTTGGTTGCCCAAGTGTAACTTCCCCTGAGATCACTGATCATGGGACTGCTCTCAATCAGGCACGTTTAACTGTAAAGTTCTTCTTTCATCCACAACCAATGCGCTCAAACGCAGTGATGGTATTTAAGGTTAGACATTCCTTACAAGCTCAGCAACTCTACTACCATCCACGGCTGATGTGGGATTTGCTAAGGGTATTACAGTTATGTTACAATTATGTTTATCCGGAAAAGAATACAAGAAAGTAAAAAACTTTGCATTCTAACAACCAAACATTAACTTCCCTAACAAGCAGGGCCGGCTCTAGGGTCAACCAAGTAAAGCTAGGGGCTATAAAGACAACTAAATCCCGAATGAAACCATGAAGGCCTCAAGAAATTAGGGCTTCTTAGTAAACAGTTTGGATCACAGGAAGGCAGAAATCGACTGGCTTGCAATGCTGGAAGACGAGCGATTTACAAAGCATCGGTCATGATTCTCAATTTTAAAACACTAGTCGATTATGGTCTCTCAACACAGGACCACCCTATTACGGACTTCAGCTTTGATTTCAGATATGACTTTTGCTTCCTACTAAATCTAAATGTTCGGTATTCAATTTATTTGCTATTCAAAAACAAACAGTATTTAATTTATTTCAGATCTCCGGCATATCATTGCTTGTAAAACATATCAGTTGCTTAATTTGTTGTAAGTTAAGTAATTCATGATCTCATAACCAAACTGAGCATATTAAAAAATACAACAGAAGAAGAAAGCAAAAAAGGATCCCATTCATATATAAACTAAAAGTCCTCTAATTTATAAACTCACTTGTAACACCATAGCAATGGCTAGCAAGGTCTTTGTTTTCCCATATTTTTACTTCAAATATAGAAATTAAAACAAAATCCAAATTAAAAAGAAAAAGAACAAAATTTTTCCATGGTGCTTAACTAAGCCTAATTTGACCAAACTGTTTTTTACTTAAACTATAAACTATCTGTTTTTTACTTAAACTTAATTTTTTAACATAATACCTCATCAAAGTTGAGCAAAATTTTTAGAAATATAGAGGAACTGATAAAAAAATAGATGGGTTATTGTTGTTTCATATAATGATGATAGATAAAAACTTAGAAGGGCCCCAATGTTCAATTCGCTTTGGGTCTCCAAAACGGTTCACCCGGCCCTGCTAACAAGTTCCAATTTCTTGCAAAAAGAAAGACGAATCCATGGACAGTTAAACATACATGAACTCATAGAGGCATAACAACAAACAGTTGGCGTGCTTAACTAAGCCTAATTCAAATAACAAGATAGTTTCCATGGTGCAGGGCATAAGAACCCCCATAAATTGATGCTATTTGTGATCATTTTAAGGCTTAAGTATGAATAAGTTTAAGCATCATAAGTCAACATAGAAAATTTAAGCCCAGTCAAAATTGATATACCTTTGTTAGATTAAAGGACGAAGATGAGGGCCCAGGGGACAGCAACAACGGGCGGAGCAACGGTGGTCTCAGGGGCCGAGCCACGGTGGTCGTCTGGTTGTTTGATTTTGTAAAAAAGAGGGGTTTTAGGCTTTTAGAATGTGGGCTTAGAGAGATATGGGCTGGAAACTTGGGTTTTTACTAATTGGGTTAAGTTTAGTTTTAGATAACACTTTGTGGGTCTATAAGTCCTTTTAATTTTGTGGGTTTTGTCATTAGGTTTAATATTTTGTTATGATTTGTTAATTTTGTTATGAATGCAATCCATTATGTAGTGATTTTTCACACGTATAACCTATATCTATGAATGTATCCATTATGTAGTGACTTTACACATATATAACCCCTATCTCTTTATTTACTATTGTACTAATGTGAGTGTCTATATATAATGGCATTTGTATATGATGTTGAAATTAATGAATAAGAATTCTACATTTTATGTTTCTCTCTATAATCATATGCTCCTTGTTAGTGTGTTTATATAGTTTGTATATTAGTTGCTAATAGGTTGTTGTTTTACAACACGTTATCAGCACGAATTGTTTTTGGAGTTAATAATATTGTCATGAAAAAAACTGGTGTAGAAACAAGTGTGGGTTGCAACCAGGTGCGACATAACCCCGGAATTTTGGATAGGTATAGTTTTCCCGATCTACAGTTGTTGTTCCATAGAATTCAAGCGACTAGTTTCTTAATCCCTTAATTCGTCAGTCAGGTATTAACTAAATCATCTCTTCAAATATATCTTATGTTCACATTTCGTGAAAACGACTTTGGAGGGTACTGTAATGCTCCGATGAGCGCGTTTGTTAATCGGGAAACTGAACAAAGAAGATAATGGTGAGGGCTTTCGTTTGGTTTCAAAAGCATAACAGAAAAGAAACAGACACAGATTTCAATACTCCACCATTTCATGTCTATCACTAATTTATCTCAATTATTTTTATGTAAAACCCTATTTTAAACTTTAAAGTTCTATGAAATAGACTGTCGGTACATAAAAACAAATTTTATGTTTTAATAAAGAGTTTGATTATCGATGCTCATGTCCATTTTCTTTCAGCTTGTAGTCTTTTCAAAAGAAAAAGGAAAATGAAATGCATACAAAAAGCTTTTATTAATATAAATATTTGATTAATATAAATGGATGTGAATTGTATATACTGATATATATATATATATATATATATATATATATATATATATATATATATATATATATTTAAGATTCAATATACCTATTAAATAAAGTGATACTTAACAGTTTGTTTTATTGCAAGATTGTTATTAGTGTATTTTGTTAATGACTTAATAAGTAAATGCATGTAAGTCATTTTATATGATAACATATATATTATATTAATATTTGCAACTCTAGTTATCAATTCAATGTTATATATTATCACTATTCTAATAGTATATATATTCCTTGCTTGCTAGATTGGATATTTTATATATATACATATATATATATATATAATATTTAAATAGATGAATTGTTTGTATGATAAAGGATGTTAACATCATCAAAATGGTATGAATATAATTTGATTCCTTATATGTATTGAATTACTAGAATAAGTTTATCGTATCAAACTAGCATATGTGGTCAATTATTATTGATTCCCAAAACTATGAGAAATTGTAGCTTCATGATGATGCCAACGAGATTTTAAACTACCGGCCTTCCAAATAGGAACTGGCCAATCCATTGGTAAAAAAATCGAAGAATTCAAAGAGTGATTCAGAATAACTCAAATAAGTAAATATATAGATAAGAGATAAGGCCTAAAATTTTGACTAAGTCGAATATGTGGAAAGATTGTTAATACAACATATAACATATTATTAGTTATCTTATACATACAAACTGATTTGCATATTATTTTTAAGTCACTAGAATACATAATTAGTTGTTTTGTACAGTTAGAAGAATTATTCTTGAATATGCAATGTTAAATATTATATGTGAAATTCTATTTACTTGCAAACACCCATCATATATTATTAAAATATAATGAGAACTTGACGAGTATGTTTGTTTAAGTCTAAATGTATACTAATTACTTATCAGTACATGGTAGTAAGCTTGTAATGTTAAAGATATGTTTGTGATTGCTGATGGTTATATATCCTAATAAGCTATACAAATCCTTTTCTTTTATAAAGTGAGGAAACATCTTATTTCATAAGTTTGTATCATAACTCGTCTTATTTGATAACACGTTATAAAGTCATGCATTATATGATGTAACTTTATGTATATACTGTGTTCTTATGTTATCAGTTTTTAAGGGAACATCCAAATGATCAAAGTTATGATTTATGATTTCAAGTTATAAACACGATTGAATTTTGGTCAAGATTCATTTATTTATGACATGACAATCGAAGTGTCAAACTTCCTAAAACTTATTATAAATTTATGGAAGCTTGTAAGATTTTGGACCTATAAACTTAATAATTTGGTCATATAACTTTTTAATTGATACTGGTTAAATAAAAAATAATTCCATTGTCAAACCTCAAATATGCTTTATAAATGGTAAGGATGTCAAAGAACATATAACGCTTGAAGTGACCACCATGTATGAAAGTGGTTCTAATCCATTCTGTGTAGTGAATGTGATGCTATGATGATCAGTGAAAGAGTCGCGATCATGTACATAAAGAAAGATTGTAATGATGTCACCATGAAAGCTGTGTGGTTATAATCAATTCCCTTGTGTAAATGTGATGATATAATAATCGATGTAAAGTTCATGATCATGGTAACTGGGAAAATTTTTATGATGCTCATATTAACAATGAGATCAACCATGTTAATAATGTGATGATTATACAATAATAATTGTAAATGTCGTGATCATGATAAATGAGGAAACTGTAATGATTCTGATGTTAATAATGTGTTGACCATGTACTAATGAAATCGACCACAAGAAGTGGCGAACTAAGGGAGTGAGTATATAAGAAACATGTAATAACACGAATGTTTAAACTAATAGTTCATTATTCTCTCGTGTATATTGTCGTGCATTAGACAAACACGAATGCAACTAAAGCATATGTGGTCACAGAAGTTTACAGATCATGATTGTTTAATAGATTGGCTTGACCGATTAGACCATTCCGAGTACTTGATGGTGTGAAACATATCGAAGAACCAGATGATTCTTCATGGTACTTAAACATGAAATTTTTGTTCTCAGTGGATGTTAACCATATACCAACTAAAGTAGGGTTTGAATCCCTAAATATTATGAAATGATTAAAAGATATGTGTATCTCGACATAATACCATTTTCTGAAAATTGATGCATCGTCTAAATGGTTATCAAATCCGCAACATGAAAGGTTGCGTAACTTGTAGCTTAGCTTTTAAGATAGCAAGCACATTACTCAATAGTATCATATTTTTATATTTTTACTGATAAATATGGTGTTTTTGATACCCATTTACTAATGGTCATTGGAATAAGTGTTAAACAACATGTGACAAATGTCGTTACACGAATTGTTTTTGTTGAAGACGATGATCAAACATCTATGATTGATTGCAAAGCCAATAATCATGAGAGCAAATACATGTTTATATATGAGTACATGTAATTTTACATCTAATAATATTAATTCACAATAAGCCAACATGTTGTAATAGTTTATCCCATTATAGCTGGTTTTTGGTCAGGAACCAAAGATGTCTTTTCTAAGATTTGGTTGTGCGATATATATTGAAATTGATTCACCACAACACACAAAGATAGGATCTTAAAAGTGGTTGGGAATTGTAACACCCTGTAAAATCGTGTCCAATAATATGGTGACACGTGTTGTATTTTTAATAGAGTCTATTAAAGACTAATATGGACTAAAAGTGACAACATGCTCAAACTGAGCTTCTGAATGACTTTTTGATGTCAACATGCATAAACCTAGCCTCTGAACGACCATTAGTGTCGTTATGCTTAAACTCGGCCTCTGAGTTACCGTAATGTCAACATGCCTAGCCTCTGAGTGACATCGGAGTCAACATGTTTATACTGAGCCTCTGAGTGATCCTTTACGTAGTCCTAACTCTCATATGTCCTGTTTGTTGGACGAGAGTGATTAAATCCAATATTATATGAAAGTTGGATAATGGAGGGATTAAAAGTGTCAACATGTTAATTTATACCTCTGAGTGACCTTTTAACGAACTGAGAGCTCGACAATGTCCGGGCATAATCCCGGGTATGCCAAGTATTGGCTACGGAGGACTAAAAGTGCCAAAAATGTGTTTAAATAGGTTTTTAGAAGCTTTAATAAGCTAAGGGGTTAAAAGTGTCAAACTTTGAAACTGGCCATAGGTCGGTCGCGGGCCTCCAGAGACATGGCCTGTGTCTCTCGCGGGGCATGACAGGAGGTCTGCAGCAGAAAGTTTTGCTTGGTCTCCAAACAAAACTCCAAAACCATGTTTTCAAAACCATGGCTTCCCAAACTGCTATGCCACGTTTTGGGACACTAGTAAGCTTCCTCTTACACCCCTAAACACCTGGCTTCATCTTCTTTGAGCTCTCCAACTATAAATAGGTGTTCAAGTGCTTCATTTGAACTTGCACCTTTCTTATTCATACTCTTCTCCCTCCTCTGGAAGTTCCTAGCTAAAAGGAGCATCCAACATAGTTCTTGTGCACCTTAGGAATCACTGGTAAGTGTTCCTTCTTTGTGCATTTTCGTTTATAGGCTTTTATAGCAAAAAGTCAAGCGTTTTACGGCAAACGCTTTGACTTTCGGTTAAGACCATTATGGTCCAGCCATTGTTCGAAATAAACATGGCTAAGTGATCGTAATAAGGTAGGTGTTAATCCCTATAAAGGGCACCTCCTGAAGATCACGTTTGCGGACCAATTGACAGGACAAAGTTACGATATTAAAAAGTCAAACAGACCATTTTTCGGAAAAAATCATAAACTGATCTTATATATGTTATGAAATCTGTTTTGACACTTAAACAAGTTTTTAATAATTATTAGAACATGTATGAACATGTTCGGCTCGTCAATTTCAGTTCTAGAGTCACCGAAAGTCGTGAAGTTTGACTTCTGCTTTGACTTTCGATTCTGACCCGATTTAGATTAGTTAGATACTGATCTAAAGTTGCATTATGATCATAATATAATGTAGAATAATCCTCTGAAGTTATATTACATGATCATAATCAGAATCTAAGTTTATGCGCAAGTTCCATAATTATGTCATTCTTGACCAAAATGGCCTTTTTGCATAAAACAAAGTTTTAAATGGTAATGAACTAGAAAATGAGTTTTCTACTGATGTAATATTATAAGTATGATTTTTTGGGATGTTAAACTAAGTTATAAACAGAGTTTTCAAGCAGGTCCTTAAACTATGTCGATAAATGACGATTTTAGCCCCTCTGGCTCATAAACTGGTTTTAATCAAATCTTTTCAAGGTAAATCATTTACCTACTGATATGTTATATTAAATAACATATTTTAAACATTTTAATCTGACCCTAATGTCAGTTTTCATTAAACATCGCATAAAACGTCATTTTACGACAAAAGCGTCGTTTCGGCGCATAGTATGGTTTTAAACCATAATAATGGACCAAGACTTGTTACCTACTGATTTTAAAACTTATTTTAAACATATTTATAGTAGATACATGTTATAAACTCATAATTCCAAATAATTTATAAACTTGTGTAAAATGACCAAAATGCCCTTCGGTGCATAGTTTTGTCATAAAGATAATTTACACATATAATTGACATCCTACTGATATTATATCATAAATAAATTTTTTTACAGAATACTCGTAATTATAAAACTTAAAATATGTTCAAGTTCCTTTTATACGGTATATAATTACCGAAATGCCCTTATGAGGCATAATTTCGTTTTAAAACGATAACGGGCTTACAAGTTGATATCCTGCTGATATTCTAACTTATTTAAAATATAATGGCATATAGAACTTGTCCATGACTTATCCGGTTACCCATTATCTCTTTTAAGCAAATGGTTGATTATACGTAACTAGTTTATGGAATTTTACTGAAACGGGTTTAACCTTGTCATTTAAATTTCAAAATCTAGAATGTTTATAGTTTACCCATATTATACAAGTCAAGAACTTGTCGGGATTAAACTACATTCTATCCGATCATCGTTTGATCAAGCGTTATACGTAATGATCATGTACGCTATTCGGTTTATAAGACCGTTAGTATTTAATTGGCTAGCTTATGCCATAATCCAGACTAGAGCCTTGCCGGTAAATGCTATCTGCACGTTGGTACTTTTGTATACGGCTGAGTTATTAAAAATTAAAAGAAGAAGACTAGCTTAGGTAAATACTCTCGACTTAGTTTCCCTATATGGGCTTGGGATACGGTAAATTATTACCGCTTGGTCCAAAATGGGGTCAATCGAATGCCTGTTTATGGCTAGTAAACAACATATTTCGTTTTAATCAGTTTTGTTTGATAAGTTAAACATCGGGGTTTAAATTATCGTGTCCTGGATATCCTCGGCTCAATACATTAGTTATTGGCCACGACCTTAGCGCGGGGTGTAGGCATACACCTGACAGACGCTCATATGTAAATATTCCCAATACGTTGGGGATGACTCCTACGTGAGTCCTGAATGGTGTGTATTTAATCATGTCTCGGTTTCTGTATCGGGCCCTGTATGTATTGACAAACATGAGAATCTGATACAAGGTTGCAAGGTCAACTTTTCCAAGTTAATAAAAGATTTTGTGCCGTTTTGCACTTAAAAACCTTTTTAAAGTTTTCAAAATGAGTCAGTTGGGTGTATTTACCAGCGTAAGATGACGTATCGTCCAAAGGCTAAACTGCAGGTACAATACGAAATAGGCCGGAAGCTGCTCGGTAGTGAATAAGAGGATCTTGCAAATCCTTAGATCTGCCCTAAAGTCTGTTTTATATTCTTTCTTGTACATTTTAATGATCCGCATGTGGATCTTCTATTACAAGCTTGTATATTATTTTGTATTCTCGAACATTCGGTTTGTAATAGTAATTTTATTCCAAGACTTCCGCTGTGCCATGTTTAATTGACTATGATGGTTATCAACTGACGCCACGATACTCCCCACCCGGACCCATCGGTGTATGGATTTGGGTTGGAAATCCGTGGTGTGACAGGTTGGTATCAGAGCCAACGTTTTAGAGAATTAAACACTAGCTTTTGTGTTTAATCTCAAACTTACACGAACACGTTCCTTAGACTTCCGAGTCTAGGCATTGACCTAGGATTACTCATTTCATTATTAAGTTATTAGTATTGTTTTTTAATTGATTTTAACAGGAAAATGCCGCCATGTTACGAGGACAAAGTGGGAGAGGAAAAGGTCCAATGAGGGGAGGACCATCAGGGCGCATTCCTCCTCAACCTCACAACTCAGATGCTTACCAAGAATCAGGGGATTCATCTCCTTGGCAACCAGCGAGACGTTCTGTCTCTGATAGACACTCGCCCTCACATTCCCAAAATTCTTACCACTCTCACCACTCCTATCATTCACACCATACTCACCATTCTCACCATTCCCATTCACACTCTTACCATGAAGAATTTAACCCCAACCACTACTTTAACACACCTCCAGCCAATCAAAATCAGTTGGACCAGCCGAACCCTATGGATGAGCACTCCGACCCGGAGATGCCACCGTCGGGATCCAATATGCAACCCATTGAAATTTCGAGCGATTCAAATTCATATGCCGGATCGCCCTACCAAGGTCTTAGTGAGTGGGCCAATACTGGAACCAATTCACCTTCGCCCACACTCCTTCTCATCACTCTCAACCACCCCCAGTACAAGAAGATGTCCACATGGAACCGGTGGACCAACCTCAACCACCACCTAAACCACCAAGAAGGAATCGTGGACCAAGGTCGGGATCGCTGCCACCTTTGCCAAACTCCTACCCCATGATTCAAGAGGACCCACATATGGGTGGGCCCTCTAACACCTCACCTGTGGTTGAACCAACACCTACAGTTCAACCACCACCATCAGGTTATTCTAACCCAATCCCCACATTTCCAGACACGTCTAGATATGACCCTTTTAACCCGTCTACACCGGTAGACTATCAAGCATGGTCGCAGGACCCCTATATGCAAGCTGTTATGCACAATGCACTTTACCCGTCTCCTTTCCCACCTACTTATCCACCAACCAGATATCCAACTTATGGGTACCAATATCCGGTTATGCCACAACCATAACCACAACCTCCGCCACCACTAGAGGCCATTATGAGGCCTTGGAAAGAATGAAAGAAATGCAGCAACAGGCGGAGAAAACGGAGAAGAAGACAAACAAGTTCTTCAAGAAACTCTCCAAGTTGGTCAAAGGAAAGAAGGACGAGTAAAATCTCTTCTATTTTATGTAGTCCCTGCGTGGACATTGTTATTTCTTTAGTCCCTGTGTGGACATTTTATTTCTTTTGGTCCTTGCATGGACAATCAGTTTCTTTATTTATTTATTTCAAGTATTGTACTTTCTAATTATCATTTAATGAAATATTTCAGAATTATATATATATATATATATATATATATATATATATATATATGTACTTATCCTCTTCAAGCGAGCGTCTTGATTTTACCCGAAATTTATGCTCTGCGATATAATTCCAACAAGATCTTAATGGTTTTGATTTGCCAAGTGGCACATGCCACATATTTGGCCAAATATATAAATGATAGTTAAGAACGGAAGGGTCTTCTATCATGATAGTTAAGGGAAGTTATCCTTCTATCTAGAGGTGGTGGATTAGGTTCAAGCCTCCAATTCATTAAGGTCAATGCGACCGGGACAATTAATCAACCATTAAGATCCTCTTATGTTAACATTCAAGTAATGTTCATACTCATGGCAGTGTGACTTGAGGAATCACACTAGCCTTCAAGGTAATGGACTATGTCCTAACCTTATATAGCCCTTGTGATCTATTTGATCCCGGCTAAATATCACCAGTACGGTGATGAATAAAACATCCATTAGAGATGTATTTTATATAGCCCTTGTAATCTGTTTGATCCCGGCTAAATATTACCAGTACGGTGATGAATAAAACATCCATTAAAGATATATTTTATATAGCCCTTGTGATCTGTTTGATCCCGGCTAAATATCACCAGTGCGGTGATGAATAAAACATATATTAGAGATGTATTTTATAAAGCCCTTGTGATCTGTTTGATCCCGGCTAAATATCACCAGTGCGGTGATGAATAAGACATCCATTAGAGATGTATTTTATATAGCCCTTGTGATCTGTTTGATCCCGACTAAATATCACCAATGCGGTGATGAATAAAACATCCATTAGAAGATGTATTTTATATAGCCCATGTGATCTATTTGATCCCGGCTAATATCATCAGTGCGATGATAAATAAAACATCCATTAGTGATGTATTACCCTTTCGGGTTATGATCTATTTTATAGCCCATGTGATCTATTTGATCCCGGCTAATATCATCAGTGCGATGATAACTAAAACATACATTAGTGATGTATTACCCTTTTGGGTTATGATGTATTTTATATAACTCATGTGATCTATTTGATCCCGGCTAATGACACCAGTGTGGTGATAAAACATTCATTAGCGATGTAGTGCCTATATACCCTATTTTATGTCCATCAGTGACAGGCCTATGTGCCATATTTTATGTCCTTTAGCGACATGCTTATGTGCCATAATTTTATGTCCACTAGTGACATGCCTATGTGCCATATTTTATATCCATTAGTGATACAGGCTTATGTGCCATATCTTATGTCCATTAGTGACAGGCCTATGTGCCATAATCTTATGTCCGTTAGTGATAGGCCTATGTGCCATATTTTATGTCCTTTGTGACAAGCCTATGTGCTATAAAATTGTCAAATATGACAATGACAGTTGTGACATTGCAATCCCCTATCTAGTAATAAATGGACTATGTCCAGATTGTAATTTGCCTATGATGGTCTTATTAAGACCTAGGCCAAATATAATTATATTAAGCCTAAGAGTTGTGATGTTATTCACACTAGTATAGGCAATGGATTTTTCTTATATCCAATGTTTAAAAGCCGATATGGTTATTATACCATGGCTAAGAGAAATTTTATTTGGTATATAGAACCAAAGCTTTAAAGAATGGCTAATTCTAATGAAACACAAAGTAGCCATTGGAACGTCAACTCTAAGGACGCCGAAAATGTAGCCATAAATGATAATGATTTCCAAGCTCGCATTGATGCGGCCGTGGAAAGGACCATGGGTAAGGCCATGGAAAAGCTTAGAGAGCCGAGTGCTACTTGCTCTAGACCTTAATCTATTCCACCATCTTCAGCTCATAGGGAGAGCTCCGTTCACTCTTCAAATGCGCAGAGTGAACCAAAGAAAATAGATTTTGCTGAAAGGTCCCATTCTGTTAAAGACGGGTGTACCTATAAGTATTTAGTCTCCTACAAACCCCGAGACTTTAATGGGGAAAAAGGAGCTGTAGAAGCCCTAAAATGGCTAGATGAAATGGAGACCATTGTAGATATCAGCGATTGTGCTGAAAAGGATGTGGTCAAGTATTTATCACAGTCCTTTAAAGGTGATGCCCTAACATGGTGGAAAGCCATGATTCAGTCCACAGGTAAAGTATACCTGTATAATCTGGGATGGTCTAAGTTTATGGACCTTATTAAGGAAACCTATTGCCCACCCCATGAGGTGGAGAAAATAGAGACAAATTTATTGTCTCTTTCAATGAAAAACCTAGATTGTCGGAAGTATGTCTCCGATTTCAATTCCCTATCTAGATTAGTTTCCTATCTAATCACCCATAATCCAAACGCATTACGCGTTTTATCAATGGATTAGCGCCCGAGATTAAGGACATGGTAAAGGCTACTCAGCCTAATACCTATAAGTCTGCTGTAGACCTATCTCTCTCTCTCACCCTAGATTTAATAAGACAAAAGTCAGTTAAGTCTGAAACTGACGGAAAAAGGAAGAGGGAAGATGACAACTCCCATAGATTTAATAAGAAAAATAAAGGGAGATTCGGGTTCAAAGGGAACCAAGGCAAGTCGGTTGTGATGCCATTTTGCAAGACTTGCAACCGCAGGCACTGGGGACAGTGTAATTCTGATCCACAAGCTAGACCTTGTGGTATTTGTAAAAGAAGAGGGCATAAGACCCTAGATTGTAAAGATCTTAAGGATGCTGTATGTTATATCTGCAATGAAAAAGGGCACATTGCAACTAACTGCCCTAAGAATTCGAGGAATAATAATTCGAAGCCTGGAGAGACCAAGAAGGGAAATGCATGCGCTTTTCGATTGACTGCTAAGGAAGCTGTTAATGACAATAACGTCATAACAGGTACTTTCTCCATTAATGATATTTATGCTAGAGTTCTTTTTTATTCGGGTGCAGATAGATCTTTTGTTGATCATAAGTTTAGTAAACTATTAAACCTGCCCATAAGAACTCTAGATAAAACCTATGAGATAGAACTTGCCGATGGAACCTTAGAAACCGCAACTTCCATTCTTGATGGATGCTCTATATCCATTAAGAATCATTCCATCCCTATCTCTCTTCTGCCAATGAAATTGGCGGGGTTCGATGTTGTCTTAGGCATGGATTGGTTATCTCATAACCAAGCCTGCATTGCCTGCGATAAGAAGCTCATCGAAATTAAAATCCCATCTGATGAAGTGACCATCATTCCCGGAGACTCACACTATGGATTGCCGGACAAGGTGTCGTTATTTAAGGCATCCAAGTGTTTGAGAAAATGTTGTGTCATCTACATGGCACAAGTAACCATAAATGAACCTAAGCCGAACCTTGAAGATCAACCAATTGTCTTGGAGTATCCGATGTATTCCCAGAAGAATTACCAGGCTTGTCTCCCGACAGGCAAGTGGAGTTTAGAATAGATATTCTGCCAGGATCTGCACAAGTGGCTAGAGCTCCATATAGGCTAGCACCAACGGAGATGAAGGAATTGAGAACGCAGCTAGACGAACTTTTGAAGAAAGGATTTATTCATCCTAGTTCCTCGCCTTGGGGAGCTCCTATTCTCTTTGTCAAAAAGAAAGACGGTTCGATGCGGATGTGCATTGATTACCGAGAGCTGAACAAGTTGACAATCAAGAATAGATATCCTCTGACCAGGATCGATGATTTATTCGACCAACTTCAAGGGGCTAGTTACTTTTCTAAAATAGATTTGAGATCAGCATATCATCAACTGAAGGTTAGAAGTGAAGATGTTCCCAAGACAACCTTCAGGACCCGCTATGGTCATTTTGAATTTTTGGTGATGCCTTTTGGGGTCACAAATGCACCAGCAACATTCATGGATCTCATGAATAGAGTCTGCAAGCCATATCTGGATAAGTTTGTCATTGTCTTCATAGACGATATACTTATTTATTCTCGTAATCAAGCTGATCATGAGAAACATCTTCGGTGCATCCTAGAACAGCTAAGGCAAGAGAAGCTTTATGCTAAGTTCTCTAAATGTGAATTTTGGCTTGAGAAGTCCAATTCCTTGGACATATGGTAAGTGAGCGTGTATCCAAGTGGATCCCGCCAAAATTAAGGCCATAATGAATTGGGAAGTGCCCAAGACCCCAACAGAGGTTCGTAGTTTCTTAGGATTGGCTGGTTACTATAGAAGGTTCATTGAGAACTTCTCGAGAATAGCCACTCCTTTAACTACCTTGACCCATAAGAATGTTAAGTATAATTGGGGTCCAAAGCAACAAAAATCTTTTGAAGTGCTTAACACAAGTTGAGCAACGCTCCTGTGCTATCTCTACCTGAGGGTATTGAGAATTTTGTTGTTTATTGTGATGCATCACACACTGATATGGGCTGTGTGCTAATGCAAAATGGCAAGGGAATTGCCTATGCATCATGACAATTAAAGGTGCATGAAAGGAATTACACCACCTACGTTTTGGAATTGGGTGCCGTTGTATTTGCACTAAAACTGTGGAGGTATTACTTGTATGGCACAAAGTGTATTATATACGTTGACCATAAAAGTCTCTAGCATCTGTTCAATAAAAAACAATTGAACATGCGACAACGCCGATGGATGGAAACACTAAATGACTATGATTGTGAGATTCGCTACCATCCAGGCAAAGCAAATGTAGTTGTTGATGCCTTAAGTCGCAAAGAACGAGTTAAACCTATAAGGATTAACGCTAAGAGCATTGAGCTCAGAAATAGCTTAAGTGAGAAGCTACTGAATGCGCAGAAGCAAGCTCTATTAGAGGCTAATATCCCTAATGAGGGATTAGGCGGAACTGTTGATCAGTTATCGCCTAGAAAGGATGGAATCCTTAGATTTAATAATAGAATATGGGTTCCGATCTTTGGAGGACTTAGAGATCTAATCCTCCAAGATGCGCATAGTTCAAGATACTCAGTTCACCCAGGTGGTAACAAGATGTATCAAGACTTAAAGAAGAATTATTGGTGGATGGTTTGAAGAAATCCATAGCCACCTATGTAGCTAAATGTCTGACGTGTTCGCAAGTTAAGGCCGAACATCAGAAATCGTCAGGATTACTACAACAATTAGAAATTCCCACATGGAAATGGGAAATGGTAACTATGGACTTGATTACCAAGTTACCAAAGACCAAACGTGGAAATGACACTATTTGGGTCATTGTAGACAAACTGACTAAGTCAACTCATATTCAGATAAATTGGCTAAATTGTATGTGGACAAGATTGTGTCCCTACACGGTGTGCCGGTATCCATTGTATCTGACAGAGATACTAGATACACATCTCACTTTTGGAAAAGTTTCCAACAATCTTTAGGCACACGATTAAATCTTAGTTACAGCTTACCGTCCGCAGACTGATGGTCAAAGTGAGCGTACTATCCAGACTCTGGAAGACATGCTTAGGGAATGTGTGATTGATTTAGGTGGAAGTTGGGATGACCACTTACCCCTAATAGAATTCTCCTACAATAATAGTTATCATACCAGCATCAAGGCTACTCCTTTTGAGGCCTTGTATGGGAGAAAATGTAGAACGCCCGTGTGTTGGGCAGAAGTTGGGGAAGCCCAACTATCAGGACCTGAGATTGTCCTGGAGACCACTGAAAAGATTGTGCAAATTCGTGATCGTCTCAAAACTGTCAGGGACAACTATGCTGACAAGAGGCGTAAACCTCTTAAGTTCCAAGTAGGGGACAAAGTCATGCTGAAAGTATCACCTTGGAAAGGTGTGATGCTTTTTGGAAAGAAGGGCAAGTTAAGCCCAAGATATATAGGACCCTTCGAGATAATCGAATGTGTCGGCACTGTAGCTTATAAGCTCAGATTGCCAGAGGAGCTTAGTTGAATTCCTGATGTATTCCACATATCTAACCTTAAGAAATGTCTAGTCGATGAATCGCTAGCGATGTCGCACAAAGATGTGCAAATTGATGAAAACCCGAGGTTCGTTGAGAAACCAATTTTGATCGAGGATCGACAGGTTAAGAAGCTCCGAAGAAAGTTGATACCTTTAGTAAAGGTTAAATGGGACGCATTTAGAGGTCCCGAGTATACATGGGAGGTTGAGTCCACTATGCGACAAAAGTACCCCCATCTTTTTTGAATAAAATCTCGAGGTTGAGATTTCTTTTAAGGGGGTGAGGATGTAACACCCTGTAAAATCGTGTCCAATAGTATAGTGACACGTATTGTATTTTAAATATAGTCTGTTCAAGACCAATAAGGACTAAAGGCGTCAACATGCTCAATCTAAGCCTCTGAGTGACGGTCCGATGTCAACATTCATAAATAATAGCCTCTGAGTGACTGATACGTCAACATGCTTGAAAGTTGGTCTATGAGTGACTGATATGTCAACATGCCCAGCCTTTGAGTGACATCGGAATCAACATGCTTATAATAAGCCTCTGAGTGATCCTTTGTGAAGTCCTAACTCTCATACGTGCCATTTGTTGGACGAGAGGGTTCAATTTTGTAAATATGTGAAAGTTAGATGATAGAGGGATTAAAAGTGTCAACATGTTAAATTCTTACCTCTGAGTGACCTTTTAACGAATCGAGAGCTCGACAATGTCCGAGCATAATCCCGGGTATGCCAAGTATTGGCTACGGAGGGCTAAAAGTGCCAAAAAGGTGTTTAAAAAGGTTTTTAGAAGATTTTTAAAGTTAAGGGGCTAAAGTGTCATACTTTGAAACTGGCCATGGGGCGGTCGCGGGCCGCGAGAGACCTGGCCTGTGTCTCTCGCGGGGTGCGACAGGAGGTCTGCAACAGAAAGTTTTGCTTGGTCTCCAAACAAAGCTCCAAAACCATTAATTCGAAACCATTGACTTGTAATCGGCTATGCCACGTTTTGGGACACTTGTAAGCTTCCTCTTACACCCCTAAACACCTGGCTTCACCTCCTTTGAGCTCTCCAACTATAAATAGGTGTTCAAGTGCTTCATTTCAACTTGCACCTTTCTTATTCATACTCTTCTCCCTCCTTTGGAAGTTCCTAGCTAAAAGGAGCATCCAACATAGTTCTTTTGCACCTTAGGAATCACTGCTAACTGTTCCTTCTTTGTGCATTTCGTTTATAGGTTTTATAAACTTTGGTCATAAAAGATAATTTACACATAATTTATAAACTCAGAATGACCAAAATGCCCATTCGGTGCATAGTTTGGTCATAAAAGATAATTTACACATATAATTGACATCCTACTGATATTATATCATAAATAAAATATTTTTGCAGAATACTCATAATTATAAAACCTAAAATATGTTCAAGTTCCTTTTATACGGTATATAATTACCGAAATGCCCTTATGAGACATAATTTCGTTTTAAAACGATAACGGGCATACAAGTTGATATCCTGCTGATATTCTAACTTATTTAAAATATAATGGCATATAGAACTTGTTCATGACTTATCCGGTTACCCATTATCGCTTTTAAGCAAATGGTTGATTATACGTAACTAGTTTATGGAATTTTACCGAAACGGGTTTAACCTTGTCATTTAAATTTCAAAATCTAGAATGTTTATAGTTTACCCATATTATACAAGTCAAGAACTTGTCGGGATTAAACTACATTCTATCCGATCATCGTTTGATCAAGCGTTATACGTAATGATCATGTACGCTATTCGGTTTATAAGACCGTTAGTATTTTGGCTAGCTTATGCCATAATCCAGACTAGAGCCTTGCCGATAAATGCTATCTGCACGTTGGTACTTTTGTATACGGCTGAGTTATTAAAAATTAAAAGAAGAAGACTAGCTCAGGTAAATACTCTCGACTTATTTTCCCTATATGGGCTTGGGATACGGTAAATTATTACCGCTTGGTCCAAAATGGGGTCAATCGAATGCCTGTTTATGGCTAGTAAACCACATATTTCGTTTTAATCAGTTTTGTTTGATAAGTTAAACATCGGGGGTTAAATTACCGTGTCCTAGATATCCTCGGCTCAATACATTAGTTATTGGCCACGACCTTAGCGCGGGGTGTAGGCATACACCTGACAGACGCTCATATGTAAATATTCCCAAAACGTTGGGGATGACTCCTACGTGAGTCCTGAATGGTGTGTATTTAGTCATGTCTCGGTTTCTGTACCGGGCCCTGTATGTATTGACAAACATGTGAATCTGATACAAGGTTGCAAGGTCAACTTTTCCAAGTTAATAAAAGATTTTGTGCCGTTTTGCACTTAAAAACCTTTTTAAAGTTTTCAAAATGAGTCAGTTGGGTGTATTTACCAGCGTAAGATGACGTATCGTCCAAAGGCTAAACTGCAGGTACAATACGAAATAGGCCGGAAGCTGCTCGGTAGTGAATAAGAGGATCTTGCAAATCCTTAGATCTGCCCTAAAGTCTGTTTTATATTCTTTCTTGTACATTTTAATGATCCGCATGTGGATCTTCTATTACAAGCTTGTATATTATTTTGTATTCTCAAACATTCGGTTTGTAATAGTAATTTTATTCCAAGACTCCGTTGTGCCATATTTAATTGACTATGATGGTTATCAACTGACGTCACGATACTCCCCACCCGGGCCCACCGGTGTATGGATTTGGTTTGGAAATCCGGGGTGTGACAGGAATATATGATAATGAATAAAGCCTTTCACGAGATATTTATTTACGATTCAATTAATTGATATCCATCTCAATGGATTAACGTTCCCAACATCAGGGGGGAGATAAAAAAACAGTTGGAAAAGAAATGAGTTGGTATGAATTATCAATGATCCTAAAAAAATGTGTAAACCAGAAGTTCAAAGGATAACTCAATTACAAAGATTAGCGAATCTATTACTAGACACATTCACTGACCTTACAAAGGTGACTATGTCACATATACCAACTGCTAATGCTCCAATAAAATGAGGGTCCTAGAAGGACAACCACATGCTTGTAATGAGTCTATTGCACGTCTGAAGTATGGAAGACTAGTTGATTCCAATAATAAAATTCCTTGAAAATTGGAGCAAGTACTGAAGATTGTCAAGTCGAGGTTATAGTAAGAGAGTCTCCTAAAGAGACATTAGACATGATTGTTCCAGAAGAACCTTAGGTAACTGAAAATAAAGAGATCTCATTAGATTGTATCATGTCTAAAAGTATATGGAATCAAAATAAAATCGACGTCATTATACTTTTGTATATAATATAGCGCTTGAAAAAATGAAATGATGAGGATCAAGATTTAAATCTGCCTATGAATAAATACAAAGAAATGATTGGCCAAAATGAAAAAATGCAAATGAGTCAAAGTTGAATTCTCTATTGAAATGGAAAGCTTTCGGGCCAGTAGTCCATACAAATGAAGTTGTAAAATATATTTAATATAATTAGGTCTTTTATGTGGATCAACAATTGATGGCACAAGGATTTCGCAAAGACTTATGATTAATTATAAGGAGACGTATTCTCCAGTTGTGGATGCAATAGCTTTAGTATTTTATTAGTCTAGTAATATAAAGAGAGAATTGATATGCATCTGATGAATATTTTATATCACTTGAAACTGAAAGCTACATGAAAGTTCTAAAGAATTTGAATTATGTAATTCATGTAAAGTAAGTTCTCGAGAACAATACGATCATTGTATACAGATTCATATTTGAATACAACTAGAACTCCTGGTGAGTTTCGTAAGGCAATGGAGTGCCCTAAAGGTGAATTCAAACATCTTGACGATGTAATTTTTTTATGCATCAATAAACATACATGGAAAACGTGTACGTGCTAGTTGTGATATCTCAATAAATAAAGAGATGGTATAATATGAATTTTGGACATATGATATAGAAATCAATATGTTAAATGAGAAAGTTAATATGAAAAAACTCCTATAGAGTGCACACATATACATATATATTTAAAGATGGAAATAAATTTGTGATGGATTGTAAATGCCGAAGCATTGATATATAAACCTCAAGAAATGTTCTACAAAGTTTACACGATTTGTGTGGACGATAATAATCGAGTCGAATATGGTATAATCGACTTACTAATGAGCTCAGAAAATTAAAATATATATGGTGTAGTTGGTCTGTAACAACCCGAACAATCAGGTTAGTGTTTGCTTACGAATTCTACGCTAGTTCGTTACGTGATATTTTTATACGCGACGGGTTTAAATATATAAAAAAACAAATAGTCGTAACCCAACCCGCTATTCCCAAACCTTTGCGGCCCAAGAAACCCAACCGCCCCAACCCTCTACCTTTGCAGCCCAAGCAAACCCAAACCGCTTCCTTATTTTAATATATGCGTGATACATGGAACCCTCATAACCTCAACCCTAATCTGCGATCTCAACTCCTGCTCTCCTTCTACTCCTCTCTGATCGACTGTAGAGAGGCACAAGCTCTTAAATCGGTTCGGTTTCAGGCTCTAGGTCGACCCTTAGCACTACTTGATTCAATAATATTCATATCTTACTTGAATTTTTGATAAATCCCTTGTTATCATGGCTGCGTTTATTATTTGTTGATATTCATAATGTGTTGTGATGATTTCTAATGGATTAGGCTTGCTAGGAATTCATGTTAGCCAGTGATATGAGTGTTTAGATGCTTGTTTATATTATTAGGGTTTTGAGATTCTTGATGATGTTGGTACTTGACATGATGAATCTGAGATAAATAAACGATAACCTGCTATAAATGATGTATAAGTGTTGTTGTTCGGTAAACATGTTAACGAAACCAACATAACTCGTATTAGAATGTTGAAAGCTGAAAACAGGAGGCTGTTTGGTGTTTACAGCCGACTTCAGTCGGCTATAACGGGATCGTAACTTAACGAAAATTTGATTTTCTTGAGTTTATTCGTGCTATTTCGAAATACGCATCTAATGGCGTTGGAATCATGATTTTTGTACATAGTTTGCTATTTTAAATAAATTATTTCGTTTCAGCAATTAAAGCTGCGTTTTTCTGCAGATTTTTCGTGTTATGTTTTGAGTCATAACTGTGTAAATATTTAGAGATAGACCATGAATTTATACTTTAGATAGCATTAGATGTTTGTACAAGCCTCAAACTAGAATTATGTCGATCGGATAATCGAGGATTTTTAAATGAATTTTTTCGTAAGCTGCAGTTAGAAAGTGACGAATCTGATCGCTGTTTGGCGCAAGATTTTTTACGGAAAATCCTTAAGGAATTTGGTCACCAAATTTTTACACAATAGTCTATGCTCCGATTGACACGTCCTGTAATTTTTTTGGGAATCTTCCGGTACACGAACTATTCCGGATAACACACCGAAAACTGTCCGAAAATGCACTATATTGCTGAATTTTTATTGAAGAGTATTTTAAATCTTTCGTGACACTTGTGTGGTTGCTAAGTGATGTCGTGATAGATGCATGCATGTTAATTAGTATTTTATGATAAAATGTGCTACGTGTAGGATTCGTGTTTCCGCGTGAGCACACACACTAACCCTTAAACGATAATCATGCTAGGACGTGATTGACCGGTTCCATCTAGCGTATTTCTTTACAATCCTTAATCCGAGCATTCAAAAGTGAGTTCACTACTCTTTTACAGGCATACGTCCCGAGGGGACAAACTACTATTCCTTGAAGGAATACTTTTTTATAAATGTTGTAGTTTAATTTTGATGTTAGTTAATAAACTCAAACTCTATCATGAAAGTCCCTACTTACTACCGAACTAGTTGCCTGGGAGGCAACGGGGTATTAGTTGATAGCGCTATTAGGCTTGACAAACCTCACACCGTGCTGGGAGCCGGGCGTGAACTAAGGACCTTAAACTCATGGCCAATGTTGATAGGCATTGATGAGGGCAAACAAACATACGTCATCCGGTATCGAGTTATTAACGACATGTCTTTAAAACTAAACACCAACCTGTTTACGTTAAATAAAACTGTGAACTCGCCGGCTTAATCACCGATACACTTTTTCTGCATGCTTGCAGGTCGTTAGATAATCATTGCATGGGAACTTGCAGTCTGAGGAGTCTGAAGTGTCATGGGGCGTGTTACTTGATTGCAAACAATAAAATTTTACGTTTTAAAACATTTTATTTTTTGATTGTTTGAGATATCTACATTTGCTTCCGCTGATTAAATACTATCTTTGCTATAATTTAATTGGAATTCACTATTAGTTCGACATGATTAGTGGCTAGATCCTGTTATGTCACACGTCTCGCGGTAAAACTCCGCATGTGGATTTTGAAGGTGTGACATGGTCAATTTGTTTTCATTAAAAGACCAATATGAGGTTTTCAAGTATTATAATATATGTTGATAATGTCATTGAATCTCTTCTGAAGAGATCAAAATGAACTCAAATATTAAAACAAGAATTTGCAGATTAAAGATGGTATTGCAAATTTATGGCATGATATGTAGAAAAGACATTTGTATAATTATCCATCAATATTATAATACATTTAGAAAACGGTGGACATTTTCATACGGACAAAGCTTATGGTCTAAGTACATTTAATGATGTCCAAGTAGTTGATATACAAAATAGCTCTATCATCTCCAATGAAAATAAAAAGGGAAAACAAAAATCCTTGGTCCAGAAGTACCATATTTACAAATAAATTATATTAATATATCTTGCTAGTTATACACGAACATATATCATGAAATTCATTAACAGAATATAACTCGTGTACAGTGAGAAGATAATGTACCGGGTACAACATATATTTTCTATACCTTATGGTACGAAAGGTATGAGTTCATATTATACCAACCCATCATCAAGTTTGGTTAGTTTTGTAAATGCAGGGAATGTAACAAAACACATTCATGGATCTTATGGTATCAGCTAACAAAGAGGATGCAATTAAAGTTTTACATGAAGATCATACATCAAGTTCATGATTGCACATCAAGTGACAAATCACTCACTACAAAAGTTTTTCAACAACTTTTATAAAAGATTGGCACTTGTTACTTGAAATAATACATATTATATTGAGGGGGAGTTTTTCATAAGTTGCACTCTTTACCCTTCACTAAGTTTTATCCAATTGGATTTTCTTAGTAAGTTTTTTTCTGAGACAACATACCTGATCCGGAAGTATTAAGGGGAGACAATACGCGCTGCACTCTTTTCCCTTAGTTGAGGTTTTGTCCCATTGGGTTTTCCTAGCAAGATCTTTAATGAGGCAACATCATTAAGCATATTAAAGAATAGTATTCTATCATGTGGATAGTCAATGGAGAGTGTTATGAATGCATCCATTTGTAGTGACTTTACACATGTATAACCCCTCTCTCTTTATTTACTATTGTACTAATGTGAGTGCCTATATATAATGACATTTATATATGATGTTGAAATTAATGAATAAGAATTCTACATTCTATGTTTCTCTATATAATCATATGCTCCTTGTTCGTGTGTTTATATAGTTTCTATACTAGTTGCTAATAGGTTGTTGTTTTATAACAAATTTATAGTTTTGTCTTGTTATGTCACAGGGTTAATATTTTGTTATGATTTGTTAATTTAAATTTTGTCTTGTTATGTCAGATGATGATCGTAAATGCTAAAAAATGTTAATCCAACCATATTATAAAAATAAAATAATTTTTTTGGATATTTATCTTACCAATGAAATAAAATATAGGATCTAGTTTTTTCGATATTTATCTTACCAATGAAATAAAATATAGGGTTACTAGTTATAACTTCGTGTGTTATATTGGTTGAATAAAATAAATATACTGAAGATTTAAATATTATAAAACGGTTTTTGTGATAAGATATTATTGATTTTTATAATTAAAATTTTAAATTTGAATCCTAAAGTAATATATTAGTAAACTTAATACATAAACCTAAAGTTAATAACAAACCCGACTTTAAATCAAATCGATGACCATTCTGATCGGTTTACGGTTTTAAATCGAACTGTGAACACCCTTAATAACTAATAAGGTTAATTTGTGTTTTTATAATGTAGTGTAGTGTAATTAAGTTATTAAAATAACTTTTGAAAATAATGTAAACCACAAAGTTTGAAATATATATTTTAAATTTGATGAAGATATAACTTAATTAGTTTTATTATATATCTAGAGTTTGAACCTGGGTTACAAATCTGATTAAATCAATATTTAGAGATAACGAATATACTTTATATACTTTACATATTAGGAATAATGGATTTTAATAACCCAAACTGTTAATAGTCGTTGGCCGTCAACGATCCCAACTTAAAAAATAACCAGTGGTAGTCTCATCTTTTCACATATTGTAAACTAATGGACCTTTAGTAACATAAGCTTAATTTGTAAAGTAATTAAATGAATTCACTTAGGAGTATAAATGATATAAGAACCTAAAGAAAACATAAAATAAAAAAAAGATCTATATATAACTATAGCTTATCATTTATAAGTTAGGAAATATACAAATAATATTTAAACATAAAGAATACATAAAATAAAAAAAATAAAAACTTATCTATAATTATGGCTTATTACTTATCAGCTAGGATATATATAAATAACATACGAGAAAACAATTATGGGATGCATAATAATACGACATGTGTCCACGATAGGTTTACTATATTATATAAATATAGATATAGATAACATGGTGGAATACCAACTCAATTAATATTGGCATATATATATATATATTACTTGCTACAAAAATTGCGTAAAATTATCTTCTCTATTCTATTGATTGATTATAGCTTTTGAAGTCTTTAATCATGTTAAAGAAAAAAAGTTTACTTTTTATGAAAAGGGGTTATGAAGTCTTAATCATGTTAAAGAAATAAAGTTTATTTTTTATGAAAATGGGTAGAAATATACAAATACAATTGACACATTATTCAAATACTACTGACATGGCATACGAGATACTTACCGTATGATATAACAAAGAGCAGTTACAAGTCATATGATAGTTGGCGAAAAATGGTCATATGGGGCGCATGAGACTATGAGAGTTAGATCATTGGACTCGTACGATGTTTTGGCCGATAAAGATACGACCAACGTGACCACTCACAAACTCATACGATCCTTGTGACTTTTTATCGCCATATCATACAATTCGTATAATGTTATATTTGGGTTAGTGTACACTAATGCGAGTTGTGTCTATTTCGGCATCACCTTAAAAAAACCACAATGAGTTTTGGTACCCAAGCTCACCCCTTAGTTATGCGAATGAAATTTTCTAGTTAAAAAATCTCATTAGGAGTCACACAATCTATATTAATTATCTTTGGTGATTTATCGTAATAATTTGATAAAACATTTAGATGTTAATTTACAATAATGAAACTATTGGTTTGACTGTGACAAATTAGAAATGACAATATCATCTCATACCAAATCTAACACCCGTACAATACTTTATTACTTATTAGTTATCGGTTTACTAGTTCGCCAAGACTATCAAAGACCTCAACTTATGAGCTTTTGTGATTGAAAACTACCGTTAGGAATCCCAGTGGTTAAAACTTGTTATCAAACTTATTCTGGAAACCAAATTGAATACGTTTAGTAGTGATAATTCTAACTTGCTAACCACGTTAAAACACTACGTATAATTTCTTAAAAATAGTACAACACATTTCTATCTTCGATTTCAATCTCGACAAACACGTATAGGATCCGTTTTAGGTCTCAGAAACGTTAAACCTGACGTCGTACTCGAATAGCCGTTCCGTTATCCAAACCCGGACCCACCTATGGTCCCACCAATCTTGTAACATATACATACCACCTTCGGATATTATCCGGCGATTTTATCCACACAAACCCACCATCATTCCCAACTCCCACTCTCCACAAACCCTAGAAATTCTTCTTCTTCTTCTTCTTCTTCTTCCTCAACTCAACCCTAATTCATCCAATTCACCATTAATTATGGCGATTACAACCGCTTATTGGGCTACTGGAACCTCAGTCCCTAATATCCCCCAAATCAGACCCCCAATATCATCCAGTTTCGATTCATCCGTTGCGAAGAAACCCTATAATTTGAAATTCATTTCAGGTTTCAGTAATTCGTTCAAATCTTCACCGATTAACACCAGTTGCCGTTGCAGTAGCAGTAATGGCGCCAGCTCTGATCATGCCACGTCATCGGATTGGGATTGGGTTAGGTGGACACGTCATTTTGATGAGATTGAGGTTGCTGAGCGTTCTGTTTCGCTTCTGCAGGTAGTTTGATACACACACTTGAATTGTGATTGCTTGTTAATATGAATATTTGACTTATTGATGGTTGAGTTCGTATGTGGTGAAAACGTGTATTGTTTTTACTGAAATGATTGTTTCATATGGCTAGGGTTTTGGAAATTTTTTTTTATAGTTTATTGTGATTTTGCTGTCTTGTTGTTTTGTTAATCTAATTTATTAGTAGTATTGCGATTAGGCGGGTGACTTTGTGATGTAATATTTATTTTTTGTTTATTAAGCTGTATGGATATTGTCTTAAGACTGTATTAGCATACTAGGATAGAATAGAATAGCCATGGTTAAGCGTTATGCTATGTTCATAGGAGGGATATTGGAGCATCAGGAGCGCCGCTCCTAAAATGTCACCAACGTGTTTTAGGTGCCATGATTGTGGATGAGAGGATAACGCCATGGTTAAGCATGCTTGAGTAGGGGTAGTTCCAGGACCGTAGACGGTAGACCTTTGGTTTTAAAATGCGGCATAATGCGTGAAGCGCCTGATGCGCAGATGACTCGCATCACGACAACTGTTGCGTTGCGTTTACGTGATGTGAGAATATTGCCCCGGTTTCGCATAATGCGCTCGTCGCATGATGAGCTGCGATGCATGCGACATTGTTTGTTATGTTTTTTATTTCAGATCTTATGAAACGGGTTGTGTTTTTTCAATAATTAATATCTCAGTATGCTTGATTTGGACCATTATGGTTCCTAAACGGCTTTTGTGGTTCTAGAAACATTTTAGTATGCTTGATTTGAACAAAAAGCACAACTCTTGTCTTCTTACTACGTTAGTTGTTTTAGTGTAATTTGTTATGTATAAATAATTTTTTAGTATTTTTAATAAATAATTTGGTTGATTGAATTAGTGTCATTGGTTGGTATAAGAGGTTGGATGTTACATATTTATAACAAGTTTCTAAATTTTAGGGGACACTATGAAAAATGGATACACAGTTGATCAACTCACTGACTAATTTACCATTTCAAATTTGGATTATCTTTACTGTGTACCATACATTGGATGATTTGGTACATGCTAGTTCATTTGTTTTAAACAGTTGTCGTGCTTTGCAGTTTCAACTAGAAGAAGCAATAGAGAAAGAAGATTTCCAGGAAGCTATAAAGCTAAAAAAAGCTATAGCAGAAGCGACATCAAAGGATAGTGTTGCTGAAATTATGTCTGAACTGAAGGTCAGATCAGAGTTGACTTAGTAAGAAAGCTATAAATTTGTATGAATTATAGGGCTCACGGGTTATTCTTGCAGAATGCAATACATGAAGAGCATTATCATGAGGCTTCAAAGTTGTGTAAAAATACAGGAAGTGGGCTGGTAATATTATTGGATATGTTGATGTAACATGCTTGTTTATCGTCGTTAATGAATTGCTCTCACCTTTATATTTCCAGGTTGGTTGGTGGGTGGGTTACTCAAAAGATTCCGATGACCCGTTTGGAAGACTCATACGCATAACACCTGGTGTAGGCAGATTCATTGGCAAAAGTTATAACCCAAGGTAATGTTGTTGCATTCGGTTCACATAATATAAACAGATAGCAGTGGTAATATTTGCGTATTACAGACAATTGGTTTCTGCATCTCCTGGAACTCCTTTGTTCGAAATATTTGTGGTTAAAGAGCATGATGACACATACACTATGCAGGTAACTTACAAATCGTTATTCTAACCTTTGATCTGAAAAATGGGTCCTGGATCAACGGGGCGATTCCGGTTATGGTGAAGGGATTGTTCTTGTAAACTTGCACTACATGTGACAATTGCGATCCCTTTACTAATCACAACAACCAACAACCATACCCAGTAAATCCTACAAATAGGCAAGCTACTTGTAGGGTCTGGGGAAGGTGAGATGTAGGCAAATCTTACCTCTATCCCTAGAGATAGAGAGGCTGCTTCCAGAGAGACCCCCAGCTCAACAAGAGATAGCAGACCAAAACACATACCCAAAAAGTATATAAATAGGAAGTTACCAATATCCAAGGAGGCAATGAGAGAGTAACACAGTAAAATTTTAGACCATGTACAACATCACCCAACATACATACATAAAAACAAGAAGAAAATCACTTGTAAAGTCAAAACTAAGCCCCTTACCTTGATCCCTTTACTAATAAATGGGTCAATTTGTATTATGTTTTTAATGGGTCAGATGGGCTAAATAAAAACTAGAGTAAAGTACATGGATGGTCCAGATGGTTTATCAAAATTTTGGATTTGGTCCCTAACTTCTTCGAAAATACATGGATGTCCCTGTGGTTTGCACTTTGTAATGCATTTAGTCCCTATGGTTTGCACTTTGTAACATATTTAGTCCTCAACTAACAAATCTAAAGGTTTTAGCATGTCCAAGTTAGGGACTAAATGCGTTACAAAGTGCAAACTACAGGGGCCATCTATGTACTTTTGGAAAAAGCTAGGGACGAAATGTGTTACAAAGTGCCAACCACAGGGACCATCTGTTTACTTTTGGAAAGCTATGGACCAAATCCAAAATTTCGATAAACCACGGGAACCATTTGTGTACCTCACTCAAAGGTGAGCATGTGAACCGGTCAAACTTGGTCAAAGTGTCTTTTTAGTGCATATAATCTACAAAATCTCGCTATTAAAAATCACATTGTTATTGTATACTTTCTGTAACAATATATAACACATAAATAATCAAATTATGAAAAGAACAAAAGAGTGTCAATTTAATTTATAACTAGTTTAATGCCCCACCTGCGTAAGAGGGCACTAGGGTCTAGGAAAAATATTTCTCAACCAAGTAAAAACAAAACACTATCATAGTTTTGCTAGAAAAAAAAACTAAAACGATGGCAAGACTGTAATTTTGAGCCAGGGGCAAAACTGTAATTTGTCGAGACCAATGAGCGAGTGCTAGGCAGCTGCCTGGCATGAATAAAAATTACATCGAGTCAACCAATTAAACAAAACACTACTATATGTTTGCTAAAAAAACTAACTGGGGTAAAATTGTAATTTGTAAAAAGCTACAACGATGATACGACTAATTTGAACTGGGGGCAAAATCATAAATTTGAACTGGTGGCAAAATTGTAATTCTGAATTGGGGGATAAAATCATAATTAGTTCGGGCCAATGTGGAAGTGCCAGCAGCTGACTGGCAGTATTCCCTGGCATGCTCTTTATATATATATATATATATACACACACACACAATTAAACAGGTCAGTATGGGGTATGTAATATGTTTTATATCTGATCATAAACTGTAAACTAGACGTGAGAATTTCGACCCATTTACTTGTATGTCCTTCGATCCGGGTTATGTTATATACTTATGTTTCTAACGGGTCAAATGAGAAAAAAAGATAGCTAAAAAGTAAACAATACAATCAGGTTGAAAGTCACGCAAAATGTATTCTTAAAACCTACTAAATCGCTTTATTCATAAGTTTTACTTTATTACTGTAATAATGTATTTTCTTTTTTGTAGGTGGTATTCATGCAACGAGCTAAAGCAAGCAACTCGAAAGCCACGGGTCCATCCAATTCTTCATCGACAGAAGGGCATCAATGAGCGATACTGAGAATGCATCAGTGATTGATGTGAAAGTGAATGAAGATAAACCCGGCAAAAATGATGAAAAAAGCATAAATTTCGAAGGATCCACCGAGGACGGGATGAAAAGTGTGTTTAATTTCCTTAAAGAGAAAATTCCCGAACTAAAAGTTAAAGATCTAAAGGTTATGAAAGTCGACGTTGAACAAGTAATCGAGGATAACGATACTGTTAATCAACTGATTCAAGAAGATGATGAGAAATCAACCTCAGATGAAGAATCTGAATCTGAAGATGGAAATTCGGATTCAAATAACGATGAACCGGAAGATGGAAAAAATTTAGAAATGAAACTATTTGTCGGGGGAGTTTTACACAGTAGAGATGATACACCGTCGAAAGATGAATTTGTGCGCGTTCCTGCTAATATTGAAGAAATGGAGAAAGACTCTTTTGTGCTTCATGTTCCGGTTAAGAGTCATAATGATAATGTCAGTGAGGAAAGCATTGCTTCTAAGGTCAAAATAGCGGCTATTGCTAGTCAAAGTGTTTCTGAATTGACGCCTCCGGATGTGGCTAAGGCATTATGGAGTTCTGATAAAGTTTCTAGGAAGGTAAGGGTAAATTTGTAATTTAACCAGCTTTTGAATGAGTCTATTTGGGTTGTTTTAGTGTCAAATGGGTCAAGAAGAATGAGCTAAAAGCCTAAAAGGACAAGTTATATGGATTAAAAGGGCTGGAAATCTCGTTCAATTATGCTATCATATTTTCATATGCATACGTCCTTTTATTAAAGATGTATCGTATGCTTGTAAAAAAAATGTTTTTATAATCTTAATTAACACATTTGTTTTGGTAACTAATGGACAAACTGCTCATGAACACTTACCAAACAAGATTTTGTGTTCGTGTTCGTCCGTTAAGGAAGTGAACGTGTTCATTTGTGTTGGTTTGTTAATTTTAGGTAACAAATGCAAGTGAACGTTCATAAACACAGATAAACACAAAAAGCATTCATGAACAAAACATATAATACACTAATACTTGTTGAATATTTTATTTATCGCAATTTTGAACTATTTAATTAAAATATAAAAATAAAAAACACTAATGAACAAGCGAACATAAACGAACATGTTGACAAACATAAACGAACGAACGCTTCATGTGTTCCTGTTCGTTCATTTAACTAAACGAACGAAATTTGTTGTTCGTGTTCGTTCATTTATTGAATGAATGAACAAACACAAACAAGCTTCCTGTTGAATGGTTCACGAAGTGTTCGCTGAACGTTCAGTTCGTTTGCAGCCCTAGATGTAATCATTTTGTGAGCAATTAGTGTCGTATATGACAACAAAAATTATGTTATTTAGTAATAATAATTTTATAAGTTTATGGACAAAGTTAATTACGAGGTTTTATGCGTAAAAATTTACTCTTGGAAACTTTTGACCTGTTCCAACTATTTCCTTTGTTAGCCACATTTTCATTTTCAGACAACCCGTTATAATATCATGATTTTTTGTTGTATTTATACAACAAATGTTCTTTTTCATATTAATCCTCACACATGATTTTATTTACTAACAAAAGTCCATTACTATGAATATTTAGGTCTCAAGAGATGTTCGTGAAATTGTCAAGTTTGCAGTTAGTCAAGCAAAGAAGCGTGAGAAACTATCAGAATATACAAATTTTAGTCGGATCACTACATCTAGAGGGGATTTAGATCCATTTGACGGTGAGTCTCTTTTTGTATCTATGGTTGAAATTACGTGATAGGATCATGAAAACCTAACGATTAGTGTTTAAAAGCATTCAAGACAGAATTTTTGATATTAAAAAGTTAATACGGTAGAAATACGTTTAAACGCACTTACAACTGCATAGTCAGTACAGACTCGCTCTATCCTATTTGCATTAACAATGGTGTTTGGATGTGCTTCTGCTGTTTCAAGTTCTAATAATTAAATAACAATGGTGTTAATTTGGAATATTATGATTATTCTAGAAGCTATTATGTAAAGAGTTAATTAATGAGTTTTGTTATCGGTTTCTTTATAGGTCTTTATGTTGGTGCGTTTGGCCCATATGGTACTGAGTTGGTACAATTGAAGCGAAAATACGGCAACTGGAGTGGTGCGAATGATGTCGAGTTTTTTGAGTATGTTGAAGCTGTGAAAGTGACAGGTGATCTTAACGTTCCTGCAGGACAGGTTAGTCACTTTTCAGCAACTTGCATTTTTAATTGGTGGCATTTTATACCATTTACTTATAAATGGGTCGATTTGGGTCGTGTTCCATCTCTAATTGGTAAAATTGAAATATAGCTATAAGCAAACGAGGAAAACAGGTTGAAAGGCACCCGATTTTTGTATTTACGGCATACAATCTTTTAGTTCACTTCTAATCAAAGATCTAGATCATTATCATTTTTGTAATCATATAAGTAACACATTATTATTATTATACATGTTAAATTAGAATTATGATGAACAGTAAATTAATTTTTTTAAGTATTCTTTTTTATTTTCCTATTAATTTATATTTTTCAAGTAAAATCTTATTTTTATCTGTGTTTCAATCCACTTTTTATTTAAAATTGAACGGGTAAATATAATTAATTTTTTTACTATGACGAATAGAACCGATTCTGACCGAATTACATTGGTACCAGTATTGGTTTTGTGGTTTTCGAATTCTTTTGGTTTTTCCTAATTATTTATTTATTTTTTAAATAGAAGTATGATGAATAGTAAATTCCATCGTCATACTTAGTATATCCCACCAATAGCAAAGCTAAGGTAGGGTCTGAAGAGGGTAAGATGTAGACAGCCTTACCTAACAAAATTAAATAAATATAGGTCAAATATTATTGATTTTTTTACTATGAAGAACCAAACCGATTCTTAATAACATTGGTACCAGTACCAGTATTCACTTTATGGTTTTCAAATTCTTTTTGTTTTTCCTAATTTTTATAAAAAAAAAATTCAAATAAAACCTTGTTAAATATTTGCACAAATCTGAAAATAGACAAGTGTATGCGTGCCCACCCATTATGACCCGTGCCCGTTTCGACTGGTTTTAAGATAAACATGTTACCCAACCTCTTTGACTCCTTTGTCATGCCACCATTGATATATTTAACTATGGAATCTCTAACATGATTTTTTTAATCTTTAGGTGACATTTCGTGCTAAACTTGCAAAAGGGGGCCATTTTTCAAACCGCGGAATGTATCCCGATGAATTGGGAGTGGTAATTGTGCAAACATTTCTTCTCTCTGTATTTCAAACTTTACTTATAAATTTGGTTGTGTTTTATCTCTTAACACATCAAACGGGATAACTACAGTTTTAGTTAATTTAATGACTTGTTTTGTTAGGTTGCGAGTTACAAAGGTCAAGGGAGGATCGCCGAATTCGGGTTCAAAAATCCCAAGTGGGTCGAGGGCGAACTTCTCCAACTTAACGGCAAGGTAACGCTTCTCGGTCCTCGTAAATCACATCATTCAAAGGTTAAACTTATTTACCCATTAAACTTTCTACAGGGTATGGGGCCATATGTCAAAGGCGCAGACCTTGGTTTTCTGTATGTGGTCCCTGAACAAAGCTTTCTCGTGCTATTTAACCGTTTAAGACTGCCGGAATAAGCACAAGCAGCCCGTCACGTTGCTAGATTTTGATGATGATGAGACGAGATCTCTTCGTTTCTCAAATAGGTCGGTCCCTGACAACAATGTAACTATCATACACGTTAGCAAGCAGTATTAGTATAATTTTCATATAGAGAATGATAATTGTTGCCTTTAAAAAGTGATTACTTAAGCTACATATGTGTTAAAAACTTAAAATTTGAGTGGCGTTTATGGGGTCCACCAGCTTATATAATAATAATAATCAGTGTTGCATTATTAGAGGTTCAATGATGGATTTCATTTCTTTATTTGTTTGTTTTATTATTTCTTTATTTATTTTTCATATTGCTTTGTATTCAGTTGGTGACTTGGTGTTCATACCATAGGCGTGCTGTGTGTGTGATTTAGCTTTTTAGGGTTAAAAAGCATTAAAGCTAAAGGGGCAGGGTTTGTTGATCAAAGGATCTTTATTATAAAGTAGAATAAGTGGATGCTGATGGTATCTATAATGGACAGATCAACAACAAATTCTGGTTTGTTTTCATGATAACCTTTGGACCATGACATAAGGTTGACTCTGCCATTTTTCAAAATGTTTTCCTAAAAAGAGGCTTGATTTGTGGTATGTTTTGTCTTCAAATGGAAAAATCCAATGTTCTCTTAACCAAATCGGACATGCCAGTCCAACGGGAGGCGTCTACTCTAGTTGGTTGATTAGTATTGAACTGTCTTCATTTGGACCGGGCCGTTATGGTTATGAAAACATTGGTTAAAGACTTAAATCTATAAACTTAACTCATCAAACGTCGTCGTATATTTGCACTCATTTCAGAAAAATAAATTATTCGTTTAACCTTATACCGAAAATGGGCATGTTTTTAAGAGTACTTGAACTTATTTCATTGTTAACTACTTGTAAATCACATATATTAAAAATAATAATAATATAATTATTTTTATAAAATCTTTTGTGTGTGTGTTTGTGAGAATTTGGTTGGTTGAAGTAAAGGGGAAAGAATAAAGGTGGTGTTTGTGTCTGCTTGGGGAAAGCTTACTCCCAAAGTAAATGTTGGAACACTTTGTACTATGTAGTGGCATAACTCTGAAATTCAAGTAATCTCTTTCCTTCATCTATGACTTATTCTCATGGGTTAACCGTTAAAAAAGTTTTCTGGGAAAAATTAGATACCCTAATAATGTTATATATGGATTTAGTTTTTTTTTATTCAATTTGTGTTAGAACTAGTTTTTGCCCCGTCCGCGTTGTGGGGCACCAAGCCGAATATTTTTCTCTCATAACATGTACGTCTGTGTTACGGTTACTTGTACATATTACTTACAACACGTTCTCCAAAAAAATTATATCGAGTCCATCAATTAAAATAAAACACTACCATACTTTTGGGAAAAAAACTAAAACGATGGAAATGTTTTAATTTTAAACTGGGGGCAAAATTGTAATTTTTCATGATAAATGAACGTGTGTCGGCCAGCCGCCTAGCACGAATAAAAATTATACGGAGTTAACTAATTAAAACAAAACACTACCATAGTTTCATAAAAAAAGTAAAACAATGACATGGCTATAATTTTAAAGTGAAGGCAAAATCGTAATTTGATAGGGAAAAAAACAAACGATGATAAAATTGTAAATGTGAACTAATAGTAAAATTGTAATTTGGCTGGATATAGGGGAAAAAAAAGCAAAAACGATAATAAAACTGTAAATTTAAACTAAGAGTAAAATTGTAATTTGGCTGGATAAATGGGAAGTTACATATTCCCCTCATTGAAAATGATAGTGTATTAAAATTCACTCACGTGCCTTATATATAATAAAGTGGAGAGTTAGATAAAGTAAAGGAGAACTTCTATCACCTATAATTGATCAATTCGTGCACCATCACCTATAATTGATCAATTCGTGCACCATCACCTATAGCCTACCAATCTTAGTACTTTATAGCATATGTAGCGATCCATTTAGGTATTTGTGAAGATTGCTTATTTGAGTGAAAAAAATCACTCGGATATTTTAAAGTAAAATGTAGCACATCTATAATCAGGGATAATTGTGTGAAGTTTTTAAACTTTTTTTTTCTTTTAAATACCAAGATAGTCACATTCTAATTAAGAAATCTTTGTTTTTATAATAAAAGACAAACAAGTAACAAGCTGCGTCGTAAACCCACCCCCCAGTTGTTAACTACTACCCTCCCTCCCAACTCAACATCATTGCCAACTGAAAGTAGTTAAACTTTTAGCTATTATGTTTCAATCGCTATAAATCTTAAGCCATAACAAACACACATGTAATATGTTTTGTCATTTTGGTATATTTGATCATCGGATAAAAGTTAAATATATATATATATACATATATATCAGATGCATCTGAATTAAGTTTACAACATTCAAAGCTTTCACCAAATACTTGTATATGAAATTACACCTCATCATATTTCTATTACTTAAAAGTACAAAGTCGGTGGTATCTTCACCATCACTCTTTTTTTAGCTTTTAGTTTTGTAATTCATATTTTTCTCATATAGAATTTTTCTTTTTTTATCCTCTACTTTTGTAACTTGTATTTTTTACCTACGTTTTGGTAATTTATGTTTTTGGCACTCATCAACTTTTAAACTTTGTTTTTTACGTTTTAACATAAATTTGGTATACGCTTTCGTGCTTTTGTATGTTTCCTACATATGAATTGGGTCACATATAATACATTTTGACTTGACGGTATAAATTCGAGTTAGTCGAGTCACATATAATACATTATGATTGTACGGTATAAACTCGATTTTCTTCACGTTTTAATCCAATTGCAACGCCTCCATAGGTTGCATTGAGTTCAGTCGTATACGTCGAAACGCGCATTTTTATGTGATTAACGCATCATATAACGTATGGACTAATCCGTTCGACGTTTGCGATGTGCCCGCGCCACAACGCGCGCGAGTCTTATTACTAGTATATCATATAAAAAGACACAAATACAGAAAACAAGCTACAAGGCCAACTATAAGGTGTAAAACTCTTGATATAGAAAACAATAATATCAAAATAAAGTTTTATTTATTTATTTTTATTTTTTTAATAATAATTGGTCCCAAACCCACAAAGAACAATTTTGCTTTTTTTCCCTCTCTCTCCACACATCCTTTTTAAACCTCACCACTTCCAATTATTCATCTTCCTCCCCACCCCCACCCCCACCACTGCCATGGAAAACGACCACACCACCACCACCACCACCACCATAGACATCCACAACAACAACCACCGCACCACCACCACCATAGACATCCACAACAACAACCACCGCACCACCACCACCAACAACCGTTCAATGTCCGACACTGACGACGAATTCCACTCCCCTCTCCACGAAATCCCCACATCTCCGTCCAAAGCCATCATCGCCGTCGACAATAGATACTTTACAACAACCGTCAGATCTCCAACGTCGAACCACCAGAGGCCGCCGCAGACGGTGCCTCTGCCACCGCCGGTGGTGGTGGCGGCGGCGTATAACCGTGCGGCGAGGGAGGAGCCAGTGACCAGCGTTACGAAGGTGAACCCTAGCGGCGGTGAGGACGGAGGAAGGGGGGCGCCGTCGTCGCCGGCGAGGAGAGTGAAGCGAGCTGTAGTGGTGGATCGAGTGGCGCTAGGGTTTAGGGTTTTGGAAGTGGTTTTATGTTTGATTGCGTTTTCTGTTATGGCTTCTGATAAGACTCAGGGGTGGAGTGGTGATTCTTTTGATCGGTATAAGGAGTATAGGTATGATTTTCTGTTGCACAAATTTCTAATTTTGGAAATTTAATAATTCTTTAGTTAGTTGAATTTGAAATTAGTTGGATGTTTTGAGAAATTGGGGATCAATCTTAAACTTTTTAGGGTTTTTCTTAACCAAATTTTGGGGATTTATATACTAAATTTAAGGATTTGGAATTTGCAATTTGAAATTTTGTTTTAGTATTTAGTTGGGTGCTTTGAGAAATTGGGGATTTATTTACTAATATTAGGGACTTGTGCTAAAATTTGGGGTTTTATGTACTTAATTTAGGGATTTGGGATTTGAATATTTTGTTTTATTAATTAGTTGAACTTAATTTAGTTGGAGTTATTGAGAAATTGGGGGTTAGTTTTACAGACTTGTACCAAATTTAGAGTTTTGCGGCAAGTTTTGGGGATTTATTGATTTGTACCAATTTTTGGGATTTATTTACTAATTTTTGGGATTTTGGAATTTTGTTTTAGTAGTTAGTTGAATTTGAATTTAGTTGTGGATACTTTGAGTAATTATGGATTAGTCTTTTAGGGATTTATACCAAATTTAGGGTTTTGTGGTAAGTTTTGGGGTATTATTTACTAGTTTTTGGGATTTGTACCCAAAATATGGGGATTTTTATGCTAAATTTAGGGATATGGGATTCAAATTTTTAGGTTTGTGTTGATTAGGTTGAACATATCTGGTGGAAAGTAGAAAGGAAGTAAAGGATTTATTCTTTCTTTTTTATTCAAATAAAGTTGAGGATGATCTGTGTAAATCAGGAAGACATGCTTTGTAAATGATTCATTGATTCCTTTAGAAAGGAGAATAAAAGGGTGCTTGGATTTGAGAATATAAAATGTCTTTCAGGAATCATTAGTTGGAAATCTGAATATGATAATTTGGTGCAAAACACTTTTGTTGCTTAGAAATAATTTGGATTTAAATGTTTGGATTCATCAAACGAAGTAAGACGGATTATCCAGTTCGACCGGCGTGAACAGTGGGCCGATAAGGAGATCGGTTCCTGAAAACATTTAAAACTAAAAGTCTTCCACAATATTTTAATGCTTACAGCCTCTTAAATCAAATTATTCAAAGATTCGGATTAATATTCTAATAAAATTGCTTTTGTACTAAAATGTCTTTTCAACAGTAATCTACTTTTAAACCGCTAACGAAAAAAGGATAAAATAAATAAAAAGGATACGAATTTGACCTGCTTGATCCACCCATCTCACCATCCCCTAAAAGCGATCTGTTAAAGGTTCATTTCTACAGTCAGCATCTTTCAAGTTTCTTATCGTAGTCATTATTGATTGTATTTTCTAATATACTCATCTGGTAACACAGGTATGTCGTGGCGGTGAATGCTATTGGTTTTGCGTATGCCGCATTTCAAGCAATTGACATGACATATCGGTTAATTTATAAAAAGCACATCATTTCATATTCTCTTCGCCCTCCGTTTGACTTCTCTACAGATCAGGCAAGTATCACTAGCATGTATTGCACATATCAGTCTTTAATATTACATGTGGCGATGTTGACTCATTTACCTATAAGTGGGTCGATTTGGTTTGTGCTTCATATCAAACTGCGCAAATGGGTCGAACAGGTTTGCCCAAAGTTTAAACCTTAACGCATATAACCTTCTAGTTAGTGTTATCATGAGGCTTAAATAAGAGTAAAGTGCATGGATGGTCTCTGTAGTTTACCAAAATTTTGGATTTGGTCTCTAACTTTCTAAAAGTACACAGGTGGTCCCTGTGGTTTGCACTTTGTAATGCATTTAGTCCCCAACTTTTTCCGGAAGTACATGGATAGTTTCTATGGTTTGCACTTTGTAACACATTTAGACTATTAAGTCCCTAACTTGGACATGCTGAATCCTTTAGATTTGTTGGTTGGGGACTAAGTACGTTACAAAGTACAAACCAAAGGGATCACCTGTGTACTTTTGGAAAGGTAGAGACCAAATCCAAAATTTTGGTAAATCATAGGGACCATTTGTTTACCTTTAATGTGTCGATTTGGGTTGTGTTTAGTATCAAACTAGACAAATGGGTCGAACACTCCCTAAGTCTAATGTTAACGCATGTAACCTTCAAAATAGTTTCATTCGGAGATTTAGATAATTATTGTAAATATGTTGGTTTTTTAATTATTATTTTTTTAAATGGATAAAAATATCCGGAGTCAAAGCAACCCGTGTTCAACTCGTTCTAAAAAAAGACCCATGACATCAATAACTTGTTTTGACCTTAGCCCGCCCACATCTTGCCACTTGTAATCTTTAAATTCTTTTTTACAAACCAATATAATCTCCGTTGGTATCACTTGCAGATATTGGCTTATCTTTTGATATCGGCATCATCTTCAGCAGCCACCCGAGTTGATGATTGGGTATCAAATTGGGGAAAAGACGATTTCACAGAAATGGCAACTGCGTCAATAGGAATGTCGTTTTTAGCGTTTCTTGCATTTGCCATTAGCGCTCTCATATCTGGTTACAATCTTTGTAATCAGAAATCTCTTTGATACTCTATTTACTAGATAATCTATACATACATTATCTAGGCATTGCAAAGGTTACACAAACCAAGGGTATAATAGTCATTTCACAAAATAGATGTAAATCGAAACGAAATGACACTCAGGTGGCAGGATTGTAACCTTTGTGATGTTTCTATGGTGTATGTATACATTATCCCTTTAGTTGTCTAAATATGCGATCCCGTATATCTATCATCGGGTTTTAAGTGAGAAATGACATGCTGATGAGAGGGGGGATTTCACACAAATAATTGAGTATAAACAGGATGTACAGGCAAATCAAGAGGCAAAGTAATAATAAATGTGTAAAGAGTAGTTTTGGTTATCACTTTGAGGTTGTAAAATGGGGTGGTTTAGATGAAATAAAAACATATATTATTTGCATCTCAATCTACTTGTTGATCCGTCTGTCATTTTGTTTACTAGATACTAGCATATTAGCTGGTCGTCCTGACCCGACCAAACCTGTTTTTACCTGTCATCGTTACGCTAGACCCTAACCCGTTTTAAACTTTAAAAATTTAAAGACGTGGTGCGCAAGTAAACGCTTCATGGACTTTAGACAGCATCTCATGTACTCAAGGGTAGAGGTGTACATGGTTGTAAACCGAATTGGTTTGGTCAAAACTAGTTTTAGTCAAAACTGGTTTGGGTCATAAACCAATCATGGAGAAAATATTTTGAACACTATACAAATCGGTTTGGGTCATGTTGAAACAGGTTAAACTGATTTTTTAAATCCATTTGCGTTCAAACCGGTTTCAATAATGAGAGCAGGAAGGCGGTGTGGGTCGGGTTGGAATCGGTTTGGGTCAAATTTGTTTGAGGTGTGACACGAGACGGGTTTGGAAATTCAAATCGGTTTTCTTTTGTACATTTTTATGTCATAATTGGTCAAAATAGGGTCTATATGAAGCTGAATATGTTAAAACGGACGAAGAAATTATGATAGGTTTACTTGATAAAAAAGTTTAATTGTAAAGCAGATCGGTGAGATGCAGGTGATGTGGACGCATGTGGCTCGGCTTTTGGGACCTAAACGTCTCAAAGTTTCTCTTGTTTTTTTAAACTTGTCTTAACACATCAGGACATACCATTTAACCCCCCCCCCCCCCCCCCCCCCCCCCCTCAAAATTTGTTCATCGTTTGATGGAGTATTTCTCTTTTATTTTATGAGCTATGAATAATATTGTTTGTGAAATATGGAACATGGGTTTGATTTTGTTTATGGCTACAAGGTAGATATACCTTTTATAATAATCACACTTTAGATTTACTTTTTATAATAACCGATGTAAACAATTTTCGTTTCAAGCAACATGTTTAAAGAAAAAGAGTGTGTAACATCCATCGTATTTTTAATTTTTACTGTTTAGCATTTATTATTATTTTTCAAAACATTATAGTATAATGAAACTAAATTCGTTACAATATTAGCTTCCTATCATTCACTTAATGTTTAATGTTTACCGGCAATAAAAAAGGCAGAGGAAACTAAAATCTTTCCGGTTTTGTGCATTGGCATATCGTATCATACACGACCTGTTAAGACACAGACACGAAATAGATAAACATAAACATGACACGAAATCTTATCGTGTAGTTTTTCCAAACATGAACCTGACTCATTAACTTATAAATGGGTCGGGTTGCATGATGTTTTCGGGTCAATGAAAAATTTTAGCTAAAAAGGGAAGACGCAAACAAGTTCAAAGTCATCCAACGTCTATAGTTTTAAAGATTTAAATTGTTATAGTAGTTTTTATCCACAAATTAATTGTTTGTACTTTATTTAAAAAGGACAAAAAAGTATTTACTTGTCAACCCAATTGACTTGGCCCATTTGATAACAACCCTAACCTGTTTTGACCCGTTATCCAACCGATCCTACCAGACTGTGTTGCCACCTCTAACAGCCTTGCATTCAATGAAGTACAATGAGTTTGTGAGATCAATAATTCATTCAACAAACTTCCATTTTCATGTTTTGATGCAGTTTTTTGCAGCTTGCAAGAAACCTCCGGTGTTTTGTATAATAAACGAGTACCTATGTGGCGGTTCGTTGAGGGCGTTTCTCCATCAACAGGAACCATATTCACTAAGCCCCAACTTAGTTTTAAAGTTGGCCATCGACATTGCACGAGGAATGCAATATCTTCATTCTCAGGGTATAATTCACAGGGATCTTAAATCTGAAAATCTACTGCTCGGAGAAAATATGCGTGTGAAAGTAGCCGATTTTGGTATCTCGTGTTTAGAATCTCAATGTGGGAATGCAAAAGGATTCACGGGTACTTATCGTTGGATAGCACCAGAAATGATTAAAGAAAAGAAACACACCAAGAAAATTGATGTTTATAGTTTTGCCATTGTCATGTGGGAGCTTTTAACCGCATTGACACCTTTTGATGATATGACGCCCGAACAGGCTGCATTCGCCGTGTGCCAAAAGGTACATTTTTCTAATCATATTTCTAGAGGTGACAAAATGTGCAGGCCGGTATGGTTGGTAACAGTCAAGCAATCATTTTTTTAATATAGATATCTTGATAGAAAATTAGTGTGTAAATTATGGTACAAAATTTACTTAATTTTAATAATGTAATGATTTCATTGAATAAAACAAGTTTTGACCCGTTAGAAATACAACATAACCCAAGCCGCCTTCTTCATAACAAATAAGTAATTGTAACTAGAACACTTTTTAGAAATGAGGATTTTGCAATTTCGTCTACTACAAGGATGCATTTTGTTCAACCTCCACCAGTTTTCTGCCTTTAACCCCTCTTGAACGTCACTTGTCGCAAGCTTCATTTTACATGATCCCATTGGTTAGCTATGTATTAATGGGGTCTTGTAAGTTTTCCAGTAACGGGTTCTCATAGTTACCGAAAAATAAAAGAATGGTTTTGTTGTTGCTATTTGGAACCAGTTTTGACCATCATGTTAACTTCATATGGCCCATTTACAAGATTGACTAGAATGAAGCTTTATTTCAAGGCCCAATAGGATGAAAGTTAAGTTTCTTGCATTTGTTTGTATTCTTTTTGTAGAATGCTAGACCACCATTGCCAGCTTCATGCCCATGGGCATTTCGCGAACTTATCAACCGCTGCTGGTCTACCAATCCCGATAAACGGCCAGGATTTGATGAAATAGTTGAAGTGTTGGAAGGATATGCCAAGTGTGTTGACCAAGATCCTGACTTTCTTGCAACATATGAACCGCGTGAAGGTCGGACAAGGTTTAAACGATTTTTTAGATGCCATAAATCATAAGGTGATGTTATGGGCATTGATCAAGGTATAATTTGTTGTTGTTTGACTTTCAAATTGGTCAAATTGTTCAAAATGTATGATTGCAAGCTTTCTTCATATTGTTTTGTGTTCAATTCCATCCATTATTCAAATTAAATATTGTGTTATGAGAGGAGTAACATTAGTTTGTGTAAGTTTGTTATTGTGTTAAGATATGATTTGGCATGAATTCATATTATTTTTTTTCGAAGATTACTTGTTGGAGTATACTTTTTGACTGTAAGGAGTGTTTTGCATTAATTTCCAGTCATATTTTGTTTTTAAACCAGGCTTTTATATAAATAACAAAAGAAGCAATGTTAATAACATTACAAAACTGGTGTGACCGAATTTTACGACATAATTCAAAATGGTCATAAAAGTAGCGACCGCACCTAGGTCAATCACAAATTAATCGCTAATTTTGTGACCTTTTCTCTCCGGTTGCAAACCGTCAAATTTTTATTTTATTTTTTAAATTATGTGAACTAGAGAGTAAATAAAAATCTTAATATGTACTATTAATTGAGTCAATATTGCCATATTCATTCTAAAACTATTAAGTGAAACGTCCTCGATGACACTCTGACAATAATCGAATACTTTTCATAAAGTCCAGTGTCTTTTGTTGCATAGAAGCTTAGTGTAACATAAAATTTGAATCAACTATGTTTTTTAGCGTTTGAAAAAGGCAAAAGAAATTCAATCTAAAAATCTAAAAAATGAAAGAGAAAAAATATTCGAAGATAACATGTATCAGATTTTGCCATGAGTTTGAAATTCAGAGGGAAGTTGCAAGAAAAAAATATAGGCTTTCTGTATGTAATATATTTTGAAATGAATCGTCTATCATCCGATGACAGTTTGGCTGAGTGGTCTAAGGCGCCAGATTTAGGCTTTGGTCCGAAAGGGCGTGTGTTCAAATCCCACAGCTGTTAGTTTTTTGAAACTTTTATTTGTTTTTTTAAATTTGATAAATCTACCGATTTATTTTCGGTGTTACAAAAATGCAAATCAATAATCCCGATTGAACCCCAATTTTCTTCATGAACAAACATTAATGTGAAAGTGTCTTAGTTTAAGTGTCTGTTTGGTTAAACTTAAACGAATAAGTTTGAACAAGTCCTATTTGTTTTTGTTCCTTTTATTTACAACTTTAGATCAACACGTCGAAGTTATCTCCCAAATTCCTAAAATATAAAACCTTAACTAATCATAGTTGATACCGTCAACTATCATATCATCAAGAAAGAGTTAATTCTAATGACTATTCGTAAAAACACAACCGAACCATCACTTAAATACACACTCTAACTCGACCCATCATTCAACCCGTCTTGCATTTATTCTTTGTCTTAACTAAGTTTAACACACGTTTTACTGTTTTAGATCATGAGTTTATCACTATCGAGTATTCTAGTATGAATAAAAAAAAATAATTAAATTTATTTATATAATAAATGTGTTGTGCACTAACGGTTGGCAGGTCCGGCCTATGGGAGATTAAGGTGAGTTACCGTCAAAGGCCTACTCTACTATGGAGTCCCAACTTTATACATCACAACATCCTACGAAGGAAGGACAAAAGGGCCTTTGAACACTAGGGAAAAGAACTTTGTTTTACTGTGAACATTGTTTGCAGATGAAGAGAGAACACGAAATGTAAAATATGAGAGAGGGGAGGCAATTATTCCAAAGTCCTTCATTTGTTACTTATTATATAATTGGATCAACATGCCTTCACACACTCCCCATAAATGGCACTGTGATAACCTAGGATAGTGTCACGTCAAAGCAACGTGTCAATATCACTATCTACATGGTCTAAATTCCACAATCCTTGGGTGAAGTTATTCAAAGATCTACCATGCATGAAGTAAAGCTAATGGACATGGAATTATATCTTAGTGGCATCTTGAATTGGGATAAGTCTTAGAGACCATTGGGTTCTGGGATAGACTCTCACAAGCTATGAAGCAAGGGGACCGCTATGAGCCTCTAGTACCCGTCCCAGGGACGGTTTGGGGACGGAAACGCTGGAATCGGGGACGGCTTGGGACGTTTCCAAAACGTATCCTGGAATCGGGGGACGGCAACCAAACGTTTCATTTCATTTTTAGGGTTTCCAAGAAGAAGATAGTGGGCAGCAGCTGGGTTTTTAGGCTTAAGGTTATGTAACTTTATGTATTTTGACATTTAGCCCCTCTATCTTTCACTATTTTCATTTATTCCTATAATTTGTAAAAATTTATACAAAAACAGTAAAATTAGTTTGTGCACGTTAACATTTAACCCCCTTTATTTTTACTAGTTTACATTTGGTCCTTAAGTTTATAAATTATTACATAAAAATATAAAACTAACATTATACGTGTATATATGTAAATTATAAATAAATAATTTTTATATTTTTTTGTCGTACCCGTATATTGGATTTTTGAGTTTTGTCATTCCCGTACCCGTTCCTGTGCTACACAGCCCACAAGAGAAGGCCGGGGGGGGGGGGGGGGGGGTGTTCCAGATTTATTAGGTTTCCTCTTGAATTGGCGTATATAAGCGGGTGTTTTTGCTGGTGTCACAATAATATTCCAATTATCCGTCAGTAATCCAGATTTATCGATAAGAAAATGAAGTAAAGGCAATATACTAACTAAATCCATATATTCTTTCAAGTTTGATACAACTATTGTGGAAGCCATTATGACTAGATTAAAAGATTTAAAGGGTACCCACATATAGGCAGGCTATTCAAAAAACTCACGGCTCAAAGCTTGCTCGGATTTAGTTTGGAAAAAGCTCACTTGATGTGGCTCAGTTTGAAAGGGAGCCGAGCTGACTTGGCTCGGTTAAAAAGTGAGTCAAGCTCGGCTCGGCTCATAACGAGCTGGATTGGCTCGGTTTGGCTCGCATACCAGCTTGGCACGGCTGAGCTCAGATTATTTTACTTCTAATATATTTTATTTTTATATATATTATAATATATCACAAAAACTAATTATTATTTACATGTGATTAGGAGTATAATTTGATATTTATACCACATTTAAAGGTTGATTATCATGCTAATAAACTTATATTGTATTTTGTTGAAATTAAGAACGTATATTATGTTGTTAAACTTGATTCTGACTTAGAATATTCTTTTAAATTATTAATAATATTTTAGATTATTAAATTTTAAGAATCATGTGTTAATTTTTCTTTTACATTTCAAACCAAATAACTTTATAATTTTGAGAGCCATGATTTGGAAAAGTGATAATCTACCTTATACTTTATACGATTATCACTTTATAATTTTATAATATCATATATTATTAAATAAATGAAAAGTAATATTTTGCTTCCCTCTCCTACATGACAAGAAACAACATTCCAAATCATTTAACTTTTAACTTGCAAAGACAGCCACGTAATTAATATATTATTACCAGCGTGATATAATAATATAATTCACTAAAATCAAGCGAAAACAAATAACAGACAACTAGCCGACTGTATTTCTTATATATAATCTGCCGAAGGTTTGTCCTTGCTTTTTATTTTATGAAAAGTTGCATTAATAATCCTCTTTTTCAAATAAGACGGGTTTTTTTAGTGGTAAATTTCTTTTTCAGTGATTTAATGTTAAATCGTTTAATTACGACCCTAGCCAAGATCTGTTCAGACTACGTTGTTTTAACCGGGCCTGCATTGGGTTAGTTAAATTTGGTTACGGCGTTCCCATGGAAATTGTACTGCCTCCACACGAGTTGCCTAGCTGAAGTAACAACTGGATGAAAACCAGGGTGCGCCTCAGGATCGAACATCCCTCGGTGGGTTTGTCACCATCATTGCCCAACCACTGAGCTATAAGCCAGAGTTATATCTATCCCAATATAATTGATAATTATTGAAAATTGATTTATGAATAATGAATTGTTAGAATATATATATATATATATATATATATATATATATGTGTGTGTGTGTGTGTGTGTGTGTATGTATATATATATATATAGGGGAAGATTCATTTGAGAAGAAATTTAATGTGAGAAGAAAAAGAAGAAAGGGTATAATGGTAAAACATTAAATAGTTTATAATTCCTCTCATTAATTATGTTATCTCTCATTAATAAAGAAAAAACTTTTTATCCTACACATTTCAAAATTTATCCTACATATGTCTTATATTTACCGGAATTTACCCTACACACATGTAAATTTACCCTACAGATTTCAAAATTTATCCTACATTTATCCTACACATGTCGAAAATTGTCCTACACGATAAATTATTTTATCTTGAAAGAGTATATGAAAAAAATGAGGTACAAGTTTAATTAATTAGCTAATTAATGACAATTATATATTTACCTATATGCCATTTTTTATAATATTAAATACACACATTAAATGAAGTAAATGGATAATTTCTACTGGTTTAAAAGTTATTTTTTTTATTCTTACAAAATTTTTCTTCTCATTTGAACTCTCCACTATATATATATATATATATATATATATATATATAGGGTAGGGTTCTAGAGTGAACACTAGGTTGAGAGTGAACTGTGTGAACTAATCTGAGTCATTGGATTATATCATCTAAAGATTTTTAAACAATGACTAGATTGTAATTATAATGTTGTAACTTGTCTTTAAATTAATTGACAGAAGGGTATTTGCGTCTTTTGTAAATTGCATTTATTAAACAATATAATCAAAATTCCTAAAATCTTGCTAGTTTCCGTATATACAAGATACACAGTTGTTAGTGTATACACATGTCTACAGTCTCGATAGTATCAGTTTATACAAGATACACAGATGTTAGTTTATACACATGTGTACAGTCTCGCTAACTATCAATTTATACAAGATACACCGATGTTAGTTTATACACATGTGTACAGTCTCGCTAACTATCAGTTTATACAAGATACACAGTTAGTTTATACATATGTGTACAGACTTTTGATACATCTGTGTATTTTGTAGTCCACGACCTAGTTCCGTTAGGAGTTTCATATACAGTTTGAATCCGGGAGGGACAGTTGGTGTCCAGCACCTAGTTCCGTTAGGAGTTTCATATACGTTATTAGCAACTGATTCTACACGAGTTTAAAATAATGGAGAAGTAATTAAAATGTGGTGTGTGTGAGAGAAATAATAGATGAGAAAATTAAAAGATTTTAATTAAGAGAGAAAGAGAGAGAGCTAATGTCAATATTATCCTTTTAATCTAAAAAAATAATCAATGGTCAAGATTAGTTCACTCAGTTTATTCTCAATAAGTTGTTCACAAATGATCCTAATCATATATATATATATATATATATATATATATATATATATATATATATATATATATATATATATATATCACACACTTGACATTTTGGATGGTGAGGACCTGAGTTTTTACTTTGTCACACAGTCAACTTGACATAAGTAAGAAATCGTAAAAATGTATAAATACTTCTATATTTTGCTTTTCAGATGTGATATCCGTCACTTTTTGTCTCACTCCACTATACGTGAATATCTTTTAACCACACCATTATATTATATAAGTCATTTTATGAATTTCATATCTTTCTATTAAAACCGGTTATGCATTGAACACACCCAGGGGCGGGCTTAAAGTGATAGAAGAAGTAATCTACGTTGCCCCTTGACGCTCTGACAGTAGTGTAAATTTTGGAAAAATTTAACGTTTTTCGATTTCGTCCATTTTCATTGAAACGTTACCCCTATACGAATTTTCTATATCCACCACTAAACACACCCTAATATCTATGGATAATTTCATTGTCACCAATGAGTTGTTATTGTTTGCTTTGCCCTTGTCAAACTATTTCTAAACCTAGACAATAGTTCTCTTTTAGTGGAGATAATACGAGTGCTTTGGGTTTTTTTTTCACTACGGTTAATAGTTGTTATTTTTGTTTTATTTTTTATATCATGATATTTATTTTAAATTTACAGGTCGTGTAAAGTTGTTATTTATTATGTATACCTTTTTCTGTATTGTATAAAGCGATCTGCCTTTGAAACATTATTTTTACTGTGTTAGATTAAAAAAAACTAATACCTTGGTTTGATCATAATCAATTTAATTGAAAGGTACTTGAAAGTACAAGAAATGTCTTCATTTTGTTGATACTGAAAGGTCCAAGGCCAAATATCTATACAAAAGATATGATAATTAGGTTTTAAAAATACTAAATGTTAATACCAACAATACAAAACACAAATTAAAAAAAAAGTATATATTATGTAAAAAAATAGTTTTTAAATTTCATATCAAAGAAAATACACATTTACTAATTTAACCAACCACCTCTCGTCAAATAAGTTTCACTGACATTAAAAACCAAAACTTAACATGTGCTTTTAGTGGCATAGCCTCCCTTTTCGTCAAATAAGTTTCACTAACATTGAAAACCAAACGTTAACATACGCTTTTAGTGGCATAGTCTGCCTTTTTAGCGGCTTAATTAGACGCTTTTAGATGTCAGCTAAAATTTAACGCATGCTTTTAATCTTTTATAACCGTCTAAAATAACTTGTCCGATGGATCATTTCGGTAAATTTCCCACAAATTATATGTTTTACTATAATTTTCTCACCACATTATTACATGTAACATCATATTTCTTATTTCTTATTAATATCAAAGAGAAATAAAATTTCACAACACCAAAACCTAAACAACAAATAACATATAAACTCCCTTCAAGAAGCATCAAAATTCAAAAAAAATTAAAAATTAAAATAAAAAATACAAATCAATATAATCATACATTTCAGTATCTATACATATTCATATTCGTACTGGATCCGGTAGTAAAATTACCAAACGCAGCAACCTGCCCTTGCCGGTACGGAAGATACGGCGGAACACGAATATTCCCGATCTTCGTTCTATACGCCGGAATATTCCTTTCCGTTTTAGTAGATGCCGGTATATTCCTTTCCATTTTAGTAGACGCCGGAATATTCCTCTCCGTTTTACCGGTTTTTTCACTCTTATTCACCTTTTCGCCGCTCGTTTTCTGTTTCAGCGATAACAGAGGCAGAAAAACGACTACCTGAGAATCCTTACCGGTAGAATAATTATCGTCACTGTAACTCCGTTTCAGTAGATCTCGAACCTTCCACCGTTTCGATTCATTATTAATCGAAACGGAATTACTCTTCTTATGCTTTCCACGTGGCGGTTCCCGTTCCGTTTTCGGTTTCCATTCGCAGTATGTTCCCGGAGTAACTCCGTCCAAATCGTCCGTCTCCAACGATGACGTAGACGGAGCGTCATAATCTTCACTGAAGAGTTTCTTCAACGACTTCCGAGGTGACGTCACCGGCTTCGGTTCCGGTTCCAGCTCCGTCACCGGAGAATTATCAGCAACGTCACTGGATTTCGCAGTCAGATCTGTTTGTGATAACAAGCTTTGATCGAAAAGCGGATACTGAAGTGAGATCTGATGCTCATCGGTTGAGAAAGAAACAGAAACTGGAGATGAATTTGAATTTGAATTTGAATTTGAATTCAAATTCGAGTTTCTGGAAATAACAGGAAACTCGAATTCGTCTTGTTCATCTGGATGTATTTGTTTACATTGTGGTGGCATATTGCTGTCAGTTACCTCCGTTTGGTTACCGATGACAGTTGGATTGTTATCGTCGTCGCTGAAGCTGAAATCATAGTCGTTTTCGAAACCGTTTTGTATGCAGAGTTCTTGCACGACTCTGTCAGCGATATCTGCGATGTCGTCGTTTGTAGAATTTGTATTTATATTAAAGCTCGGCGGTGTGTAGATTCGTGAACTGGACTCCATGGTGGCCGGAGGTTGAGTTTTCCGGTGAGTTTTTGGTTGTTGAGATTGAAAGGGTGGATGTGAGAATATGTATATGGACGTGACTTTATGGGGATATAAATCGACCTAAGCTTCTAGAAACTGATATTTATGTCGGTTTTTCTATCATTTTGTGCCAAAGAGTTGTATTAAATTGTTCTCATAAAAAAAGTAAGGGGTTTAACAAGATCGAAATCAACGTAGAATTACATGCTTAATAATTAACTAACGCTTCTTAATGTTTTTTAATTATGTTTTAATTTTCTCGCTTTATACTAGAAACATACATCCCTCTTTATGTCCCTATAACGTCCACAGCCATAGCAGGGCCGTTCCAACATTTTTAAAGACCCAAGACAAAATGATATTTTGAGGCCCCTTTTCCCTTTTTGATCATTATAAACGAAATACGTCTGGAGCCAAGCAAAAATCTAAAACAACTATAACACAGAGTGGTTTGCTGGTACAAAGAATCAAACAACTCTAAAACAATAGGTTTTCACTAATATTAATAGTTAGCATATTAATTTTGTTTTAAGTGGAGACCTTATTTTCTTGAAGCCTAAGCCTAAATTACTTATACTATAGGTTTGGCCTTGATCCAATGGACATTGTTGAGGGCGTTATGAATCCCCTTCACGCCCGTTTGATCTCGTTACCTAAAGGTAAGTAAAATCATTTTTTTGCTTAATTAGATTCAAGTAGAGTGCGTTAGCAGGTATGTTTTTTTAATTAAATATAATAAATTAACTAGTTATGTAATTAACTATCTTGCCCTCATAGAAAATTTTCTATAAATGCAATATTGTTCTCGTGATTTTCTAAATTAAATTGGTTATGTGATTGACGTGTCTCAATTTTGAAATTGCTTTATTATTATAAAAGTTATTGTATTCTGCATGTTATCATATTATTAAAAAAAGTCTACCACAATATAATCTTACTTAAAATACTTGGAACTTTTCAAAGTAACCAATAAACCAAATAAAATAATTATGCAACTCAGTTTCTTACGCTTAATAATCTCCCAAACATTCAATATAGTAAGTATATATAGAATTAGTGGCACATGCTACCGCATGTATCATTCATACCTACCTAGTGCAATGTCAAAATTTATCTTGACCGTGTGAAATCACCCATAACTAAAAGTCTATAATCAAAATAAACATATTTAAATCATTATTAATTAATTTATGTTGTATATTATAACACAATTAGTTGTGTAAGAGCATTCACATCCCTTCATCATATTTTTTTCTGTAATTGAAAATAAAATCGTACTTTTCAAAATTTATCACTCATTTTAAAAAACTTCTCACATCTTATCCACCAATTTTATCTTACTTACAGACAAATATTTTATTCTTTTTTCTCGTTTTTATACACTCACAAAATTTGGTGGAGGATAAATAGTACTTTTTCATATATGAAAAGTTAGTGTAGCGTTTTTTTTATGTTTTAAGGTCGGTGGATGAGATATAGTGCATTTGTTAAAAAATTGAAGATAGGGGAGGTGATGGTGGATGGGATGTGAATGCTCTAATACACTACCAATGACGTAAGGACCTGAAGATGGGAGCTTGGACCGTAGCTCATAGGTAGGGGTGGAACCAGAGGTGGGTTGAGAATGTCCGCTAACTCTCCGATCCCCGAAATTTATTGAATTTTTATATAGAAAATATGTGGTTTTTAAAAAACAAACATAAGATGGACCACCAAATTATAACTGGCAGAGAAAACATGCTTATGATGACCCCTGACTAAAACGTTATGGTTTCGCCAGTTCTCAAAGTAAAAGGGATTTGATGGAGAACTTGAAGCTAGGTTTGAACTTAGGGAGTTGATAGGGACGTAAAACAAACCTGATTGGGATAACAAAATATCCAGGACGGATATTTGGGTTGGGATCAGGTATGAAAGTAGTTTAAAAAGTCGTGGTGAGTATAATACAAGTATCATACCAGGTGATACTTGATCCAGTTACATGAACCATACACACTAGCTTAAATGAATGATATATGTAAATGTTTTCTTACTATATTTGTTTTCCTTTGTCATTAGGTAACAGAGTAATATAAGAATAATATATTGACCCACTAATTTTTGGTTTTTACATATTTATTTTGTTTCGTTAATAAACTTATATAAAATAAAAATAGTAAGAAGTGTATTTGTAAACCTCATTAGGTAAATTTTTACCAAAATAACAGGATATTTGATACTCAATAAATGATTGCCCTACGCATACCCAACATGTATAGAAGATGGTTTTAAACATCTCATTGACGCCCCCATTAGGCATTATTACAAACACCAAATATTTGAACAGAAAACATGTTAACACAGATGTTTTTTAGGCAAATCATTACAATAATCATTTTGATCACTACTTTAATAGGGTGAAGATTAACTAATCTTTATATCTCTAAACAATGACTGTCTTAAGAGTGAAGATTAACTAATCTTTATATCCTCTAAACCATGACTTTGTTAACCAATAAAAGAAGACAAGTGTTGCGAAAATAATTTTGCCCAATACCTGGTATAATTAAGTAAATGATATTAGGCATAATTTTTACTGACTTGGCAAACTAGAGGTTTTTTTTTTTTTTTTTTTTTTGCTTAAAGTGGATACATTAGGGGTAATTTTCTGATTGATTTTGGCAGCGTGTTTGCCTAAAGTGCCATATTTCATTTTTAATTGGTTCATAAAAATGAGTTTGACAATTTAATACAGATAACATCTCTTTATTACTTGTGAAAGTCAAATGTTAAGTTGAAATCTTTTCATAATTTTGATAAAATGATTCGCTAATGGAGGTATTTATGTCGGCTAATATATATATTTTGTTGAATAAATATATCTTAAATTTTTAATTACAAATTATAATAGAAGAATAGATGGATGCTTCTAGAAGGATAAAAAAGCGATGCAAGGTATCATATGTGGTGGCTTCTTGCTGGATTATCTACTCCACTGTTCCTCGCTTGACAGATGTAAATGACTTACTTATTAGGTGTATATAATAATATTAAAACAAATTAATACTCCTATTATTTATTTGTTAATGGCTTTATAGCTTAATAACATCTTGGGGTGAGATAAAGCTTTGGACTTATAGGTTCTGTGTTCGATTCCTACAAGGAGAGTTTTCCCATATTTATTAGGTTTCCTCATGAATTGGTGTATAGATACTATGTCTAGTGGAGATGGATATGATCGGGTGGTTTCGCTGGTGATATGATTATACTCCAGTGGTCCGTCAATGATCCAAATTTACCGTTAAAAAAAATCCTATTTATTTATATTTTGAAAATGATCAAAATAATCTTATAACAACAATTTAAAACAAGGCTTATGATGAACTTGTTATAACACTTCACATATGCACATCGTGTCAATGTATGTAGCGAAGTAAAATTCTAATAAATATATGTTTATTACGCATCGTTACATGTTGGTGTGTGTTTACTTATATATGTGAGTTTGTATTTCCACGTGTATGGATACTTCATATATGCGTATGTGCTTGTTCGCACGTATGTGTTCACGTATATCAAAGTTAATGTTACTAACGTAATATGTACAACAAAGTAAAACCGTGTCACATTACGCGTGAGCATCACACGTTAATGTCATCATCATATCCCATGTAACGAAGTTACAAACGTGACGTTGCCGCCACAACGTGAGGCACCGGCTAAAATCTAGTTTATCACATTTATCATTCAAGTAAATTTTTGGGCCATAAATTATAAAGATTGAGATCAAATTAATATTCCATAAAATACGGATTTGGTGCATAAAATGGTCCTAATGTTGCACATCAAATTTGTTTTGTTATTAGTTGGAATTTTGTACTAAAAAGCAAATTCTCTTTTCCATAAAAAGGTTAAATTTAGTTATTGATCTTTCATCTTAGTGTAATCATGAGGGATATAATTTGTTTAAAGATTGAAGTAATACGTTCCAATGTTTACTCTGTTTCTTTAGAGACCAATGAATAAAAGCGCGGCTATCTGTGGTAATCCAATAGCAAAAGACAACCCGATACGCGATCACAGACAATGTTGGATAGCCTAAATCCATCATCCCCAGTTCCAAGGAAAATGTACCGTCACCGCCTAAAGTCCCACTACAGTAAACCCTATTGGGATTGGATTCAAACTTAAGACATGTGATCTTCCGCTCAAATCTTTACTTCCACTCCCATACGAGTTGAGCTACAACTCATTGACGACATTTACTCTGTTTTAAGAAGGATTTTCTTATGTTATACTACTTTCATGAAATGTGTCGCCTGAAGTAGTTGGCCAAATATATGATAATATAATAATTTTTATTAATGATAAACAAATCTATGATAAACAAATCTGTTGGCATTGGTTTGTCCATTTGCTTTCAAGATGCTATTGCTTTTGGGCACATAATATTACAATTTCATAACTTATGGTAATCAATCTTAACTTTAAATATAATTTATGTGGAATGTGGTAGAAGTTATTTATAAATTTATTTAAAAAGCATATTATTATTACCTAATTTTAATTACTTTACAGAAAAGCAAACCTTTTGTATGTCGGTTCAATATCGATGAATCCAAAAAGGAGGATTGAGAGTACATTATATGCATATAGAAACCTTTAACTAGTAACAAAAAAAAAGTATCGAGATTTACATTAATACCTACGCATATAGTTTAATTTATAATACTTAGAAAAAATAAGGGTATCATGAATATTTTATCTCAATTCTCTATGTGCATGATCTTTGTTCAACATACATATTACTAAAATAATTTAACTTTTTTAACATCTTAAATTATACAAAATTCGTTTTTGACGAGACTTAAACTCTTAACATTAAGAGAAGCAGCACCACATTAACACCTAACTCCAATAACTCTATCAATTAAACCTAACCCCCAGCCAAAAGTTTGATGAGTTAATAAGAGTTTTAGTATACATTTTCTTTTTTTATTTTCAAATATTAAAATTTAACTAACTACATAAACAAAATTGAATTGTTTTGTTGTAGAATATTTTCAAACTAGGTTATTCATCCCGTGTGTTATACGGGTTAAGTAAAAAAGAAAATATTAATAAAAACCGTATTAATATATATAATAGCAGATGAATGCTTAAAATTGTATGCATGATAATAACTAGTTATATTTTATTCATCAGATGATATATTTTTTTTAGATAACTTATTCTATTTTCTTTATCAAATGATATGTTTAATATTTCATATTCTATAAAATCACATTGAATATCAATGACATTATATTGTTTTAAATATTATTCAAGTATAATATTATGTATTTCTTCTCGGGTGTTACAAACCATACCACCCTAAAAGAAAATTTCATTCTCAAAATTACTAAATAAAGAAAAATAACTTACATGACATGTGAATAACAAAGACACAAAACCTAATTTAATAGAGACGAATATGAACAATATTCATAGCAATAACCTAACTTATACATATATTCTAACAATACATCTACCCATTATCTTACTTATTTTGTTTTATAAAAAAATTTCACATTATCAATTTTTTTCCGTCCAGTTTTTTTTATGACCCTAAAAAGAAAATGTTACATAAAGTAAGAAATAGTAACTTAACCGACCTTATATAAAGAGATGTTTTATAAAGTAAGAAATAGTAACTTAATCATATTATAATATTATTAATTTCTTTTTTTTTACCAACTTGTGACATAGTAAATTAACAATTAACTATGAAAATATTTTATTTGGCATACCTAAACCGTTAACTTAGGTCATATTATTATAATAATTATTAATTAAATTTGTATAACTATTAATAAGAATAACAAATCTAATTTAACGTACACCAATAAATTTATCGTCACTTACTTTAAGTAAAAGAAATATTTAGAGGCTATCTAATAATAAAAATAATATTATTTATATACAATATATATATATATATATATATATATATATATATATATATATATATATATATATATATATATATATATATATATACGAGAGCAGGAGATAACGATTGGAAGTGTGAAAACGGTGAGAACGAATCCTGGCCGAACACGTGGTAGAGGGGCGCTAAATGATATGCACGATACGATTGTCATTGTGCAGCTTCCGTCTAATAAAAAGCGTTTTAATTTCGTTTCAAACAAAATTCCAAAAAATTCGTGTTACTTGTTACCTCCTCCCCAAGCTTTCGAGATCTATGTCATGTAATGTGGATTCTGATCTACAGAGTAATATTTGAAAATGACGTTTTATTTTTTTAATATTGTTCTTTATATATTCAATATTTGGCGTTTTCATTATTAATCTCAATTCTCGTTTGGGATCTAATATATGTTTATTTTTTTCCGATCAATGGTGTTTTACATTTTTAAACATTAGTTCTTACGTACGTCCTTGTTGTAGATATTGGCGCTAACTTGTAAACATTAGTTCTTACTATTCGTTGATTATTCAACTTATGGCGTTTTCATTAACATGTTTCAGGATAATTGTATTATCTGTTCTTCATATTGATTATTATTCAATTAATGCGTTTTCATCATTATTAATCTCAATTGTCGTTTGGGATCTAATATATGTTTATTTTTTTTATGATCAATGGCGTTTTACATTTGTAAACCTTATTTCTCCCGTACATCTGATTAGTTGTAGGTATTGACGTTAATTTATAAACATTAGTTCTTACTATTCGTTGATTATTCAACTTATGACGTTTTCATTAACATGTTTCAGGATTACTGTATTATCAGTTCTTCATATTGATTATTATTCAACTAATGGTGTGTTCATTTGGTGTTTTCATTAATATGTTTTATTAAGAAAGTAACATTAGTTATTCTTATTGTTTATTATTCAATTAATGACGTTTTTATCGATAATGTCTTTTCAGACGATGGTGTTTCTTCGAAAACTGGTTTTCCATTTATCATTCCCGACGTTATTGAAGAGATAAAGCCAAAAAGAGACATGATATTCCCAAGCCTCGATGATTGTTATTCATTGTATGTTAGGTATGCGACGACTTGTGGTTTTTCTGTTAGGAAAGGGACTGAAAAGATAAACACCAACGGAGAAACACAAATTAAGTATTACATTTGTATGAGATTTGGGTATATAAGGATCGGAAGGTTAATATGTTGGACCCTAATCAAAAGGAAAGGATTGTGTGATCCAATTTTTCAAAGAGGACTGGTTGTGGAGTACAATTATGTGTAATATTTGAGGCTGGATCATGGAAGGTCTATAAGTTTGTTGAGGAGCACAACCATGGTTTTGTTGAACAGCCTGATAAGCATTTTCTCCCGTCTGAATGACACCTCACTCAGCTCCAGAAGCATGTTATACATAGCATGTCTAAGTTGAATATGGGACTGGTTAAGGCATTTAATGTTATGAAGACTTGTTTTGGTGGTTTTGAAGACGTGGGTGCAAGTATAGTTGATTTTAAGAACTACAAAAGGCAAATTAACTTGTTTATAGGGGAATATGACACTGAGATGGTTGTGAGACATTTGCATGAAAAAAAAAACAGTTCCAGTCTAATTTCTCGTATGATTACTTCACAGACGATGATAATTGTTTGAAGGAACTTTTTGGGTATGATGATCAATGCAAACGTAACTACCACGTGTTTGGTGATGTGATTTCATTTGATGCCACATATCGTTCCAACAAGTAATATTTACAATTCTATTTTTTCTGTGTGTTTTGGCGTTTTCAATGATTAGATGCATCGGCGTTTGTTCCAGTTTCATTCATCAATGGCGTTTTCATATGCAGATACTTTATGGTCTTTGTACTACTCACTGGTATAGACAATCACCATTGCAATGCTACATTTGGTGCTGCATTATTGTTTGTTCAACTTTTTCTGTTAATACTGTAACGCGTCCCATCATTAATTTTTGGCGTTTGTATTAATGGCATTTTTGATAAAGATGATGTTTTATGCATGAGTTTGGCATTTTAGATAAAGATGGTGTTTTATGCATGAGTTTGGCGTTTTATTTTAGAGAAGTCGAAAGACCCTATTACCCTTAATGAAGCCCACCAACGTAATAAAGTTGATGTTATTTACGAAAACGCCACTGTGCTAATCTAATCCATAGATTGTTTTGATCCAACGGATGAGAGATATTTTCACCGTTTTCACACTTTCAATCGTTTTCTCCAAATCTTGCCCATATATATTTATGTATATTATATTTTTAGTATTATACCCGTGTAGTGCACGCACTATTATATTATTTTAGTGTTACTAAATAACATATATAGGCCGTTTTGTGTGATAGATTTAAGTTTGTTGTATGAATTGTCATATGATGATAAGAAAACGTCAGTTTTATATAGTTTTATTACAGATTATATAATCAAATTGTTTTTATAGCACAACACCTTTTAATATATGGGTCTATAATGTAGTCTAGTTTATAAACAAAGATATAAAGTTAAAATATAATAATGCGTTTTACATTTTTCTCTATTTTTTGAGTGGTACTCTGGACCAATGATTCAAATTTAACATAATAAATGTTTATCATTATTTAAATTATACGCCGATTTTTTGTGTATGTGATTTTATATAATAATAATAGTGAGGCCGGATCGATAAAGTGATAAACCAATATTGTATATTTTCAATCAATGCCATGTGACAACACCTCATTCTCTCTCAAATAATTTTATTGTTAATGTTATTTATGTTAAATATAAGAAAAATAATAATAAAGTCATCAAATGCTAATGAATACTTTATTTAACTTTTTATTAATTATATGAATAAACGCTAAACCATATTGAAGAATTAATAACGTAGTATACCATTTAATTTCTCTTATCAGAATGAATGCAGATAGTAAAAGAAAGAAATTATCAAATTATCAAATTATCAATATTGTTAAATATTGTTAATCATCAAATGTTGTTATAATAAGAAGACATAACTTTATAATCGTAAACGTATTTTTTTAACATACGATAGTAAAAGAAGGGTTTTTTTTATGAAATTTTTAAAACATTTATTATAATAGGAGTTAAGATAATGCTTGGTGATATTTATATATTAAATTAAAGAGATATATTAATTAAAGAATTATAAATAAAAGTTATAAGATTCGAGGATATAATGCGATGTGACATTATTTGAAGTATTCGATGTTAAAATATTACAATTTAACTAACTAGATAAACACAATTAAATTGTTTTGTTGTAGAATCAGGCGATGACATTGTAATTGTTTATTTGTGGCCGACTAGTCACTTGCTAGTGTGTGTACATATAAAATTTCTGCCATTCGAAAAAACAATTGAAAAATAAGTGCTGAATATGTTAAACTGTGGTCTAAGTAATCAACAGAATTTTTTCAAATTAATGATTCTAGTATGTGATAAATGTGTTAAAAGTGGACGTAAATGAGATGTAAAACATTGTATGTAAAACATATAGTAATCACTACAACCACTTACTCGATGTTTTATTGGTATGTTAAAGTTATGTATTGTAGCTACTAACTACTTTTCGAAGCAACTTCATAAAATAAAACTCTTTCGAGCTCTATACATATGTTTCAACTTTTAAGTTTAACTATAGTCCAACTCTTTTAACTTTGCTCCAACCCCAACTAAGGCGAGTTTTATAAACCCAACTTTTTACAATACTAAACTTATATAATAATTAAACCCAAATGATAGAGTTAACCCAAAGTAAGAATAATATAATTGAAAGATGCCCAATTGATACACTTATCCCAAGCGCCAAAACAATAAAATATCCTTTTGTGTATGGACGGCAAAGTTGGAAACAGAACATCACAACGAGTTGCGATCGTCCGAGCATCCCTGCTGCTGCTCCGTTGATCGGCGTTTACCGACGGTTGACTTGCGTGTTTGTTGAGTGTTTCTTGTCCTTTGATTTTTTGTTTGTTGGTATTGTTTATGTAGTATTGTTGTTTGTAGATCTGTTAGGGTTTAGTGTTTAGATAAGTTAAATTTTACAAAAAGTTATATTTTTCTAGTTTTCTTGTTAAACTAGGTACTTGAATTTTTGAAGTTGTAGGTTGATTCGTTGAAGTGAAGATGAAATCACAATCTAAAAAACAATCTCGAATGCGCCCAGAATATTTAAACGATATCTTGTTTGTGCGGTCGAAAAGAAACTTTTGATAAAGTAAAAGACGAAAATGTGATGAAACGTTTTCAAGCTATGAAAACAAGAATAGGACAAATCTATTAGGTATTTGTTTTACTTTATTTTTATTTTTTAATTATTATTGTATAATTGCATGGTAATTTTTTTTTTGGGACACCCCTAAGTTAATGAGCTTAGTTCCGCCACTGATGTCAACCATTGTTAACACCGATTGTTGATACTTAGTTTTCTAGCGGTGGACTATTTTTCTATAACACCCCAAAAGGTGTACATGTTAGTATCTTAGTTCGCATTAATACCGTAACATGACGAATGATATTATATTCCGAATCGTGACAAATAACTAACATGTAAATGAATCCTAGCGTTTAAGAATAAAAATAAAAATAGAGCTCGTTGGTTGACACTAACTAACCTAGTTATAATACCTATGCATATGCCTTCTAGCAAAAGATAAGAGATATTGATCAAATTAAATACTAGATCAAACATGAGGGGCTAAATGTGGCACATGGGAAAGTTAGAATATAAGAAGTACAAAATGTAGAATTTTGTGATATGTGTGTGTGTGTCTGTACGTGGATTAGAGAGAGAAGGAAGGGAAGAACAAGTTCTACATAACCTAAAATCTACAATTCTAACAAATTGAAGGGTGAAGTCAATGCCAATCATATGCATGAGCCTTAATAAGTAATCATCTGTACTTGTTCAACATAAGGTAAGTCGAATTTCATGATTTGGTGATTTTTGTAGAAAGTGGATTTTAATCAATCCATGAATCCATGTGAAATTAGTATGGTTATGAGTGAGAATCACTTCATAAAACAAGAATTATGCTTGAGTATGGTCATCCTGATGATTAAAGAATGAAAACCCACTTGTAGTAGGAATATGATGAAGTATGATGATTATGTAGTTACAAAATAGGTGTAATGTTGATGTATGAACTTGTATACAATAGAGCATTGTTAGATAATTTGATGTAAGATGGAAATTGAAGAAACACTGGTTGAATACAGAGAGTATCCGGAGATATCTTGGTTATGGCTCAGCGTCTCTGCATAACAGGTTATCTCTCGTTTGTTTGTCGGAATGATCTTGCTTCAAGCTCACATCAAAACTAGAAACGTCGTTAGCCTCGTCATGGGAGAAAAGGGGGAGAATAAGTATCGGGGATTGTAAGTAGCAAGTAATTAGTGAGTGAGCTCAAAACAGTGTGTAATAATGTGATGATGTGTGGTTACCTTGTGGTGTGATCCTTATTTTATAGCCGAAGAGAGGTGTGTAGGAGACGGGCTGATGGGCCTTGGGCCTGGAACCGACAACCAGGAATATCCATTCTGTCTCCTTTGCGCCGACCGTTAATGGCCTTTGGCAGGAGATGCGCTTGGCGCATGGTGAATGGAGCCACGTGTCCTGGCAGTTGTCCTTGTTATCGGACCTGTCATCAGCCGGTAGTGGAGATCGTGTGACAGTCGCTGGCGTGAGTTGGTTGGTGCCACGTGTACGTCCTTGCGTACTTTCTGCCCTTTGCATGACTTTTCATCATGCGACGTGGTCTGGCACAACCTGCCGAGCGGTTATTGGGTCACAGCTCTGCCACTTTGTACCCTTGTACTTGGTCAATGCCTTTTTGCGCTTCTCCCTTCCGCGTGGCTTTATCAGTGCTTTCTGGCCAGCACGGTGATGTGCGTGAATTAAATATATTTTTATTATTATAATTTTCGTTCACACAAATTAGGTTCTAAAATAGTTTTTACTTAAAACCAACTACACACACATAGGGAAAGTGCACCCGTCAGGTGGTAGTATAGTTCGCTGGTAAGAACCGGATATCAATCCGTGGACTCGGTGTCTCAGTACTAAATTTTCGTTACTTTTAAACCTGTTTCGATCAATGAGTTGATTTCTTGATTGTTTTTAAACTATCATGTAAGGATAAAAATTAACTAAATGAATCAACAAGAACAATATCTAAGAAAGGTTGCTTGAATTAAGTATCCACTAATAAACATATAACAACTTTTTAAGGAAAACTAATGGTGATGCAAGTCTTAGAATCAACTAAGTTTCCAATCAAGGTCCCCTAGTTTTATAAATCTTGGGAAAATTATAATGAACAACATTTTAATTACCTAAGATTCGTTCTTTAAGTTCTCTTGCTAAATTGATGTCAATCTTTAATAATGAGTTAATTGTTAATCAAAACTTCTAACTCTACAAATTAAGGAAAACTAACATGAACAACACATTAATCACCCTAACTTGGTTTCAAGTAAATAATATCTTCAACAAGCTCTTGACACGAATCACAAGCATGGTCATGCTAAACAACAACTTTGGCCTAAGTCATCAATCCAACATGAACACAAACCATAGAATTCATATAAACATTCATAAGATCTTTACAAATCCAAATGCAAGACTTCATACTCATATTCAAATCATCATCCTAATCATGTTAGCAATTACCATTCCTAGTTTCATGCTATGAATCAAATCAACAACTAACAAGATTCAATAATCATAATCTCTACATGGGCTTTCCAACACTACATGTAAATTTTTATGATCAAACATTCAAGAATAATAACTTTAAACATGAACATGCATTCCAAGAAACTTGAATAAATACCATCATGGAGATTAACATACCATAATCACCACATTTATTTCCATATTGTCAAGTGTTCATTAGCTTCAACAAAATTCAAACAACACAATTGTTTAGCCTAGAAGGCTCATGATAACTAAGACAAATATAAAGTAATATGGATTGTGCATGAATAACAAGTGAAATACTAGTGTTTAAGACAAGGTAATTTGCTAAATGAGTTGGATTATCAAGTGATACAACATCCTAAAGGCTCCTTTCTTCAATCTCCAAGCTTCCAAGATCAGCTTCTTGAGAGAGAAATCCACCCAAATGCTCCAACTCCTCTTCAAATGAGCTGAATTCCCGTATTTAAGCTACTGGGCATTTGGCACAACCGTGCCACTTTTTGGCACGGTCGTGCTTGGTAAGTGTCAGGTGCCTTTCTGAGTTGTTGACCAAGTTTTGCCAAACCCGAAAAGATCCCGCTAAAATTTCCCCGAGGTGGCACGACCGTGCCACCATTTGGCACGGTCGTGCTTATCGATATCGAAGTAGTCGGAAATGACTAAGTTAAACTCGAAAACTAGCTGATCAGGGCCTGTGATTGCACGCGCACGGTCGTGCTTGTGGTTGGCACGATCATGCCAAGTGTTGATTTGACTCGGATTGTGCAGTCTGATGATAATGCTTGTGATAGTGCCGACTTCTGGATGCTTGGCACGGTCGTGCCATATCTGGTAGTTTGGCAGAAATGTTCCATTTTTGCTCCAATTTGCTCCAAAAGCGTTTGTTTCTTTACCGGCCGAAGCCCGAACCTGCATTTTCACAAATAACTCAAATGAGTATCTAGATCAATGAAAACACAACAAATTTCCGCATTAATAGGGAATATTTGACGTTTAAAAGATGTATAAATTCTTATACATCACACGAGCCTGTAGGGATCAAGTCCTTTTGTTCTCAAGACTAAGCATGAGTTGCTCTCATCTTAGTCTTGGCCTTGTGTAAGGTTTTAGGAATTTGCGGCAAGAGGTTTGATCAATCAGCGCAGGGTCAGGGACATGCGCTTCCAGGTTTAACTTTCCGTTGCGCAGGGTGTGCAAGGTTTGTTAGGCAATCTGCTGGTTTCAAGAATGGCGTAGCGTTACGTGTTGCGCGCAAGGTTATCCTTGTGACATGTTATCATTATGAGGGTATGGTGCCTTGTGCAGGCGTAAAGTTTTTGGGACCATATCCCTTCAGAAATTATATGAATTTGATTTATTATGATGATCCATGTTATGAAATAGGAAGAATGTGCATAAACTACTTGTACTTTATGCTTTGATTTTGGTATGCACACCAAGTGTTCGATGAAATGCTTAGAATAGAGGTTTTTATATGATTTCAACGATCTTATGTGATTATGATGCTAAATGATTTATGTCAAGAATGTGAGTAATTATTAATATGTTATGTCAAGAAAAGAATAAATTGAAAACATAAGATTAAAACATTTTGAATTGTGGAATTTTAGGAGTGAAAGAAGAAGGCGCGAGCCATTCCGGATCACAAGCAAAGCAAGACAAAGGTAAGTTCTTACACTTACAAGTAACGGAAGTTTATAGTGATTTTGTTATGTTTATAATAAGTTAAAGTTTGTAAATCCAAAATACCATAAATTGTCAAAAAGTAGAGGTGTAATTATTGAATTTAACGTGTTATCAACGGGTTAAACAATTTGAATGTAATGTTTAGGGTGGTCATGATGCCGAGCCGTTATGAAAGGTCAACAAATTATAGACGTGTTCAAAAAAACCGGTTACGTAACCGAAACCGGAAAAAAACTGAAACCGGTTTTTTTGAAACCGGTTCGGGTAGTAACCGGTTATACCGGTTAGCCACCGGTTCGGATTTTTACAACCAAAACCGGTTAAGAAACCGGTTAATTTTAAAACCGGTTAAAAACCGGTTATTGCAAAAAACCGGTTAACCGGTAACGGTATAAAAAAACCGGTTAAACCGGTTAAAAACGGTAATATTATAGTAACGGTCATATGACCGTTTGGAGGCTCCTAGCCGTTTTTTTGGACTTATTTTGGCCTAAAATCATCTCCAACTAGTATATAAGGGTTGTGGGTGTTTGGGTTCAAGCACACCACTCTCTAAACCTCCAAAAACTCTAAAAAAACGCTCAAAATCTTGTTAAATATTTCTTGAAAAAGCATGGCATGCTTTAGTGCTCATGATTTGGTCCACATTGGCGAGTCTACAACGGACACGGGTGTTATTCCAATGAAGCGCAACCCCGAAGTTTGGGCACATTTCGATTTGTGCGAGATGACCAACGGGAGAAAAAAAGCGCGTTGTCACCATTGTAATGGTTTCTACGCCGAAACCGCAAACACCACGTTGAGACAACACATCGAAAAACCGTTTTGCAGGGCGTTGAAACAACAACCCGCTAATGGTCAAACCTCCATGGCAAGTGAAGGCGCTTCTTTGTTCGCCTACAGTTACGAAATGGTTAGGGAGGAAATGGCGAAGTTTGTAATCCAAGAAAGTTTGCCGTTCAACACTTTCGACAAACAACGCTACATAAAGATGGTTCAAAGAACTCTCCAACCACGATACACCCATGTAAGTCGTGCTACTCTTAGGAGAGATTGTTTGAAATTGTGGAAAAACGCTAAACAAGAATTAATTTCTTATTTTGAAAAATTAGAAACCGGCGTTAACTTGAATAGCGATGTTTGGTCCGTACCGCACGGTTCACCCGACTCATATATTTGTTTCACCGCCCATTGGATTGAACCGTCGACGTGGCAAATGATGAAAAGCACAATTTTTTTAAATTAATTGATTACCCTCATACCGGTGAAGCTATTTATAAAGCAATCGACAAATGTATTGCAACATACAAATTGGAAAACAAGATTTTTTCAATATCTTTTGACAACACCTCAAACAATACAGTTTCGGTAATGCATTTAAAATTGAAGTACAAACCGATTTGTGAAGGTATTTTTTTCCATAGTTGATGTATTACACACATCATTAATTTGGCCATTCAAGACGGTTTAAAGGTTATTGAACCACAAAAGGAAGCTTTCAAAAAAATGTTACCTCATATATATAGTAATACAGACATTCAAAATATAAAAAAAGTGTAAGGAAGCGGGTCGAATATGCTTAGGACCCAATTGGGACGTTGCTCATAGATGGAACTGGACTTGCACTATGTTTGAAAAGGCTATTTTATAAAAAGAAAGTTTAATGGAATTTCATAACTCTTTGTCTAGTCGTAGGAAGGTTTCGCCTTACCACCCATCGGGTTGGGCTACTATTGAAACGGTTACAAAATTGCTTCAAGTTTTCAAAACATCAACAAAAACTTTATCGGGTGTCTATTATCCTACAAGTTCTTTGGTGTTTCACAATTTGTTTAAAATGTGTTTAAAATTAAACGAGATGTCGGTTAGAGGTAGGCCGTATTGTGATATGGCGGAAACAATGAAGGAAAAACTAAGAAAATATTTTAGCGAACTACCGGCGGTTTTCACTTGTGCTGCCGCTTTCAACCCTTGCTTTAACGTTTTTGGTACTGGGTCTTTGATTGAAAAAATTGTAAACGAGTTGAATTTAAACACCGATCGAGACCCTAACTTTGGTGAAGCCGCAAAAATTCGTTTCAACGATCAAGTTTCAAGAATGTATGACGTTTATGTAACAAAATATGGTGCAACCACGTCACACATTCACGAGTCGATGAGAAATGCCGCTTTCGGCGAAGGATCTTCTAGTATGGAAGACCAAGATTTATATGTTTATAACCAATTGTTTGATGAGTCGAGTCAAATGTACCGTGGTAACACCATTAGTAGCGAACTTGGTAGGTATGGTGGGTCGAACTTTCTACAAACAATGACTTCACACGAGTTTAAAAATTTTGATTTGTTGGCTTTGTGGAAAAGTAAGGAAGATCAATTTCCGATCTTAGCCACAATAGCCCGAGATTTACTAATGGTCCAAGCTTCTGAGGTAGCTTCAGAAAGTGCTTTTTCTATTAGTGACAGGGTGATCTCGATAAGGAGGACTCGACTAACAAAAAAGATGGTTGAGATGTCGATTTGCTTGAAAGATTACTTGGATGCGGCGGAGAGATGTCAACACATACGCACACTCAAGGATGAATTGGAATACGAAGGCGAAGTGTACGAGGACGAGGTCCAAGCTGAATTGACAACCCCAATGACCGGCGAAGAAGCCGCATTGGATGAATTCCTTCGCAATAGTTCAACTTCGGGTTCAAGCGAAGAAGAATAAACGAAGCTCAAGATATATTAATTCTATTGTAGTCCCACTAAAAGTATATATATATATATATATATATATATATATATATATATATATATATATAAGTGTGGACGTTCTTCTGAATTAATATTTTAAGTTTACGTCCTTAATTTTTTTCGTTTATCGTTCGTACTTCCACGGTTCAACGTTATGTAACAATCGTTTGTTTCAAAGGTTAATCATATTATAATTTAAATTTTTAGATTTTCGTAGTTAACTTTTATATTACAATACTTCATTTTCGGCCATAAAAAAATAAACCAAGAAAATAAAAAAGGTTGTTCAAAAAACCGGTTTTTAACTGTTTTTTTTTCCGGTTTTTACCGGTTTTTTATCAAATTAATCGGTTTTATATAAAACCCGTTTTTTATAACCGGTTTCAAAACCGGTTACAACCGGTTATTACCGGTTAGTAATTTTTTCAAAAAAACCCGGTTATTAACCAAAACCGGTTATTCAATAACCGTTTTTTTAAACCAAAAAAACCGAAACCGGTTTAAAAAAAACCGATTTGTACATGTCTAACAAATTAGTATGTGAATTTAAAGAATGATCATATAATGACCCGTTATAAACGGGTCAACGAAGTAGAATGTTGAATTAAAGTATGGTTATGTATGTGATCCATTGCAAACGGGTCAAGGAATGAAAATGAATAATGAATGCATATCATGTTTGTTGGAAGTTAGTAGTATGAAATTACATGTAATTTAATATTGGTTCTTGTTGTTGTGATATAGGTAAAGTCAATCTTTAAATGGCATGCTACGCTCGGAACGAACACACTCCAAGTTGCTCTCAACACGCTTCCGTACTTATTTTATGCAAACGGGCCAAAACATATTGGTTGTTATGTAATGAAAGTTTAGTTGTTTAAGTTTCCAAGACTTGTGTTTCATAACTTTTGTAAATGTTGGATGTTTTATAACTAGACTAAAATGGTTAATTTGTATGTTAAGTCAATTCCTTTTTTTACCCTATAAAAGTGTCAAATTTAGTCAAAATTTTTGTTGTTTAAATACTTGGTTTTGATCATTTTAAGGATGGGCGTTTCATTTTCATGTGGTTTTTACGATGATGTAAAGATAACAATGAAATAAGGATGACTATTAAAAAAGGATAATACGACAATAATAAAAGATAGTGAAGATAAGATTGCTTAAAACGATAAGCACGGTCTTAGGATGAATTGCTTAATTATTATGATGACTCAAATCATAACTTACAACCATATGAATCGAACGAATGCATGATTTGTATAACGAGTTTATTATGCTACTAGGATATAGGCCCGTGTATTACATGGGTTTTAGAATATATATTATCTAACTTAATAATTATGTACAAATCTTTTTAGCAATTTGCTCATGATAGATGTCATATTCAGTTTTCACAATCAAATATCGCAAATGTATGGTAGCCATACCATATTTAACTATAACTAAAACCATTTCAATTAATAATTTTCAAACACATTTCCTTAATTATGAGATTTTATTTGTCTTTCCCTATTATTTTGCGTGTTTCTAGATTTTTTGTTCCCAAAACACTTCTTATAAATATGTCTAATCATTCTTAATAAGTTATCCATTATAAAAAAATATACTCTCATCTTACTTTCCAATCTATTGTAGAGTTCCTAACTCACTATGGATCCACGTTTGCTTTATGTTACTACTTTTTTTTACATTGCTTTGCTTTGTTATGTTTGAATTTGATTATATTTATGTTATATATAACTTTTATATATTATTTTAACTTTTTTATAAGTATATTTTGATATTCTCTAATATAAAAACCATAATAATATCAGAGTCACGACCAGAAACAAAGTTCCATGGTGTGCCGCCTTAATTATGGGATTTTATTTGTCTTTCCAAATTATTTTGCATGTTTCTAGATTTTAGTTCACGAAACACTTCTTATAAATATGTCTAATCATTCTTTCAAGTTGTATGTATGAAAAAAATTAGTTATGTAAATTTATACATACGTTATTAAATTATATAATTTTTATCCTCAAACCCATGTAATACACATGTTTATAACCTACTCCTCAAATGCATGTAATTCACAACAAAATTTTGAAACAAACTTATGTCGAATTTATTAAAATAAACGTGTTACAACACTATATTCATAATCTTATGAAAGACAATATTTTATATTACGAAAGAAAAATATGTTAAAGCTTAATTATGATAACAAAAAGAAGATTAAAAACCTAAAGCAACCATATATGTATACAACTAGTAGGAATACCCGCGTTCGCTATGGGGTTTTGGTCGACGTCTATTTTGGTTTAGTATCCAACCGAAAGAAATTTACTCAACAGAATATCGACACATGTTTTATATCAACCGAAAACCATAAAAATAAATTTAAATTAGGCAGCTGGATGAATTGATTTTAAATTAATTGTAAATGGAAACGTAAATGTACTTTAAATATAGCTTTAATGAAAAGAAACCTAAAATTAAAACAATAAACATAAAGAAAACTAAAAATTAAAAATAATAAAGACCAGAAAAAAAAATCAAGAAAGAAACAAAAAAGTCAATAGGATAAAAACACTAGCCACATAACTTGCTAATTGTAATTTGCGTTAAAGCGTAGACCAACTGAAAACATACATAAAAATAAGCAGGAAAACGAATTATATTTAACACATATTTCCGAAGAAAGTTTACGTCGGATCGTAAAGCAACTTAAAGTTATACCGACACGTGCATAAAGATAAGCACGTAAGAAAATAGTTACCGCGTGTTGTGGCGGTGTCGAAACGTAAAGTGACTCGAATTTCTAGCGTTTAAATGAAAACGTATTATATTTTATGTCACACCCCGACCCGCAGCGGAAAAGGTGATCGGGGCATGATTGGGTTATCATCAAAGCTCATGACATTTATTATGCGTTTCATATTGTTTAATACAAATTAAATGGAAATTTACAATAAATGTTACAACATGTTCTAACTAACAATCTAAACGTCTTTGTTCTCTTCTAAGGCATATCCTATGTTTTCCTTGCTTCAACCTGTTCACCTGTATCATGTGTAAAAGGGTTTTTGGATCAACATAATGTTGGCGAGTGAATCCTATGGAAAACATTTGAACAAATTTATTTAAATTGATTATGAAATATGTGCACAACCAAACATGAGTAAAAATAGATATAAACTTAATCCACAATCATAAGATATTAAATGAAACACACATGAACAATAATGGAACATTTAGAGGCACGCGATGCTCAACTCGTCTCTCACGAGGAACTGAGGGGCCTAATGAATGAATTGCATAAACATGATAATATGAATGACACAACTACAACCAATATAAACTCAATGATACACACATAAACAATAATGAATTTGATTTGAAGCACGCGTTGTTCAACTCGTCTCCCACGAGGAACTGATGGGCTTAATGAATGAGTTTCATATGATTTGGCAAAAGGAAATAAGTAATCACAACAATATAATCAATCTAAGTTTAGATCATGATGTGGTATGGCACAAGTTTAAATAAACAAGTTAATTATTTTTATAACACATGACACACCCCAAAACGTGTAATTTAAAAGGGGGAGTTGTAAGATTCACTCACAGTGGGTGCGTTCGGTTGATGACGTTGAATGCACGCGAAGTGGTTTTAACCACGAGTGAGATTAACCTAGATAAATCGCATTATGGTTTGGTAAGTAAACGGATTTTATTAATCTATTTTAGTAGGATTGTTGGGTGTATTTTTGTGAGTTTGAGGCTATTTTCTAACCTTAAAAAATGTTATTTTTACGTATTTTAAATTGATTTTTAATTAAAATAATTAAATAAAAATAATAAAAAAATTGATTTTTTTTCTGACCGTTGACCTGACCGTTGACCGTTGACTGACCGTTGACCGGTTCGAATGCGGAATATAAGTGCGCTGAGTGAGGCTCGAACCCGAGACCTCCCGTACGCGTGCACGTAGCTCTACCAACTGAGCTACGTGTCTAACCCGTCATATATCTGATTTTAATTATCTTTATACATTAATTAGTTTAAACCGAAAATCATTTTATTTTAAAAACAGTTTAATTTACTCGGACGATGCGCTCCACAGGTCTCGAACCCGGGACCTGTGGCTTAAACTAACACACAGTCCACCGCTGCACTGTGTGTTTAACATGTTATATAATCCAACTTTTATTATACTTAAATACAAACTATTTGTTTTCATTTCTGACTTATTTAAAAAGGTTAATAATCGTCCGGGTCGATGCAGAAGACCGGACTCGAACTCGTGACGTGCGACTTAAACATACACACAGTCCACCGCTGGACTGTGTGTCTAACTTGGTTATTATTCCGATTATTAATATACTTAACATATACCTGTGGCGACCCGGTTCAGTTTAACAAAAAAAATGATTTTTATTAAGGCAGCATGTGTGAAACGGGATTCGAACTCGAGACCTGTGCGTTTTATGTGCACACAGTCCACCGCTGGACTGTGTGTCTAACCCGATTAATAAGTTGATTTTAATTATACTTATAAGATACCGAATACATCGTCTTCTTCATCAAGGTATAACCAGAAAAGACGACGGAGTGGTTCAATGATTAATTCAGGTTTCTTAGCGTCTTACAGTTCATTAAGGTGAGATATGAGTATAAAGAAAAGAAAATAAGCGTGAGGTATACCGACTCGTTTTCCTCTGTCTTCCGGCAGAACTCCGGCGACAGAAATTAACTCCGGCGTCAGGTATCTTGCAGCAGGGAAACTTCAGAAAACTTACAAAGGGTGTGGGTGACTTCGGTATAAGCTTAGGAGGTTCAATAAGGCTCGGCAATGGGGAAACCGGTTTTCCGGCGATGAGCAGAGAAATTCCGGCGAGTGGAATTACGCCGAGAAAAGGTGTGGTTTTGAGCGAAAAGGTTTGCAGTGGGTTGTGGGTGAATTTATAGGGCAAATCGTCTAAGAACTTGGTCTGATTTCCGACTGTATTCGTAAATTATAAAAACTCCGGCGGTTATAACTTTGGTCGCGGACTCAGACGTCGGTTATAACCGATGTCTTAGTAATGGTTTACGTTATAACGTAAATTGTCGTTAAAACTCGCGAGATTTCCGGGATTTCCGACGACTGAACTATTGGGCGCCGGTTTTGAATTCGTAACGTCATAATATTAATTAAATGATTCCAATATTTCACAAGAAGCATCCGTGGCGCAGTGGTTCAAGTGCGCGTGTTAAGTTTGTTTGTTGAGCCGGTACAGACCCGGGTTCGAAACCCGGCAGAACCTATATTTTTTTTATTTTGCGTTTTTTAACAGTTTTTCAAAAACTAATTATATATTCCCGTATAATAATCGATTATGCATCGTTTAAAATTATTTTGGGCATTTAATTCGCAACGAAATTTTTGACTGACTGTTCGGTTGATAAACGGAGCGGGTTTGGTAAATCCGTTTTTGACGGATGTTACATTTTACTCGATGTGTTTCCGAACAAAATTTACGTCAAAACGTAAACTATTTGAACACGTACATAAAAATAAGTATGTATATTTATATTTTACCCTACTCATTTATAGAAAAAAATACATTAAAGCGTAAACCAACATAAAATGTACATAATAATAATAATATTAATAATGATAATAAAGCATAAGGAATATATTATATTTGACCAAACTTATTAACAGGAAAAATTTACATCTAAATGTAAATCAATTTAAATTTATAGAAACACGTACATCAAAATAAACACGTAAAGCTTCATTTCAAAAATTTTAGAAAGTTAAAAGATTGAAATTGCTAACACTGAAAGTTAAAGGGATAAAAGTTTAAAGAAAAATAATAAAGACAAAAAGCAAAAAAAAAAAGCTATTGTACATGTCATTTGAAAATATTAGGATACTATTAAAGACACCTGGGCTACGCAGCGGGTTCGTTCGATAACGGTTCGGTATAACACCGGTACTTGATATAACAACCGATAGAATTATGCATAAGTAGATATCAATACACTTTTGCATTGATCAAATATCATAAAAAGAAATTTACATCAGAAAATATCGTTGTAGGGCGTTAAACCGTAGGAAAAATTAGCGTTTTCGAAACTAAAAATAAGTCTTAAAAATATTTATTTAAAAAAATAATTATAAATTCCTTTTATTTTTTTAAAAACCGACAATAACAATAATATAGAAAGAAAAACAATAAAGATAAGACATTATTAAAACTAATATAAAATAAACTACAGTATCAAAGGTTTCTTAGTTAACAAAAATAAAAGGAGCATAAAACTTGGGTTGAGAAAAAAGCATTTAGGATGGAAAATGAGGAAAATTACATACCATAAGAATTTAACTCATTATCTAGGGTTTGAGAATAAAGCCAATAATCACTACACTACACAATTATTTTTTGATCAGTTTAAACATAAATAAGATATATGTTAATAGTTGCTCTGTAAAACACAAAAAAATAATAGAGGTTAATGGATGCTACATGGCATCCAGTGATTGGCTCTCCACAACAACTAACCAACAAAATAAATTACGGTACATCTCACTTGAAAATGTAACTTATAGAAAACCAAAACAAACAAAAAATTAAATGTATGTAAAAACCAAAAAAAAAATTAAATGTACAAAAATAGATTGTAGAGTGTTACCATGCATTAAAATATATTATAGAATTTAGATAGATTAATTAGTGGATAGTTAAATGATTATGTATATATCTTTAAAATTTACAGCTTTATAACTGAATTGTTTTTAAAACTGATGTGTAACTTGTCGATAGTTAAAGACGAGTAAGCTATACATGTTTTCATAAACTGGGTGTAAAGAGAAAAATTTTGCATGGAACAGATTTGATAAACTTAGCGTTATGTAGTCTTGATATCATGGTCTTTTTAGTCAAATTCTCTAAGAAAATGTCATCCCCCGGCTATGTGCAAAATTTCTTTTGTGAAGTAGAATAGAAGATAATGTGAAAAAGAGTATGCAAATTTGGGCTATGAATGTTGGACTGATTCTTAATTTTTCTGCACGCTTGAAACGTTGGGCTACGTTTATTGGGTTATTTCTTACATGGCCCAATAACGATGGAGGTTTTTGGAGTTTGGTTATTTAAGTCCAGTTTTATAACCCATTAATCAATGGTTTAATTCAAAACAGAATTAGATTATTTCTTTTGTTACTAACTGAAGTGTTGATTTAAATATTTAGGGGAAATAGAATCGTAAAAAAAAATTATTATATTTTAGAGGCTTAAAATGTTTTTTTTTTAAATATAGAAACTCTCTCTCTATAAGATTTTTTTTTTAAAGATTTGCATTCACATAACTTTAACCTTCAACTATCTTTTAAGTAGATTGTTAATAGTGGCTGCGGCGACTCAATTATGAGCACGGATATGTAGATTGAAAAAAAGCCCTTCGCGATGATGTATTAGGAAATAGCTGAAAAATAACGGTAAAAGTGAACGACCAAACTCGTAATTTCAATGTGTAGGTAGAAAACCTTATACATTGGGGTTTCAATGAAGTTTTTAACTCTACGGTCACTTGCTTATGGAAAATAGTTCAATTTGTGTACATGACAAATTGCATGAACCACCCCAATATATTAAATATGCTACTAGCATTGAGGGGTTTTCCTTGACAATGGAATTAAGTTTTTTTGGGTGACCATTTTGTTGTTCAGTTTGAATTTTATTATTTTGAAAAATCCGGACTAAGACGGGTATAAAACAAGGCGGGTTAATTGATTTTATAAATAGTTTGAATGTACATACTTAGAGATACATGCCAAGTGGGTTCCAGAGCTTATTGAAGCTATTGAAAGCCAAAGAGACAGTGGCGGATCTAGAAAACTTTCATAGGGGTAACGTTTTAAAAGAAAGGGGTAACGAAATCGAAAAATCATCAAATTTTTCTAAAAATTTACACTACCGCTGGAGCGCCAAGGGGTAGCCTTATAATAAGGTACATCCGCCCCTGCAAGCAGATCTAGATGCACAATTGATGTGAGCACATGATATATCCTGTCAACTATATTTTCTCTTCGTTGTATGTATACAATATAACTTTAGTCTCTTTTCTTGTAACACTCATAAAACTTAAATAAGATTTTTCATTTCAATTTAGGATCTACAGTGGTCAAATCATCCGAGCGTGTTTAACCATAACCGTGTTGTTTTCAGCTAAGTAAGTTCTTGGTCATCGGAGCATGAGTTGGTTTTGTTGTTCGATTTTTTTTATTTATTTAGCATGGAGTCAAATTTTGTTCATTAACCTCTTGATGTATGGTGATACGCCACACTAGCTTCCCTAGACGTGCTTTGTAATTCAAAGTTGATTGCAGGTCCATGCTATGTTATCTCACATTCAAATTTCTTGACACGTCTTATGTCAATACCATCGTTGATAATCTTGAACCTTTTTGTAATATTAGACGTATATGATAATGCGATTTGCGTCCATTCAATGGTAAATACTATCCCTATATGCGCATTTGATCACCATTCACTATGTTTTTTTGAACGGCAAATTTAGATTACTGGAGTTTCATCGTGCCACTAGCGGAACCATCCGATCATATCCATCTCCACTAGGCTGTAATGCGTATACACAAATTCAACAGGAAACCTACGGGTATGAATTTCTAACACGACATGAACCTAATACGAAACTCGCGGATTTGGGTTTAGTCTAAATGGGGTCGGGTCAGTTTCATGCTGAACCCATGAACCCGTTTAGCTAAACGGGTTAGGTTCGGGTCAACCCGGTTGGGTTGGCGGGTTAACCCGTTTAGCCTATTTATATTATATTATATTTTTTATAATATGTTTTGTGTCACAAATTAAATATTGAGTGTATTTTATGCCATAATATTTTATAATTTTAATGTAATGGAATGTATTATATTCATTTATGTGTTTTGTACTAAATTTTATTTCTAATATATTATAATTTCCGAAAAAAAAAAACTCAGGTTGAATGGGTCGTGTTCAAGTTCATATGTATGAGAAGATTTCCAGGTTCGGGCCATGTTCGGGTTCATCTAAAATTTTCGGGTTCGAGTCGGGTTTAACCCCGTCAACCCATGAACACGACTCGTTTAACACCCCTAAGAAAACCCAAAAAATATAAAAAAAACCTACTTGTAAGAATCGAATCCACGGTATAATAATCTCAAAGCCTTTATCATGGATTCATGTCCTTATTGATTATGTAGGTTTGTGATGTGTGTAACATATTTGGACCTCTCGTGTCATTCCATAAGATTACACTACCAAATCTAATTTATCTTATGTCACGTGTTATGTTTATGGGATATGATCGGAGTTGCCAACCCTAGGAACTTTTTATCACAATATCTAAAAGTTAACCTATTATCATACACTAAACTGTAAATAACAAATCTATGGTACTTGGACCAGAAATTATGATTGAGCTCGTTAAAAGAAAAATAAATACTAATGTGATTTTTATAAAGATAAAAAAAGCAAAAGACTTGACATATTGTGATTCATTCCAAACTAGTAACGGGACCCACGCACATTGTCGCACGAATACATCACGAACATTGAATGGATTAGTCTATGTGTTATATGATATGTTAACCATATTAAAACATGCATTTAGACAAGATACATACTGATTAATGTCATTTTTAGTAACGAGTAATGTAATATAGGGTGGGAGTTGTCTACAAAGTTTATTTTTCTTACAAAGTGTAAAAAGTAATAAAACATCATAATGTCAACCATAAAACACATTTAAAAACCATAAATAAGTGAAGATTACTAAAACGCAATATTTGTGGGTTTTGTGTTGTGTTTTTGATGATAAGGCTTTGATTATCGAATGACTAACATTAGTGTGTTTTATGTTGATTATCATGTTTGTTTTATAGTCATAGTTCTACGATGGTGTGTTTGAAATTTTTATATTCTTTTAGGGTCTGAATGTTGTGTTTTAGTGATCTTGACTCTGTTATTTGTGTGTTTTGAGTGTGTTTTATGGTTGAAATTCTGGTGTTTTATTACTTTGTACACTTTGTAGGAAAATAGACTTTGTAGCCGAACTCCACCCAATATATACGAGTTATTATTAGTTTAATAATTATTAAACAAGATACATACTGACTAATGTCATTTTTATTTATTATACACTATAGTTATGAAGTTATGGTACTTTTTATTATGTTAGGTTCATTTGTGAACAACCTCCTTGATTGTGAACACTCATGAACTAATCATAGCTTCTGATTATTAATACACAAGTGTAAATTAATGAGCAAGATTTGATGATGAAAATACAATAATGTATTTTACGATTTGATGATGTTAATTAATGATCAGCATTTGTTCACTTAGTTCACAAATATAATAATGTTCACCTTAGAACCCCACCTACTTTTTTATATAATGGAAAATAGCAAAAACAAAACGATTTTGTAAGGGTCGCTACTACTTACATTACAATAGTAAAAAAAAGGTTTGGATTAAAGAAATGTGGATTCATGTGTACTCTAATGTGTGGTTGGTCAATAGTTTATGATCTCTAAGCGATGATCTAATGAATTATCTCTAAATCGATTTAATCTTCTAATCGGTTTTAGACGCAACCTAGGGTAGAAATGATTTCAACTTCTTTGAGAGATGACAATAATCTGAGAAACCCAAATTTGATTTTATCACCATATTGTATTTTTATTTTGGGGGAATTGGGTATTACTTACATTTAACTAATTTGGGTTTGATTTAGAACATCTCCAAAATGGACCTAGTCCATCCAACAGATTGCATAGTTAGCATGTTACATCATTTTAAATCATCGTCACTTCAAACCTCCACTTTTTCCTTCAACAATAAAACACTCCAAACCTCATCACTTACTTTTCATTTTATTTAAACTAGGGGATAATTTATTGGGGAACACTAAAAAAGTGGAGAACTAGAGAACACTATTAAAAATTCAACTTAACCTATTGAAAATATAAGTCCCGTAAACGGATCAAACATGTATCACCAACCTAATCAAAAGCAGAAATAATGACTAGGAAGAAGAACAACTTTGAATAACTTTAACTTGCATACACCAAAAGATGTCTGATACAAGTTCTTTGACTACAACTCTCTAAACCTTTTTCAATAACCTAGCCCCTCTATTTATAAGCACTATTAAGCCCATAATTACAACCCTAGGCCCATTAGACACTAGGAAGCCCACAAACCCCCAAAAGCCCAAATAAGTCCCTAGTGAGTAAACCTTTAGTAATCTAAGCCCAACAATCTCCCCCTAGGTTTACTTCATTAGTCTTTTGGTTGAGCATCCACACTGAGTCTTCCAGCTATGATTCCAGCAACCGCAGCAATCCAATCCTTTGCACAAACCTCATACAGCTCAGCAGTTTGAATTTGATGTGACGCAAGAACCTGCAAGTCTTCGTCATGAAAGCTTACTAAATCTACCACATCGTTAACTCTGAACGCCTTCTCCTTAGTCACTATCGCCACGCTTCCAACCTTAGGATCGTATAACCAAAAGTTGAAATTCTTCAGGATCCCCCGAGGAAAAGTAAGAGCAACTGGGATAACTAATTCTTTGTCGGTTGGCGGCCACATTACTGACTAGAATCTCTTGCCAGTATGTGCATCACGAACTCCTTTAGCCGCTCTCAAATATGGTTTAGCAGTCTTCATAGTCTTGAATCCACTCTTAACCTCACGTTCAAGCTTTTTGAAGAATCTCCATCCGGGTCCACGCTCTGTAGTGTCATCATCAGTGTACGAAGCTCTCAGTAGATCAGTCAAAGCAACCTTAGTCCACATCTCAAATTGCGATTCCTTGGAATAATATTCACGTGTTCCATCCTGACGCACGATAATCCACATATTTTTGACGTGATCGTACATCCAACTGAGCACCTTGGACTTGTTTCCCACTTTACTGTGGTAACTCGACCCCAACTCCATCACATATCTCTCTCACTGATTTGTTGGATCCTTAAGCTGAAAATTCTCATCAAGTGGATTCACGTTAACATTCTTCATTAAAACCATTTGCTTCTTCTTCTGGCCAGCGGCGCGTTTCTGACTAGCAGTAAACTTCCTGCGTGGATCGCTCATATAATTATCCAGACCAGCTTGGCGTTCAGCTGCCAACTGCTCAACTGCCAATCTTTGTTCCTCGGTTTCTTCAGCCATTCGTTGTTGCGCTGCACGATGCCTGGTCTCAATGTTCATCGGGTCATCTGTAGGATCACTGAACTCCCTTCCAAATCTGTTTTCCAGCTTGCCCTTCAAATCAAACACCAGAGTCATAAGCATTGTGACATCTCCCTGCAGCTGATCAATAGTCTGATCTCTGACGTCTAAACGATTCTGCAGAGAGGCAATCTGAGCAACCTTAAGAATAACCTCTTGTTCCAATACGACCACCCGTTTCTTTAAGTCCACCACATCAACTTCCGCATCATCATCGTCACTATCCATTCCTCCGAATTCGAATGCCCTTTTCTCTGATCTGCGGAAATAATCTTCAGCAACATCATCAGTATGACCCATTACCACCTGCTTCAGAACCACCAGCACCTGATGAGCTTCCTCCAAACTCCATCATTTGTAGAACCGTGTCAGCAGGAATCGACACAACAGTAGACGGTGTAATAATAGGAACGGTTGGCTGTGCAGATAAAACAGGTGTGTCAAGCATCGAAGTTGAGCAATAGATTCAGCAACTGTTGACTCATCAACGGCAGAAGTGATCAACTCAGATTCAGCAACAGTGAAAACAACAGGAGCTTCAGGTTCACTGGATGGAATGCTCGGATCGGTTCTTCTCCTTTTGATCAATGGCACCTCATCTTCTTCATCTTCGTCCTCTTCTTCAACCTGAGCAGTCGGTGCAGCAATAGATGGAATGTCGAGTGGAGGATCACCTTGTTTCTCCTGAATATCTTTCAAGTGAGCAATCAAAGCTTCTAAATTTTTTGATGATAACTCTGGTAACACGGAAGTCAAAGTGGCATTGAATTCTGTGAGATCATCAAGAAAGGTTTGCCCAACATCAGCTTCGTCATCAGTAACTAAGTCCTCGATCTCTATCTCTTTCTCTTTGGCAGGTATATCGTGTTCTTCGGCCACTATATCATTAACTGGAGGCGGAGGAGGTGGTGGAATATCCAAACCAACAACTTCAGAAAACTTCCCGAACTTCTTCAAAGCAAAACGACCCACAAACACTGTCTTAGATGTAGAGCGGTTCTTTTTCATTGTACCAAAATAATAGGCCCCATCAGCTTCATATTAAGCAAGTTAGCATCTGTCTCATCCTTTTCCAAATCAGGGTAACGGGCATCTAGTATGAGCTGGCCAAAGCGCGGGTACAAAAGAACCATTCGCTTTTTGGACTACTTGTAACATCCGTCAAAAAAGGGATTTTACCAAACCCGCTCCGTTTATTAACCGAACAATCAGTTTAAAATTTCGTGGCGTATTTAATGCCCAAATTAATTTTAAACGATACATAATTAATTATTATATTGGAATATATAATTTGTTTTTGAAAAATTGTTAAAAATAATGAAATAAAAATATAATGCAGCTGCCGGGTTTCGAACCCGGGTCAGCCAGCATTTCGGCAAACAGACTTAACACATAACCATCCAACCACTGCGCCACTTGTATTCCTTGTTAATTAATGGAAACAATTAATACATATTATAATTCTCGAATTCAAAATCGGCGCGCCCAAATGCAGTCGTCAGAAATCCCGGCGATCTCGCGAGATTGGACGGTTACTTCAGTTATAACGTAAACCTTAAACACTGCATCGGTTATAACCGACGCCTGAGTCCGCGACACAAGCTATAACCGCCGGAGAATTTCTAACCGACGAATCAAGTCGGAAATCGGACCAAATTCATCGATGACCTGCCTTATAAATACCCCCTCAAACCTCTGCAAGCTTTTTCGCTCAAAACCGCACCTTTACCCGACGTAATTCCACTCGCCGGAAAAGTTCTGCACCTCGCCGGAAAACCGAGCCCTTCACTTCTGAGCCTTACTGAACCCCCTGAGCTTATACCGAAGTCACCCACATCCTTTTCAAGCTTGCTGAAGACTCTCTGCCGCAAGACACACGACGCCGGAATCTTTTGCTGTCACCGGAGTTCTGCCGGAGAAACAGAGAAGTCCAGTCGGTATACCTTACGCTTAAATCTTTCATTCTTTTTATATATCTCACATGTAATTAACCACCAGACACTAACGAACATGATTAAAACTTCGAACCAGTCAGTCATCATTTCTGGTTAAGACTGACGAAGTTTCGGTAACATATAAGTTTAATTTAAATCAAGAAATAACTCGGGTTAGACACACAGTCCAGTGGTGGACTGTGTGCACATTAAACACGCTTACGTCTCGAGTTCGAATCTTGTTCCGCGCACCTTCGCCCTAATAAAAATGCTCTTTTTTATTAACCGAACCGGAGTCAAGACGCAAGATGTTAAGTTTAATAAAAACCAGAATAATAACCAAGATAGACAAACAGTCCAGTGGTGGACTGTGTGCGCATTTAAAACACAGGTCACGAGTTCGAGTCCGGACTACCACACCGGTCCGGACAATTATCAAAATTTTATTTAAGTCAGAAATGAAAATACTTAGTTTGTATTTAAGTATAATAAAAATCAGTTTATTTAACAAGCTGGACACACAGTCCAGCGGTGGACTGTGTGTTAACTCAACCCACAGGTCCCGGGTTCGAGACCTGTGGAGCGCACCGGTCCGACTCATTAAATCGTTTTTAAAAATAAATGATTTTCAGTTTAATCTAATTAGTATATAAATATAATTAAAAACAGAAATATTTCGGGTTAGACACGTAGCTCAGTTGGTAGAGCTGCGTGCACGCGTACGGAGGTCTCGGGTTCGAGCCTCACTCAGCGCACACATACACGCGTACGAACCGGTCAAAGTCAACAGTCAATGGTCAATGGTCAACGGTCAACGGTCAAAAAAGTCAACTTTTTTATTATTTTTATTTATTTATTTTAATTAAAAATCAATTAAAAATACTTAAAAATAACATTTTTAAGGTTAGAAAATAGCCTTAAACTCACAAAAATACACCCAACAATCCTACTAAATGGATTAATAAAATCCGTTTACTTACCAAAACATTATGCCATTATCTAGGTTAATTTCACTCGCGGTTAAAACCATTTCGCGTGCATTCAACATCATCAACCGAACGCACCCACTGTGAGTGAATCTTACAACTCCCCCTTTTTAATTACACGTTTTGGGGTGTGTCATGTGTCACAAAATAATTAACTCGTTTATTTAAACTTGTGCCATACCATATTGTGATCTAAACTTAGATTGTTTATATTGTTGTGGTTATATATTTCATTTTGTCAACTTATATGAAAGTCATTCATTAAGCCCACAGTTCCTCGTGGGAGACGAGTTGAGCAACGCGTGCCTCAAAACAAATCCATTATTGTTCATGTGTGTATTATTGAGTTTATATTGTTTGTAGTTGTGTATTTCATATTGTCAAGTTTATGCAATTCATTCATTAGGCCCATCAGTTCCTCGTGAGAGACGAGTTGAGCAACGCGTGCCTCTAAACGATCCATTATTGTTCATGTGTGTATTGTTTAATATTAAATTGATTGGTGAATAAGTTTACATCTATTTTTACTCATGTGTGGTTGTGCACTTTATTTTATAATTAATTAAATAAACTTGTTCAAATGTTTCCATAGGATTCACTCGTCAACTTTTTGTTGATCCAAAAACCCTTTTTACACATGATACAGGTGAACAGGATGAAGCAAGGAAAACATAGGAAATGCCTTAGAAGAAAACAATGAAGCCTAGATTGATATTTAGGACATGATGTAATATTGATTGTAACTTTCCATTAAAGTGTATTAATGAATATGAAAAGTTAAAATAAATGTCATGAGCTTTGATGATAACCCAATCATGCCCCGATCACCTTTTCCGCTGCGGGTCGGGGTGTGACACTACTCTAGAATTTTCTTCATGTTGTCGAAGATATAACCAGAATAGTTATACTTCCAGTCCATAACTAATGAAACTATAGCAGATGTCTGGGCTTGATTTGGCTGATCTAGACCGCCTTTGTTCTCCGACACACACTGCATAAACATGTGGGCAAGCAACCGCCAATAAGCTGGAAACATTTTCTTCAGTAGTGGTGGATATGAACCCTCATATCCCATCTCCATCAGCACAGGAAGCACCTTCTCTTTGGCATAGATGGTTGGATCACTAAAAGTATCCGCAATCTGCAATACCTCTCTCACACATGCCTTGTTGACCACTATCTCTTTACCCTAAATCTGCGAATGGATAAATGGTCTACTATCTTCACCTCTTGGCTGAATACGTGCTCTTTTCCAGAACGAATGTACTAGGTCTCTGTAGATAACCGGGTTAGCTCGGAGGGCATATGCAATCTTACACGCGTTGAGCCCCACAATCAAAGACTGAAATTCCTGGAAGAACTCTGCTGGTGGGTTTGAAAGATACCTCGCTTGGTTGTGGAATTGCTCCCCAACCAGCATCACCGCATCAAACGCTTCTTCAACCATATCTGTCAAAAACATCAACCAAGTTAAATCCTAACTAACAGAAGTTAACGGATACCAGTATGGCAGTTAAAACTAACTGGATAGGTAATCAAATGTCAAGGTTCAAATTAACAAGAGTTCAAGTTAATTATAGGGTTCAACAGTTGAAAAGGTTCAAACCGGATGAAAGGTTCAAAAACTCAAATCCGGATTACTGACAGTTCAATGTTAATCCGGATGAACCCTTTCATCAATCCGGATTAGGAGGAGGTCAAACAGTTCAGACACAAATTGCAATCCGGATTGCCCATAGTATCTCAGATGGAATATCAATCCGGATGAAGATCCAATCCGAGATGAAACCGAGTTCATTATTTCGGATGGATATCAATCCGGAATGAAATCCGAAATGCCTAAGACCTTTGAAGATCAATCCGAGACACAATCCGGAATGCTTTAAGTATGAATATTTTCATCCGGAATGCATATGTTTAATGAAGTTATACCTAATCTGGAATGAATTATCCGAGATGCACAGTTCGAAATAGAGAGAATCAGAGAAAAAATATTATTTCGGAATATGTGGATAATAGGAAATGAGAAATCAGAGATACATATATACTTCCGAAATGGGCTTGGGCCTGAGATTTTGAATCCGGATTAGGCTTGTGACAGGCCCAATCCGGAACAATAACACAGTGGGCCTATCCAGAAAAGTCCAAATGGCCTTTCCGGAAAAGCCTAATCCGAAAAAATAACCTTTTGGGCCCAAAAAAGCACAATCCGGAATAGTAACTTGAGTTTCCAATTTTAAGACTTTTTACCAATTTTATTAGACTGGCCCAAATCCCAAAGCACACTGGGCCTGTCCAATATTTCTTGACAGAAACCATCTCACCAAAATTCATCAAGTAGACTAACCAAGCATCCAACCACCTTTTAACATTTTACAAAGAAGAACTAGTTAAGACAGACATAAATATTTAACACAGCCTTGCTAAGGGATCAAATCGTTTCAAAAGCTAACTAAGGAACATTTTTCAGTAAGAGCAGATTCAATTGGTCTAAGCGATTGTCAATATACTTGTCCATTTAAATCTAAAACTCAACCCTTGTAATTCAGGCATTATGATACGCTTAAGGTAATATTATACTATGATATTCGTGTGTCCCATACCATGACATACCCCTGCGATCAAGGTAAGCACAACGCTTCATCGTAGCAGGTGAGTATACTGAGACCATCCTTTATTTTTACAACGTCAGACTATTGGTGAACAGGTCAGTACTTCCGTACAGCAGAGTGACCAATAGTATCTGGCGAGGGTTAGGCAAATACCTTATTTGGTATGTTTGAATTCATGGAATTTTCTCATGATGAGATTTCCTTTCTTTTAAGGTTTTGGCCCTTTTGATTTGGCTCTTTTAAGGATATTTTGACTGTGTCTAGGTCTGCATATAATCTGGATGCAACAGAAGGGCAGCCAAGATATCCCCGGATGACTCAACAGCATAAAGACCCGAAACCTCAGATGTTGGCTATCTATCAAAGCAAGATTTAAGACCATGAAATCATACGCCGATGGTATGTTACCCACAAGATACATAGTTCGTTATGTTTATATCACTTAGTATCTTTTAATCACTTTGAGCGTAAGCCTACCGACATATCACATTAGATCCTAGTCTTTTCAGCTACGACACCTTACATGTGTCAGTCACGCCCTTTATCACGAATATTCATTTCATTTCCCTATCCTTGCAAACACTTTTTTTTAAAGATTTCTCCCCCTAAATTTGTGCATACATATGAACAAATTTACAAAGCAATGAAAAGAAAATAAGAACAGTAAGCAAAACACAAAGACAGAGGATGCCTAGGTAGAAAACTGAATCATTTTGAGAAAATCCACAAGCACTTGAAAACGCGTGTTGCTAACGGGTTTCGTGAACAAATCCGCCACATTTGCATCAGTGTGGATTTGCTCAAGCTTTATGAGACGCTTTTCATAGCAATCACGGATAAAATAAACTTTAATATTTATGTGCTTGGTTTTGGAGTGAAAAACATGATTTTTTATGATTTGGATAGCGGCATCATTATCATAGTAAATTGTTGTGTTTAGATAAGTCAAACCGTAATCCGCAAGTTGATGTTGCATCCATAAAACCTGGGAGCAGCAAGCAGAGGCTGCGACATATTCTGCTTCTGCGGTAGAAAGGAAACCGTCTGTTGCTTCTTGCATTGCCACGAGATTAAGCGATCTCCCAGAAATTGGCATCCAGCCGAGGTTGAGCGCATGTCCCTATCTGTACCTCCAAGATTACTATCAGAGAAAGCAAACAGTTCAAATTCAGAATTTTTAGAATACTAGATGCCCAGTGATGGAGCCTCTTTGAGGTACCTAAAAATTCGTTTAACAACATGTAAATGAGAAAGTTTAGGAGTAGCCTGATAACGAGCACACCGGCAGACGACAAACATGATATCTGGCCGGCTAGTAGTGAGATACATGAGTGATCCAATCATGGAGCGATACATAGTCGGATTAATAGGCGTTCCTTCAGCATCTTCATTTAGCAGAGGCTGTTCTGCGATAGGTGAAGCCATAGGCTTGGAATCTGTAAGCTTTAATTTGGCAAGAACGCCATGGACATATTTTCCTTGATGAATTAGGATACCCTGTGGGCTTTGTCGAACTTAAAGTCCCAAAAACATGGTCATCTCTCCCAATGAGCTCATCTCAAATTTCTTCTTCATGATTTCTTCGAATTCGCGGCACAAACCATCATTGGTGGAACCAAATATAATATCATCAACGTAGATTTGGACGAGAAAAATGTCCTTATCAACGCGTTTGATAAACAGAGTTTGATCAATGGTTCCCCGTGTGTAGTCATGAGCAAGCAGATGCTCTATAAGAGTAGCGTACTATGCGTGAGGCGCTTGATGCAACCCATACAAAGCTTTGTCGAGTTTGTAAGCATAATCTGGCTTATCAGGATCAGTAAAGCCCGGTGGTTGTGCCACGTAGATTTCTTCTTTCACATTGCCGTATAGAAACGCAGTCTTGACATCCATTTGATATACAGTAAAATCCATGTAAGATGCATATGCCAAGAAAATGCGTATAGTCTCCAAACGCGCGATAGGTGCATAGACCTAATCATAATCTAATCCTTCAATCTGTCGAAACCCCTGAACCACCAGTCTAGCTTTATTCCGAACGATAACTCCAGTGTCATCCTGCTTGTTACGAAAAAACCAGCGAGTTCCGAGAGCACGTTTTCCTTGAGGCAGCTTCACCAATTGCCAGATACCAAGCTTCTCAAATTGATTGAGTTCCTCGTGCCTGGCATCCACCCAGCCTGGTTCCTGCAAGGCAACATCAATACTTTTAGGTTCGATTTGTGAAATGAAGCAAGAATAGAGACAGGTATTGGTATCCCCAGATTGGCTGCGGGTTCGAACAGCAGCGTTGACAGGACCAATAATATTCTCAACGGGGTGATCACGCTGTAAACGCTGCAGTATTGGTGTAGAGGGAACAAGAACATCTGTTTGCAAGTTGGTGACATTGGCTGAAGCGACTCCAGATGTCTCCCCCTCAACAGAGGCACCAATAGAAGTATGTACTGAGGAATCCACCGAACAGTCGAGTGGAGTAGGCTCACGAAACAGAGAGGAACCCAAAACATCGGGAGTAAGGGCTTCATGTGTTGTAGGAGGCTCTGGATCAGAAACCACAACTTCAGGAGGATCCGTCTGAGCAGGTGAAATGATAGTTGTTTCTGGAGAATGTGAAACGCTGGAAGAAGACGAGACAACTTCCTTAAATCCAGGAGGATCCACACTCAACTGCTTTAAAGTCTCATGTAGCTCGGCAGCATCAGCATCGTCTTCAGATGAAATGGGCACCGTTGGAAGAGCAGAGATTGAACTGTTACCTACAGGCACATTGGAAGACACATCAAAATGATTAAATAATGTGGAGTAGTCATACAACCAGTCAGAACCAATGCGTGTGTCCTTGGGATTTTCCTCCAGCCAACCCACATTGTAGGTTTCAACTACGATCTTCTTGATCTTGTTATAAACGCGATATGACGTATTTTTAGAATAACCAACGAAAATGCAAGGATCCCCGCGTGCTTCAAACTTTCTTTTAGCGTCCATGAGTAGGAGAACACAAGGGCATCCGAACTTGCGAAAATGCTTGACCGAAGGTTTGCGACCTTTAACCACTTCGTATGGAGTCTTCATATGGCGTTTATTGATCAAGGCATGATTCTGAATATAGCATGCAGTATTGATTGCTTCTGCCAGAAAATAAGAGGTAGCTCGGATTCAACCAGCATAGTGCGTGCAGCTTCAATGAGTGTGTGATTTCGGCATTCTGCAACCCCATTTTGTTGTGGAGTTCTGCCTGCACTAAACTGTCGGTCGATCCCCTTGGAAGAGCAGAAAGGGTTTAAGGTAATATTTTTAAACTCCGTCCCGTTGTCACACCGAATAGCCTTTACCATAGAATCTGTCTGGTTTTCCATAAGCGTGACAAATTGTTTGACTAACTCAGCGGTTTCACTTTTATGTGTGAGAAAGAAAACCCAGGTGAATCGAGAGTAGTCATCAATAATAACCAAACACTAAGCCTTCCCGCCAATGCTACGTATGTCTGTCCGACCAAAGAGATCCATATGTAGCAGTTCTAAGACTTGAGACGTGGAGGGAACGACTTTAGATTTGTGTGGCTGTCGATGTTGTTTCCCACGCGCACATGATTCACATTTTTCGATCTGCATGAAGTCACGAACTGGCAGATCTCTGACTAAACCACCTTTAGCAAGACGATTTAAATTTTTCATATTGATGTGTCCCAGTCTGCAATGCCACAGCATGGTGTCATGTTCGGCTGTTGATGAGAAGAGGCATGTGAGCTTGTCAGAAGGAGCCTGGTTCATATCAATAGCATACGCATTTCCTTTACGTGCAGCTTTAAGAAGAATCCAATCATCTGGAATAATTAAACCGGGTTTGAACACATAACATCCTTTCTTGGTGAAGAGAACATCCAAATGATTGTCACAGAGTTGAGACACACTCAAAAGACTGTGCTTCAATTCTGGTACGTAATTGACATTCTTAAAGCTGAGGGCTCCATTGCAAACAGTTCCTCGCATGGTAATTTTCCCTGTTTCTCCACCTGCGAAGGAAACAAACCCGCCATCGAAAAACTGAATGTCATTCAACTGCGAGATGTATCCGGTCATGTGCCTGGAACAGCCACTATCTATGTACCATAGTCTAATAAGAGCGCGCCAGAGCTGTTCCTGCACATTTCAACAGGTTTTAGTTAGAAACGAGAACCCACGCCATGGAAGATCTGGGTTTGCATTAGCATCAACGTAAGTAACCTCACGAAAGATTAAATTAGTTGAGGATGAGGTTGATGAGGCTTTTAATTTATTAGACATGGGGGTGGAAGACTGAGTCTTGGCCACTAACTTAGGCCTCCAGGTTACCGAATCAGACCTCTGCACAATCCTTAGAGTGCTAGAGGGATTCTGGGAAACTGAAGGTCTCAAGAGTTTGAAAGATTGTTTCTTAGCCAAGTTCCAGTCTTGATCTAAAGACTTAGCCACAAATCGAGCCTCAGGTGGGCGATTAGGCATAGTCTTCTGATGTCTGGAATACAAAGTTTTGAAAGAGGTAAAGGTCTTTTGATAATTTCGAGCAATGTGCCCGGGAGATCCACAATTGAAACAGTTCTGCTTCTTTTGGAAGAAAATAGTCCGTTCAGCTTGGGAAATTCTGGGCAATTTGTCTGTCAGTTTCTTGCTGGCGGGTACTGACAGCTGATGCACGGTCTTGGTCTTGACGGTGTCCTGCGCACAACCATTAGCACACTTGTTAGTTTTGTGATTTGAATTGAAGGTTTTTGAACATGGAGATTTTGGCAAAATTTTAACTGATATCTGTTCAGCTGGTTGCTTAACAGTTTCAGTTTGCGACTGCTGAGTTAATTCCTCAGTATGATGAGAAGACCCAGCAGTTGCCGTTTCAGTTTTTGTAGACGCTTGTTTTGTTTTCTTCTTTTTAGATCGGCGTATTCTTCGCTTCTTAGTCTACTCTTCAAATCACACTTCGTGACAGATTCTGTAGAGGACACGAGTGGCTCTACAGGGATATCCTGTTCTGAAATTTCAGAAGATGACTGTGGAATCTCGTAATTTTGAAAAGTTTGAGATTCCGATTCAGAATCAGTTTTAAGATTTTCATTTGAATCATGAGGAAAAGTGTGTTCATCTTCTGTCATTTCAGAATCAGTCCCTTGTGTTGAGTTGCCCGAGTCTTCTAGAATTATGTCACTATCAACTTTTACAGAATCGGTTGGTTGGTCTACTTTCACACTGTCAACCCTAGGAGATGCATCAACAAACGCAGCCTCTGGAGACGAACTTTCGGTATCCTCAGCTGAAACTGATGAAACCGAATCATCTGTTGATGCAGAACCTGCAGCTAAATTCATTTTCTCATCACACAAGTTATCACAGTTATTAGCATCGTTCAAAACATCAGTATTTGCTGAAAAACCAGAAGTAAAACTGTCTAAATTCTCAACACAACCAACACTGTTTGAGCATGTAAATTGTTCAGCAAGAAATTGATTTAAAATGTCAAAAGCAGGCTTATAAAATGCATAATCAGCAGCTGAATTGTCTGAATTTGTATTCAAACATTCCTCTTGATCACCCTCTGTGATATCCTCAACTAAAATTTCTTCTGCACATGAGTTAGACACATTAGTATCGTTCACAAATTCAGTGTCAGTATCAGAAGATTCTTTTCCGTTCGATTCTGTGGAGGATGTGGATGTTTCTGCCTCAGGCACTTCTTTCTCCAAGCCATCTGTACTTCTAGAGGGATGATTTCCAGTGTCATGAGAAAGTGGTGTAGAAGCCATAAAGACATCATCCCTATTGAGTTCAGTGGGTTTGGAGAACTTTGGGTAACAGGGTGTCCATGGTTTGGATAAATAATCTGAAGGTTTACCATAAATCATTTTTTCTGCATTTTCTACCTCTTCCTCAGATTCAGGCATTCTAGTATAGTTATGATTATATGGTGGAGGCGCCCTATTATAACCAAGGCCTTTGGTAAAATTCTTTTGATAGTTAAGTTGGAGGTCACATAAGTCCTTGACAAGTTTACTGGAAGTTTCAAATTTTTTAATGTTTATTTCATTTTCGTGAAGCTTCCCTGTCAAGGAATTCAGCTTGGCTAAGGCTGCTTGAAGTTCTACGTCCTTTTCAGCTAGTTTTAGCTTGTAGTCGTAGACCCAACATTGTTGTTGGTTCAAGTCTAGTTTTAGCTGAGCTACATCTTGTTTCTGAGCTTCGACCTTCTCCATAAGAAGCTTGTTCTTATGTTTAAGGGCGATGTTCTGCGACGCAGCTTGTTGATATTCAGCCACAAGAGTTGAATTATGGGCGCGCATTTGTGATAATTTAAAACGACAACTATCAGAACAGAGAATTCGATTTACCATTTCTGAAAGATCGGACGTCTCAGTTGTCTGCGCCATCATGCAGTGGTTGTTGTTCTTGGAGAGATTCATTGTTTCCATTTGAGCTGCAACATCCGCCCAGTTGAAACCTTCATGCTGTTGGGCCACCAATGCTGTTGACTTCCCGCCCGAGCTGCTTGATGGACTCGAAGTGGACTTGGAGGGAGAGACGAGAACCAGCTGTCTGTCACTGCTCTGTATATTTGCGACTCTGGATGATACATACCCTGACGGTGGCTTCTTGCATTCCCTGGCGAAGTGTCCTGGTTCATGACATCGGTAACATCTAAGTTTATCCTTGGTGAGACCAGTCTTTAAATTTGACAGGGGTTGCCTTCCATATTTCTTCTGAAACTTGTTCACCCGAAAGGCAGCCATTGCTAAATTCCAAGAAACATCGATCTCTTCCAGGTCCTCCTCCATGATCTGATCAACTTCAGTTGGAAGAATAGATGGAGGAGTCAGATCACCTGCCAGAAAGGCGTTTAAGCTTTTGATCATTGACGCCGCAATAGCCAGTTTCTCTTCATTTTCTTTAGTGAGAAACGCAGAGTTGGACGCCGATTAAGCAGGTGCAGGCGCTGGTGCAGCAGCTTGAGGAGTGTTGCCTTGTTGCACGGTTTGAGGAATTGCAGGACTGAACACCATGTTGGGATACTGAGCATGGTACTGAGTGTGAGCTTGAGCAGCTGAAACCATCGTGGGATTCTGAGATTGAAGACCATACACGTACTGAGTGTTCTGAGGCGTGGCTATAGGACTATAAACCACGTTTGATCCACCCGGTGCTTGTGAATTTCCTTGCAGAGGACTATAAACAAGATTCTGTGACATTAACGCCGCATTTTGCCCTGTCATCCCGCGGCCATCAAATTGCTTTGATGATTTATCTCCCTCTGCTTGTTGTCAATCTCACATGATCTGATAGTAGCTATCATCTTAGTGAGGGTGACATCATTCAAGTTCTTGGTCTTCTTGATCATGCCCACATCTGTATCCCAACTCTTGGGCAGTGAGTTTAATAACTGTCTGTTCGTGGCACTATTGGTGAGGGTAATCTCAGTTGAAATCATCTGGGAAACGAGCTTGACATAGCGACGAATCTGATTTTCAATAGTTTCCCCATAGATGTGATTGAATGAGCTGAATTGCTGATTCAGCTGATTCACCCTACTTGCTTTCATGTCGGCATTTCCCTCGTAGAGATTTTGCAGCTCACACCAAACCTCCTTTGCGGTCTTACAGTTTCTAACCGCGATAGAGATATCAGGTCCTAGGGCCATGGTCAGAGTTGCCGAAGCCTTCTCATCTTCCTCTATGATCTTGATATCCTCTGGAGTCCATAGGTGCATGGGCTTAGGAATTTTCGTTTCTGGATCTTGCTCTGTGCTGTAAACTATGGTTCTTGGACCATTCATGATGCATCTCCACACACCGGGCTCTTTAGCCTTGCAGTACTGTTCAAAACGGAACTTCCACTCGTAGTATTCATCCCCATACAATAAACGTGGCGCTTTTGTGGAAGTGCCAATTACTTGATCCAGCTCTTGATGGAGGGCCAGTGTTTGCGATTGCAGGGCAGCCATAGTGGCATTTGTCAGATCTTGTGCGGTCATGAATCCAGCCATCATAATTAAATTGATTAAAATTTACCAAATTGATTTAAAATTAATTTATTTTAAGTGTCTCAGATGAACAGTACGAAATCCGAAATGGCAATCCTGAAGTCAATGATGGTCAAATCCGAAATCCGACTCTAATCCGAAATGGCAATCCTGAAGTCAATGATGGTCAAATCCGGAAAGATTATCTGAATTGAAGGTGATCCGGATTGATGAATCCGAAATGGCGAATCCGACTTGAAAAGCCCGACTTGAAAAACCCGAAATAGAAAACCCGAAGTGAGATGGATCCGAAATGAGAAGACCGAATTACAAATCCGAAATGGAGAATCCGAGATGTATGATCCGGAATAACCAACTCTGAATGTGAATCCGGAATCAAGAATCCGGTATGAAGAGTCCAGAATGCTTGTTTTATCTAATGAATCTGGAATAGTTATCCTTATCCGTAACAATAAACCGCAACAGTAACTTGGATGGCAATCCGGATTGAGCAACAGTCCGGGATCAATTCGAGATGGGTGATCACCTTTGTGTTCTTCGGAATCCGGAACAGTGGTTGATCCGAATTGTGAGAACCTTCTTCGTGTTCTTCGGAATCTGGAACAGTACCAGATCCGAATTCTTAAAAAATTCTTCGAGTTCTTCGAAACAGTAGCCCTTCCGATGATGAACACTGATCCGGAACAGAAAAACGATCCAAACAGCAGCAACGCACTTCAAAAACTTCTTCAATCAGCAATACCCGGAGCCTGTATTTGAACAACAGGCTCTAATACCAATTGTAAGTCCCGTAAACGGATCAAACAGGTATCACTAACCTAATCAAAAGCGAAAATATTGATTAGGAAGAAGAACAACTTTGAATAACTTTAACTTGCATACACCAAAAGATGTCTGATGCAAGTTCTTTGACTACAACTCTTTAAACCTTTCTAAATAACCTAGCCCCTATATTTATAAGCACTATTAAACCCATAATTACAACCCTATGCCCATTAGGCACTAGGAAGCTCACAAACCCCCAAAAGCCCAAATAAGTCCCTAATGAGTAAACCTTTAGTAATCTAAGCCCAACAGAAAATTAAAATTTTTAAAAGAATTTTCATCACTTTTCCTTATAAATACATATAGAAGTATTTTTAATAAAAAAAATAAAAAATAAATATATAAAAAATGTTTAAAATAGTTAAAAAAAAAGGCTAAAAAAAATTATGAGAATAGTTTCTACCCATTTTTATAAGAAAAAACGCTGAAAAAAATTATTTTTAACATGTTAAGTTAATTTTATAAGATATTTTTATTTTAACTGTTTTTTAAACATTTTTTTCTATATTTTTAGTTATTGATTTTTTATTAAAAATGTTTCTACATGTATTTATAAAGAAAAGTGCCATATTTTTTTAAAAAAACTACTTTTTAATATATTAAGTTAAATTTTTAAGAGTGTTTACCGGTTTCCCAATGAACCTCACACATTAAGCTATACCTAATTTATATAATCTATATTTATTTTATTTAATTAATATGTATAATTATTTTTATTATTGAATAAATTAAAATAATAAAACTCATAATACTTATTTTTTTGATATAAATTCAAATGAAATAGTAAAAAATAAAATTTAATTCTTCACAACAGCTCTTTCCAACGGCTAGTTTTCCAAACAACTACTTTTACAAGGGTTAGTTTTTGCCGACTATATATTTAATTCGTATTTCAAGCAACATGTGTACTTCTAAATTGATAACTCAGTACAAGGATTCACAAAAAATGGCAAGAAACACTTGGACTAAAGAAGAAAAGTTGGCTTTGGTTAGGTCTTGGATGGACCTATGCGGCGATAGACGAGTAGTGGGGTCAATTAAAGAATCCTTACTTGAAGGATTTCGTCAACGTGTTGGAGAAACTAATCACAATTCGAACTCACTTTGTCAAGGTTTCATATTATGTCTGGGGAGATTCAAAGGTTTCATGCTTGCTTCAACCATGTGATGGCTCAAGGTGACGGCATGACAGATGCACAAGCGATTGCCCGGTCCCATCGAGAATACGAAATTAACGATGTAACATCTGTTGAAAATGAATCACCAAAATCTGACTCATTTAAAAAGAAAAACGGGTGCCCTAAACGACACTGGAATGATTCGAAACTCTTGTTTACGTAAAAGTAGTGGTATGTGTCATCTTAATTTTGATTGGTTGGTTTGTGTGTATCTCAAAATGATTAGTTGGAATGTCAAAAGAAAGTATTGGTACGAGCAGTGGCGAAACTTGAGATTTTCGACTGGAGGGGCGGAAGTCACCGAACCTAAAAATTTCTATAAAACTGAGGGTCGAAAGCGTATATACCCAAAATTTTCTATACGAAAACCACATACTTTCCATTAGTAAGCGAAAAGTTCGGGGGGTCGGCCGCCTATTCCCGCCCTTTACAGGCTTCGCCCATGGGTACGCACATCTCTCGGTTTGGGTTCGGTCTTATAGCCACGTAAGTGGTGGTCCATTGGCAAACGCAAAGTCTTTAAACACCTGAGTTTAGGAAGTCTTGAGTTCATGTCCCACAAATGATAGGGATTAAATGAAATTTTAAAAAGTTAGATTTTAAATAAACCGAGTAAAATAATTACTTAGCTAAAATATTTGACCAAAATAATCATTTATGTGATTCTCAATCCCTGTTATAAAACATAAAATACTTGCAACAATAATAAAATTCTGAGGTGGCCTATACATAGAAGCATAGATACATAGTTTAAAACCAAGCTATAAACATATTTTTATAAATATTGTTATCAAATACTAGGAAAAAGTATAGATATTAAGGTAGTGTATGGTTTATGAGTATCAAAGGACTTTCATTCTAATAAAATTAAAAATGCTTGGCTGAAGAGTTGGGTTTCAAAATAAAAATCAAACCATAAGTTTACACATAATCAGAAGTTGATATTGACTTTTCTTCTGCCGTATTAAACTTTCCGTTTTGACTTAAAATATGATTGAAAATATATTTCACGCATCTTCTATTGGTCTACATTTATAACTTCATTTCAAAGTTTTGAATTTAAGGCTCTACAAAAACTCTAGTTTGGAGCTTACTTGAAGTTTGTTCGGATTTAGCTTGGAAAAAACTCGTTTGATAAGGCTCAGTTTGAAAGTGAGTAGAGCTGGCTCAACTTGGTTAGAAAGTGAGCCTAGCTCGGCTCATAACGAGCCGGATTGACTCGGTTTAGCTCGCTTTGTAGCTCCGCTTAGCTTGAATTATTTTACTTATATTTTTATTTTTTATACGTTATAATATATTACAAAAAAAACTTATTATTATTTACATGTATCTAGGCTTGTATTTTGATATCTATGGCATATTTGAAGGTTGTTACCATGCTAATGGACTAATATTGTATTTCATTGAAATATAAAACTTATTTTGCGTTGTTAAACTTAATTTTGGCTTGTAATGTATTAGGTTGAACTTATTTTGAGCATGTTTTTTTAAAGAATTAAACAATATTTTAGACAATTGAATTTTAAGAGTCATATATTCATTTTTTTTATAAATCGAGCCAAATCAAGCCGAGCCGAACAAGCTTGGTTTAAAACCAAATTAAACTTGAGCATAGATTTTCAACTCGGTTTCAAATCTGAGCCGAGCCTGAGCTTACCCTAGCTCGACTCATCAACAATCATTTGATAAGTTATTTTTAGCTTATAAGGTTTACGTGTTAAAATTAAGTTCAAAACAAATTTTCAATTGAAAACTAATTATAATTCCGAGTTACAAGAAAACAAATTTGCGAACATTTAACAAATTGGTGTATCTTCTTTTATTAAAAGTGTTCTAGCTTATATTTTATTGACTTCTTAAACCGGGTACGAATCCAAAACACAACACTAAAAGAAAATTAAAAAAAAAAACAAATAAATATCAAACTCATCACAAATAATTATTACTTGGAAATTTGTTAAAACATAACAACGAGATCTAACAAAAACAAGCTACATTAGCTGGCCTCCGTACTTAGTTTCTGATAGTATTTTTTAGTAAAGAATAAATCAGATTAGTGTGTAATTATAGGCATTTGGGTAATCCATCCTTGGACGCTCATCCTTGTTTCCAAAAGTTCCAAAAGGAACACATAAACATTTTTCACAACAATCTATGCATACATTCATGCAATTTCCCGGATGATGTGTTGCAGAACATCTAACCGAACATACAGTTGGACATTCTAAAAATATAAAATAAAACAGTAAGTTTCTAATATATATAGGGGAAGACTATCTTGAGAACGCTAAATATTGCGAGAAACGTGAGAACAAATAAGAAACCAATCAAAACCATTTTTTTAATCTAATCATCATTTTGATTAAAATAGAACATCAAAAAAAGAAATTACAACATCAAATAATTTATCTCTCCTCTCAAGATCACTCTTATTAGATTTTTTACAAATGTGTAAATATAACAAATTTACACATGTGTAAATTTTCTTTATTTCCGAATTCACGTAAATTTAAATGTGTAAATTAATTTCTAGAATGGTATTCGAATAATAATGACAAGTGTAAAAAGAAATTTTGAATTTCACTTGTTTTTTACCAAGTTCTAGTGGTTTTTCATTCGTTCTCACGGTTTTCACAATATTTGACATTCTCATTTAAACTCTCCCCTATATATATACACACACAAATATTATAAATTATATAATAATATTTACCTTCAACAGGCACTGAGCCTTCTTCTCCGGCCTGAGATAAATAAATAGAGAATAATAAGTAGTGTTAACAACTATAGACTAAAATCTAATCAAAATCTATACAACTTAAGTGAATTAACCATAGGTAATTGTGTGCTTACAGTTGAAAATTGCATTATTGCCATGGATGCCACAAGAAAAAGAATAAAGTTAATTTGAAATCTTCCCATTTTGTAAGATTTTAGAATAGAGTGAAATCCACTGTATGAAAACCATACACATATATATATACACGGACATTATGTATTTTATTTTAAGTAATTAGTTAGTGGCTATTAAGCATATTTAATGTTAATTTATCAGAATTTACGTTTGTTTTATAATAAGAATGTATTTTATAAAATTAGAAACCATTAAAAATGGAGAATGGTTTATAAAAACTTACAATTTAAGTAATTTTTTAGTTGATAATAAACATACTATAAATATACAAAGAAAATGTAATTAATCAAAATTGATCAAAATATCTTACGAACGTCCTAAAAATACAAAGAAAGGTTAATTAATCAAAATATCTTACGAACGTCCTAAAATATTAAGCACATGCATATACATTGTCAATTGATTGACGTTAAATTTATGTTTAATTATGAAATCATTTCTATAGAGTTTTTGTTACTAAACATTATTGATTGAAGAGTTTTTGTTACTAAACATTAATTTTAGTAAGATTATCAAAAATAAATAAATAAATATATTTTAAAAATATAAATGAAATTAGTATTTTTGAGTATGTAAATAAAATATCAACCTGTTAACTATGATATCTGTTTAAATTATTTAAAAGATTGTGTACTAAAAAGAAAATATACTTCGTTCGGTTGTTCAAGAAAAAATCTACAAATTAAGTAATAAATAAAGACATTAAATGTGGTCAAGGACTACAGTCTACAGATAAAGTAAAAACGTTATTTGTTACTGAACATTATTTTTAGTAAGATCAAATAAAAAATAAATAAATAGATTTTATAAAATATAAATTAAATTGATATATAATGTACACATACATTAAGGTTTGAAAAAAGTAGGAGTGTTCATCGAATCCGATAACGAATTTTCGAATTACTCGTATCGAATTTTTCGAATAATTATTATTTTTGCTTAAATTCGAATAAATATGAGATAACACATAATCAGACCAATAACCAAGATACGAGTGCCACAAATCACAAGAGATGGAGTACCATTGATGGTGGAGTATCGTAGAGTGTGAACAGATACTACATAACGTGAGAATACAATAAAGAAAGGATGATCAACAACCAATTGAGTGACTGATAAAAAGTTTTTGGTTAAACCGGGAACAACGAGTACATTTTTTAGTGTGAGAGTGCATGGCGATAGATGGGAACAAATTCGGGACGTGGACCCCGATAGAGGTGCACAAAGTAATTGGGTACGAACCTTGGCCCCAAAAACCCAAACTTCATTATTATAGAAAAAAATAAACATGTTAAAGCATACGTGGTTTTATTACCCAATGGGTTTATTATAGGGTATAGGATCACGGCCCAAAAAACCGACCCAAAACCTGTTTTATAATCGGATAATACCCAACCTTAAACCTGGTTATTACCACCGCTTATAGCCGTTAAAAGATATATCTCTAGACGTTTTTAAACAGCTATATAGACGCTGGAGCCTTAAGCTAGCCGAGTTGTTTTGCTTCTTTTTTTAACCATTTTCCACCATGTGTTACAAAGACGACCCACCAAACAAAAATGAAGGCGGCTAAACAACAAAAAATAAAAATGATTTTGTAACTTTTATGTTTCTTTTTTTTTTTTTCTAATTTCTTGTTTTAGTAACTTTTTTCGGTCATTGATTCGTTTCTTTTACCTGGTTGGCATACAAAAAGTTTATCGTTTTTAGTTGAAACAATTGGGTCAACGGAATCGGACTCATTTGAAAGGAGCATTCGTCTAAGTTCGAATATTGAATCATTTATTTACTACGAGTATTGTCAAAGTGGGAGATTGTTAGATATGGGATCTCTCATGATCGATTAATCACTGTGTTATATAACAGTTCACAAAATGCGGGCATTAAATATTTGTGAAATATTTAATATAAATAATTGTTTGTGAAATAATTATTTATTTAATTGTTTATGAAATAATCCCATACAAGAAGGAAATTGCGTACGAATGGTAGGGAAGAAGAAGAGCCATTGATCTCCCAAGATCAAGGGTTTAAAATCAGGAGGTGACATTTTGGTAAATACCATGTTCAAACAATTGTAAAAACACAGAGAAAAGGGTATTCTGACTTTTTTTCTCACTTGAACTCCTTCCTCCTTGATTTTCAAATGGCTATAACTTTTTCGTATGTTATTATTTAAAAAAAAAAGATTACACCGTATTAACGATTGTAGTTTTCTTTTACAAGATACGTAATTACAAATTCAATATAAATCATTACGTGATTACACATTCGATATGATTTGTTATAATTACGTCTTAGAACAAAATCAATAAATACATAAATCACGTACCATATATGAAAAGCAGTAACAAATTGCGTGACTAAATGATTTTGAATACCCATTACGTGATTTTATTATAGTATTTTATGTAAAACCCAGTAGGTGATTACGTAATTACGTATCAATAGTTGACTATATATTATTACGTGAGTATGTGATTTTGAATACCCATTTCGTGATTACGTGATCCATTATAGTACTAATGTGAAACCCTACTGAATGATTACATAATTGCGTACTAACCATAACTCTAAAAAACCAAAACATGTAATACATGACATTACCTAATATTTCAGGTCTAATCACGTATTAAGTATAAATGTAATGTAATACAAAACATTAGCCAATCAACCTATAATAACTACATAATGTCGTATATTAGAGATTTAATCACGTAATAAAACATAAACAATTAAGTTCTTACTATTGAATACGTAATTACGTAATAAGCATTATTGTAATAACACCAGTTATAACAAATCATATTCAATGTGTAATCACGTAATAGATTTATACTGAATGTGTAATCACGTAATGATTTATGTTGAATGTGTAATCAAGTAATTATTTATATTAATGTGTAATCATATATGTAACTCCTGGCTTTTTTCGTATTTTACTTAATTAGAAAATGTAATCGTATTTCTATTTATGGAAACTTGTATTCGTATCGCATTCGAATTTCATTCCCAACCTTGCAATCTGAGACTTTGATCGTAATAAAATTCATACTTAATACATACCTGTCTTACATGCATACGATCATTAAATAGATGTTTACATGCAAACCGATACCTGTTATACGTGCAAATACTCATACATACATACTCGATACTCAAAATATACTTACATACATGTTATACACTTAAAAACATGCCAAAACATCAAGTTTTAGCTTAAAATGAAGGAAAAACCAAGTTCAGGGACCAAATTGCAAAATATGCCAAAATGAGCCTCTGGCGGGGGCGAGAGGCTTGATCCGCAGTAAGTTGTTTCTAGCATACGGGTTGGTCCATTTTACACACCTTTTTCAAACCCAATCACCTCATTTAACTCAAAACCATACTAAACCACTATATAAGCAAGCTTCCTAACACTCATTTTCACTTTCCAAACTCCTCTACACTCCCAAATCAATTGAAACTTAAGAACAAGGCAGAAAACTTCAAGTGCAAAAGTGAGTCCAAACTCACTTTTCTTCATCAAATCTTCCTCTACAAAGATTGGAACACCTCTAGGATTGTTTCCACAGGTTTTCCATGGAAAACCAAGGTGGAACATCACCATTTTGAGGTCCAAACTTTCTGTTTTAGAAGATATTTTGTTAAACTTTTATAACTTTGTTTTTCTTAACTTAATCTTCTTCCTACATATTCTTAAACCTATCTAAGGTTATAAGACTTGTTAGGAACAAGTTTTTATGAGATTAAGAGGTGTAAACATCTCCAAACTTTCTGTTTTGATAGGGTTATCAACCCACAAGTGATGAAACCATCCAAGATTGTGTTTTGGAAATGTGTGATTACTTGGAAGCCTTGGCTATCCTACTTTCAATCCACCACCTCACTTAATGATTTCTATATGTAACCACTAAATTATGTTCAACCTTCAATTGAGTAACAAGGCTACGACACGTTCCCAAACATTACCATGTTCGGGATGCACACACCTAGATTGCTTACTTGGTTGATACATATTTTAGTGAAATATTTCTTTTTATTCCATTCATGATCATCCGAATTGTCCTTGTAACAATTTGTGTATTGGTGAATCTTACGAAAGAAGTTAAAGGACGGTTATCCTCCTACCTCCATGCATGACATCTATGAAATCTATGACTTATATGATAGACTTAATGATATAATATATAATATATGCGTAAATAGACTTATACATAACCGAACTTTTGACAATGATCATATGGTTACTTATCCTAACATTAGGTTATATTATTTTGGACTTAACCCTCTCGTTACGATTCTAATGGGCACCTAACCCATGAAATCACTACAATCTATACGGATATATAGTGTCAAAAACGAGTGTTTCAGGCTAGATAATTACTTTCTTGAATACATACTTTTACATACTTTAATTCTGAATCCGTAACCTCCATTATTATCCCAATACTTATACACCTACGTTTCCTCATGTAGGATAACTCGATGTTCCATCCTTCAAACTCTCCAACTTTTCACGGATTTACCAAAGGAAATTTGCAAAACCGTGAGTACACCCGAAACCCCTTTTTACGCTTTACACTTTTGAGTGCAATGTGTTTAACCTATCAAGATACACGCAAACACACTTATACTTTATGCAAACACACACCATCCATTATACATGCTTAAATACGTGATACATGATTTGTATTCTTAGAACATTCTTATGTGATTCGCTTGTCATTAACTTCGGTTGAGCCTCTCCTTAACATGTATAGCACTATAGGAGTAACTCACCGCCCGTAGTCTTGTGGTCATGTTAAGTCTTTAATTTTTGCAGTAATCAGAGGGTTGACTTGTAAAATTGCATGCCTTGACACATTAATCTAGTTAACTATTTTTGCCATGTGGGTTCATTTAAATCTTTTTTATACTTATGTACTCGCCAATGCCTTGTGTGTTAAACTATACTTTTAACATGTTGCAGGTTAAGGATGTTGAATATGACAGAATCATAGTAGGGGCGACATAGAAACGCATCTAGAATGCTAGGTGTTATGTAACAATTTTGTTAAACTTGTCGTATTTGAATTTATGTTGAATTTGAGTTTATGTTGTATTTGACAATTCAATCAATGAAATGAAATGGGTTTGAATTTAATATTGTCGTATGTCTCGAGATCTATTTCGTCTCACTCTGATGTTTTCGCCATCGGTTGGGGTGTGAAAATATATTCTATAAAAAAGAGTTAATTGCTCGGATGGTCCCTGTGGTTTGACATTTTTTCACGTTTAGTCCCCACCTTTTCAAAATAGCATGTTTGGGCTCCTTGTGTTTTGCTCACTTGTTACTCGGTCAGTCCCCTGCGTGGATGTCTGTTAGTTTGCTCAGTGAAGCTAGTTTAAAATTACCAAATTGCCTTAATTAATAAGAAATAAATAAAACAAACAAATATCTTACAGGTCCCACCATTATATTTAAATATAAAATACCAACCCCACCTTACCCCCTTACCATCTACTTCCTATTCGCATAACAGTCCACAGAAACACTAAACATGACCTTCACCTTATCAAATTAAAACTCATCCATACACAAAAGCCACCATAATAACCATCACCCCTCGTATCTCATCAAATTAAACTAAAGACTGTGACACTACCACCACCACCCTACATCAGAGTTTTTTTGGCAGTAGATTAAGCTACCAGCTATCGATTGAACAACGAAATCATACAGATCAGAACTTCTTCATCTTCATACAGATAAGAGAAAAGAGGAGATGGCGGTTGCAGGTGAGAGGTGGTATGATTGTGGGTGGTGAAAAATGAGGGAGTGGTGGCTAGGGTGAATGACGGTGTTGGAAGGTGGTTATGGTGACGGGGTGGTGGTGGTGTGGGATGGTGGTTAAGGTGACGGGTTGGCGGTGGTTATGGATTTGGTAGTGAACAGTGGTGATAGGAGGATTTTTGGTAGTGACACGATGGTGATTGGAGTGGTGGTGGTCGAAGGTTATGGAAGTAGTTGGGTGAACGGTGGTTATGGGGGTGGTGATGGCGGAGGTTATGGGAATGGTGGGGTGAATGGTGGTTATGGGAGGGTGGTGGCCGAAGGTTTGTGGAATGTGTTTGCGGCGGAGGTGGAAGGTGGTGATACGGTGGTGATGAGAGGATGTTGGGTGACACAATATTTCGGCGGTGGTTGGTCGGAGTTGGGTTTGTTTGTAGGTGTGGGTTTAGGTGGGGAAGAGGTGGGTTTGCATGTGTTTGTTTGTTTGGGTGAAGAAGAAGGAGGGGTTGGTCCCACACTATTTATTAATTAATTTATTGTTTTTTTAATATATGTACAGAGGGTAGTTAAGACATTTCATACAACTTTATTGAGCAAACTAATTGTCATCCAATCCAAGGATTATCCGAGTAACAATTTGTTAAACCACAGGGAGCAAACATGCTATTTTGAAAAGATGGGGACTAAACATGAAAAACGACAAACCACAGGGACTATTCGGGCAATTAACTCTAAAAAATTAAGAAAACTATAGCAATAGTCTGCTCGGCTTAAAGAGAATGAAATGCTCGTTAATACGATATAATTTTGTTTTCTAAATATTAACATATAAAAAAGTTATAGCCGTTTGAAAATCAAAGGGTAAACAGTTCACTTGAGAAAAGACCATATTACCCTTCCTGCCTTAGAGCATTTACATCTTTTCCGTCATTTTTACCTTATATTACACTATAAAACATTATCTATTAAATAATATTTTTTTATACTTTTATCATTACCTTTTCTCTTTCATCCATCACAACCACTTTAAAAATATATTAAAAAATTATAGAGTGATATACACCAAATTATACATGTTTTAGTCCCTTATTTTACTCCTGTTTTACACGTTTTTACTACAAATTTGATGGTTAGGTTCTTAATCGTGTACTTTTGGGTCTTCAGGTCTAAAACGACGTTTCACGGGCAAATTTGGAGAAAACGAGGAGTTTCCGGGCATTTTGGATGAAAACTCCACAATCTGCTGAAGATACAGGTCATGCACGACCGTACGTCTCGGTTGCACCTCCGTGCGCCCTCTGATCCTCGGAAGCACATCCCGTGCGAGCAACCGTGAATCCATTTTCTCGGACATGCACTACCGTGCACCTCATGTGCACGGTCGTGTGCACACTTTGCCACCAAATCAGCCACTTGTTTAACCCATACCCTGCAGCTGACGTCATGATTAGACTTGTACAGTGCACGGGCGTGCATTTTTGAAAAGTTGTATAAAACAGAGCAGGCACATTCTAATCAAATATTGGACATTTTTGCAAGCTTTTGGATGATTTTAGGGCTCCGGAAACAGCCTATTTGGGTCGGATTCAAGCCTCCTAGTTACAAAGAAGCCTTTTTATCATCCAATCCATTCCTTGCTTGCTTATGGTTTGAATCCTTGTTCTTTCCATGATTTTGGTTGTATTTCAAGCATTGATTTGATGTATTCTATATTATTGTAGCCTTAGGGCAAAAACACTAGTTTACTTGTTTTATGAACAAACATTAGTATGTTAATCTTCTTAGTATGAAACTTTGGTACTTTTAATGTTTAAGTCTTGATGATCATATGGCAAACATGTTTCATTGATGTTGGATTCTTGATTATATTTGGTTATCTTGGATGATTAATGAATGTTTAGGTTAGATATGTTGAAAAAACCCTTGATTAAGCACTTGTTAGTAAGCTATTAACTTGTTAATATGTTTACACCATGAAACTAGAAATAGGTATTGGTTTAGTAAATGTTAAATTAAGTGTTAATCAACAGTATTTTCTTGCACGTAAGGACCCTAATGGGTTAGATGGTGTTGTTACAAGTTCTTGACACGGTTTATGATCTTTGTTTACTGGTTTTGGTTGAAATTACTATGTTGGTAGATTTGTGTTCAAGGTTTTTAAAATGGAATAGTTTGTGAAATGATCTACTTTCTGCTTATCTCGGTGGTTGTATTGTGTTATCGGTATTACTTTCCTTGATTAAGTGAGGTTAGAAAACTCTTAACGGATGACTAACTTATCTTTAGAAAATTACATGAAAATATATCAATAGCACGCGAAGGAACGATTTTAGGTGGCTAAAGTGTTTCTATTGCGTTAGCTTCCGAAGGATTGTCCTATTAGGATTCTCGAAAGGGATACTAATTGTCTATATAATTGCAAGATTGATTAAGTGTCTTTGTGACATTTCGGACTTAGTTAACATGCTTCGGTTGTTTGTAAAACAAGATAATATATATTTTTGTATTTGGAGTCTTTTATGTTTTAAATATAGTTTTAGATTAGTTTAGTTAAAAACGCATTCACCTATCTTTATACCGGTAAACCAATGACAACGGTTTAGTACTCATGCATCCGCCCGCGTCCATGGATCAACATCTGGTTCTTACCTATATTTTACTACATATATGATAGGGTACACTTGTCCTTTTGTGTGTGTTTTAATGTTATGGTATTAATATTTTATAAATATTAAAACCAAGTTCGTGTGTAAAGTTCATTGTAAAATTATGTATATACACACACACACGTCATAGAGGGTGAACAATGTCCTCTCAAACATTTCAGATGAACATTAATATTTTATCTCTACTCAACTCACTACTACTTTTTATAATATGAAGACCCAACTCACACAGTTTGATAGAAGTAATGTGAATGCTCTTAGCGATTTATAATCACACATGGATGTATATGAACCATTAAGACTTCTTATGAACCGTTATGATTTTTAATAATCCATTATGACGTAATATAACACGTTTTGCCAAACATAACCAATGTAGGTCGTACTTGGCAAATCAAAGTTGCTCCTAATAAGACCTAACACTTAACCACCACTAGTGCTCTAGTGGTGGTCACGGATATTTAAGTTACACCTATGGTGGGCCCAGATGAGTTTTTCCCTCCAGGTCTCAAGTTCGAGGCTGGGTGATAGGGGTTTCTCATTTAAGGGTTTAAATTGGGGATTATTGTGCGAGGGGGCTCTCTAGCGCGGACCCGGTTAAGACAACAAATGCTAAACCTCCCGACATTGGCGAATAATTCACACCTTAAAAAAAATTAATAATAATAGTAATAGTAATAGTAATAGTAATAGTAATAGTAATAGTAATAATAATAATTATAATAATAATAATAAAGACCTAGTACTTATTCTCTAATGTCACAGGTTGTGTTTCAGTGTATCATATTCTAGTTTCTTTTGAGTATTTATGTTTGGTTTTTTACCTATAAAGTGTCACTTTTCATTTTGTATGTCTAGAGTTTGAAATGGATGTAGTTTGAGGTGCAAATGAGTCGACCTCCTTATTGAGGCACTTTTTATAAATGAGTTCAAACCCGAGCTTTACATATCAAGCTCAAACCAGTTCACGAACCTGATCGGTACATTTGATGTACATATTTGTTAAAAAAAACTTTTTTTTAATCTAAAGTGGCATATGTGGCCGAACGTCAGGGCCATTTTGGCTAGTCGCGGATCCAAAATTTTATTACAATGGGTTCCTTTTGGTATATTTTTTTTAATTCTTACCATTTTTTTCTAAATTCTATAAGATTCTCACTAATGTTTCCTACATTTTCCAAACGCACTGGATTCCTAGGAACCCACAACATGAGTTGGATCCGCCTCTGATTTTGGCCATGTACTCTTTAAGAAGTTATAAACATAAAACAAACCTAAGTTTTCTTTTTATTATTTTCAGCTATTACTGATTAAACGTAATAAAACGCATGTATAACTAATTTGATTTTCTGCCACACTTGCAAATGTGTTAAAAGTCATCCATGAATAATACTAAAAAGGAATAACATCCATCAACACGCGTGTAGATATATGAATGAAATTGCCCTCTATACAAAAGTACTAACAGAAAACATCAAGATATAAAACTATTTTTAACTGTACTTTCATCAAAATTTGACTATTTACAGCAGTTAATAACAAGGTAATATATGGAACATATAACCAGCACAAAAAAAGCCTCAAATCGGGTAAAAGGGTGAACTCGAAACAAAAAAAATCTACACCACATTTGATCCTAATTACAACCAAGATGCCCATCCAGGAAACATATGACACAGGCGGTCAGGATCGATTGCATCTTGTATCAGTTGTTGAACCTACCAAGAGAAAACAGAATAAACCCGAATGAGTCATGCAAGTTCTTTCTCTAACGAGCAAGATAGTACAAATACTGGTTGAATCGGTCAACCGGGTTATTTTTCTAGTGTATTGTAAGCATAAAGCATCCAAAATCATTTTCTTTAAAATTAAAATGGATTACTATTGAAAATACTGTATCTTACAACTAGTTATTTCTAAAAAATTAAATTAGATTACACAAAAATCATTTTGGGTCAATCTGATCCGGCCCCTCTTACCCTCTACAAAAAACACTCTTTGAAACCCATTTACTAACAGCTCAAATATGCAAACTCAAAACAATTAGCTTAAAAACAGAACATGTTAAATGAGTAAAAAAAAATTGATATATACCTGTCCAGGCACACTTCTCATTTCACCTTCTTCATATCCATCAAGTTTCTGTTTAACACGCAAAAGAGCACGCGCTGCATCTTTATTTCCTTCATATTCATTTTCCGAGTCCTCCAAACTTGCCTCCAAATCGTCATCGGTTTCCTAACATTGTTAAAAAGGAATAAAACATCATATCTATTTATTTAAACAAATTCACATTGTTACATAACTATAAACTATGCTTGAAACCTTTTGGCGCTCCAAAGCCTTTAGAGGTGATAGAGCCCACTTGTATAAAGGATCATGGATAAAAACCTGCATTATATTTCAATACAGTTAAGAACCATGGTTAACCTTTATAAAATTCCACACAATCAATTGTCAGCTTTTACATGTCAGGGCTGTGTTGACCCGAAACACTTTTCTTGTCCTTACTAATTCAAAAAATATAAAGACCAGGTGTGAACGTCTAAAATGGTAAAAAAAATTTGTTTAGCAATAATATTATATTATATATACTATAAATATGCTATTTTGTCACATCAACCGACTTTGGCCCCTCAACTTTGGCATTAACCAACTTTAGTAATGACATGTTTAGCCCCTTAACTAAAGCAAATTTAGCCCCATAACTTTAATAACAAACATCTTTAGCCCCTCAACTTTATAAATACTAGTTTAGCCCCTCAACTTTATAAATACTAGTTTAGCCCCTCAATTACATGTTTAAGCCCTTAACGACATCAAACAACTTCAGCCCCACAACTTTAATAATAAACAACTTTAACCCCTCAACTTTAATAATGACAGGTTTGGCCCGTCAACTATAATAATGACATGTTTAGCCCCAAACATCAAACAATTTTAACTCTCACGATTTGCTGGTGGTAACCCACTAGTTTTGAGAAAAATGCATTAACTTTTGGTCCATTTGACAACCTTGTTTCTCATTCTCTAAGCCATATGTTTAACTATACCTGTTTAAGGTAAGACAGCCCATATAATAAACGGGTCAAAACTCTCAATTTTACTTTATATGACTTACTTCGATAATGGTCAGTAAGGCTTCTTTATTTGTTCGCATAACGGATAGATTTTCTTCACAACATCTTCTGAAAACTCCTTCCACACCTGTTACCCCCATACCATCAACAATGTCTCTTGTCAGCCTGAATGGGACCCGCTCAGGTGTTTTGAGCATCAAGCCTTGCTCAAAGGCAACACCGAGATCGATGTGGACTACTTCCGCCGTTGCTTGGTCGATTAAAATATTCATGGAATGTCGATCTCCAAGTCCCACAATGTAACCCACCTACATTTTAAGACAAACGTATATTTGATTTGGTTTATGATTTTATCTCTAACGGGTCAAACAAGTAACACTAAAAAATCTAGCTAAAGGGAAACAGGTCAAATGTCGTCCAATGTGTTTATTTAACATTTTAACGCACATAACTTGATAGATCGTTTTATTTGAAAAATTAGATTATTACTGAAATAATAGGTCTTACTTGACAAATAGGTAAGGGTGAACAGAAAACCGATCTAACCGAACCAAAACAAAAAACCAAACCGAAATTTACGGTTCGGTTACGGTTTGCATTTTATGAAAACCAAACCGAACCGAATACGGTTCGGTTACAGTTATGCATTTTATGAAAACTGAAAAAAACCGAGCCGAACCTAATAACCTAAAAAACATTTTTTAATGTTTGTTATATATGGATTTAGGAACTTTTTTTTATTCTTGAATGTTAAGTATTTCTAATAAAAAATTTAGCATTTTTATTTATCTTTGAAATGATTTATCAATTTCCAACAAGAAATAACATAATTTAACATACAAAATATATAATTTTTAAAATATTATAAAACAAATAGTCTTAATAGAAACTTTGGAGAACAATAAAAACAGATTAGAAGGTTAGGTTTATGTGAACAATATTAATTAAAAAGGTTAAATATAATAACTTAAATGTTAACATCTAAAAAAGATTCTTAAACCTTGGATTATACGTTTTATTTTTGAATTTAATGTAAATTTGTTACGGATGCATTGCTAAAACCGAAGAAACCGAAACCGAAAAAAATAAACTGAAATCGAACGGTTTTCAAAACCGAAAACCGTCTAGCAAAAAAAAAAACATTTTTACATCACCTTGTTCTGACCAATTACCCAACCCGCCTATGTCCTTCTAATTACGGTTCTTTATGAAGCCACAAAATGAGAAAAAATATGAAATAAACTTAAGGGTTACAAATAAGTAAAACTTGAAAGAACAAAATGAAAGAGACTGATTAGATAAGAAAACAAACTACCATTGAGCTAGCTGCAACACTTCTTGTATACGCAAGTCGTTTTTCAAACCAATCAGCTGGGTGTAAAAACCTCTCTAGAAAAAAGTGATGCATGACTGGTCTGCAGATAATAAGAATAATCATAAGAATAAAGTACATATAAGACAATGACTTGAATAAGTATAGCTGATACAGATTTTACGATTCAAAAAACCTGAAATTGTCACAGACTTCCTGGAATGCCTTGCGCTTGTTATTTTCCTACATAAAAACAACTATACTTCAGTTATACTGAAAAGATTATGTTTAAATGATTAAATGGAATAGGATGAAAAGCAACTTACGGTAGCCATATGTTGTCTGCATTTTGGAAATGACCAATCTCCTGAACCATAGCGTCCATGGGCACCACCACTTCTTGAACTGAAAGTTTACAATTTTAAGGTATAATAGTTTGCAGTGTTGACTGTTGACTGTTGACTTGAGGATTATATTAAAAACATGATTTCACTGACCTTCCGGTGAGATATTCGCCTAGTGGTAATGTGCCATTTACCCACTCGAGAACACCGGCACTTGGGGTAAAAGGAACCACCTGATTCATAAAACATTAGTCTAGTTGCAAAGCTTTCAATATTTTCTTTAGAAAAAGGTAAACTATGAGGACACCTTGTATGTGCGTATCACTAATCTCCTCTTCCATGTATCCCTGTGGTTTTGTAAGAAAGTATTGACCAAAGCAAAGAACTGCTCCATTACCTGCAGCATGATTAGAATAAGTTAGGGCCCATGCAATTAATGTGGTAAAAAATCGGATGTCGGTCAAGGACTGATATTTGAGATATATAGCAATATAACACCAACAATTCAGTATACTCTCCTACCATTAACAAATTACCTTTTGTAACTTGCAAAACACTAACAATTGTAACAAGTAGGCACTGATTAAAAATTAAAACACTAACATTTAACACTAACAATTAAGACTTAGAACACCAATAGCAGCAATAAGTAGAAAGACGAATGGAAGAACTAAGAAGAAAGGTACTGATATCGGAAAAATCAGTGATATATCGGTCAATATCGGAAGGTACCAGTAACTGATATATCGGTGTATATCACCAATATTAACTGCATAGGACCCACCCACCCGACCAATTTAATCTGCAGTTATGTATTACCCAATCTAGACAGTTACCCGGTTGTGTATTTAGACAATTCTAGCTATATACTATGCAGGATCAGTAAAAGATTCAGAAACAATATCCATACAGCATCTTGTCTGAGGTCATCATTTCCAGATTTTGCAAGCTGCCTGTATTTTTTACCATCTGAACCGAGGCACTCAACAACTTTTGGAGCATTTATGCCATTCATGATCCTGTGTATATTACAAACAAAAAACATACATTACATACATTATGCGGACAAGACACAATTACAAGACGGCATTATTCCCACTTCCTAAACATACGTGACTGAATCGGCCAAGCCTTTGAAATGCGGGAAAGATCCTTCAGTATATTGGCAACTATGGTCAACTGGAAAAGATGATGTCACTACTGGGACCTGAACATCCAACGAAAACTTAAGGAATGGATGGTACAATTTTACGCATGCAATAGAAATTCAAATTTATTTAACCATTTTCTTGAACCACGAAAAGTACAGAGATGGTGCCTGTGGTTTACAAAAAAATTTGGATTTGGTCCCTAGCTTAATAAAACTACGCGAATGGTCCCTGTGGTTTGCAATTTGTAACGCATTTAGTCCCCAGCAAACAAATCTAAAGGTTTTAGCATGTCCAAGTTAGGGACTAAATGCGTTACAAAGTGCAAACCACAGGGACCATCCGTGTACTTTTGGAAGGCTAGGGACCAAATCCAATATTTTGGTAAACCATAGGGACCTTCCGAGTACTTTACTCACAGAATTATTAGCAAATCAGCTTATTAGTTGTATTTCTTCATTATTCAAACATGTTGATGTGTAAACAGAACAATACTTACAAGTTCAAGTTGCCGAACACTGCGAATTTCTCTTGGTAGAGCAATCTTTTTGTTGGTATCCTGTTAACATATTCTAGTTAGTAAGCATATAAACCTAAAAAATGGCAGATAACAATAACTATTGTTATTGAATAGGGTTACAAGAGTCATATATTCATAGACCATATATCCTAATATATTTACACCAACATTTACCTCTCGCTTTGTTTCTAGTTCCGCAAGCCGGATATAGATTTCCACCATCTGTTTCATCTACAATATATACACAAACCATCATGAAAAATTATTGCAAAATTTCTTTGGCATCGGATATAGTATATGATATTAAAACAAGAGGGGGGGGGGGGGTTACTTGTCGTATAACAGCTCCATGATGAGAAGAGAGTTCTTTTAAGAGGCTTTCTGCAGCATACTTTTTATCCATATCCACAACAAATGAGTTTCTACTGCGTTGTTTGTCCTTCACACGATCACCATTTGCTAGTGCCAAAAGCTAGAAGAAAACATAAAATGGGAATTTATTCAGATCTTTGCTACACTTCTATCTGAATCAAGAGGTTATACAGTAGACTAGGGTTGCAAATGAACCAGATGTTCAGCGAACAATTCGTGAACCGTTTGGCAGAAGGTTCGTTCGTTTAATAAAAGAACAAACACGAACAAGAAACTTCGTTCGTCTAGTTAAATGAACGAACATGAACAGATACCGTGTTCATTCATTAATGTTCGTGAACGTTCGGTAACACGTTTGTTTATGTTTGTTTGTGTTCTAGTTCACTAGGGTTTCTAACTTTTATATTTTATTTAAATACTTAAATATTCTCACTAAATAAAATTTTAAGGAAATATAGGTGTATTATATTACATTGTATACTACATAGTATATTACATAATATATATGTATGTTTGTGTTCGTTTATGTTCATGAATGTTTTTGTGTTCTTGAACGCTCGTTTGTGTTCAGAACGTTCGATTGCGTTAGTTACCTAAAATTGACGAACAAACACACTAACACGTTCAGTTACTTGAGAAACGAACACGAACATAAAATCATGTTCGGTAAGTGTTCATGAACAGTTTGTGAACACATTTGTTTCCTTAACGAACGAGCACGAACAAGGCCTTGTTTGTGCTCGTTCGGTTCGTTTGCAGCCCTACGCTAGACACTTGTATTATACTGAGCACGTCCCATTTATATGTGAACAAGTCGATTCAGGTTGTCTTCGGTAACAAGTAAAATACAAAAAAAAAAGAGTAGCGAAAGCTGAAATAATGGGTCAAAATTGTATTGCGTGTATTCAGATGCTTACCATGTCCTAAATCATTGTATCATGTAGCTTGTCAAGTAACATCATTACAATTTACAAATTTAAGAAAGTGGTAAGGTATGTGTTTGTGGGTTGGCCCAACACCCTACAACTTTGACCCGCACATAGAATATACCTCTTTTGACCCCTTAGCCAACCAGCCCAGCCCGAACCTTTTGCACCTCTAATCAAAACTTGTATAGAAAGGTAGGGGTGCAAATGAACCGAGCGACTCGCGAGCTGCTCGAGATCGGCTCAAAACGAGCCGAGCCTTATCGAGCCCGAGCCTAAAACAAAGCTCGTTTATTTACCGAGCCCGAGCTCAAGCCTGGCATGTGAAGCCCGTCGTGCCTTATCGAACCTTAGTGTAATATTAGTTTATATTAACATTTAATAACATTACCGCTTAAATAAAGTTGTCTAGCAAACGAGTCGAGCTTATTTAAACTTGTTACGAGCTGAGCCCGAACCTGAAAATAAGCTTGTTTAGTAAACAAGCCGGAGCTTCACTTATCGAGCTCGCGAGCCTAATTGCACCCCTAGGAGAAAAGCATTAAACATACCTGAAAAATTGTGTGGTATGGATGGTCAATTGCCATTTTCTTTAGCAGAGAAACGAGGGCAACCTGCACACAGCATAATCAAAGAATGAAATACATAAAACTAGAAAAATGAAACGAAAAAATAAAAATAAAAAAATTGTAGAAATTCGTTAAGCTCTAACCTGAAAAGTATTAGACCCTTGACTATCTTTTGAGCTACCTAGCCTTGAAGCAATTTGGTATACAAGCGGTATAAACTTGTAAGATTGTACCTCTTTGATTGTACTGAACATCCCGTCTACAACAATTTGTCTTGTGCATAAACTAAACCAAAGAGATACAAGTCGGAAGACCTGTGACACACATTAGCCATTCAAAAACAAGAACAGCAACAAAAATATTAACACCTTAAATTTACTGGTAACTGTAAAAAAGCAAAAAGGGTCAAAAGTAACATGTAAAAAAGCAACATGTATGGATTTGTATTGGAGATAGATTAGGTTAAGATCGTACCACTCGTACATCATACTTGTCACCAATGACCAGACATCGTTTATATCCTTCTAATGCTATACTGAGAAAATTATCCCTATCTTGCTGAAAATTGTAATAGAGTAACAAAGTTAAAGCAATAGGTATTATACACACATATAAAAATTATATGTAATTATGTATGTATTTCTACCTGCAATTTTTCCGCCTCCTCTTTGTCCATTGCAAGTTGTTTGTGCAACTCTTGTATTTTTACTAAATAATCTGCTTTCTCTCCCTACACACAACAAAAAAAAGATGAAAATCGTATGTAAATTTACATCGATGACTTCAAAAGACGTGTGTATATATTCCCTTGCCTTGGATGAATTCTTGAATCGTCTTTGCAGTGCCTCCAGCTCTTTGGTCTAAAAAATTTTCCCGTTGTAATAGCTTGTGATTATGTATTGCTAAACCAAAACTTTCTTTTATTAAATTTAAGGTCAAAATTTCAACCCATTTACTTATAATGTGTCAATTCAGGTCATGTTTTATCTCTAACGAGTCACATGTGCCAAATCATAATAATTATGTCATGTGGAATAGAAATCAACAGAAAGGCATATTGGGTGTACATAACGTTTTAAATCACTTTAGTACAAAGTTGAATTGATATGGTAATAACATAGTTTTTTTAATTATATTTAGCGCATTAATTATATATAAATGGAAATAAAATACTTCAGAGCCATCCCATCATGACCCATTTGGACCAGTACTAAGAGACTGATGCCTAGGGCTGTCCTTTTCCTGAAACCTGACCCGAATTCAAAGTCAAGCGAAACCGAAAACCCGAATCGAACAACCCGAACCTTCTATGGGTCGGTTATCGGGTCACTTCTTCCCAGCCAAAAACCCGAAAATTCCAACCCGATAAACCTGAAACACGTAATCCGGAAAAAGAACCAAACATATATTTTCTTTTTTATAGATGTGTTTTGGTTTGGAGTCTCTCGTATTTAGAAAATTAAGTTTTGGGAATTTTGAACATTATAATATCATATCGTCAGATGATGTTTAAATTTTGATGATATTGTTTTCGTATCAATATGAATTTTGTTGATATTTTGTAAACCAAAACATTTATTTTCATTTTACGTCTAAAACCGAAAACCGAGAAACTCGACGTGAAAACCTGACCAACCCGAACTTTAAATGGGTCGGTTATGGGGTCACATTTTCCAAGCGAAAAACCCAAACACCCTGAGTCGCTATACACGAAATAGAGGGCGCTATCTCATCGCTATCGCTACGTAGCATATAGGTATCTTGTCGCTATTCGCTATCGATAACTATGAACCCGACCCAAAAAACCCAAAACCCGAAGAACACCCCTACTGCTGATGCCCCACAAAACAAAAACTGTATAAATCACCTTATGTTTTCTCAAACGCATAGCTGCTTGCCACTCGTTAGAAGTGAGTCTTTCCTCGTAATTACGAAAAAGAGCATCAGCATAATGAGCAAGATGAAAATGCGTTTGGGCTTTTCTTGCAATAGACTTCTTGTCTGTGGCCTGGTTAGCATTAGCAAGAGTAACTGCATTTTTCAGATACTTCTCCAATATAGTCCTAGAGCTACAAAAAAGAAAAATTTACAGTAATGTCAGAACTGTATTACTTGGTCGTTTTGGATTATGATTTATATCTAACAAGTCAAACAAAGAAAACTAGTCGGTCAAACTCGGCATATAGAATGAAGGTGTCTAAAGTCATGTCATTACAAACTTTTAACATGTTTATTCAAGGGGTCATTATTGTATTAAAACTTTCTTGTAATCATACTTAACATGATAAATAATTGTAATTTTTGTTACGGAAGCGCAAGTCAACCTGAACCCCCACTTTGACCCATCCAACCTACCGACCTTGATACCTCTATTGGTGATGATGGCTATCTAGAAAAACTAAGAAAACAAGAAGTATGAAGAGAAGGTGAAAACGAACTTGCTAGAACGTGTTTCAGCCAGCCACTTGCCAACTAAACGATATACATCAGCTGCTTCCTCATTCACCTTGCAATTTTCAGATATATATTTTGCAAGATTAACTGCCATCTCATGCTGACCTTGGGCTCGCAGTAGCTTTGCTTCTTCAACCTGCCAAAATTACATAACATTTGTCTTAAAAATTTAGACTGTTACATTACGGTTACAGAAAGTGCTTTCAATAAGTAGAGCATTATATGCATCAAATATAGCATGGATGGTAATCAACAGTAATGTTATAAAAATACAGAAGGCGGTTAACTGGTAAAATACAACACATACCCTTCCGAGCCAATAAACTTTAGAATCTTCTCCACTGATGCCTATGTAGAAGAACTTAAGCTCATGCAATGCAGCAGCAGCATGAGAAAATCTGTAGCCCTACATAATGGTGCTACATATTATATTTTTAAAAGAATTAGTTTTGCGTTTATTAAATCATTACAGTATAATACATACCTTACGAAGAATAGATGCAGATTCCAAAAGATGTTGGACCGTACAGTCCTTGCAGCTTAAAATCTGGAGCATTACTTTTCTGAATGCAATGAATGGTTCTAATAAGTTCATATGTAACTGTGCACGGTTTAGAATGCAGCTCCATTCTGTATTTAACCATGACAACTACATAAAATAATTCAAGGCATTAGATTTCTTTTAAGCTCACACACACAAAAACATATTCATGTCTACTCAAATAAACTTTTGAAAGAACAAAAGTATGTTATAAAAGGTTGAACAGCACTGCTAGACCAAAAATTATACAACAGTCGGATTATGGTACTGCTATAGAAAAGGCTAGTTATTGCTTATCTGCTTAAAGTCACCTACTGTTCAATAAATTAGATTATTACCATAATCAATATTACTTTTATTTGTTATTAAACAGTCACACAACCCACCTGACCCACACATCTTTCCACCTCTACAATTAGAGACTAGCTGTGTGACTATTGAATCTAGATGGTAGTAAACTGTAATATTAATTTCTATACATAAGAGACTCTATGTAATCCTACTAGAGACGATTATATACCATTTCAATTCCTGATTTAACTTCTATTAATAAGAGAAGTACCGTATTAGCAATTAGGAGTGAGCAGAAAACCCAAAAGAACAAACGAACCGAAACCGGAAAAAAAAATTTAACCGAACCGCACAAAAAACCAAAAAAAAAAACAAACCGAACATCCTAAGAAATTATTCTTTTTAATGTTTGTTATATATTGATTTAGGAACTATTAGTTTTATTATTGAATGTTAACTGTTTATAATAAAAACATTAACATGTTTATTTATTTTTGAAATGATTTGTCCATTGTCTACTAGAATAACAAAATTTAACACAAAAGTTAAACGAATTTCAAAGTGTTTAAACTAAAATGTCTTAATACAAACTTTGAAGAAACATAAAAATAGATTAAAAGTTAGGTTTATATGAACGATATTAATTAAAAAGGTTGCACATAATAACTTAAATGTAACATCTAAGAAGGATTATTAAATATTAGATTATACTTTTATTTTTGAATCTTACGTAAGTTTGTTCCAAAAACAAAAAAAAAACGAAACCGAACAGTTTTCAATAACCATAAACCGAGCATTTCAGTTACGGTTTGGTTTTCCTATAAACCGAACCGGGAACATCCCTATTAGCAATTGGCAAATAATACCTGGTCCATGTTGGGAGTAAATGGCCCAGATAGCAATTTGTCTCCCTCGGTTTGATTATCTTTCTTGCCATCCAATGAAGCCCATCGCAAATCCCAGGCCAGCCCAAGATGACAGAAAATCTGCAAAAGAAATAAAGAAACACAGGCTTACAGAAAAATCCGAAAAGCAGTTCACTTAAATTTATTTTTTAACTCACGATACTAATAATCATAGTTATGATTCAACCAGAGGCCGTATAATTTATCAACTCCGCAACAAAGATTCGAAAGATTAGGTTTTTTTCAACTTTATAGCGAATAGTGTAAATAGCGGGATCTCAGGTTTTTGTCTTTTTTTTGTTTTAATTAAAGCGATAAAAAATACATATACAATAGCTGGATTTTAGGTTTTTCTGTATAATATATATATAGAAACACCGAATTTTGATATAATATACATATAAAATATTTCTAAAAATTTCTTCTAGTGTATCACTAAGCATAAAATAGCACCTGCTATTTCATCGATGTCGCTACGTAGTGTATAGGTTGCTTGTCGCTATCATCCGCTATTCGCAATTAACAACTATGCTAATAATGTTACCAATATTACATCTCTCTTTCTTGTTTTTATTTAAAACAAGAGTAAAATACTATTTTCGTCCCTGAAGTTTGACCACTTTCGCGACTTTCGTCCCTGATATGCCATTTTCATCCCTGAGGGCCAAATATCAGGGGATGAAAGTCGCAATAAATTGCCAAACTCAAGGATGAAAGTCGCAATAAATTACCAAACTCAAGGATGAAAATGACATTAAATGACAATAAATTACCTGAAGCTTGACAATAGTCGAATATATATATTCCGTGCTCTCTTCACTTGCGTGGTAGATAGAAAACAGCAGCTCCTTAGATGATCAAAAGTTATAAATTGAACTTCAGAAAACCTTTATTCAACCGACTACTATATAAAGTTACAAACACACCAGTACCTGCTTAGACTCTTTCAGGTTCAAGTTAAATTCATTGATATCTCCCTCCTGAAAAGCCCTCAAACAGCTAGCACCCAAGAATGTAAAACAATACAACTTTTCAGAAATTAGAACATATGTGATTCAAAATTACAACAATCAAATATAGGCAAAATGATTATGCAAAAATTCTACAAGAATGTTATTTTAAACCTCCGTTCATTGAAGACTACAAAACTATTATGGACAGAGTGTTTGGCAATTTTTTTAAAGAAGATTTGATCCTAAATACATATCTCAATGAAGTACCTAAAATGAGCATAAGAAAGTTCAATGGCTCAAATTGGCGACAATGATTGAAATCATAGACATCTGAAATTGCGCAAATATACAATCTAATTCATACCACTATAATGCTATGCAGCAAAGTAAGTACGTCACTCATGGAAGGTGGATCAATCAAAAGTTAAACACGTGGAAACAAGATTCACATCGCGTATTTTGCCTCTTTCATTTAAATATATAGAAAAATCTATACCTGTGTAGATTTTGGTTAAAAAGGTTGTGTCTGATTTGTTGATTTGGGTTAGGAGAATTAGAGCTCATGTACAGTACAGAAAAATCCCAATTTCCTGCACGCCAAGCAGCTTCAAACTACAAAGGGTACCCATGAAATCAGATTCAAGAAGAAAGAAGATGAATATATCACAATACACAAATAGATGGTAATGAGAAGAAATAAATATCTCAAGAGTAAAATGCCATTTTCGTCCTGAGGTTTGGCCAGTTTTGCGACTTTCGTCCAAAGGTTTGTTTTTCTGCATCTGGATCCAAAAGGTTGAAATCTTGCCATTTTCATCCGGCTCGTTAATTCCATCCATTTTTCTTCGTTAAGTCAGGGGTATTTCCGTTTTTTTGTTAACTTAAAGGGTAATTCGGTCTAACGGATTCAGTCAAGAGGTATTTTGAATGCTTGTACATAAAGTGAAAAAGACTGAATTGCCCTTTAAGTTAACAAAAAAGACAAAAAAAACCTCTGACTTAACAGAGATAAATGGATGGAGTTAACGAACTGGATGAAGATGGCAAGATTTCAAACCTTTTGGATCCAGATGCAGAAAGCAAACCTTTAGAAGAAAGTCGCAAAACTGGCCGAACCTCAGGGATGAAAATGGCCTTTTATTCTAATAGAAACAATGGGCAAACCTGTAGCTCATTGAATTCCAAGTCATCCTGAATCCGACCTTTCCGATACATCAAACCTTGGGAATACATATCCAACACATGAGTGCAACCAATTTGTTGTAAAGCCTTAATCACCCCTTTGTGCGGTTTTCTTTGCCTCATTTCATCTTCTGATTTGGAGGAAGATAAAGGTATCGATGCTTCAGATTGTACTTGTAAGTCGTAATACTCTAGAGCTTTACTCCAATTACCCTCATGCTCAAAGGTGATTATTTGTGATGTCAGCTACATGTCATGAGAAGACAATTTATGATAGATTTATACAAGTGAACAAAAATGAATATTGTTGATCAAGAGGCTGACAAACATAGGCGGCGAATTAGGCACTTTGTTTCAGTTTATATTTTAAGTCTAATAAGTCTAAAGCATACATAAAAAATAGCTTAAACAAAATGGGTCAGAAGTCAACAAAGTTTTATTTAACTGGAGTAAAATGTCATTTTCATCCCTTCAGGTTTGTCCAGTTTTGCGACTTTCGTCCAAAGGTTTGTTTTTCCGCATCTGGATCCAAAAGGTTTAAAATTTTGCCTTTTTCATCCGGCTCATTAACTCCATCCATTTTTCCCCTTTAAGTTGGGGGTATTTCCGTCTTATTGTTAACTTAAACGGAAATTCAATCTTTTTCAAGGGTATTCGGTCTATTTATATAAAGTGAAAAAGACAAAATGGCAAGATTTAAAACCTTTTGGACCCATATGCAAAAAAACAAACCTTTGGCCGAAAGTCGCAAAACTGGCCAAACCTCAGGAACGAAAATGGCATTTTACTAAATTTTATTGCATAAAACCTCCTAAATCTTTTTATTAAAAATACATGACATTTTGTTATCAAATTCTCACGCAAACTAAAAAAAATGAACAAAAAGCATTCTCAGTCAACCAACCTAACCTGTACCCATTACCCAAAATAACATTTGTTAACCTGTTGCCAAACCAATCCATTTGACACCTCTACTAACGAATGAGACATTACAGATACTATTTTTTAAAATAAAAGGAGTAAAGCTTAAGTCTAAGAGTGATGACGATACCTTGTGTGATTGGATGATGCCATACAAACTGTCGGGTTCATTTATTTGAGTAACTGCTGAGACCAGAATTTCTATGTGGTGAGGCAGCTGATGACCATAAGGAAAAATCACTCGTGGTGAACGATAATGCATTATGACATAATACAATTAAAAAAATCTAAAAGATAATCAACTTACCATCTCTAGATAGGAAAAATCTGGACTCCCTAACGTAAGGCAGTTAAAATGCTCGTGACACCAATGCTCCACATACAACACCGCAGTGAAGTATGAGCCACAGCTCTACCAATTAATATTCGAAGCAAGTTACAAAGTAGTAACAAAAAATAATGGAGTTCGTCAAATGGATTAAGTGATAATAGAATTAAACATAAGGATACGATGCGTGGGTCAAGCAGGCTGAGTAATTGGTTAAATCAGGCAATTTTGTGTGGGTCATATGGATTAAGTCAAGTGGAGTCAACCTGCCACCACTTTTATAGTCCATACTTTTTTTAATTGTCAACAACCAATGTATGAATATTAATTATGAACTTGGATTTAAATTGCGTGATGCGCTCCGATGCGTTTGGTCCAAAAATCTGTTGCGTGATGCACAATGCGAATGCAACACGTATTCGATGCGCTCTTTATAAAAAAAAGAAAAAAATATTTATACATGACAACTTATAAAAAAACATACTTAAACTAGAACATTATACTTCAACTAGAACACCTGACGTTATAAGATTATAAGAAGACAAGAGTTGTGCTTTTTGGTTCAAATCAAGCATACTAAAATGTTTTTAGAACCACAAAAAGTGTTTAGAAACCATAATGGTCCAAATCAAGCACACCAAGGTATTAATTATTGAAACAACCCAGCCTATTTCATAAGATCTGAAAAAAACCATAATAAACAATGTTGCGTGCATCGGAGCACATTATGCGAAACCGGCGTAATATTCTCACATACTTAAACGCAACGCATCAGCTCTGGCGATGCACTCTCATCAGTGCATGGGGCCATCATGCATTATGTGCGCGTAATGCACACATTTTAAAACCAAGATTGGGACTTTGTAAGCATCTGAATAACCGACTCGACCCATCTCCTTTTAGGCTAATAAGTAATTTCCTGTTTTAACCCATTACCAAAGTACAAGCCCAATGGGCCCGTTTATATGTAAACGAGTTGAAACTGCCACCTCTATAATTGATCCTTAACATAGAAACTAACTCACAATGGCTGACTTAGCGACAACAAGGTAGTCAATCGGAAGCCAATAAACCTGAGACATATATCATCAAATTGGCTTCAACAAATATTCATTATGATAACCATAATATGTTGTAGAAAAGCTGTTGATATGTTGACCTTTTCCCAAGCCAAGGTAGATGCTGGTGGTTGAGTAGATGTTACAGGATGGTCCTTTGACTTATGTGGTGTATTACGGGATCTAGAGCTATAACCAGATAACTTTGTGTGCTGCAGAATTAAACTTTAGTAGCTAAAAATAATGAGAGACATGACAATGTAATATCAAAATATAAAGTTTCTAGCAAAAGTTTACCTTTGCGCCTTCGGTTTTAGATGAACCAGAAGCAGCTTTCTCCATTACATGACAAAGTCGAAGTTCATTGAGCGCGTCCAACATAACTTGAACTGATCTTGTTAAGTTGTTTGACTCAATAACTATCTCTTCCATCACCTGAATGTAAATTAAAGGCAACATCACCATGTTATGACCATATGAGATTCATGTGGATATGTTAATCTCGGTCAAATCATATTGAAATTAAAAAAAAAACTATGGAAAATTAAGTGAATAACCTTCACAGAGATCAGCTTGCAGAGATCAATGTCCACATTTTTCCTCTTAGCAAGGTTGACCATAACATTTGACAGAAGAAGCTCTGCAACTTCGGCTTTCAGCAACACAATATCTTGACATAGCCTATTATACATAACCATTCAAATATTTATGGCCAGTTTTTAAAATGGATCGTGATGAACCAGCCCTGAAATACCTTTTTTCTCTTTGAAATTTATAATTAATCAATTGAGTTATTAAGATTGAAAAGGTATTATTAAATTATAAGTGTATTCTTAGAATACTCCCCGTCTTGAAAATACTGTCCACACTACTTATTTTTACACGACCCACAATATTCGTCCCTTCAAAATGAATAGTTAAAAATAAACGATTATTTTTGTAATACCTTTATTATCAGATCTGGCAATTTCCAAGTCAAACTGTATCTTAAATGCTTTAAGTAGAGACGTACATAAAAATCCGTATCTGAAACCGATCCGATGGAGAAATCGGAGTTTTTGAAACCGGATACAATCTGGTAGGATCCGCCGGATCCAATCCGAATTTCAATATTTTCAACCTCCGGATTTTTTCCGGATCTTCTCGCATCGGATCCAATCCGGATTTTTTTGGGATCCGAAGATAAAATAATAGGTTTCTTATTATTATATGAATTTTATTCAATTTATCTTATATATCTGTTATTTATTTTGTATACTTTTTTCTATCAAGTTATATTATATTACTTTAAATATCTACAAAGTTAACTATAGTGAGTTTATTATATTTATTAATTTCTCTATGCTTTTTTAACGAAATTATGTTATAGAACCAATAAATTTTTAAAATAAATGATATACATTTATTTGTTTTTTTATTTAAATCCAGTTTTGGAAAATCTGATCCAGGTTTATAGGATCGAGTTTTATGGACCTTCGAACCGAATAAAATACGATCTGAACTTTCACAATCCGGTTTTGACCATTGTTTGACATTATCCGATCAGGTTTTTCAAAAAATTTGGTTTGTGCACCTCTAGCTTTTAGGGTAAAATAAAATGCAGTCTACATTAACTATACATATCTTAAATTGTGATCTTTTTGGTTGTGGACGATAATTTTGGAACTCCACAAGTAAAACAATTTAAAAACTATGCATTTTGATTAAAGTTCGACCAACTTGACCCATTTTCTATTATGCTATATAAATTAAACCCATTTGACCCATTAAGTGAATAAGTGAACATTATCACCCAAATTGGTACCTTAAGATTGTATCATCACAAAAATAGATAAGAGCGTAAACTAGCTGACAGATCCACGTCTCAAATGTTTTGCCACTAGTCACCCAAGTACCACTCTTTTCAACTGAAATGTCTTGACCTGATAGTAGTAATAAATATGTTACAATATGATCAATAATAAAACGATATACCCTTAATGCAATCATCAGAAAGAGAAATTTGTGACATGAGGACTTTACCATTAAACTTCCTCTCCAGATCCACTAAAGATTTCTGAACTAGTTCTGTGTTAACTCCCTTGGAATGAACCTACAATTTTACCGAGTGAATTTGAAATTAAAAAGTGTTCATATAGATAAACAAACAAAAAAGGAATTAAGATTAAAGCAATAAGTACTATTACCTCAAGTATAGACCGCTCGTAAGAATTAAGTGATAGTAAAGCTCGGTGACCCCTTTCAGTTGATAGTATCCCCTGGTCAATGGCCGTGTACGTCGATGAATACATATATATAAAAGATGAAAAAGAAATCGAATATTTTTTTAGCATGTCTCATACAAGTTTTCGAAGAAGAGTAGTAGATAATTTCATGTTTTAGAAGTACAAAATTGAACATCCAATCTTTGTTAAGCTAAATAATGTATACATACTATAACTATTTCAACTAAAGTATTTTATTATATAACAAAATGCATCCATATTTAATTAAACTGTTTTGTTTTATTTATAAAATGTGATTATTTATAATTATACTAACTTAAAAATTTACAAAACTAAAGCCCTACTATTATAAATGCTTAATTTATATTTACTCAATGACTTAAAATATTGGGTAAAAAACTTATCTATAACAACAGAAAATGCCTAGTTGAAAAATATAAAATTTATGCTCACTCTTGAACTTCATTTAAGATCTCGATGTCATTGTTTTAATAATATGTATTATATAAAAAAAAACTTTTATGCAAATAGATGACTTACACGTAATGCTTGCGATGCTATCTCAATTATCTCAACTGATTCGTCCATCAAATACTTCTTCATAAGTTGCATTATAGCAATTAAGAGTTCTTCAGATAAACCTGAATCCATATGAAAACTAAAGCTGCTACCACCATCAGTATAAAGAGGCCGGCAAACACGCATCCGGTTCGAATCTCTAGGAAGATGGAAAACAACACGATGTGGGTCCCCTATACCAATCTGACAGGCCGAATTATCAGAAAATACTTCCTTATCATTTGATGATATCTCAAAGGTGTGATACAATGCAGCAAGAAAAAAAATTGAATTAACATAAATAGAGTTATGACTAGTAGACTAATACCAGCGACAAAAAGTCAGAAACAAAAGGTCCAAAACTGTTTGTTGCGTCTGAACTGGCCATTCGAACTAGAGTCCAAACTGCGTGTACAACTTCATTATCATATTGCCAAAACTCATCTCCAAAAAGTTGCTGTGCGTTTTTTTCACGTTGATATCCGGAGAACATGATACTGTGCAGAGCTTTGAGACTGCAAAAATTAGCCAACAGGGTTGTACATTTATTTAACCCAAGCAAGAGACATCCTTTTTACACATTTTTTTTGTAATGAACAAGGCTACAATTAAGTTATTCTCCTTGCAAATTTAATGCAGCTAGTGGGTTACAACCCGCGCTCCGCAGCGGGTTCAAAACGTAGATAAAAATAAGTAAATCACGAGAGTTAAAGCTGTTTGATGTTTTAATTAAGAGACTAAACATGTTATTATTGAAGTTGAGGGGCTAAACATGTCATGATTAAACTTGAAAAGCCAAACATGTCATTATTAAACTTGAGAGCTAAAGTTGTTTAATATTAAAGTTAAAGGGCTAAAGTTGTTTAAGTTAAGGGACTAAACATGTCATTATCAAAGTTGAGGGGCTAAAGTTGTTTGATGTAGTTAAGAGGCTTAACATGTTATTATTAAAGCTGAGGGCTAAACACGTCGTCATTATAGTTGAGAGGGCTAAAATTGTTTTAGTTAAGCGGCTAAACATGTCATTACTAAAGTTGAGAGGCTAAACATGTTGAGGGGCTAAAGTTGTTGATTATTAAGGTTGAGGGGCTAGAGTTGTTTGATGTAGTTAAGGGGCTAAACATGTCATTATTAAAGTTGAGGGGCTAAACATGTCATTATTAAAGTTGAGGGGCTAAACATGTCATTATTAGAGTTGAAGAGCTAAAGTTGTTTTTTTATTAAAGTTGAGGAGCTAAAGTTGTTTTTTATTAAAGTTGAGGGGCTAAAGTTGTTTTAGTTAAGCAGCTAAACATGTCATTACTAAAGTTGAGGGGCTAAACATGTCATTATCAAAGTTGAGGAGCTAAAGTTGGTTGATGTGACAAAATAGCATATTTGTAGCATATATAATGAGAGAAAACCATCAAAAACTACGTTTCTCAAAAACCCAACTGTTCAATTGAAATATCTCAGATAGAGAAAAAAAATGACCTGCAAATAACCAACCGTGGAGGAAGATGACTAGATCTCCTAACAAACTGGAAAAAAGGAAGAAAAAATTAAAGCATTAGAACAGGTAAAACTTTGTGAAAAAAACAATGCGGAGAATAGCCAAAACAAACTAGAATTAATCAACAGAAATAACAAACGATATTACACATTCTAAGATTCTCAAAACAGCACAATTTTACCTCTAGTAAATGCTCTCTTGCAGAGTAATCATGGCAAAGTCCATGGTGGAACGCACGTATATTATCAAATGTATCAAATTCAGGAAAGGGCCCGAGTTCCTGGAATAAGATGTGAGATCTTTACAAAGTAAAAATGGCATTGGTTTTACTCATTCACTAACAGATTAACATGATAAAATTTGGAAAAAAAAAGTTGGCCAATATGAAAATGGGCAAAATTTGCTGAAGCTGTCCACCAGATGGGTCGAAAATTTACCAGTGTATTCAAAATGCATAAAACCTTCCAACTCATTTAAAGAGTAAATTGCCATTTTCGTCCTTGAGATTTGGCCACTTTTGCGACTTTCATCCTAAGGTTTGTTTTTCCGCATCTAGATCCTCGTGGTTTCAAAATCTTGTCATTTTCGTCCTTGCGGGCCAAACCTCAAGGGACGAAAGTCGCAATAAATTGCCAAACCTTAGGATGAAAATGGCAAGATTTTGAAACTACAAGGACCCAAATGTGAAATAACAAACCTTTGGATGAAAATCGCAAAAGTGGCCAAACCTCTGGGACAAAAGTTACAATTTACTTCTCATTTAAAATAAAAATAGACCATTATTGTAATAGTATAGTTTTGCAATCATCTTTGACAAATAAACTTTATAAAATTCTAAAAAATAAATGACAAAAAAAATTGCCAGTCGGCCCAACCCGACCCATTCAACCCGCACTAAAATTATGCATTTAGCCATCTCTAATCTTAAAGCTTTCTGAGCAGCAATGATATGCATGTAATTTCGTCCCAACTAAATTAACTTACTTTGATGTGCTTATGAAGAGATGAATCAGAATCAACAACAAGCTGCTGAAGCAGTGATAAAGCCTCTGACGGTTGAGTGATGGAATTATTTAAATCAGATTTTGGGGGAATGCAGCATTCAACTAACTTAGATACCAAAAGCTGCATATAAAAAATATGTAAACTTAGAAAATGATAATCGGTAATAACCACGAGAAACAAGATACGAACCTGGAGTTGTTCACTAAGAACATCAAAACCATCTTTAGATTGGTTATGCTTGAGAGTTTTGAGTAATTCAGAAATAATATGACAACACTGATCTTGCAAAGGACCACAGTCAATGAATTGGCCCACCAAGTTGAAAAGATAACTGCAAAATCATTATTCATAAAGTAGTTTTTTCATAGTATACCGCATCGCAAGGTGGCAAAATTGACAAGTCGAGTAATGGATCAAACAGGTTTGATTATTTCACTTTGGATCACCCCACGAACATATTAGACCATATTATTAGTGTGAGAATATATGAAACCCTAGAAATCAACAATATTGGCATTAGATACATGGGGCACAAGTGTCCACGTGCCATTTCTATGAAGCGCGTCCAACTCATCAGACATAGCCTGGCGCCATTCAGCATACTTGTTAGCAACGGTAAAACTGGTCGGTTCAATAGGTGAAGAAGAAGATGTGGCGGCATAGGCAGCAAGATTGTAACGATCAGGTTGTTTTGGATTGGGACGAAGGTTAGACGGCCTGGTGCGCTGGGCCGGTTGTGATTGGGTAGAAGGTGGAGGTGGTGGCGGATTTGGTATTGGATTTGGCATGGGAGTCGGATTGGGTTGAGGAGGTGTTGGTGGTGGCGGATTAGGGATGTTAGGTGAGGGAGGAGGTGTATGTGGAGGGGACGGTGGTGAGAGAGGTGTTGGAGATGAAGCCGATGGTGGTTGTGAAGGTTGGGTGGGTTCTGGTGGGAAGCCAAGTGGAGGATTGGGAAAAATGGAGATGTATGGGAAAGCAGGTTGTGGTGATGGAGTAGGTGACGGTTGATAGGGAAAAACTTGTTCATTGAAGCGAACATGTCGAGCTATATAGATACGTTCAGTGGAAGGATCAAAGGCCTGGTGCGCTGGGCCGGTTGTGATTGGGTAGAAGGTGGAGGTGGTGGCGGATTTGGTATCGGATTTGGCATGGGAGTCGGATTGGGTTGAGGAGGTGTTGGTGGTGGCGGATTAGGGATGTTAGGTGAGGGAGGAGGTGTATGTGGAGGGGACGGTGGTGAGAGAGGTGTTGGAGATGAAGCCGATGGTGGTTGTGAAGGTTGGGTGGGTTCTGGTGGGAAGCCAGGTGGAGGATTGGGAAAAATGGAGATGTATGGGAAAGCAGGTTGTGGTGATGGAGTAGGTGACGGTTGATAGGGAAAAACTTGTTCATTGAAGCGAACATGTCGAGCTATATAGATACGTTCAGTGGAAGGATCAAAGCACTGATAACCGTGGTGAGAAAGGCTATAGCCTAAGAAGACACAAGGAGTAGAACGAAATTCAATTTTGTGACGATTATACGGGCGAAGGTAAGGAAAGCATTGAAAGCCAAAGACTCTTACGAAGGTAAGGAAAGCATTCAAAGGGAGATTTGTTGGAGGAGACGCGAGAGGGTAGCCGGTTAATTAAGTATACCGCTTTTCAAAGGCAAAATGCCAGAAACGTTAAGACTGGAATGAGCCAAGAGAGATAGTCCAGTTTCCACAACATGACGATGACGACGTTCAACAATGCCATTTTGTTCGCTTGTGTGTGGACAAGAACGTCGATGAATGATGCCAAGGTTGCGACACAGGTTGGTAAGGGGTCGAAATTCCCCGCCCCAATCAGATTGGATGCATTTTAATTTGGTATTAAATTGGCGTTCAGCCATGGTGATGAAGTTTGTTAAGGTAAGATAAACATCAGATTTTTGGGTTAAATGATAAATCCACATATAACGAGTACAATGATCAACACATAACAAGAAATAACGGTGACCATCAAGAGACGGTGAGGGAGAAGGACCCCAAACATCACAATAAACAAGATCTAAAATATTATTGGTACGAAAAGTGAAATCAGATAAAGATAATTTGGAAGATTTTCCCATTTGACAAGAACACAATTCATTATTTCATTTGTCCGAAACAGGTAACAAACAATGGGAAACAATTGATCGAAAAACTTGAGCAAGAGGGTTTCCTAAACGTTGATGCCAAATATTCGAAGAAGCTTTGACAGCAGTGAAGGCAACCTTAGGTAGAGACTTGAACTGTGGAAGGCGGATGGAGTATAAACCCTGCTCACTGGGGCCCGTAAGGAGGGTAGTTCGGGTAGACTCGTCCTTCACAACAAAATAAGAAGAGTGAAATTCAAAGAAGACATCATTATCAAGACAAAATTTTTGAACAGATAAAAGATTTTGTTTTAGTTCAGGACATGAAGAATGTCAGAAAGTTTAAAAGTTTTGTTGGATGAGTAGATGTTGGAAGAACCAATATGAAATATAGGTATTGAAGTACCGTTACCAACAAGTAATGAATCTTTACCATAGTATGCCTCAGAGTTGTCCAAGCTAGATAGATCTGGAGTGGCATGATGAGAGGCACCAGTATCAGGCTTCCAAGCAGTGCCAGTAGAAGAACCAACATCTGAATAAGCAGCAAAATTGGCCTGTGGTGCAAGGCGAGATTGATTCTGCTGGTTTGGGCACTGTGAGGGTAGGTGAACAATACCACATCGGTTGCAATGACCATAGACCACGTTTTGAGTGGAAGCCCATGAGAATTGACGTGTACCATCATTATCTCTTGAACGTGGATTGAAAGCACCATGAGAATTTCCACGGGAGTTCCGACCACTGCGATTGTTGCTGAAAAACCGAGATCCATAATAAGCTTGGGGTCTTGGATTTAGTTGCTGACTGAATTGAGAGGCCATCAGCTGAATGTTCTGAAGTTGCTGCTGTAGTTGATCAAGAGTGGGTTGGGTAGGAATCGAGAACTGCTGTGGTACAGGGGCAGGAGCCGAGAACTGTTGTGTAGGAGCCGAGAACTGTTGTGCAAGAGCCGAGAATTGTTGTGGTGCAGCAAAGAAAGCTTTCGGATTGGTGTTGAGGGTGGTGGTAATGAGGTAATCGTGGTCACAAAGAAGGGCATGAATCTCGTTGAAAGAGACCGGGGGTGACCGAGCCAATAGGTTACCCTTAAGACCATTATATTCTTCTCGAAGCCCTGCAAGAGTTAACATAACGAGATCTTTGTCTTTTACTGGTTCTCCAATATTAGCCAGGGCTGTTGCATATTCTTGAGCCCTACAAAGGTAGTTTGCCGGTTTTTCATCACCTTTTTGAGTGATTCTGAGTAGTTGGTTTTTGAGAGTAAATTCATGAGATGCAGTGACAGGCGCATAAGCCCGTTCTAGTGAGAGCCAAACCTCACGAGAAGTCTTACCTTGAACATGTTGATAAGAGTCTTCAGATACAGTGGATATGATGAGGGTCCGGATATGAGCATCGTTGGAAATCCACGGGGAATAACTAGGGTTGTCGGTTGTAGCGGCTTCAACTGTAACTTTTTGTTCCGGGCATGGAATAGTTCCATCAACATAACCAAAAAGATTATGTGAGGTAAGAAAAGATTCAATCATTGATCTCCAGTAACCATAGTTTGTAGGTTTGAGAGTAAAGGCAAATTTATGAGAGTTGTGAGTGGTTTTCTCTTGGTTTGAGAAGGTTAATTTTGCTGCCATGGGATTGATTTGCAATTTGGCTGGAATAGGTTGATGATGATCTGCGTTGGAGGCAGCAGAATAGGGAACGGCAATTTAGGGTTGAGCCTGATTTGGCTCTGATACCAAATCAGAATGTAAAAGAGTTTCGTATATTGTATTATGAAGAGAATTACAACCAAATATATAAACATACTAATTACATCTTGATACCCTAGACAATTAGGAATATTAATAAAGTAACTAAACTATTAGCCGACATAGTCTAATAGATGGAATTAACGAGTTGGATGAAAATGGCAAAATTTTAAACCTTCTGGATCCAGATGCGGAAAAACAAACCTTTGGACGAAAGTCACAAAAGTAGCCAAACCTCAGAGACGAAAAATGTCATTTTACTCTAAAGCAAAAGATGTCTAAACTCACTTGGATGTGCTTGGTGCTGCAGCTCTATGCCCAAGAACATTAACAAGCACCTCGATTCCAGACAACCTATTACATCTGTGCCTATGGTGAGTAGAAGCAGTAATTTTCTGATGCATTTCAAGTATGAACTGCAAAACAAGAAGACAAAATGTGAAGGTAATTGTGATTATGTAAATTACAGGAATAATCACAAAAAATGTGAAGTTATATGATAGCATAAAAATAGGATCACCATAAACACTCTGTCGGGGCGGAAAATGTTAATTTTGTCCACTACAACTATGCTAGGAGAAGATTGTTCCCTAGAAAACAAAATAGCATAATGGTTAGGCAGCATAATTGATTTTAATCTTATTATAAAGTATAAGCATTTGCCACTGTTACATGTTCAAGAAACCATCAACAACTGTTTGAATAGCACATTGAATCATATCCTTGGAAAAGAAAGGTAATGCAGGTTCCGACAACCGAGAAGCAAGTGATAATATGTGACTGACAATAGAAACCTGCAATTCAATAATAGGAGGCGTTACACTAAAGAGTTATAAACGTGTATGTAGTGTATATAGTATTAATATTAATATTAATAAATAAACTAGATGAGAGTTGATTTTAAAAAATGGGTCAAAAGGGTAAAGTGGGTGAAATAATACTTTCAAAGATGATATTCAGATAAGACTTTCGTTTTTTTTTTTTTTTTTTGACAAAGGCGTCTGAAATGGGTCAATGGGCAATTAAAAAAACATATATCACCTTATCAGAATACTGGTCAAATTGCTCCAATGTCACCCAAGTTATTTTTAACAAACAAAACACCAAAATCACCGTATTTAAAAAGTCATATTGTTGTTGAACTATATAGTTTTGCAATCGTAACTGACTTTACAAAAAGAAAAAAAATTGAAAATACTTTTTATGATAATATTCAGATTAGACTTTCGTATTTATTTACCAAATGAATGCATCTAAAATGGGTCAAATGATAATAAAAAAACATATATCGCCTTATGAGGAAACTAATCATATAGGTCCGATGCCACCCAAAATTATTTTTAACAAATAAAACACTAAAATCACTATATTCAGAAAGTCATACCGTTGTTAAGCTACAAAGTTTTGCAATCATAATTGACCAAAACAAACCTATTGGAAAATTTGTGATTGCTCCTTCGTATACAACAGCAAACCTATTGGGAAAATTGTAACTAAAAGTAAAGTGGCAAACCATGTGTTTCTTGATAAGAGTGTCACGCTCATTTTCAGATATCCCAGAGATACTTAACATTGAACTCTGAAGAACCATGGTAGCAGATTCCCACCCAGGTCTTTTACTGCAGTGCAATGCTATGCATATAGAAAAGATAGCTACAAAGTGACTCCTAATAAGAGCTGCAGAAGGTTGACCAGCCACCTGCATAATAAAAAGTCAACTCAAAAAAAAATAGAAACAATTATTTAAGTTAAGAAAGCCTACCTTGGCAACCCAATTTAAGCTGGAAATGTCATTATATAGAATCATAGCTGGAAGAAGCCAGTGAGAAATATACCGAATGAAATTACTAGCTTCCACATTGAGAACAAAAAGTTCTCGTGTCTGCAAAATCAAATGAGATTCTATATAAAGACAATAAAGCTTTAAATAAAATAGTTATAATAATATATTAATATTACCTCGACTAATGCAGCTAAGCTCACACCACACTGGACCCAGAAGAAAATAATTGGTGCAATAAGCTCTCCAATGTACTGCAGCAATTCAAATTATAAAAAATAAAATCCTACTTCTCAATCTTTAAGTTCTTTAAATAAACGAGTAAAGACACTGTCAAAAAAAAACAAAACCTCTGATCTGGAGCTGTAGTGTAATTGTCGAGATAGATTATCGAGTACTGAACCAACCAATTCCCTGGAGAAAAACCATTCAAAATTATAAACATAGTAGTTAAGCCATTATATATACTATAAATATGCCATTGTATCACATCAACCAACTTTGGCCCCTCAACTTTGGCATTAACCAACTTTAGCCCCTTAACTTTAATAATGACATGTTTAGCCCCTCAACTTAAATAATGACATGTTTAGCCCCTCAACTTTGGTAATGACATGTTTAACCCTTTAACTAAAACAACTTTAGCCCCTCAACTTTAATAAGAAATAAATTTAGTCCCTCAACTTTTATAATGGCACGTTTAGCCCCTTAACTAAAACAGCTTTAGCCCCTCCACTTTAATAATGACATGTTTAGCCCTTCACTAAGACGTCAAACAACTTTAACTCTCACGACTTGCTTGTTTTTATCTACGTTTCGAACCCACTGCGGAGCGCAGGTGGGAACCCACTAGTTCCATATGAAAAAGATATAAATATACCAAAGTGAAAAGTAAAAGTAGAAGTAGAAGAATAGTACCTCTGAGACGAATCCATTGCAGCAACAACACAGATCATAAAGACAGCCTGCATGTGCCATCACAAATTAATAGTCAACAGAAGCACACTTATCTACATCCATACGTAATAATCGAATCAAAAGAGTCAGTTAAAGAACTTATGGACAACCACAGGGATATATTTTCACATAAATCCAATGTTCCAAAAAGCGATTTGATAAAAATAAATCGATTAATATATTTAACAATTAGGTCCACTCTCTTGCCATTTTGAAACACAAAAAATAATAATTCCTTCTACTTTAACAAAAAGAAAGATAGTTTTTATTTAAATCTAAAGTAAAAATACCTCCAACTCAATTTTCTCACTATGCAGGGCCACATGCCCAAGGGTGACAATAATTGTTTCCATCATAGGTTGAGGTTGATGACCAGCAGCTAAAACTTCATTTTCTTTAACAAGTGTACCCTTAAATAACACCACCAACTTTACACTAAAATTTGAGCTGTAACATGAAGAAATACAATGAGTAATGTAAATCACAGTTACTATAATAAGTTCCCAAAAATAAGATTAAAAAAATACACACAATTTAATATTATACAAAGCAGGAACAAGCTCTATGTACTACCAAACAACATTGAAAAAGTAATGTAGATTGGTAGCTACTGCATGACTCAATTACATGTAAATCAATATACAATATTATTCTAGTTCAATCATATGCTTCAGAGATAATCAGATATGATCAAGTGGTATTAATGATAAATGATGTATCCGTGTAACTATGATAAACGATGTAACTGTGTAACTCAGCATGATTACAGAAAAAAACTAAAGTAATCCACATTACTAACAAATTATGGTGCTTAAGCATCAGCTATACTTATGATGTGGTTACTTGCACCTTAAAAAACAACAGGGATGACTCAATGAGAATAATCACATGTATTCACGTGTTTATAAAAATTCATCTTTCATTGTTGCTTTCAGCTTAAAGATATAACAGAGCATAACTTAGTTTGAAATTACAACTTGGTATGACAATTAAAATATTGTATATTAGTTGCCAATAATTAATGAATCATAAAAATTCAACTAGATGGTGAGTAGACTAACTAGCAAGTATTAAGGTAGTCAACATATCATTAAGTATTGTTGAACTAGCAAAACGAGAAGGAGCAGCTAAGAACAATGAGAAATAACTTCAAAATGAAATGCAAAAGGTAGAAATTTTGACCCATATACTTATGAAGGAGTTGGTTCTGGTGTTTTATTTCATAGAGATCAATTAAATAAACTAGCTCAAAAAACAGGTCGAAAGTCACCAAAAATGCATTTTATATGCTTACAGCCTTGCAGCCTTTCTAGATCGCGCTTTTATTTAAAATTTTGTACTATCGTGGTAAAATTACAATTTTAAAATCATATATAGCACATCAGTTATGTAAAAAGTTCAGCGATATAGACAATAACTTTTTTGTGGATCTGTTTCGACCCTCACTAAATGATCCGTTACCAAACCCACCGAACCCGCCGTTTTGCAATCCAGTTAAGATCACAGACCAATGAGTGCTGCCTTTAATTGTCCTAAATAATGCAAGCAATGTTACATGGCATTTGCAAAATAAATTTAAAAAACATATGTATCATACAGTATATCCTGGAAAAGCTCATCATGGCCATCCCATGTTAGGAAAAGAACACCAATTCTTCTTGCTAAAGAAAACCGAACACGGAAGTCAGGATCTCTGAGCATCAGTAGCAGCTTCTCGATCATAGTCTATTTGAAGTACACACAAATAGCACAAACAATAAAGCACTAATAATAATAGTAAGTAAAATAATTTGAGAAAAAAAAAAGAAACAATGGGTGACAACTTCAAACCGTTTATTTATGAATGGAACGCTCCAGATTGCGTTGCATCACTATCAGGTCAAAATAATGTGTCAAACACACAAAAGGTCTATTTCAATTAACTAAAGCTTCTAAAATCAGCTATTCAAAGGTTATTTGTTATTGAAATATTATATTTTTGTGATCATATACGAGACACTTAACTATTAACAAAAGAAAAGAAAATTTTGAATAAATTGGCAACTAGTACAAAAGGTACACATTTAAATCCAAACCCATTTTGACCCGTTACCCAAATCCACCAATTTTGCCACGTCATGTCCCTACCCACAGAATGCTAATGAATCAAAAGAAATATATACTTATGACAGTAATACAACCATAAGCACCTGGCTAATCTGAGGATTAAGTGATACAAAATCACATATGCAATCAACGATCTTAACACGACTGCACCAATCAAGTTGGTCATTTTCTGCAATTTTGTTAACAAGATCACCCAGCAGAACCAAACTTTGAGAATCATTTTCTAAAATTAACTCCATCGAAACTTGTGATGCGCCCTGAAAACATCAAGGACAGATTAATTGTTTATTGTATTTACATGTAAATGTTAACGATGTAGATTAGTACACGATACCTGTTCAGATAATACTGAATTAATATAATTAGCTGGATCTTTTTCCTTTCGAACTTTATTCAGGGACGTCAATGTCTGTAACAAGCCATATATAGCAGCTAGTATCTTAGTCGGATGAAGCTTAATATCAGAAAGCATATCAACCATTTTGTCCAGTGATAAAACCTGCAAAACCATATATCAATATAAATGTTGACACGAAAAACTATCCTTATTCACAGGCATAAGAAGCAGTACAGATGGCAATGTGGGGTGATACTGTGATAAGGTAATTGGTATAACAGATCAAAACGAGTAACGTTTTTACGTGTTGAAAAGGGTAGGGGCCGTTTGACTCTTTTGTAGACAACATCTATATAAAATAATTGTGTGTCAAATATTAGTACAAAGTTCATATTATTTTAGTTATAATTTTATTATTTTAGTTATAATTTTATTCTTGAAAGAACAATTTGACCCATTTGTTTCCTATTTAGACCATTTTTCAATTTTCCCTGTTAAGTGTGTCAAATATGATTATAAAATTTATATAAATTATCTGTTTCTAAATAACGTAGGAAGTTTGATGCATTAAACACATTTTGGGTGACGTATGACCAGTTCTACCATTTTCCTTTAAAGCTCAAGATTAGGGGTGCAAACAAGCCGAGCTACTCGAACTCGGCTTGAAAAAAAGCTTGAACGAGCGAAGCTTAAACGAGCTCGAGCACGAGACTAAAAACAAGCTCGTTTAGTAAACGAGCCCAAGCCCGAGCTTCGCTTATCGAGCTCGAACCGACTCGTGAGCCTAAACGAGCCTACTATATATCATTTTTTATTAACATAGTAAATATACATTTAAATAAACGAGCCGAGCTCGGGTTCGAGCTTTCATAAAGTAAACGAGCTCGGGCTTGGCTCAGCCCGTTTGCAACCCCTACTCAATTTTATGATTACCCGAATCGTCCCATTCTAAGTGAATGGGTCAAAAATGTCATTTCAATAATCAATATCTTCATGCAAAAAGTACCATGTCAGAAAATCCTTGGCAAGATGACCAGCAAGGATGTTGACAAAGGTTAAGCAGAAGGCATTCCATCAGCTATACGGAAAAAAAATGGATATCAGATCATGGATATTACAGCAAAAAAAATACAAATAAAAGGGAAAAAATCAACTATTTATTTACAAACTTACCCTGTGATCACTTTCTATTTGAGTTATACTGTATAAAACATCCCATGTGGCAACTGGAAGAATCGAGAAAAAGTTTGAGATTAACAATATAATATTCAGCTTCAAGTTAAAAACAGGAGACGCTCTGGAAGGCTCTCCGGTACTAATAATATCAACGTCTTTATAATCATCATCTGCATCCAACTCCATGTCCAAAACCATTGTTTTATCGCCCTTTAACGAGTGAGATTCTTGAACAGAAATATCTGGATTAGACCAATCTGACTGAAGATTAGTTGTGTCATCAAAAAATCCTTCGTAAAGCTTAGCCAAAGCCTTCAAAAGTCTCGTGATTGATTGGATAATAGCATTATACAACGTATAGTCGCACTCTTGATAGGTAAAGAGTGGTGAATTAATAAAACATTTTAAGGAAGTCGATACGGAGTCCATGTTATCAAAACCAACATTTGAGCCAACACAACCAGATCGAATATCACTGAAACTTTTTTCAAGTAAGGAAACAGCATGACTCAGCATTTCTAGAATGTATTGACCAGTTTCGGTGAGAAAAGAGGCTTTTTCTTCTTTCAACCTGATGAAGTGAACACCACAAAATAAAATGCACCCCATGATAACTTTCCAATAATTTTGGTTATCTGATACGCACACTTAACGTGTTAACTTTGATTAGAAGCAACATTTATCACAAGAATAATCTAACCGTAATAAAATAACTTTAGAGGGTGTGCACACTAAGAGAATATTTTGGTCAACTTTCAAACCCTTCAACCCATTTGACCAGTTCCCCATTTAAGCTATTTTTTATAGAGTAAAATGCCATTTTCGTCCTTGATGTTTGGCCAGGTTTGCGATTTTCGTCCAAAGGTTTGTTTTTCCACATCTGGATCCAAAAGGTTCAAATTCTTGCCATTTTCACCCGCCTCGTTAATTCCATCCATTTTTCTCCGTTAATTCAGGGGCATTTTCGTCTTTTTACCTACTTGTTTTTGTTTAATAAGGATATTTTGAATACTTGTACATTATGCTAAATGTTTGTACATAAAGTGAAAAAGACCAAAATGCCCTTTAAGTTAATAAAAAAGACAGAAATACCCCAGACTTAACGGAGAAAAATGGATGGAGTTAACGAGCTGGATGAAAATGGTAAAGATGTCAAACCTGTTGGATCCAGATGCAGAAAAACAAACCTTTGGACGAAAGTAGCAAAACTGGCCAAACCTCGGACGAAAATAGCATTTTAATTTTTTTATATTATACCCATTTGAGACAGGTCACAACCCAAATCGGACATTTCGGGTCAAAATTGCCACCACCATGCCCCACAGCAGTCTTCTAGCATACTAGTTGTCATATGTAAGCATTACATATTTATGAAGGTTTGAACATACCTTAAAGCATATAAACCATACATGAAATTAGACAACAGAGCACAAATGAAGAGAACATCTGAGAGAACCATTTTTTCAATATCTTTGCTATTGATAACTTCTAGAATGTTCAGTTCCATTTCATGAAGCAGTGAGTCCCTCAAATGATAAGGAAGGCGCACCTTCTGGTAAGACAAAGATTGAGCTACCTGAAATATACTCTGGTAAGACAAAGATTAAGCTACCTGAAAAATATTAAAATGGTAAATATTCTTTGAAGCAGCAAATGGGCTTGTTGAGTAACAGATCAAAACAGGTTCGGGTAAGGGTAAATTGGTAAATTCAATACGGGTCAAAGCGTGTTGGGTTGTCATGCAAACACAGATGTGTCCCTTTTATTGAACATCATAAAAACGTATGTAAATAATATGAGTATGTACAATATTATTAATATGATAATTTATTTTATAGTGATAAAGCAATTTGAAACATCGTACGCACTTAAATGCAACTTAACATTCTTTTGTCCCTGTTCTATCAAATTATTAATGAATAACGTATTACTATGATTACGAGACTATAATAATGAAATGCTGATACAAATGTTGTGAATAAAGCAATTTAAAATCTTGTAGACACTTAAAACACTATTCAAGTCACTTTCAATCTATCCAATTAGATCAAAGCAGGTTCAGATCTGGTAAATTATGTTATAGGTCAAAGTAGATCGGATTTGGTTGACCGACAAACATTCTTTTGTCCCTGATCTATAAGAACTTATTAATATATTTTGTATATTGTATATTTGTATTAGAATTGATTACTAGACTATACCACTAAAATGCTAATACGATTTTTATGGATAAAGCAATTTAAAATGCATTTATGTAAAAAGAGTATATGATTAAGTGAAAGACTGAAACCTCTGCATGAGAATCAAAACAAACTTCAGCAAGCACTTCCACAGAGCAATCGAACAAATCAAGTGAACCTTCCTGCTCCAGTTTTTGAATCTATAGTAGAGCTGAATATTCAGATTTGCTAGTCAAAGTAGTCAAATGTTATAAGATTTTTAAAAACTGTAAATATCTTGCTCTATTAATTAATGAACAGATAAAGTTATCTAATATACAGGTGCTGAAACCCAAACGTTCATATTTTAAGTTAATCTAAACTATAGTTGTTAATGGCGAATAGCAACAAATAAGGTACCTATATGCTACATAATGAATAGCGTAAATAGCGATACACTAGAAAAAAAAATTATATGTATATGATACGCTATTTTGCATGTATATTTAACAAAAACCTAAAATCCAGCTATTTTATAGCTATATTTAATCGCTATTTATATTTAAAAAATTATAAGAATTAACTAAAATCCCGCTATTTACGGCTACATACCTTGTAGCGACCTTCGACCTATATGCTACGCTATTTACTATAGCGACCATAGCAACCACTATTGACAACTATGATCTAAAAACCTATTAATTGAACTATAAAATAATGTAAATAATTATCTGGATAAACTATAAATGTACATTTTTGATGATGTGGTAAGACATCAACATGCTGAACAAAAAAATCAATATACCTCCGGGCTGTCATCACTGGTTACAGGGATATCTACAAGAAGATAAGCCAAAGGAGATCCTTTAACACAATGTGCAAAACAAGCAGAACCGGCACAAAGTGAGAATACAGCCGCTGGCAACAATACAACCATATGCTCATTGAACACCAAACGCTCCTGAATAAAATACTACTAGTAAGTAATCATAAATAGCATATATAGTTCAGTACAAATAAACCAGCCATTGTGAATTGTATACAATTAGTATGCAAGACTCCTCTTAGAGCTCAAAAACTACACAAGTATATATGAGTCAAATAAGTTCAGCATAAATAAACTGGCCATTGTGTATAGTAGTACAAGTAATGGTAAATTGGTAATAGTTTAGTACAAGTGTAAGCGAAAAAATACACGAATACCTAGCAAGCCAAAAGATCAAGAAACACATTTGATTTCATAAATAAGCATACAGTAAAACACTGTAAGTATGCTTCAGTAACAGTAAGTCTTATTTTAGTTGTTTTTACTTTAAAAGTACTACGATAAAACATTTTCATGGCATGTGCATATCCACAAGGTGATTTTTATCATTTTAAGTTAATTAACAAAAACAACATTCAATAGAAAATTCGTAGCTGCTACAGTCCAGAGAGCAAGCAAATATAATAACCTTAAAGTTATATAAGAAAAAAAGAAACTACACAGCACGTTGTAATTATAAAACACAAACCTTCCAGTTAAGCAAGCCCATAACTGTCCTTAGGAGATCTTTTCTCAAATGTAAAACGTCCCGTATATCACCCTACACAATATCCAAAAGGCAGTAAGATTGCTAATGGTAAAATGACAAGTTTTACATATTAATAGAAAATAAATTTCTATTTATCACGTGAGCATCTGAAAGTGGAAACGTTATTGCTATATTATGTTTGTACAATTACTTTTCCAACTGGCTTTCATCGTCATCACTTCCACAATCCCAGATGTTAGTCAATTAAATATTTCTAATTAGCTAATTAAATACAAGAGTAGGTCATAAAAATTGGGAGCCAGTATCAACTTTGTAATGAGCGTATATAACTAATTAGCTATTATAGAATATCTTCATGTAAACCATGTAAAATGCAAAGCAGCTAGCCAGAACCACTTACATGGGATCCTTTCTTTGAAAAGTAGCCTGATATGAAACGTAAAAGAGACCTGATTACCAAAACAAAAACGCAGATGAAAACATCAGATATGTCAAAAAAGCAGGGTGAAATCCAGAAGCATAAAAAAACATAATGACTAATATAAAACTTCAATTTCAGAACGAATGATAGCTGTAATAACAGATTAATAGTAGTGAGGCTAAAGCTTCTGAAAACAACGTCAAATTTGAACCATACATTTATGACTGTATGGTATTCAAAAGTTGGGAAATGTTTGGTATGGGGTAATGGAATGAACGAGGTAATGGAATGAACAAAGGAAAAGACGAAGAAACTAAAATGGTGGTGAGTGGCGGTAGCAGTTAGTGGTGGGTGACGGTAGTGGGTGGTAGTGCGTGGCAGTGGTGGGTGGCGGCAGTGGCATGTGGTGATGGTGATGAAGGGTGAAACACGGAATGGAATAAAATAATGCAAGTACTAAGAAAATAAAATGCTGACCAAAACAGAACGTTTCTTTGGTGATTAAAATTATGGTAAGAAATGAGAATGCTGTTGGCACAGACAAACAAAAAGAATAGTAGCTAGGTACACAAACTAATTACTTACTCTGATGGAGAACTTTTAAACAACCGCAGGTCCCACGCATCATGAGCTACAATAAAGTTGTTCAATGGATCCTGAAAGCAAAATGCAAAACAGTAAACTCTAAAATTAGAAAAAATAAATACATAGATGAAAAGGTTAATAAAAGAAATGAAAACCGCTGGTTAATCAGAAGAAAATCTTACACACAAATTAATATTCCCAAGAAGTATAAGAGCAGCATCTGCCTGAATAAACCAGAAAAAAAAAAGATAAACAAGGCCTTATCGCAGCACAATGACATTATTGGAATCATTAAAAAAAGTGATGAAATCATCAACTAAAAGCAAACACTTGAAATCCTTACAACTGATGTTACATTACTGAACATTGGTAAACCGCGTAGTAGAGTGTTCCATACTGTATGCCAACCTCTGTACAGCTGAGAATTCTACAAAACTAAGTTGATATTAAAGACTGAAAAATCAAAGAAAAAACCATAAACATAATATCATTGGTTCCAAAGATGTAACAATATGCACCATCAACTTTTATAGAACACCCATGGACAAAGCAAAAAGATGGAAAGATGCTAGCTGAAATATCTATTCTGAAAAGAAACATTGCAACAGATCTATTGGCAAACCATATGGTTCAGAAATTACAAGGTAATATGCAGTTTTGCATTATCACTCCTTCAACACATTCAGTTAAGTTTGAATAAAAAAGCACACAGCTGACATAACACAAGATATTCACTTCTGAATTAACTTGCATCAACCCAACTGGCACAGGCAGATGTTCTTGAGAAAAGAACAAAATTAGGCAGTATCCCTACATAATAAGTACAGGTGGTAAAATGACCAGTTGCGTAACAGGTCAAATCAGATGTCTTTGTTCTGGTCGCGTCGAATTGACCCAAAACACTTTTTTGTCCAAAAAATATCGTTATAGATAATTAGCATGTCAAACATGATTAATAGAATCATATTATTTCAAAAATTATCTAATATCCTGAATGAAAAGTGTAGTAGATCTTATGCAATAAAAACTATGCAGTTAATACCGGCGATATATCGTTGGTCGGTCCCCATTTAATATATCGATGTCACATATCGGTCAGAATATCGGTACCGATATTATCGGCGATATTGACCAATATATCACCAATATTCCTAATATAAGTACCTTTCTTCTTAGTTCTACCATTTGTCTGTCTTTCTTCTTATTGCTGCTATAAGTGTTCTAAGTCTAAATTGTTAATTGTTGGTGTGAAATGTTGGTGTTGTAAGAAGTCTTAAATCAATTCCTAGTTGCTACAATGGTTAGTGTTTTGCAAGTTGCAAAAGGTTAATTTGTTAATGGTAGAAGAGTGTACTGAATTGTTAGTGTTAAATTGCTATATATATAATATCTGCATGATATGAAATTTAATGATATCCCACTGTGATAACCTATATCTCAAATATCGGTCCTTAACAGACATCCGATATTTTACCCAATTAATTGCTTAGATTAAAAATACATTTTGTGCAACAATTGGCCTGCTTTAATTTAAACAAGCATTTTTTACACACCAACTAAGTGGAAAGAAACTACAGCACACCTGATTATTGGTAAATTCCACTTTTCCCGAGCAATCTACTCCATAAATAGGACTCAGAAGTATCGATGATAGTCCTTGAAGACTCCTAGAATTGCAAACAGATAAATGTAAGAGATCATAGTAAAAAAATAAGAGCACAAAACCAGATACAAGGATAAATGAAGACTCCTAGGTGTTCGTTGCAACAGAACAAGAGCAAACTTGAGTTTGTAGTTTAAAAAATATAATAATACAACATATTTGTTTCAAGTTTACAAAATATAAATATACAAACTTGAGCCTGTGACATGTGTATGATTCAACTTGTTCAGTCATCTAAAAGCAACCACAAGAGTACAAATAATACGAATACCTTAGGGTCCACAGTAGGTCATCGTAAGCATGCTCCATGGTTGCAGCGTTCATTATTCTACAATAAACCAAAACAGTTACTATACGAGATATATGTATATTAGACTATTGGCGCAAGCGCATAAAATGTCATATATTAAGTAGCAAAAGTAGAATAAGACTGCAATTGAAAAGCATATGCATAAAAATAATGCCACCACTAATGTCAACAGTGAGTGGTCAGAAGCAAAAACAGTAACATAACTAACATCATCTCCGTATGTGCTGATTTTCATTATACTCGATACAATTATTTTCTTTATGAAATGAGACCATGAGAGGCAGTAGATAAATAACATTCAGTAACCTTTAAATAAATGAGTTAATAGCGTCTAAGATATTGAGATAGTATATACAATGAGAACAATAACAACATTAAATTTCAGCAACCTCTAAATGAACTTCCAATGAGTTTATAACTTGTCATATGTATCTGAATTAGCATTGCCAATAGAGTACCCCCCCCCCCCCTTTTAAGTACAGGTTTTCACATGGATGCAATTTGGTTTGATAAAGAACAGGATAAATAATGGAACAGATTAGAAATAAACAACATTTAAGCAGATTTACAATTACCTCTCAAAGTTTGTTGATAATCCTTCAAACCAGTAGATTAAATACTCCTGCTTAACACGGCTAGAGTAGTTGTGAACAAGGAAGCAAAATGCTGCATTCCTGTCATAGAAGCAGAACCACAAACTGTTTTAATCCACTTAAATTATCATAAACAAAAACATAAGAAAACATAAAATAAATCAATTACTTATTCAATCTTTAAAATCAATTATTATGAACAAAATGAAGCAAAAAACCATAGAGCTGATGAACTTACCAAGACCATTTTCCTTTAATGATTTGTTCATGTAAATAAACAGCAGCATTTTCCCTTCTGGATCGTTTATCAGTTACAGGTGCTTTACATGGAATAAGGCATGCCTGAAAGGGTTAAATCACATGTCACTTTTATTAAATCCACTCGTGTAACAATGTTTGGAAAACGTTGACTTGTCTAGCCTAAACAAATGCCGGTTACCTTTTTATGCAATTAGCCCTTTCAGATATAAACGAGATTTCGATGATCATATAAAAAAAGCATGAACTAGAATCAAAGACTTCATAGACAATGACTCAAACATAAATCTGCCAATCTTATAATAATTTTTTAAGGAATTTCAAACAAAGAAAAAAAGAAACCGACTTCTGAAAATTTTAAGTTTCGAAAGTCATAGATTACTGACCCGACAAAAGACAAAAGCTGCAAGCTCCAGCAAACTAGATTGTGAGTTTGTCAAAGTACCTCGCTTATCATCCCTGTTTGTATCATTCCTGCATAAATTGCATTATCTTAACTATAGATACAACTTCAGTAAACAGTTGACAAATTCATTCGGATTATCTTTTACCTATAATGGGTCAAATTTAGTTCAAACTAGAACAGGTCGAAACTGACCCTTAGTGTATTTTAATGCTTACAACCTCTTGTATTGGTATATTCAAAACAAACAGATTAGCATCCTAACAACTTACTTTTCATATCATGTTTAATAGTTGATGATCAACTCTTTATAAAGTTCATTAATAAAGTGACAAAAATGAGGTGGGTCAAACCGACTAGTAAAGATAATGGTGATGACAAAGTAGTTAGAAACAAACTTAGTTTTCATATCATGTTTAATAGTTGATAATCAACTCTTTATAAAGTTCATTAATAAAGTGACAAAAATGAGGTGGGTCAAACCGACTAGAAAAGATAATGGTGATGACAAAGTAGTTTGAAACAGAATCTACCATGGCAGGCTGGTATTAGATGTGTTAATGTGATCAAGTTCCTTTCCTATTATATCCAAAAGTTGCTCCAGCAAAGCACTGCCATCACTAGCTCCTCTTGCTAACTTTAACTGTAACCTCGCGTATAAAACAAGTGCATCCTGTAGAAAAAAGAGACAGGTGAACTCATTTCATACATGTATATGTTACCGTAAATGAAACTTTTATAACAGAACAAATATAACCTTCAGACCACGATCATGGGTAGTTACCCAAACACGTAAAAGAAACTGATGTACAGCATCATGAATTTCTAATGATTGAGTGCCCATATTTGGGCCATCCCGTATTAAATATGTATTAATACATTCAACGAGTTTCCGCAAAACCTTCCCCTCATCCCTGAACAGAACACAAAATTATGCTGTGTTATGATTTATGAATATAATGTTGAGAAAAGAAAGTCAACTTCATAAGCCTAGGCCTGTAAATGAACCGAACAAACACGAACATGAATGAACCGAACATATACGAACAGAGGCATGTTCATGTTCATTCATTTAACTTTCACCGAACACTTCTTTTGTTTGTGTTCGTTTATTAAGAAAATGGGCACTTTCGTGTTCATTTACGTTCGTTGGTTTTAACTTTAACGTACAGTTCACAAACATAAACAAACATAATTTATCAAACAATACAATAATAACACAAATGAACATAAATTATTAAATATGAACATAAAGTAAATTCATACCCACACGTATATATATATATTTAGTGATTAATTACGATTATAGTTCTCAACAGCGAACGCTACAGTCGCTATAGCAAATAACGTGGCGTATAGGTCCATGCTCGCCATATGATCTGTAGCAATAGATAGCGGCCTTTAACTTTTTATTTTTTTAATATAAATAGCAATTAAATATAGTTATAAATTAGCTGGATTTTAAGTTTTTGATAAAAATACATGTAAAATGGCGTATATACTAGGGTATTTTGATATAATAAATATATAGAAATTTTTTTAAAAATTCTAGTGCATCGCTATTTATCGCTATACGCTATGTAGCATATAGGTACCTTATCGCTATTTGTCGCTATTCGCAATTAACAACTATGATTACGATAAATTCCATTGGAAACCTCCTTTTTTTACTAGAAAGCCCAATTACCAATTAATTATATTTATATAATAGTTAGAAAGATCCTTTATGTTTAATATTTATATAAATATAACTTCTTATGCATTTAAAGTGAAACGAACAAACATAAATGAACGAGCATAAACAAATGTATATAAAGAACATAAATGAACATAATGGATGTTCACGAACATAAATGAACAAACAAAACAAGTGTTCATGCTCTTTCATTTATTAAATGATTAACGAACTTCCCGCCGAACAAGTTCACGAACAGTTCATGAACGTACAATGCGTTTACAGGCCTACATAAGCCATACCAAATATCCATTCGTTTACCTTATTTTGGAGAATATCTCGATAAAACCTTTTGTTATTCCTTCCCGAAGATCATCAGAAAAATCTCCAGGAGGACTATCAAGAAGTGAATGAAGGGTGAGGATGCACCGAAAGACTTCCTCCTTGGGGTTTGCTTGTCCATAACTGCGCTCACTCAAGCTTATCTCAATCTTTCCCATATACAGAAGCACCAGACCTTATGAATCATGGTAAATGATGAGATTAATTTACGATTTTACGAAAAATATTTATTTCTGGAAATTAGATATAGCCATATTGGTACTTACTAGAGTACACACGCTTCCTCAAGTGAAACTGGAGGTGTTTGACTGCCAAAAGATGCCGTAGAATAATTCCGTACTCTGATTGGAAGCTTGGGACGTCTTTTAAAATTTCCCATATATGATTGAAAAGTAATTTTGCCACAGACAGAAGATGCAGACTCTTACCTGATAACAGTACAAATAAAACAAGACTTTATTATACGCAAAGCACTGAATAGCATAACATTCATTTTCTATTAAACTACATCTCAGGTCAAATGATGGTATACAAACATATAGCATAACATTCATTTTCTTATTAAAATTTACCTAAAAACATACCATCTTCTGCTCGTTGTACTACAATTCTAAGAGTCTTCGCAAATGCCAATTTGGGCGGACGCTTCTTGCTCGCAGATACCTCCAACTGTATAGCTTTAGTAAGCAATTTAACAAGAAAAGGCCATGTTTCAGCTGCAACAACATAAAATTCAAATTCAGCTCCCACTTTATTGTTCTAATATACATCCATACACCACAAATATATGTCTAGTATAATGTACTCAATAAACTTTAACTGACAAAAACCAGTCCATCAAACTGATACCTAAAACTATCAATTTGACAATAAGAGTTTATTGAGTCTAATGTTGGATTTCTATGAGTTTTTATGCATACATTACACTAAATACTATCAATGCACAATGCTGATGATGATGATGAATCATAGTTATCCAAAGAAGCACAAACTAATGATCTTACAAATAAACCACAAGTTCTCTATGAATAAACTTTTGTAATATACATCCATACAGCTCCTCTGTAATGTGCTAATATACATCCATACAGCACTAACAAAATAGAATCCACATTCAACTCCCATTGTAATGTTCTGATATACATCCAAGCACCACAAATACATGTCTAGTGTGTGCCTTGAACTAATAGAATTCCAAAATTGGACAAAATAAACTTTTAATGACGAAATCGATACCTAATTACAGATCATAATCATCCTAATAAATACTAACTAGTGATCTTATGAATAAACCACAAGTTCTCGATTAATAAACTCTCGTTTTAATATACATTCATACAGCCCTAACAAAATATAATCCGCAATACATCCATACAACACAGATATATGTCTAATATAATGTACTCAATAAACTATTCTTATTGACAAAATCCAGTCCATCAAACCGATACCTAAATACTCTCGCGTACAATACTGATCATAAATTATAATTCTCCTAACAACTAATGATCATATCATTTGCAAACAAAATCACAGACTATTCTAGATTTCTATCCAATTGACAATGCATTCATCTTACCGTGTGGTATCTCATGCGGCTTGAGCATCGACGTATTCCGCCCTAAATACCGACAAAACTTGATCAACTTCTCTCCTTCTAGCCATGTATTCAACAACTTAATCCCTTCCTGTTCTCAAAACAATCACAATAAACAAAGTATATAGTTACAAAAAGTGATGCGCTAATCATTACAACGGAAATTGATAACTAAAAGAACAATTGATAAACAAAATTACTTCACGAGGTTTTGCTTTGTCGGATGAGAGCTTTGAGACGATCTCGTGTACGTCTCTGGATGTCACCATCGCATTAGAGCAGATGAAGCTCGAACGATTCGAAGATTGTTGAAGATCAGTGACGGTTTGATGAGAAAAATGAAGAATCTAGGGTTTGAGTGTGTTAGTTTGACGGTTTTCAAGAGGGTTTTAATGGCGGGAGGGGAGACCAGAGAGTGACGACGATGTGTAAGAGGGTTTTACGGACAATAATCATGTAAAGGTCAAATAAAAAATTAGAATCGTACACGAGTGATGGTGCTAAAAGGAGGAGATTTATTAGTCAATTAATCGTTAGGCGGTCAACAACAATTAAATTCAATCCTAATCGTCTAAAAAATTGGTGGCAGTCAAACTATTCTGGCAAAAACCTATAAATTCTAGCCAGATTCCGATCAATACCTTTAAATTACGACAACTAATCTTATCTACTTCAATATATAGGATGTCTAGTTAAAAAATTACATATAAAAATGTGTGTATATTCGTATAAAAATGAAATTTACATATAAAACCTCAATTTAATTAATGCTTATTAATCTCGATTAATCGCTGGCCGGTACTTAACTGACCAACTAACGCGTAGCTATTCTTACAACATTGTTTTTCTGAAAGGGTATCCGTGTGAAACGACAGGAACAATCACTGTAAGTTTGTAATATGCTATCTTTTTTAAAATTAAGAAGTAATAGTAATGTGATAATCAAATTAAAGAGAATAAAACGTTCTGCTTTTCATGTATTTTTTTAAAGAATATTAATGTATGAAAATGTTATGTCATTTAAAAATCGTTGGGTTCAATAATATGTTAAAAGAACCGTATTATATGTTTCAAATGTAGTATTAGTTAAACTCTCAAAATTATGTGTTTTTAACAACAAACGAATCCTTCAAATGGGCTACTAGTGAAATTCACCACATTGGGATACACTTGCCTCTAGACCGAGAAAAACTCTCACCTAGGGCCGAAGCCCGTGAACACTTGCCCGAAGGCACGTAGTGCGGTGAGATAAGGCCCGCTCAATTCAAGGATCGAACTAGCGATCACCGCCTACTAGCCTAGTCTCCCTTTAACACCAAATATCGCCGAAATTAAATGGTAGGGGGCAGGAATCGAACCTGGATCACTTGGACCACGGGTCATATATAGTTTTTTTTATCATCACAAACCAATATATAGTTGATTTTTCGTCATCACAAACCGAACATATACCGACCAAACATCGGTATTCGAACAGGTCATATGTAGATTTTTTTTATCTTCATAAACCAAATACATACCGACCAAACAACATTTGTAAGCATATTGTATTCGTTTTTATAGAATTTTCGGCGTGACAGTATAAAATTCATTGAACACAAAGTAATATTCGCAATAAGTATTTTTTGGGTATTGCAAACTATATCGAGTGTTTGTACGATAACGATATCGTAACGGACCGATGCCGACCAAACAACACCGCCAGTACAAGTATTCATTTTTATGGGTTTTCAATGGATGTAAAAAACGCGTCGAATGGCAACGATTGCTATCTCCAGTGCCGGTATTATACTGATATTGTAATGAACCAAACCGATAGTGACCAAAGGCTCGCAGCGAAGCGCGTGAGAATCCCACTAGTATATATACAATTTAGGTAGGATTTTAGGAACAATATTTCTTTTTTTTCCTTATTTTTTTGTCTTTTGTTATTTTTGTTTTTAGTTAAGTATTTGGGTTTATAAGTTTAACTTTGACCATTCAAGTTTTGCCTCTTTTGTGGTTAAATTAAACTTTCTCGGTTTAAATTTGATTTTTTTATGCTTTCGTCAGGTTGCGGTATAAGTTTGTGTTTGTTTTTACATCATGTGATGGTAAAAATTTGCATTTTTTTTTATAATTTCTCGGGGATAAACCCTTAATTATAAAACACGTTTTATTCAGGTTACATAAGCACTTATTTAAACTTTAATGCCTCGTAGCACTTTTTCTTTCTCTTTACAGTAAATCACCTAAAACACGTTTTAAAAACAGTTGAGCAGCAGAAAATACTAGTCAGTACATTCATTTGTAGAAAATAACTATAATTACAACACTAAGAGTTTTTACATTTGTTTATATCTTACAACTACCCAAAGGTATTTGTCACTCGACCGATTACTATTCATTTAGTAACGCTTATATGTGACTGTGGTCATATCACTATTGGCCTCGTTGTCTAATAGTAAAGCTTATCAAGTAATGTGTACAAAACCCCACATATTGACAGTAGTTTTCCAGTAAGAATACAAAAACTTAATCAATGTAAATATAAGTAACAATTGGAAAACATTTAGGGTTTTGAAAGCATTTGATAAAAGAGAATGACTCACATTACTATATTAGCAGCCTCCTGGTTATAAGCTCTTATTCCTATATACACAAATGTAACACGTATTAGTGTAAGAAACCAAATCAAACTTCAAGGATAATCACGAGATCAAAATCGCAACATACAAAGTCTCACCTTATTCAGGCAGAAATTCAGCTTTTCGTTGCTAGGGTTTCAGATCAATCGGACATGGTATTATTTCATTGATTAGGGTTTCATACACAAGAATTGTAACAGGGATTCGAGAGTTTTGAGAAACGAAGGTTATAGAGTTCGAATTCGTTTGTGCAATTTGAAAACAGGCCTCGTCACGCCACGCAACAAACCAAAAAACCCCGTCACGACAAGCAAAGAAGTCATATTTATCCGGAGGGACTCTGAACTTCGTCGCGCCAGGCGACAACTTCTGTTGACCTTGTCGAGATACGCGAATAGAAGTGCTATGGCTTAGGTGTGCTTAGTCAGCCACGTAGGCTTACCACGTGGCATCTATGAAATCAGGCGTCGTCGCACCACACGATAGTCTAAGACTGTCCTGTCGCGTGTCAACTATTTTTTAACTCTTTTCATTTTCGATTTTTGTTGGTATGTGTTCGGGGTTTTGACTACATATTGTTGTGGGATGTTTTTGAGACTTGTTACATGTAAAACGAAGGAGGCAAGTGAGAATCACAACTGTAGAATGGCGGAGATGGGCAACAGTGGGTGGCGGCTTAGGGTAGGATCGATATCTGAGAGAGAGAAGTGGTTTCTTGATACCATGAAAGTAGAAAAAAAATAATCCTTAATTATTATTCCATGTCTCAAGGTGTATATATAGTTTACAATGTGTTTCCTAATCTATATTTAAAACGATCTTTCTGATAAATACATAATATTTTACATATCATCTAACTTAAATATCTCATGTATTATAGTTTTAACATATGATTTTGTTAACGTGAATTATATGAAAAAAAATCAATATTATCACAACGTGTCAAATTTTTGTAATTACATGTTTTCTTGAGTTAAAAATCCACTTCGTGTGAGAGTAGTATAGATAACCCCTCCCGTACATAATAATGTATCTTATTTCCCATAACCGAAATTACAATACATGGCCCTAAAGATTTCAGAAAAATAAATAATTGAATTATTATTATTTTGAGAAAATTGTTCTACAAGAGGGTGAAATCATGCGAAATGTAGGAGAGAACATGGGCATTTAATCAAATAATCAAGATTAAGTGGTTCCTAAATTATAATTCATGTAACTAAAAATAAGGAAAACAAGAAAAATGACAAAATAAGAAAATCCAATTTGTTGACTCATAAACCCAGTTTCTCCATGATTTTCAAAAGACTATAACTTTTTCATACGATAATATATTTTTTAATTGCGCTGTATTAACAACCATTTAATTCTCTTTAATTTGAGTATGCTATTGCTATAGTTTTCTTCATTTTAAAAAATATTTTACACGCTATGAGATTACGTGATTGTGTACATGATTATGTTCCTGTACGTAATTACATACTGGAGCATAATCAATAAATACCTAAATCACGTACCATATGTGAAGGTAGTAACAAATTCTCAATGTAGCACTACATCTATAATCATGTAACAAAAATATCACTAAATACCTAAATCACGTACCAGGTACTCAAATGTATACCTAGATCTAGAATCATGTACCATGTGTGCAAAGCTGTTCAAATGCTCAATGTAACATTACATCCACAATCACGTAACAACTTATATTACATGTCTAATCACGTAATATCAAAAAACAATCAATTGCTCATTGGATTGAATGTATAATTACGTAATAAGCATAACTTTAGTAAAAAAAACACTATGCAATAAAAAATTATAATAACGTAATTACGTACCGATACATAATCACGTGACATTCCACTTGTTACATACGGTACACGATTATAAATGTAGGGTCATATTGAGCATTTGTTACTGCTTGCACATATGGTATGTAATTACGTACTGAAACACAATCATGTAACATTACACAAATCATGTAAATTTATAGTTTGTAAGATATTTTTTTTAAATCAAGAAAACTATAGCAATAGTCTGCTAAAATTAAAGAGAATGAAATACTCATTAATACGTGTAATTTTGTTAAAAAAATATTACTGTATGGAAAATTATAGTGATTTGAAAATCAAAGGTGAAGTATGTAACGCCAAAATATTTTCTAAAATGGGCCAAAAGTTGGCTTTTTATACTTCCAACTATAAATGAATCATGTTATACCCCTCTATGGTTTGGTTAATACGACAATGGTTCTTCGTATTCTCTAGTTGTTATATAAATACTATATGATTTCATATACATAGTGATAATAACTAACATGTAAAATATATAACTATATTTTACTTCAAACGTTATTTAGTTAAACAATTTCAAAGCCTTTATCTTTATTTCTAAATATATAAAAACCGATATTTGGGATGTTATAAATCTACCCCCCTAAACGGGTTTCGTCCCCGATACCGAATCATATTCTACAATTGGGTATGCCCCTAATAATGTGGTCACCAATCCCCACTTACTCCTATAAACTTGCGCAAGAAGTATCCAATTATTAACAAATCAAAAGGTACCAACAATATGGATTTCAAAATTAGAACCACTTACTTGTATCGTCATACAAAGAACAATACAAGCTCGTTGGGCCCCGTCGCACATCACCAACGCAATATCATCATGATCACAATCTTGTGATTCACTCTCTTCTTTGTGAATCTTGTTTCTTTAGTTTCATCGATACTCCATTGTTCCACCTATAATATCTCTCTTTAAACGTTTTTAGTACACAAATAACATTTTAGACACAATTACAACATACATTCATTCCTTTATATGAGGTTATTCAACCTCTATTCTCTCTATCATTTTCATCATGAGGTAAAACCTCTTAACTCCCTTTATCATTAATTATTTTTTATACATTTTAGTCACCCCCAAGTATTTAAACGTTTTGAAAACAATTGCTAATCATTTTACATTCATAATTCGTGAAGCTAATTTTTCAACTTTTTCTCAATTACTTAACATTGGTTTTATACATTACAATTTATAGGAATTAAATATTACTTGACACTCGTGAAGCTTAAGGCTTCAAGATAATCACTCATGAGGTATTTATCCTCATGATAATTTCCCATGAAATCCTTAGACATCAATGTTATTACCTATGAAGTCCAATCACTTCATGTTTACACCCTTGAAGTTCGTACACTTCAAGATATCATCCGCCAATATTATTACAGTTTATCATAATTCCTCCTTTTTCATTTCCATAATTCACTCACATTGGAGCTTAACGGCATTATCATAAGCATAAATAAACATATTTATATATTATCTTCTCATTCATTAAATATCCTTATATGGGCTCATACATACTTACATTCAAATTCCCATATTACAATTTACAAACACTTAAACACTTTAACAAACCCGCGTTCTAAATTAGTAAGTAGGGGGTTCTTCATGCGTGCTTACAAGTACGCACACCACATGTCTGTGTACTTAATAAGTAGACATGTCCTACAACCTTTAACAATTGTAATCCAATTATTACCTTTAGATTATGAGATAATTAAACCCAAATATTACTTGTGAAGTCCTTGCACTTCACTTTTATTTTGGAGTCCCTACACTCTAAGTGTTTTCCGTGATGTCAGACAATCACCTTACATTCGTGACGTCCGTGAACAATCACCTTTCATTCCATGATATCCGTAGATATCAACTTTATATCTCTTTCACTATGCGATATCCGAAAATATCAACTTTACTCTATACTTTTTTACTTGTAAGACCTCTACATGGTCTTAAAGATCTCGTATTAAATTCATGGAATTAAGTCCTACTTACATGACTTATCCAAGAAATGTTTATATGATTAACGTGATAATTTAACTATAACGATTAGTAATTAGGTTAATCAGTCGAAAAACGTTAATTTAATTATTTTTTCAAATCATTATCTTTAGGTCTCAAGACCATTCGGGTCTCGTGACCCTTTATACCATTCGTTCTTATTTTTCCTTTGTCACACAAGGCCCTTTTCACCATGAGTGCCAAAATTAATATATTTTTTCCACCAGGCATGAGCATTTAGGCCATAAAGACAATTTATATTCTATTACAATCATAGCCCATGACTATGTTTGATCATTATAGGCAATACCTCTGTTCTATGACCCCGTGCGTCATTTATACATTGGTTTTACATGTCGAATCCACCATTCATGGCCCTATAGACCATGAATGATGATTATCATCATCGTGTTTTTTCCTTTTTATCTTTATACGACCATAGTCCATGACTATGATCATTTTCCACTTGGGCAATACCTCCATTTCTATGACCCCACAGGTCATTTATACTTTGGTTTTACATGCCCTTTTGTCAACCATGGTTCTTTCGTCCATAATGACTTAATCCAAGGATTCATCGTTAACTATAACCCATTACCGGGCTCATTATCCTTGTGTTTCACGCTCCCGTTACCCGGTTTGCGTTTACGTTTACTTGACCCATTATGATGTTTAAGCACTTAAGCTTAAACCATCCACATTCTTTTCATGGGATTATTCCCTTTTCTGTTAACCTCATCCTTACTACATTGGACGTACATGTGTTTACTATAAGAAGTTCACGTCATCATGTGTTTACTAGTTACTTGGCAAAGGTAAACAATCAACACATGGTACATACGACCTTATTATAACTAACACATTACTTCCCATGTAAGTAAATTTTCGGTTCATGTTCGTGTCTCCGATTTTATTTGGTATTTGTCAATTATTAAGTTTACCCATTTCCGTCCCAAAACATGTATAATTTTTTTTATTTTATAAAACTTTTATGCAATCACATTCATCAATGTGATCGTTACTTTTCCTCGGTCTTACTGAGTATATCTACTTGGATGGTTACCCTCATTCGAGTTTCTAAATCAGAACTCTTTTGTACTTTAATGATTCACAATTGTGAATGATGCTTATGTCACACCCCGACCCGCAGCGGAATAAGAGTCGGGGCATAATTGGGTTATCAACAAAGCTCATGATATTTACTATTATGTTTCATATTTATTAAAATCAAAATTACATTCTCAATAATCCAAACATGTCCATACAATACAAAGAAAATTAACCAACTAAACAATCCAAGCTCTAAACCAGTTTATTCTTCTAAGACAATCCTATGTGTTTCTTGTTGCAGCTGGTTCACCTGTATCATGTGTAAAAATGGGGGTTTTTGGGTCAACATAAGTTGGCGAGTGAACCTTGTTAGATAAACATTTATTATTGATTTTTCTTGTTATTTTATCAAGGAAAAATTGTGCAATAATCATAAGTGAGCAAATGTACAAAATCAAACAGTAGCAATAACAACCACAAACTATAACATACAATAACACACCAACAGCATACCATAACATATCAACTTGCATAAATATATAACATGAATGAAACTGTGCGATCAAGGCTCAATCAAACGGAGCCGATCGTATTGCATGTACTGAAAATGATAAATGTCTGTGCGATCAAGGCTCAATCAAACGGAGCCGATCGTATGTTGGCACGCCAGGTTCACGCTCATAATGTAATGGGAACATGCTCAACGCTCATAATGTAATGGGGAGCGGCGGCCTATGAAATTGCATGTACTGAAAATAATAAATTAAATCTAAACAATAACCACAGAAACAGAAAAAAACAAGCTGAATACACATTTGTTCATGATATGATGTATGCACAATGATTTAAATATAATAAATGGCAAGACACATGATACACCCCAAAAACGTGATTAAAACGAGAAATTTGTAAAGATTCACTCACATTGGGTGCGTTTGGTTGGAGATGGTGAGATGCGCACGAGTTGAAAAGATTTAGCAACGAGTATTAACTAACCTAAATAATAACGGAAAATATAGTAAATGAGTGGATTTTATTGATAATTTTAATAGGATTTTTAGATATATTTTTGTGAGTTTAAGGCTATTTCCTAACTTTAAAAACATTATTTTTAAGTATTTTTAATTGATTTTTAAATTAAATTAAATAATTAAAAATATAAAAAAATATGTTGACTTTTGCATTGACCGTTGACCGTTGACCGTTTGACTTGTTGACCGGTTTTATTGTGTAATTGTATGCGCCGGGTGAGGCTCAAACCCGAGACCTCCCGTACGCGTGCACGCAGCTCTACCAACTGAGCTACGTGTCTAACCCGAAATAATTCTGTTTTTAATTATACTTATATACTAACTCAGTTTATTCAAAATTCTTTTATTTTCAAAAATGTTTAAAATCATCGAACCAGTGTCACCAACAGGTCTCGAACCCGGGACCTGTGCGTTAACGTTACACACAGTCCACCGCTGGACTGTGTGTCTAACTTTGTTAATATACAGCTTTTTATTATACTTAACATCTAACGTACGTTAATCCGGTTCAGTTAGAAAAATACAACATCTTTATTACAGAGAGGGTGTGTGTATCAAGGATCCAACTCGCGACGTTTGATTTGTATGTGCACACAGTCCACCGATGGACTGTGTGTCTAACCCGAGATAATAACCAGATTTTATTAATCTTAACAACATTCGCTACTTCGTCTTCTTCGTCTATAACACAGACAACGGTTATCTAGATGTTATCTGTTTAATCCGGTTAACGAATAATATGAACAAGTTGAAAGGTGATGAACGGAGAGGGTTTGGGGAAAGAAAGTACCGGAACAGGTCGTCGTTCTCAAAACTCCGGCAAGGATCGTCGGCTCTGCTTATGAGTTTCCTCTGTTCAGGTCAATTACCAAATTTGATTGATTAGCTATGAAAGTGGGGTACTAAACAAGGATTAACAGAAGTTTTGAATGTTCATACCGATTCACCGCGTGAGATTGGAAATTCCAGAAGTTTTCCGGCGAGAGCTGAATATTCCGGCTATGTCGTCTGGGATTGATTCTGATTGTTGGTTTGAAGTTAGTAACAGTCTAACAACGGATTGAAACAGAAATAGTCGAAGTACTTACCGTATTAATGAAAATCTCGGTTTTCCGGCGACTTGCAGAGATTTTCCGGCGAGTTAAAAAAACTTTTCCGACGAACTGAATGTATAGTGAAAGTGAAATTGCAGGTTTGTAGAATGTTTCTGAGTCGCGAGAGAGGTCTTTGATTGAAGTAATTCAGAAATTGAATATCTTCGGTTATAAAAACCGATCGTATCAAAATTTAAGTTAATTCAAGACTGAATTGATTAGGATCGTCGGTGCATCGGTTATAAACCAGAATCTGCGAACACTCAACCGTTTTGGACGGTTGAAAGCCGATTACGGTTTCAGTTTGGCGCAACAGGTTGCTTCACGATTGTCTATAAGATTTATTTGTTTCCTAGAGTTGACAGAAAACAACAGGTGGCGGAGTGGTTATGTGTGTGTGTGTGTGTTAAGTCTTTGGAGTTCAACCCGGCTGACCCGGGTTCGAGTCCGGCAGCCTCATTTTATTTTTAATTATTTTATTTTTACTTTTTATCAATTATAACTTTTATAGTTTAGTTTGTTTATTAATTATGTATCATTAAAAAGTAAATTGGACATAAATACGCAACGAGACATTTATAACTTGATATTCGATTACAAACGGAGCGGGTTTGGAAAACCCGTTTTTGACAAATGTTACAGTATCCCCTACTTTTAGGAATTTCGTCCCGAAATTTAAGTAGTAGTAGTAGGAAAAAGATGCGGGTATTTTTCGCTCATTGAGTCTTCACGTTCCCAAGTAAACTCAGGTCCCCGTTTCGACTCCCAGCGTACCCTAACAATTGGAATGCGACTTCGTCGAAGACGTTTTTCTCCGAAATCCATGATCTCTACAGGTCTTTCAATAAAATGCATAGATTCATCAATCTGAATATCTTCCAGAGGAATGTGGAGGTTTTCATTAGCGAGGCACTTCTTCAAGTTTGATACGTGGAATGTGGGATGAATCCTGTTGAGTTCTTCTGGTAGATCAAGCTTGTATGCTACAGGTCCTACTCTTTCGAGTATCTTGAAAGGTCCTATGTAGCGTGGTGCTAGCTTGCCTTTTTGACCAAATCGAACTACTCCCTTCTACGGTGATACCTTTAAAAGTACATGATCACCAATGTTAAACTCCAAAGGCTTCCGTCGTTTATTCTGCATAACTCGTTTGACGACTTTGAGCCGCTAGAAGATTGTTTCGAATTTGATGGATCTTGTCTGTGGTTTCTTGAATCAATTCTGGACCAGTGATTTGAGCTTCCCCAATTTCGTGCCAACATACTGGAGATCGGCACTTACGACCATATAAGGCTTCAAAAGGTGCCATGCCGATGCTTGAATGATAGATGTTGTTGTACGAAAATTCAACTAATGGTAGGTGAGCGTCCCAATTTCCCTTAAAGTCTATGACACATGCCCGAAGCATATCTTCAAGAGTTTGAATGGTGCGTTCAGATTGTCCATCAGTTTGAGGATGATAAGCGGTACTGAGATCTAATCGTGTACCCAAAGCGGCTTGTACAGTTTGCCATGTTCGTGAAGTGAAACGACCATCACGATCTGAAATAATGCTTAACGGTACACCATGTCGGCTTACGATTTCGTTGATATAAATACGAGCTAGCTTTTCGTTCTTGAAATCTTCGCAGATAGGAATAAAGTGGGCTGATTTTGTAAGTCGATCAATGATTACCCATATAGTGTCATACCCACCAGAAGTGCGAGGTAACCCGGTAATGAAGTCCATGGTTATGTTTTCCCACTTCCATACAGGTATTTCAGGTTGGACCAGAAGTCCTGAGGGTCTTTGGTGTTCAGCTTTCACCTTGGAACATGTAAGGCACTTGGAAACAAAAACAGCAATATCCTTTTTCATTCCAGGCCACCAATAGGTGTATCGAAGGTCTTGATACATCTTATCGGCTCCTGGGTGTATAGAGTATCGTGTTTTGTGAGACTCATTCATAAGAAATTCACAAAGTTTGTTGTGGTCAGGAATCCATATGCGATCTAGATAGTACAGAATACCGTCAGATTTAGTTTCAATTTTAAGTTCAGCTCCACAGGACAGCTCCTTTCGTACATCATCCTCCGTTACTGAAACATGTTGGGCTTCTCGAATTTGATCTTTAATGTCAGATATGATTTGCGAACATAGAAGACGAATACCCTTTCGACTGAGTGCATCAGCCACCACATTTGCTTTGCCAGGGTGGTACCGAATTTCACAGTCGTAGTCATTTAGAAGTTCGACCCATCTTCGTTGCCTCATGTTTAACTCCTTTTGATTGAAGATATGTTGAAGACTCTTGTGGTTAGTGTATATTTCACACTTAGTACCGTAGAGATAATGTCTCCATATCTTAAGAGCGAACACAACGGCTCCAAGTTCTAGGTCATGGGTGGTGTAGTTCTTCTCATGAGTCTTGAGTTGTCTCGAAGCATAAGCTATAACCTTTCCCCTTTGCATTAGAACACAGCCTAGTCCTTGCCCTGACGCGTCGCAATAAACCACGAAGTCATCACAACCTTCAGGCAGAGTGAGGATTGGTGCATCACAGAGTTTTTGTTTAAGGGTTTGGAAGGCTTCTTCTTGTTTGAGTCCCCATATGAAAGGTTTCCCCTTATGAGTTAAAGCCGTGAGTGGTACAGCAATGCGTGAGAAGTTTGAAATGAAACGACGATAATAACCAGCCAAACCAAGAAAAGATCTTACTTCAGTTGGTGTACGTGGCGCTTGCCATTCTTGTACCGCTTTGATCTTTGAGGGGTCGACATGTATTCCCTTGTCATTGACTACATGTCCAAGGAATTGTACCTCTTTTAACCAGAATTCGCATTTGGAGAATTTGGCGTAAAGCTTTTCATTCTCTAGAAGTGTAAGGATGAGTCGAAGATGTCGCTCATGATCAGACTTAGACTTTGAATAAATGAGGATGTCATCGATGAAGACTATAACAAAACGATCGAGATAGGGTTTGCAGACTCTGTTCATTAGATCCATGAAGACAGCTGGAGCGTTGGTTAAACCAAATGGCATGACCATGAATTCATAATGACCATAACGAGTTCGAAAAGCAGTCTTTGGGACGTCTTCTTCATGCACTCTAAGTTGATGATAACCAGATCGAATGTCGATTTTTGAAAAGCAACTGGCACCTTGAAGTTGGTCAAGAAGATCATCAATGCGAGGTAATGGATAGCGATTCTTGATTGTTAACTTGTTAAGCTCTCTGTAGTCGATGCACATGCGAAACGATCCATCTTTCTTCTTTACAAAAAGGACAGGTGCACCCCAAGGCGAGGAGCTAGGACGTATGAATCCCTTGTTAGTAAACTCTTGCAATTGACTGGCTAGCTCTTGCATTTCAGAGGGGGCTAACCTATAAGGAGACTTTGCAACTGGTGTAGCACCAGGTACGAGATCGATGCGAAATTCAACTTCTCTTACTGGAGGAAGTCCTGAAATGTCGTCAGGAAAAACTTGCGGGAAATCTTTTACTACTGGGATGTCTTCGAGTTTCTTCTCCATGGTTCCCTTTTTGACGACATGGGTTAAAAATGCGACATAATTCTTGCGAATATATTTTTGAGCTTGAAGACACGACATTAATCTGAGCCCTTTCGATGGGGTTTCTCCAAAGATTCATAGAGTCTGACCGTTTGGAAGAGGAATGCGTATAAACTTTTCGCGGCATACAACTTCTGCCTGATGTTGACTGAGCCAGTCCATACCAATTATAATATCAAAACTTCCCAACTTCATAGGAATAAGGTCAACTGGAAAGTCGTGGTCGTTTAAGGTGAGTGTACAGTTGCGTATAATAGAGTTTAAAGAGACCGGTTTCCCGTCAGCAACTTCTACTGTTATGGATTCCATGAGCTTATCACGATTTTCGTTTAGGATGGGTTCAAACTCTAAAGACACAAAACTTTTATCCGCGCCAGTATCAAACAACATGGATGCATAACTACCATTGATAAGGAACGTACCATTAACCACATTGCTGTCAGCTCTAGCCTTATTAGCGTTGATGTTGAAAGCTCTTCCTCTTGCAGGTGGAGGAGCTTGGTTCGCTTGATTCACCGGATTGGCTTGGGCTTGAGCATGAATAATGTTCACCAACCTTGGACAAGTGTTTCTAAAATGGCTTGGGTCTCCACAATTGTAGCAAGCCCGCATAGGTTGTACCATAGGATAGTTGGGTTGGTAGTACGATTGGGCTAAATGTTGGGTGGGTGGTAATAGTAGGGGTTGTTAGGCTTGACCCATTATTTGTTGGTGGGTTTGGGTTGAAGGCTGATGGCGGTTCGTTCGTGAGGTATGCGACAGGTTTGAACAGTATGACCTGCGCGACCACAGCCGGTGCAATGTTGGCAAGGATGATCAGGAAAATGGTGGTATTGGCAACGGTTGCATTTTGGTAGTGGGCCAGAGTATTGTCTTTTGTAGGGTGCCGGTGAAGGGGCAACTTGGGTAATGGGCGCAGCAGGAATAGGGAAATTGGTTTGTGTGACAGCGAAGTTTTTGGTGTTACGCTTCCTCTTGTTAGCAAACTTAGAGGAGGGGGTGGAATGGTTTGACGTTTGGCCCTCAACGGGGGCCTTCTTCTTCTCCTCTTTAAACTTACCGTTGCGAATTCGATTCTCGGTCAGTTCAGTTGCTAGTTCCATAGCAGCTTCAAGTGTTGCTGGTGAAGTGCTGAGAACTGAATCTTGAATTTTCGAGGGAAGTCCTCGAATATAATGCTCGATTAAACGATAAGTTGGGGTGAACAAGTTAGGGACCATTTGGTTCAACTCTAAGAACCTCTTGTTGTAGGAAGTATGATCTCCCTCCTTTTGCTTCAAAGAATGAAATTCGTCCTCCAACTTTTTAATTTCACTCATAGGACATAAACGCCTAGTCATGATTTCCCTTAACTCCTCCCACGTTAAGGCCATAGCATCTTCAATTCCCCTCTTACCCTTTTCAGTATTCCACCAGGTAAGAGCTACCCCAAATAGTCTTCCGGTCGCGTATCGAACCTTGCGATCATCGGGACAATTGCAGTTGAGGAAGGTATTTTCCATTTCCTCAAACCAGTGGAGGAGAGCAGTGACACCTTCAGTCCCTTCAAATTTAGGAGGATCACAAGACTTGAAATGTTTATATGAGCACTTTTTGGTAGGCGGGTTGCCGATGTCCTGGTTTTCTTGCTGAGGAGGATTTGTGGGATTTGTGGCGAGAGCTTGTTGTACTTGAACCACAATGTCAGGAAGCACCGCGGCCATTTGTTTTGCGATTTGAGTGGCCAAGCGTTCGTGAGACCTTCCTGATCTTTTTCCCCCTCGTTGTTGTCTAGCCGACATCTACAGGAACATACATAAGAAGATTGTGAGTTTATGGAGTCTTTTTAGGTGTCATGTGTCTTAAAGAAAATGAAAATAACATAAATATCAATAATACAACTACATCCATAGGATGTCTTGGGTTCGCTCATGTTGGGCCTCAGATGTCCCCCATACCTTCACCTTTATAGTCATGTGGGCCCCCATGTTTATTGGCTTGGTAGGATTCACATTAGTATTGGCGATTTAACACTTGCATCACCCGAATGAAAACCACGAAATATGTTTACGAGATGTATGGTCGGAATGTGTCCAGGTGTAGACACAATGACAACTCAAAGTGGGGTTAGCTCACACGACGTTTGGTATAGCATGCTTTGGCCTAATAGGTACTTCGTACTCTCATCGTTAGTCCCCAGGTAGGCAAACTGGTCCTTTATTTTGGATTTATACGAATGCCAGCCTAGACAGGACGTTCCGACTACCGTTACTTGTACCCTTCCAGTTACTACATGCCCGTCATGAGAACTCACTTTGATGTGATCTGAAAATACAAAAATCATTGTAAAACAATCATGAAAATGATGTGATGTGTGCTTTCATTGTTATGATATGTTATGAGAATATGATTCATGATAGGCATTATATACTAATATGTACTTATGAACATGTTTGCATAACATTGAATGTAACATTAAACATATAAACATCATGAATTTTGCATATAACACACAAAAATCTTAAAAATTTCTAATCAACTATAGCATAGGCTCTAAAGGTCTAATAACCTATCCTATATCCCTATAGTTATGGCTCTGATACCAATCTGTCACACCCCGACCCGCAGCGGAATAAGAGTCGGGGCATAATTGGGTTATCACCAAAGCTCATGATATTTACTATTATGTTTCATATTTATTAAAATCAAAATTACATTCTCAATAATCCAAACATGTCCATACAATACAAAGAAAATTAACCAACTAAACAATCCAAGCTCTAAACCAGTTTATTCTTCTAAGCCAATCCTATGTGTTTCTTGCTGCAGCTGGTTCACCTGTATCATGTGTAAAAATGAGGGTTTTTGGTCAACATAAGTTGGCGAGTGAACCTTGTTAGATAAACATTTATTATTGATTTTTCTTGTTATTTTATCAAGGAAAAATTGTGCAATAATCATAAGTGAGAAAATGTACAAAATCAAACAGTAGCAATAACAACCACAAACTATAACATACAATAACACACCAACAGCATACCATAACATATCAACTTGCATAAATATATAACATGAATGAAACTGTGCGATCAAGGCTCAATCAAACGGAGCCGATCGTATTGCATGTACTGAAAATGATAAATGTCTGTGCGATCAAGGCTCAATCAAACGGAGCCGATCGTATGTTGGCACGCCAGGTTCACGCTCATAATGTAATGGGGAACATGCTCAACGCTCATAATGTAATGGGGAGCGGCGGCCTATGAAATTGCATGTAATGAAAATAATAAATTAAATCTAAACAATAACCACACAAACAATTGAAACAAGCTGAATACACATTTGTTCATGATATGATGTATGCACAATGATTTAAATATAATAAATGGCAAGACACATGATACACCCCAAAAACGTGATTAAAACGGGTAATTTGTAAAGATTCACTCACATTGGGTGCGTTTGGTTGGAGATGGTGAGATGCGCACGAGTTGGAAAGATTTAGCAACGAGTATTAACTAACCTAAATAATAACGGAAAATATAGTAAATGAGTGGATTTTATTGATAATTTTAATAGGATTTTTAGATATATTTTTGTGAGTTTAAGGCTATTTCCTAACTTTAAAAACATTATTTTTAAGTATTTTTAATTGATTTTTAAATTAAATTAAATAATAAAAAATATAAAAAAATATGTTGACTTTTGCATTGACCGTTGACCGTTTGACTTGTTGACCGGTTTTATTGTGTAATTGTATGCGCCGAGGAGGCTCGAACCCGAGACCTCCCGTACTCGTGCACGCAGCTCTACCAACTGAGCTACGTGTCTAACCCGAAATAATTCTGTTTTTAATTATACTTATATACTAACTCAGTTTATTCAAAATTCTTTTATTTTAAAAAATGTTTAAAATCATCGAACCAGTGTCACCAACAGGTCTCGAACCCGGGACCTGTGCGTTAACGTTACACACAGTCCACCACTGGACTGTGTGTCTAACTTGGTTAATATACAGAATTTTATTATACTTAACATCTAACGTACGTTAATACGGTTCAGTTAGAAAAATACAACATCTTTATTACAGAGAGGGTGTGTGTATCAAGGATCCAACTCGCGACGTGTGATTTGTATGTGCACACAGTCCACCGCTGGACTGTGTGTCTAACCCGAGATAATAACCAGATTTTATTAATCTTAACAACATTCGCTACTTCGTCTTCTTCGTCTATAACACAGACAACGGTTATCTAGATGTTATCTGTTTAATCCGGTTAACGAATAATATGAACAAGTTGAAAGGTGATGAACGGAGAGGGTTTGGGGAAAGAAAGTACCGGAACAGGTCGTCGTTCTCAAAACTCCGGCAAGGATCGTCGGCTCTGTTTATGAGTTTCCTCTGTTCGGGTCAATTACCAAATTTGATTGATTAGCTATGAAAGTGGGGTACTAAACAAGGATTAACAGAAGTTTTGAATGTTCATACCGATTCACCGCGTGAGATTGGAAATTCCAGAAGTTTTCCGGCGAGAGCTGAATGTTCCTGCTATGTCGTCTGGGATTGATTCTGATTGTTGGTTTGAAGTTAGTAACAGTCTAACAACGGATTGAAACAGAAATAGTCGAAGTACTTACCGTATTAATGAAAATCTCGGTTTTTCCGGCGACTTGCAGAGATTTTCCGGCGAGTTAAAAAAACTTTTCCGACGAACTGAATGTATAGTGAAAGTGAAATTGCAGGTTTGTAGAATGTTTCTGAGTCGCGAGAGAGGTCTTTGATTGAAGTAATTCAGAAATTGAATATCTTCGGTTATAAAAACCGATCATCATCAAAATTTAAGTTAATTCAAGACTGAATTGATTAGGATCTTCGGTGCATCGGTTATAAACCAGAATCTGCGAACACTCAACCGTTTTGGACGGTTGAAAGCCGATTACTGTTTCAGTTTGGCGCAACAGGTTGCTTCACGATTGTCTATAAGATATATTTGTTTCCTAGAGTTGACAGAAAACAACAGGTGGCGGAGTGGTTATGTGTGTGTGTGTTAAGTCTTTGGAGTTCAACCCGGCTGACCCGGGTTCGAGTCCCGGCAGCCTCATTTTATTTTTAATTATTTTATTTTTACTTTTTATCAATTATAACTTTTATAGTTTAGTTTGTTTATTAATTATGTATCATTAAAAAGTAAATTGGACATAAATACGCAACGAGACATTTATAACTTGATATTCGATTACAAACGGAGCGGGTTTGGAAAACCCGTTTTTGACAAATGTTACAGCTTATTACCCACCCAATTTATCTTGGGAACATCACCCTCGATGGGCTTCCCATCCTGTTTCCCAAGCCTTAATTTTGTATGCAACCGCCGTTCATTAGTTGAATGTTGCATACCACTGTTCATACAATAATTTAAAGTGTGTACGTAGGTGATAATCGTCCTGTTGATCTCTCATTGCCATTCGACCATTGTTTTGTATCATCATATTGTTTAGGTCCGCGATGAGCATACTCTACCGTCATACCTTCGACCCTTCCAGCAACACATCGGATGGATCATCAGATTCCCGCCATCTTTAAATTTGGGGACCATACCTCTGAAATATTTAGAAAAGATTAGTAACATTACAATTTAATATGAGTCTGTACTATAATACAAGGCATCTTATAATACTCATTAACACAAGCAGCTCATTATTAATACCGGTTAGTTACTTAGGCCTTAAGCCGCCTAAATATCTTTGGCTTCGTGATCAAGTCTCGGGTCAACATTGTAACACCCTAAATACGTTTTCACCAAAATAAACGCAGCGGAGATACCGACTTAAAAATTCTTTCTTTATTGACTTTGTAACAGACTTAAAGGTTCATTTATAAATATTTAGACACTTTCTTTAAAGCGTTTATTACGTTCGTTTTGATTGACTTGCTAAATGTAATACATATTGCAAGTTATGAACTGCTCTTTTCGTACAATCCTTGCTCTTCGACTCGATCCTCGTTGGTTGGTCCATCATGTTAGTCCGACTATCTGCAGTCACCATATAAACATAACCAATGTGTTAGTAAATGGTGACGTTACATATTTTTAATTAAAAACATAAACATGAATCGTCTATATATCCATCAAACTTTATATAAAACTCCAATAGGATATTCTTCGAACTTATTCCTTATGTCGAGCCTCAAACCTTCGAGAGCCCAACCCTTACTTACCTGCATTCCTAATTTCATCCTCCACATCAAACAGTTAGCCTCTTTACATAAACACATAACACCGAGCGACATTCATTGGGCTACATCACGTATAAGCATTTTCATATATACACATACTTAACAGGTTCCATATGTGTGTATATATATATATAATAACATTGACATCTAACTCTTCATTCTACAACTATATACTTTTATACGTGCGTTCAAGTCATATTCACTTATCCGTGTTCAATCGTCGAACTTTAATTATGCCTAATAATTTATTTATAAGCATACTTAAGAACAAGTTTCTTTCCCCATTCGTGTAATACATTCTAACACGTTCATTCCCACGAGATTCGAATCTCGTACGTATATATTTATATATATCCCTTACGAGCCCGAAAGTCATTATTTGTATTCGTATCACATAATTAAGACCTTTTCGAACTTTTCATAGATTATACTATATTTCGGAAGTTTACCGAAGCCTTTGTATGAGCCTTAAAAGATACGAAAGTCCAAGACGCAATAAAATACACAACAATCAAAATTCAACATTTTGGTACTCATTCCCGCCGTAAGTTACGGTTCACTCACCATTGCTTACAATGAGGACTTTCTGCCAACCAGATACTCCCTGCCGTAAGCTATGGTCGGGTACCGTTGCTTACGGTCATGACCTTTTTGCCAAACAGATAATCCTTACCGTAAGCTACGGTCGGGTACCTGTCACACCCCGGATTTCCAACCCGAAATCCATACACCGGTGGGCCCGGGTGGGGAGTATCGTGACGTCAGTTGATTATAATAGAAGATCCACAGGCGGATCATAAAATGTACATGGAAAGAATACAAAACAGACTTTAGGCAGATTTAGGATTTGCAAGATCCTCTATCACTACTGAGCAGCTTCTGGCCTATTTCGTATTGTACTTGTTGTTTAGCCTTTGAACGATACATCAGCTTACGCTGGTAAATACACCCAACTGACTCATTTTGAAAACTTTAGAATGGTTTTAAGTGCAAAACGGCACAAAATCTTTTATTAACTTGGGAAAGTTGACCTTGCAACCTTGTACCAGATTCATATGTTTGTCAATACATACAGGGCCCAGTACAGAAATTGAGACGTGATTAAATACGAACCACTCAGGACTCACAAAGGAGTCATCCCCAACGTATTGGGAACATTGCATATGAGCATCAAAAGGTGTATGCATACACCCCGTGCTAAAGTCGTGGCCAATAACTAATGTATTGAGCCCAGGATATCCAGGACACGGTAATCTAACCCCCGATGTTTAAGTTATCAAACAAAACTGATTAAAACGAAATATTCAGGTTTACTAGCCACAAGCGGGCATTCGATTGACCCCATTTTGGACCAAGCGGTAATAATTTACCGTATCCCAAGCCCGTATAGGGAAAATAAGTCGAGAGTATTTACCTGAGCTAGTCTTCTTCTTTTATTTTTAAATAACTCAGCCGTATACAAAAGTACCAAGTGCAGATAGCATTTACCGGCAAGGCTCTAGTCTGGATTATGGCATAAGCTAGCCAATTAATTACTAACTGTCTTATAAACCGAATAGTGTACATGATCATTACGTATAACGCTTGATTAAACGATGATCGGATATAATGTAGTTTAATCCCGACAAGTACTTGACTTGTATAATATGGGTAAACTATAAACATTCTGGATTTTGAAACTTAAATGACAATGTTAAACCCGTTTCGGTTAAATTCTGTAAAATAGTTACATATACGTAACTGTGCGCATATTAGCGATATCGGGTAACCGGATAAGTCATGGACAAGTTCTATACGTCATTATACCTTAAATAAGTTGGATATCAGTTGGATATCAACTTGTACGTCCGTTAAGGTTTTGAAACGAAACTATGCCTCATAAGGGCATTTTGGTAATTATATACTGTATAAAAGGAACTTGAATATATTTTAAGTTTATAATAATAAGTATTCTGGAAAAATATTTTATTTATGATATAATATCAGTAGGATGTTAATTATATGTATTTTATGACCAAACTATGCACCGAATGGGCATTTTGGTCATTTTACACATAGTTTATAAATTATTTAGGATTTTGAGTTTATAACATGTACCTAATGTAAATATGTTTAAAATAAGTTTTAAAATCAGTAGGTTACAAGTCTTGGTCCATTAATATGGTTTAAAACCATAATACGCGCCAAGACGGCGCTTATGTCGTAAAATGACGTTTTATGCGATGTTTAATGAAAACTGACATTAGGGTTAGATTAAAATGTTTAAAATATGTTAGTTAATATAACATACTAGTAAGTAAATGATTTTCCTTGAAAAGATTCAATTAAAACTATTTTATGAACCACAAGGGCTAAAACCGTCATTTATCGACATAGTTTAAGGACTTGTTTGAAAACTCAGTTTATAACTTGGTTTAACATCCCAAATAATCCTACTTATAATATTACATTAGTAGGAAACTCATTTTCAAGTTTATTATTATTAAAACCTTGATTTATGTAAAAATGGCATTTTGGTCAAAGATGGCATAATTATGGAACTTGCGCATAAACTTGGATTCTGATTATGATCATATAATATAACCTCAGAGGGTAATGCTACATTATATTACGATCATAATGCAACTTTAGATCAGTAGGTAACTAATCTAAATCGGGTCAGAATCGAAAGTCAACGCAGAAGTCAAACTTTGCGATTTTTGGTTGCGAACCGACCCTATAACTGAAATTGACGAGCCGAACATGTTCTTACATGTTCTAATAATTATTAGCAACTTGTTTAAGTGTCAAAACAGGTTTCATAACATATATAAGATCAATTTATGATTTTTCCAAAAAATGGCCTGTTTGACCTTTTATTTTCATTACTTTGACCCGTCAATTGGTCTAGCAAACTTGATCTTCAGGAGGTGCCCTTTATAGGGACTAACACCTACCTTATTACGATCACTTAGCCATGTTCATTTCGAACAATGGCTGGACCATAATGGTCTTAACCAAAAGTCAAAGCGTTTTACGAAAACGCTTGACTTTTGGCTATAAAAGCCTATAAACGAAAATGCAAGAGCAAGGAACACTTACAAGAGGTTCTTACAATGCAAGAGAACTAAGTTGGATGCTCCTTTGTGCTGGGAACTTCCAGAGGAGGGAGAAGAGTTATGATTTAGAAAGGTGCAAGTTGGAATGAAGCACTTGAACACCTATTTATAGTTGGAGAGCTCAAAGGAGGTGAAGCCAGGTGTTTAGGGGTGTAAGAAGAAGCTTACAAGTGTCCCAAAACGTGGCATAGCAGTTTAGAGAAGCCATGGTTTCGAATTAATGGTTTTGGAGTTTTGCTTGGAGACCAAACAAAACTTTCTGCAACAGATACTCTCTGGCGGGCCACGAGAGGCACAAGCCCTGCCTCTCACGCCCTGCGAGCGCCCCAAAGGCAGTTTCAAACTTTGACACGTTAACCCCTTATTTATAAAAGCTTATAAAAACCTTTGTGAACACTTTTTTGGCACTTTTAACCCTCCGTAACCAATACTTGGCATACCCGGGATTATGCCCGGACATTGTCGAGCTCTCGGTTCGTTAAAAGGTCACTCAGAGGTATAAATTAACATGTTGACGCTTTAATCCCTCCATTATCCAACTTTCATATATTTACAAAATTGAACCCTCTCGTCTAACAAATGTCATGTATGAGAGTTAGGACTTCACAAAGGATCACTCAGAGGCTTATTACAAGCATGTTGATTCTGATGTCACTCAGAGGCTTATTACAAGCATGTTGATTCTGATGTCACTCAGAGGCTGGGCATGTTGACATCGGATCGTCACTCCGAGGCTGATGATTTAAGCATGTTGACTTATCAGTCACTCAGAGGCTAATGATTTAAGCATGTTGACATATCAGTCACTCAGAGGCTAATGATTTAAGCATGTTGACATATTAGTCACTCAGAGGTTGTTATTTATGCATGTTGACATCGGATCGTCACTCAGAGGCTCAGGTTGAGCATGTTGACGCCTTTAGTCCTTATTGGTCTTTAACAGACTATATTTAAAAAACTACAACACGTGTCACTATACTATTGGACACGATTTTTACAGGGTGTTACAGTATCGTAGCTTACGGTCATCTGCTGTTACTACTAATCCGCAGCTTGTTTTTCACCCAATTCGATTTCCTTGCTCACTTAGGCCAGCCTCGGGCCTTCCAAACACACCGTCCCTAATAACTTAGCTATTTTATCTCTTTACAAAACCTTTCAATTACTTTATCCAATTCCCACGCTTTCCATCAAATAGCCTTTCTACAAAATTCACGACCCGTTTACTTCTATATTGAGATTTTACGGTTTGATGACATACCACTCCCTTTCAAGAGGTCTTATTGTAACATTTCTTATTCATTCGCACACTCTACTTTAGTCTCGATTATTCGAACACATATACCTCTTCATGTACTTAAATACGAAGTGAGTTCAAGAATTCACTTACCTTAGCGTCCGCATTTGCATCCGTTACCTTGCCTCTTTTTGACCCGTTAGCCTTCCATGCTTTCATCCACTATGACATGATTCCTACATTTTCATGTCATCGCAATCACATTCTTGTTAGCATACACGATTATGCATATTAACGATTATACCAAATGCATATCTCGCATTTGACTTTCATTAATCGTTTCTAACAATCATAAGGCATATACTCAAAATCACATCCTTTCAAACTTATATAATTCATCATATCGTCCATATAACACATATTGATGTAAGACGTACCATATAACTTTCTATAGTCTCACCATTGTAACAAGAAGTCTAACATGCATTCTTATGCGCAGTTGACTTTCAGAAGTCAACGGTTCAACATATGAACTTTCGACTTAACCTCATACATTCGTGTCATATAGTAGATTATGCAACTGACATTATATACATTTCATACCCCTGATGTAATATGCTTACAACCACATGATCACTTACTTATTTACACATACAATGTTGGTCTATTTAACATGATAACACATCATTCAAGCATAGAGTACAAATTTCCTAATGCATAATTCTACTCAATCATACCATTGACTACACATTCTTACGAAATCCTTCTACAATATATCTTCTCATGTTTGATTATTGCAAATCATGTCTTTATCAAAATCTACACGTGATCAACCATTGTTTAGCATATAATTTCACATACTAACTTATACTAGACATTTTATCAAAAACTTGGTATGCGTACACCATCTAATGTACAATGTACAACTAATTCATGCAACAAACTTCCAAGTTCATAAAATTTATCATCAAATTCCTCTTCTACAAGACACATCATTCTTTTCATATTATCAAACATGGCTAAACACCACATCTCTTTCAATCAATCCATATTTACTCAAAACCCCAATTTCTTGAACATGGGTTTGCAAAATTCAAAACTCTAACTAAGATGTTAACATCAGTTATTTGTTAGATAAGAGCATCTAAGTATAATTTCAAATATAGATATTTGAGTTTTGGGGCGTTGAAAACATTCATCTCCCATTAAGAGCACTAAGGTTGAGTTTGAATACCACTCCATATTCAATTCTCTCAACTCACGGCTCTGATACCAACTTGTAACGCCCGACTCATAAAAACAATATTAAAATACTTTGCGCAAAATAGGCCCAGATTTTTTTATCTTAAAGGTTATTATTCCCAACATCTATTAATCCACATAACCGGATTAATAAAACTATTATAAATGCACGTTTAGAAAATTTCACCATGACCCGTTTGCAACACGACCAATCCTTACGAAATCAACACCTACTTAATAACTTTATATAAAATAAACATAACCCACTACTACACGGACATACTAGCACTTGGCTAAAACAAACGTTGAAGTTAAACTCTAAAATGCAAATAATTAAGTCAATTTGGCCCGATAAGAAAACCAATAGACTTAGTGAAGAAAACATTACTAAATCTTCCCATCGTTGACCCGCTTCTAAGACTTGATCACTTTCGTCTTTCAACCACCCGAATCTGTCATATAACATTATCATATCATTGGCCTCGACCGAGAAATTATATATACATTCCTACGGTAAGCATGATAATGACTAATATATTAACTAAACTGGATTATTGGTGAATGACTTGTGAGTTCTTTTCTCCTTTCATGTTACCGGTTCAAGCCACCCCGTTGATTCTCATGACTTATCTACTCCATTCATCGTTTTCAAACATATCACCTACATTGAAAACACCACAAAAATTAGCTTTTTTCTAAGTGAGGACTCCTAATGTTATTTTTGTATCAAACATAAAAGAGATTGAAGTGCTCATGATGCCCAACAAAACAACACCGAGCCACCACTTCATTATCCTTAGTCAGGTATCTTGTGACTTTCCCCAAATTCTATTCCAGGAGCTTCTTATCCATATCTAGTGTCTATCCCTGCTAATATCGAGTTAATGACACTTCAAAGGATACCAATGTTTAAACCAATTGATCAATATAAATAAAATAGTAAACCATCACATATCTATGTTGTAATTCATAAAACAACATATATGATTATCAATAACTCTTATCACCTCATATCACTTTATTAACCATGTTAATGCCACTACAACAAAATAGCCAATACAACTATTAGTAGGTACATATAAGTACACGGTTATTAACGCACAACACTATAATTGCTCAATTATTATTTATAATTTATTGTGCAATATTTGCTTTTAACCATGCCAACCCATACCCAAGTTATAACCTCAAACAACATATATATATGATTATCAATAATTCTTATCACCTCATATCCCTTTATTAACCATGTCAACGCCACTACAACAAAATAGCCCGTACAACTATTAGTGGGTACATATAAGTACATGTTTATTAACGCACGACACTATAATTGCTCAATTATCATTTATAATTTCCTGTGCAATATTTACTTTTAACCATACCAACCCATACCCAAGTTATAACCTCAACTACTGTTTTGAAACAACAAAAATGGTCACCTAAAGTGTTATGATCATACGAAAACCACGCCCCATGAGTTCTTTGTTAATTCCTAATGATTATGTAAAATACTAAAAAAATTATATTTTAAAACAACTTTGTGCAGCTGTAGTAATTCAATATTTTACCCCCTTTAGGATGAGTATTTCACCTCAAACTAAAATTCTTAGTAACGCAGACTCATATAGCTTTTCATCGATATATAATTCGCCCTAAACGCACATTCGGTTGATTTACTATGAATTTTTCAAAATCGACAAAAATCTGGAATTAAGCTAAATTTTCAGCACTTGGGTCTCTTGACCTGGTAACAATTTGCACTCTTTATTGATGGGTTTAAACCCCCCAATACACCGTAAAAACCATACGTTATTGTTAAGTCGAACCATATTAAAATATTTGCATTTAACCACCTTAACTCTACGAGATTCAAGCCAACAATAAGACTAATTAAATTAATACGAATCCAAACACACTCGAGTCACTCATCTTCGCCAGTTGGAGTGTTGTTGTTTTATCATTCATTTGACTCGTTGCCATCCAAACCTTTTGTCACCTATCTTGACAAAAATCAAACTTGCAAATCATTAGAACACATAATATGGGCATTCATCTCATAATACATAAGTATTTATCCACCCATCATCAATCATGCATTCTAAATCATTCTTTTTTTCTTTACCCTAAACTTGTAATTGATTTATTACCACTCATTTGACCCGTTATCACCCATTTAGGTTTAATATACGAGTCAATTTTACCAATCCAACATACACCGTTTAACAACAAGCCATGGTCTTTTGGTTGTAAACCAAACCAAGTTAAACCCACATACCCATTCGACTCGTTTAGGTGATTAAGTAAAATAAGATTTACATATGTACTTTATGTTAATCCCACACACCATTCGATTTATCGAAGCTTTAAGTTTACTAAACATCAATGGATTATTAGCAATTCATTTGAAATCAAGTAAACACTATAAAATCCCAAAATTTCCACTATTTGTTTAGTTTATGTATTTCATCAAACACATTGTGGGCATGATTCAAATTCACCAATAACAGGCTCATTCGAACTCACAAAATCACCATTTTATCATCAAATATGTATACTTTCTTTATAATACCAATGATGTGGTCTAAATTGTACTTATTTTTATATAAATATTCCTACACTTTTTAGTAACTTTAGGGGTGTCTTCTATTCAATTCTACTTGTATCCGGTTCATAATTGAAGTTTAATGATTTTAAGTAAAAACGAGCTAAAACGAACAAATCTCAACTTATTCATATAATTTTATTGTTGGTTTTAGTTGAGATGAATATGAATAATTGGGAAAATAGAGAATTAAAGAAAAATAAAAGGACTAGAAATTATATTTGGTTTGCATCAGGTAAAAATAATTGGTAATTAGTGGTGTTAGTTAATTTTGTTTGAAAGAATTGATGTAACTAAAAGATAAATGCTTCTTAATTAACGTGACATAAAAATGTTATGCTAACATATTAATTTGATTTGTGGAGACTTGGGGCCTATGGTGACAACAGTTAAAAAAAGAGGACTTGGAATTAATTGGGTGGAAAATAATTAGAAGGGGATAGCGGCAAAAGAACCCACTGATAGGCGACAAGAAGGAGCAGCATTATGACATTGGGTTTGGCCCAATACATCCCTTAGCACATCGCTGGATTGGTGCATGAAAGCCCAAGTCGTGATTTTTGTATTGCTATCCAATTATGATACCGTATCACACATTGAAACCCATATAAATACATGAGAAAACCCATTGTTAAGGAAAGAATATTTGGAGAGGGTTGCCATATGAATTAGAGAGGAATACGACATCAGAGACACAACCGTAGTTATTATTATTGGAAAAGAGGACGATCAAGATCAAGATTCGCGTTCGGTTCGCAAACAGTTAGTGTTCGGTTTCAATTGCTTTGTGTGTTTCAAACTTGATACTATGTTTGTTTATCGTGTGAGACTTGTTTATTATTTTCGTTCTTGACTAGGGTTCTTGGCTAGACTTCTTTAACTGCCTAGACTATGATGATGGATTTATAGGTTTTTATTTTTATTATGTTAAATTAGTTATTTATGGATTGTTTGTAAAAGTAGTCAGTTTGTTATTTCAGTTTAATGTGTTTACATGCTTTAAATTGTTTTATTGTCTTTTGTTGCTTCGTATGATTCTTGGTGGCTGTCTACATCACGGAATAGATTCGTACTAGGTTATAAGTTTTGGTGAGTGTCTATATCACAGAATAAATTTATAATCTTTAGGGTTAATCGGCCTATACATCTTAGAAGTAATAATTGGTAATTTAATAGATTAAAGTGTTCTACTAATTTCAATAGATGTGAGGTGCGAAATTATTGTTAGGTCTTCGTCATTAAATTTCTAGGTAGGATATCTAAGAGGATTCTGAACTAGTTTCCTAAGTGATAATTGTCAAACAAGTTAAACTGAAATTCCAAACTTATCCTAAGTTTATAACCCGTGAGGGAGTGAATCGAATTAGGGTACTTTTAGAAACCTAGATAACTTTAGAAGTAGTCTAGTAACCGATAGTCATAACAACCTATATAGAGTTCCATAAGTTTCACTTTAAAAAGGGTTGAGGGGCTTGTTCGGTATCTCGGTAGGTTTAGTATAATATCCCGGTGCCATAATAATTAATAAACACAATAAAGTCACTACTAAAATAAATCAGCAATCCAGTCTAGGCAGTCGTTTCCACTAATTGAGTTAAAACCCAAGTTAATTTGTGATTTGTTAATTTTAGTCAATTAATTTAATTTAATTTGCAAATCAGGATATTTAGAACCCGCCCCCCCCCCCCCCCCCACTTAAATATAAAAATGGTTAATGTCGCGTCCATGTCAGTTTAGGTCTAGATAGAGTTTAGTTGACGTAATTAGAGAGTCTCGTGGGTTCGATACTCGGACTTAATTTAGCTTTACTACATTGATCGGTACACTTGCCGGTTGTGAGGTTTAGGTTTAGATCGAGTCTAAGTTTATAAATTTAAAGCTTAGAGTGTCTAGATTAGGTTAATTTTAGTTTATTTTTATTTGACCACTTTTAGCACATCAACCAATTAAAATTTCAAGGGAGTTTGGACAGTCATGCAACCATTTTGGTTTTCTTGTTTTCGACCGGTGTTTTCTGCTGCAAACTGATCGCAAACAAAAACATATTTAACGGCTTCTGATCATAATTTCATTCTGTGAGAATGTATATACATGTGTTAGGAACCTTCAGTCAAAAAATGAGGTCAATCCTACGGTTGGATCTCCGGGAACAACCCATTATTTACTACAACATTTTCTATTCCGAAAATTCAAACAACTCCATTTTGAGTTGCAAAATGCATACTTCTAGAAAACCTTTCACAATTGGATTTGAACATTATTGAATTACTAAGGTTCTGTAAAAATTTAGGGCCGATCCAACGGTTATATTTCCGGTAAAACCAAATCTAAGAGTGTGTTTTTTGAAAAACGAACATGCAATAAACTAATCAAACAAATTCCAACTTTCAACAACTAAAACAATAACAAAACTGATATTTTTGTGAAATGAGCTTACCATTGTAACATTTATGTAAAACGGGTTTCGAAAACCCGCACCATTTTTATTTATCAAGTGCTTATTTATATGTCGATGCATATTTCCTAGAAATTTTATTAATAAGGATGTTAGAATTAAAGTTTTATAATAAAAAAATAATAAAAATAATAAACCTTAAAATAAAACAAAAGTATAAATAAAAAAAATAGGGGAGAAACCGGGGATCGAACCCGGGTCACCTACTTGTGCACACACATCAAACACCACTAGGGCACACACAGTTATTGATTACTTTAGAAATCAGTTAATAAATATAGTATATTATGCGGGTTATCCACAACAACCAGAACAAACCAGCAACGACAATCTCCACTGTTTTGGTAAATTGATAATCAGTCGTCCTGTTTCGCTAACAGTTGGCAATTAACGACCAAATCGTCAATCAAAATCCTTGATGATCAATCACCGAAATTTTTGGATCTCACAAATCGAAATTTTAATCCACGACAGCCTATAAATACGTAGCTAGAGTTAGTTCCAAACTCGCTCATCTCCTCTCGAAACCTATTCTACTCTTTGATCAAGTGACGCAGCCCGTCGCCGGAGTTCTGTCGATCGCCGGAGTTCTGCACGTCGTCGGAACCACCATCCGCCGCCGGTTTTGTTCAAACGGTAGCTTTTCTTTCGAAATCTTTTTTTAAGCATTCGTGAATAATATCCTATGCAATCGATTAATAAAACGGAATGAATCAAGAATTGTTTTTCAGGTGGGTAAAGTTTGGGTTTATTTAAATAGAGAAGATGAAGTCGATAAGTTTATAAGAAAAATAAAATTTGGTGTTTTAATCGGGTTAGACACACAGTCCAGTGGTGGACTGTGTGCATTTTACACTAGTGATACCGAGTTCGATTCCTGCAACCACATCGATTCCCTGATATAACAAAATCCTTTTTTTTTAAAACTAAATCATATACCCTTCAGTAAGTTGTTAAAGTTAATAACAATCCAACAATATACAGGTTAGACACCCATCCCAACTGGTTGGGCTGGGTGCAAAACCGGCTCCAGGTCGCGGGTTCGAAACCCACTCCTCACGCAAACCGACTGGCTTTAAAAACCTTTTTAATTAAATTAAATCAGGAATTACTTAATAAGTATATAAATATAATAAAAATCCAGTATCTAACGGGTTAGACACGTAGCTCAGTTGGAAGAGCTGCGTGCACGCAACCGCGAGGTCTCGAGTTCGAATCCTGTCACATGCATCCAATTTCACACAAAAACCTGGTCAGATCTAACTGTCAGATCTGACAGTTTTTTTAATATTAATTTATATGTCATATATCCTTATATTTTAGCAAAAAATAATTAAAAAAAAGAGATACATCAAAATATAACTTTAAAGATTATAAAATCTCAACAAAATACCACAAAAATAACCTAAAAAAAAACCTAACAAAAAGTATTAAGTCCAAATATTAATTTGTTTATATTTTTGTTATCGTATTATTATCTTAGGTTAGTATTCGTTTGTCGATCAAATCCTTTCCTCGTGCGCACTCATCATCAACCAAGAATACGCACCCACTGTGAGTGAATCTCTACAAATTCCCCGTTTTAATTACGTTTTGGGGTGTATCATGTGTCGTATCATTTTTTTATTTTATATAAACACTTGTGCTTATATCATTTCGTGATCAAATGTGTATTGCTTGTAGTGTGGTTTATATGTGGATTCATTTTATCATTTCAGTGCACTCATTTCATTAGGCCCATCAGTTCCTCGTAGGATACGGGTTGAGCATCAGGTGCCTCATTAGATCGGCTCCGTTTGATTGAGCCTTGATCTCAGATATATCATCATTCATGTCATATATTCATTCAATGTGGTTTGTGATTGGTTATATATATATATATATATATTTGATCACATGTGATTTATGCACAATTTTCTTTAATAAACATAATAAGCAATTATTTAAATGTTTTATCAAGGTTCACTCGCCAACTTTTGTTGACCTAAAATTTCCTCTGTTTTACACATGATACAGGTGATCAAGTTGAGGAAAGAAACACTTAGGATGGCCTAGAAGAATAAACAAGTTATTTCGTTGGAACAAACATTTAGATGTTTATTGTGTTTGTATGAAATTTTTGTTGGATATTTAAATTTTAATTTTAATTTAATAAATATGAAACTTCTTAGTATATATCATGAGCTTTGGTGATAACCCAATCATGCCCCGACTTTTATTCCGCTGCGGGTCGGGATGTGACAACCATGATGTTCAAGATGTTGAAAAATGGTTCCGGATCGATAAACGAGTCATCGGAGCCCTTACAGTCGTCGCGCCGGACCGCCGCCGGCAACCACGCCGGAGCAACACCTTTCTCTCTCTAGCTCAGCCCTCTTTCTCTCTCTACTCTCACAATATCTTTTCTAAAACGAGCCAAAAGTTGGCTTTTTTATACTTCCAATTATAAATGAATCATGTTATACCTCTCTGTGGTTTGGTTTTTACGACAATGGTCCTTCATGTTCTCTAGTTGTTATATAAATACTATATGATTTCACATGCATAGTTATAACAACTAACATGTAAAATATATAACTATATTTTACTTCAAACATCATTTAGTTAAACAATTTCAAAGCCTTTGTCTTTATTTCTAAATATATAAAAACCGATATTTGGGATATTACAAAGTAGGTTCAAGAAAGAATGGCCATAGTACTCTTCCATCCTAAAATTGAAAATGACACTTGTCAAGCCCAAATTGTCCACACTTCGCACGAAAAATCCCTCTTGTAGATAATACAATCTCTTAGTATTTTTGTTTACCTGTTTATTTTTTTTACTAAATTTACCATTAAAAGCTCATGTCAATGCCCTTAATGGTGATAGAATTAATTTCGACTCTCACTATTTTCATATTTTTATATCTTACTCACACAACCCTCTCACTCTATCTCTCTCTCTCTATGTATATATCTATGTATATATAAAGAGATATAAAGGGGAGTGGTGTGAGAATATTAACTCCCTTAATTTAAGCTTGTAAACAATTCGAACGGGCAAGAACTTGGATATGTTTGTGCTTTTTGTTTAATTTTAACTAAACAAACGAATAAGATAAATCAAGAGAGATTGGGCTCTTAAAATCCAATTTTTTACACTGCAAAAAAATCAGATTTTTTTGATAAACTTAACACTACGAAGCGAAAGTTAGGGACCCTGGCCCTCACTAAGCTTCGCCAATGATGAACATGAACACTTAATGAACATATTTCCTTGTTTGTGTCCGTTCGTAATGAGCACAAGATTGTTCATTTTTCTTCATTCATTAGTATTATAAATGAACATTAACAGACACCGATAAGATAAACAACAATATCCAGATTAATGTCTAAATATAATCATCGTCGATTCAACAATATCCAACGTTGGCATGCATAAACAAACGGTTCAAAAATAGGAAATTAATACTAAATTACTAAATTAGTATGAGTAATAAATAATTTAAAGGATCACGTAAACGCACATAAACGAACAAACATAAACATAAAAGTAAGTGAATAAACATAGATGAACGTTTATGAATGGGACATGGTTTTGTTTATTGAATAAATAAACAAACGTAAAACAATGCACCGAACGGTTAACTGAATGTTCGATCACCTTAGATCATCTCTATTGGCAGATTTGTGACATTTGCCGTTCCTAAAAGACGCATACGTGGAAAAGAGAGGGAGGAGAGACAAACTAGAGCTACATACAAGGAGATAGAGGCGTAGACGTAGGGATGAGCATTTGGTATCGGGTAGCGGTATCGTACCGTACCAGGTATATTCGTTACCAGCACTTCCAGTAGTTCGATCAGAACTTGGCTCATTGTGTGCACACTAGGATAGATGATCCATATGCCAAAATAAACATGTATATTTGTATTTTTATAAACCTTAATTACTTGTTTTTCAAAAGGGAATGATCACAAGTTGAGTACCAGGTATATTCGTACCAATACCAATAGATCCTGTCCACCGCCCCTGCTGTCTCAATGACTCATTTCTGACGTTTTTGTTTTCGTTTGATTCCTTCCTTCGTCACTGTTCCAGCCTTTGTCACCCATGCGTATGTACATTGACATTGTCTACCAATTTATCCTTTTGTTTTTTTGTATGAGCAAGTACTAGTGTTTGTATTTATAAAGTTTATATTTTTACAATATTAATTTAGGATTTAGTATATGTGAGAAGATTGGTTATTTCTCATTTGTTAGTGACTAATATAGTAAATTGAAACAGAAAGACGTTTTAACAAAAACAACTTATGTAATTCAGACATCAGTTATGGCATGGTTATAAAAGTTGATAGGCGTTTCCTAGTCGGATTTGAAAGTACTTACTGGGAAGTACTCGGTCTAGGCGGAGATTACTAATAGGCCTAGGCGAACAATACTCCACCTCGGAGTACCAGGGGTACTCGGAGCTTACGTGTCATATGTGTTGGCGAAAATGACCATGTGGATAGTATGATATGACGAAAAATTGATATAGAGGTCGTATGATGGCAAATCACATGGCCGTATGATTTTTTGACTAACAATATGAAACGACTGACGTAATCACAAAAAAATAAAATTCATATAACTTGTTTAACATTTTTACACTCTGTTAAATGACCTGTATGACCCTCACGGTCCATATGATAATTTTGATTGGTGTAAATGGGTGTCTATTAAATGCAATATTGTGGCTTGGAGTGGTAACTTGGATAGGCTTGCTACGAGAGTGAACTTAAGAAGAAGGAATGTGGACATTATTTCGGTTATGTATCCTTTTTGTAACGATCATAAGGAAACGGTGGAGCATCTTTTTTCTGCGCGTTCAATGGCGAATCGGGTTTGGTCGGAGTTGAGTGTTTGGTGTAAAATCCCTCTGATATATATTTTCGATTTCATAGACATTTTGGATATACACAATTTTCTCAAGTTGAAAAGAAAGCTAAGAAGGTCATTCAAGGTTTGGTGATAATTTTGTAATTTTTTTGCTTTTTACCCGTTTTGGTCGGGGGTGTATGTATTGTTTGGCCTTTTACCTGGTTGAGTCGCGGAGGTATGTTTCGATTGAAGTTTTCTTTAGAAAAAAATATAGATTGTTATACACTGAGGGTTGCGCATCTTTAACAAAGTCTAATGAAAAAAAGATAGAAAATACTATTTTCTATCTTCACTACAAAAATCTTAAATACATAAACATCCATAATACTTAAAAAACACATGGATGGTGTCCTAGATCAAAGATTTATTAATACGGTACGCTTAATGTTTTTAATACACGTAGTTTTTTTTTCTAACAGCAAATTTAGATTACTGTAGTATTATTGTGTCACTAACGGAACCATCTGAAACAATAATACTTATACTCAATTTAAAAGAAAACTCAATAAATTAAAAAAACTTCCTTATAAAAATCGAACTCAAAACCTAATAATCCTAAACCCATATCCCATCATTCCAATGGCCTATAAAGTATGTGCTTTAACAAACATAGTTAAATGCATAACCTTAAAATACATACCGGTTATATCATCTTTTCTTTATAAGATACAAGATAAGATGTTATCCATGTGGCCACCAAAGAATGAGCCACGTCATGAAGAAAGAATATATGCCTTGTTTGGCAGAAGCTACCTCCCGGGTCCCACTTAGCTGGGTGATATTTACAGAATTCCGGCTCACTGTCTGCTTTATCACATCACCCACGTAATGTGAAACGTTTTCAGATTATGAAGACCGTCAAACACTCAAACCCGTTGACCGTATCTCTAAACCCCGACCCGACCCGACCCGGAACTGATTTGACAATTCACGTAACCGGTTAGTCATTTCCCATTTACAAAAAAATCGTTTCAACTAGGAATGTAACTGAATCGTATGGTGGAGATTTCTTGCAAAGTTATTTCAAAATGAATGTGAACATTCAATAAGATATATTCTCTGCAACTAATTAAACGTACTAGGTTAGGTTCAAAAGTGAACACTAGTGTATTTGCGAAATGAGCGAACTAATCTTGGTTATATACGTGTCAAAATCAATGGTCAGGATTTGATGATGATATACACTTTTGTATTTTACTATTTGATGATGAAATCCTAACCATACATGTGTGTTAATCAATTGTAACATTTGTAAAAATCGGGTTTTCAAAACCCGCTCCGTCTTGTAATCAAGTATCAAGTTATAAAAGTTACATTAAATATTTGTGATTATTTTGAGTTAAAACGATACATAATTAATAAATAAACTAAACTATAAAAATTATATTTGATAAAAAGTTAAAATAAAATAAATAAAAAAATTATGAAGCTGCCGGGACTCGAACCCGGGTCAGCTAAGACACTTCAGCGATTTATCACCCAATCACAAGACCACTCCGCCACTTGTTTGTTTTCTGTTATCTTTAGGAAACAAATAAGTTTTATGGACTAAGGTAAATCAACCGATTTTACAAATTGTAACTGAAATCGGTTATCAAACACCCAAAGTCGATTTGGATACTCGCGATTCAGCGAGTATAACCGATAAACGGACGATTCCAATCAATGCTGCCATGAGTGTAACTTGAATTCGGAAGTAGATCGGTTTAATAACCGAAAGTTTTCAATTCTCGGATTACTTCAATCCTACACCCTTCCTGCGACTCAAAACACTCTGCAAGACTCCCAATTGCATTTCCGCAACCTTACAGCCCACCGGAGAAGCTTGAATCAGACCGCCGGAAAAATTCTGCAAGTCGCTGGAAAACCGGGACTCACATCCACACGGTATTTCCTCTGACTCTTTCTGTTTCAATCATGTGATTAATCAGTCGCTAACACAACTCCACCATCAGAATCGATCCTAGTCAACGTTTGTCGAAAATCTTACCTTCGCCGGAAAACTTCTGAAACTGCCGGAAACACACCGTGAACGGGTATGATCTCCCAAACTTCTGTTAAACCTTGTTTAAGTGACTCAACTTCTTAAATAATCGAACAAAGCTGTTAATTGGTTTCAACAGCCGGAGTTCACCTTCAGAACCGACGAACCTCTGCCGGAATTCTGTGAACAACATCAATCGGTATATCTTTTTCCCCAAACTCTCTCCATTCTCTACATTTAAATTACTTGTAATGTCTGAAAAGCGTATATGTCATGAATCGGTCATAACAGTCGGAATAAGTTTGTCTGTGTAAAATCAACGAATAAGATGAAGACGCAACATAACATAAGGTTAATTAAAATCGGAATTATAAACGGGTTAGACACACAGTCCAGCTGTGGACTGTGTGCAAAATACAAACGCACATCCCGAGTTCGATTCCTACTATACGCACTCCTTGTATAATAAAAGGCCTTTTTGTTTAAACTAAATCGGGATAACCCAGTTAGTTGTTAAGTAAAATAAAAAACTGAGATAATAACCAGGTTAGACACACAGTCCAGCGGTGGACTGTGTGCAACATGAACCACACGTCGCGCGTTCGAAACCCGTCACGAGCACCGGTCCGATTGAATTAAAATGTTTTTGCAAATAAAGGAAATTCGGTTAAATTGAATAAGTGTATAAATATAATTAAAAACACGATTATTTCGGGTTAGACACGTAGCTCAGTTGGTAGAGCTGCGTGCACGCGAACGGGAGGTCTCGGGTTCGAGCCTCACCCGGCGGAAACTAATACGCTGACCGAACCGGTCAACGGTCAACGCTAAATAAACAAATTTTTTTTATATTTTTTTTTATTTAATTTAATTTAAAAATCAATTAAAAATACTTAAAAATAACATTTTTAAAGATAGAAAATAGCCATAAACTCACAAAAATATATCTAAAAATTTCATTAAAATCCTTAATAAAATCCACCCATTTAATATATTTTTCCGTTATTACTTAGGTTAGTAATCCCCGTTGTTCCGCTCATCTAATTCGTGCGCATATCACCATCTCCAATCCAACGCACCCAAGGTGAGTGAATCTTACAAATTCCCCGTTTTAATCACGTTTTGAGGTGTATCATGTGTCTTTGTATATATATATATTATAACTAGACCATTGTGCATACATCATATCATGAACATGTGTATTCAGTTTGTTGCTGTTAAGTAGTTATTATTGGATGCAATTTATTATTCAGTACATGCAATTTCATAGGCCACCGCTCCCCATTACATTATGAGCGTTGAGCATGTTCCCCATTTTATTATGCGGTTGAACCTGGCGTGCCCACATACGATCGGCTCCGTTTGATTGAGCCTTGATCGCACAGACATTTTCATTTTCAGTACATGCAATACGATCGGCTCCGTTTGATTTAGCCTTGATCGCATAGACATTTTCATTTTCAGTACATGCAATACGATCGGCTCCGTTTGATTGAGCCTTGATCGCACAGTTTCATTTATGTTATTTACAGTATGATGTTGGTATGTTCATGTATGCTGTCATGTGTTATTGTATATTATAGTTGTGACTGCTATTTGCCATTGCTTGATTATTTACATTTGCTCATCTATGATTATGCACTAATTTTCATTGATAAACTAACAATTAATTTATTAATAAATGTTTATCTAATAAGGTTCACTCGCCAACTTATGTTGACCCAAAAACTCCCATTTTACACATGATACAGGTGAACCAGCAGCAGCTAGGAACACATAGGACTTGGACTAGAATAATAAAACATTTTAGAGTTGGGATTGTTATGTTTGGTTTATTTCCTTTGTATTGAATGAACATGTTTGGATATTTGAAAATGTAACTTTGACTTTATTAAATATGAAACATAATAGTAAATGTCATGAGCTTTGGTGATAACCCAATTATGCCCCGACTCTTATTCCGCTACGGGTCGGGGTGTGACAGATTGGTATCAGAGCCATGACTATAGGGATATAGGATAGGTTATTAGATCCTTAGAGCCTATACTATAGTCGATTAGAAACTTATAAGATTTTTGTGTGTTACATGCCAAATTTCATGATGTTTATATGTTTTATGTTAAATGTTACATTTGATATTGTGCAAGCATGTTCATAAGTATGTATTATCATATAATGCCTATCATGAATCGTATACTCATAACATATCACATCCATGAAAGCACACACCACTTCATGATTTCTTTTACAATGATTTTCGTGTTTTCGAATCTCATCAAAGTGAGTTCTCGTGACGGGCATGTAGTAAGTGGAAGGGTACCAGTACCGGTAGTCGGAACGTCCTGTCTAGGCTGGCATTCGTATAAATCCAAAATAAAGGACCAGTTTGCCTACCTGGGGACTAACGATGAGAGTACGAAGTACCTATTAGGCCAAAGCATGCTATACCAAACGTCGTGTGAGCTAACCCCACTTTGAGTTTCATTGTGTCTACACCTGGACACGTTCCGACCAAACATCTCATGAACATATTTTGTGGTTTGCATTCGGGGGATGCGAGTGTTAAATTGCCAATACTAATGTGAATCCTACCAAGCCAATAGCCATGGGGGCCCACATGACTATGTAGGTGAAGGTATGGGGGACATTTGAGGCCCAACATGAGCGAACCCAAGACATCCTATGGATGTAGTTGCATTATTGATATTTATGTTATTTTCATTTTCTTAAAGACACGTGACACCAAAAAAAAAGACACCATAAACTCACAATCTTCTCATTTTATGATCCTGTAGATGTCGTCTAGACAGCAACGAAGGGGTAAAAGATCGGGAAGGTCTCAGGAACGTTTGGCCACTCAGATCGCGAAACAAATGGCCACGATATTGCCTGACATTGTGGTCCAAGTACAACAAGCCCTTGCTACAAATCCTACTTACCCTCCCCAACAACAGGACCAGAACATCGACAACCCTCCTACCAACAAGTGCTCTTACAAACATTTTAACTCCTGTGATCCTCCTAAATTTGAAGGGACCGAGGGTGTCACTGCTCTCCTACATTGGTTCGAGGAGATGGAAAACACCTTCCTAAACTGCGATTGTCCTGAGGATCGCAATACGCCACCGGGAGACTACTTGGAGTAGCTCTCACTTGATGGAATACTGAGAAAGGGAAGAGGGGAACTGAAGATGCGATGGCCTTAACTTGGGAGGAGTTAAGGGAAATCATGACTAGGCGTTTCTGTCCTAGAAGTGAAATTAAGAAGTTGGAGGATGAATTTCATGCTCTAAAGCAAAAGGAGGGTGATCACTCTACCTACAACAAGAGGTTCTTGGAGTTGAACCAAATGGTTCCAAATTTATTCACTCCAACCTATCGTCTGATCGAGCATTATATTCGAGGACTTCCCTCGAAAATCCAAGATTCAGTTCTCAGCGTTTCACCAGTAACACTTGAAGCTGCTATGGAGTTAGCAACTGAACTGACCGAAAACCGAATTCGCAACGGGAAGTTCAAAGAAGAGAAGAAGAAAGCCCCTGTTGAGGGACAAACTTCAAACCACCCCATTCCTTCCTCTAAGTTTGCTAACAAGAGGAAGCGTAACACCAGAAATTTTGCAGTTACCCAAACCAACACCCCTATTCCTGCTGCACCTATTACTCAAGTCACTCCTTCACCCGCACCATACAGAAGACCCTACACAGGCTCGTTACCAAAATGTAACCGTTGCCAATATCACCATTCCCCTGATCATCCTTGCCAATACTGCACCGGCTGCGGTCGCGCAGGACATACTGTTCAAAACTGCCGCATGCCTCAACGAACAAACCGCCACCAACCTTTAACCCAAACCCACCAACAGTTAATGGGTCAAGCACAACAACCCCTACCATTTCCACCCACCCAACATTTAGCCCAAACATACTACCAACCCAATTATCCTATGGGCCAACCTATGCGGGCTTGCTTCAATTGCGGAGACCCTAGCCACTTCAGAAACACTTGTCCAAGGTTGGTAAATATTATTCATGCTCAGGCCCAAGCCAACCCAGTGAATCAAGCGAACCAAGCTCCTCCACCTGCAAGAGGAAGAGCTTTCAATATTAACGCGAACCAGGCTAGAGCTGACGGCAATGTGGTCAACGGTACGTTCCTTATAAATGGTAGATATGCCTCTATGTTATTTGATACTGGTGCGGATAGAAGTTTTGTGTCATTAGAATTTGAACCTATCTTAAGCAAAAATCGGGATAAGCTCACGGAATCCATAACGGTAGAAGTTGCGGACGGGAAACCAGTTTCATTAGACTCTATTTTACGCAACTGTACACTCACCTTAAACGACCACGATTTCTCAGTCGACCTTATTCCTATGAAGCTGGGAAGTTTTGACATCATAATCGGTATGGATTGGCTCAGTCAACATCAGGCGGAAGTTGTTTGTCGTGAAAAATTTATTCGTATTCCTCTTTCAAACGGTCAGACTCTTCGAATCATTGGAGAGACCTCGTCGAAAGGGCTCAGCTTAATGTCTTGTCTTCAAGCTCAAAAATATCTTCGCAAGAATTATGTCGCGTTTTTAGCTCATATCATCAAAAAGGGAACCATCGAGAAGAAACTTGAAGACATTCCTGTAGTAAAAGACTTCCCACAAGTTTTTCCTGACGACATTTCAGGACTTCCTCCAATTAGAGACGTCGAATTCCGTATTGATCTTATACCAGGTGCTACACCAGTTGCAAAGTCTCCATATAGGTTAGCCCCCTCTGAAATGCAAGAGCTAGCCAGTCAATTGTAAGAGTTGACTGACAAGGGATTCATACGTCCTAGCTCATCGCCTTGAGGTGCACCTGTCCTTTTTGTAAAGAAGAAAGATGGATCTTTTCGTATGTGCATCGACTACAGAGAGCTCAACAAGTTAACCATCAAGAATCGCTATCCTTTACCTCGCATTGATGATCTTCTTGACCAACTACAAGGTGCCAGCTGCTTTTCAAAAATCGATCTTCGATCTGGCTATCATCAACTTAGAGTGCATGAAGAAGACGTCCCTAAGACTACTTTTCGAACTCGTTATGGCCACTATGAATTCATGGTTATGCCGTTTGGATTAACCAACGCACCAGCTGTCTTCATGGACCTAATGAACAGAGTCTGCAAACCTTACCTTGATCGATTTGTTATAGTTTTCATCGACGATATTCTTATTTATTCAAAATCTAAAGCTGATCATGAGCGTCATCTTCGACTCGTTCTTGCACTTCTAGAAAAGGAAAAGCTTTATGCCAAGTTCTCCAAATGTGAATTCTGGTTAAAAGAGGTGCAATTCCTCGGGCATGTAGTCAATGACAAGGGAATACATGTTGACCCTTCAAAGATCAAAGCAGTTCAAGAATGGCAAGCTCCACGTACACCAACTGAAGTAAGATCTTTTCTTGGACTAGCTGGCTATTATCGTCGGTTCATTTCAAACTTCTCTCGCATTGTTGTGCCACTCACGGCTTTAACTCATAAGGGAAAGCCTTTCGTATGGGGATCCAAGCAAGAAGAAGCTTTTCAAACTCTTAAACAAAAACTTTGTGATGCACCAATCCTCACTCTTCTTGAAGGTTGTGATGACTTTGTAGTCTATTGCGACGCGTCAGGGCAAGGATTAGGCTGCGTTCTCATGCAAAGAGGAAAACTCATAGCTTATGCCTCGAGACAACTCAAGACACATGAAAAGAACTACACCACTCATGACCTAGAGCTTGGAGCCGTTGTATTCGCTCTTAAGATATGGAGACATTATCTCTATGGTACTAAGTGTGAAATATACACTGACCACAAGAGTCTTCAACATATCTTCAATCAAAAAGAGTTAAACATGAGGCAACGAAGATGGGTCGAACTTCTAAATGATTACGACTGTGAAATTAGATACCACCCTGGTAAAGCAAATGTGGTGGCTGATGCACTTAGTCGAAAGGGTTATGCGAACTCCATTCATCTTCTATGTTCGCAAATTATAACCGGCATTAAAGATCAAATTCGAGAAGCCCAACACGTTTCAATAACAGAAGAAGATGTACGAAAGGAGATGTCATGTGGAGCCGAGCTAAAACTTGAAACTAAATCAGACGGTATCATGTATTACCTAGATCGTATCTGGATTCCTAACCACAACAATCTTCGTGAAACTCTTATGAATGAAGCTCACAAAACGCGATATTCAATACACCCAGGAGCCGATAAGATGTATCAAGACCTACGATACACCTATTGGTGGCCTGGAATGAAGAAGGATATTGCCGTTTTTGTTTCCAAGTGTCTCACATGTTCCAAGGTGAAGGCTGAACACCAAAGACCCTCAGGACTTCTAGTCCAACCGGAAATACCTGTATGGAATTGGGAAAATATAACCATGGATTTCATTACCGGGTTACCTCGCACTTCTGGTGGGTATGACACTATATGGGTGATTATAGACCGACTTACAAAATCAGCACACTTTATTCCTATCCGCGAAGATTTCAAGAACGAAAAGCTTGCACGTATTTATATCAACGAAATCGTAAGCCGGCATGGGGTACCATTAAGTATTATTTCTGATCGTGATGGTCGTTTCACCTCACGAACATGGCAAGCAGTACAAACCGCTATGGGCACACGATTAGATCTCAGTACCGCCTATCATCCTCAAACTGATGGACAGTCTGAGCGCACCATTCAAACTCTTGAAGATATGCTTAGAGCATGTGTCATAGACTTCAAGGGAAATTGAGACGCCCACCTACCATTAGTAGAATTTTCGTACAACAACAGCTATCATTCGAGCATCGGCATGGCACCTTTTGAAGCCTTATATGGTCGTAAGTGCCGATCTCCTATATGTTGGCACGAAATTGGGGAAGCACAAATTACTGGTCCAGAATTGATCCAAGAAACCACAGATAAGATCCATCAAATTCGAAACAATCTTCTAGCGGCTCAAAGTCGTCAAAAGAGTTATGCAGATAAACGACGGAAGCCCTTAGAGTTTAACATTTGTAAAAATCGGGTTTTCAAAACCCGCTCCGTTTTGTAATCAAGTATCAAGTTATAAAAGTTACATTAAATATTTATGATTATTTTGAGTTAAAACGATACATAATTAATAAATAAACTAAACTATAAAAATTATATTTGATAAAAAGTTAAAATAAAATAAATAAAAAAATTATGAAGCTGCCGGGACTCGAACCCGGGTCAGCCAAGACACTTCAGCGATTTATCACCCAATCACAAGACCACTCCGCCACTTGTTTGTTTTCTGTTATCTTTAGGAAGCAAATAAGTTTTATGGACTAAGGTAAATCAACCGATTTTACAAATTGTAACTGAAATCGGTTATCAAACACCCAAAGTCGATTTGGATACTCGCGATTCAGCGAGTATAACCGATAAACGGACGATTCCAATCAATGCTGCCATGAGTGTAACTTGAATTCGGAAGTAGATCGGTTTAATAACCGAAAGTTTTCAATTCTCGGATTACTTCAATCCTAGACCCTTCCTGCGACTCAAAACACTCTGCAAGACTCCCAATTGCATTTCCGCAACCTTACAGCCCACCGGAGAAGCTTGAATCAGACCGCCGGAAAAATTCTGCAAGTCGCCGGAAAACCGGGACTCACATCCACACGGTATTTCCTCTGACTCTTTCTGTTTCAATCATGTGATTAATCAGTCGCTAACACAACTCCACCATCAGAATCGATCCTAGTCAACGTTTGTCGAAAATCTTACCTTCGCCGGAAAACTTCTGAAACTGCCGGAAACACACCGTGAACGGGTATGATCTCCCAAACTTCTGTTAAACCTTGTTTAAGTGACTCAACTTCTTAAATAATCGAACAAAGCTGTTAATTGGTTTCAACAGCCGGAGTTCACCTTCAGAACCGACGAACCTCTGCCGGAATTCTGTGAACAACATCAATCGGTATATCTTTTTCCCCAAACTCTCTCCATTCTCTACTTTTAAATTACTTGTAATGTCTGAAAAGCGTATATGTCATGAATCGGTCATAACAGTCGGAATAAGTTTGTCTGTGTAAAATCAACGAAGAAGATGAAGACGCAACATAACATAAGGTTAATTAAAATCGGAATTATAAACGGGTTAGACACACAGTCCAGCGGTGGACTGTGTGCAAAATACAAACGCACGTCCCGAGTTCGATTCCTGCTATACGCACTCTTTGTATAATAAAAGGCCTTTTTGTTTAAACTAAATCGGGATAACCCAGTTAGTTGTTAAGTATAATAAAAACTGAGATAATAACCAGGTTAGACACACAGTCCAGCGGTGGACTGTGTGCAACATGAACCACACGTCGCGCGTTCGAAACCCGTCACGAGCACCGGTCCGATTGAATTAAAATGTTTTTGCAAATAAAGGAAATTCGGTTAAATTGAATAAGTGTATAAATATAATTAAAAACAAGATTATTTCGGGTTAGACACGTAGCTCAGTTGGTAGAGCTGCGTGCACGCGAACGGGAGGTCTCGGGTTCGAGCCTCACCCGGCGGAAACTAATACGCTGACCGAACCGGTCAACGGTCAACGCTAAATAAACAATTTTTTTTATATTTTTATTTATTTAATTTAATTTAAAAATCAATTAAAAATACTTAAAAATAACATTTTTAAAGATAGAAAATAGCCATAAACTCACAAAAATATATCTAAAAATTTCATTAAAATCCTTAATAAAATCCACCCATTTAATATATTTTTCCGTTATTACTTAGGTTAGTAATCCCCGTTGTTCCGCTCATCTAATTCGTGCGCATATCACCATCTCCAATCCAACGCACCCAAGGTGAGTGAATCTTACAAATTCCCCGTTTTAATCACGTTTTGAGGTGTATCATGTGTCTTTGTATATATATATTATAACTAAACCATTGTGCATACATCATATCATGAACATGTGTATTCAGTTTGTTGCTGTTAAGTAGTTATTATTGGATGCAATTTATTATTCAGTACATGCAATTTCAGAGGCCGCCGCTCCCCATTACATTATGAGCGTTGAGCATGTTCCCCATTTTATTATGCGGTTGAACCTGGCGTGCCCACATACGATCGGCTCCGTTTGATTGAGCCTTGATCGCACAGACATTTTCATTTTCAGTACATGCAATACGATCGGCTCCGTTTGATTGAGCCTTGATCGCACAGTTTCATTTATGTTATTTACAGTATGATGTTGGTATGTTCATGTATGCTGTCATGTGTTATTGTATATTATAGTTGTGACTGCTATTTGCCATTGCTTGATTATTTACATTTGCTCATCTATGATTATGCACTAATTTTCATTGATAAACTAACAATGAATTTATTAATAAATGTTTATCTAATAAGGTTCACTCGCCAACTTATGTTGACCCAAAAACTCCCATTTTACACATGATACAGGTGAACTAGCAGCAGCTAGGAACACATAGGACTTGGACTAGAAGAATAAAACATTTTAGAGTTGGGATTGTTATGTTTGGTTTATTTCCTTTGTATTGAATTAACATGTTTGGATATTTGAAAATGTAACTTTGACTTTATTAAATATGAAACATAATAGTAAATGTCATGATGGTGATAACCCAATTATGCCCCGACTCTTATTCCGCTGCGGGTCGGGGTGTGACATCAATGACTATAGATTTGTTCACTTAGTTCACAAATACACCAGTGTTCACTCTAGAACCTCACCCTAATATCATATATGAGGATGTTATATACTTAATCGTTTCGAAGGATAAAACTGAGAGAATAGCATTTTACGATTTGATCGAAGAGTGAAAAAAGCGTGGTAAACGGTTAAAACATATGTTATGAATGTTTTTACGGTTTTCACCTTGTTAGAAATGACAAAGTGGGTTAACCAATGGTAGCGTCAACAATAACAAAAATCGATGGTTGTTTAACCATGGTTCGGTTAACCGTCAGTTATGGATCGATTTCGGTTTATTTCGGTTAATCGTCAGTTATGGATCGATTTCGGTTAATTATCCAACGCATTTTTTTTATTATCCTTTTGTTTTAATATAGCTAAAAATAGTTTGGTTATGGTGTTTAAAGCTCGATTTTTGTTAATTAATTTAGAATTATGCATCGTTGGTCCTCATGGTAACCATTAAGCAATTGATGAAGATATTATTCATGAAAACTTAAATATATTTTGTATAGAATTTTTTATGAGCAAACTAGACAAATCAAAAACAAACTCAACGCTTTTTCCAAATTAGCAACCACTTCAAGTAGATCTAATTTACATTGTAAAAACTAGAAAATCATAAGAGTAGAAGGTTCGGTTCGGTTAAAATCGGTTAACGAAGACACGTTAACCGTAACCATAACTGATTGGTCAGTTAATTAGATTCACATAACCATAACCGATTGGTTTTGTCGGTTATGGTTAATATCGGTTACTTTTTTTTTTGCTTAGCGATTCGGTTTTTGCTATTCCTAGTGTAAAATTATGTTTACACAATTAACTTTTGACACATTATATAGTGTAAATATATATTTTCAAAACAAGTATAATTTTTTCATTATGTGTATAAGATACTTTTGGCCCCATGACCGGTTTCTAAACAGAGTACCAAAACATAGGTTGTCTAAATACATAATTTTTTAAACCTTTATTAAGCAAGAAAAATATCATACAATCCCAAACATGAATAAGTAGTATCTCATTTTGTATACAATGTTTTTTAAAATTTCCAAATGACAAGTTCACTAGTATTAAAAAGAACCTAAAGTTTGTGATAAGAAGCAACATCATGTATAAAATTGACTCGACTGAACTCACAATAATGCTTAATTTGTCTTAGAAAGCAACCCAACATATTGTTTAATGTTTTATAAATCCATCTAATCTCTCTTTTTCTCCGTAGCCTTATGTGACTTAATAACCTAATCTCCTTTTAAACATCAACAAATACGATGATTAAACTTTTGTAGGGTCATAACCAAGCTTAATCGCACTGAAAATGAAATTACTCATCTTTATATACACTTTTAGTGCGTAAATTTTTACCATGGCTATACCATGTAACACTTATATTGAAATTATTACAACTTAGAACAACATACAACTCCAATCATGTGTGTGATGTGAAGTATAATAAAAAGGAAAAACTTGTTGCGTGAGAAAAGAATAAATACTCCTATTTGATGACTAAATAAACGCTTGTTATTTGAGGAAAAATAAATACTTGTTATTGAAAAATGAAAATCTTTGTAATATTGGAAAAAAAATAAATTAAGTTGAGTCTGGTTTTACTTAAAAAGTTAGGCTCTATAAGTTAATTATTATTTTTTTTTAAATTTTATGTACAAAGTTTTATTTTAGGTTTTTATCTAAACAACAAACTTAGAGCATTCATAATGGTTTCCTTATGTAATTGTGAATAGGTTACCTATAGTACAAGGAATGATTTTGAGTGAATAACAGAGAAAATGTTATTGTTTTACATCTGTAAATATGCTGGAAACACTATTCATGCTTATAAATTTGGTTGTGATTAGAAGAAAGAGTAAAGTTAAAGTTATAAAAAATATTATTTAATTTTAAAAGACAAAGTAAAAATAATAATTTTTAATGTAATTATAGAAATGAACATAAGAAATTCAATATGAATGCTTATAGACGTTGTATACGAGCCTATGTTGGTGTTATGACCCCATTCACTAGACTAAACTTTTAGCCTCTAAGGGAATATTATAAGAACAAAGTCGCCTCACTTTTCTCCGGAGTTTATCCCTTATACATATAGATCCACTTCATCCTTACCTCTCTCACACATTATTCGTGTGGACGGTCGTCCCCAATATTTTCTTGCTCTTCCCTTCAACTCAACATCTTACAAGTTAAAACACAAACACATGCAACTAAACTTATCCTGGAATGAGACTTAACTAAAGTAACTTAATCATGCATTTTGGACATGTAAACTAAATTCATTCTAGAATGTAAACTTATCCAAATTAGCTTATTCCCTGTAACAACAAAAACAAGATGGGGTAATAGTGTTAGGCAACTGTTTAGTACTCCCTCGTTAGTTCAACCAATTTATGATTTTATTTATGTTCTAAAATTACAATTTTGCTATCAGTTTAAAATTACGTTCTTGTCCCAGTTCAAAACAAAATTATGCTTTGTCCCAGTTAAAAATTACAATTTTGCCCTCGATTCAAAATTACGATTTTGTCCCGTTTAAATTTACAGTTTTACCATTAGTTTTGTTTTTTCTTTTCTACCAGCCAAATTACGATTTTGCCCTCAATTTAAATTTATATTTTTCCATTGTTTTTGTTTGTTTCCCTGTCAAATTACGATTTTGCCCCCATTGTAAAATTACAGTAATGCCATCGTTTTAGGTTTTTTTGACAAAACTGAAGAAGTGTTTTGTTTTAATTAGTTGACTCGGTGTATTTTTTTATACGTGTCACGTGATTGCCTTGCACACGCTCATTTGTCCAAAAATTTCAATTTTCCCCCAGTTTAGAATTATAGTTTTTCCATTGTTTTTGTCTTTAAGCAAAAGTATGATAATGTTTTATTTTAATTATTTGACTCAATATAATTTCTTTGAGATCGTGTTATGAGTGGTATGCACAAGTAACCGAGACACAGACATACATATTATGAGAGAAATATTCGGCTTAATGCCCGCAACGCGGGTGGCGCAAGATGGGGGATTGGTGTCAGGCACCTGGCACTACCCCATTGGTCCAATCAATTTAAGATTTTATCCCCTTTTTTAAATTACGATATTATCATCAGTTTAAAATTATGTTTTTGCCCTAGCTAAAAATTACACTTTTGCCCTTGGTTCAAATTTACGATTTTGCCTAATTTAAATTTATAGTTTCTCCCTTGCACTACCCCATTGGTCCAATCAATTTACGATTTTATCCATGCGTTAAAATTACGATTTTGTCATTAGTTTAAAACTACGTTTTTGCCCCAAATTCAAAACAAAATTATGCTTTTGCCCCAGCTAAGAATTACACCTTTTGCCATCGATTCAAATTTACGATTTCCTCATTTAAATTTACAGTTTTAAACAAGATGGGGGAACAGTGCCAGGCAGCTCCTGGCACTCCTCTATTGGTCCAATCAATTTACGATTTTATCCCTTCTTTAAAATTACGATTTTGCCTTCAGTTTAAAATTACGTTTTTGCCCCCAGTTCAAAACAAAATTATTCTTTTCCCTATCTAAAAATTACACTTTTGCACTCGGTAAAAATTACGATTTTGCCCCTTTTTAATTTAAAGTTTTGCCATTAGTTTTGTTTTTTCTTTTCTACCAGTTAAATTACAATTTTGCCCTCAATTTAAAATTATAGTTTTTCATCGTTTTTGTTTTTTTAAACAAAATTATGATAATGTTTAATTTTAATTGGTTGACTCAATATAGTTTTTTTGGGATCGTGTTGTGAGTAATATATGCAAATAACCGAGACACATATATACATATTATGAGAGATGAGTATTCGGGTTAGTATCCCGCAACACGAGCGGGGACAAAATCTAGTTCATTCACCTTGGGTATAGTTTATGGTCCAAGAAAACAAAATAAATTCTAACCGATGGGACCAATGGGTCACCAACCAGTGAACCAGGACATGTCATTGACGGCAGGTGCAGCCTACCCACCATGGTGCACTTTTTCTTCCTTCCTATACACACCTCCTTTGTCTATTAAACCACCATGCAATTTAAAGCAAACTTCATTAATTAAACCCCTCAAATGTCTTCAACCTCCGAACCCATGGTTCCACCACCTGCCAAGCGGCTCAAACCACTACTGGACCATGACCAAGACCATGATCAGACCCCGGTCCATTGCCCTCGGTGTGATTCATCCAACACAAAGTTTTGTTACTACAACAACTACTCGTTATCACAACCACGTTATTTTTGTAAGGCTTGTAGACGTTACTGGACTAAAGGTGGCACTCTACGTAAAATACCCATTGGTGGTGTATCCCGGAAGAGTAAGAAGTCCACCACCGCCCACCACCTTCACCGCCGCCGTGAACTGCAACCGCAACACCAACAAAACTTGCATTATGACAAGTTGACAATCTGTATGTAACTTTTTTTTTATACTTGAAATGTTTTGATAGATAGATGTTAATCTACAAGAAAAAAATAGATGCGAAATTATTTTACATTTTTACAACATAAACACGTACACGAACTTTTTTTTTTTTTTTTTTATGAAAATAGGTTGTTTTACAAATGATTTTATAGTGTGGTTTTTTTTTTCGAGTTGATTTTTGGATTATTGTCTGTTCGAGATAGTGAGTTCGAAAGTTTAAAGTTTGTTGGTATAGTGATTATGTAATATAGAACTTTTTTTTCTTATTTTAATAAAGCTCAGGAACATTTATTATAGAACTTTTTTTTCTTTTTTTTTCTTATTTTAATAAAGCTCAGGAACATTTAATAAAGCTCAGGAACATTTATTTTAAAGTTTGTTGGTATAGTGATTATGTAATATAGAACTTTGTAATATATCCTGTACTTTTTCAACATATTTAAAATATGAGTTTTTAATGATGCATAATGTATAAATGTTCATGTGACATGATTTTTGAAAATATAAAGTTTAGAAGAGAATTGTCTCTTTTAAGTTTTGATGCATCGTTCTAGAATTTAATGTTTATAAAAATCTAAATGCATAGTTCTATTTGAAAAAAAAATAAAAAAAAAACTTGTGCATTTGTAAATTTTTATTTTTAATCAATATTAAACAAAAACTAAAAAATATGTAGCCCAAAAGTTATAAAATTACAAAACGTTTTCCCTGAAAAAAATTAGTACGATCCATATTGTAAATTAATCATATCACACATTATTAAAAAATGATTTTTTTTGCTAAATTTTTAATATAAATTCTATGCTAAATATACTACTTAACATTTCTCATTTTAAAGATTTAAGTTCTCCAATATCTTAAAAAAATTACTTTTGCCAAATTGGGATTTCACCTTTTCTAGGTTCTCCAATATCTTAAAAAAATTACTTGTGTCTAATTTGGATTTTGGGATTGTTGATTGTCAACTATGGGTTTGTGATTTATAATTATAAATTATAAATACATGTAGATATGATGTATAAATGATAAGCATCGTCAGCAAAATATTTTCTTTTTTTACAAAAAAATAAAAATTCTAATTTTATTGCTTTGTTCCTGAAAACACTTGAGAGGGTTTTTTTGCATGTGTACATTTTTAGGGGCATGTAAAAGTAAAGAGAGAAATAAATTCGAATTTTATCATTTTTATTGAATAATTAGATCCACTATCTACATATATCTAGGGGTGTACCTACCTAGAAAGGGTAGTTGCGCTCCGGCGCGGTAGTGTAAATTTGGAAAAATATGACGTTTTTCCGATTTCGTTACCTCTTTTTAATAAAACGTTATCTCTACGAAAATTTTTTAGATCCGTCACTGCTGATATATCTATGTGTTCTTCAACATAATCTTCACGTGTGTGTATATATTTATTTTGTAGCATGCAGAATATTAACATGTATAATTTGTATACTTGTTACAGTGTCAGATGGGAATGCCATAAGCCCAAACTCAATCGGTCTCCAACTTTCGCATCAAGAATCACCTGTACACTTCTCCGAAAACCCCGAATTTACGTTCGAGGATCTCACTATCGATTTCATGGAGAGAGGCGGTGGCGATTATTTTCCGTCTACTATGCCCATACCCACCGGCGGATACAAGCCCACTAGTGGGTACAACCCGTATGCAGCAAATACGGGCAGTATCCATGGGCCCGGCCCGTTTGGAGAAATGATGTCATACTATGAGTATGATGACCATTATGAGAAGTTAATATTAAATGGAGATGATGTGAAGCCAAAGCTATTTGATTTGGAGTGGCGATATCAAACGGGTTGTCATTCGGATATTCATGGGTCGGGTTTGGCGAGAAACGGGTCGGCTGGGTATCATCTACTGGGTCTTGGGTCTTCATTGGCCGGGTTGGTTAACGGGTATGGATCGTCATCAACAACCCACTAGTATAGTGATTGTAACGGGTATGGATCGTCGTCAACAGGCTCACTAGTATAGTGATTATAAATATTTCGTTGGGTTATATTTTATGTTTTTAGTGTTATATATAATATTAGTTAGTGTTTTGTTGGGTGAATGTTGTTTTGATGACATTTGAAGGTTTCCTAGCTCAAATGGGCCTTTTTATTTGGTTAAATAGATGCAAATCTTATAAACTTTTCAATTGTTTTTGGTCTATTTATGTGACTTTTTACTAGTGTGCTGCATTCTCTCTTTATTAGATTTTTTTCTTTTTTTTTTAATAACTAAGACACATCTCTAAAATCTACTTATAAAGTCTATTTATTGATTATAGAACTTAAACCTGCACCACTTTTGTAAGGATAATACGCGTGATGACACTAGGCAATGAGCTCATAAAGTTTTAATAAACCGCATAAACGAATTTAACACCCATAATCTGATGCGACGACTAATTTTAAGATATTAGTTATAATTCAAATTATCCCTGCACTTGTTTAAGGCGTGTATTTGGGAAGAACATGTTCTTAGTACATAGGTTGATTCTTCTATTGTTCTACGTTAAAATTAGAGTTAAATGCTTGGTTGGTCCCTATGGTTTGCAAAAATTACAGATTTGATCCTGATGGTTTAGTAATTACACGCTTGGTACCAAAACTTGTCAAAAATGAACTCGTTTGGTCCTTAGCCCTAACATCAGATAAATATCTCAATTAAAAACACCCCATGTGCTTGGCACATATTTGGTCATTTCAGTCCAGCCTGTTATAACAAGAGATAAATAACCTGATTGGTCCCACCCTACCCCACCCTTTCTTCTTTCCCAAACCACCACCATCATCTCAGCTCCTCCAACACCACCACCTCATCTCCTTCACCATCACCACTGAATATCCACTCAAACCTGAATGCATAACCAAATAAAATTTTATTTTTTTTTATTCCAATTTAAATACTAAACACCCATAACTCACACAAAATCTACAAGAATTTCTCTCAAAATAAACATCAGCAGACATTCATCCATCTCACTTACAAAATCAATGCCCACAAAAGTCAACATTACAAGTTCCATCCACCCGGTTAAGCTCTCGTCCAGATCAGGTCAACAATCAAATAATACTTACATTTGAGGACTCACAAGAACAGTTGTGGAACTAAACAATACAAAAAATCTCATTATATTCACAAGAACAGTTGTGGAACTTGCATACCATCGATCTAACCGAAGCACGATTGTGTTGCAATACGTCATGCATCTCTGCAATAGTCACTATGTCCCCAATAGGCCTTTTACCACTCTTTATCACTGGAGGAACCTCGTTCACAGATGAGTTATCTACCAACACAAAAGAGTCTTTCGCTAACGATGCAGCTGATTGAAATGTGTTGTTATCAAACGACATTGAGAGAGCACTTACGGTAGCAGTAGTAGTATTAGTATCGATAGTCATTGGTGGCGCTAAAGAAGCCAGGTTTGAGTGGGAGTTCAGTGATGGTGGTGAATGAGATGAGGTGGTGGTGGTGGAGGAAATGAGATGATGGTGGTGGTTTACGGAAGAAGAAGAAGGGGTGGGGGTAGGGTGGGACCAATAAGGTTATTTATTTTTTATTATAACAGGCTGGACTGAAATGATCAAATTACCCTCATGTGCCAAGCACATGGGGTGTTTTAACTTAGATATTTAACTGATGTTAGGGCTGGGGACCAAGCGAGTTCATTTTTGACAAGTTTTGGTACCATGCGTGTAATTAGTAAACCACTAGGACCAAATATGCAATTTTTGCAAACCACAGGGACCAACCAAGCATTTAACTCTTAAAATTACATAAAACTATTAAGCAAATAATGGATTAAATTTCATATTTTGTTTCACATAACATGCACCATAATTTAGGAATATTAGAAGTGTTCAATTTAGCTGAAGCCAGGGGCGGATGTACCTTATTATAAGGGGTTCGCTACCTCTTGCGCTCCAGCGGTAGTGTAAATTTTGAAAAAAATTGACGTTTTTTTTATTTCGTTACCCTTTCTTTTAAAACGTTAACTTATGAAAGTTTTCAAGATCCGCCGCTGGCTAAAGCCATGACAATTTCATTTAAACAAGAAGCCATGTATCTAGTCTTTGTGCTCTCTCAACTCCTTATGTGATAATGAAAAACCGAATTCGAATGTAAATTCTTAATCAATTGTGTTCCACATTTCGACTAGAAACAATGTCAAACAACCATGACAAACAATGTGACACGTTTATTTACAACGAATAAATGATTATAACAAATAAGCGTTTTTTTAATATTTAAGTTTCAAGTATACTTATGATGAAAAAACACTAAAATGGGGGCATTCCGAGAATCGAACTCGGGACCTCTCCGCACCCAAAGCGAGAATCATACAACTAGACCAAATGGCCAAATTTAGTCACATGTTACGTAAGTGGTTATTTGATTATACATTCGAAGAAAAATACAGATACCGTTTGAATTAAAAATTTAATGACGAAAAGTCATTTATGTACAACTTTAAATTTTTAAATATAAAGTGTATGTACTATGTACACTTTACATATGAAATGAGTTATTGTGTTAAACGTATGTATAATATTTTCTTAAATCTAATATAAAGATAACGAATTTTGTGTTTTCTAGATCATAAAGTTTTATATAACTTACGATATCATTGATGTATCAATTTTAATCTATACTCGCGGTAGATTTATCTTCAAATATGTTCGTCAAGTTGTGCAAGAGTTGTGATATGGATGCGTCTATACCTTTATCGGACGAAATTGTAACAGGTCAAAAATACGTTTGGTTTAAAAAGAAGAATCAATTACTGCTTAATATAATATGAGAGTTTCTTCATGCCTTTTTGGGTACATTTTGTATAGGTTCAAGAATTTTGTGTTGAGAGGTTCCGACCCGAACTGATTTGGGCCCGATAAAAAAACGATTGTAATGCTCTAAACTGGTTTGAGCCTGATCCTAATAGGTTTGAGTGGGTTGGGGTTTTCAACCCTAAAACCGATTTATAACTCGAATAGGTTCGGGCTAAACTGGATGAGCCCAAGGTAAAAAATGGACCATTTTGGGCCCAAATTGGGTTTTGTACACCTCTACTTATCAAAGTCGTGTAGGTTTAATAAGTATCAAGTAAAATAAAGGATTGAAAAACTCGTTTGTTCTTGACGACGAGTACTTCTATCATTTGCTTCCGTTGACCGATTTAGTCCGAGTTTGGGTATCAAACTATACAAACGGCCCATATTGATAGAGATATGTATCCAGCTAAGGGTGTGTTATATAGTTAAACCGACAACCACCCATGACCTAGTGGTCTAGTGGTATATATTTCTTTTTATATAGACTGTATAGGTTGTAATTCTTAACAATTGTTATTTTATATATATATAATTAGTGTGCTTTCGTCTTTTTTAATCAATAATAATCAGTTAATCACTACTGGTTTACTGCCGTGCTAGAGTGCTGCTTAAGGCCCATCAAATGCTTAGCCCAGGTCATAGGTATGTGTAGGCCCATTGAATTTTTCTTTACCTTTTGGCCTTTGGCTAGAGATGGGCATAATCGGGTTTTATTATTACCCGGAACCGGTTCCAACCCGAACCCGGTTCTGCTTGGATGTCATTGGAACCGGGTATGGTGTGGAACCGGGTCCAGTTCCTACCCGGGTTCACACCCAATAATATGGAACCGTGTAGAACCGGGTACGGGTATTATGTGTAACGCCTCGTATCTTCGTATTTCTATTTTAAAAAATGTTCGTATTCGTATTCTAATTTTAGAAACCTTACATTCGTATTTTAATTTTAATCTCACAATTCGAGGCGTTAATCATAATAAAATTCATATTTTATATTTTTTTATTTTATTCACACAACCGATCATTTAAAATACGTATTTATACGCAAACCGACACTTTTATACGCATAAATACTTACACGCACATCCTCAATACTTGAATTATACCTTTATACTTTTTATATACTCAATTACATAATATATACTCAAGAAATACCAAGAAATATACCAATTATATTTCCACCTCATCAATCCTCTTTCACCTTCTTTAACCAATCATATTTCACCCTTTTCCACCTCCTTTCTCTACCAATCACCTTCTCAATCCTCTTCCACCTTCTTTAACCAATCATATTTCATCCTTTTTCACCTCCTTTCTCCACCAATCACCTTCTCAATCCTCTTCCACCTTCTTTAACCAATCATATTTCACCTTTTTCCACATTTTCAACTTATAAATACCAACCCCTTCTACCATTTTCTTCACACCATTCTTCTCTCCATCTCTCTAGTTCTCTCAATCTCTCTAAATAAATAATTCTAAAAGGACACTAAGTGTTCCACCCATTCTTCTCTGAACTTCTATACTTCTCTCAAATCTTCCAAGCAAGGAAGAGAGCTCTAAGAGTTCTAAAAGAAAACATTAAGTGTTTTAAAAGAAGCTTTGAAGCTCCAACCTCCAACTCTTCACGGAATCACCAATCGGAAAGCATATGCAATATTGTGAGTACACTCGACCCACATTTGTTTATATCACTTTTTGGGTGTAACATGTTTCCATATACAAAAATCACAAACACTTAAACTTTATGAAACGCACAAACAATCCTATACACATGACTACTTGAATCGTATACTTGTTGCTTGTCTGTGGATAAACGTTGTGCTATGCTTTAGTCATAAACTATTTTTAGCCTTTGTTTGACATGCTTAGCGCTATAGGAATTCACGCATCCACCTCCATCGTGTTATTCGTGAGGTCATGTTAAAACATCGTGATTGTGTTACGGGTTTGATTATTAGCATTGCATGCCTTGATATTGCTCTTGTCTAGATTTGGTTGCTATGAGGATTGTTAAAACTTTATTCGTATACGTATGCTATGCTTAAACTTGTGTACTCGCCTTTGCTTTTGCATTGACTTTATTTTAAAACATGTTACAGGTTGAAGGAGATGACGCTATGAAAACAATATAGCAAGGACTAGATACACACAAATTAGACGTTAGGTTTAATGTCGACGTATCAATTTTGTTATGACTTTGCAAATGTTAGATTGTTCTTTGTTTTGTTACATTGATGTATTTGACAATTCTTATGAAATGAAATATGGTTTAATTAATTATTGTCACTTAATAATGTTGTGAGCAATGAGCAATCTCGTTTTCGTCTCATCCCGATGTTTCCGCCATCGGTTGGGGTGTTACATTATGGAACCGGGTATGGTGCGGAACCGGTTCCTGACAGTAAACCCTGACTTTTTAACTGTTCAGAACCGGTTCCTGACAGTCGAAAACATGACTTTTACTGTTCTAGAACCGGTTCCTGACAGTAAACCTGACTTTTTTACTATTCAGAACCGGTTCCTGATAGTCGAAAACCTGACTTTTTACTGTTCAGAACCGGTTCCTGACAGTAAAACCTGACTTTTTTACTGTTCAGAACCGGTTCCTGACAGTAAACCTGACTTTTTTACTGTTCAGAACCGGTTCCTGATAAATGTTACCGTTGGGAACCGGTTCCTGACAGTCGAAATCGGTTTTTTTTATATAAACCTCTCCCTACTTACCATATCAAAACTTAACACTCACCATCATCAACTTACAAAATCAATCATCTTCTAAATTCTTGCAAAATACCTATGGCATGCAACGACGAAGTTGTTACGGTCTTAGAGACGAAAAGAAACCCAACTATATGGAAGAATTTTGATCTCTGTTTAATGTCCGACAGCCACGAGATGGCTAGATGCAAAGCTTGCGGAAAATTTATGAAGGCCTCAGCCAACTCAACCCTTAAGAAACACACTGAGCGGCATTGCCCAGTGACGAAGGCAAAGAAAAATGAGATGGGAGAAGGTTCCGGCACCGGTTCTTCAAATGTTTGATGTAACCCGTTTGGTTTGGTGTTTTAATAAAGTTTGTGTAATGTTTCTTTCTATTGTGTTTGTTATTTTTTATTTTTATTATTAGTTACATTGATAAATAAAAATAGTAACAATAATCGGTTTAAAGTTAAAAAACAAAAAATTAACCGGTTACAAAAAAAAAAAATTACTCAGAACCGGTTCCAGTAAGATTTTATTTCTTTGATCGTTTACTAGTGGCAGGTGCAACACTTTCCGATGAGTTTCTCATAGGTGCGAGTACCTCGGTACAATCGTCGCCCGAATCGTTAGTCTCCACTTCTTCGGCTATAACCGGTTCCAACGGTAACATTTTAACGGGTATAACCGGTTCCTTCTAGAACTGCATTTCCGGGTACTAGTGAAACCGGGTACGGTTAGGAACCAGTTACTACCCGATTCAAATGGTAAAATTGTGGAACCGGGTTGGAACCAATGGGTATTTTGAACCCGGAACCGGTTCTACTTAATGTCGGGTAAGAACTGGAACCGGTTCCAGTTCGGTTCTACCGGTTCGGGTTCGGAACCGGTTCTACTGGCCCCGCCTCTATTAGGTGTGGTAAGTTTGATGTCGCTCTAAAAAAATAAAATAGAAAAAAGCCGATATATTATCTATACGTGCTAGGTATACAATAAAATAAATGAAAAATAAAAATACATGAGAAAACCTAGTTTGATTTCTTTTTTTATTATATAAAATAACATACGAATGTGTCTGTAAGAGCTAGAAGTATAAGATTAAAAAAATATAAAATATTAACAAAAAATCAAATGATTTAGATTAGTAATCTTTTTGGAATAATTTAATATTGTGTAGTGTTCTCAGTATTCACATTCAATTCTTTATTTTATTCATATATTTCTAACAAAAAAATATTATTTCACAAATTTGTCTCTCATTTATTAAAACCTTCTGGCATTCCATTCGTTATCCATAAAACATAAGGAATAACTTCTCTTAAAGCATCTGTATATATACCATATTTCATTTAATTAGAAGGGAAAAGGGTAAGATTTGGGTTAAAATAATCCTACATTAGGTTTTTCTAAACCATATCCTCAATAATAAAATTATATGGAAATAAACACTAGAATCTTAAATATAACAATTCTTTAATCATTTTCTATAAAGTTATAAGGTAAAGGAATAAGGTGCGAAAGGCTTTTAGAAAATGAACTCTTTTTTATAGAATCATAGTTTTAGTTAAATTATACAAATACAAATTCACTTTATTTTCCTTTTAGGTAGTTTTAAATTTAACTACAAAACGGATATAAAGAACACTAATGACGGGTATCATATATAAATTGTTTTTGTATATTATATAAGAAAGAGTAAAGTTATTCTACAAAGTCTCTTAAAAATAAGAAGTATATAAAGACACAATTAATCACACAATAGACACAGTGAGTTATAAAAAAGAAACAATGACGTAAATATAAAAAAACACAAGAATAAATAAAAAGACACAACGAGTAACAAAAATACACAATAACGCAAATATAAAAAAGACACAATAACAAATAAAAAGACACAATGATAAATAAAAGAAAAACACAACGATGTAAACAAAAAGTAGAAAATCTACAAGCTAAACATCTAAAAACAAAAACCTGAAATCTCAAATCAAAGAGTTTGATGAGACGGTTCCAATGCTGCTTAAATGATGTCAATCGGAGTCCGTTTGTTACCCTTCTTATAACTTTTTATTTTTAAGAAACTTTGTATTTGATTATATGACTTCTTATTTTTAGGAGAGTTTGATAGCGTTCGTTTCATGGATTGTATTGGAATTTGTATTTACGCGAAACTGAAATTTGTTTTAGAATTTAGATGTGTTTGTTTCAAATAATAAAATGAAATTGCAATGTAGATTTTTTCTTATATTTTTTTTTCCGATTCCAAATTACTTTTTTTCAAAACTAACAAAATAAAAAAATAAACCAATAATGACATACGAACAAAAGCGAACATAAACGACAAAATCAGCAAACATACACGAACAAAAGTGAACATAAAACACAAAATTACCAAACATAATAATCAATCAATTCCTTAAAATAAACCCCGTTATTCACAAAGTAGTTCACTAACCCTTGCTTGTTATCATCGTCTTCCAGATACTATTTGTAGCAGTAAACTGAAATCAGTAACTGTGGGAGAATAAAAATGAGACCTAAAATCGTACTATTTGGAGATTCAATAACAGAGCTCGCCTTCAAGTATGGCGGATGGGGTGCTTCTCTCACCGATACTTACTCTCGCATAGGGCTGGCAATTGGGTACCTGTTAAGACACGATTAGACCTGTTTGACTGAAAAATACACCCTTTGACTTTTTTATTTTTTAAAATAATTAAAATTACAATGTTAGAATCCATCATTTATTCATCTTTGTACATAAAACATAAAACTGTTTTATAAACATGAGGTATAAAATAGTTAAACGAGTCGTAATCATGTTTGAAACTTATGTTGTGCGCGCCGTCAGAAACCTGTTAAGACACGATTTGCCAGCCCTACTCTCGCAAGGTAAGCTGTCACACCCCGACCCGCAGCGGAATGAAAGTCGGGGCATAATTGGGTTATCACCAAAACTCATGATACTTACTAAGATGTTTCATATTTAATAAATTCAAATTACAACCTTAAATATCCAAAACAAATACAATTACAAAGAAAATGAATCTATATATTTATTCCAAAGCATAAACTTGTTTATTCTTCTAGGCCTTCCTAAGTGTTTCCTGTCTCAGCTGGATCACCTGTATCATGTGTAAAACGGGGGAGATTTTGGGTCAACAAAAGTTGGCGAGTGAACCTTAATAAAACATTTTAACTAATTTCTTATTTTATTTAATAAGAAAAATTCGTGCATTAATCACATGTGAGCAAACATATATGTAAATAATCACAAACCACTTTGGATGAGTATATGACATGAAATGATGATGTATTTGAGATCAAGGCTCAATCAAACGGAGCCGATCTAATGAGGCTCCTGATGCTCAACCCGTATCCCACGGGGAACTGATGGGCCTAATGAAATGCGTGCACTGAAATGATGAAATTTAATCTACATATAATTCACACAATAATTGATACACATTTGATCACGGATATGATGTATGCACAAGTGTTTAAATAAAATAAAAGAATAGTACGACACATGATACACCCCAAAATATGATTAAACGGGGAGTTGGTAGAGATTCACTCACAGTGGATGCGTTTCTTGATGACGATGAATGCGCACGAATATTATGATTCAACCGACGAGGGAAAAACTAACCTAAATAATAACGACATGATTCGATTAAATAAATAAATTTTATTTGAGATTATTATTTTTAATTAGTGCTTTTTATTGAGATTTTTAGATTTATTTTTGTGGGTTTAATGCGAATTTTTAACTTTAAAAACCTTATTTTTAAGTATTTTTAAATAATTTTTCAATTAAATAAATAAACAAAAATAAGTAAAAATTGGGTTGACTTTGTCAGGGTTGACCGGGTCAGCAAGTATTCCAGGCGACAAGTGAGGTTCGAACTCGGGACCTCTCGTATACGTGCACGCAGCTCTACCAACTGAGCTACGTGTCTAACCCGAAATATTCTCTGTTTTAATTATATATATATATACTAATTAACTTTAACCTTATTTAGTTTTTATTAAAAATGATTTAATATGGCCGAACCGGTTACAGAAACCCGGAATCGAACTCGGGGCCTTCGGTTCGAGTGCGCACAGCCCAACCAGTTGGGCTGTGTATCTAATCTGCTTAACTACTGGATTATATTCCTCTTATGTATATACTGTGAATTGATCTGATTAGGTTTTAAAAATGTTGGTTTTATTTCTGAAAGTCGGTAACATGTGCGATTTGAACCCGGGACGTGTGTTTTATATTTTCACACAGTCCACCGCTGGACTGTGTGTCTAACCCGGTTAAATACACGATTTTAATTACATTAATATACAATTTAGTCTTCGTCTTCTTCACTAATAAAACACAGAACAGTGAAAACGACTGTTTTGCTTAATCGACCAACAAACTTATACTCGATTGAAATGGAATAGGAAAATAAAGATTAAGGAATAAGATATACCAAAACAGAGAGTTTTCTTCAGATTTCCGGCAAGTTTCGTCGGCTCTGATTTGCGATTTCCGGCTGAATGAACTGATTTAACAGTTTCGATTATTGTATTGAGCAATTAGATTATCAATCAAGAGATAGCAAGAAGGTTTAGACAATTATACCGTCTGAAGAACGAATGCGGTTTTCTGATCAGTGATTCCGACTGTAACATCCGTCGAAAAACAGGTTTCCAAACCCGCTTCGTTTATTAATCGAATATCAAGTTATAAAATTTCGTTGCGTATTTATGGTTAATTTTAATTTTAAACAATACATAATTAATAAACATTTTAGAATTTAAAAACTATAATTATTAAAAAGTAAAAATAAATTAAATAGAAAAGAAAAGGGGCTGCCGGGTTTCGAACCCGGGTCAGCCGGAAGACACAACCAACAAAGACTTAACCACTTCGCCACTTGACTCCTTTGTGACATCTATCAAAACAAATAATACTTATAATAAAACTCGAAATCGAATTCAGTCAACAGCGCGCCCAAATCGCTCTCGCCGGAAATACCGACGATTTCGCCAGTTATCGACGGTTTCCTTTGACTTAACGCATGTATTAACATCGACATCGGTTATAACCGATGTCTAATCCCGCGACATCCGTCATAACCGCCGGAGAAAGGCTGACCACGAATCAAGACTAAATTCAGACCCAATTCATCTTGATTCTTCCCTATAAATACACACCCAAGTCTCTGGTAATCATTTCGCTCAAAATCGCACCATTTCTCGAATCAATTGCACTCGCCGGAGATATTCTGCAATCGCTGGACCTTCGCCGGAAAACCAAGACTTACATCAAATCGGTAAATCGCTCGACCCTTTCTCCTTCAATCCATTGTTAGACTTATACTAACTTCAATCCATCAACCAGAACCAATCCCAGACGACGCTGCCGGATAATCTGCACTCGCCGGAAAATCCCTGGAAATTCCGAAATCACACTGTGAATCGGTACAATCATCTAAACCTTCTGATAATCCTTGTTTAGTAACTCAATTTCACAACTAATCGATCAAAACTGTTAATTGATTTAATCAGACGGAATTCACAAATCGGAGCCGACGATCATTGCCGGAATTCTGAGAAATACAGTCTGATCGGTACATTCAATTCCTTAGCTCATTTTAATCATTACATTTCAATCAATATTATGTTCGACGAACGATTTAAACAAGAACAGTCGAATATCGGTCGTCTGAGTCTTTGAATGAAGAAGACGAAGTCGACGATGTTTATAAGAATAATTAAAACAAGATATTAAACCGGGTTAGACACACAGTCCAGCGGTGGACTGTGTGCAAACACTTAGCGCACGTCACGAGTTCGAATCCTTACAAACGCACCGACTTTCCGAATTAAAACCAATTTTTTAGAACTAAATCAGAACAGGTTCCAGTTTGTATATAAGATTAATATAAATCGTAAATTAAACAGATAAGACACACAGCCCAACTGGTTGGGCTGTGCGCTTACAAACCAAAGAACCCAAGTTCGATCCGGCTTCCTGACACCGAGTCGACCATTTTAAACCCTTTTAATATAAACCAAATATATTAACATTTAATCAGTATATAAATATAATTAAAACATAGAATACTACGGGTTAGACACGTAGCTCAGTTGGTAGAGCTGCGTGCACGCGTACGAGAGGTCCCGGGTTCGAACCTCACTCAGTGCACCTTAGGCCACAGTCCGACCGGTCAACGGTCCGGTCAACGGACCGGTCAACAGGTCAACGGTCAACAAAAAGTCAACATTTTTTTTATATTTTTATTTATTTATTTAATTTAAAAATCAATTAAAAATACCTAAAAATAATATTTTTAAAGTTAGAAAATGACCTTAAACTCACAAAAAATAAATCTAAAAATCCTATTAAAATTGTTAATAAAATCCACTTATGTACTGAACCATTTCGTTATTATTTTAGGTTAGTTATTTCTCGTTGATCAAATCTCCAAACTCATGCGCATTCAACATCATCAAACGAATGCACCCAAAGTGAGTGAATCTCTACAAATTCCCCGTTTTAGTCACATTTTGGGGTGTATCATGTGTCGCTTATTATTTATTACATTTATTCACTTGTGCATCCATCATATCCATGATGAAATGTGTATCCAATATGTTTCAATTATTTGTGTGGTTAATGTTTAGATTAAATTTGTTATTTTCAGTACATACATTATCATAGGCTCGTCTGTTCCCCATTACCTATGAGCGGAACTGTTCCCCATTACCTATGAGCGGAACGTGGCGTTGCCAACATATGATCGGCTCCGTTTGATTGAGCCTTGATCACACATACATCATCATAGGCCGTCCGTTCCCCATTACCGATGAGCGGAACATGACGTTGCCAACATATACATTATCATTCATGTCATATACTCATGCAAGGTGGTTTGTTATTGTTTGTTTGATTATATACGTTTGCTCACATATGATTATTGCACAATTTTTCCATATTAAATACAATAAGAAATCAATATCAAATGTTTTTAACAAGGTTCACTCGCCAAATTTTGTTGACCCAAAATTCCCCATTTTTACACATGATACAGTTGATCCAGTTGCAGCAAGAAACATATAGGACGGCCTAGAAGAATAAATCAGTTTAGGCTTTGGATTGTTTAGTTAGTTACTTTTTCCTTGTAATTGTATGAACTTGTTTGGAATATTGAAGTTGTAATTTGAATTTAATAAATATGAAACATTTTAGTAAACATCATGAGCTTTGGTGATAACCCAATTATGCCCCGACTCTTATTCCGCTGCGGGTCAGGGTGTGACAGATTGGTATCAGAGCCATGACTATAGGGATATAGGACAGGTTATTAGACCCTTAGAGCCTATACTATAGTTGATTTGAATTTTTAAATTGTTTGTGTGTTACATGCAAAATTCATGATGTTTATATGCTTTATGTTTATTGTTACAATCAATGTTATGCAAGCATGTTCATAAGTACATATTATTATACAATGCTCATCATGAATCATATCCTCATAACATACCATATCCATGAGAGCACACACCTCACAATTCCTATGATTTTTGCAATGATTTTTGTATTTTCAAATCACATCAAAGTGAGTTCTCATGACGGGCATGTAGTAACTGGAAGGGTACGAGTACCGGTAGTCGGAATGTCCTGTCTAGGCTTGGCATTCGTATAAATCCAAAATAAAGGACCAGTTTGCCTACCTGGGGACTAACGATGAGAGTACGAAGGACCTGTTAGGCCAAGCATGCTATACCAAACGTCGTGTGAGCTAACCCCACTTTGAGTTGTCATTGTGTCTATACCTGGACACCCTCCGACCATACATCTCGCAAACATATTTCATGGTTTTCATTCGGGTGATGCGAGTGTTAAACCGCCAACACCAATGTGAATCCTACTAAGCCAATAGTCGTGGGGCCCACATGACTATACAGGCGATGGTATGGGGGACATTGGAGGCCCAAACATGAGCAAACCCAAGACATCCTATGGATGTAGTTGCATTATTGATGATTATGTTATTTTATTTCTTTTAACGACACATGACACCTAAAAAAACTCGTTAAACTCACAATCTTCATATGTATGTTCCTGTAGATGTCGGCTAGGCAACTACGTGGAGGAAGAAAGTCAGGAAGGTCAAACGAACGCTTGGTCACCCAAATTGCAAAACAAATGGCCGCGGTGCTTCCTGACATCGTAATTCAAGTCCAACAAGCTCTCACTGCAAATCCCATCAACCCTCCCAATCAAGAAGACCAGAACGTCGACAACCCTCCCTCCAAGAAGTGCTCCTACAAACACTTCAAGTCTTGCGATCCCCCAAAGTATGAAGGGACCGAAGGTGTCACTGCTCTCCTCCACTGGCTTGAGGAAATGGAGAACACCTTCCTCAATTGCGATTGTCCCGAGGATCGCAAGGTACGTTACGCAACCGGGAGACTGTTTGGGGTAGCCCTGACCTGGTGGAACACAGAGAAGGGTAAGAGAGGAGTCGAAGACGCCATGGCCTTAACATGGGAAGAGTTAAGGGAAATAATGACAAGACGCTTTTGTCCAAGAAGCGAAATCAAGAAGTTAAAAGACGAATTCCACTCCCTAAAACAAAAGGAAGGAGATCATACTTCCTACAATAAAAGATTCTCGAGCTGAACCAAATGATCCCCAACTTGTTCACCCCAGTGTACCGCCTGGTTGAACACTACATTCGAGGCCTCCCCTCGAAAATTCAAGACTCGGTTCTAAGCACTTCACCTGCAACACTGGAAGCTGCAATGGAACTAGCTACCGAACTTACCGAGAATCGAATCCGAAACGGTAAATTCAAGGAGGAGAAAAAGAAAGCCCCCATTGAGGCTCAAACTTCAAACCATTCTGGCTCCTCTTCGAAGTTTACTGGTAAAAGGAAGCGAAACACCAGAAACTTTGCCGTCACTCAAACAAACCCTCCTATCACTGCCGCGCCAATCACCCAACTCCCTCAGCTGCACCATACAGAAAGCCATACTCCGGCCCATACCCGAAATGCACCAGTTGCCAATACCATCATTTTCCCGAACATCCCTGCCAATATTGCACCAGCTGTGGCCGTGCAGGTCACACCATCCAAACCTGTCGCACACTTCAGCGAATGAACCGCAACCAACCCTCAACCCAAACCCACCATCAGATAGTGGGCCAAGCCCAACAACCCTTACTTCTACCACCTACACAACATACGGCCCAAACCTACTACCAACCCAATTACCCCATGATGCAACCCATGCGGGCTTGTTACAACTGTGGTGACCCAAACCACTATAGAAACACTTGTCCACGCTTGGTGAACATCATTCATGCCCAAGCTCAAGCAAATCCAGTGAACCAAGCTAACCAAGCTCCTCCACCTGCTAGAGGAAGAGCTTTCAACATCAACGCCAATCAAGCTAGGGCCGACAACAACGTGGTTAATGGTACGTTTCTTATCAATGGTAGTTATGCATCCATGTTATTTGATACTGGCGCGGATAAGAGTTTTGTGTCCTTAGAATTTGAACCCATCCTCAACCAAACTCGTGATAATCTCATGGAATCCATAACGGTGGAAGTTGCTGACGGGAAACCGGTCTCATTAAACTCTATTATACGAAATTGTACCCTCACTCTAAACGATCACGATTTTCCAGTTGACCTCATTCCTATGAAGTTGGGAAGTTTCGACATTATAATCGGTATGGACTGGCTCAGCCAACATCAGGCTGAAGTGGTATGCCGTGAAAAATTCATTCGCATTCCTCTCGCAGACGGTAAAACCCTACGAATCTTTGGAGAAACCCCTTCGAAAGGACTCAAATTGATGTCCTGCCTTCAAGCCCGAAAGTATCTCCGCAAGAACTATGTCGCATTCTTAACTCACGTCGTCAAGAAGGGAAACAAGGAGAAGAAGCTAGAAGATATACCTGTAGTGAAAGAATTCCCACAAGTCTTTCCCGACGACATCTCAGGACTTCCTCCCATGAGAGAAGTCGAATTCCGCATTGATCTTATACCTGGCGCTACTCCAGTCGCAAAATCTCCTAATAGGTTAGCCCCATCCGAAATGCAAGAGCTGGCCAGTCAACTGCAAGAGCTGACTGACAAAGGATTCATACGTCCTAGCTCATCGCCTTGGGTGCACCTGTTCTGTTTGTGAAGAAGAAAGATGGAACGTTTCGCATGTGTATCGACTACAGAGAACTCAACAAATTAACGGTCAAGAACCGCTATCCATTACCTCGCATCGATGACCTACTAGACCAACTTCAGGGCGCCACTTGTTTTTCAAAGATCGACCTTCGTTCTGGTTATCATCAACTCAGAGTGCATGAAGAAGACGTCCCAAAGACCACCTTCCGAACTCGTTATGGTCATTACGAATTCATGGTCATGCCATTTGGATTAACCAACGCCCCAGCTGTATTCATGGATCTAATGAATAGGGTATGCAAACCCTATCTCGACCGTTTTGTCATAGTTTTCATCGACGACATCCTCATCTATTCAAAGTCTAAATCTGATCATGAACGACACCTTCGACTCATCCTTACACTCTTAAGAACCGAAAAGCTCTACGCTAAATTCTCCAATTGCGAATTCTGGTTAAGAGAAGTACAATTCCTTGGACATGTCGTCAATGACAAGGAATACATGTCGACCCCTCAAAGATCAAGGCAGTACAGGAATGGCAAGCGCCACGTACCCCTACCGAAGTAAGATCATTTCTTGGTTTGGCTGGTTACTATCGCCGCTTCATTGCAAATTTCTCCCGTATTGCTGTACCACTCACGGCTTTGACACATAAAGGAAAACCCTTCATATGGGGACCTAAACAAGAAGAAGCCTTCCAAACCCTTAAGCAAAAGCTTTGTGACGCACCTATCCTCACACTCCCCGAAGGTTGCGATGACTTTGTAGTATATTGCGACGCATCAGGGCAAGGGCTAGGCTGTGTATTAATGCAAAGAGGAAAAGTGATAGCCTACGACAACTCAAAGTTCATGAGAAGAACTACACTACCCACGACCTGGAACTTGGAGCCGTTGTATTCGCTCTCAAGATATGGAGACATTACCTCTACGGTACCAAGTGTGAAATATACACTGACCACAAGAGCCTCCAACATATCTTTAATCAAAAGGAGTTGAATATGAGGCAACGAAGATGGGTCGAACTTCTTAATGACTACGACTGTGAGATTCGGTATCATCCTGGCAAGGAAAACGTGGTGGCCAATGCGCTCAGTCGAAAGGGTTATGCGAACTCCATTCGTCTTCTATGTTCGCAAATCATAACTGACATCAAAGATCAAATCCGAGAAGCCCAACATGTCTCAGTAACAGAAAACGACGTACGCAATGAGCTGTCTTGTGGAGCAGAACTTAAAATTGAAACCAAATCCGACGGTATTCTGTACTATCTAGATCGCATCTGGATTCCTGATCACAACAACCTTCGTGATTTCCTTATGAATGAGGCGAACAAAACATGATACTCTGTACACCCAGGAGCCGACAAGATGTATCAAGACCTTCGATACACCTACTGGTGGCCTGGCATGAAAAAGGATATTGCTGTTTTTGTATCCAAGTGCCTTACCTGTTCTAAAGTAAAAGCTGAACATCAAAGACCTTCAGGACTTCTAACCCAACCTGAAATACCTGTATGGAAGTGGGAAAACATAACCATGGACTTCATTACCGGGTTACCTCGCACCTCCAGTGGGTATGACACTATATGGGTAATCATTGATCGTCTCACAAAATCAGCTCACTTCATTCCGATTCGCGAGGACTTCAAGAACGAGAAGTTAGCTCGCATCTACATCAGCGAGATTGTAAGTCGTCATGGTGTACCTTTAAGCATCATTTCAGACCGTGATGGTCGTTTCACTTCACGAACATGGCAAGCCGTACAAGCCGCCTTGGGTACACGATTAGACCTCAGTACCGCTTTTCATCCTCAAACTGATGGACAATCTGAACGCACCATCCAAACTCTTGAAGACATGCTTCGAGCATGTGTCATAGACTTCAAAGGGAATTGGGACGCTCATCTACCATTAGTTGAATTTTCGTACAACAACAGCTATCATTCAAGTATCGGCATGGCACCTTTCGAAGCTTTATATGGTCGTAAGTGCCGATCACCAATATGTTGGCACGAAATTGGAGAAGCTCAAATCACCGGTCCAGAATTAATTCAAGAAACAACAGACAAGATCCATCAAATTCGAAACAATCTTCTAGCGGCACAAAGTCGTCAAAAGAGTTAAGCAGACAAACGACAAAAGCCCTTGGAGTTTAACATTGGTGACCAAGTACTTTTAAAAGTATCACCGTGGAAGGGTGTGGTTCGTTTTGGCCAAAAAGGCAAGCTAGCACCACGCTACGTAGGACCTTTCAAGATACTCGAAAGAGTAGGACCTGTAGCATACAAGCTTGACCTACCAGAAGAACTCAACAGAATTCATCCCACATTCCACGTATCGAACTTGAAGAAGTGCCTCGCCGATGAAAATCTCCATATTCCTCTAGAAGACATTCAAGTCGATGAATCTATGCATTCCATTGAAAGACCAGTAGAAATTATGGACTTCGGAGAAAAACTTTTAAGACGAAGCCCTATTCCAATCGTCAGGGTACGCTGGGAGTCGAAACGAGGACCTGAGTTTACTTGGGAACGTGAAGACTCAATGCGCGAGAAATACCCACATCTTTTTCCTGTTACCACTACTACTTAAATTTCGGGACGAAATTTCTAAAAGTAGGGGATGCTGTAACATCCGTCGAAAAACGGGTTTCCAAACCCGCTTCGTTTATTAATCGAATATCAAGTTACAAAATTTCGTTGCGTATTTATGGTTAATTTTAATTTTAAACAATACATAATTAATAAACATTTTAGAATTTAAAAACTATAATTATTAAAAAGTAAAAATAAATTAAATAGAAAAGAAAAGGGGCTGCCGGGTTTCGAACCCGGGTCAGCCGGAAGACACAACCAACAAAGACTTAACTGTAACATCCGTCAAAAACCGGATTAACCAAACCCGCTTCGTTTATTAACCTAACAACCAATCAAAAATTTCGTTGCATATTTAATGCTTAAATTAATTTTAAACGATACATAATTAATAAGTATATTAGAATATAAAAGTTATATTTGAAAAGTATTAAAAATAGTGATTTAAAAATAAATTGCTGAAGCCGGGACTCGAACCCGGGTCAGCCGAGAGCCAGCAAAGCCTTAACACACATCCCTTCAACCGCTCCGCCACTTGTGTTTCTTGTTGATTATTTGAAACAAATAATACATAAAATAAAGTTGGAAATCAAATCCAGTCACTCTCGCCGGATATCCCGACGAAATCGTCAATCATTGACGTTATATTTTGGCGTAACGGATACAATTAAAGTAGCGTCGGTTATAACTGAAAACTTTAAAGTCTTTTATTCAAAACATCAAATTGTAACCGAAGAACTTGAATTCGAAACCGGAAATACACCTAAACCTGAGTTATACCTTATTCATTCAGTGAGCTCGCGAGTTTTATTAAAATCACACTCTTCATTCGCTTAGAAAACTTCGCCGGAAGTCGCCGGAATTCTCTGAAAATTAACCGGAAATTTTCGCCGGAAAACCGAGTTCATTCCATTTCGTCTGTTTACCCAAACATAAGATCTTGGAGCTCATACTGACATCACCCCCACTCACCTTAAACCTCTGAAGAATCTTTGTCGCAAGAAATTTCACTCGTCGGAAAATCTCTGCAAGTCGCCGGAAAACCGAGACTTTCATCTACACGGTAATTACTTCGAGTTTTCTGTTTCATTCCATTATTGGACAAATTCTAATATCAATCCCCCACCCAGAATCCTTTCCAGACGACGTTGCCGGATTATTTGTTTTCGCCGGAAAACTTCTGAAATTTCAGAAACCTGCTGTTAACCAGTATGATCATTTCAACTTACTGATAATCGTTACCCAGTGGTTCAATTTCACATCTACCAAATTCTTAACTAATCCTATCAGCCGAAGGTCACCAAAACAGAGCCGACGATCTTTGCCGGACTTCTGAAGAAAGATGAACAGTTCGGTACAATCAATCCTCAAACCTTTTTCTGTTCATTACATTACGGTTGCTCATAATGCTCGTTAAATTAATTTAACCAATAACAGTCAGTTAATCGATGTCTGTGTTTTGAACGAAGAAGATGAAGTTGGGTATGTTAAAAGATTAATTAAAATCAGTTTTATTAACGGGTTAGACACACAGTCCAGCGGTGGACTGTGTGCAAACAATATGCATAACGTCTCGAGTTCGATCCTGGTCACACACATTCGCTGTAATAAAATGCCTTTTTTTATTAAACTGAACCGGGTTAACTTAGTAAGATGTTAAGTATAATAATAACCAGAATATTTACCAAGTTAGACACACAGTCCAGCGGTGGACTGTGTGCCAAACTAAACCACAGGTCCCGGTTTCGAGACATGTGGAGAGCACCGAGCGATACATTAAAACCTTTTTAAAAATAAATGAATTTTGGATTAATCTAATTAGTATATAAATATAATTAAAAACAGAAATATTTCGGGTTAGACACGTAGCTCAGTTGGTAGAGCTGCGTGCACGCGTACGGGAGGTCTCGGGTTCGAGTCTCACCCAGCGCACACATATAACCGACCGAACCGGTCAACGGTCAACAAGTCAACAAGTCAACGATCAAAAAGTCAACATTTTTTTTATTATTATTTTTTATTTATTTTATTTAAAAATCAATTAAAAAAATACTTAAAAATAACATTTTTAAAGTTAGAAAATAGCCTAAAACTCACAAAAATATATTCAAAAAATCCTATTAAAGTTGTTAATAAAATCCATTTATTTACCTTACTTTTCGTTATTAATTAGGTTAGTTTTTCCTCGTCGATCAATCCTCTAAACTCGTGCGCATTCAACATCATTCACCGAACGCAACCAAGGTGAGTGAATCTCTACAAATTCCCCGTTTAAATCACGTTTTTGGGGTGCATCATGTGTCTTACTATTTATTATATTTAAATCATTGTGCATACATCATATCATGAATAAATGTGTATTCAGCTTGTATAAACTGTTTGTGTGGTTATTGTTTAGATTTAATTTATTATTTTCAGTACATGCAATTTCATAGGCCGCCGCTCCTCATTACATTATGAGCGTTGAGCATGTTCCCCATTACATTATGAGCGTGAACCTGGCGTGCCAACATACGATCGGCTCCGTTTGATTGAGCCTTGATCGCACAGACATTTATCATTTTCAGTACATGCAATACGATCGGCTCCGTTTGATTGAGCCTTGAACGCACAGTTTCATTCATGTTATATATTTATGCAAGTTGATATGTTATTGTATGCTGTTGGTTTGTTAATGTATGTTATTGTTTGTTGTTGTTTGATATCGTATGCTAATGGTTTGTTATTGTATGCTAATTGTTGTTATTGTATGTTTATTTACGTTTGTTCATATATGAATATTGCACAATTTTTCCATATTAAATACAACAAGAAATAAATAATAAATGTTTTCTAACAAGGTTCACTCGCCAACTTTTTGTTGATCCAAAAACCATTTTTACACATGATACAGGTGAACAGGATGAAGCAAGGAAAACATAGGAAATGCCTTAGAAGAAAATAATGAAGTCTAGAATGATGTGTAGAACATGATGTAATTATGATTGTATGTTTCCCTTTAAATTGTAATAATAAATATGAAACGTTATAATAAATATCATGAGCTTTGATGATAACCCAATCATGCCCCGATCACCTTTTCCGCTGCGGGTCGGGGTGTAACAGATTGGTATCAGAGCTTTTGACTATAGGGATATAGGATAGGTTATTAGACCCTTAGAGCCTATACTATAGTTGATTAGATTTTAATTGTTTATGTGGTTATATGCAAACTTATGATATTTATTTGTTTCATATTTATTACATACACAAATGCATGCAAATATTTCCAATATTACATTTTGTGATATCTAGTGAATTATACTTACAGTCAAACATACATACTTACATACATATTCATCATACATGTATTCACATATTCAAATCATCTTCATACTTCCGTTATTCAAGATTTTGTCGTATTTTTTCATTTTTCAAATCTCATCAAAGTGAGTTCTGCGACGGGCATGTAGTAACTGTAAGGGTACAAGTACCGGTAGTCGGAACGTCCTGTCTAGGTTGGCATTCGTATAAATCCAATATAACGGACCAGTTTGCCTACCTGGGGACTAACGATGAGAGTACGAAAGACCTATTAGGCCAAAGCATGCCACACCAAACGTCGTTCGAACTAACCCCACTTTGAGGTGTCACCGTGTCCACACTTGGATACATTCCGAATATCATACGTTACATACATATTTCTCGATTTTCTCCGGGTTTTAGTGTACGTAACCAGGCTAACACATGCGAACCATATGAAAAACCCGGTAATCATGGGGGCCCACGTGATTACGAAGGTGAAGTATGGCGGCATGCAAGGCCTAAAGCCCAAGACATCCTATGGATGTAGTAGATTTATTATGCTATGTTTATTTTTTGAATGTTCATTCCTAAATACGACACATGATCCCAAAAGCATCCAACTCATACTCTTGATATGTATTCCTTGTAGATGTCTTCTAGTCTCGCTCGTAGGAAGATGAGAGAAGGAAAAGCCCGTGAGCGCATGGCTGCCCAAATCGCTCAACAAATGGCTGCCGTAATACCCAACATTGTAATTCAAGTCCAACAAGCCCTTACCGCTAATCCCGTCAATCAAGAAGTTCAAAATATTGTCAACCCTCCCCCAAATACCACTAAATGCACCTACAAGCATTTCAAATCCTGCGACCCTACAAAATACGAAGGGACTGAAGGTGTCACCGCTCTTCTCTATTGGTTTGAAGAAATGGAAAACATTTTCCTAAATTGCGATTGCCCTGATGATCGCAAAGTGCGATATGCTACTGGTCGTTTATTTGGAATAGCACTTACTTGGTGGAATATAGAGAAGGCTAAACGAGGTGTTTGAAGATGTTATGACTTTGACTTGGAAAGAGTTGAAAGAAATCATGACAAGACGGTTTTGCCCAAGGAGCGAAATCAAGAAATTAGAGGATGAGTTCTATTCGTTGAAACAAAAGGAAGGCGACCACACTACATACAACAAGAGATTCCTCGAGTTAAATCAAATGGTTCCCAACTTGTTCACTCCCCACTACCATTTGATCGAGCACTACATTCAAGGTCTTCCTTAAAAAATTCAAGACTCTGTAATAAGTACCACACCTGCAACCTTGGAAGCAGCAATGGAGTTAGCTACAGAGCTCACCGAGAACCGTATACGGAATAAAGACTTCAAGGAGGAGAAGAAGAAAGATAAAGCATCAACTGAAATTTCAAACTCCACCCAAACCGAATCCCCTTCTCAACCCATTTCCAAGAGGAAACGAGATGAGCAACTTTTCGCTGTCACCCAACGCAATCAACCAGCCTTACAAGCCGTACCCCTCCAAGCTATCCCAATCACTCAAGTAGCACCCAACCCAACCTACCCAAGTAAGAAACCTTACCTTGGACCTCACCCTCAATGTAACACCTGTTTTTATCACCATCTATCTACCTTACTTTGTCGACTATGTGCGAATTGTGGACGCTATGGTCATTTGAGCAAGGTTTGCCGCACCCCTCGAAACCAAACCTCACCCCCTACTCAAAACATGATCCAAACATATCAACAACCCCAATACCCCATGTTCCCATATGTTCGAGCTTGTTTCAATTGTGGCGACCCTACCCACTGTAGAAACACGTGCCCTCAATTGGTTAACATCATAAACGCCCAAGCTCAAGCAAACCCAGTTAACCAAACAAATCAAGAAAACCCAACCACTAGGCCACCAGCAAGAGGAAGAGTTTTCAACATCAACGCCAATCCTGTTGAAGATAATGACGGCCCAAACGAAAACACCCAACTAGTCCCTTTCACTGAAAATCAAGATTCAACTCCAACCGCTTAGTTTTATGTTTTTCTTTATGATTATCTCAATTTTCACGTGTTCTCAATTTTAAATTGGAAATTTATCCAAGGATCTTAATGCGAATTACTATTTCAGTTTTGTTTTTATGCTCATTGATTTAACATTCATATCATCATACCTCATGACATATCACAGTGTCATCATTTAAAGAAGTTGAGCTGTGTCTCACTTCTACATGGACTAACCTCTCCATCATAACAAACGACAGAGGTACTGTCATCATTCAAAGACTCAAGCTTTGGTTGTTGTGTTTGTTTATGTTTTAGAGTTACATAGAACTAGTCATAACTAACGGATAAAACCAATGAAAATTTGACGAGAATATGGTGGATACGCCGCTGGTACTTCCTATATATAAGTATTCTTGCCAAAGGATCAGAGGCATTATCAGGCGGTTATGAGAAGTTCCATGTAGGATTTAGTAATGTCTTGGTTGAAATTTGTTTTACACTCACTGATTTAACATTCATATTAACTCATCATTTAAAGAAATTGGATTGTGTTCCATTTTCTACATAGACTAACCTCTCCATCATAACAAACGAGAGAGGTACTGTCATCATTCAAAGACTCAAGCTTTGGTTGTTGTGTTTGTTTATGATTAGATTCACATAGGACTAATCATAACTTACTGATAAAATCAATGAAAATTTGACGAGAATATGGTGGATACGCCGCTGGTACTTCCTATATATAAGTATTCTTGTCAAAGGATCAGAGGCATTGTCAGACGGTTATGAGAAGTTCCATGTAGGATTTAGTAATGTCTTGGTTGAAGTTTGTTTTATACTCACTGATTTAGCATTCATGTCATCTCATCATTTAAAGAAATTGGATTGAGTCACCATTCAAACATGCATACTATCAGAATTAGGACTCAGACATTGGTTGTTGTGTTTATTTATGTTCTAGAGTCTCATCATAGAACCAATCATAACTTACTGATAAAACCAATGAAAATTTGACAAGAATATGGTGGATACGCCGCTGGTACTTCCTATATATAAGTATTCTTGCCAAAGGATCAGAGGCATTGTCAGGCGGTTATGAGAAGTTCCATGTAGGTTTTAGTAGTAGAAGTTTTGTTTTAGGATATAACCTTATCTTCCCAAACATATCAAAACTCTTGCGCATGAAATCATATTTAGTCAATCAACTCTGCTTATCAATATTTTTACCGTAGGCAACAAAAAGCGATTCCTGTAGCAGGGTACTCAACCCTTACAAGGAACGTTACCGCCTCAAACAAAATTTAAACTCTTACTCCTTTCTAAGTATGTAACTGTCAAACTAAACACCATCCTTTTTAGACAAATATGTCACTACTTAAATTTCGGGACAAAATTTCTAAAAAGTAGGGGATACTGTAACATCCGTCAAAAACCGGATTAACCAAACCCGCTTCGTTTATTAACCAAACAACCAGTCAAAAATTTCGTTGCATATTTAATGCTTAAATTAATTTTAAACGATACATAATTAATAAGTATATTAGAATATAAAAGTTATATTTGAAAAGTATTAAAAATAGTGATTTAAAAATAAAATGCTGAAGACGTGACTCGAACCCGGGTCAGCCGAGAGCCAGCAAAGCCTTAACACACATCCCTTCAACCGCTCCGCCACTTGTGTTTCTTGTTGATTATTTGAAACAAATAATACATAAAATAAAGTTGGAAATCAAACCCAGTCACTCTCGACGGAAATCCCGACGAAATCTTCAATCATTGACGTTATATTTTGGCGTAACGGATACAATTAAACTAGCATCGGTTATAACTGAAAACTTTAAAGTCTTTTATTCAAAACATCAAATCGTAACCGAAGAACTTGAATTCGAAACTGGAAATACACTTAAACCTGAGTTATACCTTATTCATTCAGTGAGCTCGCGAGTTTTATCAAAATCACACTCTTCATTTCGCTCAGAAAACTTCGCCGGAAGTCGCCGGAATTCTCTGAAAATTAACCGGAAATTTTCACCGGAAAACCGAGTTCATTCCATTTCGTCTGTTTACCCAAACATAAGATCTTGGAGCTCATAATGACATCACCCCCACTCACCTTAAACATCTGAAGAATCTTTGTCGCAAGAAATTTCACTCGTCGGAAAATCTCTGCAAGTCGTCGGAAAACTGAGACTTTCATCTACACGGTAATTACTTCGATTTTTCTGTTTCATTCCATTATTGGACAAATTCTAATATCAATCCCCCACCCAGAATCCTTTCTAGACGACGTTGCCGGATTATCTTTTTTCGCCGGAAAACTTCTGATATTTCAGAAACCTGCTGTTAACCGGTATGATCATTTCAACTTACTGATAATCGTTACCCAGTGGTTCAATTTCACATCTAATCCCTCCAAATTGTTAACTAATCCTATCAGCCGAAGGTCACCAAAACAGAGCCGACGATCTTTGCCGGACTTCTGAAGAAAGACGAACAGTTCGGTACAATCAATCCTCAAACCTTTTTCTGTTCATTACATTACGATTGCTCATAATGTTCGTTAAATTAATTTAACCAATAACAGTCAGTTAATCGATGTCTGTGTTTTGAACGAAGAAGATGAAGTTGGGTATGTTACAAGATTAATTAAAATCAGTTTTATTAACGGGTTAGACACACAGTCCAGCGGTGGACTGTGTGCAAACAATATGCATAACGTCTCGAGTTCGATCCTGGTCACACACATTCGCTGTAATAAAATGCCTTGTTTTATTAAACTGAACCGGGTTAACTTAGTAAGATGTTAAGTATAATAATAACCAGAATATTTACCAAGTTAGACACACAGCCCAACGGTGGACTGTGTGCCAAACTAAACCACAGGTCCCGGGTTCGAGACCTGTGGAGAGCACCGAGCGATACATTAAAACCTTTTTAAAAATAAATGAATTTCGGATTAATCTAATTAGTATATAAATATAATTAAAAACAGAAATATTTCGGGTTAGACACGTAGCTCAGTTGGTAGAGCTGCGTGCACGCGTACGGGAGGTCTCGGGTTCGAGTCTCACCCAGCGCACACATATAACCGACCGAACCGGTCAACGCTCAACAAGTCAACAAGTCAACGGTCAAAAAGTCAACATTTTTTTATTATTTTTATTTATTTATTTTATTTAAAAATCAATTAAAAATACTTAAAAATAACATTTTTAAAGTTAGAAAATAGCCTAAAACTCACAAAAATATATCCAAAAAATCCTATTAAAGTTGTTAATAAAATCCATTTATTTACCTTACTTTTCTTTATTAATTAGGTTAGTTTTTCCTCGTCGATCAATCCTCTAAACTCGTGCGCATTCAACATCATTCACCGAACGCACCCAAGGTGAGTGAATCTCTACAAAATCCCCGTTTAAATCACGTTTTTGGGGTGCATCATGTGTCTTACTATTTATTATATTTAAATCATTGTGCATACATCATATAATGAATAAATGTGTATTCAGCTTGTATAAACTGTTTGTGTGGTTATTGTTTAGATTTAATTTATTATTTTCAGTACATGCAATTTCATAGGCCGCCGCTCCCCATTACATTATGAGCGTTGAGCATGTTCCCCATTACATTATGAGCGTGAACCTGGCGTGCCAACATACGATCGGCTCCGTTTGATTGAGCCTTGATCGCACAGACATTTATCATTTTCAGTACATGCAATACGATCGGCTCCGTTTGAGTGAGCCTTGATCGCACAGTTTCATTCATGTTATATATTTATGCAAGTTGATATGTTATTGTATGCTGTTGGTTTGTTAATGTATGTTATTGTTTGTTGTTGTTTGATATCGTATGCTAATGGTTTGTTATTGTATGCTAATTGTTGTTATTGTATGTTTATTTACGTTTGTTCATATATGAATATTGCACAATTTTTCCATATTAAATACAAGAAGAAATAAATAATAAATGTTTTCTAACAAGGTTCACTCGCCAACTTTTTGTTGATCCAAAAACCATTTTTACACATGATACAGGTGAACAGGATGAAGCAAGGAAAACATAGGAAATGCCTTAGAAGAAAATAATGAAGTCTAGAATGATGTGTAGAACATGATGTAATTATGATTGCATGTTTCCCTTTAAATTGTAATAATAAATATGAAACGTTATAATAAATGTCATGAGCTTTGATGATAACCCAATCATGCCCCGATCACCTTTTCCGCTGCGGGTCGGGGTGTAACCACTCCGCCACTTGACTCCTTTGTGACATCTATCATTACAAATAACATTTATAATAAAACTCGAAATCGAATTCAGTCAACAGCGCGCCCAAATCGCTCTCGCCGGAAATACCGACGATTTCGCCAATTATCGACGGTTTCCTTTGACTTAACGCATGTATTAACATCGACATCGGTTATAACCGATGTCTAATCCCGCGACATCCGTCATAACCGCCGGAGAAAGGCTGACCACGAATCAAGACTAAATTCAGACCCAATTCATCTTGATTCTTCCCTATAAATACACACCCAAGTCTCTGGTAATCATTTCGCTCAAAATCGCACCATTTCTTGAATCAATTGCACTCGCCGGAGATATTCTGCAATCGCTGGACCTTCGCCGGAAAACCGAGACTTACATCAAATCGGTAAATCGCTCGACCCTTTCTCCTTCAATCCATTGTTAGACTTATACTAACTTCAATCCATCAACCAGAACCAATCCTAGACGACGCTGCCGGATAATCTGCACTCGCCGGAAAATCCCTGGAAATTCCGAAATCACACCGTGAATCGGTACAATCATCTAAACCTTCTGATAATCCTTGTTTAGTAACTCAATTTCACAACTAATCGATCAAAACTGTTAATTGATTTAATCAGACGGAATTCACAAATCGGAGCCGACGATCATTGCCGGAATTCTGAGAAATACAGTCTGATCGGTACATTCGATTCCTTAACTCATTTTAATCATTACATTTCAATCAATATTATGTTCGACGAACGATTTAAACAAGAACAGTCGAATATCGGTCGTCTGAGTCTTTGAATGAAGAAGACGAAGTCGACGATGTTTATAAGAATAATTAAAACAAGATATTAAACCGGGTTAGACACACAGTCCAGCGGTGGACTGTGTGCAAACACTTAGCGCACGTCACGAGTTCGAATCCTTACAAACGCACCGACTTTCCGAATTAAAACCAATTTTTTAGAACTAAATCAGAACAGGTTCCAGTTTGTATATAAGATTAATATAAATCGTAAATTAAACAGATAAGACACACAGCCCAACTGGTTGGGCTGTGCGCTTACAAACCAAAGAACCCGAGTTCGATCCGGCTTCCTGACACCGAGTCGACCATTTTAAACCCTTTTAATATAAACCAAATATATTAACATTTAATCAGTATATAAATATAATTACAACATAGAATACTACGGGTTAAACACGTAGCTCAGTTGGTAGAGCTGCGTGCACGCGTACGAGAGGTCCCGGGTTCGAACCTCACTCAGTGCACCTTAGGCCACAGTCCGACCGGTCAATGTTTAGATTAAATTTGTTATTTTCAGTACATATATTATCATAGGCTCGTCTGTTCCCCATTACCTATGAGCGGAACTGTTCCCCATTACCTATGAGCGGAACGTGGCGTTGCCAACATATGATCGGCTCCGTTTGATTGAGCCTTGATCACATATACATTATCATTCATGTCATATACTCATGCAAGGTGGTTTGTTATTGTTTGTTTGATTATATACGTTTGCTCACATATGATTATTGCACAATTTTTCCATATTAAATACAATAAGAAATCAATATCAAATGTTTTTAACAAGGTTCACTCGCCAACTTTTGTTGACCCAAAATTCCCCATTTTTACACATGATACAGGTGATCCAGTTGCAGCAAGAAACATATAGGACGACCTAGAAGAATAAATCAGTTTAGGCTTTAGATTGTTTACTTAGTTACTTTTTCCTTGTAATTGTATGAACTTGTTTGGAATATTGAAGTTGTAATTTGAATTTAATAAATATGAAACATTTTAGTAAACATCATGAGCTTTGGTGATAACCCAATTATGCCCCGACTCTTATTCCGCTGCGGGTCGAGGTGTGACACCGGCGATATTCCGGTGAAAGTGAAGATTTCCCGCGACGAGCTTTGGAAGGAATAAAGCTTCGAAAGAGAGTGTGGTTCTGAGCGAAATGTTTACAAGAAGTTTGGGTGGGTATTTATGAGGAGGAACAGGCTGATTGGGTTCGAATTAAGGTCATGATTCGCGGTCAATGATTTCCGACGGTTTTTTACTGTAATTAAGTGCCAGGCAACGGTTATAACTGATGTCGAAATCAGTTTATGCGTTTCAGTCAAGGGAAATGGCAACATTTGCGGAAATTTCGGTTTTTCCGGCGACTGCAAGTTCTGGGCGCGCTGATTACCGGTTTTGACTTTCGGATTTTACTTTAAGTGTTATTTGTTTCTGTATTTAACACAAGTGAAGTGTGTGGCGGAGTGGTGTGGTGTGTGTTTGTGTTTGCGGGAGACCCGGGTTCGAGACCCGACGACTCTATTTTATTTTTTATTTACTTATTATTATTTATTAATTATGGTTTTTAAATTCTAAAATGTTTATTAATTATGTATTATTTAAAATAACCTGAACAATAAGGAGGAACAGGCTGATTGGGTTCGAATTAAGGTCATGATTCGCGGTCAATGATTTCCGACGGTTTTTGACTGAAATTAAGTGCCAGGCAACGGTTATAACTGATGTCGAAATCAGTTTATGCGTTTCAGTCAAGGGAAATGGCAACATTTGCGGAAATTTCGGTTTTTCCGGCGACTGCGAGTTCTGGGCGCGCTGATTACCGGTTTTGACTTTCGGATTTTACTTTAAGTGTTATTTGTTTCTGTATTTAACACAAGTGAAGTGTGTGGCGGAGTGGTGTGGTGTGTGTTTGTGTTTGCGGGAGACCCGGGTTCGAGACCCGACGACTCTATTTTATTTTTTATTTACTTATTATTATTTATTAATTATGGTTTTTAAATTCTAAAATGTTTATTAATTATGTATTATTTAAAATAACCTGAACAATAAATACGCAACGAACTTATAACTGAATACTTGATTATTAAACGAAGCGGGTTTTGAAACCCGTTTTTCGACGAATGTTACATAAGCTTCTTTCGTTTACCTTAAAGTTTAGTTTGTTGCAGTTATGGCTGATCACTAATTATAATTGTGTAAATCATAGGCAGATATAGTGGTACGAGGATACGGTGGATACACCACTCGATGGGCTCTCTTCTTGTTGCATCACGTTTTCCCTCTGGTATTTCATCTCAATTGTTTGATGTTTAGGGCTTTGTATTTTATCTACATGCAATCGGGTATCAGATTTCGCAATTCGATAATCAGTTTGATGGGGCTGTAAACGAACCCAACGTTCAGCAAACAGTTCGTGAACCGTTCGACGGGAAGTTTCGTTTATGTTCGTTCGTTTAGTAAACGAACAAACATGAACACGAAATTTCGTTCGATTACGAACATGAACAGATGCCTCGTTCGTTCAATTGTGTTCGTGAACATTCGTTCATTTATTTTCCTTCATGTTGGTTTGTTGGTTTTTAATTAAAAATTTTTGTACTTTCATATAGTTAATCTAAATTTATTATGTTCTTTTATTTATTACCCCCTAACAATTAAACTAGGAAACCCTATTTCCACCTTGTTTATACATTGTTCCCTTTTCTTTCTCATTATTCACATCGACGAATATAATCGACCTCCGTTGCAACGCTGCTCTCTCTGTCATCCAAATTTATTTGTGTTGGTGAACCTTTCGTGAAGACGCTCATTTCCTTAATGAACGAACATGAACATAAAATCTCGTTCGGTAAGTGTTCATGAACTGTTAGTGAAAACGTTTGTTTCCTTAACGAACGAACACGAACAAGGGCTTGTCCGTGTTCGTTCGGTTCGTTTACAGCCTAATCATATGTGTTCACGAACACTTACCGAACGAGATTTTATGTTGGTGTTCGTTTGTGTTTATTTGTTAATTTCAGACAACGAACAAAAACGAACGTTGATGAACACAATGAGCACAAACTGATGTTCATCAACACGAATGGAAACAAACAAACACAAACAAACGTTCATGAACAGAATATATAATACACTAGCACTTATTAAATATTTTGTTTGTCGAGTTTTGAAGTATTTAAAAAATATAAAAACTAAAAACACTAATGAACTATCAAACACAAATGAACACGTTACCGAATATTCACGGACATAAATGAACGAACGTGGCCTTTGTTCAGTTCGTTCGTTCCTTTAACTAAACGAACGAAATTTCTTATTTGTGTTTGTTTGTTCAGTAAACAAACGAACTTACCAACATAGTTGTCAATAGCGAGCATAGCGATCGCTATAGCTCGCTACGTAGCGTGTAAGTCTAGGCTCGCTATTAGGGTTGTAGCAATAGATAGCGACAATTTACTCTTTTTTTTAATATATATATCAATTAAATATAGCTATAAGATAGATGGCTTTTAGGTTCTTGTTAAACATACATGTAAAATAGCATATATACCTAATATCAGGGTATTTTGATATAATACACATATTTAATTTTTTTCTAGTGTATCGCTATTTATAAAATACCCACTCGCTATTTATCGTTATTCGCTATGTAGCATATAGGTACCTTATCGCTATTTGTTGCTATTCACCATTAACAACTATGCTTCCCACTGAACGTTTAGTTCACCGAACGTTTGGTTCGTTTGCAACCCTACTTAGAATCTATCATTACGCATTATTAAAGGCTGTTTTAGCAAGGGTGTTCACAGTCCGGTTTGGTCGATTTTGATGAAATTTATGGGTTGAGCCACTAACTACGATTACAGGGAATGACAAACCAAACCAAACCGGTCAGGTTAGGTGGGCCATGTCCAGGTTTTACTTGTTTGGCGGTTCCATAGTTTAGTGGTTCGGTTTAGACAGTTTGAACCGATTTGTTATTTATCCAAAATCGTTAGCTTTTATTCATTGTCTTAAAATAAAGTTGGTTTGTGATTATAATACATATACATAACTACATATTCCGGAACGAGAGCAAATATATTCAAATAAACCAGATCGGATCGTTAAACCATCAAACCGGCATAGCAAAAACCAAACTGTTTGGATCTCAAACCGACTTACTTGCTCTGGTTTGGACGGTTCAATTGGTTTCAGCGGTTCATGAACACCCATATCTTAGACTATGTATGAAACTGCATATTAAATCAAATGTTCAGTTTTCTTGGGACAGAGATTGATTACCGGTAGTGTTTTGCTTTACGTTTGTTCATGTAAATGTTAACGAGTGGTATTATATTTTGTATATACTTCAGTTTGTTCTGTTAACAATAATTTTTTTCTTGTAATATTATCTGTAAGAATGATTTTCGAATATTTTTATGAATCATTTTTTGTTTGCAGAATTCAAGCACCCCTCCTGTTGCTACTAGAGTCTTTTTGGGGGCTAATGATGCAGCACTTCCAGGTAGATATAGTGAACGCCAACATGTTCCCCTTGAAGAATACAAAGAAAATTTGCGTAAAATCGTTCGTCATTTAAAGGTTTACTCGTTTAACCGTTTCATTATTTCCAGTTTCAGTTCAATCTGCTTTGCTTTCTGATATTTCCACATCTGGTCAAATTTTAATGCAGGAATGCTCCCTCCCCTACTATGCTAACTGTCCTTATAACTCCCCCACCCATTGACGAGGAAGGGCGACTACAATATTCAACGTATAATTCATTTTGCTTACAACTCTATGGATGTGGCTAAAGGCTGACACCACCCGAACCCGTCACGAAAAAGAAAAACAGGTTTTGGGTCAGTTAACACAACCTGTTTTTTTAAAGTGGTCGGGTTCGGGTTGACTTGTTTTGAAAACAGGTTGGCTTCGGGTTGACCCACGTAAAAATGGGTTGACCCGTTAAGTAATTTAAATAAAACTTTTATAATTCTTTCTTTTTTTTCGTTTTCCATTTTTCTAAAGATACACTTGCAATTTCCAATCCATTTTCAAGGTTTTTCAAAAAAGGTATTCATATTACTCATTTCACAACCTAACAACTCGCTTATAACTCGTCAACATGTATGACTCAATTAAAAATGGTTCAACCGGGTCGTGTTAGAGATGACCCAAATTTATGCGTGTGCGGGTTAGGATCTTTGACATGAATAACAATATGGGTTGGGTTCGGGTGGCACATTTCAACCCGCCAAACCGCCAACCCGACACGTGGCAGATGAACGCCAACATTTCACCCCTCAATGTGGCAGATGGGCGGTTGGTTAATTGGTTTTGGTTTACGGGTTGGGTTGACACATGCACACAATATTATTACAAGGCCAATATAGGATTGTGACATTATTTATTCAACAACTTTTCTGCTTATTGCATTTTGTAAAATCAGATAAGCATTCTTTAGTGTTTGGATGAAAAGAAATGATTATGCTTATCTGCGTATTTTAGGGTATATAAGTTGTTTCTAATAAGCAAAATTTGAGATGAATTATTTGAAACCGAGTATTCTTGGTGGATTTAAAATTACAAGTTTGTCCTTGAGGTGAAATAAGCATTTTCAAAAAGATGATTCATTCCCTTTTTTACAATTTGACCCATTTGACAAGTAAATGGTTCAAAAATGCGATGTCTCGCACTTCCAAATTCAGTTTTAATGTATGTTTTTGTGGATTTTTGTGGTATTTTTCGATGTACAGATCTTCACATGGAGAAAAAGCAATGAAACTTCCGGAAAGAACAAATGAAGTCACTGGAAGTTATGCAAACGGGTGTGTCGAGGAACTCGGTGTTTCTTTGGTCAACTTATGGTCAAAGATGCAAGAAACACAAGGCTGGCAGAAAAAGTTTCTTAGGTTAGTGATTTTACAGTCTCTACTTCTCATATGGAATCTTGAATTCAACTGCTATGTTGCAAGAAGCTAAAAGTAGGCGATATCGTTTAGCAATTTGCCTACGATCATTGCCTGAATGATCAACTCCTATCATATGAAAAGAAGATATAAAAACCGAAACTAGTGATCCTTGTGTAAATCCGAATCAAGCTTCACGTACCCAAGTGGCAAGATGGGTGGGTCATTTGGGTTGAGTAACGGGCCAATACGGTTTCGACTTGAAATGTTTCAACTTTAGTAAAGGTTGAAATGGCTGCGTCGAGTTCAATGTGTTTGGTTATGATCTAAAAGTTTGAATAAAGTGGTTAAGGAGATTGTAAGCATCCAAAGTATAATTTAGACGACTTTCTAACCATTTGACCCGCTTTTTGAGTTACAAAGCAACCAGAAATTGACCCACTATAAGTAAACGGGTCAAAATTGTCACATCTATCCTTACCTCAGCCCACAATTTTTGGGAATCATTAACTAGATAAATGAAATGGATATTTATTTTAAAATACATGTTAAACGATAGTATATCGTTAAATCCATTGTTTTCACAACCAGACCGGTCATCCAGAAGAAACCAGCTGACGTCAAAGATAATTTAAAAATGTATTTATATAACTAGTTTTGCAAATTGTGTGTGTTGGCAGTGACGGACTGCACCTAACACCAGACGGGAACAAGGTTGTTTATGAAGAAGTTGTAAAAGTATTCAACGGAGCTTGGCTTTCGGCCCCTGAAATGCCTGCTGATTTCCCTCATCACTTAGAAATTGATCCTCAAAACCCTGCAAAGGTTTTTCAGGAAAGATGCTTGTAAAAGATGCAAATGAAAAGACTCTTCTTTCCCTTTTCTCTGGTGTCACATTTTCCGGCAAGATGTATTTCAACGACACGCGATACTTCTGTTCAAATTTCTCACTTATATGCATACGTTTTCGTGAACATGTATATGTAGAGTTGAAAAAATCTTGTATTGTAGATTTGCAAAAGCATAGTATAGTCTCAACTCAAAAGACTCTACATGGCCTCAGTGTCACCATGTCATGAAAAAAAAAGAGTTTGTAATGAACCATGGATCTTTTATGATATGGGCTTTGTCTTTATAATGAACGAGGTAGGGGAAACCCAAATCGATCCGTACACATAAGTTGTTATAGAGTTTTTACCTTACAAGTGAAACGAAATAATAAGAATAAATCCTAGCGACATGATGATGAGAACCTTAAGTGGTTGAGTGTTTACTCGTGCGTTGCGATGGAGCGGGATGCTAGACGTATATGCTTGAAGATTGATACTTTACGAGCTAAATACATACAATTAGTTTTGTCACAAATGTAAATTGCAGCTTGACGTACTAATTACCCTTTTAACAACTACTAGACGCTAAGTGTATTGTAATAAAAGATATATAATTTTACATCAATTGAATTGATGGTTATAGATGAATGTGTTTGGTTAAAGGAATATTGGATTTAAATAATCTCAACTATTTGTTGTTGGCCGCCAACAGTCCCAACTTCAAAACTAACCACCGGCAGTCCCAACTATTGACATATTGGCCACCAATGGACCCTGACTAACGAAACCCTAACGCCGTTAGTCTCCGATCGCCAAAAACCGTTTTTGGCCAGCAAAAGGTATCTAAACGTCCGATTTAAGGTTACAAAGAGGTTTGGGACGAAAATGTGAGTTTTCCAGCAAAAACGTTGAGTTTTTCGGCCAAAAAGGAGTTTTCCGGCGACTTCAATAATTGGGGCTTTTACTAAAAAAAGTTCCTAAAAATCCGTAATAAGGTTACAAAGAGTTTTGGGACGATAATGTTGAGTTTTACGGCCAAAAATGAGTTTTCCGGTCAAAAACATTTTTCTGGCGACCGGAGACTAACGGCGTTAGGGTTCTGTTAGTCAGGGTCTATTGGAGGCCAATATGTTAATAGTTGGGACTGTCAGTGGTTATTTTTTAAGTTGCGACTGTTTGCGACCAACAACGAATAGTTGTAATTATTAAAATCCAATATTCCTTGGTTAAGTAATATTATGAACGTGTCCAGATGTGCTAAATCTCATTGAACCGAACTATGAAAGGCAACCCGGACCCGACCCACTTGTTACTTTCCTTTTTTTTTTTTTTTCTTCAAACCCTAACCCTATTCTCGTGAATTGGTAAAATTCAATTATAACAATCGATTAAACTTTGAATTTTAGTGTCAAGTTATTGATTTTACCCTTTATTTTTGTTTTAAATTTTAAAATTTCATTTAAATCCAACATTTTTAGAACGACTAGGTGTCTTCTTAAGTGGGTACTATTCCTACTTTTTCTTATGTTTAATTTTGATTTATAGGTTTTTGTGTTTAACTAATATGCGGTTAGATTATTTTTCATTTGTAATATCTATTCTGTTTAATCATCTATTGTTTGGTTTAAAATTTTATTTTATATAATAATTAGGCTAGAATCCCGTGTATTATATGAGTTGAATAAATGTAATATTACATATTAAATTATAAAAATTATATCTTTAAGAACCTTGTGTATTGTACGGGTTGAATAAATGTAATTTTATATACTAAATAGTATATATATATATATATAAAACCCTCGTGTATTGTACGAATTGAATAAATCTAATTTTATATATCAAATAATAAAAAAACTTATACATTTAAAAACCTTGTGTATTACACGTGTTGAATAAACGTAACATTGTATGGTAAATAATAAAAAAAGTTATATCTTTTAAAAAACCATGTATATTACAGAGGTTGAATAAACCTAATTTTATATACCAAATAGTAATAAAAGTTATATCTTTAAAAAACGGATATACTCGATACGCGATGAATAAGGTGATTGCGAAGATGGTTCTTGAAAAGAAAATACGCTCTTTAAGAAACAATCAACAACCATTTGAGTGATAAAATGTTGGTACCAATTCCAACAATTTGATCTATAAATTATGTAATTAAATCGATATATATATCAATACAAAGTTTGGTTTTCGTGATAAATAATTTGTTTTATTTAAAAATATCTTAAATTGACAATTTAAATTTGAGGAAGGATTTTGTTCGAAATTCAAATCAGGATAAGATTTAATATTTATTTATTTATATATTTATTTAATATAAGATAAGTAGGAAAAAAAACAGAAAAGATGTCTCAATTGGATGACACACGTCACACATTTGATTTGTTTTATTATATAGTATAAATAAATATAGATGTATATTGCATAGAAAATCAATGAAGATATTATGCAATATAAATACCCAACTCTTAAAAGTCATTTTAGTTTAGTAATTTAACTTAACCCAACATTTGGCCCAACCACATATTAGCTTGGCCCAAACCAAGAGTTTAGTCATCTAGCGGTGAATCTTGTAACAAGTGAAACCAATTTATAATCCAACCTTAAACCAGAATAACAATCGGTTAGGTTAGAACCCGAACAATAAGTTTTCAATAGGTTTGGTAGAAACACATGGAGGGATACAAAATAATTAAATAAAAATCATATGAATAAACTAATTTAGTTGTTCATTATACATAACACCATAACACCTGCCAATAAACATTAACACCTACCAAACATGTAGATCATGTGTATACTATATTATACTAGATATACATGTTAGGTGTATGATAAAAAATAATGACATGAAAATGGTTTTTAATATAAATAATTTATGGATTATTGAGAATCGGTGGAGTTATTTTTTTCTCTCACGTGCTATGTAATGTTCTCACCTACTTTCAAAATGTATTTTTATATTATATGAAAAAACATGCATGAACAAATCTTAAAATACAAGATTATCAATTATTAATATCAAATGGATTAGTTAAATAAATATAACTAGAACTAATTTCTCGTATTGTAGGGTTGGTTTTTTTAATGTGATTTGAGTGTACCGATTTTTTCCTTTACAATTGCTTATCAATCAAAACATAGACCAAAGTCCAAACTAGAAACCGTCTACAAAAAACATAAAAACGTATTGTATTTGACATGACTCACTTTCAAAAGAAATTACATCGAAACATAAACCAACTTAAATTTATACCGACACGTACATAAAAATAAGCACATAAAACTCGAAAGGGTCAAAATATCATTACGTCGAAATATAAACCAACTTAAAGTTATACCGACATGTACATAAACGTCAAAACGTATATCAACTGAAAACATAAAGTAACTCGAATTTATATCGTCTAATTAAAACGCGTTACATTTGACCTGACTCATATCCCAACAAAAGTTACGTCAAAAAGTATAACAACTAAACACGTCCATAAAAATAAGTCCGAAAACGTATTATATTTGAAATGACTCATTTTTGAGAAAAAAATAATTACGCTAAAAGTAAACCAACTTCAATTTCTACTGACGCATACATAAAAATTCGCACGTCAAACTTGAGGGGGTCATAATGTCATTTTACAAAATTTTTAGAAAGTTAAGGGAATGTAAGTATCAGTGCTAAAAGTTGAGAAGGTAGGGTTAAAAAAGTTAAACTCATCCGCCAATCTTATGAAAAACAATAACTTTTGTGATCAAAATAAAAAACTCAAAAACTTCTTTTAGCTAACATGTTTATCTTATATATATATATATATATATATATATATCAAATTGTAGGCTTTTGGTATCAATGAGGCTATTTGTTATGAAGGGTAACGAGGCGTGGAGTGCCACGTTGGTCACGCTAATGATGCTAACACCGCAATAGGTTGTCGTTGATGGGGACGTGAGATTATCTCGTGAAATGATTTAAAATCACTGAACGGAGCCCCAATGGAGCCCATTCACAACACCTCTTTGGTGGCATGGATGGTGATAACGTAGTGCGTCACATGACAACACCTTTTAATCAACGAAACCCCCTATAACACATGGTCCAAGTGTAGTAAGGTGTTTCATCAAGTTTTGAACGATCAATCAAGTAAATCCAATAGCAAAAGGTCACCCACGCCTGCAAAGGTAGAAGATGCTGGTGAACTAGCCCTCTACAATTTCAAAGGAAACGCATTGCCCGAAGGCCCACTACGAGAGACTCAAACCCATAACTTCAACATTGAAAAGTCATGTTCCATTTTTATTTTTTTAAAATATAATAATAAATAGATAAATATTCCTCATGATTCTCGTTAACTTGTTTTCAACTCAACTCTGCATTCATCATCGTCGTCTTCAAATAGTTGGTGCAGTGAACGCAAATCGAGTATCAAAATGAGGCCTCAAATCGTACTATTTGGAGATTCAATAACCGAGCAATCCTTCAGATATGGCGGATGGGGTGCTGCTCTCACCGATACTTACTCTCGCAGGGTTCAATCCTTTCCTTCAAACCCTAATTCATATTCCCCTTTCATTCATACATACATTCATTCATTCATTCTTTAGTTTGTTGTAGTTATGGCTGATCATTAATTTTAATTATGTAAAATATAGGCAGATATAGTGGTCAGAGGATACGGTGGATACACCACTCGATGGGCTCTCTTCTTGCTGCATCACATTTTCCCTCTGGTATTTCATTGTCAATTGGTTTTGTTATATTTTTTGGTTCATCATTCATGTTTCTGATCGTCAGTTTGATGAGTGTCGGTTCTTAATTGATTTTTTGCTGGTAGTTCATTAAGATTTGAATGATGAATCTGAGAGATGAACTTGATTTACAATTTGTAATTTTAATTAGGGATATCAGTTTGTAATGATTGATCGATCTGATCTGATCTGATATTGATAACGAAGCGACTAATACTATGTGTAATGGTTTCACTAAAAAGTGAAAAAGTTGCTGCCACGTCATCACAGTTGTCAATAGCGAGCTTAGTGATCGCTATAGCGCGGTACATAGCGTATAGGTCTAGCTTCGCTATTAGGGTTGTAGCGATAGATAGCGAGAGCGACAGTTTATTTTTAACTTTTTTGTTTTTTTTAAATATAAATAGCCGGTTTTGTTAAATATATATGTAAAATAGCATATATACCATGGTATTTTGATATAATATACATATAAAGATTTAAAAAAGAAAATTCTAGTGTATTGCTATTTATAAAATAGCCACCCACTATTTATCGGGTAGCATATAGGTACCTTATTGCTATCTGTCGCTATTCGCCATTAACAACTATGCATGTCATTGCTACGAAAGTAGGATTGTTTTCACTCACATTTTCACTAAAGTGTGTAATGGTTTCACTATCCACAATTAAGGAAAATAATGTTTGAATTAAACGAATAAAAAAAATTAAAAAGGGGGGGGGGTAGGAGGTAACGGGCGTGAGCCCATTACACATGGTTTAATGGCCGCTATAAATTAGTTGTTCACACATAATCCATCATTATATATTATTAAATGGTGTTTTAGGCCAGGGTATTTTGTTTAGTTCTGTTCATGCAAATGTTAATGAGTGCTACTTTCAAGTTATTCTTTTAGCAACACTATTTTTCCTATACATTTTTGTAATTTTATATGCAAGAACGATTTTCCTATATTTTTGTGAAGTGTTCTATTTTTGCAGTGTTCTACTACCCCTCCTGTTGCTACTACAGTCTTTTTAGGGGCTAATGATGCAGCACTTCCTGGTAGAACTAGTGAACACCAACATGTTCCCCTTGAAGAATACAAAGAAAATTTGAGAAAAATCGTTCGTCATTTAAAGGTTCACTCATTTAAGCGTTTCATTATTTCCAGTTTCAGTTCAATCTGCTTTCTGGTTTTTCAAAATCTGGTCAAATTTTAACGTTTTACAAACATACTAACACAGGAATGCTCCCCCGACATGCTAATTGTCCTTATAACTCCCCCACCTATTGACGAAGAAGGGCGCCAAGCATATGCAACGTATTATTTAGTTTTAAATTCAGTTTTAATGTATGTTTTGTGATTTTTTATGGTACTTTTTTTATTTACAGATCTGTATATGGAGAAAAAGCAATGACAGCTCCGGAAAGAACAAATGAAGTAACTGGAAATTATGCAAACGAGTGTGTTGAGGTAGCGAAGGAACTCGGTGTTTCTTCGGTCAACATATGGTCAAAGATGCAAGAAACGCAGGGCTGGCAGAAAAAGTTTCTAAGGTTAGTGATTTTACCGTTCTTATTGCTCATATGGTTGTTAACTTGGTTTAACTACTATATTGCAAGACGCTAAAAGTACTATAAAACGCTTATATGGGCGGGTCGGGTGGGCTGAGCAGCGGTTCGAAACGGGTTCAGGTTTAAATGTTTCAACTTTAGTAAAGGTTAAATGGCTGGGTCGTGCTCAATGTGTTTAGTTATGATCTAAAAGTTTGAATAAAGCGCTTTAGGATATTGCATGCGTTAAAAATAGAGTTTAGATGGTTTTTAACTCATTTGACCCATCTAAGTAAATGGGTCAAAACTGCCACATCTACCCTAACCCCGGCTAACACAGAAAACAATATAGGTTTCTTACCAAAAAGAGAACACTTATTTGGGAATCATTAACTAGAGAAATGAAATTGATATTTACTTTCAATATACATGTTATTATGTTAAATGATAGTATATTGTTAAATCCATTGTTTTCAAAACCAAACTGGTCATCTAACAACCAGATGATGTCATAGATAATTTGAAAATTTTAAATGTATTTATATAACTAATTGAAACAAAATATGACACTACTTTTATCTTTTGGTATGGATTGCATTGTTAACAAAATTTGGAGCCTTCCTAAATGTAATTTTGGAAGGAAAAAAAATAAAAAATACATGTATCTAGGGATGGGATATTTTTCCCAAATACCTCCCTACCGGTACCTATTTTGCCTATTCAGTAATGTATCAGTACCAGGTTTAAGGATTTCGGTATTTGATACTTATGCTATCGATACTGGTACTTTTTCGGTAAATATAATATTGTACTGAGTTTGATATTATACTTTAATTTTTTATTGTGGTATTATGGTTTCTTGAATACCCGTTACGCATAACGATTTAGCCTGTTTAGTACTTTTACTAATTTACCCTATTTGGTACCTGCACGGGTACCGGTACCAAGATCAAAGGAGTGCTTGAAAAATAAAAAAAAGAAAATGGTACTAAAGTGGATACCTTACCAAAATACCGGTAGCAATACCTATACTCGTACGGGTACCATACCAATATATTCGGTATATCATTCTGTTCCCAGTTCTGTTCATGTTCAGTATATTATTGGGTTCCCACTTTTGTTCATATTCAGAATCGGTATTGTCGGTTCTGGTACGAATACTGTACTGATCCCATCCGTTAATCCACTGTCTGTAGACTATACTTTGTTTTTCCTTGTTGGCAAAGTAAAATAACTAGTTTTGCAAATTTGTGTGTTGGCAGTGATGGACTGCACCTAACACCAGATGGGAACAAGGTTGTCTATGAAGAAGTTGTTAAAGTATTTAACGGAGCTTCGCTTTCTGCCCCTGATATGCCCTCTGATTTCCCTCATCACTCAGAAATCGACCCTCAAAACCCTGCAAAGGTTCTCCAGGAAAGAGGCTTGTTGTAATCTTTACCTTCACTATTTCATAATTCTTGAAATAATTGTTATTTGGAACTTATTATGTTATTTGTAATGAACTCACTATCATTGTTGTCGCCACACCATTTGTCACATTAGCCGTTGTAAAAATCGGATTTCCCTTGGTTCAACAAATGAACAAACAACAAAAATGGGTCGTTTCCGAGAAGAAAGCCACAAGGAACCTACAAAGTACAATGCGTTCCGCAAGCTAAATATCACATGGTGTTCAAGAAACGCCATTGAGCGACAACGACAAGTGACAGGGACTTTTAGCTAATAGGAGAGGAAGAGAGTATGAATAAATTTTTTTCTTGTCATTGATGAGATCAAAATGAAAAAGAACCAAGATAAGGAGAGGATTGTAGGGAAGACATGGATTGAGGGTAAAATACTAAGCAATATATATTTCATTATTTACCTACATAGAATCATCATATAGCATTATGTTTGATTGTTTTCAAATATATTTAGATGGCTATAATACTTTTTATACTTTTATATATGTATTTTAAAAGTTTGTGGTATAAATTCTTTTTTGATATTTTGAATTTTCATAGTTTTTTCTTTGTATATATTATCAATATTAATGATTTCTTATCATGAATTCAATGTTGTTTGACAGGAAAAATGTTTTGAGACTTCTGTTATGTAATTCATTTCACATTAATTATTAATTATTAAGAGGAAAGTTCAGGTACAAAGAGCTTTATCGTACTAAACGTACGAAAGGCATGGAAAAATAAAAAAAAAAACGGTGGTATTTTTGTAATTATTTGCATGTAGGGTAATTATCAAAATTACTCAACAAATGATCTTGTAGGGTAATTTTGTAAAATGATCTTGTGAGGTAATTATAAAAATTACTCTACAAGTGTATCAAAATTACTCTATAAGTTTATCAAAACAACATACAGTTCATTTGTATGTTTTGTAGGGTAACTTTGATAATTATTCTACGGGTAAATAATTACGAAAATGTCACCGCGTTTTTTTTTCCTTTTCACCCTATTCACATGTTTTGTATGATAAGGGTATTTGTATTTGGAAGAGTATTATCGTTTTTTTAATGGCTAACAAAACATGCATTTATATACAAGCTAACCAAGTTATTTTACAGCATTTATATACAAGTATTATGGTTAAATCAACAAAATTTTAAATGGTGAAGAAGAAATAAATTTCTAGTATTTTATCTAATTTTAATATACCTTTTATAAAAACTTTTATATAAAGTAAATTTATGCTCCTTCCTTAAATAACAATATACAACAGAAATGAAATACAAGAGAGAATGCTTAGTGTTTGTTCTCTCATGGAGTTTTTAACAATTTTTGTTTCTGGGTATGACCCGTTTAGCCCGTTTTTATATGGGTCGGGTTCGGATGACCTTGGACTTATGTCATTTGAACTAGAAGCTGGTTGTGGAATGATGTAGGATTATATGGATCATGGGTGTGTGACCAATATTAGCAATACTTTTGTGGGGGTATCTGAATTGGACAACATTGTGCATGTGAGTGACCCGACCCGAGATTGTAAGCCCATGGGTTTTTACGTACCAGATGAAGTATCATGTGTGATGGGTGAATATGGGAAAAGAAAAATAATGGAAATCCATGCAAAGGGAAAAAGAAGGTTAATTCATTGAAGGGGCAATGGACTAAAGCAGAAGAAAGGTAAACATAATATTAATAATAAGAACGTTATATTATTTTGTTAGTAGACATTTGACATAAATCTAAGCACATATGTACACCCATACACGCTTTTAGATTTTTGTTAGGGCTCTTCACATCAATTTTAAGAAAATCACTGTGAGAAATTCGTAATTAGTCCTAACTCATAAGTCACCTTTTCTCTTTCTTCATCAACGCTATGTACAACGATTATATAGTTATCATGGTTCTCCACTTTAAAGCGTTAGTTTTCAATAATATAGACGCAAATTTGTTTTTTTTTTAAATCGTTCAAGTTTATGGGATTCCATCAATACCCTCATAACTAATAAAATGAGGTAAAACACAGTTTTCACTGGCTCGGTGGCCTTTGAGGGAGTTAAAGACATAAACTAGTAAAAGTTGAATTCGAACTTGGCTCCTCAAACACTCAAGCACTTACCATTGTGTCACCTTTGAAGCGATATCAATTAAGATCTTAATATGTATCTAGTGTTTGAAAAGCGCTGCTAAGTACTAGGATCTAGAGCGACTATATCATACAAGTCTAAAGCTCAAAGCCCAATTCATAAAAATCGATTAGGGCCTGGTGGTCCGATTCGGTTTTTAACCAGGATTCTCAAGTCTTATTCTGAATCTTATATCCAAATGTTTATCTTTGTTATTAAAATATGTTATAAGTTTTGAGAAAAAAGGATGCTTAAAATTATAAGAATATATAGTTTTTTTTACAAAAAGTTTGGATTTAGAAAGCTTATAAATATACATTAATTTTGTATAAAAGTTAACATTAAATATGCACATTTAAAATACTTAAAATTTCGTACTTATAGGCGTTATACCAATGCCGGCCCAGATCAATATAGGGCCCAAAAAAATTATAGTTTTTTATATGTATACATATTTATAAAAAAAATTGTCAATTTAATGACTTGGCCTAAATCATTAATCCATCAAGAGCCTGGATTTATGAGCCAAAAACGTTAAAGCCCAACTGTTTTAGTGTGTAATGGATTAATGACTTGGCCTAAATCAATAAACAAACATTAATTTTTTTTATCTCGCACAGGGTCTATTTTGTGATTTTTAGAGACAGTCCTGCGTTATACCATTATCTTTCTACTTCAAACTCTTGCATCTTAATGCGAGTTTTAAGAGAAGAGTATAAAATGGGTGTACTTGTATGTTATTTACTAGGAAATATGAGATGCCAGTTTTGAATAGATATATGAAGTTGCATCATATTCTAAACTAAACCCGTGAAAAACCATCAGTTCCCTTCGGTTCAGTTACAAGCTAATGGAGCGAACACAAACTGGTTTTCTCTAAACCAGACAAGATCGATGAAAACCGTAACAAAGTCCATCAAAACCAATGACAAACCACCTAAAACAGGCAACCTTTTGTTGGTCGAAGCAGTTTCTGAGATCAAACCGGTCGGTTGCCATCTTAAAACAATGTCTCGGACAGACCCGTTTTTTTCTTAAATTTCCAATTTTTTTCTTACAAGTATTCGTCACAAAATTCAGTTTCATTTGTTATGTCAATTTTGTGGGTACCATTTCCAAGCATTAATAGGTTTTTTGGACCGAAGAAGAAGACATAATATTAATTGAAACCCCATGCACGAGTTGGAAACAAATGGTCACGGTCGAACCGAGAACTCCATCAAGAACCACTGGAACGCAACGATAAGGAGGCAATACACCACGCGAAAATGTCGATCCAAATGGCCAAAACCGAGCCTCATTCTCCAAAACTACATCAAGAGCTTAAACCTGCCACGTGGGAAATCAGTAACAAACAAAACTAAAATCCACAACACTATGACGAGCACTCAACACGAGTATTACTCGAGTAATAGGCTGATGATACCCGACTTTGATTTCATGAGTTGCCCGAGTTTGCACTTGATGGAAACTTGCCTCAAGAGTCATTGCTTGACAATATACATCCGGTCAACCGTGGCGACGATAGTGGGAGTAGTGAGAGGAAACAAACTGATTTGATTGTAATATCACAAGTCAATTTCTAGCTGCTAGTTGGTTGATACTTTTACATTTATACACTTATGATTGTCTTAAGGAAATAATGAAAACTGTCATAAGTCTCTAATGACTTGATCAAGGATCCTTGATATGAAGTATTAAGACATATACTGCACAAAAATTGTACATTGTGCTTTAATATCGACTCTATTACCGAAGCGTATCCAACGATGATTGTAGGGGTGTGCAAAAACGGGTCTGAATCTATAAAGTTCAATGAACTGAGAGTTCAAAAAACAGGATTCCCGGTTCATAATATATTCATATATTAGGTATCGATTCCATCTAGTCCAGACTGATTTATGTTGTTTTGGGTTTGATGCGTTTCACCTGTGAGTATAGGAATACTCCAGCAAGAGCAATTCCAGTGCCTGAATAAGATTAAAAAATTATAAAAAAATAAAAAGGTTGAATTTGAACTTATTTGCAAGAGGGGTATTATGGTAAATAATACCAATGGTATGAGAAGAGATGTTAATATACCTATGGAGTTAGTAAGTGAGATGGGTGTATGGAAGAAGAAGATAGAGGCTACGATTACCACCACGCGCTTCACACAGTTGCCCACACTGTGTGTAACTGGAGATACTCTTTGCAGTATCATATAAGCAATCTGTGTGATAAACATGTTAGCATTTACACGGGTCAAAACAGGTCATCTTTGTTCAGATAGAACTTTAAGCTCAATAGCGATTTGTAAACACAAGAAATCTCGTATAAATACCTGCTGATATGCATGAAAGCAAATTGAAGCGAGTAGAGATCTTATGAACACTTGTTTGATGTTTAACCCCTGAAAATGTAAAAATGATAATCATTGGTCAGATAAACACTTAATGTAATTACTTAATAAGAATAATGGGGTGTCAATCTCACCCCGTTTAATTATGAACGGGTCGATCTATCTCAGTCTTTGTTTTATTTCTAACGAGTCAAAAGTTAAAAAAATGGGCTAAAAAGAGAATGACCACAGGTAGAAAGCATTCCAAACTTAATTTTTAATGTATACAACCTCCTAAATCATTTTATTAAAAAAAAGAATTAAATAATCAATGTAATAACATTGTTTCGTTAAGATTTAACTATTTATAAAGATTCAAATAAAGAACATAAGTGACTCAACATCCAGCCTGTTTCGAACAGTACTAAAAGTTGATGTGTTTCTGTTGTTTAATCTCCATCTCGTTAAAGATCTCATTAGTTTGTCAGAATTACGTTAGAAAGTTCCGTTAGTGTAGTTAGAGCATAGTATGTATTTAGTAGAATTATGTGAAATATTGTAAAATAAAGCAAACTGGCGTGACAAACCAGTAGCTTCTAATGAAACATAGTTATAAAACTAATAAATCTTAACCTTGTATAGATTAATACTCACAGCGGATTGCAGGTAAGCAGGGGTAAATTTGACTCCTTCCACTAGTAACGCAACAGGTGTGAACAAGAAGAAAGACATAATTGTAATAATTGAGAAGAGAGTAATGTTGTCCAAAGATTCCTGTAAAATATAAATCTTGGTTAACTCTTGTTTTTACATTTAATATTACCATAATAAAAAATGTGATGCTAAATAAAAATAGTTATTAGCCAAGATTACCTCTTTCTTAACCATAAGCTTCTTGCTCAGCACATTACGTGATTGATTCGCTAAATTCGATGCCATTGCGCTCCAAAAGCCAGGCCTGTTACCAGCATGCAAACTTAAGATAGTTTCTGTATTTGCTTAATAGTTAATACTACAGGTGGTAAATTTGACCCATTTGGTTATTAATGGGTCAAATAAAAAAGTAGGTTGAACGGGTTGGAAGTTGCACAAAGTGTAACTTTAAAGCTTACAGCCTGGTAAATCATTTCAACTTAAAAAATTTAGTAAAATGCCATTTTCGTCCCTGAAGTTTAGCCAGTCTTGCGACTTTCGTCCAAAGATTTGTTTTTCCGCATCTGGATCCAAAGGGTTTGAAATCTTGCCATTTTCATTCGGCTCGTTAACTCCATCCATTTTTCTCCGTTAAGTCAGGGGTAATTCGGTCTTCTATTGCTAAATTAAAAGACAATTCGGTCTTTCACTTTATGTAAAAAGCTGAATACCCCTAAAAAAGACGACAATACCCCTGACTTAAGGGGAGAAAAATGGATGGAGTTAACGAGCCGTATGAAATTGGCAAGATTTCAAACCTTTTTGGATCCAGATGCGGAAAATCAAACATTTGGACAAAAGTCGCAAAACTGGCCAAACCTCAGGGACGAAAATGGCATTTTACGCTAAAAAATTGATTATTATCACAGTAACATAGTTTCTAACTTTCTGTAATCATATTTGAATCATTAGCTATTTATTAAAAACAATTAAACAAACAAAATATGTTTGTGATTCAACCCGACCCAACTAGAACTTTGCCTACACGTACTAAAAAGATCTTGTTGTAACATGTTACACAACCCGTCCATTTTGCCAGCTGTAACTAAAATTAAAAGACACCGTAGGGAAAAAAACAAAAGGCGTCAAATGTCAACTTTCGGTTCTCACCAATTGAAAGAGACCTCAGTCAAGGATGCAAGTATCACTCCACCAACAATTGGTACAAGCGAACCCAATACCCATATTGTTGGGATCTGTTCAGTGAGAATAAACAGTATTATAATTACGTATACGGGTCAAATAGGAGTATTAATGTACTATAAACAACTTTCATATTATAAACACCAATAAACATGCATATTGATGATAATAATAGAGAAGAATGAATGGAAGTAGATAAGTAGTAAACAAACCTCTCCTAGAAACATAGTAGATAGTACAACTGTAAAAAACGGTTCCATTGCCTTGATCGTGTGAGTAAACGAAACAGAAACTTTGCCGAGACTCATGTTGGTCGTAAGATTACCTAACGTATGCATAACAGCCAATGGAAGGATTGCTAAAAGCTGCCAAAATGTAATCAGGTTAGCTTCAAGAAATATACAAATATACAATCGATACATCAAGTTGATCAGTTTCTTCGTACCTGTCCGCGACTGATATTTGGCCATTTATGAAGATTTAAAGCCCATGACATAAATATAATTAATGTCCCAACAGCAAGCTGAACTGCAGTCATCGTTACTGGATTTGGGAAAACTTCTAGAACCTGTAAAAAATTAATCATAATGAACCACCTTTATTATTCTGACCAAATTATTTAAGAAAACTTGGTATTAATTTACAGAGCTTTGAGGATAAAAAGACTTTTGGTCATGAAAACAGCCGATAATCACTGTACATTAATTACATCCATGTTTGGATTACACAGCCATTAGAACAACAATATGAATCTATAAATCAGTCTATAATCTTTTTCATTTTATCTATAAATCCAATGAAACAGTAATACAACAATTTAAACCAAATCACGTGTCAATGATTAACTGGAGAGACCAATCAAGGATAATATTCTATTCGCTTTCATTTAATTAATCAAGTTACAACTTTTAGTTTGTTTACACCACTTTTTTTTTATAATTCTACTCTTCATCATGTGGGTCCATCATTATATCTATTCGTATCAGGTCATTTTTTCTAGCATCATAAGACCAAAATTTTAGGTTTTCAACCTAACTTTGCCTGAATGTATAATAATCACTAAAATATTTTGCAATTTCAGGTCATGACAAAAAAAATTCACATGAACTGATTCCACATAATAACTCCAAAATTTATAAAAATACATACATGATTCTATATTTGTATACAAATAGACACACGATTAGAAACTGATTGTATAACTATAAACAATATCATTTCAATATAAGCAATCTCAATTTTCAAGTGTAATCTAACATCGTAAATACCTATAGAAACAATTACACGATTCTATACAAGTAGACACACGATGATCACACACAAGTTGAGGAATAATAAACTGATTGCATCAACAATATCATTCCACGTGTAATCTATACATCGATTACACACCTATAGAGACAAATACATGATTCTATACAAGTAGACACACGATGATCGCACACAACTTGAGGAACAAGAAACTGACTGCATCAACAATATCATTTCACATGTAATCTACACATCGATCAAAACATCAAACCTAATTTAACCTACATAAACAGCTTCAATAAAACAACAAAACGAACTCACCTGCTTATTATAAATGTTGAAATAGATATTAAACAGGTACCAGAGCCCAAACAACACTCCAAGCACCAACACCTCCGTCATTTTCGCCTTCTCCGCAGCCGCAACGGCGTCATTTTCGCCGGAACTTTCAGGATTCAACGTCGCTTTCACTGCGTAACCGTCGCGTGATCTGTGCTCTATAATATGTAACGGATTCGAAAACGAAAGCCTAGACTTTCGTGAGGAATACGAACAGCATATTGAGTTGAAATTGATCGGTGAATTGGAAGGATACGAGTATGAGAGGTGAGTGAGTGGGTGAAACGACGTGTGATGACGCCGTTTTGGAAGTAAAAGTGAAGTGCAGGTGGTTATGGAGGTTTGAAGCATTTTCGCCATTGAAGAGAGGTTGGTGGAGGAAGAAGAGCGTGGAAAGGAGGGAAAACAAAAATAATTATGATTTATAGGGTTTAATGTTTGGAATCTCAATATAATTTGTATTTTTTGAATCAATATAATAATATATTGTAAAAAATAATCATTGGGTAATATATACTTTGGAATCTCAATATACTTTGGTGATAATAATCATATTTGTTTAGAATCTCAATATACTTTGGATATAGAAAAAGCCACGGTCACAATGGGATAGTATGGTGGTATGTTCTACTTGTTTTTAACGTTCAACAAATTCTTTAAATACGCTACTGATAAAATTTAGAATATCATAATGCACTTGACTCAGAGTTGAGAAAAACCATCACCTAGGGCTGAAGCCTGCGAACACTAGTCCAAAGGCACGACAATACGGTGAGGTAAAACCCACTCAGTTCGAGGATCGAACTAATGGTCGCCGCCTACTTGCCTGGTCGCCCATCATCACCAGGTGACGCTGAAACTATATGGTGGGGGTAGGAATCGAACTTGAGTCACTTGAACAACATGTCTCTCCCTTACCACTCCACCACCAATTTTACTCGTTATAATATTGTGTCTTATAACCTATTGATATCATGTATACCTATTGAGTTTATAATATACGAATGATATCATGTATACCCGTTATATGGTATTATGTACTAAAAACCTACTTAGAATGCTCATTATCATATATTAAACTCAGCTAAAAAACCGACTTGAAATATTTAATACTCAATAAAGTTAAGTAATTTTAATAATATCATGTTTATGACAACTTTGACACACTATTTTTAATATTATATACTATATAGATAATATGATTTTAGTAATATCAATAAATTCCATGATGCTATATTCATATCATGTGCACTTTCAAATATTTGAAGGGTTGGGATTTAAATGTACTCTTACATGTATAATAAATTGAATGTTTATTATTGGTTTTGAATGACTAGTAATTATCAACTAATAAGTTCCTAAGAACTTTAATCGCCTTTAAATTTATCTTTATTGTTTTTCTTTGTTTTTTTTACGTGGTATTTATATTTTAAAAGTCAATTTATGAATATAGAACAACTATGAGTCCAAAGACATAATATAAGTTTGACCATGGGTTGGTGGAATGGCTCTTCAACGTTTTTGTTTTTGTTGTATGCATGCATCTATATTTTATTATTTTTTATTTATATTCATATTTCTTTTGTAACTTCGATGGTTTTCAAGTTATTTTGTTCACTTGAATTGTTTTTATTATTTTTTTTCTTCATATTTCTTTTGTAACTTCGATGGTTTTCAAGTTATTTGTTCACTTGAATTGTGTTATTAGAATCTAAAACTTTGTTTTCCTCATTTTTCGACGATAAATAAGATCTTTTGTTGGCCCTTAAAAAAATAATCTAAAACTTTTAAATAAGATCATTCGAGTTGGTTGTATGTAGAAAAAGAAACAAAGGTAGAGCATTAAAATGGTTTCACTTTAAGTGAATTAAATGTTAAAAATATTATCTAATTTTTATGACGTTTAAAACAAACAATTATGTTAAATATAAATATACCATTAGAATATTATTTATTTATTATTAAAATAAACATGTGGCTAATAAAGATGTACCTTTTTCTATGTATATGCATGAAATGTAATTTATGGCGTTATTGGTTTGGACCATTTAGTAATGGTTGTCTAGTTGATGTGGTTGCTTTGGACCACCTAATCACTAAGAATGTTCAATTTGGTATATAAGATTAGTTTTATTTTATATTATACGGTATAAATCTAAATTACTATAAGTTCTTCACTTTCTAAGTTTGGGTTGGAGTTGAGTCACCAACTCGTTATATTTAATTGCGTATTACATAAATAATTAATATATTAAATGTGATTACAAACTCACTATTTAGATTATTGTATGTTTTTCTAAGTAAAGTAACTTACAATATTGTTGGTAGTTAAACACTTAAATAGGGACTTTAATATGTCACCAAATATAGCTTTTTTTAACGATAAATTTGGATTACTGACGGATCATTGGAGTATCATCGTGCCACCAGCAAAACCATCTGATTATATCTATCTCCACTAGGCATAATGTCTATACACCAATTCAAGAGAAAACCCAATAAATATGAGAAAAACTCCCTTATGAGAATCGAATTTAGGACCTATTGGTCCCAAAGCCTTATCCCACTCCCAATATGACACTAGGCTAGTTGTTCCAAAGTCTTATAAGTTGAATCAATCAATTTCAATTTTTCTCGCTCTATCTCAGAGTATCCATTCACGCGAAACTCATCTGCTTCTATTTCTACTTTCTGTAATCGAGCCCGGGCTTTTTCCAGCTGTTCGCTGGCCTCTTCACACAATTCTTCTGAATTTCTAATAGTATTTAAGATTCTTTGTTTTCGATTCTCTAATAAATCACTTAATGAAAGTAGATTATCTTTCCATCATTTCAAAAATTCCATGTTCCCTTCCCAATGGACAAGTGACCAAATATAGCTAAATCAACCACTGTTGTAGAGAATATTCTTGTTTGAGCGGTGAGTACGGTAAAAATGAGAAACTTTAGTCTCACTTCTTCTCCCTCTCTCCTTTTCTTCCATTAGATTCAACCTTTTTTTATGAGTTTACATGAACCTACTTGCTTTGAAAAAAAAATAAAAAAAATTAGTAAGAAGAAAGAACCTTGTATGATTTAGAAAAAGAAATTAATAAAAATCTATTAAAACGAATCCACTGAAAAAAGTTTATGGATCCATCACTGACTTCTTCTAATATACTATGATATAGATTTTTAATTCATTGTACTGATGTTTTGGGCTCATAATACGTGTAAAATCGTGTGTTTATTGACTTGATCATCAAGACGATATAGATCTTTTAACAGGTTGTTGATGCGCTCAAAATGACAAAGAACTACACACCACCATCAAGACCACTTTGAGCCATAATGTACTTTCTTTGCACTTGAGGCACAAATCTAACTTTTATTTTTAACGAAAAAACACACACCTCTCAAATATATTCTTAAAATCTCGAACTTGCGTCGCTTTGTTAGGATAAACACTTGGTGTGATTAGGTGAAGAGGCTATCGAAAACACAAATCAAACTACACAGATTATTTTACCTATTACTTATGTTATAAACACACAACAATCAAACTTAAAATATTTAATTATTAAAAAAAATGAATTATTGAATGGAGTAAAGGATAGTTGGCCACCCCAACAATTGCACTAACAAGAAGCAACCCCTTTCACTGTCTACGAATTAAAACCTTTAGACGTCCCCTAATTTACAAAATCAACCACAAAAAGTCTTTGTTTATCTTTTATTTTATATGTTATTTTTCCCTTTTCGGTCTCTTTATAATTGTGCGTTAACATTTGTAAATAAGGGTTTGGATCGTGTATAAAATGAATTAGCGTGCAAAGTGTAGGAGGCAATCTCAGGGTGATAAGTGTCTTTTTAATTTAAAGAGTGAAGAGTGTTATGGTCTTTTCTCGCGTGACCAACTTCACCTCAATTTAAGTTTAATAGTACATTCCAACAGGGAATGACCATACTTGTTCAATTTCTCTCTCCACTTGGATGTCATGAGGCGGACCCTCAAAAGTTTTAACATATGTAGTAGGGATTCACAAATCTTCTAGACATAGAGCACACAAGTCTTGATTTGGACCCAAATACATTACCTACAATGAAAGTAAACATGTTAGTAACATAATCTTCTTCAAAAAGGTCTAATAGGTAAGTTGCATAAGCAATATATTTATTGTCTTCTCCGAAAACTGGCTCAAGTCTATAGCATCGTCCTTTGTAATGATCAAGACTCTAAATCCATCGGTCCATACAGTTGTTCGTGTACCACTAAAAGATTCGATCGTTACTGCGCCCCTTGCTTCTTAAGGCGAAACTTCAGTTTGAAGAGCTACACGAAATGTTGCAAAGATATCAATATCCTTGGTTTCTTATTCAGGAGTAAGGGTGTAAACAAGCCAAGAGGCTCAAGAGCTACTCGTGATCAGCTCGTTTAAAAGCTCGAACGAGCTGAGCCTTAATGAGATAGGGCTTGTTTAGTTATCGAGCTTGAGCCTGGAAGACAAAGCTCGTTTAGGCTTGCGAGCCTAAACGAACTCAAACAAATTTTTAGTTTTTTATACATAAATATAATACTAATGATGATTATTTATAACCCACTTAAACCCAATTATAAAAAGCACAAGTGGGTTTCAACTTAGGCCCATAAAACGAGCTCGAACCGAACTTTGGCTTGTTTAAGCTATATCGAAGCGAGCTCGCGCTTAGCTTTTAGCTCATTTGAGGTTGTTCACAAAATAGCTCGAGAAGAATCGAGTCGAGCTCGAGCTTTGGGTTTTACTTGCGAGCTGAGTTCGAGCTCAAATAAGTAGACTTGAACTAAGCCGAGCCCGGGCTCTTCCCGGCTCATTTACACCCCTATTCGGGAGTATAATAATTCAATTTATAACTTTTAACACCAGCCTTGAATCCAACACTTGCTTTACTCTCTATTTGTGGTGACATAAATCCTTCCCTACAAGTGATGAATTAATAATTCTCACAACAATAAAGTCTACTCGACATGAATTAGGTGTTAATGAAACTTTGTTGGAACCTTTCACAAAATTCCTAACTAATAGTAAAATTATCAATTAATCAGAATGCTTGATTATTAAACCATGGTATTTGATTCAGCAGATACGTCATTATTATATACTCTTTCATATATATGGTGTAAACTAACCTACTTATTTAAATATGGCTATTTCAAGATGCGTAAACTTTATTATGTATGTATACCAAATTAGTATCAGTCGCTATAAAAGTGATGAGAGGCTTATACAGGATCAAGTATGATTATTACATATGTAATTTATATACTTTTTTTATAAATGCTAACCAAACACCATTTCCGTCACTAAATCATAGCTAATACAATCATCCTATGTGGATCGGCATAACACATGATAAAATAAAACATAAATAAATAAGTTATTGATAATTAAAGTAAGACTCTTGAAATTAATTTAGTGGCAATAATTTATTGATTAAAGAAAATTTGCGTTTCCTTTTGACCATAATAATTACATGTGATAAAGGGGTCTTAACGCAATTTATGTTTAATCGGTTTCGTTTGACGATTTTCAGGCAAGGCGGCTGTAAAATGAACTATTTGGCTCGTATCCGAAAATCATAATTTTGGACAATTAGACATACACATCTACTTGTTTTAACATGTGAATTTCTTTATCGCGGCTTACAACATCTAATCTAAGCTAACTTTTAATAAATAATTTTAACTAGTGTTATGTCACACTTTTTCCTTCAACCTCATAATTATTCTAAAATTATTTTAATTGATGTTATGTCACACTTTTTCCTTCAACCTTACAATTATTCTAAGTTAATATATGTTATTTTAATAATTAATACAGGTAAATCACTTATTATAATAAATGTAGAAACAATTTTGTCATGATTTATCATAATGAATACCTAATTTTTTGGTAAATCAAATAGTCAATATCTTTTTCTAAGGTAATTGATATAATTTCAAATTCAAATTCAAATCTATACCTAAATTATTTCTAAACTAATTTTCATTATTATTTATAATTTTAATTATATAGTTTAAGTTCTCCTATACAATCCTTTTTTAATAGCAAGTTTACTATTAAATTAAAAAATATGTATAGATTATATAAAAGGTATAACTTTTTCAAATTAAAAACAAAACCAATTTAAAATTTTCAATAAATACGTATAATTTTTTTTGTCTTTTCATGATGTGTATCATTTATTATCCTACATGTAATACATGATATCAAATAATACAATTTTCTCTGATCGTATGTTTTGCAATGATGATAAATAAATTTTAAAGATAAATACTATCTAAAGTTTATTTGATTTTAAATAACTGATGTTTTCACATGATCTATATGTGGCTTTTTTTCAGAGTTAAAAGTAGAGGTGAAATTAAACTATTAATTGTTCATAAGAATAGTAATCTTACAAATTTGACATCCAATGTTATCTACAAAGAACATTTTAAAGATTTATAATTTGTATTTGTATTAATAGATTTGTAAATTGTAAATGTGACATGTATTTGTAAATTTTTATTAATACATATAATGTAATATGTAATTATATATTATAAATATTGTTTATTATGACATTTTTGGTACTCAACTTGTGTAATACACTGATCTATAACCTAGTTAAATAATAAAGGTCAAAATAATTTGTCAGGGCTGGTCCTCATAATTCAAGTGTCTTGTCCGAGCCCCGAAAAATGTGCCCCTCCACGGACGATGGTGGTTACTATCTATTAGAGGCTTGCGTCTTTTGATCTTCGCTAATCGCATTCGTTGATACCTAACGCCTTACATTGATGTTGATGGGAATCCTTGGTATTCATTTTATTTTACAAAAACCAATTTTATATTAAAATAATAACAACAACAGCACTTTGTTATTAATCAGATGCGGAAGTGTGAATAAACATAAACACGGATAAGACTATTCCCGCTAGCGATCCTGTTACAATATACTCGGATAATTATATATAACACTACCATAGCGGGTTTAGGATGGTACCTTGACGAATAACAAAAACTCGCACAATAGATGCAATGAACGACTCTGCTAATAAGCCTGATCATAATCTCCAAAATCACCACGTTAATCTACATGTGAAACGAATCCAATCCGAATCACCAAACGAGGCAACACGACGGCGGTGGATGTAACACCTCGTAAAATCGTGTTCAATAGTATAGTGGCACGTGTTGTATTTTTATTTTAGTCTATTAAAGACTAATAGGGACTAAAGGTGTCAATATGCTCAAACGGAGCCTCTGAGTGACCTTCTGATGTCAACATGCATAAACTTAGTCTCTGAGTGACTAATATGTGAACATGCTTAAACTTAGCCTCTGAGTGACATATATATCAACATGCTTAAACTTAGCCTCTGAGTGACTGATGTGTCAACATGCTTAAACTTGGCCTCTGAGTGACTGATATGTCAACATGCCCAACCCCTAAGTGACATCAGAGTCAACATGCTTATAATGAGCATCTGAGTGATCCTTTACAAAGTCCTAACTCTCGTATGTCCCATTTGTTGGACGAGATGGATTAATTCCGTTAAAACGTAAAAGTTGGATAATGGAGGGGTTAAAAGTCTCAACATGTTAATTAACACCTCTGAGTGACCTTTTAACGAACCAAGAGTTCGACAATGTCCGGGTATACTCCCGGGTATGCCAAATATTGGTTACGGGTGGCTAAATATGCTATAAAGGTGTTTTTGGAGGTTTTATAAGTTGAGAGGCTAAATGTGACAAGATTTGAAAGTGGCCATAGGGCGCTCGCGGGGCACGAGAGACCCTGGCCAAGTCTCTCGCGGCCCGCCAGAAGGCTATATCTGCAAAAAATTGCCTTGGCCTCCACACGTGTTGCCAAAAACCATTGTTTCGAAACCATGGACTTTCAAACAGCTATGCCACATTTTAGGACGCTTGTAAGCTCCCTCTAACACCCCTTAACACCTGGCATCACCTCCTTCAAGCTCTCCAACTATAAATAGATGCCAAGGTTCACCATTTGAACTTGCACCTTTCTCATTTCACATTCTATCTCCCTCCTCTGGAAGTTCCTAACTGAAAGGAGCATCCAACTTAGTTCTATTGCATCCTAGGAATCACTTTTAAGTGTTCCTTTCTCTTGCATTTTCGTTTATAGGCTTTTATAGCCAAAAGTCAAGCGTTTTACGGAAAACACCTTGACTTTCGGTTAAGAGCATTATGGTCCAGCAATTGTTCGTAACAAACATGGCTAAGTGATCGTAATAAGGTAGGTATTAATCCCTATTAAGGGCATCTCCTGAATATCACGTTTGCTAGACCAATTGACGGGTCAAAGTTTAAATATTAAAAAGTCAAACAGGCCATTTCTCGGAAATATTATAATTTGAGCATATATATGTTATAAAACATGTTTTGACACTTAAACAAGTTGGTAATAATTATTATAACATGTAAGAACGTGTTTGGCTCGTCAATTTCAGTTCTAGGGTCGGTTCGCAACCGAAAGTCACGAAGTTTGACTTCTGCTTTGACTTTCGATTCTGACCCGATATAGATTAGTTAGCTACTGATCTAAAGTTGCATTATGACCGTAATATAATATAGCATAACCCCATGAGGTTATATTACATGTTCATAATCAGAATCTGAGTTTATGCACAAATTCCGTAATTATGCCATTTTGACTAAAATACCCTTTTTGCATAAAACAAGGATTCATCGATAACGAACTTGAAAATAAGTTTCCTACTGATTTAATATTATAAGTAGGATTATTTGGGATGTCAAATGATACTATAAACTGAGTTGAAGAACAAATCATTGTATTATGTCGATAAATGACGATAAAGCCCTTGTGGCTCATAAAATGGTTTTAATCATATCTTTTCAAAGTAAATCTTTTACCTACTGATATGTTATTTTAAATTACATATCTAAGACATGTCAGACCTTAACATCAGTTTTCATTAAACATCGCATAAATCGTCATTTTACGACATAAGCGCCATTTCGACGCATAGTATGGTCTTTAACCATATTTATCAACAAAGACTTGTTACCTACTGATTTTAAAACTTATTTTAAATATTTTTACAGTAGGTATATGATATGAACTCAAAATCCCAAATAATTTATAAAACTATGTGTAAAATGACCAAAATGCCCTTTCGGTGCATAGTTTGGTCATAAAAGATAAATTACACATATTGTCATGTTCCTACTGATATCATATCATAAAATAAATATTTTTCCAAAATACTTATCAATGTAACCTTAAATTTATATTCAAGTTATATAATTACCGAAATGCTCTTATGAGGCATGGTTTCATTTTAAAAACTTAACGGGCATATAAGTTGATATCCTACTGATATTACAACTTATTTAAAACATAATGGCATATAGAACTTGTCCATGACTTATCCGGTTACCCGATATCGTTGATATGCGTACGGTTAAGTATATATAGCTTGTTTACGAAAATTAACCTAAACGTGTCTAACCTTATCATTTAAGTTTCAAAATCCAAAATGTTTATGGTTTACCCATATTATACAAGTCAAAGTACTTGTTGGGTTTAAACTACATTCTATCTGATCATCGTTTGATCTAGCGTTATACATTTTTGATCTTGTACGCTAGTCGGTCTAAGTCTATGACTTAAATATGACCGTTAGTATTTAATTGGTTAGCTTATGCCATAATCCAGACTAGAGACTTCCGGTAAATGCTATCTGCACTTAGTACTTTTGTGTACGACTGAGTTATTAAATCTTGCGTTTAAACGAAGACTAGCTCAGGTAAATACTCTCGACTTATTTCCCCTATACGGGCTTGGGTTACATTATTACCGCTTGGTCAGAAATAGGATCAATCGAATGCCGGATTGTGGCTAGTAAGTCCGCATATTCCATTTTAATCAGTTTGTTTGATAACTTAAACACCGGGGGTTAACTACCGTGTCCTGGATATCCTCGTCTCATTACATTAAATAATGGCCACGACCTTAGCGCGGGGTGTAGGCATACACCTGACAGACGCTCAAAATGCAATTACCCACAAAGTTGGGGATAACTCCTTCGTGAGTTCTTAAGTGGTGTGTACGTTAATCATGTCTCGGTTTTCGCACTGGGCCCCTGTATATATGGACAAACATGTGAATCTGTTAATAAGGTTACAAAGTAACTTTCTGTAACGCCCCAAAAATCACAATTCTAATTGCCTAGTATGTTTCTTGTATGATGGCATGAAATAAAATAACCAAACTATTTAACCTAGTTAAATAGTTAGGCAAACAAATGAAAAACAAAGTTGTAACAATTTTGACAAGAAACCAAACTAGAAGGGCTGAAATGGGAGATTTGATTAAAGTTTAAGTTAAATGGAATATTCAGGAGATTAGGGTGTGTTTTGTGTGTGTGTTTGTGTGTGTGTCGACACACATAGAAGGAAAAGGGGTTCTTCCCCAAAACTTCACAAAATCTAGAAATTTATGGTGGAGTTAAGCCAAAAACACTTGCATGGTTGAAGATTTCTAATCATTTAAGGATGAAAAACATGTGATAAGTTGTAGATTATGATTTGATGATTTTACAAGAAATGGGTATGTGGTTAATCTTTTAATTTGTATGTAATTACACATGAGGGTGTGTTAGAATCAACAAATAAAGCTTGGATAATGAATGATTTTGAGAAATTTAATGTTTGGAGGTGAAACCCACCATTGATGATGAAAATGGCGACATGGATATGTCACCTATGTCCAATCTTTGTTTAATTCTTGATGTATTATGTTAGAATATGATGAACTCATGCAAGTTAGGTTGAATATGGTATGAAGTTAGTTGATGTTTTGTTGTGTTGATGATTGAAGGTAAGAACTTGGAAGATTATGCATTAATTAGTTGTACGTTGGGCATTAAATGGTGTACGCACACCAAGTGTTTGATGAAATGCCTAGTATAGATTAGAATGTGAAGTTATATGCTAAACAATGAATGAATATTAGTAGGATGTGATAATGACATGATTAATGTTCAGTAAACATGAAAAATGCAACGTAGAAGGATTTCATAAAAAGGTATTAGTTGTACCAACTAAACTTGATTTTACTCAAGATACAGTTGAGAAATTCTCGTTCGATCCTTGTAAGTTTTTTTTTAACTTTTTAATCTATGTACCAACTAAACTTGCATGATTTATGATTAGAGAAATACATCTTATTTGATAAATTTGTATGATTTTTATACAGTATAAGTAATTAACATTAGTACTCATGGTGCGTACTTTTAAACGGTCTTTATGTTCCTGTTATATGTTGTTCCATGTTCTAATGAACATAATGTTTTTTATTCGACAGTGGATTTTGGGATGCCGCGTTGCACTGTAGATGACTTGCGTGGTGGTGATGCTAAATATAATGCAGAAGTTCTAAGGCGCGTATTAGCAGGAGAAAAGGGATCTATTGCTAATGCATTTGTAAGCCTCTTGTTACTAACATTCATACTTTACACCTCTATTGACTTTTAACTTCTGTTAACAATAAAACTTTTACAGGCACTCAATGCGGCTGCAGCGCTGTTGGTTAGCGGGCATGTAGACAACCTAGGAGAGGGAGTGTTTGTAGCCCGTGAGACATTAGAATCTGGAAAAGTGATCAAAACCCTTGATTCATGGATAGATATCTCCAACAACTCAATGGTAAGCCCATATTCTTAGGTGTGTTCATCAACCATTGAAACCAACCGAAACGTCTAAACCGGAGAAACTTTAGCCGGTTCGGCTGGTTTGAGATTCATGCGGTTCGGTTTCGCTGTTTGATGGTCGGTCGGTCCGCCTCATGGTTTGGAAGTTGGATCCGATTGTGTAAACCAAACTGGCTGTTTAGTCTTTTTATTTATTTATTTATTTTTCATTTTTGGAGTATGAATTTTGAGCATGTATTATATTCATGAACCATCTTCTTATCATTTTAGAAATTCTAATACAAACTCACGATTTCCAAAAAGAAGGGTTTAAACCGCGAAACTCAAAGCCAAACCATCAAACCGCTGAAACTAGCAGGTCCGGTTGACCCACTCAACCTGGCCATTTTGGTTTGTTGATTTCCGAAACTGTAGTTAGCTGTTAGCCTAGAATTTTCGTTAAAACCAGCCGGACTGCACATGAACACCCTACCGTTTCTTTCTTTATAGTTAGGAATATAGCGCCGAGCTGGTGGAGTTATGTCACTGGTCAAAACAGAGAAATTTTGGTACATGTTCAAACATATAATTTGTCAAATACAATTACAAAATATATGTTATTACAATAATAAATTTGTTACTTTTCTAATAAACTGATTTAGGAGTTTTATGCCTTAATAATATACTTTAGGCAACTTTTGACCCGTTTGATAGATTCATAAGTGAATGGGTCGAAATTGCGACCCAAATGAATTTGCAGTGTTTTCAGTTTGGTGATGACTTGACTCTTGTTGTATTCGCAGAATGTCGAATTGATGGCATGAATTTTAATAAATGAGTTATGATGTTGAAGGTGAGAAATTGTGTAGATTCATTTGCATGCAGGAGGTTCAACAAACAAAAAAGAGCCCAAATCAGTTTCTTTAATGTTTTCTTTTATATAACTTTTAGGGTTTATGATGTTTAAGTCATGTATATGAGAACACTTATCCTACAAAGAATATAGAAAAATTTTGTGGCTTTAATAACAAGATGATAATTAAACCTTCAAGTTGTCGTATACGTTTGAGTCCCTCTAACAGAGCTCTTAGACTATGTCTATTGGTGACCCAACTCAACCCAATCTTTTATTAAAAAACTAATATCTCTTTCTTCCACCTCAACAACTCAATATTTAACACACATTGATAACGCATCCCAACCTAAATATTAATGGTTTTTTAATGAACTCTGTTTTTAATGAAATTTATATCAGGATGTTCATAAGAAAAAAACTTAAGAAATACCATGTATTTAGTTTTTTCTTAATGTTTGAATATATCAATTTATTTGAGTAATTAAATTATTAGGGGAATTAGTTTGGATTGCAACCAAGGTTACTTCATCCATCTGGTTGCCAAGTTAAGTTGGTATTAATTTCTTTTTTAATTTTATTAATTACTCAAACTTTTGTCTTATTGGTGACCAATCCAACCCTAGGTCACCAATGGATATAGCCCTTACGTTCGAATCCAACTTGGTTTTCTACCTTTAACCCATGACCAGTGGGTTCCGGTGAGTTTTCTGTAATTGGTTAGGAGGTATTGATGTATTGGTATTAATTTCTTTTTTAATTTTATTAATTACTCAAACTTTGCTTCCGGTTTCCTTCCGCTTTGACTACGGGGGAGTATTTGATTGTATTATTGTTATTATTGGTGTGAGCCCATGGGCCCACCTTAGGTCTCTAGGGTTTCTTATATTCTTTATATAATATTATCTCTATTGAATGAATAGATCATCAAACCTTTTACCATCTCACACTATCATCATCAATATCATAGAATCATCAATTCAATTCTAACAACAGTGATCTCTATCTAATTTGATAAATAATTGCATTTAACCTGCAAATAGGTTTATCTGATAATTCTGATACGATTCAGAGATTAATCCAAATTTTATCACAAAACTTGCAATTTCAATTCAGATTTCAGGTTTGTTAATTGTTCAAAATATATTTATAATGCTTTTTATAAATATAGGAGATGATTAAAAATGAGTAAGGAACTTTGGGATTATCCAACGAGAAGTTCTTTGTTTAAATTTTTGAATTTTTTATACATTTGATTTGGACTATATTTTGATCGCAACTTATATCCTTTTTTTTGGTTTCTTCAGTTTTGTAAGTATATAATAAAAAATATGTAAATATGATACATATTACAGTATTTCAAGTCAACAGAGAATCCAAAATAGAAGCAACCATTTATTATGAATATTATATAAGTCTGATGAGAAGTTGTGTGATGTTATTATGAATGTCTTAACTTTTACCCTCTCTAGTAATCTCCTTAAATACACCTAAGGGGAAACCTTTATTAGTTAATAAGGGTAAGATGGTCTATCATTACCAACTAATATTAATAGGTATAATTATTATATTGATACAATATTTAAATAATTATAATGGTAGAATAAATATATTTAATCTTACATTCTCCCACTTGGTCGAGTAAGCATTTATTATGTGTATTAGACAAGTCTGATCAGAAGTTAATACTCATTTTAGCTTTAAACCAATAACCGTAGTAGAGAAATACAATCGTTGAGTCGTTATTCAACTCAGGATCCCCATTAGTCATACTATAACCTCAATTAAAAACCTACTAGTTATGATCAAAATAAGTAAGCCCTTTAAACGTTTGATTTGTATTTATATTTGTCTATATGTCATTATGCTAGCTGAACATATCTTAGAGATATACAAAATCAAAATTGATAAGTAAAATTTAATTAATAGTTAATAATTCATAGTACGATATGCAGTTGTAAATTGTCATTAATTAAAACCCGTCTCTATTATGAGCTCTCTTAATAAGACTTATAAGATCGTTAAGCATATCATGAATGTATTCGATACAAAATATAGTTTCCTCAATTTGTTAATAAACGAATAGTAATTTTCGTATCAAATGTAATGCAGCACCTCTTGAACTGTTACTGTTCGAGAAAACAAGGTAGCTGACTTTATCAAAGTAAATCTTCAATATATATTTATATGGAGTTAATAAACTTATGAATCAACTAATAAATTTTCTACAAAATTTATTGACAATTGCGTTGTGACTAATCAACATATTATTTCATTATGACTTAGGTTGTTATCTCCTCGAGGAGATAAGTTTTGTGTGCTGACATAAGGATATACCCCAAAATTACATTTTGTCATCTTTAAATATTACAAAGTTAGAGTAATCAACCGATTTGAGTTCTCACTTCTTCTTTAAATTATAGTTTCTTGTTTCTTTTGAAGATATCTTAATACTCCACAAGACGCTTCATTTTAATCTAGACATATCTAGTGTGTTGTAATGTGAGTAATATCTAAACGAGTAAAGATTTAAACATATATAGGTTTCCAATTAATGAAGCATATGAAATAATTTCATTGATCCTATTATCCTCAAAAGGAGAGCAATATAGTTTGTTGCATATGTAAGGACCTGTATAAGATAAAACTTATGGAACAAAACTAATGCCCCTTTGGGTCTATCTCGGCATGTTATGATATCCATCACGTAAGAGATATCTTTGAGAATGTGTCAACAATGTTTTTGCTTATATAACATACACTTGTCAAAGAATGTCATCTATTAAGGACAAGTTTGTTTTACTTTCTCCCACTCATTGTAACAGCCGAGCGTAACCACACAATGATATTGTCCGCTTTGGCAGCCAACACGCCCTCAGTGCCGCCCCTCACGGTTTTTAAAACGCGTCATGATGATGAAGGTATCCAACTCCTTATAAGGAAGCCTTTGTTCCCCTTCACAGCCAATGTGGGATATCATAATCCACCCCCTTAAGGGGTCTAGCGTCCTCGCGGGACCTAACGCAACCGGTCCGGCCCTGGCTTTGATATCATCTATGACAGCCCAGCGTAACCACACCATGATATTGTTCGCTTTGGCAGCCAACACACCCTCAGCGCCCGCCCTTCAAGGTTTTTAAATGTGTCATGATGGTGAAGGTATCCAGCCCCTTATAAGGAAGCCTTTGTTCTCCTTCACAGCCAATGTGGTATATCACACTCATCTTGAGGTAGGAACATTAATCCACTTGGTTTTTTATGAAAATAATTGCATTAAGATTTCATCACATTTTGATGTTTGCATTAACCCATGCATGGATTTTATTAGCTTACAGACAAAGTGTTCTTTAACCTTCAGTTTAGAACTTTCAGGTTGTTTATGAACATGTCAATACGTAAGTTAGTTGTTAGGGAAACTTGTTTTAATGTTCATCTAATGTAGCTCTAAATTGTTATAAGCTACTAGAACAATGATGATTTTAAAGAAACTTTTGTAAGATGGGTAAGAAAATTCTTTGATAATTTATCTCCTCCTGAGTATAACCTTTTACAATCAATCATCCGTGATAACCAACAAAATTTCATGATAAGTGCGTACAACTAAATCAATATTTATACAATTTAACTGCGTTCTTTTGACTTAATTTATGAATGAATGAGTCGTACAAAGTCTAGCAATGATAGGACATGTTAAAACATTACAAATTATATTGCTACTTTCGTCGTGTCGCGAAAACAAACTATTATGTCCTAATATGTTGGCGAATAATGCTGAAAATACTATTCACCTGAACACACTATTCATGCCAGGAAGTTCTGAAAACTTCCCGACACAACCAACGAACAATATGAAAGCATATCATCATAAATACATGAATAAAAACCCTAATTAGAGGCACAAATTGCGATGATACTCTAACTTTCCTATTAAAACACCTAAAATAACAAAGTGTCCGATCCGAATTTTAATTTAACATTTACACTTGTCCGCAAACTAAAAAAATCAGCATTTTCAATATCAATGAAGCTTGTAAATGATTAATCAATCTCGATGGTATGGAATAATTCATCAAGGTATTATTAACGGTATTGTCACGCATCTTTCATATACTACCCGGTTTCGATCCACAACTAAACTAGTGGCATTTTTGCTATCAAAAACTAAGATATTAGTCTAGTGAACTAGTTAAGACTAGTTTAACACCCTAATCTATCATTATATCCCTAAATAACCTAGTTTCACAATGGAATAAATATCTCCAAGATTAATATGTATATGTCACATGTTATAAAAAAATAAGTTACACTTACCCCCCCCCCCATGTACACGGTCCACGTTATGATAATGGAGACCCTATGAGTATGGCTGTAAGATCTTGTTGTTGACTTGAAAAGAACTTGCAAGATTATAAAACAAACACTTTCTCCTTATATTCACTTTTCACCATTCAAATAACACACATAAACCTCCATCTCTCTTCCCCATTAACGACTCCCAAACACCCTCTTCAACATCCCATTTTCAACTTTTAAACACCCCATTATAAGCATCTAAAGCCTCTTACAAGATGATATAAGAAAGGCACAAGAGGAGGATCATTCAAGAAGCATCATACTACACTTTAGAGCTTCAACATCAACTTCTTATCTTCATCATCTTCATCTAGGTGCTTCCTAGCCTTGTGCTAGTAGTAAGACCTTCTACCACCATTTTTGTGCTTATTATGCTATTAAGATTAATAAAGTACAACTTGATCATCTTGAACATCCTTAAAAACAAAGCCTAAAACCCTAAAATTAAACAATATAATCTTACATATTTGAGTGTTTATGTGTTGATTTTGTTGTTTAATATGATGTAGTATGGTTAGACTTAATGATATTGCATGGTTATACATAAAAATGTGACATGTTTATATCTAGCAAGATCATCCTCTTGAAAGTTTATGAACTTAAGCATTGGACTTGAAATAATTTTAGAAAAATATGAACTTATCAAGAAGCTATAAATGTGATTTTTAAAAGAACGGTCTTGAGATTTTAACATAAATAAACTTGTATAAATGTGTTAAGATAAAAGATGAACATGAAAAGTAATGATATTTTAGTGATCTTGATAAATAAATATATGTATACAAGTTTATGAACATTCAAAGAGGTAACTATGTTATTACATGAAGAAGGGTGATATTGAACTTGATTTGAGTTGATGATTTTGGGATTAAAATATGGTTTAAAATACGTTTTAAAAACGTGGAAAACGTCCATAGTATAGGGGAAACTATGGTAAAATTTTCTAAAATCCAAATCATGATTCAGGTGTGATTAAAAGGTGAATCAAATGACTAAACGCGATTGGTGACCTTAATCATGATTAGGCAGACCTTGGTGGAAAAGATTAAGTCCTAAACTCCTAAGTATTCTTAAACACTTATGTTTATTTCATAAGTTAAAATGGAAATATATATATATATATATATATATATATATATATATATATATATATATATATATATTTAGGATAAAAATTATATATAAACTTAGAAAAATCCACCTTATGTGTAAGTATACTTGGGTGCACTTATGTGTGGTTTTCCATAAGATTAGGGACTTGATAACTAAATACATAAATAGCACACTTAAAAACCCCTAAATACTTGAAAGTTAAAATGTTGGAATTGAACCCTACAAAAGAACAGATGATAGAAAGCAAAAATACTCTACAACCTCTTATCCTAATAATAATATAACATCTGCCCAATTCAAGCTCTGCTGAAGACTGAATGTCCAAGGTCTACCATAGCAAAACTCTGTTGAAGACAAAACTCTGCTGGAATATAAAGCTAAAGGTCTGCTAAGGCAAAGCTCTGCTAAAGATTAAAGCTAAAAGTATGCCAAGGCAAAGCTCTGCTGAAGACCAATAGAGGATGTCTCATCAGTGTTTTCTATCAGCCTTTGTAATATTTAGTTTATAGCAGTGGTTAGCTTAGCAAATGTTATTAGTTTGTTATTTTTGTTAAATGTCACTTTATGCTGACATCATCATAAGATGTTCAGTGGTTAGGATTGTAGTATAAATAGAATAGTGCATGTACTGTTCTATTTGATCACTTTTATCAATTATCAATCTAACATATCTTCCTTACATTCTGTACGAACAAATCAGTGATCTTAGGCTGAGGGGGAGATTGTGAGTTATATACAAGTAATTATAATTACGAAAGCATGACAATGAAAATAATCTCTCAACTGTTATGAATTAAAGTTCATCATTCCACTGCATGTTAATCTGATTTATCTTCTCTCATTTATCATTTTTAGAACTTTCATAAACAGTTTCAAACTCAGATCCTAAGATAAATAAATGTAACAAGTATATGGAAATTTACAAGTGTATACACATACCCTCAAATTTCGATACTTGGAAAGTTACCATACATGAAGATATATATATATATATATGTGTGTGTATATATATATGTATACATATATAAGCATACTTATATTATATCCCTATACACAGACAATGGACAAGCGGACATCGGACAAACATATATATATATACACACACACACACACACTAAGCTGACACTAAATATTTAGTATAAGTTCGGTAGTGAATTTAGTACATCGCCACTGACAACGATCACTATATCGTCACGACAAGGAACGTGTGTATATCACCAACGACACTTGGGCATTTCGACACAAAGATATATATTAATGACTACAGCTACGACGACGAACTTTAAAAATAATATATTTTTGACCTTTGAAAATGTATATTTCAACACCCCTAAATTTCGGAAAGTATAATACAAATAATCACTAAGTGTAAATACATAAGTATATAAGTATACTCATACATACACTAAAACACTTAGTCAAATTGCAAGATTACAAGAAATGTACATGATATACGTATAAATATGACATAAATACCTACAATAAAATATACAAGTAATGTAATGCTTCGCTTTTCGTACTTTCCTTATTTAGAAATTGTTTTTGTATTTTCTATTTTTTTTTTGAAAACTTGTAATTGTATCATATACGTATTTCATTTTCCAATCGTGTAATCTGAGAGTTTGATCATAATGGAAATACATTTTCACTCGCATTTGTTTATGCATAATTACATGATACTTATTCAATCTCGAATACGTGCTTTATATACGAAACCGAATTATACTTGATATTTAAAATATATATTTGGAATCATACTCATATACATCCACATATATGTAACCAAGGCCCAGCGTAACCTACGGCTGGCAACCATAGGTTACGACAGGAGTCAGCTGGTTTGAGCAAGAAGCGCGAATTTTGAACTTGTTTCCACCTTTTTCACCACCAATCACCTCCTAACTCATTTAACTCAAACCCTAATCCACTCCATTATAAAATAGGAGCCTTCATACCCTCATTTTCACTTTCCAAACATTTAATCACCCTCAACACTCCAAAACCATCCACAAATTCTGATTTGGGGCAGAATTCTCCAAGCTTCAAAGTGAGTTCAAACTCACTTTCTTCATCTTTTCTTCCTCTTTGAGTCTTGGAACATCACCATTTTGAGGTCCAAACTTTTTTTATAGTACAAATCAAACCATTGTGGCATCTTGTATGACGTCCCAAAACCCGAATGTTTGACTCACTAGTATGGTTTCATGAATATGGAATGAAAGGTGATAACTAAGTTATTTAACTTAGTTAGTCTAACATTCGTCGTAAAACGGGTTCCAAAAACCCGCTCCATTTAAAATTCAAGAATCTATTAAATGTTTCGCTTCGCATTATTCATTCTATAAATTGTGTTAGTTAATTTTTATGGTTGATAAATAAACTAGGTTGGTAATATATTAAATAATAAAGGAATAAAAATAAAACCAATAAATAAAAGATAAAATAATAATAATAATAAAAAAATAACAAAAAAGGGGGTGTGGACTACGGGTTTCGAACCCGGGTCCTTACCCACACAAAACACACTCTACACCACTGGTCTACACGCACCCTTGTGAATTTAGGTGGAAACAAATAAATCTTATACTAAAACAAATCATTTAAATCAATTCAAGAACAGCCGCCCAAAAATCAGCAACTGTAACTCTCAAATCTCATTCAATCTTGTTTCAATCGCGAATTAAACCACTGAAACCGTTTTCCAATCACACATTATGACTCGATCATAACACAATTCAGTTATAAATCAATGTGGTAATCAATTTGTTGACCAAAAACGGTTGTAACTGAAATCCGAAATTAAACTCCCATTCGCCTATAAATAGCAGTCCCAACCTATTCAGAAACTCGCTCACTACTCTCTACTTCTCCCAAATTCTCTCTAAAACCTCGCCGCGAGTCGCCGGAAAATTTTGGGTAACCGCCGGAAGTATCGCCGGAATCTTCAGTAGGAATAACAACCCTCTCTAGCTCGGTACAAATCTATTCTTTCAAATTTAATTTATGTATGCTGATCAAATCAAAGAAAATCAAATGGTTTTACAAAACAATCGGGTTCTGGGTTTCTTCTTGTGAAGAAGATGAAGTTCTAAACGTATATTAATATAATAAAAATCCTAAGAATTTCCGGGTTAGACACACAGTCCAGCGGTGGACTGTGTGCAACACGACTCGGGTTCGAGTCTCATTACGTACAACGATCCGTTCATATAACCAATCTTTTTAATAAATAAAAACATGCTTTAACCGAGCAAGTATATAAATATAATATAATTTCAGAACATAACAGGTTAGACACCCAGCTCAGTTGGTTGGGCTGGGTGCAAAACAACACTAAGGTCGCGGGTTCGAGACATGTCCTTCACGCCAGTTCGACGATTTAAATCTTTTTAAATAAACAATTTTCTGGAATAAATGTAAGTAGTGTATAAGAGAAATAAAAATCAGGATTATTTCGGGTTAGACACGTAGCTCAGTTGGAAGAGCTGCGTGCACGTAAACGGGAGGTCACAAGTTCGAGTCTCACCACGCAGTCAAACAAGTCAACGAACCGGTCAGACCTGCTGTCAGGTCTGACAAGTTTTTTTTTTATTATTTTCTTTTATACTATTTTCGTATATATATATTTAATAAAAAATAATTTTAAAACACTTCAAAACACGATTTCTTAGGCTTAAAAACTCCAATAAATAAAAAAAATAACCTAAAAATCTAACAAAAAGTATTAAATCAAAATATTAATTTTTATATATTTACCGAATTTTTGCGTTATTATTTACGTTAGACTTCTTCGTCGGTTAAATCCTCAATTCGTGCGCACTCTTCATCAATCAAGAAAACGCACCCACTGTGAGTGAATCCTTACAAATTCCCCTTTTATCCATATTTTGGGGTGTATCATGTGTCGTTTCGTATATTTCGTTTATTCAAACACTTGTGCTATTACCATTATATGATCTAACGTGTGATGTAAATGTTGTTTGTTATATTGTGTGTTTACATTTTTGTCAATTGCGTGCAATTCATTCATTAGGCCCATCAGCTCCTCATTGGAGACGAGTTGAGCATCAGGTGCCTCATTAGATCGGCTCCGTTTGATTGGGCCTTGATCTCATTGTTCATCATTTTTCATGCTTGTGTGTGCATTGATTGATAATATGTGGTTTGTGGTTAGATTTACATATGCGCTTACTCGTATTTGGTTTATGCACATTTTTATTTAAGTAACCAATATAACAAATTCGTTTAAATGTTTAAATAAGATTCACTCGCCAACTTTTGTTGACCAAAAAACCCTATTTTTACACATGATACAGGTGGACAGGTTGAAGCAAGGAACACATAGGAAATTGCTTTATAAGAAAAATAAAGAAGTCATGAATGATGTATTTAAAACATAATGTGCTTGTATGTGTACGTGATTGTTGCAAATTATCCTTTAAATTGAAAATAATAAATATGAAACTTTATAGTAAATGTCATGAACTTTGATGAAAACCCAATCATGCCCCGACTACCATTTCCGCTGCGGGTCAGGGTGTGACAGTTAGAATTATAAGTCTTATGGTAAAATACAAGGATTGTGGTAAATGTGATAAATGGCAAACTAGAGGGACTAAAGGTGGGAAATTGGATTGAAGTTTGCATATAAAAGAATGGGCAGAGATTTTGTGTGTGTGTGTGTGTGTTGTGTGTGTGTGTGTGTCGACACACATAGAAGGAAAGTGGGGGTTCTTCCCCAAAACCTTATAAATTGAAGAAATTGATGGTGAAAATGGAAGCTATTCTCTTGCATGAGTGAAGAATTATCATCATCTCAACCTAACAAACGTGTGGTAAGTTGTAATTTGAGATTGATGAACATTAATGAAATGGGTTGTGTTTAATCCATGAGCTTGTGTAAAATTATGATGATAACAAATTAGAATCATCTCATGAAACATGAATCATGCTCAAATTTCTGATTATTTTGATGTTTTAATGAAGACCCACTTGTAAAAATAATGTTAAGAAGATGAAGATGTTGCATGTGTTGAATCAAGGATAGTTTTGATATATAAGAAATTGGATGTTGTAGACTATTGTTAAATGAGGTTGATTTAGAAGGAAAGTTATGCGAAACTAGTGAAATTTGATGATCTTGATATGAGCTAGTAAGATTATGCATAAAATACTTGTACAATGTGCTTAGATAGTAGTAAGCTCACCAAGTGTTTGATGAAATGCATATGTGAGATTATTAGATGAGATTGTATGCAAATAATAGGTGAACATGTATAGAAAGTGATAATGATATAATTGTTAGTAAAACAACATTAGGAATGTACTTGATAAGTATATGTGTAATGTAGTTGATGACGTGATTTGGTAAAAGAGTGCTTTAGGAACTAGTACCCTATGTTTGAATGGTCGTGTACACCATAAGTTGGATTAGCGGCTTAACGGTAATTTAGAAACAGATGTGTCATTAATATGGCCTAATATGATGACACGAATATATGAGGTTATGTCGAAAGTTCAAATGATAAACGTTGATTTCTGAAAGTCAACTGTGCATAAAAAGCATGGTTAGACTTGTTGTCACAATTGTAAGATTATAGAAAGTCATACGGTATGTGATATATCAATATGTGTTATATGTGATGACATAATGAATAATACGAGTTTGAAAAGATGTGATTTTGAGTATATGCATTATGCTTGTTAGGATTGACTTATGAAAGTCAAATGTGAGTTATGCATTTGATACGATCGTTAATATGTACAACCGTTATGCTAACAAGAATGTGACTGCGATGACATGAAAGTATAGGGATCATGTCAAGATGAATGGAAGCATGGAAGGCTAACGGTTCATGAAGAGGCAAGGTAACAAATGCTAAAACGGACGCTAAGGTAAGTGATTTCCGGAATCACTTTTTAAATACTTTAAGGGAAATGTTTTATTTTAATTGTGGAAGAAGTTTGTGGGAACGTAAGAACAATGGAGGTACTAAGATGAGTTTGATGATATTGGGTTGATAATGGTCTACTAAATTGGAAGTTGTATGATATAAACCGAAGGAAGCAAATCCAAGTAGTAAGCTATCGCTTAAATGACATAATTAAAGCACAATTGGGCTTGTGCACATGTAGAATTTATTGTTAAAGTGAGATTACGGTAGTGTAAAGAGGAACGGGACCTCGTTTAGATGTTACATGTTTAATTTGAAATGAATCAGAATAGGCATGAACGAACGGGACTCGAAACGGGTCAAATAAGCTGCAGCCCCAAATCAGCAGCAACTGACCGTAAGCTACGACAGCTAACAGTAGCTTACGGTAGATGATTTAATTTTTGGCAGAATGTGGCTACCGTAAGCTACAGTAGGCAGGCCGTAGCTTACGGCGAGTTTAGCCAATTTTCTAATTATTTTTGTTTCTTGCATCGACTAATTCTGGCTCCAACCCGGTATCCCGTAAGATGTTTTTAAGGCTATTAAGTGATGTTAGGCTTGTAAAACTAAAGTACAAGTCTTGATATACGTATGATGAATGTGGTTTCATATGCGGGTGCCAACACCTAGTTATGTAATTGTATGATTAAAACTCGGATTGAGTAGATGTGTTATAGGCATGAAAGAATCAACTTATTTACACGTACAAGCATTGATGAATAGTGAGTATACGATTTAAGTACAGTAATTGCATGTGAACAAGTAAACGTGACTTGCATGTATGTAGTAGGTATAGAATTATAGTGGATACATGTCATGTGTATCTATATGTGTGAGACGCTTGTATGCGATATGTATGTATGTATATGGATGCGTGCGAGTGTAAACAGGAAGTGTAACTTATTGAATGTAGATCAATGGTATGTGATTACGCGAAGTTGGAGGTCTTCAATACGTTGAGATTATGTCTTACTAACTGTACTGCTAATGAGAATGAAACAGGAATGCAGGTACGTAAGTGTTGGGCTTTAAAAAAGTGCGAAGTCCGGTATAAAGAACAAATTTAGAAGGATATAATTATGGAGAAGTATACATAGTTAGAATACTATGTGGTTATCGATTTATTATATATCCATTTAATTATGTAAGATGTCACCCTTTACAATTGTGTTGGTTGTGTATGTGGTGACCGCATATTATTCAGATCACCATTATCATCATGGGAGATATGACGACGAAAATCGAGTCAAAGAGCAAGGATTGTACGTGAAGAGTGGTCTTGTAGCTTGTATTATGTATTACAATTAGCAAGTTAATCAAGTTTGAATGTAGTGAATCTTTTCAAGAAAGTGTCCAATAATTTATAAATGAATCTTTAAGCAAGTCAAATAGTCAATAAAGAAGGAATTTTGAGTCAGTATTTCCGCTACGTCGTTTTGGGTCAAAATGCGTTTAGGGTGTTTCATCTTGGCAGACGTCACCTTGACAGTGACATCTAACGACCTAACAAACCCTAACATCTGCTAAGCTAAACACTGTTACATTAATAAATAGAAACTCTGGTGATCCAGCATCTGTTGAGAACAACCTCTAATGAGCTTTAACCTCTGTTGGTCCAGCAGATTTGACTTGGACAGAGCTTGTCTTCAACAGATCTTGTATAGCAGTCTTTAGCTTCAACAGACCTTTGAGCAGCAGATGTTTGATGTCTTTGCCTTAAGGAGGAGTACACTGTTTATTCTTGATCAGATGATATAGATCATTTTGGCTTTCCAATCATCTGTTCTTTTATATGGTTCAATAGATCCAACAAACTAGTATGTGTGATGTATGTAGGAGACATGTATGTATGTAGATAAGTATGTGAAAGGGTACACTCGTGTTATAGTTCAATGAATGCATACAACGGTTGGTGGTTTTTGTGGAGATGATGTGTTTGAATATGTTGAGATTATGGGTTTGCTAATTATGTTATTATGGAGTATGTTTGGAAGTGCAGGTGAACGTCGGTATTTCGAAGAGTCAATACCGTATTGAATTAATTGAGAGTTGGAAGGATAATCGATTGAAGCAACTTACACAGATAGAATGTCTTATGGTCATTTTGGCATATGCATTACTTTATGTTTGATTGTCACCACTTACTAACGGGTTGGTTGTGTATGCTGATTACAGGTTACAAAATCATCATCTTCATCATATAGGACAAACGGGTGAAGGTTGAGTTCAAAGACGTGGATTGTACGGAGGGGTGGTCACAAAGTTTGTATTTGTACATTTTAATTAATATGTGTTTAAGAATGAGTTGTTTAAGCCCATGAAAAGAGTTGTTTAAAACGTGTAACTTGAATAATGGAATCTACGGAAAGAATTTTTCTTTTATAATTTGCATTTTCCGTTGCGTCTTTTCGGTCAAAACGTGTTAGGTTCTTACAAGTTGGTATCAAAGCCCTGGTTTGAGCGAAACCAAGTACATATAGGTAAGTTCTTGAACTCAGACATGCGTGCTCTTGTGATTTGGAACCCGTACAACCCGAGATTCAATCAAGAACCAAGTTAAACCGAATGAAAACATGTATATGTACACTTATATGAAGGAACTAACTGTGTGGTATATGTAAGGTAAGCTTGGATAAATAAGAAGGACAATCTAAGGATGCGATCTAGAGCAAGCGCCAAAACATGAGATTGGATTATCGGATCCTAGGCACACAATTTTAATAAGTATGCCTAAATCGGTGGAGTTAAAGTACTCGGAGGTGAGTTGAACACCCGAAGATGATAAGCAAGGCAAAAGACATTGTTCAGGATGAGTTTAAGCTATAACTTGGAAGCATGAATAATATGTACATGTGGTATATATTACGTTTTTGTCCATTGCATTTGCTTAGAGGATAGTTTGGAAGCATGAATAATATGTTGCTTCAGTATTTGTACGTGTAACACCCTGGCCCGGTAGGGCTAACGTGTCACACACTACAGTAAATCAGAGACAATATTAATAATTTAATTAAAACACTTACCATCAATTAAAACCAACATTTACAAATGGTTTTAAAAGAAAACATGTCTTAATTTTTCAACCGCTCAAAATATTTATTAAACTCTTCGTCTTCCAACACATGGACTTTTTAACTCTCTTCACACATTTCCCCGTATCCCACGAGTACTTGCTTAACAAAAACAAGAAACAACAAAAGAAAATATGGCTGAGCAAAAAATTGCACAGTAATGGAGAAAACAATAGCAACGATGAAAACGATACCATACGATGAACGGTCTACGATTAATAGTACGATAACAATGACAATGTACGGTATGATCAATATTACGAGGTGATCAATCAATGATGAGCATACGATAACAATGGCACTTTAGCGGTGCAGTCAATGCTATGCGCTGATCAATCAGTGGTGAGTCAATACGGTAACTATGGCAATTTAACAGTACGATCAATACTATGCGGTAGCTAAATCAATGGTGAGTCGATACGATAACTTCTACGTGGAAATACCCATGTGAGCCAATGGCAAAAATAAACAATATGTACATTAGCTGCAGACTAATGCACCAATATGTAAAGGGGATGTGGGCACACACACCTATCCCAATACCAATACAGGAACAATAATATCCTAGGATCGATCCATATGCCTCTCAATAATCCTTAAACCAATAATAACTTCCAATATAGAGACGCCATGAACTAATCGCACCGTCACGGATGGTGCACGCCATCGGTGCCGATGATGACACCCTATGTCCCCATAGGTGGATGTGTTCGGGTATTAAGGTCAATAAAACGGTACACTTAAGTCAAGACAATTAGTACAATAATACACTTCTATGGTAATAATCAATGATCAATGAGAACATGCGATAATGAGCTTAGGAATTAATCTATCGCATGTGAATCAATGAAAACAATCTAATCAATACTTGGTACTAAAACTAATAGGAAACAAAGTACGGTTTTATGTACTAGACACTACGAGTACATTAATGTTATAAAATGCTATGACAAAAGACCAGAAAACCCGTAACTTTGTTAAAAAAGTGAAACTAGCCAAGCAATTTAAGTAATCCAAAACTACCCACAAAAACCTATAATGCGGATACTTTACATATGAGATTCATTGAAATTGGGTTATGTTAACAAGTTATTATCTTCAAGAATAAATATGCATTAATTAGGATTTTGGTTCACAGTTGTTAAAAATGTGGCATTGTAGTATGAAATTTTAAGGTTTTATTTAACATATTTCAGCCCTTGTAATTATAAAAATTATCGAAAACTAATAATACAAATTGATAAACGTATCTGAATGTTTCAAAATCGTCCTCTATTTACACCAACACTTTGTTCTACTCAACTATATTTTAAATTAGATATTAGAGATTATAAAATAGTTGGAACCGAAACAAATGTATCTTTTGACTACCATTATTTATAATTAACTCTTAACCTTGGAGGCTTTACACATCCATCCAAACATTCCATCATCATCCAAATAAATATTTTTAAATCATTAGCTAACAACAACAATAATAATAAATTATTAAAATGGAATCCATACTTGTAGTGTTTATCAACCAATGTTCAACACATTGTATAACCAACACGATAATTTGTAGCAATAATTATAATGTTTTATTATATAAAGATTTAAAGTTTTCTATATATTACAACTCTACCTCCTTAAAAGAAATTGCGTCCCTGAAACTACTATACAAATCGCAATATATAGATTTTAAAATTTATGTATATTACCTCTACCTCCCTTAAAAAGAAATTTCGTACTCGAAATTTCTGTTATGAAACAATTTAGACTAATATTAATGGGTATTTCAACCCTCTACGGCTCTACCCCTTAAAATAATTTTGTCCATCAAATCTCAAACTATAAACGCAACATATAACACGCAATGAAACTGGTAAGTCATAATAAAGAAATTGGTAAGTTGTGGATTAAAATCCAATACTATCATCAAGCAGCGAGGAATCTCAGAATATGAGATTTCATAAGTTTATGTTATGATTTCATGTTACACCCTGACCTGCAGCGGATATAGTTGTTGGGGCATGATTGAGTTTTCATCAAAGCTCATGACATTTACTATAAAAGTTTCATATTTATTATTCCAAATTTAAATAAAACATCCAATCAACACATAACTTATACAAACACTATAATGTTCCAAACAAACTTGCAAATAACATTTTATTTTCTTTTAAGCCTAATGTCCTATGTGATCCAATGCTTCAAACATGTTCACCTATATCATGTGTAAAAATAGAGTTTTGGGTCAACATAAGTTGGCGAGTGAATCCCATATAATCATTAAGAACAATGATAGGTTTATTATTTTTAAGAAAATGTGCGTTAACCAAATATGAGAAAGGTATATTGTAACACCATGTAAAATCGTGTCCAATAATACAGTGACACGTGTTGTATTTTTAATATAGTCAAGTAAAGACTAATATGGACTAAAAGTGACAACATGCTCAAACTGAGCCTCTGAATGACTTTCTGATGTCAACATGCATAAACCTAGCCTCTGAACGACCATTAGTGTCGTCATGCCTAAAAACTTAGCCTCTGAACAATCATTAGTGTCGTTATGCATAAAACGTAGCCTCTGAACGACCATTAGTGTCGTTATGCTTAAACTCGGCCTCTGAGTGACCATTGTGTCAACATGCCTAGCCTCTGAGTGACATCGGAGTCAACATGCTTATACTGAGCCTCTGAGTGATCCTTTACGTAGTCCTAACTCTCGTATGTCCTGTTTGTTGGACGAGAATGATTAAATCCAATAATATATAAAAGTTGGATAATGGAGGGATTAAAAGTGTCAACATGTTAATTTATACCTTTGAGTGACTTTTTAACGAACCAAGAGCTCGACAATGTCCAGGCATAATCCCGGGTATGCCAAGTATTGGCTACGGAGGGCTAAAAGTGCCAAAAGGTGTTTAAATAGGTTTTTATAAGCTTTAATAAGTTAAGGGGTTAAAAGTGTCAAAGTTTGAAAGTGGCCGTGGGGCGGTTGCGGGCCGCGAGAGACATGGCCTGTGTCTCTCGCGGGGCGCGAGAAGCCCTCTGCTGCAGAAAGTTTTGCTTGGTCTCCAAACAAAACTCCAAAACCATTAAAACCGAAACCATGGCTTCCCAAACTGCTATGCCACGTTTTGGGACACTTATAAGCTTCTTCTTACACCCCTAAACACCTGGTTTCACCTCCTTTGAGTTCTCCAACTATAAATAGGTGTTCAAGTGCACCATTCCAACTTGCACCTTTCTCATTTATTCACTCTTCTCCCTCCTCTGGAAGTTCCTAGCTAAAAGGAGCATCCAACTTAGTTCTTTTGCACCCTAGGAATCACTGGTAAGTGTTCCTTCTTTGTGCATTTTCGTTTATAGGCTTTTATAGCCAAAAGTCAAGCGTTTTTCGGAAAAAAGCTTTGACTTTCGGTTAAGACCATTATGATCCAGCCATTGTTCGAAATGAACATGGCTAAGTGATCATCATAAGGTAGGTGTTAATCCCTATAAATGGCACCCCCTGAAGATCACGTTTGCTAAACCAATTGACGGGTCAAAGTTATGATATTAAAAAGTCAAACAGGCCATTTGTCGGAAAAATCATAAATTAATCTTATATATGTTATGAAACCTGTTTTAACACTTAAACAAGTTGGTAATAATTATTAAAACATGTAAGAACATGTTCGGCTCGTCAATTTCAGTTCTAGGGACGGTTCGCAACCAAAAGTCGCGAAGTTTGACTTCTACTTTGACTTTCGATTCTGACCCGATTTATATTAGTTACCTACTGATCTAAAGTTGCATTATGATCATAACACAATGTATCATAACCCTCTGAGGTTATATTACATGATCATAATCAGAATCCAAGTTTATGCGCAAGTTCCATATTATGCCATCTTTGACCAGAATGCCCTTTTGCATAAAACAAGGTTTTAAATAATAATGAACTTGAAAATGAGTTCTCTACTGATGTAATATTATAAGTAGAATTATTTGGGATGTTAAACCAAGTTATAAACTGAGTTTTCAAACAGGTCCTTAAACTATGTTGATAAATGACGATTTTAGCCCTTGTGGCTTATAAAATGGTTTTAATCAAATCTTTTCAAGGTGAATCATTTATCTACTGATATGTTATATTAAATAACATATTTTAAACATTTTAATCTGACCTTAACGTAAGTTTTCGTAAACATCGTTTAAATACGTCATTTTACAACATAAGCGCCGTTTCGGCGCATAGTATGGTTTTAAACCATATTATTTGACCAAGACTTGATACCTACTAACTTTGAAATTTATTTTAAACTTATTTATAGTAGGTACATGTTATAAACTCAAAATCCCAAATAATTTATAAACTATGTGTAAAATGACCAAAATGCCCCTTCGGTGCATAGTTTGGTCATAAAAGATAATTTACACATATAATTGACATCCTACTGATATTATATCATAAATAAATTATTTTTTTCAGAATACTTATGATTATAAACTTAAAATATATTCAAGATCATTTTATACGGTATGTATAAAATGCCCTTATGAGGCATAATTTCGTTTTAAAACCTTAACGGGCATACAAGTTGATATCCTACTGATATCTTAACTTATTTAGAATATAATGGCATATAGAACTTGTCCATGACTTATCCGGTTAAGCGCACGGTTGATTATACGTAACCAGTTTACGGAATTTAACTGAAACGGGTTTAACCTTGTCATTTTAATCTCATGATCTAGAATGTTTATAGTTTACCCAGATTGTGCAAGTCAAAGTACTTGTCGGGTTTAAACTACATTCTATCGGATCATCGTTTAATCAAGCGTTATACGCAATGATCATGTACACTATTCGGTTTAAAAGACCGTTAGTATTAATTGGTTAGCTTATGCCATAATCCAGCCTAAAGCCTTGCCGGTAAATGCTATCTGCAGTTGGTACTTTTGTATACGACTAAGTTATTAAAATTTAAAAGAAGGCTAGCTCAGGTAAATACTCTCGACTTATTTTCCCTATACGGGCTTGGGATACGGTAAATTATTACCGCTTGGTCCAAAATGGGGTCAATCAAATGCCCGTTTGTGGCTAGTAAACCCCATATTTCGTTTTAATTAGTTTTGTTTGATAACTTAAACATCAGGGGTTAAATTACCGTGTCCTGGATATCCTCGGCTCAATAAATTAGTTATTGGCCACGACCTTAGCACGGAGTGTAGGCCTACACCTGTTAGATGCTCATATGCAAATTACCCAAGACGTTGGGGATAACTCCTTCGTGAGTTCTAAGTGGTGTGTATTTAATCATGTCTCGGTTTCTGTACTGGGCACTGTATGTATTGACAAACATGTGAATCTGATACAAGGTTGTAAATTCTACTTTCCCACGTTAATAAAAGATTTTGTGCCTTTTTGCACTTAAAAATCCTTTTTAAAGTTTTCAAAATGAGTCAGTTGGGTGTATTTACCAGCGAAAGCTGACGTATCGTCCAAAGATTAAACTGCAAGTACAATACGAAATAGGCCTGAAGTTGCTCGGTTGTGAATAAGAGGATCTTGCAAATCCTTAGATCTACTCAAAAGTCTATTTTATATTCTTTCTTGTACATTTTTGTGATCCGCATGTGGATCTTCTATTACGAGCCTGTATATTATTTTATTTTGAACATTCGGTTTGTAATAGTAATTTTACTCCAAGACTTCCGTTGTGCCGTGTTTAATTGACTATGATGTTATCAACTGTCGTCACAGTACTCCCCACCCGGGCCCACCAGTGTAAGGATTTGGGTTGGAAATCCGGGGTGTGACATATATGCAATGCAATTCACAAACCACACAATTAACTAGCGATGTACATGTGAGCACGATAAGCGATGTGCTGTGAGATCAAGGCTCAATCAAACGGAGCCGGTCTAATAAATTAGGCAACGCGACGCTCCACCCGTTAGTAACGGAGAACAAATGGGCCTAATGTGAGAGCTTAACTGTAATGCGAAATATAAACACACGTCACAATAAGCAACAATATCACATAGCACGTTAGATCACATAAATGGTAATGGCACGAGATTTAAATTAGTGAGATAAATAAAAACGACACATGATACACCCTAAAAACATGAATAGAAAGGGGAGTTGTAAGAATTTACTCACAGTGGGTGCGTTTATGATTTGATGAAGATTGCGCACGATTAAGCGTTTGAGATACCAAACGACGAGAAAGGCTAACCTAAATATTCACGTAATAATTCGGTAAATATATATTTCTTTTTGTTAAAATTAGTACTTTTACTTAATTTATTATTTACACAATTTTATTAGACATTTAAGATAATTTTTATTGTATTTATTTTTATTTTTATTTGCTTAAAAAGAGGTTATCTGAATATATTTTATTATAGTTTTTATGGAAAAAACTAATTAAAAGTTTAATTAAAAAATATGTTTCTTTTTCGGATCGAACCGGCCGGTTATTCGCAGCGTCTGGGATTCGAACTTGTGACCTCTCGTTTACGTGCACGCAGCTCTACCAACTGAGCTACGTGTCTAACCCGAAATCAGGTTTTAATTAGTTTTATACACTAATTGGTTCAAGCTATATTTTGATTTATTAAAAAGGTTTGGTATTTTATAAGGACAGTGCGTGGAATCGGATTCGAACTCTTGACCTCCGCTTCGTGTTGCACACAGCCAGACCAATTGGGTTTTGTGTCTAATCCGAAGGATATAAGATTTTAATTAATCTTATATACTAACTAAGTCGTTTCATATATAAGTTATAAAAGGGTTTGTAATATATAGGGAAATCGGAAACGTGTTCATGACTCGAATCGGAGACCTTGATCTCGAATGCACACAATCCATCCACTGGACTGTGTGTCTAACCCGGTATAAACACAGATTTTAAATCGTTTTATTCATCGGTTCAGTTCATCTTCTTTGTTTCAAGAAGACATTAAACTGACAATTCGATTGGACTTGATTACTTTCTACTATAGTTAGATATTTGCTCAGTATATATAGGATTTATAAGAATTAAAAGGATAGAGTAAAGAATTTTATACCGAAACGGAAACACTTAAAATTTCCGGCAGAATTCCAGCGAGACTCAAACTTCCGGCGAGGTGTTTTAGAGGAACAGAAACTTGCAGAGAGTTAGAGTGTGAGTAGGTGCGTTCTTTTTTAGTTTTGAAGTCCCTATTTATAAAGTAAGGCAATAGCTTGATTGATTTTTCGGTTTCATAGGTTTCGGTCAAAATTTGAATGCCGCAATGATTGAGTAACTGATTTGAACATTATTGACTCGATGATTGAGTCCAATACACGATTGGAAAACGGTTTCACAGGTTTAATTCGTAAAAGGAAACTAAATTTGATGATTGCTTTAAAGGCTTCAGCCGTTACTGGGCGGTTTTGAATTTAGATTTCAAAAGTTGTTTTGATATAAATAATATTTGGTTTGGAAATACATTAGATGTGGGTGAGTGGTGTAGTGGTGTGTTGTGTGTTCGGTTTGGGTGGAGACCCAGGTTCGATCCCCGCGGTTCACCTTTTTATTGTTTTTAATTTAATAAGCTTTTTATTTTATATTTTATTAATTATTATTACTTTATTATCTTTATTATTTATATTATTAACATTACGAAAAACTATTCGAAACAAAACATCATGAATATATACTTGATTACAAAAAGTGGAGCGGGTTTTAGGACCCGTTTTACGATAGATGTTACATTTCAGATGTCCATAACGAAGGTTCAAAGTTCATGGATCAATGCGAAAACAAGAATACCCATATCAACTACTCGAGTATATTTATCTCTACTAGGCATAATGCATGTACACCAATTCAGGAGAAAACCTAATATATATATATATATATATATGAAAATCCAATCCCCCTATTGAACCCAGGGTCCCAAAGCCTTATTCTAACCCCAAGATGTACTACGCTATAAAGCCATAACCAATCAGTTACATTAATACATAGTTATATTTAATTTTAATAAATGATTTTAGTTATATTTAACTTCTTATAAATGATTTAGTTAATAACATTTAATATTTTTTTTAATCTTATAGTTTTAATTATATTTTATTTTAAAACTTTAACATATATTTTTAGAGTAAATTGCGGGTTTGGTACCTGTGGTTTAGTGGTTATTGCTATTTTTTACAAAATCGAAATGTTTTGCAATTTTAATACCAAGGTTTCTATTTTATCGCGATTTTGGTCCATCGTACTAACTCCATCTAATTGTAGTTGAATCCTTCTCACATGATGGGCATGTGGATGCCTGTAATGAGATTGCAATCCAGGTACACAACAATGTATGATTAGAACACTAATCTCAGCTGAGCATGTTGACATTCACAACTCTATACGCATTAACTTGAAACAAATCCTGAAGATTAACATTGACTTTTTTTATCAGCCAAACACAACTTTTATTTCACATCCCACAAAAGAAATACACTAGTACCCATTAGCAAGCAGCTAACAAGGCACCAGTACCCACAATGACCCAAAAATTTACCTAAAGCACACACCAATACATTAATATTCTACACATCTACCTTAAAACTAACCACATCAAAATTGTTCCATTCCTCAAAAGAGATGTCCTGCAGCGTTGGTCTTTTGCTGATCCGTCGAGTTTTACCATTGGCTAACAAAATAAAAATATTAAAGGAAAAAAAATAAGATAAAATTTATTCATAGACTAAAATTGAATCCTTAAGGTTACTTGATAATGTCAATCCCTAAAAATTAATCCTTTCATTAAGATATCTATCATGTGACAAGGATTTAACTATAAGTTGGATAGAGTTAGTGTGGTGTACTAAAATCACAATAAAATAGAAACGTTGGTATTAAATTGAAAGACATTTGGATTTTGTAAATAATAGCAATAACCACTAAACAACAAGGACCAAAACTGCAATTTACTCTATTTTTAATTACATCACTTATTATAAACGTAAAAATAATTCTTTATTTGTTTATAATGATGAATGAATGTCAAAATTTTTGGTAGGTAAAATATTCAATATTGTATTTTATAATAATTGGTATCATTTCCAATTTGAATATATACCTAAATTATTTCCAAACTAATTTAATAATATACTAAGATTATATAAAAATCCGTATAACTTGATAAAAACTCGAATTAAAAACATTAATAATACGTATACTTTTTCATTTCACGTTGTATCATCTATTTGGTACATTGTAATATATGAAATCGTAAAAGATAGTTTTCTCTTGATGTATGTTTCGAGATAACAATAAATAAAATTCAACGACAGTCGCTATCCAGAGTTAGTCTATAATTAAAATAAATAATGTTTCTACATAGTTTGCATATGACTTTTTTCAGAGTTAAAGTAGATAGATACTTTAAATGACTAGTGGAAAACCCGTACATTGTTGCGGAATCGATAATACAAGACAAGAATATAATTCAAACCTTAAAACAAAAAAAATCATACATAACTTGTGATCTCATCAGTATCTTTATGCGCCTATGCAAACCATCAAAATAAACAAAAGGAATTAAAGTTTTTATCGAGGTTTCATTCTTTATATTGAAGCCAACAAGACAAGCAAAAATATAACACAACTATATTAGTATACCAATAGTGCAAATTTATTGTTTTAGATTTGTTTGATTTCTTATACAAGCAAACCATTTTCTCTTATAGTTGTGTTAGATTTTTGCTTGGTTCTAATTACAAATAAATGAGTATCGTTTATAACAATTTAATAAAGAAAAATAGCCCCAAAATTTCGTTTCTCTTGTGCCTCAGAAAAGGTTGGAAGGCCCTGTTCCCTAGATTCATTATATGTTCATCGCAAGGATTTAAGAAACATATGTTAGATTTTTGCTTGTCTTGTTGGCTTCAATATAAAGAATGAAACCTCGATAAGAGCTTTAATTCCTTTTGTTTATTTTGATGGTTTGCATAGACACATAAAGATACTGATGAGATCACAAGTTATATAGGATTTTTTTTATTGTTTTAAGGCTTGAAGTATATTCTTATCCTGTATTATCGATTCCGCAACAATGTACGGGTTTTCCACTAGTCATTTAAAGTATCTATCTACTTTAACTCTGAAAAAAGTCATATACAAACTATGTAGAAACATTATTTATTTTAATTATAGACTAACTCTGGATAGCGCGATTTCATATATTACAATGAGACGAAATAAATGATACAATGTAAAATGAAAAAGTATTGTATTATTACTATTTTTAATTTGAGTTTTTATCAAGTTATACGGTTTTTAATATAATCTTAGTATATTATTAAATTAATTTGGAGATAATTTAGGTATATATTCAAATTGGAAAAAATACCAATTATTATAAAATACAATATTGCATATTTTACCTACCAAAAATTTCGACATTCATTCTTCACTATAAACAAATAAAGAATTATTTTTACGTTTATAATAAGTGATGTAATTATTTTTACGTTCTTCATGCTCTGAGCTCCCACTGTCAGAGACTTCCCCCGTCTCATTATATCCACCTTCAAACTCTGGTCCTGCGTCATCTTCAGAATCTGATTCGGGTTCTATAACTGGTTCATTCTTTTGACCGTCAGTGAACCGCTTCTTTCTGAACCTCTGACTTCTCCGTATTCCTGTCTTTGTACAACTCTGCTTCATTGAATTCGGCATGTTTGCTTCTGACTAGCTTTCTGCTTTTATGATCCCAAAGCCTGTAGCCCATTTTTTCGGACCCAAATCCAACGAGCGTGTACTTCTTTGTTCTGGCATCTAACTTGTCACCTTCAAGATCAATATCATAAGCACTACACCCGAAGATTCTCAGGTGATCATACTCAACTGCTTTACCCTTCCATTCTTCCTGAGGAATCTTGAATCCCAACGGTACTGAAGGCCCACGATTGATAAGATAGGCTGCGGTGTTAACCGCATCAGCCCAGAACATTTTTGGGAGCCCTGCATTTAGTCTCATACTTCTGGCTCTCTCACACAATGTTATGTTCATCCTCTCTGCAACCCATTCTGTTGCGGAGTTCCTGGAACAGTCTTTATCATCTTGATCCCTCTCTCAGCATAATAATCTGTAAATTCTTTGCTGATGTATTCACCTCCGTTGTCAGACTTTAAGCATTTCATCTTCAAATCAGTTTCAAGTTCAACAACAGCTTTCCATTTCTTAAATTTATCAAAAACTTCAGATTATGTTTAAGAAAGTAAACCCATACCTTTCGTGTTGAATTGTCTATGAAGGTTACATAATAGCGAGATCCTTCAGGTGAAGCAATTGATGTCGGCCCGTACACGTCTGAGTGAATCAACTCCAATTTCTGAGCTTTTGGTGCTCTCCCTGTCTTCACGAAAGTCACCCTCTTTTTCTTGCCTAGGATGCACGGTTCACAAAACTCAGACTCGACCTTTTTCAGTTCTGGAAGCTTTCCTTTGGTAACAAGCATCTTCATCCCTTTTTCACTCATGTGGCCGAGTCGTTGATGCCATAACTTTGATAGACTCGGCCCATCAGATACTGCATTAACCCCATCGGTTCAACCATGTATAAAGTACCCCTCTTCTTTCCTCTAGCAATGACCATACTGCCCTTCACAACTACTTCTCCAGGAATCATTCCTTCATCACTACAATGGATATCACATATCCTCTTCAAATCCAGAATGACCAACATTCAGGTCAACCAATGGTTATCTCCACAGACATGTGATATTCAAACGAATTTTTCAAAGTCATGTTCATATCATCACTTCTTTTGTAATAGTCATGACGATGCTCCTAAATTCCAAACAATTTCACATAGTTCGACTACTTATAAGTCATCCTTCTTGATTGCTGAAGTAGCATGAAACATCATCCTAATCCATAATCATCTTCAACGAATTCACTAACAAATAGCCATCCCTAATCTGAGGCAGTCATAGCTTCGTCCTTTTTACTCTTAGGTTTAGTACACTGACTTCTAAAGTGCCCATGCTCATCACGTTCCCGCACTGATGTCTTTTCTTGGTTTTTGGTCTACTTCTTCTTCGTTTTGACTTTGACCTTCCTCTATTCCACCTCTATTATTACTTCTCTCCCTTCAGTACTGAGTAACAAATGTCTCAAATCTCTCCTTGGTCCATCAACAAGCACAACTTTGCAAAATGAGGGTTTACTGCCCAGGAGCAGTATAGTCTGACAGCGTCAGGTAAGAGGACAAGAGCAGGCATGCTTGCAATTCATCATCTATCTTGAATTTTACTGAATTCAAACGAAACAAGTGAGAATTAAATAAATTAATATGCTCAATAACAGAACTTCCCTCTTTCATGCGGGTGTTGACTAACTCCCGTATCAGAAACACCTTGTTGGCAGGAGACGGCTTCTCATACATATTCGACAAAGCCTCTATGATTCCTCGTGCTGAGGTTTGTTCAGAAATATTGTAACCAACATTCATTGAAAGAGTGAGCCTGATAGTTGACATAGCCTTCTTGTCAATGGCTGTCCACTTATCCGTTACAGGTGAAGGAGGAGGCTCTGAGGCTGCATCCAGATCCTTCTGTATCAGCAAATCCTTGATTTGCATCTTCCACCTCCAAAATTCTTCCCATCAAACTTCTCAATTCTGACTTTTCCGTCATCAGTCATCTTTGCTGAATAACAGAAACTAACCAGAGAACGTGAGAGAATAAACTGAAAAACAACCCTGAAATCTCAACTCGAAAAACGTGTAGAAAACCCGAAAAAACGCAGCAGCAAAAATCGGTACAGAAAACCCTTCGGTTTGAGCGACGGCGGCTGGAAACCCTAATCTGGTTGGCGGCGGCAGCGATTCTGCGGTTCTGGCAAGGTAGTAGGCGGCGACTAACAAAACCCTAATCTGGGTTAGGTGGCGACGGCGGTACCTATTAGACTAAGTTATTTAAATTAGACAAGTTTATTATTATTAAGGGTACCAAGTTGTAATTAGTTTATCTATATATAGGGCCTTGTATTCTTCATTGTTAATCAATAAAAACCTAATTACAATTATACGTTTCAATTTGGTATCAGAGCTTATACGCTCTGGGATTCCCTAAACCCTAAAAGCTGCTGTCGCCTTCTTCTTCTCCTTCTTTTTTTCTCTCTTCTCTGCTGCAGCTATCAACCCTAACCAACCTAACAGCCGATTAACAATCCTGTGGCTGCTATCTTAACAGCCAATCACCAAACCTTCTGCCATCTTCCTGCATCGATTAACAAACCTAAGCCGATTATTATGGCTGCCATAACAACATTTACAAATCAGGAAAAAGCTATCCATAACTCTCACAAGTTTGCTTTCACCCTAAAACCTACAAACTATGGCTACTGGAAACAAATAATCGAACCCTTCCTTGCCTCTCATAACCTACTCGGTTATGTGGATGGTACCATCCCTTGCCCATCAAAGGATGTTACAACTGGAACAACCACCACTGTTAACCCGAGTTATGCTCCATGGATTGCCAATGATGCTCATGTCCGTATGCTTATTGTCAACACGGTTTCTGAAGAATCTTTTCAGCATGTTCAGGGACACACTTCTCGTGAGGTATGGTTATCACTTGAACGCGCTTATGCACCCGTTTCCTCCTCTCATGAATTTACTCTCAAAAGCCAACTGCTGCGAATCACCATGAAGGGTGATGAAAAACCGGCTAACTATTTGGCCCGGGCTCAAGAGTATGCTACTGCCCTTGCCAACATATGAGAACCGATGAAGGAAAAAGATCTGGTCATGTTAACTGTTGCCTTCGTGAAGAATATAATGGCCTCAAGGCCAACTTATTGGCTCGTTCCCCTCCTGTTACCTTTACTGAACTACACGGGTTACTGAGTGACCATGACTACATGATCACAAAGATCTTGGCCACCAATCAGCATGTGCCACACGCCTTGTTTGCGGCTGCCACAACTTCACCACAGCCCCTTACGACTGCTGTCCCAACTCCACCACAGCCAAATATTGATTCCCTACGACAACAACTTCATAGTCTTCAACTCATGGCTTCTCAGTTGGGATATCAACTTCATCCTGCATCTTCTTCACAACCACAAGCTTACTTTGGGTCTCCATCCTTTAACAACAACATAGGCAACCGTGGCTCTCGTGGTTCTTCCCGTGGTAACTCTCGTGGTGGCCAAAATAACCGCAATCAGGACAACACTAGCACTCATCAATTCTCTTGGGCGTCAACACAGAACACAGTCTATGGCCACTGTAACCGTTGTGGCATTGGTCATCTCCCATCTCAATGTCCAAATCAACCGAACCAATCACGTGCAGCACCACAAGCCAACCTTGCTGCTCACTCTGATTTTGCCTCCCAATCAGGATTCACTTGGAAGCCCGACACTCGATGCAATGGACATGCCACTCCAGACTTATCTAGCATTGACAACTCGGAGGCCTACTTTGGTAATGATTCTTTACTTATTGGTGACGGTAACCCACTACCTATTTTTCATATTGGCTCCTCAACTATTTACTCGCCTAACAAAAACTTTAAATTATCCAATATACTTCATGTTCCTGACCTTAAACAAAACCTTTTGTCCGTTCAAAAATTTTGTTTGGATAATGATGTTTTCTTTGAATTTCCCTCATCTTATTTTGTTGTGAAGGACGAGTCTACACGCACAACCCTCCTAACGCGTCCCAGTGAACAGGGTCTGTACTCCATTCGTCTTCCTCAGCTCAAGTCTATCCCTAAATCGCTTTCACGGCTGTCAAAGCTTCTTCTAGCATTTGGCATCAACGCTTAGGACATCCTCATGCTCAAGTTTTTCGTTCAATTATCTCTCATTGTTCTTTACCTATTACTGACAAGTTTTCAAATACATTATGTACTCCTTGTCAACTAGGCAAGTCGTCAAAATTATCTTTATCGGACTCATCTTTTCGTAGCAAAAATTTGTTGGATCTTGTTTATTGTGATGTTTGGGGGCCGTCGCCCGACTTGTCTGTTGATGGTTATCGTTTCTTTTTGTTATGTGTGGATCACTATTCTAGATACATGTGGTTTTATCCCCTAGCTCAAAAATCAGATGTTTACAATGTGCAAACCAACTTTATTAAACTAGTAGAACGACAATTTAACACCAAGCTTAAATGCATTCAATCTGATTGGGGGGAGAGAGTTTCGTAAGCTTACATCTTTTTGCACCAGTCATGGTATCATTCATCGCCGCTCTTGCCCTCACACAAGTGAGCAAAATGGGATGGCCGAGCGTCGTCATCGGCACGTTGTGGAAACCAGACTTACACTTCTTGCACAGTCCAGTCTTTCCCAACGTTTCTGGCAATTTGCTTTTGAGACAGCCGTTTACTTAGTCAACCGACTTCCCTCTCGTGTCTCCTCTAACAAATCTCCATATGAACATGTATTTCAACGAAAACCTGACTACTCTTTTCTTCGTGTTTTTGGATGCCAATGCTTTCCTTATCTTCGTCCATATAACCGTCACAAAATTGAATTTCGATCCACTCCTTGCGTCTTTCTTGGCTACAGCCCTGTTCATCATGGCTATCGATGCTTTGACCCATCCACCGAACGAATATACATTGCCCGACATGTTCGCTTTAATGAACATGTCTTTCCATATAACAAACCCATACCTACCCAAACCCCACCACAACTGTCACACCCCGACCCGCAGCGGAATAAAAGTCGGGGCATAATTGGGTTATCACCAAAGCTCATGATGTTTACTAAAATGATTCATATTTATTAAATTCAAATTACAACTTAAATATCCAAATCAAAATTCATACAATTACAAGGAAATGAAACTATGTAAATAATCCAAAGCTTAAACTGATTTATTCTTCTAGGCCTTCCTATGTGTTTCTTGCCTCAACTGGATCACCTGTATCATGTGTAAAACGGGGGATATTTTGGGTCAACAAAAGTTGGCGAGTGAACCTTGATAAAACCTTGTTATTAATTTCTTGTTTTATTTAATATGGAAAATTTGTGCAATAATCACATGTGAGCAAACATATATAAATAAACAACACAAACCACTTTGAATGAGTATATGATATGAATGATGATGAATGTGAGATCAAGGCTCAATCAAAAGGAGCCGATCTTATGAGGCACCTGATGCTCAACCCGTCTCCCACGGGGAACTGATGGGCCTAATGAAATGCGTGCACTGAAAATGATAAATCCAAACTACATATAATCCACACAACATTTGATACACATTTGATCACAGATATGATGGATGCACAAGTGTTTAAATATACTAAAGAATTTAACGACACATGATACACCCCAAAACATGATTAAAACGGGGAATTGGTAGAGATTCACTCACATTGGATGCGTTCTTTGATGACGTTGGATGCGCACGAATTTTAGGATTTGATCGACGAGGGAAAAACTAACCTAAAATAGTAACGAAATGATTCGGTAAATAAATGGATTTTATTTGAGTTTAATACTTTTAATTCATAATCTTAATGGGATTTCTAGATTTGTTTTTGTGAGTTTAAGGAAATTTTCTAACTTTAAAAATCTTATTTTTAAGTATTTTTAAATGATTTTCTGATTAAATAAATTAATAAAAAGAAATAAAAATATTGACTTTTTTGACCCTGTTGACCGTTGACCGGTCGGACTGTGTGTTTGTATGCGCTGAGTGAGGTTCGAACTCGGGACCTCTCGTATACGTGCACGCAGCTCTACCAACTGAGCTACGTGTCTAACCCGAAATATTCTCTGTTTTAATTATATTTATATACTAATTAATCTTTAACTTATTTGGTTTTTTATTAAAATTGATTTATATGGCCGAACCGGTAGCAGGGACCCGAAGTCGAGCTCGGGTCCTTCGGTTCGAGTGCGCACAGCCCAACCAGTTGGGCTGTGTGTCTAATCTGTTTAACTTATGGATTTTATTACTCTTATTAACATTCGGTGACCTGATCTGATTAAGTTTTAAAAATGTTGGTTTTATTTCTGAAAGTCGGTAACGTGTGCGATTCGAACCCGGGACGTGTGCATTGTTTGTGCACACAGTCCACTGCTGGACTGTGTGTCTAACCCGTTCGAATATCCGTTTTTAATTATACTTATACACATGTTTTAACTTCATCTTCTTCACTTATCGAATTACCGAACAGTGAACCGGCTGTTTGTTTAATTGACCAACTACGCTTATGATTGATTGAATTGAAGTAAAAAAAAGGAATTAAAGAATAAGATGTACCAATCACAGAGTGTCTTCTTCAGATTTTCCGGCGAAATTCGTCGGCTCCGATTTGTGACTTCTCGGCTGAGTATATTGTTTAACAGTTTAGAACCTTGGTTTGAACAATTAAAGTATGAATTAAGAGATAGCAGAGAAGTTTAGACAGATATACCGGTCGAGGAATGAATACGGTTTTCTGACGATCGATTCCGGCGAAGTTCCGGCGAAAATGGAAATCTCCGGCGACGAGCTTTTGAAGAATTGCAACTTCGAACAAGCGTGCGGTTCTGAGCGAAAAGATTTCCGGAAGATTGAGTGGGTATTTATAGGGAGGAACTGGACGAATTGAGTTTGGATCGGAGTCAAAGTTCGCGATTGGAAATTTCCGTCGATTATGTCGGAAATTGACTGCCGGCAACGGTTATAACCGACGTCGACATCAATTCGTGCGGTTTAGTCAAAAAGGATTTGGCCAAAATCGCGGATTGCCGGATTTTCCGGTGATTGCGAGTTCTGAGCGCGCGGTGATCTCCGATTTTGAATTCGGGTTTTATTTTAAGTATTATTTGTTTCAGTATTTTCACAAAGAAGGCGTGTGGCGGAGCGGTGTGTTGTGTATTTGGGTTTGTGGGTGACCCGGGTTCGAAACCCGGCGTCCCCATTTTATTTTTTTCTCATTATTTACTATTATTTATAATTTATGGTTTTTAAATTCTTATATATTTATTAATTATGTATCGTTTAAAATTAATTTGAGCAATAAACACGTAACGAAAAATTATAACCGGATATTTGATTAATAAACGAAGCGGGTTATGAAAACCCGTTTTTCGACGGATGTTACAACAACCTTCCCCACCCTACGTCTCAATATTTCTTGACCCACCACCCGGTTTTCCAGCTGCACCCACACCACCTACTCCTCCTATACCGCCCACTACTGCACCTCCCGAACCTACCCAATCAGACCCACAACTACAAACCGATACCAACACCTCACCCGAACCCTCAACCGAACCCACAGTTCCCACGGTCCAACCCACCCAAGCACCTAGAACTCGACCATCCAACCTTCGTCCAAACCCAAAGCCACCCACTCGTTATAATCCCGCTGCCTATACTGCCACCACTACCCCTACCTTACCCATTGAGCCCACCTCCTTTATCGTTGCTAATAAGTCTTTAGAATGGCGCCAAGCCATGGCTGAAGAGTTGGATGCGCTACATAGGAATGGGACATGGACATTAGTTCCCCCTGCCCCTCATACTAACTTGGTTGATTGTAAGTGGGTTTACAGGTTAAAAACAGATGCAAATGGGAACATCAGCAGGTACAAGACACGACTTGTTGCTAAAGGTTTTCACTAGCAACATGGAGTTGATTATCATGAGACTTTCAGCCCAGTAATCAAACCTGCTACGGTTCGGACTATTTTATCCCTGGCTGTCACTAACAAGTGGATTCTCAGACAATTAGATGTTCAGAATGCTTTTCTGCATGGTGATCTTCAGGAGACAGTTTATATGAGGCAACCTCCTGGTTTTGTTGACCCGACTAGGCCAGATCATGTGTGCTTATTACACAAGTCTTTGTATGGTCTCAAGCAAGCTCCTCGTGCCTGATTTACAAAATTATCAACGGCTCTTTACCAATTGGGTTTTTCGGGTCCAAAACTGATCCGTCCCTGTTTATTCTTAACAACAATGGTACTTTGGTTTACCTTCTTGTCTATGTAGATGATATTATCATCACAGGTAATCACTCTGGGGCTGTTAATGCTGTTATTGACCGCTTGAGCTCTATGTTTGCAATTAAAGATCTGGGTCCATTACATTATTTTTTAGGTATTGAAGTGGTGCATCATGGTTCGAATCTGGTCCTATCTCAACGAAAATACATTCTTGATATTCTTCATCGTGCTGGTCTTGCAGACTGCAAACCCGTGTCGTTCCCTATGAGTACTTCTCAGGTTTTCTTACCTGATGATATCCCATTACTTGATGATCCATCTAGATACAGGCAGACGGTCGGTGCTCTTCAATATGCAACTTTAACTCGTCCGGACATTGCTTTTACAGTTAATAAGGTTTGTCAATTCATGCATGCTCCTACCGAGAATCATTGGGCTGGTGTGAAACGTATTCTGCGTTACTTGAAGGGCACGGCTGATATGGGTCTCTTATTTCGTCACAACACGGGGTCTAGGTTACAAGCCTTTTCTGACTCTCATTGGGCTACTAATCTTCGGGCGTTCTCGGATTCTGATTGGGCTGGTTGCCCTATCGATCGTCGGTCCACGGGGGGATATGCTGTCTATCTGGGTTCTAATCTTATTTCGTGGTCTGCTCGAAAACAACGAACTGTCTCTCGATCTTCAACAGAATCTGAATATAAGGCTATTGCTGATACTGTAGCAGAACTGATTTGGCTGAAATCTCTTCTTCATGAACTCGGTCTGTTTAGCAAGGCACCAACGCTTTGGTGTGATAATCTTGGTGCAACCTATCTCTCTGCTAATCCAGTATTTCATGCTCGTTCAAAACATGTTGAAATAGACTATCACTTTGTTCGTGAACAAGTTACTCAAGGGAAGCTGAATGTCAAGTTCATCTCCACTGATGATCAAATTGCTGATGTGTTTACAAAGGCTCTACCTTCACAAAGATTTGAGTTTTTACGGTCCAAGTTGCAGGTCGTTCCCCGCCCTCAACTTGCGGGGGGATGTTAGACTAAGTTATTTAAATTAGACAAGTTTATTATTATTAAGGGTACCAAGTTGTAATTAGTTTATCTATATATAGGGCCTTGTATTCTTCATTATAAATCAATAAAAACCTAATTACAATTATACGTTTCAATTGTACCCGGTTGCCCTAGAGTAAAGCTGCGAAACTGCAGCAAGTCGGTGGGTGTCGGCGGCGGCTAGGTGACGGCGGCGAAACCCTAATTAGGGTTTGCGGCGGTGGTTGGAGGTAGGAGGTGGTAGGCGGCTGGTGTGTGTTCTTTATCAAGAGCCCGAGCTCTGATACCAGTTGTTAGGATTTAGATCACACACACACGATCAATAAACGAAAGCAATAAGAAAAGTAGACACGAGATTTACGTGGTTCGATCACAGTGTGTAACCTACGTCCACGGGGGCAACTAGGGTTTGTATTTTTATTGAGTGATCATGTTTACAAGTACAAGAGATATATTTATAGGCTAGAATTAGGGTTAGTCCCTTGCTAAACAAGTAACTAAACATCTGGGCCTAAAACACTTAAAGCCCATTAGGGTTTAGGGCCGGCCGTACCCTTTCCCTTCTTCTCTCTAATTCTTGACAAGCCTTAATGGGTTGGGCTGAAGACAACATCTCCAACAAATACAATCAATCATCAAATAACTAATTCAACTATATCTCATAATGATTATATTATCGACTAACACCTATATTGCAATCTTTGTACTGAGCATGATAAAAAATATCTAGTTGTAGCCCATGGACGTAGGATTTACATCGAATGCGGACCACTTAAATTGTCGTGTTCTTGCGTGTTTATCGTTTGTTCAATTATGTGTTGGCATTGGTTCCACTCCGCCACTTGAGACCTAAGCCTTCTTTGCATAACAATTGTTTTAATGATATGTAGTTTGAAAATGTGGGCCCTCATGGCACAAAAATCATCATATACAATCTATGGCTTGATGAGGATCGGGGTATGGAGCTAGATTTTGACTCGGATCCCGAGGTATCGTAAGTCGTAACCCTTTTTTTGTAAGTTATATTTTTTTTACTTTACCCTATAAGAAAAATGGGTCAAAATTTCTACTTCTAGCTCTATGTGAAAATAAAACTGTTTAACAAGTAAGCAGAATACAAGTTGGGAGAATATTTTATAAACCTATGAGAAATGTGTAAGAAAACGTAAATTGCACGTAATTTTGCTCTAGGATATTTGTATAACTCGGATTGCGACTAACAAGCTAAAGGATGGTTCTCGTCAAGCCACAAGCGGACATCTTGCCAACCGGCTTCGTTATTCTCTCCGTGTAAGTTAATCCACGTGCTATGGTTTTAATGTTTGATAATGTGTGTGTATAGTAAAAAAAGAGTAAAATGCCATTTCGTCCTTGAGGTTTGGCTGGTTTTGCAACTTTCATCCAAAGTTTGTTTTTCCGCATCTAGATCCAAAAAATTTGAAATCTTGTCCATTTTTCTCTATTAATTCAGGGGTATTTCCGTCTTTTTTGTTAACTTAAAGGGCAATTCGGCCTTTTTCACTTTATGTAGAAAGACGGCATACCCTGAAAAAGATCGATTTGCCCTTTAAGTTAACAAAAAAGACGGAAGTACCCCTGACTTAACGGAGAAAAATGGATGGAGTTAACGAGCCGGATGAAAATGGCAAGATTTCAAACCTTTTGGATCCAGACGTGGAAAAACAAAACTTTGGACGAAAGTCGTAAAATTGGTCAAACCTCAGGGACGAAAATGACATGTTACTCAAAATTTTTTTATCTAAAAGGTCTACATTCTATCTTATTTCAGGCATACTTATCAATCTTGTACTTAAAATTACCTGAAACTTTCGCAATGGTATTGCGTGGGAAAGTCGTCCTATATCATAACGTTGCTACAGACTTGAAGTACACAGAATTTATCATGTATAAACCTCTTGAGGTTGAATGGAATTATGTGTACTCGTTTAGTGTTTTTTTTTTTGTTTTGAAGTAAAAATAAAAGTTGACAGAAGTTATTCTGATCAACTCAGGGCTCGGTGGTTACAACGATCGGTTTTCTCAAGGAGGCACCACATGTCAATGTTCATGGATTTAACGTCTACCACAAAAATCGCCTGATACTGGTGAGCATTGGCGCATTGCTTTCTATTTCTTTATGTTGATTGAAAGAAATGTTTACTGATATTATAGCTTTTAAGGCTCATATGATCTCAAAAATCAAACGAGTGATAATGTTTTGGCACTTTAAGCCCGTTTACTTTTAGAATGGGTCGATTTGGGTTGTTTTCATTTCAAATATGTCAAATGGTTGAACATGTTGAAAGAGTCAAAAGTCAAGCGTCAGCTAAAGTTGGCCACTCAACTTTAGCATTAACCAACTTTAGCCCCTCAACTTTAATAGTGACATGTTTAGCCCCTTAACTAAAACAACTTTAGCCCCTCAACTTTAATTATAAACAACTTTAGCCCCCAACTTTAATAGTGACATGTTTAGCCTCAACTTTAATAGTGACATGTTTAGTCCCTCAACTTTAATAAGGACATGTTTAGCCCCTCAACTTTAATAAAAACAACTTTAGCCCTCAACTTTAATAATGACATGTTTAGGCCCTCAACTTTAATAATGACATGCTTAGCCTCTCAACTTTAACAATGACCTGTTCAGCCCCTTAACTAAAACATCAAACAACTTTAACTCTCGCGATTTGCTTATTTTTATCTCCGTTTCGAACCCACTGCGAGTACGAGTGGAACCCACTAGTTTGTTTTTAAATAGTAAAAGATGGTTCATGACTTATTTCGGTTTGTGTGTTTTGGTTGTTTTAAAGGTTTATGAACACCCCTAGTCACATTTTTTGCAATTAAACATACTTTTATCATTTCTTGTGCATATTGTTTCAGCCATTTTGGCCCGTGGTGAGCTATTCTTCAAACAGAGGGAGATGCGTAGTTGGTAAGAACCTAAAATCGTGCTGGTCTAAGGTAAATTAGTTTGTTTCTTACAACTAAAAGATTCCTTACAGGTATTCTTGCAGCTAATTTCAACGAGCCAACTCATGAGTCATGATAAGCAAGATTTTGAAAAAACTTCTGTTTACCAAAAACTCGTACATCGCTACCAAAAACTTCTGTTTACCACTCATTGCTTAGATTTTAGTCTTGATGGTCAACAGTTAATATATCATACGGAATATAAAGATTTCATATGATTGGGAAACGTGCCATCAAAACTCATGTCAGTTTTTCTTTATATGACCGTTGTGTAGATACGAAATGGGGCCACATATGTAATGATGATAAGATCTCATACTCAAGAAATGGAAGTCCTGCATTATTGATTCAAGGTATCCAAATTTTTAGGCTTTCCTATTTTAATTACAAATCTTGCATATATATATATATATATATATGACATTTTGCTTGGATGATTTAAACTAGATGATGGAAGTGGTATGGACCCAGAAGCGATGCGGAAATGTATGAGTTTTGGCTTTTCAGATAAGTCAGAATCTGCAATCGGAAAGTGTATGAAAGTGTTCTTATTGTGTGAAAGTGATTATTATAAATATTCTTCATTTTAAGTTTTTAATTGGTTGACTTGTTGACCTTTAGATGGGAATGGATTTAAAACTAGTTCAATGAGGCTCGGGGCAGATGCTCTAGTTTTCACACGTACCTTAGCTGACGGGTATGCTCTACATATGTGCTTTTTCCATGGTCTGTTACATCGCAATTACGATATACACCTGTTTTTAAAAAAAGACGAGGAAGTATTTACAAGAGTACTGCTGAAGTTTGACTTTCCAGAAGTCAAACTTAAAAGGGGTAATTTATATTTTACCATTTTTAACTTTGTTTTTCTTGTTGATAGGACCCTCACACAAAGCATTGGCCTTTTGTCATATACATTCTTGACTCGATCAGGGTATGATAGAATAGTGGTTCCAATGGTGAGAAGTTTGCCTTTTTTTAATTAAATATCTGCTTTTATCTACCAACACATTTAGCCATACATTTATATGGTTCTTAGTTATATTAGTTTTTATGTAAATTGTAGGTGCACTACAAGTTCAATTTTATAACAGGTGCTTTTGAGTCGCTACAAACAAAAAGTGACAGACGCTCTGATGTAAACTTATCCGTGCTGCTGCAGTGGTCTCCATATACAACAGAAGCAGAACTGCTAAAACAAGTATGTTGATAGACCCGTTCACATCTTATTCATATTCGTCTTTATTCTATAAACTGGTCTGTAGTTACAAAAAACGATATTTTGTACATAATAACTAAAATCTTCTTAGTTCATTTTGAATCATTTTTACATAATAGTTCCATGATACTTGATTGGATATTACTTTTGTGGAATGTAACAAGCATATATGATTTATGTAGTTTGATGATATTGGTGAGCACGGGACAAAAATCATCATTTACAATTTATGGCTCAATGATGATGGCAACATGGAGCTTGATTTTGAGTCGGACACTGACGTTTCTAACTCTTTCCTTCCGTATATTTTTGTGGTTATTTATATCTACCATGTGATTCCCATGAGTTAAAACCGCAATTTGATGCAGGATATTCGTCTTGCATTGGTTGAAAAAACTAGAGCAAAAGACGGTTCTAAACAAGCAATTACCAATAACCACCTTGCTAATCGCCTTCAGTATTCTCTTCGTGTGAGTTTACATTCTACAATTCTATTTGTATCCACATGTTATATGCTAGATTATATATTAGAAAAGCATCAGGTTGGTTCAAAATGGGTCGTTTTAAGTACCATATGTATCGGGTGACCTAAACACTTCATTAGTATGAGTTCCGGTCAAAATAAATAATTTTAAGAAGTATAAAGAACCAGTCTAACTACTTATATAGGTGGTTATATTTAGATAAATATTAAACACATATGGAACTTTCTAACTACTTATATAAATATAACTAATTGGAACTTTCCAATGGAATTTATCGTAATTAATCACTAATTTATACAAAAATTTACTTTATGTTCGTTTATCTTTAGTAAATAATGTTCATTTATGTTGATTTGTGTTGTTTACTGTTTGTTAAATTATGTTCGTTTATGTTCATGAACTGTTCATTTAGGTTTTATACGAACGAGCATAAACGAACACGAACATGCTCGTTTTCTTAATAAACGAACATGAACAAAAAAATGTGTTTGATTACATGTTCGTGTTCGTTCAGTTCATTTATAGGCCTAATAACACATACCAAAAATCAGCCCATGTTGAAGATTTGCTTTAAATTCTTGTTTCAGGCATACTTATCAATCTTGTACGTTAAACTCCCGGCAGCCTTCAGCATCGTGTTGCGTGGAAATTATGTTCTATATCGTAACACTGCAAGAGATTTGATGCATCCTGAGTTTATCTTGTATAAACCTCATAAGGGTGGTGGATCAAAAGAGGTAACTATTATTATTATCTTTTTATTAATTTACATAATAGGGGTGGCCCATATTGATTTACACAATATTCCCTTAACTATTACATTATTTTAATAATAGACGTAATTAGTCCCTCATGTGTGAAAAGACTAAAATACCCTTAATTTTGGCAGAAGAAATAGAAGGTGTTAGACACCCATCATAATTGAAACGAAAATGAAACCACAATGCCAAAAAAAGTCTTGAAACGGTTATTTTGACCAAATTATAGGGACTAAAATCGTAATTTACTCTTATTATGATCATTATATCTTATTTTTACAAATATTATATATTATATATAATTAGCAAGATTAACTTCCTCAGGGGTCTAGTGATTACAACAATCGGGTTCCTTAAGGAGGCCCCACATGTGAAAGTTCATGGCTTTAACATCTACCACAAGAGTCATCTGATACTGGTGATTTCTATTCTTCATTTTTCATATCTTTGTTTTGTAAAATGGAAATATAACACTTGCATATGGTTGACATTTCTGTCCAGCCGTATTTACCGGTCGTTTGTGCTAGCAACGGCAAAGGACGAGGCGTTTTCGGTAAGTGTTCAGTGTTTTAGTTGATAATTACAGAAACATATTCTTCTAGATGTGTATGGTTCGGTTTTAGTGAATTTTTGTTTACAACTCCTGTTCTTTACCCCTTTGTAATTTAGTGAATTTTCATTTACACCCGTGTACTTTACTCAGTCTATTTCACTTTCATAACCGAACACCCCCGCCATTATTCGACTTCGTCTACATTTTACATCACGTCAGTCATTTGGTGTTAGAAATTTATTTGTGTTGGGTAAGAAACTGGATGATCAGAGAGGCGTGTATTCACTCTCAGATCAAATTATTTAGGTGGTTCTCCTGAATAATTTAATCGGATGCAACTCGGATTTTCAAGAAATTGAACAAGTGTTTGTGTGTATGGACTGAACCAGAGAAAAATGATCAAAACTGTCTACGAATTTTGAGGTTGGGGATGATTAACTGCCTAATGGCAGTTATTTCAATTTAAGACAAAACTGCCACCAAAACTGCAACCAAAACTGCCAATTTTTTATGTTTCGAAAATATGGCATTTTACAGAAAATAAAATTTTCTGATGCCAGGGGCGCTGCCCCCGAACCCCCGTAGAATACGGGCTCCACCCATACACTTGAATTATAATAACTCAAACAAGCATGCACTCTCACACCTCCTAACTTGCTTGATGTGTATTATTATTCGCTTTGATCACCAAGTCAATCCCGATTACACTAAAATATCCAACAATTTGTTTGTTTTATGTTTTTCCTGATTTTGGTTGTCATTCAGTTAGCACAGTTTTACGCCCCCTTGACCCGCAACGCGGAGGCTTAAGACTAGTTAATACAAAACCAAACTATCAACCCACTAAACCCAGCTGGTTCGGTTTCTCTTTGTACAAAAAGCAGCTTGGCCTAAATTATCATCAAAACCGGACCTTGAACACCTTAACCTATGGGCTGTTTAGTTAACTTCGTGGCATTTGATTGTTTAGGTGTGCTTGAAGCAGATTTTATGCAGCCAACGCACAGTAAACAAGATTTCGAAAAAACCTATCTTTTCCAAAAGCTTGTAACCCGATTGAAGGATATGGCAATTGAATACTGGTGAGTTATTTGTTTCATGCCAGATGTAACATACAGAATGAGCTCATAGTTATAAGCCAATTTTTTAACTATATATTTGCAGGGATACTCATTGTGAACTACTTGGTTATACGGTCCCTAAAAAAGTTCGACCTTCGGTTGCTTCTGGCAGTTTTCCCAATCACGGTAAGAAGTACATTTCAAAATTACTAATAGACTAACCGTTATTATTAATTACTTTTTGCACCTTTTGACGTTACCGTTTAGCTTTTTAATAAAAATTATATGGTTCATGTTTTTTTTTTTTTTTTGTAAATTCACATAGAAAGGTAAATATAAGATAAAAACATCGTAATAACATATTTGAATAAGTATGGAACATCTTATATGGATAAAGTTATAAATGAGAAACAAAATTATATTTTTTTAAACCTAAAAAATAATTAAAAACTTAATTATTATGCAAATGGTAATTTAGAAGTAGTCAATAAGTTTTTTAATTTTTTCCACGGAAACTTAAATTATTTTGTGCACATAATTCCACAAACTTCTTTCTATAGACCAAGTCCTTCAAATTAGCTAGAATTATCCTTTTTGATGGATTTAATAAGGGAAAAATATTTTTTTTTCAAAAATAATTGATAACAAGTTCTTGGATTTAGCGACAAAAAGTTTCGGGACTTATCTATACAAAAACTGAAAGTCCATGGGCTTTTGTGAAATTTACCTTATTAGTTTTGGCAAAATTCATACAACCCCTTATGTAGGGCTGTAAATGAACCGAACGAACACGGCCTTGTTCGTGTTCGTTTGTTAAGGAATGAACATGTTGTTCACGAATGTTTATCGAACGCCTTGTTCGTCTTCGTTCATTAAGGACTGAACATGCTCATGAACATAAATGAACACAAACGGACGTTATATATTCATTTTAAATTAGAATCTACATTTTTCATTAAAAAGATTATGAAGAATCCACCAAAAACAAATAACATTCTGAACATAGTTGACATAATTATCATAAACGTAATTAACACAAAATTAAGAAGTTTGTCAAGCTTTAACACAAACGGAAATTGAAATGGTCAAATTAGGGATGTTGGCAGAGGCGTATAGTATAACTATGGTTTCAAATTTTTAAAAACTAAACCAATATAATAAAAGTTTAAGATAAAAAAAACCTTTGAATTACATAAATGAGCGAACATGTATGAACACATTACCGAATGTTGACGAACATAAACAAAACAAACACAGCCTCTGTTCATGTTCGTTTGTTTAACTTATCGAGCGGATTTTCTTGTTCGAGTTTGTTAATTCATTAAACGAACGAACATCAACCCCACCCTTATGTTTGACTGTGCAGATAAGTCTACAAACTTTTTTCTGTTCATTAGGTTTTTTTTGAAGTTTGCCATATCAATTTTTGTATTATTTGGGTCCAGTCACATTCTTGCTTAGGTTATTATGGTCTTACTTTCAGGATCAAATTTAAAAAGGAAATTACCTGATGATCAATCAGAGGGTTCCCCATCGATGATAACAAATTTAAACAGGAAATTACCTGATCAATCAGAGGGTTCCCCATCGGTGATGACCAGTGGGGCAGATTCGGTAATTCAGTCTCTTAAATTGAAAAAATACATAACTTTCAGAAAATATACTTTGTTCTGAGAAATATATAATGCACAGGATAAAAAAAAGACACTGATGCAAGAAAACACGAAGCTTAAACAACAGTGAGTATTCCTTATGCATTTTTTAGGTTATGCTATTGCTAGTGGATCTGATCATATTTCATGTTCGTTTGCACTTTGAGGCTGTTTGTGAACAGTTTTATTTATTTATTCGATAACACGATTATAGTTTAGTTAGTTGATGGTGTCATATGTTTTTTTTTGTTTCAAATGCTTGGATCTCGAGATGAGTGAGAAGGAACTTAGTCTTAAGGTACTTCAACGATCCTAGTTCATTTTGTTCGGTTTCTGGTTTACTTTTTAGTTTAAACACATTTAGCTCGTTGAAGATAAAGCACGATTCAGTATTCAATGTATGGATTCCTTGGTTGATTAATGTTATATGGCAGGCGATGAACCTTCAAACCGTGTTAGAAGAGGCTGAAAAGGAATACGCTTCTTTGTTGACGGAGTTGCAGCGTTTGGAGAGTGTGAAGGTGTGGGAAGGTGTAAATGCTTATTTATAGAAGTTGTATATGACAAGTTGAAGTTGTTTTGTGGTCTTAACTAAAAACTCTCGATAGGAAGATTAGAGCTACATAGTATATCACTAGAAACTAAAGAAGACAACACATATGCAGTGTCTCATATTACTAGCTAGTGTTATTGGATCATAGGTTGAAAGGGGATTTTGTAAATATTTTGCTAAGGAATGTTGTTGAATTCCTTTGATGGATGTAGTCCAATTACGTCCAAATTTGCAACCAAACAAGCAAGAAATGGGATAAGGGTGACGGATCAAACCGCCTAAACCAAAGCAAGTCGTCCACATTTAGCTAGTTTGAGATCCAAACGGTTTGTTTACTGTTTAGGCACTTAATGGTCTGGTTTGAAATCTGAAATTAGTCATTTAACCTTTATATATATATATATATATATATATATATATGACCCACCCAACCCGCCAGTTTGGTTTATCTTTTTTTATAAACCATAGTAATCAATTTAAACCAAAAATTCCCTTCAAGCCAACTGAACAAAACATTAACATCTAAGATATGCAAGTTTGACATTATCATTTACTTGTTTCATGGCAAAAGTTGCTTTATTTGTCATGCAAATATATTCCAATATTTGTTTTCAAAGAAAATTCCAACTATTTAGCAAAACCAAGATTCTTTAATATGACACAAACTTCAAAATTCAACATGAACATATGAGCGCATTGCGGGTTGATATGGACAAACATTAGCGGATCTTAAACTTAGGTTTCGGTAAAATCGTGCTGGGGGGAGCTAAGATCCGCCCTTGCACACAGCCTTATGTTGAAAAAAGAAAAAAATGCAAAATTAAACAGGCCAAACCACAAACCCACTAGATTCCACCGGCTCACTCAAAGTTTAGACTGACCTAAATCTATTTAAACTAAACCCCAACCGTGTGATACATGTTAGGTTGCTGTCATTCAAAAATTCATGCATAGAACAAGTTTTATGTCAACAAGACAACCAATATAAATTGAAAAAAAAAAACCTTTGGCAGTATAAAATTCCAACTTTGCTTAAAGAAAGCAACTAATGACTAACAAGCCGCTTCTTTCATACCTACAACAAATGGGTATTTTGAAATCTAGCAGTTTCTAAAAACTTATAAGATGTCCCACAAGATATAATGAAACTGCTACAAATACAGACAAGGGTCATTGTTCGGTTATTGTAGCGGACGGTAAAAATCGCATAAGAAAACTAGAAAGAGACCAAATACAAATGACCCCAAGACCTTGAAGAACATTCAAAAGCATACCCAATGAGGTGTTTATGGCCAAGTTATGTGGGGTTGATTCCGCCCCTCTAACTGTGAACAAAAGTGCGGTCACGAGTTGTGCCGCTCGGTTTAGTTGGTGCAATCTATACACCTGCAAACATACACAAACGAGTCAACTAGGATTATGTTTCTATACGAACGGATCAACTAGGATTATGTTTTTATCTCTAACGGGTCAAACAGATAAAATTAAATGGGTAGAATATCACCTTAGTGTGGTTTAAATGCATGATGTGGTTTAATCAATTCCTTCTAATTAATTTAATTCAGAAAAATAGATTACTATTAAAATATTGTGATTTTTGTAATCAACTATTCATATTTTTAGGTGTAAAATATTGTTGTTAAAAAAAACTAATCATGTATACTATTTAAAACAAATTAAGAAAACTTGGCCAAAATAACCTAATATTTATTTTCATATCACAATAAATAGAGTAAAATGCCAAAATCGTCGCTGAGGTTTGGGCTGATTTGCCTATTATTTTTTTTTGTATCTGGACACCTGACGTTTCGATTTTGTTGCCACTTCCATCCAATTCACAAACCCATTTAAAATGTATCGTTAACTCAAGGACGATTTTGGCAAATTGCCCATATTTTTCTGTTTTTAATTTTCTTTTTTACCTTTAAATAAAAAACAGTAAATATATAATTATAATTCGTATTTGACAGTAGTTATTTTTGTAAAAAAAAAGCACATATCTTGGAAAAAGTGTTCGGTAGCTCGGCACCATAACTACCCGTCTGATCAATTACCCAACCCGTCTGACCTGCCCATTTTTGTCACCTCTAAAATCATAAAACTTGAAAAAAAGATTCATGAACGCGTAATTTACCTGAAAGATGACGGGAATGAGAGGCCAAGAAGGCGACTTGATGTATCTTGCATACTGCTCAAACGCAAACTGCACTACAATGCCAACAAGATACGGTGCAAGTGTAGCGGAAGCTGCTGGGCCGGTCCACGGCCAAACCAGGCCCATTGTGACCATAGGAATCATTAGACTAAGAACCAATGCAGCCACAGATGTGATTCGGTACACCAGTTGAGGTGAAGGGATCGGGCTTTTTTTGGCATTAACGGGCCCACGCAAGTGGTCTACTATGAAAAGGAACATGCCTACCCCACAGTAGAAAAGTGCTTCGGTGAAGAATAATATGAGGAAATCTGCAAATAACAAAGACGTACATGAAATAAGTAATCGAATGACTTTTATCCAAAACGCGTCAACTAAAAGGGAACATGTCAAACAGGCTGAAAGTCTAAGGTGTATATTTTTCGTACACAACCTCTAGAATCTTTTTTTTAAAGTTTCACGTTATTATTGTAATCATATAAGTTTTGTAACCATACCTAACTTATTCACTAATTATTAAAAAGTCTTAAAACATGGACAAAAGTTGGCTGCAACTTAACCGACCCGACCACTTAACTAGCAATAAAAAGTTAAAAATTACTCATTTCGACCCGAACCCATTTTGAATCTTGCAACCTCTGCTAAAAAAACGAAGGTTGAAAGTCCACGCAAAGTGTATTCAATTCTTACAACCTAGTAAATCATTTTATTAAAGCCTCTTACGTATTGTTATTATAGTAATATAGATTATGTAATCATATATAAATAACGAAGTATTGTAAATTATAAATTTTATAAAGGTGAACAAACATAAGTAATGGTGGATTAGGTTGTTTTAATCTACAACAAATTACCCGTTATGACTCGACCCATTTTGACTTGTTACTTAGCCTGCCCATCTGCCACCTCAATTAACAATTATTAAGGCTAAATTAAGAGTAAAGTACACGGATGATCCCTGTGGTTAATCCAAATTTTGGATTTGGTCCCTAGCTTTCGAAAAGTACACAGATGGTCCCTGTCTTTTGCAAACCACAAGGACCAAGCGTGTACTTTTGGAAAGCTAGGTACATGTCCAAAATTTTGGTTAACCACGGGGACCATCCATGTACTTCACTCTAATTAATTAACAAAAACAGGGACCATCTGTGTACGTTTCGAAAGCTAGGGACCAAATCCAAAATTTTTGGTTAACCACTGTGCACTTCACTCTAAATTAATTTAACAAGTGCTTAGAAACTATACCAGTCAATAAAGAGTCCTCAAAAACAGACGAGAGGATTTTTCGCATGTAAAGCGATGGGAAAATGAATGAGGCTACAAGAACACCGGGACCCACAAACCATAAAAGATTGGTTTGGTTGGTAGTGGTGATTGTAGAAACAATAACTTCGGGTTCTTTTTTGTAACTTTGATTATAAAACGATATAAAACCAGGCCTTCCTCTACTAACTTCAGTAGTTTCAGTTTTTTTGGCTGCCACATCATCTTCGATTAGAATATCATCGTCAATTTCATCTTCTTGGTCTGTATTAAAATCGGATTCTATATCACTGTCGGAGATTGACTCATTAAGAGTTGCGGAGAATATAAATCGTCGGTTTGAGAGCCTTTGGTTTGTGTTCCATCTTCGGTGTAGGGAACATCTTGTATTAACTGTAGAATAATAATAATAAAAAACTTGTGAAACTAAATTATGCATAAAATAACAAGAAAAATGGATTTGAGTGCATGTGGCTAGGGCTGCAAACGAACCGAACGCAATGAACAAGACCTTGTTTATATTGTTTGTTAAGAAAATATATGCGTTCAAGAATTGTTCATGAACACTTACCGGACGAGATTTTATGTTCGTGTTCGTGCTTTAAGGAAATGAACGTGTTCATGTTGATTTGTTAATTTTAGGCAAGGAACGTTCATGAACACAAATGGAAACAAACGAACGTAAACAAGTGTTCAATGAACAGAATATATAATACACTGATACTTATTAAATATTTTATTTGTCAGAATTGTGAAGTATTTAAATTAAAAAAAAACTAAAAACACTAATGAACTATCAAACACAAATGGACATAAACGAACACGTTAATGAACGTTCACGAACATAAATGAACAAACGCGGCCTCTGTTCATGTTCGTTCATTTATTAAGCGAACGAACACAAACGAATTCCCGCCAAATGGTTCACTGAACGTTCGGTTCGTTTGCAGCCCTACATGTGGCATTTTAATTTTGGCCCGTTTAGTTATCATGGGTCAGGTTGTCTCTAATGGGTCAAAAATGTCAAATGTGTTAAAACATAAATATATAGCTAAAATTGAAAAATGGGTCGATTCTAGCTGAGCTAAAGTGTAATGTTAATGCATGCAACTTACTAAATCACTTAACTAAAACATATTATTGTTGTAATAAAAAAAAATTAAAATAACATTTAACACAAACTATTAACAAAAAAAAATGTTCATAAAAAACAACTGCTAGAGAAAGTAGCAAACATCCTCCGAAAGCAACATATGTAGACTTATATGAACAAAAGCCAAATGACGAATCAACATAATCTTGGATCTTTTGGATGGTTGTTTATTTATATATATTATTTTTTGTATACACAGTAGAGTAACAAGTTACAAACACACCTCTGATTTTCAGCTGTCTACAATCATGTAATCTTGGTGGTAAGCTAACCTGAGAACAGAAGTTGCTGAATTACAAATGGAAAAAAGAAAAATAATTATGGGAAATTAGCATCTTAAAATGTAACAAATACAATATGTAATAAACATCTTAATGCAAGTGCACCACGAAGCCTTAACAACAAAATTCAACAAAATCATGATCATAAATAATGGACCTATAACAAAGACTAAAGCTATGACTTCAAGAATGTAAAAAACCCTAGATAATGAATTAGGAGCTTGGTTTTAAAAAGCGTGAGGGTTCCGAGGCGTTTAGGCCCTAAAAGACAATGCACGAGCTTCCAGTGTTGTAAACAGCGGGATTAGTCGGCGATTAATCGCCAGTCGCCTGGTCAATGAGTAATTTATAGTTAATCTATCCATTAATCGGCCCTGGTCAGACCTATTGAACCTAGTCGGCCAGCCAAAAATCAGCGATTCCGGCCAGTTTCCAGCCAAACCATGTAGTTTCCGGCGATTAATCCTGTATACTTTAAAAAATCGGTGGAGAAGAGGTTAAAACATGTATACTTAAAATATTTACCTAAAAATGTGTGTGTGCATAAAAAACAAAAACTACAAATAAAAATCCCAATCCGATTAATCACTAGTCGGTACCCCACCAGCTGACTAGCGCCTAGCGATTTTTACAACCATGCGAGCTTCGCATGCGCGAGGAGTTGCTTTGTACAAGCGAATAACCTTTATGTACACAACCAAAAGTTGCATCTCACTCATCTCTTGTACACATCAGCTTTTAATCAAGTAAATCCTATATAAACTCTTGATCCTTTTGGTCATTTTACATATCTCCAGACCCTATGTTAACCAAGTTTTAACTTTTCAAAACCAAGATTAGGGGAGGTTTGGATATCTGTTCCAAACTGATTATTTCTATTCATATTTGTGTTTCTTGGTAAAAAGAAAATTATAATTCTAACTTTTGGATTACAATAAACCCTAATAGTTTACATTAATCTCAAAACTAATAAAAAAAACAACCACTTACAATATGGCTAATTCGGATAACAAATACAATCCTACATTTAAACCTATCCACACGAATTAGAAAACGAAACCTAAAATTCAAAACAACTCAAACTTATCTGAGTTCAGTTGCATATAAACATTACAAATTAAAGAAATCAAAGTGGGTATTCTTGGAATTATAAAAGAATCATACCTTAGGAGTTTTTGTGGGGTGGAATGAAGAAAAAGATGTGGAAACACAAGATATTGAACCGATTTTGACTGTCATTCTTGGTGGGTATGATGAAATTGAAGTCAAGATTAGATTTTTAGAGGAATTGGATTGAAAAGAAAGGGAATTTGGAGAAACCCATTTGAGAAGAATCGATGATTCTGAAGATTTGTGTTGTTTTTGTGTGAAAAGTGGAGGGAGGTTGGTGTGGTTGGGCTTTAGAGCCTATAGATATAGGAACATTATAGTCAAAGTCAAAAGGTTTGGTTGCAAAATAAACACTAGAGAGAATGAGAATAAATTTGTAATTGAGTTTGCTTAGGGATAGAGTAAGACATATATTTTGGTAGATGTGGGTTGGGTTAAATTATAGGTTTGGTGTTTAGATTATGGTTTTTACGAGCTTGGTGTGTTTGATGTTATTTGGTTTTGAAGATGCTCTTGTGATACGTTTATATGAACATGTATTTTTATGGGTGTTCTGGTCAAAACATTAGGTAAAAACAAATTGTTACTTAACTCATCAAAGTTCTTTAACTTAGTCCACTTAGTAAGCATCGATCTTATTATCAAATAATATTGTATAAGATGGGTAGGATTCGTTAAAAATGAGAGTGCGGATATATTTTGTGAAGAGTTTAATGATACACAAGGCCGACCCTAAGGGTAGGCGAGCCGCACGTCTAGCCGGGCCCGTTTTCCACGGGGTACTAGTCAGTGGCGGATCTAGAAAGTTTTCGTAGAAGTAACGTTTTATAAAAAAGGGGTAACGAAATCGAAAAATGTCAAATATTTTTCTAAAATTTACACTACCGTCGGAGCGCCAAGGGGTAGCGGAGGCTACCCCTTCCCCTAAGGTAGGTCTGCCCCTGGTACTAGTTTTAAACATAAAACGGAAACACTTATTGGGCTCTTATATAAAATATTAAGGCCTCAAAACTTATTGGGCCCTCTTATTCAAACATTAACACCTCATAACTTATTGGCTGGGACCAAATAAAATGATAGATCCACTAACTAAATACATTTTTTTGAACGAAGAATTTTTTGCTACTTTTGAGACTTGAACCCAAGACCTCATACTTAAGTGGTTGGAAAGATTTTGCCCTGGCACTAGACCAACGACCCCAGTGGTAACTAAATAATAATAATAGTAGTAGTAGTAGTAGTAGTAGCATTTAACATCATTTAGAAAGAAAAAGAAACAAGAGTGACACAGCAACAAATGCAACTGACGACCTAACCCCAGCTCACCACCCACCAGCCGTTACCACCACTATCGATGGCCGTCGACCGCCAGCCATCGACCACCACAAACTTCATGGTATGTGTAACACCCTGTAAAATCGTGTCCAATAGTATAGTGACACGTGTTGTATTAAATATAGTCTGTTAAAGACCAATAAGGACTAAAGGCATCAACATGCTCAATCTGAGCCTCTGAGTGACGGTCCGATGTCAACATGCATAAATAACAGCCTCTAAGTGACTGATATGTCAACATGCTTAAATCATTAGCCTCTGAGTGACTGATATGCCAACATGCTTGAAATCTGGCCTCTGAGTGACTGATACGTCAACATGCCCAGCCTCTGAGTGACATCGGAACCAACATGCTTATAAGCCTCTGAGTGATCCTTTGCGAAGTCCTAACTCTCATACGTGCCAAATGTTGGACGAGAGGGTTCAATTTTGTAAATATGTGAAAGTTGGATGATGGAGGGATTAAAAGTGTCAACATGTTAATTCTTACTTCTGAGTGACCTTTTAACGAACCGAGAGCTCGACAATGTCCGGGCATAATCCCGGGTATGCCAAGTATTGGTTAAGGAGGGCTAAAAGTGCCAAAAAGGTGTTTTAAAAGATTTTTAGAAGCTTTTTAAAGTTAAGGGGCTAAAGTGTCAAACTTTGAAACTGGCCAAGGGCGGTCGCGGACCGTGAGAGACCAGGCCTAGGTCTCTCGCAGGGCGCGAGAAAGGCTCTGTTGCAGAAAGTTGTTTGGCAGCCAAGCAAAACTCCACAAAACCATTAAATCGAAACCATGGTTCCCCAAACTGCTACGCCACGTTTTGGGACACTTGTAAGCTTCCTCTTACACCCCTAAACACCTGGCTTCACCTCCTTTAAGTTCTCCAACTATAAATAGGTGCTTAAGTTCACATTCCAACTTGCACCTTTCTCATTTATTCACTCTTCTCCCTCCTCTGGAAGTTCCTGACTGAAAGGAGCATCCAACTTAGTTCTCTTGCATTCTAGGAACCTCTTGTAAGTGTTCCTTGCTCTTGCATTTTTGTTTATAGGCTTTTATAGCCAAAAGTCAAGCGTTTTACGGAAAACGCTTTGACTTTCGGTTAAGACCATTATGGTCCAGCCATTGTTCGAAATGAACAAGGTTAAGTGATTGTAATAAGGTAGGTGTTAATCCCTATAAAGGGCACCTCCTGAAGATCACGTTTGCTAGACCAATTGACAGGTCAAAGTTATGATATTAAAAAGTCAAACAGGCAATTTTTCGGAAAAATCAATAAATTGATCTTATATATGTTATAAAACCTGTTTTGACACTTAAAAAAGTTGGTAATAATTATTAGAACATTTAAGAACATGTTCGGCTCGTCAATTTCAGTTCTAGGGTCGGTTCGCAACCGAAAGTCGCGAATCTTAACTTCTGCTTTGACTTTCGATTCTGACCCGATTTTGATTAGTTACATACTGATCTAAAGTTGCATTATGATCGTAATATAATGTAGCATAACCCTCTGAGGTTATATTATATGATCATAATCTTAATCCAAGTTTATGCGCAAGTTCCATAGTTATGCCATCTTTGACCAAAATGTCATTTTTGCATAAAACAAGGTTTTAAATGGTAATGAATTTGAAAATGAGTTTCTACTGGTGTAATATTATAAGTAGGATTGTTTGGGATGTCAAACCAAGTTATAAACTGAGTTTTCAAGTAGGTCCTTAAACTATGCCGATAATTGACGATTTTAGCCCCTGTGGCTTATAAAATAGTTTTAATCAAATCTTTTCAAGGTAAATCATTCACCTACTGATATTTTATACTAAATAACATATTTTAAACATTTTAATATGACTTTAACATCAGTTTTCATAAACATCGCTTAAAGACGTCATATTACGACATAAACGCCGTTTCGGCACATAGTATGGTTTTAAACCATATTATTGTCACACCCCGACCCGCAGCGGAAAAGGTGAGCATTTAATTCGCAACGAAAATTTTGACTGACTGTTCGATTGATAAACGGTGCGGGTTTGGTAAATCCGTTTTTTGACGGATGTTACAATTATCGACCAATACTTGATACTTACTGATTTTAAAACTTATTTTAAACATAATTACAGTAGGTACAAGTTTTAAACTCAGAATCCCAAATAATTTATAAACTATGTGTAAAATGACCAAAATGCCCCTTTGGTGCATAGTTTGGTCATAAAAGATAAAGTACACATGTAATTGGTATCCTACTGATATTATATCATGAATAAACTATTTTTCCAGAATACTCATAATCATAAACTTAAAATATATTCAAGTTCCTTTTATACGGTATATGATTACCGAAATGCTCTTATGAGGTGTAAGTTAGTTTTAAAACCTTAACGGGCATATAAGTTAATATCCTACTGATATTTTAACTTATTTAAGGTATAATGGCATATAGAACTTGTCCATGACTATCTGGTTACCCGATATCGCTAATATGCGCACGGTTACGTATATGTAACTATTTTACGGAAATTAACCGAAACGGGTTTAACTTTGTCATTTTAGTCTTAAAATCCAGAATGTTAATAGTTTACCCTATTAAACAAGTCAAGGTACTTGTTGGGATTAAACTACATTCTATCCAATCATCGTTTAATCTAGCGTCATATGTTTTGATCAAGTACGCTATTCGGTCTAAGTCTATGACTTAAATAAGACCGTTAGTATTTAATTGGTTAGTTTATGCCATAATCCAGACTAGATACTTGCCGGTAAATGCTATCTACACTTAGTCCTTTTTGTGTACGGCTGAGTTATTAAAAAATAAAGAAGACTAGCTCAGGTAAATACTCTCGACGTATTTCCCCTATACGGGCTTGGGTTACGGTAAATTATTACCGCTTGGTCGGAAATGGGATCAACCGAACGCCGGTTCGGGGATAGTAAATCCGCATATTATGTTTTAATCAGTTTTGTTTGATAATTTAAACATCAGGGGTTAACTACCGTGTCCTAGATATCCTCGGCTCATTACAATAGAAATGGCCACGACCTTAGCGCGGGTGTAGCATACACCCGATAGACGCTCAATTATGCATTCCCACAAGGTTGAGAGGAATTGACTCCTTCGTGAGTCCAAAGTGGTGTGTACGTTAATTGTGTCTCGGTCTCCGTACCGGGTCCCGTATGTATGGACAAACATGTAAATCTGTTAACAAGGTTGGACGGTCAGTTAACCCAAATTATAAAAAGATTTTTGTGCTGATACGCACTTAAAACGTTTTTGAAATGTTTTCAAAATGAGTCGGTTGGGTGTATTTACCAGCGATAGCTGACGTATTTTCAAAAGACTAATTTGCAGGTACAATATGAAAATAGGCCGGAAGTGTTCGGTAGTGATAGAGGATCTTGCAAATCCTAAATCTGCCCAAAGTCTGTTTTGTATTCTTTCCATGTACAATTTATGATCCGCCTATGGATCTTCTATTACAAGCCTGTATATTATTTTGTATTTTCGAACATTCGGTTTGTAATAGTAATATTACTCCAAGACTTCCGCTGTGCCGTGTTTAATTGACTGTGATGATTATCAACTGACGTCACGATACTCCCCACCCGGGCCCACCGGTGTATAGATTTCGGGTTGGAAATTCGGGGTGTGATAGTATGTGTTTCTGTCCAACTTCATTTATTCTTACAATTATGCCCTAATTGATAATTGTTAAATGTTAGATTTAGGTTCTTAAGCCTAAATTGAGTGTTTTGTTGAGTGTTGAGCCTTAGTTGATTAATTGTTATAATTGAGTGTTTTGTTGAGCCTTAAATTGGGTGATTGGTTGAATGTTGAGACCTAATTCATTAATTGTTAGAATTGCGTGTTTTGTTGAATACTGAGCCCTAATTGAGTAATTGTTAATTGTTAAAATTGAGTGATTGTTAATGCTTTTGTATTTGGATTCATTTTTCAGAAATTATGTATCCTAAACAACTATTTGGTGTTCAAAAATGTAGAAAGAGAAATTAGATGAAGAAATGAGAAAGTGTCAAGCCAATGATTTATATAAGTTTATGGATAAACCGACTGTTGAAGAGCAAGAGCATGTAAAAGTAGAACTACAATTTGCTACCAAAATACTAGGAGAACTTCACAAATTATCGGTTAACTATTATGATATGTCATTCTAGTACTATGATTTTGTTATGTTTATTATAATGTTAATCGTCGTTTTTAAAAATAATTTATATAATTTGTTAAGGCCTTATGGCCTTTTTTCGGCTCGTACAAGGCTTTTAAATCCTAGATTAATTATACAAATAATAAATATGTAAAAGGGATACAAATATTAAATATGTTAAAAGTGTGTGTATATACATAAGACACATTTGTAATTGATCGTGTAGATAATTATTAACATTGCCATACAATATTTATAGAACAAGGTTTCTAACTTGAGAAAATCTCATATATTACACAATGGTATTGTAGACCTAATGCTATTTGAAGATGCCTCTTAGTTTTATTTGTTTTGTTGTTGAGTAAAAGCTGAGATAGGGATAGTCTTTAAAAAAATTTATGTGTCATATGGCCTTGTATTATCTGATTTTCTTATCTTAAATTTCACATAGTGATTTTTGTTTAAAGTATGAGCAGAAAATTTTAGAAGTAGTTTATTAAATTGTTGATAATTGTTATTCTAAAAAAATGCTATACGAAATTGTTATCAGAAGTTTACGACATGTTTACAAGTATCTTCACCCAAATTTTTCTGCCGGTAGAATCAAGATCTAAAACCTCTAACCTTTACGTTTCTGTTAGTAATTTAAGTTTCGCAAATCTCAAATCTACTTCATGAAAATTTCATGTGTTCTCACAATTCTCTCATAAACCCTAGCTCTGACAATACACTCAGCTGTAACTACCACTACCACCTGGTGATCCAAACAAAACACAACATGGGTCATCTTTGTTTAGTGCAACACCCGATAATCTTTGGAGACGGGGTAAAGTTATGTAACCCTTCAATGATTTTCTAGAATCATTAGATACATGTCGGGAATTTGATATTTGAATTTTGAGTAAGGATTTACGACCAACATGTTCACCAATGAAAAAAAGACAAAAAGCTTAAAACAAAATATTAAATTGTTTTGAAATATCTTTTCATTTATTTCACGAGGGGTTGTGAGTGTTAAGGGGTGTGGGCCTTATACTCCTTTTTAACGAAAAAATTTTACTTCTTTAAACCAATAATTTCAAATTATACTCTCTTATCCAGATTTAAACCTGTAACTTCCCTTTAAAGGGCATGTGTCTCTATTATCAACTCAGTTATCCCATATTCACTCTTTATACTCTTTTTATAATCACATATTCTCATAAGATTGATAACTAAAATTATTTGTCTTAAAAGTTGTTGAACTAATTGGAAAACATTACAAATGCAATTATGATTATTAACATGTAGTAATTAGGAGGCCTGAATTTTATAAAAAAAAAAATAATACTTGTAGATATCATACGACCTGATTAATCAAAGTCCTATATACCAAGAGGCATGTAAGTCATACAATGGGCAAATAGTGTAATTTTATAAAAAAAATATAAAAATAAATAAATACTTGTAGATATCATGCTCCTATTCTAAAGTGACAATATTTGAGTCATAGGAAAAATAGTGTAATTTAGCAGTAGTTGTAGGGGAATGTGAGTTTACCATAAATAATAAAATAAAAATGAAGGTACTATAATAATATAATTTTCAGATTTTGATGTAAATTAGAAATACAAATGAAAACCTTGTGCCTATAACAGTGGCGGATCTAGAAAACCTTCGTAGGGTAACGTGTTATAAAAAAAGGGTAACGAAATCGAAAAAACTTAAAAAAAGGTCAAAATTTTCTAAAATTTACAGTACCGCCGAAACGCCAAGGAGGTAGCGGAGGCTACCCGTTCTTCTAAGGTAGCTCCGCCCCTGCCTATAACTACTAATGTTAGGTTAGTTAATGCTGTTATAATCCTTTATTATTGTATAAGATAAGATAACATTTAACATTTGTTAAAATTGAGAATGCAATGATATTAATACCAAGGGAAAATAAACAAATATATTAAAGAGTGCCTGTATAGTTAAAAACAAACTTTATTATTATTTATTATTATTATTATTATTATTATTATTATTATTATATTATTAATGCAACAAGAAATTTAGGATCACCCGTGGCCGAAAATTAATTAATCAATAAAATAATAATAATGTAGCCTATCATCTAAAACACACATATTATTATTGTAGGACCTTGTGTATGAAGATACCTCATATTTATGTTGCTTTTGTTTTGTTGTTGCTTATAACTTGAGGCACGGATATTCTGAAACCTTTTGGGACAATCTTATTGTTGATTTTAAATTTTATATAAAAATATAATTTGAAGTTTTATATGTGCTATTTTAAAAATGTCATATGATAATGTTCTTAAAAGAGTTGATTGGTTACAACATATAATTCTCATAAAAGTGGAGTTAAATGTTACAAAAAAATGGAAGAGGAAAAGACCTGGTTTGCGGATCTTTATCCAATCCATCATTCATATACCCCATAGCCTTATTTGCTGATCTTTAGGCATAATCCATGTTTGCCATCTAAAAGTAGTTTGACCGATTCAGTTCTCGACACCATCCACACGAAAGAGAACTAGTACGATCCTACGATCCTAGAGTCAGCTAATGGTAAGTTTTGAATGACCCAACAACTTATAAAACATCAAAAGGAGCCTACTAAATTTCTTGCTTTCGCTTAAAACGCTCATATGAAAAGAGGGCCAACAACTTTATTAATTTGGTGGAAAAATCCCGACATGAAAAGAGGGCCAACAACTTTATTAATTTGATGTAAAAACCCCGACAAGAATTCTACCGTATATGTAAAGCGGTACCATGTCGTCTAGCTAGCTAAAATAGAAGCACCACCACAAAAGTAAGGGTATGATACCATATGAAAACTCGACAAGCACCTAATACAAAATTCACGGGTTTGAACTAAGTCTAACAGATCCAGGTCCGTTTTGGGTCGAACCCTCGAACATGTTTACCAAAACATGTCATATTTGAGTCCACATGGCGAGACGACTTGTTTATTTTTCTATATGGGTATTTGAGCGTCAAGTTTCAATAGTTTACGGTAATCATTTTAGTATGTATGTTTTTATTTATTTACTTTGTTATAACTTTTTTATTATAGAATATTAATTAAAAAAAACATGCAGTAGAGACGTCATATTTGTGTCAACCATAAAACTCTTATGTTTGAGTTCATATATCTAACACTACTTTTGGGTTTAAGTCACGCTAGAATTTATAATAGATTGTCGTTGTCGACCCTGCAACCCTTTTAACAGGGCGGACCTACCTTATTGGTAGGGGTAGCCTCCGCTACCCTTTAGCGCTCTGACGGTAGTGTAAATTTTTGAAAAATTTGACATTTTTTTGATTTCATTACTCGTTTTCTATAAAACGTTACCCCTACGAAGATTTTCTGGATCCGCCACTAACCCTTTTACACACCCTTTTAACACCCCTATACACTAGTGTAACACCTTAAAATAAAAAATAGCACTAATCAACCATTAAATAATTAGTCAGCAACAAATGCCAAATGGTTCCAAAACAAAATCAACAATCTAGCAATCAACCAAAACTTGATCAACATCTTAATGTTATCAGAAATAGTCAGATTCAAAACACAACTGTTTTAATCATCCAAAAAGGGGCTTCCTATCTACCTGGGTTAGCCTAAATGAACCATCATACGAAAAGATCGCTTTTTTTTTTTCTTACATGATCTTAGCCATCTTCAAAACCACGATCATTTTGCGATAAGACCACACCGATCCAACAAAGTCCAGACCCGTGTCAACAAGCCATTCTTGAAAGTCCTTCCATATTCTTTTCAACTCATGTTTGTGGTCAAGGTTCATGAAGTTGACCACATGTTGCCAAAAATGGACAGCTATGACCTTTCCATGTAATATGGTCAACAGTTTGACCGACTGCTCGAAGCTGAAAACATAGAGTGAGCATAGCACTTGAAGCGTCTTGATGTAGAGAGCAGCGAGTAGAGGCCCACCGATCCACAAAGGGATCAGTTCCTTCATGACGTGGGCCCCGTATTTCATGTTCACGGTCAAAAACAGGGGAATGCTGCAAATTATGACTCAAAAATAAGAACTTGCAAGCCGAACAATATTGCACAAATTAGAGGTGACAAGGCACATAATGGACGGGTCAGGCGGGTTAGGTAACGGGTCAAATGGGTGACCTTTTTCTTAGGGTCCGTATTGGCCCGTAAACACCTTTTTGTCATTTTTTTTTAATTTTTATTTATACATGATGAGTGCATTAGTTTTAGTTATCAAAACAATATTTTGCAATGGTAATATGAATATTTGTATAAAACAATTTAAAAGGTTGTACACTTGTACGCATCATAAACATATTGTACAACTTTCAACTTGTTTGACCGATTCCTTTTTTAGCTAAATTTTTTTATCTGACCCATTTGACGTGTTTAATATAAAGCACAACCTGTCATCCCAAGCGTGTTTTTGACGCATAAATCATTTATTCCAAAAAATTAAATAAATAATTTCCATAATCATGTTTCGCACTCAAAGAAATAAAAAAAAGCATTATAAAAATATTGGACAATAGTGTTTCTAGTCGACCCAACCCGTACAAAAAGTCAACCGTTTTCACCCAGACCGTCAGAATCAAAGGAATATCGTGAAACAAAGAGAACCTACAAACCTTAAAACATTTTCAGGAACATATTATACAAGGATTACTTACAATATAATTGCAGGAATCTTTATGGTTGCATCCATGCCCAAAAAGTTGCACCAAATCAATTTCAAAATCCTGTGTATTAAGAAAAATGTTTCATCTTGATTTCGTGGAACCAGGGACAAAACCGTCAACCAACTTTTAAACATGGCTAGAGACCCTTCTGTGGTTACATCTGTATCAGAGGTGCAGTTAACATGAACACGCTGAACCTTTGGAGATCCAGACGAAGTTTGTTTACTGTCCCACGCGGCGTATGAAAGTTTGACAGGATTTGTTCTGGACTTTGACCGCCTGACTCGGGTTTTATATTCATCACTCTGTACACTACCTTTAAAAGATGTTACTTTTAAAGATTTATGATTTGATCCATGGATAAGAGGGGACGCCCCACTGTGTAAAAAAAGTTAAGCAAGTTATTATTCGATATAGATGGCAAAATGGGCAGATTGGCTAATGGGTTTGGATAAAAACAAGTAACTTTTTTACGCGGGTCAAATCAGGTTGGGTCGGGTTGGCCAGTTTGTGCTATATCTTATACATACTCTGTGTTAAATATGATTAAAAACCATTTTATGGTTATGATGTTAAACAATGGGACTGTTTCGATATATACTTATAGAAATTATGTAGGGGTGTTAAATGAGTCATGTCCGCCGGTTGGTGAGTCGAACCCGACACGAACCCAAAAATTTGACATGAACACGACAATTACCTGAAATCATTATGTTTAAAATATAAAACATCATGATCATTTCTGTTTTATCTTTTAGTTTACGACATAGAAGGATCAATAGTTTACGTTATGACACAAAACGTTATTTCTGTAAAAAAATACAAAATAAACGGGTCAACCCGCAACCTCTCTAGGTTGACCCAAACACAATCTGTTTAGCTAAACGTGTTTGCAGGTTCGGCCTGAAGCCAACCCGAACATGTTTAGACAATACCCAAACCCGTGAATGGCGTGAAGGTCCGTGTTATGTCATAAATTCACGCCCCGTTTCCTTGACGATATAACAATCATGATAATATATCATACGCGAATTAGATCTAAGAGGTCAGAAATGCATTATGCATAAATAAAGAAAACTTCTTACCACAAACAAGATGTATGTTTAAATACATTAATACTCATCCTTTGAAGCGTTCAAAATGCCGTTAAACTAAGTGTCAATTCACTCCCTCTCTTCCAATAAGATCTTGATGAAGCATAGAAGCCTTGAAAGACAATAAAAAGATATATAAAAATTCATACTTTGATTTTCAGAACATAAAAATGAAAAGGCTATGGATGATGCAACTCCCATTGAGGATTGAATTAACCCCCTTTTATCCATTGTTAGTTTTCTGAAAAGGTATTTATGATTCTGAGTTTTAGACCAAGTTATAGATTGCTACACATGGTGTCAATAGTGTCGGGCAGTTGAATTGTTGAGCCTGAACACAACCCACATATTTATTTGTGTCAAAGACATCAACCCTAACCCAAACAGTTAAATTCATGTAACCCTAAGGCAGCTTGTTAACGCAATTATCTAAACGAGTAAAACGGATTGCAAACAGGTTGGTAGGTCATAATCAAGTTGTAAACATGTTAAGCGGGTCATAAATTGGTTGAATTTGAGCACGACCCATATATTTATTCGTGTCAACGACATCAACCCTAACCCGGGCACAACCCGTTTAACCTAAATAAGTCAAACGGTGTAAACATGTTAAACGAGTTGGAGGAGTGCAGACATACTTATAATTGTGTAACCCAAACACGATTGGGAGGTTTACCCTCATAACAGAAGGCCCGTTTAACCCATTTATCTAAACAATGTATAAGTGTTAAACGGACCATAAACATGTTTGGGGTTGTAATAAACAGGTTAAACTGTTGGAAATCAGGAATTCTTCAATATAATCAACAATAGATTTAACAAGAAAGAATACTTTGATTAAAACTGAAGGTACGTAAACCCTAAACATATAACATATAACCCCTATTTATACTAAACAACTCATTGGAGAATAAGTAACATACTCCTATAAGGAAACTAAATAAAAGAAAACTACTATAAATACTAAACATTACACCTAAAATAAACTAAACATTTAGCATCCTCCAATTTTTGAGTTATGACAAGATTAGTCCCAACAGAAACATGTCGGAAACGGGTTGGCGGTTCTACCTAGTTAGTTAAACAGGCCAATCAGAACATGACCCGTTTAAGTAAACAGGTTTGTTATACCGATTAGATACGACAACCCAATACCTAATCATAAAAGGTTGATAAATTTTAGGGTGAAATAACTAACTCTGCCTTGAACAAAACCCTATTCTATTTCTGATTCTACCATTCTGGATTAATGGCTTCAAAGTTTAAACTATCTTGCCACATGAATATACAAACACAAATTTAAAAAAAAAAAAAAAACATTGTGTTTTTACCTGAAGCCAATAACAGCAGTTCATCACCTATACATACATCATAAATAAAGATAACACCTGACCTGCATATGATAAAACAAATTCGAATGCGTTGACCTGCATATAGTTCAGAATTCACCAGTTCAGGAGATGAATGTAGAAACTGAAAGTAACTAGAACACAAACATGAACAAAGGAGGTGGGTGGGTTGTTTTGTGAAATGGGATCAAACTTGAGCTTGTAGGAGGATAATGATGACTGTTTTTTTTTTTTTTAATTTAGAAACTAAAATATAAATTCAACTACGACATAATTGCATGCTTGACTACGGATCGAACTCGTGATCTACTAAGCATAATGGGTTCGGTTTTTACTTTTTTTCAGTATTTTGAAAACCAGTTTCTGATAATGTTTCAAATACCGGTATATACGTAATACCGGATATTGGACACAAGCACGATTCGAGAAACGCTGGTAAAACCAGAATACGTTATGTGCTGCCGGTAAATTCGGTTTTATTGGTTTGAACGGTTTAGCCGACTAAGGCTGTCCAAAAAGCTCGCGGCTTAGAGCTCGCTTGGATTTAGCTCGGAAAAAACTCGTTCGATATGGCTCGGTTACTAAGCCGAGCCGACACGGCTCGGTTAGAAAGCAAGCCTTGCTCGGCTCAGTTTGTAACGAGACAAATTGACTCGGTCTGGCTCGCTTGTTAGCTTGGAATATTTTACTTTTAATATACATATAATATATTATAGTATATTGGTTATTATTTTCAAGTATTTAGGAGTGCAATTAGATATTTATAACATATTTAGGGGTTGATTTGGATGCTAATGAACTTATATTATATTTGATTTAAAATTTATTTTGTATTTGGTTAAACTTGATTTTGGCTTATAGTATAGTAGATTGGACTTATTTTGGATGTGTTTTTGGACCATTAAAATATATTTTAGACTATTGAATGTACTAATATTTATTTTTAAATTTGAGCCTAACCATTTTTTTTAATTTTGAGCCTAATCGAATCGAGTATTAATATTTATTTTTAAATTTGAGCTTAATCGAGCCGAGCCGAGCCAAGCCAAGCTCGAGCTAAGATTTTCAGCTAAGTCGAGCCGGCTCAGTTTATAATCAAGCTGAGGACGAGCTTGCCCTGGCTTAACTCAGATCAGTTCGTGAACAACCCTATAATCGACCTTCCATATTTTCGATAATTAACCTAGCCTTCCCAATTCTTGCATACGCTGCTCATGACTTTTCAATCTGCTCATGAACTTGATGCATCTAACACTCCAATGCCATAAACCTCTTGTACACTTATATTTAAAAATAAAACTTTATTGGAAAACTTAGTACTTCTAGATTATTTTTTGATTATGAATTAACTTTCAGATTTTATTTTATTTTATTATGAAATATGTAAATTTGGATTATTATTTAAGTTATAATTGTTATTTTTTGAAATTATAAGGTTAACTAGTTAACTTGATTGAACCTCTCGATACAAGTGTTGAACCATTTTTAAACCCAACTTGGTATGGTTTGAAACCTGATTTTTAAAAGATTGCTTAATTTTGAGGGTGAATTCATGTTCCGTTTGATCCGAGTAGAAACTAAGAAAATCATTGGTTTTTGATAGGTTATGTGTTTTTTTTCTTATATTAAGAGTTTAGATAGTTTATCTTAGCATAAAAATCAAATGCGGTCTTGACCCAACTTGAGATGAATCCAACTGAAAAGACCGAGACTGGCCCATCTTACACTGCCCCAGTCTTCGGTTATAGCTTTCCAATTTGGGTTTGTCCGATTTCAACACGACGATTCACTTGAGTAGTTTAACAATGAAAATAAAAGGGATATTGTATTTAAATAAACCTAACTTTTACCAATTGGAGGATAGCGTTCTCAACTTTCGATTTGTACACCACTCCTAACTTTCAACTTATTAGCTGATAACACTCCCTAACTGACTGAACCCTAACCCAGTTAGTTTTTACTGATGTGGCCATTTTTGCTAACGTGGCATATGACGTGGCAGCTGATGTGGCATTTTTGATGACGTGGCAGATAATGTGGCATCTGGCATGGCATTTTTCGTTGACGTGGCAGATGTTGTGATGACTGACATGGTATTTTTGATGACGTGACAACTGACATCAGCCAATAAGTTGAAACTTGGGAGTGCTGGTGTACAAATCGAAAGTTGGAAATATTATCGGTCAATTGATGAAAATTTGAGTTATTTAAATACAATATCCCAAAATAAAAAGACGACAAGGTGTAATTACCGCTCAACGATGTATAAAGATTTTATACACTTGGGCAAATTGTTTTGTAACAAAGATTATAACATCAGGAGTTACAATAGTTATTTAATTTATTAATTAACGTTCAAAAAGTTGGAAAAGATTTACTCTGCTAATTTCTTTTGAAATGTTTTTAAAAATTTTATGATTGTTTTAATCACTCAAAAGTTTTGTTTTTTAAATCACATTAATCTCCTATAAATACCAGTTTAACTATTATTATTTTAACGCAACAATTCTCTCTACCTTCTTAAATATTCGCTCTAAAAATGGATTCAAATCATCTCAACAACCCAAGGAGAATGGAGGACACGACCAAGGAAACAGCTTAGCAAAGTTCTTGGAGACGCATCTTGAATTTTTTTACCCCAACATGAAACATATTATGCCCCTCATTTACTTAACCCAAAGTAGAAGGATTTGAAGCGGGAAATGACAAGGTTTTATGTCATCTAAAACATCGTCTACAATCAAATGAGAAATGATAAAAACTAAGTCGATCTTTTAAACACAACTGATGTCCTACACCACTTGGGCAATAATGACACGTTTGCTCATATAACAACTTGGGTTGTTTTAAGACATTATATGAGATTTGACACATAACGTTTTTTGTTATTATGTAAATATTCTATTACAATGTATTTTTTTAATATCATTTATTAGTATGTAACTTGTTTTTTTGTTATTTGTGTTTTTCTACTAAAAAAATTAAAATAATAGATGAATGATGAATATAACACAGAGTGAATGCTGATTGGTAAATAATGAGAGAAACAATGAAGAGTGAATAATAACACGTGTTCATGTTCTATTGATTGATGGATTTTTGTTTGCACTTGTGCAAATTGAAGCTTTAAATTCTTTCAAGTTTTAATACATACACGAGGAAAATTGAGAATTATTTTGAGAGGTGAAGATATAGTTAAATTAAAATCTTAAAAATATTTGAACAAAGAATGTGTACATGTAGTTGATGTCACACCTTATTGATAATTAATTTACAAAAAAAAATAATAATAATAACAAACATCACACTTGTATTTGCCATAAAAGAGACAACATAGGTAGAATGTGTAGAAGAATTAATTATTGAAATTATTTTTCAATAAATTAACATGATAAGAGGAACATTTTTTGTTAATTTAATTAAACAAAACGGAAAAAAAATCCTATATATGTTTTAGCTTTGCTTATATGTGTTTCGTATTTACGTTTGTTTAAGTGTATCTTTAAATCTGAACGTTAATTTTTTTAACAACCATAATTATAGTATACTTATTATGTTAGGTTTTGAAAGATCCGTCTTTAAAAAATATAATTACTCTAAAGTAAGTAAGTTCACAATAATAATAATAATTAAATAACTAACCAATAATAATTATTTAAGAAACATTTATAAAGTTTAATCATGAAAATATTTTGATGTTATTCTCAGAAATATTAAACAGCTCAAATAAATATGAGGCCCATATTCTTTACCGCCCAATAAATTATGGGCCAACCTGGAATTGTACATTTGTACTGCTGTATAATATAATGTACATGATCGACCCCATCATCTTTAGAGGTGCACAAATCGGGTTTTTGTTGATACCCGGTTATGTAACCGGTTCCGAGTATGATCGGGTATTAAGAGAAATTCGGTAGGGTTCGGGTACGGGTACTGAAGAGAAAAGTCATACCGTATGTACCCGGGTAGGGTATAATCAGGTCCGGGTATTGAAACCGGGCATTAATACCCGATTTAATTTTTTTTTTTAATTTTACATAAAAATAAATGTATTTAGAAATTAAATTTGGTTTGTAATTTGTGAAAGTAATTAAAAACAAATTACAATAACATAATTTCACTCAAATACAAATTATTTGTTTTATAATATGCATTTAAAAAAAAACTTAAATATAAAAGTTGGAAAGTAAACATCAAAATATACCTTAAAAATTCGGGTATTCTATCGTGTATAGGGTATGACCGGTTACGGGTATTGAGCTCAAAATGTATGCCCTAATCTATACCCTACGGGTAAGGTCGGGTTCGGTTACGGGTATACAATACCCGGGTACAAAATAACCGGTTTCAGATACGGGTTTTTTGTGCACCTTCATAGCAGTTCATAATCATAAATAATCCAAAATACAAAGGCTCTTGTTTTCCATCTTAGAAGAAGCAGGAAAAAAAAAAGCATATTAATAATCCATTGGTAAATACAAACTCGAGTCTTGGTTCGTCAATTAAGCGCTAGCGAAAACAATAAAACTGTCTGAGAATTGAAATCAACGGTTATCAAATAAGCTCGATGAATAAAGTTGTTTCTGGACCAAATTCCGCATCTTTGAGACTCATTTTCATTTGATCTGACCCGTACACTTTTCTAGGAAAACTTGACACTAGCCTGTAGTTTTTACCAACTTCTGGTAGACCTAACGACTCGATAAATTTGAAAATAGCTTCGATCTTGTCTCTCCGTGAGAATACTCGCTGCTTCCTTTCTCCGTTTGGGAACCTTATTAAAATCTATAGAAAAAACGACATCAAGTACATGAATGAATATAAGGATTTTGCGTGCATAAGTGTAACTAATAAGTTGTAATACAAACCTGAACATCTTGAGTGTTCGGATTTGCATTATCCTGATGTTGAGATTTCTTTTTGCGTTTCAACGCTTTTTCCTAAACAAAAAAAAAAATAACGTGTTAAAAAGAAACGGGTAGGTTTAAGGATTGGTTAGCCGGCATACAGTGTATAGAGGTCAGTATTATGACCTCTATACAAATGATACGTGTGGTGGGGCCCATGGAATCGATTATAAAGTCATGATTAACCAAACCTGGTCGGCTTGGAAAGAGGCGGAATAAGCATCATCTTGTTCTTGTCTCAAGCGAATATCATCTCTTCTCTTTTCTTCTTTTATTACCCTTGCGTTATCAAATGCCAATCCCTGCTCCTCGAGCGTTGTTTGTAGCGTTTCGACTAGTTCTTCAGGGGTCACCGGCCCTTCCATCTAAAAAAAGTAACAATTTAAAACTATTGTATGATAACTAACATACTGACTTTTAATATATATTTTTTTAAATTTTTGACGAAAAAGTGACCTAACCAAACCCAACCGGACTCATACAAAAACTGTTGTAACCAAACTTGTCCGACCCATCTATTTTGACACCTCCACCCACAACATAAAGCAAGACTACAAGATATAGGCTCATTGTTCTAACATACTTTTTGAATCACGACAAAGCTATCGTCTGAACCCCGGGCCACAATGGCACAAAACGGAAAGGTGGTTGGTTGAACCGTTGCGGCCAAATGCATACCCTCACCATTACTGGCAACACCACCCCAAGACATATAATTTGCATCAAGAAACTGCACCACCACCTCAGAACACAAAGTATCCTTACAAAAAGGCGGTGTAAACGGGTGGTCGGGTGAGTGCAAGTACAAGAACACAAACTTGTGCTCATCTTGAGCCATCTTTAAAACCTCTACAAACCTACACGCGTAGAAAAATGGATGTGTGACACCGAATTGCTGCTCAAAACCGGCTAGAAAATCCCAACTGGATTGAAAATTGTTTGTGGGCTGATATTGTGGACGGTGGTGGTGGAGGGGAACGCTTGGCGGCGGAAACTGGTGGTGGTTTCTCCGTCCTCCTGTGGCGGTCATGAGGTCTAGTCCTTGATCCACAGTTCTCGAAATGGCTCGTGGGAGGTTAACCACTCTGCGCACTAGTCTAGCGCATGAGGTTTCCAACATGTCAAGTGGACTAGACATTTTGGCTTGAGCCATGGTGTCTGCATTGGCTAGAACCATATGTAGTGGTCCATTGAGTGATTGAAACAAAAATCAATCAAGAAACTTGGAATCCAATGTGGTAAAGTGTGTTACTTTTTGACTATTTGGATCAATTAGAAATAGTTTATGTCATCATCATGATGATGAGGTTTTGTTCTTTAATTGAACTTTAAACAAAGTGGATATTATCAATTATGATTGTTCTTTTTGGGACATTTAAAATTGCTTCCTTGTTGTAGAGTCTGGTATGTGGATATGATCAATTATGATTGTTTTTTGGGGGACATTTAAAAAATGGTTACTTGTTGCAAGAATATGATTTTTTTTTAATGGGTAAGGGATGGGAATTTATTAGAAGAAACGAAAATAATCAAGTTTTGAGTCATCATATCTAACTTGTTTAATTAACGGATTGTGTTTGTTGACATGTTTAACCCATTTAGTTTGACAGATTGACTCGTCAACTTGTTTAGTTGGACATGTTGACCCACTAACTCGTTTATGACATGTTTAACCGCCAACCTATTTGACATGTTTAGATAAATAGGTTGTACTCGTGTTACACAATTTTAAGTGTATGTGGATCACAGTTGATTTTTTACACGATTAAAAGTGTGGGTCGTGTTCGGGTTACATAATTTAAACCGCCAACCTAACACGTCTGACACTTGTAAATTGGTATCAAGAGTCGATAAATCAAACTGCATAACAATCAATCTTAGATCTTGATCTTATTTTCGTGATTTTAAGTATAAACGGTATTCAGAAGTTAGGCAATACATCAAAACAATTTACCATATAAATCAATATTACGATGCTTGAATATAGAAAACAATTTACCATATAAATCAATATTAAGATGTTCGAATATAGATAACTAATATGTTATTTATATTGAAAAATCTAATCTAATATAATATAACATATTAGTTATCTTAATAAAAGGATTCCAATTAACGTGACATTCTCTCATTTAATTTAATTATAGTATCATCAATATTAATATATTATGCAATGTGGCATTCTCTTATTTAATTTAATTATAATATCATTAATATTAATATATTAGATTATATATAACTAATACTATTAATATATAATCTTTATTATTATAACATGTTCAAATCTCTATTATATAAAACGATTATATGTCTCTTAATTTTTTTTGAATGACAAAACTTGTTCATATTCTATTATATCAATAATTCTAAATTAAACATTTTTTCTCAGGTTTGTACCTATAACATCTGCTCTAAAAAATACATGTCTCTAAAAAGTAAGCTAGTCCCAGATTGATTATCTATCTTAATACAAGGAACTTCATATGAAAGTTATTTGAGTTGCTATATCTATTATATAAATTGAACTAAGTTTACGTTACTATTAGTAGTCCTATTATCACCAATATTGATACTTTGTTATTTTCTTATTTCCTCTCCTATTAATAATAATATTAAATCATAATAAATCCGCTTCTCTCTTTTATGAAACTCATATTATTAAATCATTATTTTCATCTTTCCTTATTTAATGTTTCTTATCTTAACAACCTCTTTCATGTTTGTCTAATTATTAATAACCTTTTAATTTTTTCCGCCTATCTCTTATGTTTCCACCTTTGATCCAATTCTGTGTAATATATAAGTTTCTAACTTAATATTAAATAAAAAGACAAAATAAAATGTTCTAACTTGTCCAGTACAAAAATTTCTAACCTAATAATAAATAAATAAACAAAGTAGAATGTTATAATAAGTAAACAGTATATCATATTTGATTTTTTTAAAAACATATTTTGACGACTATATCTTTTATGGGATTATATTATATTTATTGAACCTGTGTAATATACGTGTTTATTTAATCCGCATAATACACAGATTTTTTAAAATGTAACTCTTTTGTACTTACTATACGAGATTCTAACATAGTCTATATTTATAAAAGTATGATCTATTTTTTTCCCTTTTTCTTTGTCAATAAAGCGATTTAAAATGATGTAAATACTTAACATGCTATTAGCCTACCACCGAATTTTATATCGTTTCACCTGTTTTCCTTTTAATCAATTTTCTATTTTATATAAATTCATTTATAAACAGAATATAATTCAAATCGATCAACGTAAATATATAAAACCCATGTAACTTATGAAATTCTAACCTTTTTCTCTATTTATTAAAGGATGATCTTTCCTTGTCAATAAAGCGATTTAAAGTGATGTAAACATATAACATGCTACTAGTCTACCACCGACTTGTATATATTTTTCTATTTTATTGTAAATTCATTTAAAAACAAAATATAATTCAAATCGATGAACGTAAATATATAAAACCCATGTAACTTATGAAATTCTAACCTTTTTCTCTATTTATAAAAGTATGATCTATTTTTTCCTTGTCAATAAAGCGACTTAAAGTGATGTAAAAATATAACATGCTACTAGCCTCCCACCGATTTTTATATCATTTCACTTGTTTTTCTTTTAATCAATTTTTTCTATTTTATTATAAATTCATTTAAAAACAAAATATAATTCAAATCGATCAACGTCAATTTATAAAACCAGTGTAATATACGAAATTCTAAGCTAGTCTTTATTTATAAAAGTATGATCTATTTTTTCTTTGTCAATAAAGCGATGAAAAAATTACACCGTTAGTCCTTGTGGTTTCCGTCAAGTTTCAATATTGGGCACTAATAGTATTTTGTTGCAAAATCAGATATTAACGTTTTAACTTGTCACAATGTTGAGCACTAAAACCAAACCTTATTAACTTTTTAGTTAAGTATTACTAAAATGACTAAAATGCCTTTTAATAACTAGAGGGTGTTTTCCTTATCAATAGAGTGATTCAAAGTGATGTAAACACTTAACATGCTAGTAGCCTATCACCGACTTTTATATAATTTCACTCGTTTTCCTTTTAATAAATTTTTCTATTTTATTATAAATTCATTTAAAAACAAAATATAATTATAATCGATCAACGTAAATATATAAATTGAAATTTATTCATGATTAAACCATTTAAGCTTATGGTGCATACTAGCCTACCACCGCCTTTTATATCATTTCACTCGTTTTCCTTGTAATCAATTTTTCTATTTTATTATAAATTCATTCATTTAAAAACAAAATATAATTCAAATCGATCAACGTAAATATATAAATTGAAATTTATTTATGGTTAAACCATTTAAGCTTATGGTGCATGGTACACAGAGAATTACTCGTATTCTACTTGACGAAAAATAGACATAGTACATAATATAAACCCTAAAAGCCCTTTAATATTCATAATCAATTACCATGATGTGTTTACCGTTAAAAAAACTACTATGACATGTTATATCTCACACACCGCTAATGCGACTCGTGGTAAATATTTACATTATACCACTAGTTTCTTAAAAAAAACTAATACTTAATCATATATAATTTTACAAGTGACATTCAACTAGTGGTGTGCATGAAATTAAATAACCAACCTGTAATCGAAATAAAACGACCCAAACCACAATTGTTGGTTTGGTTTTATATCTTTTTCAAAAATCAAATTTCCTGGTAGGTTTGGGTTGGGGTCCAAATTTATTAGTTTGGCTTTGGCCCCAAAGTTTCAAGTCCAGTTGGAAAAAGCGAAACAAACCAAACCGGCCGTAAAAAACCCAAAACCTTAAAAAAAACAAGTTGTTTTTAAAACCCGAAAACAGAAGTTTGGTTTAAGTCTAAAACCCATACACATCATAATAAATGTGTGTTGAGTATATACATTAATGATTCCATTTTACTAATGTGGGAACCAAAATTTCTTTGATAGCATGATGGTATTTTGGGTGGAAATCTTATGATTGATCACTATATTTATCCAAATTCCTGCCACAATCAAGACTGCCTTTAATCTTTTGACATTGGTTGATCTTGATTTGACTAGATAGTCAAGATTGGCATGAGGGGTGCATAAAGCAAGTCATTAGAATATTTCAAAAATGAACATACTTTTGTACCCTTTTCTATACCAATTCTGTTTAGATGGTTATAATTCTCAAATTCAAAGCAAGGTGCACCTTTGCTACATAATGTACAAGCTATTGCATCACTTTTCTTGATTACTTTAGATAACTCATAATACATGTACAAATTTTAATGCACAAAGAACATGTTTTAGAATCAACATACATTACAAAACAATCGTGTTTTAAAACCAGTCTAACCAGTTAATCAATTGAGCGTTATCCAACCACTCCGGTTTTCAAAACATTCATCGTAACAACTCACTCTTCATTACCGGATCGTAAACCTAAAAAAACAATGATGATACCTTCAAACTAAATAATATTGTAGCAACTTGTATGTTATGCATTAAAAGATGCACATTACTTCGAATTTTGTAGAATCTTAACACTAAAATATACCCTATACACTTAGCTTTCATTGTAGTGTGAGAATCAATTCTAGCAAAGGGAATGACACCTTTACAAAAAGCATGTATGAGTGACACTTTTGAAAAGAATCGAGACCAAACAAAGAAGACTAAGTGGAAAGCAAAATTATCCCCTGTTAAAGGTTGATTGTTTCCCCAGAGAATAATGTATAAATGTAAGGCAACCACTCAAGATTTATACATTATGCATCATATATTGTACAATAACCTTTTAAGCTTGGTAGAAAAGATTAAAAAAAGATATTTTTTTTTTGTAGCACTTGTCTACTTTTCAGATAGTGGAATCCCACTGCTCAAAGTAGTATTTTTTATATATTTCCTAAAAGGTTTTGAATTTTGACAAGATAATGTACAAGCATGCATGCACAAGGTCCCACCAAGTTAGCATGGACAATAGATCATAATATTATCTTTTTCTACATTTCGGTTTGTATGGTGTTAGTTCAGTATTTGAGTAACTTATAATAGTTTATTGGTGCTAGTTCAATATTTGAGTAACTTATTATAGTTGATATAATCTTGCTAAATTTAGGTTTGTATGGATTAACCAATAGGGTTATATGTTTTATGTGTTGAGTGAATAGGATGCTTAGTAGAGTGTAAATGAGTCGATTCATATATGAATTGTTTGAGAACGACTTGCTAAAACTTTAAATCAAGTCAAATTTAAATAAGTTTCACGCTCAATTATAGTTAATTCAATAGAGGAGTCTAACCCCTATCTCTATATATCAAGTATGTATGACTAGCTCTCAAATCTAAAAAGCATTGTTGTTAATACAAAAATAATATTCTTTTGTCATAAAAATTCCTGTAAATAGGACATTTATCGTACAAAGTATAAAAAGTCTATATAGGCGTGGTGTTTTAAATTTTAAATATAATGTTTTATATTCTTTTTGCATGGTATTATATAAAAAAGACCAAAAATAATAATTTAAAACACAATTAAATATATTTTAGGCATGAAATCTAAAACACCATGCGAATAACTAAATCAACGTGTTTTAAATTAAAGGTTTAGAACACTTATGATTTGTTATAAATTATTGTGTTTGATGTTTTTCTATATTATACCATTTCAAAAGAATATAAAGTACCATGTCTAAGATTTAAAACATCATGCTTACATAGACTTCTTACACTTTGTACAAATAATGTCCTTTTTACACTAACCTTACCTTGTCATATATATATATATATATATATATATGTGTGTGTGTGTGTGTGTGTGTGTGTGTGTTTTCTTGTTTATAATTATAAGAACTAGTAGGATTCCCGCAAGCTTTCTTACGGGTTCGTCTGGTTCATTATGGTATCAACAGGATATCTGCACTAGACATAATAATCCACACGTACTTTACATCAATTGAAAACCATAAAAATGAATACCCGTACCGGCAACCATGTTGTTCCGTCGGTATCATTTCGGTTTGTTAAGTTACCCGTATGACACAGACACTCGATATAACTTATAATACCAAAAACAATACTTTATTGTAAATATAACTCTGCGTTCAACGAATTATATGCCGCCACATCAAGAAAACTACAAAAAAGCTACGGTACCGATACCGATGCCGTTTGGTCGATATATGCTCGATTTGTGATGATAAAAAATCAACTATATATGACCCATTCGGAAAGTACACAATAATAAGCACATGACTGTCACACCCCAACCCGCAGCGGAATAAAAGTCGGGGCATAATTGGGTTATCACCAAAGCTCATGATGTTTACTAAGATGTTTCATATTTATTAAATTCAAATTACAACTTAAATATCCAAAACAAAATTCATACAATTACAAGAAAATGAAACTACATAATTATTCCAAAGCATAAACTTGTTTATTCTTCTAGGCCTTCCTATGTGTTTCCTGTCTCAGCTGGATCACCTGTATCATGTGTAAAACGGAGGATATTTTGGGTCAACAAAAGTTGGCGAGTGAACCTTGATAAAATATTTTTACTAATTTCTTGTTTTATTTAATAAAGAAAATTCGTGCAATAATCACATGTGAGCAAACATATATAGATAAACAATCACAAACCACTTTGGATGAGTATATGACATGAATGATGATGTATGTGAGATCAAGACTCAATCAAACGGAGCCGATCTAATGAGGCTCCTGATGCTCAACCCGTATCCCACGGGGAACTGATGGGCCTAATGAAATGCGTGCACTGAAAATGATAAATCCAATCTACATATAATTCACACAACAATTGATACACATTTGATATACATTTGATCACGGATATGATGTATGCACAAGTGTTTAAATAAATTAAAAGAATTATACGACACATGATACATCCCAAAACATGATTAAAACGGGGAATTGGTAGAGATTCACTCACAATGGGTGCGTTCTTTGATGACGATGAAGGCGCACGAATTTACGATTCAATCGACGAGGGAAAACTAACCTAGATAATAACAAAATGATTCGATAAATAAATAAATTTTATTTGAGATTAATATTTTTAATTAGTGCTCTTAATGGGATTTTTTTAGATTTATTTTTGTGAGTTTAAGGAAATTTTCTAACTTTAAAAATCCTATTTTTAAGTATTTTTAATTAATTTTCCAATTAAATAAATAAATAAAAATAATAAAAATTGGGTTGACTTTCTGACAGTTGATCGGGTCTGACCGGTCAGACTGTGTTTATTCTATGCGGCTAGTGAGGTTCGAACTCGGGACCTCTCGTATACGTGCACGCAGCTCTACCAACTGAGCTACGTGTCTAACCTGAAATATTCTTTGTTTTAAATATATATATATATATACTAATTAACCTTAACCTTATTTGGTTTTTATTAAAAATGATTTATATGGTCGAACCGGTTGCAGAGACCCGGAGTCGAACTCGGGACCTTCGGTTCGAGTGCGCACAGCCCAACCAGTTGGGCTGTGTGTCTAATCTGTTTAACTACTGGATTATATTCCTCTTATGTATATACTGTGACTTGATCTGGTGAGGTTTTAAAAATGTTGATTTTATTTCTGAAAGTCGGTAACATGTGCGATTCGAACTCGGGACGTGTGTATTGAAATTGCACACAGTCCACCGCTGGACTGTGTGTCTAACCCGGTTAAATATCCATTTTTAATTATACTAATACACATTTTCATCTTCATCTTCTTCGCTTACAAAAACACAGAACAGTGAAATCCGACTGTTCTGTTTAATCGATCACGACTTATACTTGATTGAAATGGAAAGAAAATTAAGTGATATGGTATACCAAAACAGCGAGTTTGCTTCAGATTTCCGGCAAGATTTCGTCAGATCTGATTTGCGGATTCCGGCTGAGTGAACTGTTTAACAGTTTCGATTATTGTGTTGAGCAATTAGATTACTAATCAAGAGATAGCAAGAAAGGTTTACATGATTGTACCGATTAGGAGTAAGGCTTCGGTTCTCCGGTGATATTCCGGCGAGTGCGAGAATTTCCGGCGACGTGTTCTGAGTGGACTAAAGCTTCAGGAGTGAGCGTGATTCTGATCGAAAAGTTTACAAGGTGTTTGGGTGGGTATTTGTAGTGGAAACAGGCCAATTGGTTCAAATTAGAAGCCATGATTTCGCGATCAAGATTTCAATCTTCAAGGGTAACTGTTTTGACCAAATTGGGTGTTATGCGACGGTAATAACTGATGTCGAAATCAGTTTACGCGTTTTAGTCAATGGGGAAAGGCAACATTAGCGGAGTCTTGGTTTTTCTCCGGCGATTTCGCGTTCTGAGTGCGCGTTGATTTCCGGTTTTGATTTCGGGTTTTACTTTAAGTATTATTTGTTTCAGTATTTGTCACAAAGAAAGTGTGTGGCAGAGTGGTGTGGTGTGTGTTTGTGTTTGTGGGAGACCCGGGTTCGAGACTCGGCGGCTCCATTTTATTTTCTGTTCACTTATTTTTATTATTTATTAATTATGGTTTTTAAATTATAAAATTTTTATAAATTATGTATTATTTAAAATAATCTGAACAATAAATACGCAACGAAAATTTATAACTGAATACTTGGTTATTAAACGAAGCGGGTTTTGAAACCCGTTTTTCGACGAATGTTACAGTATCCCTACTTTTAGGAATTCTGTCCCGAAATTTAAGTAGTAGTGGTAACGGGAAAGAGATGCGGGTATTTTTCGCGCGTTGAGTCTTCACGTTCCCAAGTAAACTCGGGTCCTCGTTTCGACTCCCAACGTACCCTGACAATTGGAATACGACTTCGCCTTAAACGCTTCTCTCCGAAGTCCATGATTTCTACCGGTCTTTCAACGAAGTGCATCGATTCATCGACTTGAATGTCTTCTAGAGGAATATGGAGATTTTCATCGGCGAGGCACTTTTTCAAGTTTGATACGTGAAATGTGAGATGAATTCTGTTGAGTTCTTCTGGTAAGTCAAGCTTGTATGCTACAGGACCTACTCTTTCGAGTATCTTGAAAGGTCCTACGTAGCGTGGTGCTAGCTTGCCCTTCTGGCCAAAACGAACCACTCCCTTCCACGGTGATACTTTTAAAAGTACTTGATCACCAATGTCAAACTCCAAGGGCTTTCATCGTTTGTCTACATAACTCTTTTGACGACTTTGAGCCGCTAGAAGATTGTTTCGAATTTGAAGGACCTTGTTGGTTGTTTCTTGAATTAATTCTGGACCGGTGATTTGCGCTTCCCCAATTTCGTGCCAACATACGGGAGATCGGCACTTACGACCATATAAAGCTTCGAAAGGAGCCATGCCGATACTTGAATGATAGCTATTGTTGTACGAAAATTCCACTAATGGTAGGTGAGCGTCCCAATTCCCTTTGAAGTCTATGACGCATGCTCGCAGCATGAATTCAAGGGTTTGGATGGTGCGTTCAGATTGACCATCAGTTTGAGGATGAAAAGCGGTGCTGAGGTCTAATCGTGTACCCAAAGCGGTTTGTACGACTCGCCATGTTCGTGAAGTGAAACGACCATCACGGTCTGAAATGATGCTTAATGGTACACCATGACGGCTTACGCTCTCGCTGATGTGGATACGAGCTAACTTCTCGTTCTTGAAGTCCTCGCGAATCGGAATGAAATGAGATGACTTTGTAAGACGATCGATTATTACCCATATGGTGTCATACCCACTGGAGGTGCGAGGTAACCCGGTAATGAAATCCATGGTTATGTTTTCCCACTTCCATACGGGTATTTCGGGTTGGACTAGAAGTCCTGATGGTCTTTGATGTTCAGCTTTTATTTTGGAACAGGTAAGGCACTAGGAAACAAAAACAGCGATATCCTTTTTCATGCCAGGCCACCAGTAGGTGTATCGTAGGTCTTGATACATCTTGTCGGCTCCTGGGTGTACAGAGTATCGTGTTTTGTGCGCCTCATTCATGAGGAAATCACGGAGGTTATCGCGATCAGGAATCTATATGCGATTTAAATAGTATAGAATACCGTCAGATTTGGTTTCGATTTTGAGTTAAGCTCCACATGACAACTCATCGCGTACGTCATTTTCTGTTACAGAAACATGTTGAGCTGCTCGGATTCGATCTTTGATGTCGGTTACGATTTGCGAACATAGAAGACGAATGGAGTTCGCATAACCTTTTCGACTGAGCGCATCAGCCACCACGTTTGCCTTGCCAGGATGATACCGAATTTCACAGTCGTGGTCGTTGAGAAGTTCGACCCATCTTCGTTGCCTCATATTCAACTCCTTCTGGTTGAAGATATGTTGGAGACTTTTGTGGTTAGTGTATATTTCACACTTGGTACCATAGAGGTAATGTCTCCATATCTTGAGAGCGAACACAACGGCTCCAAGTTTCAGGTCGTGGGTGGTGTAATTCTTCTCATGAACTTTGAGTTGCCTAGAAGCATAGGCTATCACTTTTCCTCTTTGCATCAATACACAGCCTAGCCTTTGCCCCGATGCGTCGCAATATACCACAAAGTCATCGCAACCCTCAGGGAGTGTGAGGATAGGTGCGTCACAAAGTTTTTGCTTTAGAGTTTGGAAGGCTTCCTCTTGTTTAGGTCCCCATATGAAGGGTTTTCCTTTATGAGTCAAAGCCATGAGTGGTACAGCAATACGGGAAAAATTGGCAATCAAGCGTCGATAGTAACCAGCCAAACCAAGAAATGACCTTACCTCGGTAGGGGTACGTGGCGCTTGCCATTCCTGCACTGCCTTGATTTTTGAAGGATCAACATGAATTCCCTTGTCAATGATGACATGTCCAAGGAATTGTACTTCTCCTAACCAGAATTCGCATTTTGAGAACTTAGCGTAGAGCTTTTCAGTCCTTAAGAGTGTAAGGATGAGTCGAAGGTGTCGTTCATGATCGGATTTAGACTTGGAGTAGATAAGGATGTCGTCGATGAAGACTATGACGAAACGGTCGAGGTAGGGTTTGCATACCCTATTCATTAGATCCATGAAGACAGCGGGGGCATTGGTTAAACCGAAAGGCATGACCATGAACTCGTAATAACCATAACGAGTCCGGAAAGCGGTTTATGGGATATCTTCATCGTGCACTCTGAGCTGATGATAACCAGAACGAAGGTCGATTTTTGAAAAGCAGGTGGCGCCTTGAAGTTGGTCTAGGAGGTCATCGATGCGAGGTAGTGGATAGCGATTTTTAACCGTTAACTTGTTGAGTTCTCTATAATCAATGCACATGCGAAACGTTCCATTTTTCTTCTTTACAAAGAGAACAGGTGCACCCCAAGGCGAGGAGCTAGGACGTATGAATCCTTTGTCAGTCAGCTCTTGCAGTTGACTGGCCAGCTCTTGCATTTCGGATGGGGCTAACCTATAAGGAGATTTTGCGACTGGTGTAGCGCCAGGTACAAGATCGATGCGGATTTCGACTTCTCTCACAGGAGGAAGTCCTGAAATGTCGTCGGGAAAGACGTGTGGGAATTCTTTCACAACTGGGATATCTTCGAGTTTCCTTTCCTTGTTTCCCTTTTTGACGACGTGAGTTAGGAATGCGACATAGTTCTTGCGGAGATATCTTCGGGCTTGAAGACAGGACATTAGTTTGAGTCCTTTCGAAGGGGTTTCCCCAAAAATACGTAGGGTCTGATTGTCTGCGAGAGGAATGCGAATGAACTTTTCGTCGCACACTACTTCAACGTGATGCTGGCTGAGCCAGTCCATACCGATTATAACATCGAAACTTCCCAACTTCATAGGAATAAGGTCAATTGGAAAATCGTGATCGTTTAGAGTGAGGGTACAATTGCGTATAATAGAATTTAATGAAACGAGTTTTCCGTCAGCAACTTCCACCGTTAGAGATTCCATGAGATTAACACGAGTTTGGTTGAGGATAGGTTCAAATTCTAAGGACACAAAGCTCTTATCCGCACCAGTATCGAATAATATGGATGCATAACTACCATTGATGAGAAACGTACCCTTGACCACGTTATTGTCAGCCCTGGCTTGGTTGGCATTGATATTGAAAGCTCTCCCTCTGGCAGGTGGGGGAGCTTGGTTAGCTTGGTTTACCGGGTTTGCTTGAGCTTGGGCATGGATGATGTTCACTAAGCGTGGACAAGTGTTCCGGAAGTGGTTTGGGTCCCCACAGTTGTAACCAGCTCGCATGGGTTGCATCATGGGGTAGTTGGGTTGGTAGTAAGTTTGGGCTACGTGTTGTGCAGGTGGTAGAAGTAAGGGTTGTTGGGCTTGACCCACTATCTGATTGTGGGTTTGGGTTGGAGGTTGATTGCGGTTCATTTGTTGAAGGGTACGCCAGGTTTGGATGGTGTGACCCGCACGGCAACAGCTTGTGCAATGTTGGCAGGGATTTTCGGGAGGGTGATGGTATTGACAACGGTTGCATTTTGGGTGTGGGCCAAGGTATGGCTTTTTGAATGGTGCAGCTGGAGGAGCAATTTGGGTGACTGGTGCAGCAGTGATAAGAGGGTTGGTTTGAGTGACAGCGAAATTCTTGCCATTATGTTTCCTCTTACCAGCAAACTTTGAGGATGAGACTAGGTGGTTTGTAGTTGGGGCCTCAATGGGTGCTTTCTTTTTCTCATCTTTGAATTTGCCGTTTCGAATGCGATTCTCAGTGAGTTCTGTAGCTAATTCCATTGCGGCTTCAAGTGTTGCAGGCGAAGTGCTTAAAACCGAATCTTGGATTTTCGAGGGGAGACCTCGAATGTAATGTTCAACCAAACGGTACAAGGGGGTGAACAAATTAGGGATCATCTGGTTCAGCTCGAGAAATCTCTTATTATAGGATGTGTGATCTCCTTCCTTTTGTTTCAGTGAGTGGAATTCGTCTTCCAGCTTTTTGATTTCGCTTCTTGGACAGAAGCGTCTTGTCATGAGTTCCCTTAACTCTTCCCATGTTAAGGCCATGGCATCTTCAACTCCTCGCTTACCTTTTTCCGTGTTCCACCAGGTAAGGGCTACCCCAAACAGTCTTTCAGTTGCATAACGTACCTTACGGTCCTCGGGACAATCGCAATTGAGGAAAGTGTTCTCCATTTCTTCAAACCAGTGAAGGAGGGCGGTAACACCTTCGGTCCCTTCATACTTTGGGGGATCGCAAGATTTGAAGTGTTTGTAGGAGCACTTTTTGGAAGGAGGGTTGGCGACGCTCTGGTCTTCTTTATTGGGAGGGTTGATGGGATTTGCGGTGAGAGCTTGTTGAACTTGAATCACGATGTCAGGAAGCACTGCGGCCATTTGTTTAGCAATTTGTGTGGCCAAGCGTTCATTTGATCTTCCTGACTTTCTACCTCCACGTAGTTGCCTAGCCGACATCTATGGGAACATACATAGGAAGATTGTGAGTTTAAGAATTTTCTAGGTGTCATGTGTCGTAAAAAGAATGGAAAACAACATAATTGGCAATAATTTAACTACATCCATAGGATGTCTTGGGTTTGCTCATGTTTGGGCCTCCAATGTCCCCCATACCATCGCCTGTGTAGTCATGTGGGCCCCCATGACTATTGGGCTTGGTAGGATTCACATTGGTGTTGGCGGATTAACACTCGCACCACCCGAATGAAAATCGTAAAATATGATTGCGAGATGTATGGTAGGAGGGTGTCCAGGTGTAGACACAATGACAACTCAAAGTGGGGTTAGCTCACACGACGTTTGGTATAACATGCTTTGGCCTAATAGGTCCATCGTACTCTCATCGTTAGTCCCCAGGTAGGCAAACTGGTCCTTTATTTTGGATTTATACGAATGCCAAGCCTAAACAGGACGTTCCGACTACCGGTACTCGTACCCTTCCAGTTACTACATGCCCGTCATAAGAACTCACTTTGATGTGATTTTAAAAATACAAAAATCATTGCAAAAATCATGGGAATCATGAGGTGTGTGCTCTCATGGATATGATATGTTATGAGGATATGATTCATGATGAGCATTGCATAATAACATGTATTTGTGAGCATGCTTGCATAACATTGAGTGTGAAAATAAACATAAAGCATATAAACATCATGAATTTTGTATGTAACGCATAAACAATTTAAAATTTAATCAACTATAGTATAGGCTCTAAGGGTCTAATAACCTATCCTATATCCCTATAGTCATAAGCTCTGATACCAATCTGTCACACCCCGACCCGCAGCGGAATAAAAGTCGGGGCATAATTGGGTTATCACCAAAGCTCATGATGTTTACTAAGATGTTTCATATTTATTAAATTCAAATTACAACTTAAATATCCAAAACAAAATTCATACAAGTACAAGAAAATGAAACTACATAATTATTCCAAAGCATAAACTTGTTTATTCTTCTAGGCCTTCCTATGTGTTTCCTGTCTCAGCTGGATCACCTGTATCATGTGTAAAACGGGGGATATTTTGGGTCAACAAAAGTTGGCGAGTGAACCTTGATAAAATATTTTTACTAATTTCTTGTTTTATTTAATAAAGAAAATTCGTGCAATAATCACATGTGAGCAAACATATATAAATAAACAATCACAAACCACTTTGGATGAGTATATGACATTAATGATGATGTATGTGAGATCAAGACTCAATCAAACGGAGCCGATCTAATGAGGCTCCTGATGCTCAACCCGTATCCCACGGGGAACTGATGGGCCTAATGAAATGCGTGCACTGAAAATGATAAATCCAATCTACATATAATTCACACAACAATTGATACACATTTGATCACGGATATGATGTATGCACAAGTGTTTAAATAAATTAAAAGAATTATACGTCACATGATACATCCCAAAACATGATTAAAACGGGGAATTGGTAGAGATTCACTCACAATGGGTGCGTTCTTTGATGACGATGAAGGCGCACGAATTTACGATTCAATCGACGAGGGAAAACTAACCTAGATAATAACAAAATGATTCGATAAATAAATAAATTTTATTTGAGATTAATATTTTTAATTAGTGCTCTTAATGGGATTTTTTTAGATTTATTTTTGTGAGTTTAAGGAAATTTTCTAACTTTAAAAATCCTATTTTTAAGTATTTTTAATTAATTTTCCAATTAAATAAATAAATAAAAATAATAAAAATTGGGTTGACTTTCTGACAGTTGACCGGGTCTGACCCGTCAGACTGTGTTTATTCTATGCGGCTAGTGAGGTTCGAACTCGGGACCTCTCGTATACGTGCACGCAGCTCTACCAACTGAGCTACGTGTCTAACCTGAAATATTCTCTGTTTTAAATATATATATATATATATATATATATATATATATACTAATTAACCTTAACCTTATTTGGTTTTTATTAAAAATGATTTATATGGTCGAACCGGTTGCAGAGACCCGGAGTCGAACTCGGGACCTTCGGTTCGAGTGCGCACAGCCCAACCAGTTGGGCTGTGTGTCTAATCTGTTTCACTACTGGATTATATTCCTCTTATGTATATACTGTGACTTGATCTGGTTAGGTTTTAAAAATGTTGATTTTATTTCTGAAAGTCGGTAACATGTGCGATTCGAACTCGGGACGTGTGTATTGAAATTGCACACAGTCCACCGCTGGACTGTGTGTCTAACCCGGTTAAATATCCGTTTTTAATTATACTAATACACATTTTCATCTTCATCTTCTTCGCTTACAAAAACACCAGAACAGTGAAATCCGACTGTTCTGTTTAATCGATCATGACTTATACTTGATTGAAATGGAAAGAAAATTAAGTGATATGGTATACCAAAACAGCGAGTTTGCTTCAGATTTCCGGCAAGATTTCGTCGGCTCTGATTTGCGGATTCCGGCTGAGTGAACTGTTTAACAGTTTCGATTATTGTGTTGAGCAATTAGATTACTAATCAAGAGATAGCAAGAAAGGTTTACATGATTGTACCGATTAGGAGTAAGGCTTCGGTTCTCCGGTGATATTCCGGCGAGTGCGAGAATTTCCGGCGACGTGTTCTGAGTGGACTAAAGCTTCAGGAGTGAGCGTGATTCTGATCGAAAAGTTTACAAGGTGTTTGGGTGGGTATTTGTAGTGGAAACAGGCCAATTGGTTCAAATTAGAAGCCATGATTTCGCGATCAAGATTTCAATCTTCAAGGGTAACTGTTTTGACCAAATTGGGTGTTATGCGACGGTAATAACTGATGTCGAAATCAGTTTACGCGTTTCAGTCAAGGGGGAAAGGCAACATTAGCGGAGTCTTGGTTTTTCTCCGGCGATTTCGCGTTCTGAGCGCGCGTTGATTTCCGGTTTTGATTTCGGGTTTTACTTTAAGTATTATTTGTTTCAGTATTTGTCACAAAGAAAGTGTGTGGCGGAGTGGTGTGGTGTGTGTTTGTGTTTGTGGGAGACCCGGGTTCGAGACCCGGCGGCTCCATTTTATTTTCTATTCACTTATTTTTATTATTTATTAATTATGGTTTTTAAATTTTAAAATGTTTATTAATTATGTATTATTTAAAATAATCTGAACAATAAATACGCAACGAAAATTTATAACTGAATACTTGGTTATTAAACGAAGTGGGTTTTGAAACCCGTTTTTCGACGAATGTTACAATGACAACGGTAAACATAATATTTTATTAATAAAAACAAAAAGAGTCATCGAAGTCATTTTATTAAAAAAACAAACCGATATTATACTGTATATGTATCATGTTGTTCAAACATTATCAGTAATACTAAAAAAGAAAATTAATGAAAAGTTAAAATTAGAAAAAATTATGTTCAAGGTTAAAAGTAAATATAACAATAATCTATTGCAATACTGAAATAATAAAAATATAAGAAAAAAATCTATACATTATTATAAAATTAAAGTTACTATTGTGATAATAAAAATATGAAAAAAATATATTGTTATAAGATTAAAATTACTATTCACGATGAGTTTCAATTATATATATATATATATATATAGGATAAGCATCCGATAGGAATGACTCTTTATTGCGAGGACCAATGTGAACACAAACACTCTTTATTGAGTTGTGGTGAGTGTTTAGGTTTTGGGTGGTGATGGGTGGGTTTGTTCACATTGGTTCTTGCAATAAGAGTGATTCTCAAATGAACCATACCCTATTTATATGGGGAGTGTTATCTTGAGAACGCTAAATATTGCGAGAACCATGAAAACAAATTAAGTGACCAATCAAAATCATTTTTTTCTAATACAAAGCTTATTGTAATTAAAGTATAACATCAAATAATTCATTTATCCTCTAAAAATCACTCTTATGAGATTATTTTTACATATGTGTAAATATAACAAATTTACACATGTGTAAATAGAAAAACTTACACATATGTAAATTTTCTTTATTTATGAATTCATGTACATTTAAATGTATAAATTAAATTTATAACATTGTATTCGAATAATAATGAAATGTATTTTTTTAATTTGAATTGTTTTTGACCAAGTCTCGCGGTTTTTTCATTTTTTCTCACGGTTCTCATAATATTTAGCGTTTTCATTGCGAGAACCATGAGAAGTAATAAGGAAACCACAAAAACTTGGTAAAAACATTCAAATTCAAACCTTTTTTATGCTTATCATGATTATTCAAATACAATATTAGAAATTAAATTTACACATTTCGATTTACACGTATTCCTAAACATAGAAAATTTACACATGTGTAAGTTTGCAATTTACGGATGTGTAAATTTGTTGTATTTTCACATGTGTAGAAAATTTATTAAGATTGATTTTGATAACATAAATGGGCTTATATCTACATCTTGTGATTGGGGTTATACCTGCATCCTACATAGTAGGGCTGTTAAAAAATTTTGTAAACGAGCCGAGCCCGAGCCAAGGTAGGTTCAATTCTTGGATCGCTCGTTAGTTGGCTCGCTCGTTTGGCCCGTTTAAATTCAACCCAAAATTATATATGTGTGTATTCTAATATACTTAAAAAATGTTGTTAAATTAGTAACATAAATATTTTTTTTATCGAAATAAACATATTGTTAAACTATAGTCTTAGTTAGTAATATTGATTTAATATATATATATATATAATGGTAAGTAACATAGAATCTTTTCTTGTTCGTTTTATTTATAGTTTGTCCAAAATTACTATTCTATTAGCCTAAATAATGTATTATTTATTGTTTTTTTAGTTGTATGTACATCATTATGTGTAAAAGTACAAAAATATAAACTTTTTTTAAACAAACGAGCCGGCTCGACGAGCCACGAGCTGGCTCAAGCTTTTGACGTGTCAAGCCTAACTTTCTAGCTCCTAAAGAAAAATGAGTCGGCTTGGCTCAATTCGATTTTTAAACGGGCCGAGCCTTAGCCTACCCTGCTTCGATTCGGCTCGGTTCGTTTACAATCCTACTACATAGGCTGAACATGATTAAGGTTAGAAACATTAGCATTTGAAATTTTACTAAACTGGAGGTTCTGAGGTAAGGATCCCGAAGCGTATCTTGGAGTCAATCTTGAACTCCTAACAATAAATATTCTTGTCGTCGAAGATGGACTAGTAGAAGTATCCCGAGGATGCTTAGGGATGAAATCTCCTTGGTGATTCTCCAATAATCCCACAGAGCCGAAGTTCAGAGCATTAGGTTGTAGAGGAGTGAAAATATCTTCAGACGGCTTCTTGAATTAGACTTCAGCGTCTTGATTTCCCTAATCAGCATCCGGTTGGTATCTTGTTGCTATTTCATCTGCTCTTTCACTGTTTTGAACATTGAAAGGATTTCATCGTTGGAGACTAGAACATGAGTTTCATCGGATATTCCGGATCTCGAACCAGCCTAGCTAGTAAGGATGTTTCTGCTGGTCTGGCCATCATTCCTTTTCTAAAAAGCTTGGGATGAAGGAGTATGAGGAAGGGATACTGATATGCGAAAAATACAACATATTAATTATATCAAACAAGGCATAAAATCAACTCTTTTTATGTACTAATGTTGGAAAATGTGCATTTCTTTATATACTTTTGATTTTCAGGACTAAATGAGCTTAAACATAAACATGAACAAATTAACGGCAAAAACCAACACAAATACAAGAAAGAGGAGTTGATACACCATGCCTACCCTCCAAGCCACACCCCAAGACCTAAACAACAATCCGGAAGACAAGCACAGGGCCGTGCCCCACCACAGAATATGTTCATAGGATATGCAGATCAAGACAAAACAAAGCAGACCGGAGACACAGGGCTGTGTACCAAGGACACAGGTTGTGGTCAATTCTCAGATACGCAGAATCTCCCAATGGACCCCACAAAGTTGACCATGGGGTCGTGCCTACTGTAACAAGGGGTCGTGTGTGCATACGGTCTAACACTGGACATTAAATGAAGACAGAGAAAGAACGGACACGGGCCGTGCCTCATGGACACGGGGCTGTGTGGAGGGACAGAATTCACCTATAAATAGAGGGGCTTGGTTCACTTCCAACATCCCTTGACAAACCACTTCTCTCTTACTTGTCACCAATCCAACACCATCATCCACCACATTCCTCCATTGTCCACCTTTGGAGTGTGTGTAGTAGTATCAAGATCTAAGATTGATCGTAAGAGTTCTTGATAATCAAAGGCCATGCTTGGCTAATCTCTTACATCACTTGGTGAAGACAAATCTTTTATTTATTACTTTTGATTTCCAAGCTTTGGCTACTTTTTATTTGGGTTTGTATTAATGAATTTAATAACTAGTTTTTATATTGAAAGTGAACTTTACCCCTCTATCATTCCTTCATGTTTTGTTGATTGACTCATTCGTGTCTTTACGGTCTATATAAAGCACGTTAACTGCCTGGAAGGGTGTTAGAAAGGTGGTTTGGTAAAGTTCTTGCCTTATTTAGTGTATAGATCATGCGAGGACTTGATGCAAGCTTATTAGGACTTCTATTGAGGCAGATAGCATCAAATTGGGGGAAGTAAGAACGGCTTGAATCCATTATAAGTAAACTACTACTAAAACTTTAACTAGGCCTTGCGGGACTGTATCCCTGCTAACTCAGACCAATTTAGCTGAGGGTAACGTTTCTTCCAAAAGAGGGACATGCCACCTTTTGCAGTAATAACTTACTTAATTATCTTTCAATAATCCGGCTTTGCGGAATTGTATCACTACTGACTCAGACCAATATGGCTGAGGGTAGCGTTGCCTTCAAAAGAGGGATATGCCACAATAACTAAGATAATCTATTAAAAAGCCCAAAGTACATAAATCATCAAAGGATACATAAAGGAGGAGTCAGAACCAAATGATTCTATCTTGTTTATTGTTTTTACTAGCATTTTATTTTTTTCTTTCTCTTTTATCTTTTTAAACTTACTAACATCTTTTCTCCAATTTTTGGTTATGTTAGACGTCGACGACATTCCGGTATTAAAGCTCTAGTGTCATTGGACGACCTCGGTATTATTATCACTATGCTACGCCAACAATGGGTGCACTTGCCCTAACGTGTTGTAGAGAGTGATTGTATTGTATCATGTTTTATAAATTTAAAAATTGATAACGAGTAGAAAGTGCTAAAAATATACTAAAATTATACAAGACTCGACACACGTCAGATACACTTGGACCAGAAGTCGATGAAGGCATGGCAGATGAAGTGGATTTTAATTGAGAGGCCATTTTTTAGAAGTGTTTCAAAAGAAATTGATTGAGCAAGAATTTAGCAAGATTTTTTTGAAAAATAGCACCATTGTCAAATTGTTTTGGTCAAAAATTACTTGAGTAATTTAGTGATCAAATTTGTAAATATGTGGTAGTGTGCTGGACTTTAATTGATTAAAGTAATCGTTGTGATTAATCTATAGGACAAAGATGATAAGTATTTGTAACAAAATATCGTTACATTGCAAAAAATACTGCTCAGAATATCGGAATATGACTCAGAATATAGAGATCAAAATGACAAGTAAATAAGAAGACACAGACGATTTTAGCCAGAAAAGCCCTTGATCAGTGTAGATCGCCGGCACAAAACCTTGGGAGACGACTATAAAAGTCGTCTACCACAGTCGATATTATTGCAACAAGAAAGAAAGTACAACTCGGGAACTGGTGTGGTCGATATTACAATAATTGCTATAGTGTTTGTGTGGGTGTGAATTCGAGTGTGTAATCTGCAAAAAGAGAACAAATGAGCTTGAAGTGTGTGTAAGCAGCGGTTCGTAAGGAACTGATCAATCACCTAGCCCCATTATTTATAGGATAATAATCTAAGTGTGTGATATTCCGGGGATGCTTCGGTATACGCTTTTGTGAACGTTAGAGTCCTAGTCGTCGAGTCCAACGGCCATTTTTTCAACTAAGTAAGCGAACATTATGCTTGGACTTAGTCTCTTATCGTTAAGCCTGCGAGACATTAATTACATGTGCAAAATAGGTTAGTTCGAAAATATGGAACAAGTTTAGAATGTCAAACTTGTCAAATATCCCGAATGATCAGTCATAATTCAAAATATTAGTCGAAATATTCACCAATAACAATAAAGATAAAATACATATTATGTTATGTACAAAAGGTAAAAACATAAATATGCAGTTAAGTAATCAATATATTGAACTGAAATTTTGATCTTATTTTTATTACTAAATGGAAGAAAAGGAGATAAAAGCTTTAAATAATAACAAAAGTTATTAGATTATGAATTATTTCTTAAAAATTCCTTTATTTTATGAATTATGCTCTTAAAAATTCCTGTAGTAATGATATAAATTCAATAATGTAAGTGTTTGAGAAATTTATTAAATACAAATTTAAAATGACAAAAGAAATTGTCAGCTTAAGGAATATTTAAAAATATAAATTAAAATAGCATAGTTATATATAACTAATAACAAGTTCAAGTTATTTAAATGTCCAACATACAACTTAAAGAAGCATAAATAATAAAAGTATAAAATTTTCAAATAATGAACAAAAAAATCAATATTTGAACAGTATTATTATTAAAATTCACATTTTTAAGGTAATTTTATAAATTTGATTCTTATAGAATTCAAAGAAAGAATTTAGTAAGTTTGTATTAAGTCAACATATATGAACAGTTATTATACTATAACATACTTGAAAGGTAAATTCGAATGCAGTGTTTATTTTCTGGATCAAAATAGACATATTATGTGTTTCACTTTGTACCTGTTAAGGGTGGTTTATGAATTATGAACTGATTGTAAAACCTTTCATAATAATTCCACTTAAGGATTTTTATGTATGTTCAATGTTTTTATTTTTGTGCCAATGAGCTAATTTTCAATTTGTTGTCATAAGAAAATGAAGGGGTATATCAAACATGTGTTAATCGTATCGGGTTGACAGATTGACGGGTTTGATTAACTCAAACACGACATATAGTTTTATTTGTATAAAAAACATCCACACTAACTTGTACACATATTAAAGTGTGTAACCCAAACATGACCGAACTAATCTATCTATCTAGACGCGTCAAACTAGTTGACATGTAATAATCAAGTTATAAAAATGTTAAGTGTTTATCAGGTTGGTGGGTTTCAAAAATAGATCGACATGTTTAGTTAAATGTGTGTCAACCCGAACACAACGTAAATATCAAATTTAAGAGATATAACAATCGAAAACTTTGTGTTATTGTCATATCAAAAATTGTCATCTATAATATTAACTTATTATAGTTAATTACATAAATGATCCAAACATGACAAAATGTTATCTTTGATGATCATACGAAAAACTTACAAATTGTCAAATTTATAATGAACAAAAATATGTGGTTTATATATAAAAGAAAAGTAAATAAAGAACATTGGGTCCTTTGGGTCATAAGCAAATATGGCTCCTGTCTAGCCTCCGTCCAGTGGTTAGAAAACAAATTAAATAAAGAGAAAGTTGTATTTTAATTTAGAGAAATGTGGACCATGCCAATGACAACGAACAATTGTTTTGCTGGCTGAAAATAGTAAGAGATCTGACCATGTTTGACTATGACATCAACATTTGTTACTGATGATGTCATGGTAATCAAATAGAAAGCAACAAACATAAGTGTTTTAAGTTTTTTTTTCTTATATTATCTTCTACTATGTCATGTGTTATTGTTGTAAAAGAAACAGGAGGAAAGAAATGTGTAGGCATTAGGCATTATTATAATATTTAGAGAAAAATGTTGGATAATTTATGTGATTTGTTAAATTTTCACCTTTAGTTTATAACTTTTTAAAATTAAACTTATGTTTCCTGTCATTTACTCAGTTATTACTCGAATGGGAGTAAGGAAAAGGCGATTTTCAGAGTTTTTTCACCCAAATCTTCCCGTTTTCTAATGTTTAATCATTCCGAATCAAGAACTGAAGCTGTGATGATGAATATGCATGGCTAAATTACTTGCGACTTCCCCCAATGAACGATTACTAGGTTTTGCATAATTAAATTGTTTTTTTTTATTCTTGTAACTGACACATCTTGTTCACTTGTGTTGATTTTGGTAAATGTTATTTATATTTGAACCATTTGTCTTTTTCAAGCATATTTGTGATTTTCTTGTATCGTTAGCTGGTTGGTAATTCGGTGGTTAGTTGGTATATCTTAACGGATCGTTAGGTTGTATAGTTAGTATCAAAAACTATCCCTAATCGTTAATCAAGTTCATTAATCCCAATGTCATGTCAATGTGGATTCTGATTCATTAAACAATTTTTGGATAAATTACACTTTTCATCATTTATGTTTGTATAGGATTACGATGGATGACCTTTAACTTCAACAATTACAGTCACGGTCCTTTATTTAAAAAAACCATTATACCATAGGTCCTTTGGCCCTAACCGGTTAAAATTTTTAGTGAACTCAGGCATGTGCCTTGCACATGTGGGTACGTTAGTAATTTTACCGGTATATTTTAAATATATTTAAACAAAAAAACACAAACTAATCTCTCAATCTCGGTTCTCTCTTACAAAACATTTTCAATTACAAATCCAAAATCAGTATCATCATAAAACATAGATTCAAAAGCAAGCAAAATTAAATAAAAGTTGTTATTACACAAACTAATTTCTTTTCAGCTCGTTGTTTATGTTTATCAGAAATTGAGATCAAGGATTAACACTCGGATTACAACCGAAAATTCAAAAAGAATTCAGGTTTTTTCATCTTCATCAGCAAACAATTTTCAGTGTGTTTCATCTCGAGTTTTATCTCTAGACCTTCAACTTCATTCATCATTTTCTACAAGAAACATATAGTGTCTAGAGTAGAGAGAGAAAGTAGAAAAGGTAGAGAGAGAAACCAAATCTGGTATATTCAAGCGTATTTTGTGGGTGACAACAGCGACATCAGAGAAGGTGACGTCGGTTTGTGCTAAACTTGTAATCAGGATCCAGGTGAGGGTTATCTTTTCTCAATCTGATAACATTTTCTAAGCAATTTGCATGTTTTCCTAATCAATCAAACAAGCCCCCACTCTAGACAATAGTAGTTAATTAGGTAAACCACTAAACACTGACCATAAATTCCCAATAGATACGACCTTACTTACTCGTACTCGTATAGGTATTTAAGTAAAAATACTTGTTTTTTATAAGCCCGCGACAGTACATCAATATATAGCAACAATATGTTAATATCGCTTGAAATACTTGGAAATGAATCTATCTACTATGTTAGCATCAAATTGGCATTCAATATTTTGTTACGAAAACAATAATCAAAAGCTAAACTAACAAGAAGAAAGCTAAAAGCATTAATCCAACAAGAGCCCCCACAAACCTTAGTGATAGAAACCAAGATAAAAAGTAACAACAGAGTTTACCAAGAAACGCAATGATACAAGCAACAATGAATGAAGATGTTACTGATTAACATTATATAATAAATTTACAGGCTCATGTTATCGGTTGCAATTGATGGCTGCATTAAATCCATTTTCGTACAATGCGTAGATAAAAAACATCATCATAGCCATAAAAAAGTAAGCAAAAGCCATAAATACACCCTCTTAAAAATAGACAATAGAAAAGCTACTTACCTTATCGAAACCCAAAAGCCAACAACAAAGCCAACATAACAAATAAGAAAAAGGTCTCACATGATGTTTCCTCACCACCATCACCCATATAACCAAAAGGTAACCAAAATACTTACAAACATTCACAAATGAGGATTGTATTAAAAATTTTGGTTTTGATTGATTTTTCATTCGTTATCACGGTTCTTGCAATATTTAGCGTTCTTCTAGAGTGAACACTAGTTTATTTTGTGAACTGAGTGAACAAATCCTGACTATTGATTTATATCATCAAATCGTAAAATTCACTAGTGTATTTTCATCATGAAATCCTGATCATTGATTTACACTTGTGTATTGATAATAAAGGGCTAGGATTAGTTCACACAATTCATTATTAAGGAGGTTGTTCATATATGAACCTAATCCTATATATTATTTATACGATGTTTGTTTGTAATTTTTATAATCTTTTCGAATGTTTCTTTCGCAACATATTGTACGATGTTTTAATTTAAACATGTTTGTATAATTTAATAAAAATTGAAGTTTTTTTATTTGTTAAAAAAATAAATAATATTGAAACAATGTTACAATAAAGCGGTTAAAATTTATTAAACAATAACATAATAAATCAATTCTACAACTTTTTAAACAAAAATATACAAATTTTTAAATATTATATATATAGAGAGATATTTGTGTGTTACATATTTTTCAATATTTAAACGTAAAATACACATGTTATTATGACATGTCAATGTTACTAGTTAACATAAGCCGATTCTTATAATAAATTTAAGTTAATTGTGTGAACTGTTAGATAATAAAAATACATTAGTTATATAAAATTTTCTACAGATTATATAATTATATATTTCTATTATATAACCATGTTATATCACGTGTATATAACCTATTGAAATGACAAATTAATAAAACAATTGATACTCTAAAAGTGGGAGACTTAAGCAATTATCTCAAAAGATATTACACGAGGCCATCCTTGAAGATAGGGGTGCTAAACGGGTCGTGTTCGCGGGTTCAACCCGACCCGAACCCGAACCCGAAAATTTTATACGAACCCGAACCCGACCCGAACCCGAAAATCGTATCATATATATGAACCCGAACACGACCCGAAGTTTTGTGGGTTGACCCGAACACGACCCGTTTAACCCGAATTTTTTAATTTTTTTTCTAAAACTAATATATTAAAATTAAAAATTACTTAACAAACACAAATGTACATAATAATATCATATTTAAATTATAAAAGCTATGTTAATTCTCCTTTTAAGTTATAATCATGGCATAAAATACACGCCCCATTTAATTTATGAGATAAAATATATTGTAAAAAAATATAATATAGTATAAATGTGTTAAACGGGTCAACCCGCCAACCCGACCAGGTTGACCCGAAACTGACCCGTAAACCTAAACGGGTTCGCGTGTTCAACCCGAAACTGACCCGAATCCGTTTAGACGAAACCTAAACCCGCGAATTTCGTGTTAGGTTCGTGTTGGGTTTTCGGGTCATGTCAGAAATTCACACACCTACTTGAAGACGACCACTCAATGAGTTACCAAATAAAATATTTCTTTTTCGTTAAAAAGCGACAAAAGAGAATGGAACAAGAAGATGTGTAATTATATGTCAATAGAGTGGTGCTAGACGACCTACAAGAATGGTGTGGTTGAAGCAAACTAACCTTAGGAGCTTCACGCTTAGTTTTGTATCGAATTATTATTTGAATCGACCGGTAATCACTTTTTTCATTTCCTGAACTATACTCCATGGCATTATAGTCTAGTACTATTTGAAGGGTGATATAAAGTTTAGGAACTATTAGAGCATTTACAATGAAAACCTTAAAAATATGTGAGAAAGTTTAGTTATATTATAAGGAATGATTGTTAGTGTTTTTACTGGTTGTGAGTGGAGGGGAGAGAAAATATATGGAAAAGTTATTGTTCATCTGTAAATAAATGGGGAAAAATCTGAAGCGAGAAAACCTTATAAATTTTTTAATATTTTTAGAAATGGTTGTGAATGAATGAGAGAGAAAATGTAAAGATAAATGTATAAAAAAATTATGTAATTGAAAAAAGAGAGAAAAAGTAGTTGTTTATAGTGGAAATATATGGATATCGATAAGGAATTCATTAGGAATGCTAGATCCTGGATTTGATTCTAACAACGGTTTTTTTTTCAGATTTATTGGGTGTTCTTCTGAATTGGTTTAAATAATTTTGCTGATGGCATGATAATACTCCAATAGTTCGTCAGCGATCTAAATTTAACGTTCAAAAAACATAAGTATACACATATTACCAATTTTGAATAGAGAATCATGAGAATAGTATCATGTTTTCATACATGATACATAATAGATATAACGAGAACTAAAATGAAAGTTAAATAAAAGATTAATACTCAAGATGTAGAGTTTACTTTTCAATATTCACTCAGATTTATCATATTCTTCGCATATAATAAATTGAAATTCAGTTTAAATTTCTATCTTATTTTATGCAACCCATTATATTATATTATATTAAGTATCAAAGATGGTGAGAAAATTATTTGGTTTCTTCGTAAGTCGTCACCATCCATTTGCACAACAACCACTTCGAATTTAAATTCAACTTATTATGCCGTCACCATGTGATACAAGTTATTTAAACTTAATTTTTTTTTACCGGATGTCGAAAATAATCAATAAGCCAATTTAATTATTAAACAGAGAAACATACTTATTGGTTGCTACATCCCATCTATCTACTAAAGTTTGCCACCGACCAAATTTAATTAATATTACAACCCTACATTTAAAAAAACCTATATAAAGTATATTTTCAACCCTTTTAAGTTTCTAACATTTCATGTTTACCTTTCGTATTATCATTCTTTTATTTAAATAAAACCTATTTCCTTCCATGTTTATTTTTATGGGCGTGTCAATGTAAATTCACGTCTCGACGTAAATTATGTAATTTCACGTTTCTGCCTTTGTAACACCCGGTTATTCTCGATGAAATTCTAAGTGACACGTGTCTTGAAACCTTCTTTATAATAAACTAAGTAAATAATTGAGGGGTTAGAATTGTCAAAAGATCAAAATAAGAAGTTGAGGGGTCTGAAATGTCAAAAACCAAATTTCGGTTCTGCATGACATGCTACGGACTATATGGGATTTCCCTTGCGGTCCACAATGGGTGTCAGACATCAGAAACTTCGTTGGCAGCAACATTTTCACCATATTTTGCCACCTTTCACCTTCATGCCACCTTCTTCTCCTGTTGCGACACATATGGGGACACTAATCCTCATCGTAAGCATCTTTGGACACTTGTCCAAAGCTTTGGCAACCTCAATTTGCTATATATAGTAACATTGAACTCGTAATCTTCTTCCCAAACTCAATACAAACTCACTTCCCTTTAAAAGTCTTGTGTGAGTTCCTTGTTCTTCTTCTTCTCCAAGCTTCTCCTTGGTTTTCCTGGAATCGCCATCTAAAGTTGGTGAGTCCCTTTTTTATAAGCTCTTTCATTTGCAATTAGTTTTTTAGCTTAATTCCAACGAGTATCGTTATTTTCAAACAATTTGACCACTCTATTTGACTTTCAGTTTTGGTCCCTTGGCCAACCATTTTCAAATTAAATTTACCCAGCAGTCTTCATAATGTAGGGAATAAAACCCTTCATTTACATCTCGTGATTATGACGTCTAAGTGGTTCAAATTGACAAGTTAATCCTTACTTTTATGAAAGTCAAATTCAGTTTTGTTTAAAAAAATATATTTACCAAAGAATGACTTATAAACAAATGTAATGTGATATTTTATACATCAAAATGTTTTGATGTCGCTAAGTCTTGATGCAAAGGTAAGGGTGGTGTAGTGATTAGGTGTAAGCCCACTAAACGAGTTAACTCGGGTTTGATTCCTTTTCTTTTATACGGTATAAATTCAATTTACCTTACTTTTTGATCCAGCTGCAAAGCTTATATATGTTACATTGAGTTATATCAGATACGTGAAACACGCGTTTTCATTCGGTGGACGTATTTATAATGTTTGGTATAATCCATTCGATTTATGCGATGTACGCACGCTAGGCTTATTACTAGTTACATCTTGGTCATAATATGCAAATAGGTTAGAGTAAATTATAGAAAAGGACCTTTATGTTTATAACTAATCAGCAGTTAGCCTTTATATTTACTAATTACATTGGACAACCCCTTGATCTATGTGTTTTGTTGCATCCTTGGTCCTTTAGTCTAACGAAAGTTAGTATGCCCCGTTAAGTCAGAGTCACACGAGAGGCACATGAGGGTATTTGGGTAATCTTATAACCCCCTTTGGATTTTCCTAAAAACCCATCACTGATTAAACTATTAAAAACCCTCGCAATTAAAAAACCTTCTGATTACTCTTGTTGCGATTACACGACCCTATAACCATCAACGGAAATTCCGATCATCTTTTATAAAATGACAAGCACCACTTCTAATCATGGATCGCCAACAAAAAAATCCTCGCAATTAATCACTGATCAAAAACCCTTAAGACCCTTGTCACGTCCGATTAAAATCCTGATCATATTTTAGACGATGGGGATCACCACTGGACGACATTAGGAGTTTTCATATCCAAAAAATCTTCTGATAATTATGATATTGCCAAAATATATGGCATTAATTTTGCATTCATCATTATACCATGTTTGATAGATGGTCGATATACTTTGCATCCTGATTTTGTATCTAGTAACATACAAACATAAATCATGACACTACTACATATATATATGTGTATTACATAAGTAGTGAAGTTATTATAACGAAGTATAACTACAATGGCAATGGGAAGATAATTAATAATAAAATAAAAAGATTTTGGCTCAATAACTCAGGTACATGGTTCGGGTTAACAGGTATATAGTTTTATGTAATCGGGTTGGGTATCTCCTAATTCCATACATGTCTCATACCCAAGATTTTTTTAGTCCAATACTCGAATACATATCCTAATACTTGGTCCGTATGTTTTCAGGTATTACCATCAAACTCGGGTTTTTTTTGAGACACTTAGAAGCCAAGGTGATCGTGATTTTGAAGACCAAGGTGGAGGATTTTTTTGAAGTGTTAAAAGAAAATATTTCAAAGAAAAAGATTTGTCTAACTTATATTTTATAAAAGAAGTGGGATTTTTTTTAAATTTAAAAAGAAATAAAAGAGTGAGTAAAGTGTAATTTGCGTCTTCAAGGTTTCTGGGCGGAGTCATATTAAGTCCTTGCAGTGAGATTTTGGAAGCATGAGTGAGTCCCTGTACTCTGAAAAGTGCTACACTCTGAGTCCCTGATGCTAACTTTGTTAGTTAGGTTCGCTGAAAAGACCATTTTGCCCCTTATCCTCAATGTAAAAAGTCTTTTTTTCTTTAGCCCTTTTCCTTATTATTATACAAAATCAAATCATCATTGTCACCTTCTTCAAAATACACCAAGAACACAGACAAGTGTGTGAGGAAACAAGAAAATGGTTCAAACATCTCTAAATCCACCACCGCTCCCATGTCCGTCGCCGTCAACGACACCCTCTATCAACTCTCCACCACCTTCCCCACCACCGCCAACATGTTCATCCCCAGTAACCCCAATCATTTTCCTCAACATTACTAATTATCTTACTATAACCACCCTACAACCGAACTTAAAGGCATCTCTGAGGACATCTTTGGAAAACCCATTATCACCACAATCACCAACACCCAAAACAACACATAATCAATTCCTCAAACTCAACTCCTAATTCAACCAATCACTTATCACAAATTTGTTTCAACAACAAACACGAAACCAATTCCTACTCACACAAATAGTTCATCACCTACCTAACTCACCACACATAACACAATCAACTACACATTTAACCAATCAAAGTCAACTCGGTTAAGATTTGAACACTTGCACATACGATGATAGAAGTGGTGGTGATTTGCAGGTTACGATCTGTAGCTCCACCTTGCTGCCTTTTTTGTCTGAGAGTGTGTGTTTTTATAGAACAATTGAACAAATTTGGAATTTAATCAAATATTTAAAATAAACACACCAAGCTAACACAACTGGATTTAGGAATAATTGCAAAATGATTTCATATTTAATTCGGTTCTGATGTAATACAATCAAAAGATACAGAGGTACCCCCTTTCAGTAGGTACACTCTCTCACACTTAGTTCTTACGCCTTTTGGCTCTAAGTGTTACATTACAGGGAATACAAAGAACTAAATATATAGAAGGAGAGAATTGTTGGTGACGTCACCATAAAAGCGACCCCTAACAACTCATTAAATGATGTAACTGCCAGCAGTTAGTAAAACTGCTGGATAGTTATAATGTTACATTGAACTACTGTTTCTGGTGCAGTATAGAGAAAACAATTGGATACTCGAAAACTGCTGGTGTGAACAACACTTCTAGGAATCCAGAACTTCTGGTCTTTGACTTGTTGACTTGATCTTCTTGTCTCCCGTCTTGAGTTTTGACAACTTGATTGTTGACTAGCACTTTTACATTCCAACACGTGTTCTTTTATTCTCTATTCTTGAATGTAGTAGTTTTGTACCAGTAGTTTGGGCACTTGTTTTGGGAAGCCTTCAAGAGGGAAACTTTTGGACCAATGAATGTACTTCAAATTATTCCATCAGACAGCGAAGATGATCCTCTTGGGTTTTGATTTTCATCATCAACGGATCTTATATAACCCAACACTGCCATTAGAGTGGTGGTGATTTGCAGGTGAAGAAGATGAAGAATAAGAAGAAAAAGAAAAAGAAAGAGGAGATATGAAGTTGTTGTACTTTGTTGAAGATGAGGATGAAGATCAGAAATTAGGGTGTTTATTGATTGAATATGTGGAAGTGGGTTTAACTGAAAATGTGCAATTCGTTTTAATTTGGGGGTTTATTCTTGATTGAACTTGTTTTTGAATGTGGATTTGAGTGTACTTGCAAATCGTTTAATTTAGGGGTATGAATTTGTTTAAAATTTGAAAGTGGGTTTGATTGAACTTTTTTTAAGTATAATGAGAGTACCAAAATACCCCTTAACCTAACGCTCAAACTAACGGAATCTTAACGGAGATACTCAGGCTTCCAAAAACTCGCTGCAGAAACTCAGTGACTCTGTCTGGAAACCTAAGAGACACAAATTATACTTTATTCTAAAAAATTAAAATGAAAATGCTCACTATATGTTGATAAGCTAACATTTAGTTTTGATGGTTACAATGTATATTAATTCACATACCAATAGTTAACGATTTTTATGTTAATAATTGATAGCTAAAACATAACAATGAACAGAAAACAAATATAATGGTGTACTTATAAAAACAACCTCTTGGGTTATGTTTAATAAAACTAGTTACATATTTATGCTTTTCAAATTATGTAAATATAACGATTGGGTTTTACCTAGCCAATCACAATGTGTCACCAACCGCCAACCACACCACTATATATAGTTTAAATGTAGCTTAAACGAATCGACCCGCTTATAAAAAAAACAAATTACTCTAGCTTACTTTGATTTTCATTCTACCTTTATATATAAAAGAGGGGATAATACAATATAGGGTGTATGGGAGTACTATTGCCTACCTTGAGGAGTCAAATCCACATGAAAAAAATAGTACTTGAAAACTCATAGGCATGCTTGGTTGGAATTTACACTTTCAAATCAAACTAGCACCCCACCCACCCCACCCCACCCCACCCTTAGGGGCCCTAATTTATGATCTTCACTATTCAATACCACATTGGACTATCAAAAATGAAGTGGCCGAACCATGTTACCATCAAATTGGGGAAATCACAATTACTTTTTTCCTTCATTTTTGTGTTTCTTTCAAGTACTTTTAACTTTTTTTACACCAACCGGTTTAAATGCATTTTCTATTATTGAGTGAATGCAATTACCTAATTGTACCTCATGGGAGGACGGTTTGAACATGCGTATGTTTGAAGTGATCATATGAGATAGCTTAGTCGAATATTTAGCTATTTAAGTAAAGTATAACGGATTAAAAACATAGTAGCACGGAGTAAAAACATAATGTTTGAAAGCGTTTTACATGTGATAAGGCTTAGAGACTACTAGGTCTTAAGTTCGATTTTCACAAAGGGTGGTTTTCATATATTTATTGAGTTTACTCCTGAGTTGGTGTATAGACATTATTGTCTAATGGAGATGGATATGATCGGGTGGTTCCGCTGGTGGCATGATGATAATCAAGTAATCCGTTAATGATCCAAATTTGCCGTTTAAAAAAAATATATAAATTGAAATGTTATATCTATAGTGTTTGGTAAAAGAGTGCTTGAGATTGCATTGTGAACATGGTATGAGATGATTAAGATTAAATTTATAACAATCATATATCTATTTTCACTAAAAATGTTCTTATATGGAGAAGCTTTTTCACGGTGTAAATGAGTCAAATCGTCCATAAGCTACTATTATCAACAAATTAAAACTTGTTTAGTAAACGAGTCCAATCTACTTACTATGATGCATCTAAACTAAATAATATATACTAGTGGGATTTCCGTGCATGGTGCAACTGGATCTCGGTATACGCATAAACAAGTCCGGTACTAGTAGTGCAAAAACCAATTCGATAGTTCAATAGCTATTAATTCGATACTTCGTATAGTGTATAGTACAGAAAAGAACATTTTATTTTAATTATAACTTCGTCTTTATTTCTGTTTTCAATCCGAATGTTAACAAAGAAAAATAATTCAGTACTAGTACCGAAAATACAAAAATAGAAAATGAGTAGAAACACAATTCGAACACCGTACCTATTATAGCAGTACATTACTAGTTCAGTAGTTCGGACAACTCAATTCGATTTAGCGATATCGGTACAGTACTAGTACCCGTATAGTTTATGATATAAATAAACAATTTATTTCAAAGATAACTTCGTTTTGAATGAAATTTGTATCAGATCTTAACAAAAAATTATGAAACATAACTATGTATTTAGCTTCTAATAAATCATTATATAAAAACTATTATTATCAATGTACAATATATAAATAATTTTATACTTGTATAAATTAATTACTAATAACAAATTAGTCGAGCCCGAGTGAAACTGGACTTGAAAGTTACTTGAATGTGTAATCAAAACCCGTCCTATACTATTATTCGTGTCAAAGATTCTTACCTTAGCCCCACATACACATATTTAGGTCGATCAACCTAAACATGACCCGTTAAACGCGTTTTTTTAAATGAGTCAAACATGTTTACTAGAAGTAAGTGGGTTGTTGGGTTGTAAGCACATTATCAATAACGTGTTTAACTGGGCGAGTACAATTGTCACAAGTAAATAATGTGCCGTAACAAAACTAACATTATTATAACATTATCTTTTATAAAGGGTTTTCTAAAAACAAAACGGAAATAAATATAGAGTTGATAGATTAAATGAGTGATATAAAGATTGTTTTTTTTAAATATTGAAGATTGAAATGTATCTTTAGAGAAAAATAATAAAAGTTAGAAAAGAAAATCTAAACATGCTAACGGGTCAAACTGCTTTCTATACAGGTTAACTCTAACCTAACTTTTTTTTTTAAATTCGCTTACCAACACGCCCTGTTTTTTGAATGCATCGTGTTAATCAACCAAAAATCTGTTGTGTTTTCAGAGATCATTTTCTGATGGTGTCAAAAATTTCTGCTCCTACTAATAATTTTTTATTTATTTATTTTTTTTAATGAATTTTCCATCATACGATTCCGTTATACCTATAAGCCTAATAGTGCCTATGCCTGCCTAATTACATATTATTATTATTATTATTATAATTATTACATCCTAGAGTGTTTTCCACCAGCATCAGTGTGTAGACACCAAAGTGGAATCTCACTGACACACATTAACACACACATTGTGGGTGCCATTTGAAAAAAAAAAAAAGAGTAATTTCTTTCTTTTTAAAATATTTGACTACATGGGTGTTAATGGATTTAAAACCCCACATCTGCAATGTAAATGTAAGGCTGGTTCTGTGTGTCACTGCACAAGATCAAAGAATCTTGATTTTTTAGAGAGAAAAAACCCAAAAATATATGTGTGTTTCTTGGTGTTTTTTTCTATGACATTCACATTTTTAACTCACCAAACCTTGTCTTTGAAGCTATGCACCAAAAACATAGAATAAACCCTTTGTTTCTTGCTCTTGTTGTCTTCTTTACCACCATCATATCTCACTAGCAAACAGACAACCCAAAATCTTTACTCCAAAACACTAATATTGTTTCTTAAATACCCATGAAAACATGTCTTCACAATGTTCAATTATCCTCATATTTGCATGTACTATGATCTTGCCTGTGTTTGTTGTCCAATCGGTTCGGATTATTAACGAAACACGATTAACCCGAGTTAGACTTCATTTGAACAAGATCAACAGGCCTTTTGTCAAGACAATTCAGGTTGATTAAGTTGATGATTTTTTGCTAGTTTGACTTTTGTTGACCATTGTATACTTTTGTTGACTTTTTGACCTTTTGATACAGAGTCCTGATGGTGATGTTATTGACTGTGTTGTTTCTCATCTTCAACCTGCATTTGATCATCCTAAACTTAGAGGACAGAGGCCATTGGTGTGTAATTATACAAATTTATATTATATATATATATATATATATATATATATATATATATATATTAATATGATTGTTAATTTTTTTTTTGAAGATTTTGAGTGTTTTTTTTTTTGGTGGGTTGAATTATGCAGGAACCACCGGTGGAGAGGCCAAAGGGGCATAACTCGAGTGACGAACGACTCGAAACGATTCAATTATGGGCCGAATCCAACGAATTTTGCCCGAAAGGGACGATTCCGATTAGAAGAACTACTGAAAATGATGTGTTAAGAGCAAGTTCGTTAAGAAGATTTGGGAGGAAGAGGAAGATTAGAGGTGTGAGGCATGATACCATGAGTGGTGGTCATGAGGTTAGTTTAGTCTTTTTACAACAAGTGGAAACCATTTGGATTTGCGTTTTAAAACTGATTATAAAATTTTGATGATAACCCGAATGAGTTTTAAAAGGGTTGTGCTAAATGTGTCTCTTTGTTATTAAATCACTCACTTATTTTAAGTTTTTTTTACATAGAGGTGCGTTAAGCATACGCGTAAATTTTAGAACTCACGCGTTTTTACTGTATGGATAATCGGATTGGACGTCTAGTTATCTATGGTATAAATAAATAGTAGAAATGTACTTATTTACCATTTCATTTAACCAAATTTATAAAAGGGTAATTTCATATATAATATCATATAAATCTAACAAAAATCATAATATCAAATATATTAAAAACTCAACACTTGTATCATGATGGTAATTTCATATATAATATCATATTAATCTAACAAAAATCATGATATCAAATATATTAAAAACTCAAAACTTGTATCATGATGTGAGTCATGGGATTTCAGACTGTAAATAGAAAGAGTAGAGTATAATGATCATGTTATAAATTATAAATATTTTTTTAATAAAAATTGGTAAATCTGAAAATCTATGTATTTTTAATGCGTGTATTATTTGATACTAATATTTTTTTGTAGTTGAGTACATATACTATGCAAGTATTCATATGTATATGTGAAATTACTTTGTAAAAGTTCATTCACAAAAAACACTGTTTTTTTCCCCACAAAAGTATTCATTTTTGTCATTTTTTTCTTTAATATATACATACTTTAAAATGACACCCCTAAGTTAACATCAAGTCTACATGTTAGAGTCTAAGTTGAGGTATGTAATATCATTTTCTTCTCTTTATTGTTCTATATTTTAGGTTTACATACAGATAGAACAAAAGATGTGACAGACAAATTAAGACAGTAGTTTTAGGTTTTTTTTTTTAATGAAATTGAAAGGATAATGAAATGCAATATTTTGAATAATAGCATGCAGTTGCTTTTGTAAATGGAGATACATATTATGGAGCAAAGGCTAGCATGAATGTATGGACACCTGAAGTTACAGATGCATCTGAGTTTAGTCTGTCACAGTTATGGGTCATTTCTGGTTCATTTGGTAATGATCTCAATACCATAGAAGCTGGTTGGCAGGTAATTATATATATATATATATATATATATATATTTCAGATAACATTCTTTAACTTTTACATTTTAGCAAAGACAAGAATTATTTTACAAAAAATTAGATTAAATGAAATATTATTCTGAATATATTCAGAAATGTGATTTTCAAGCTATTCGTGATTCTTCAGGTTAGCCCGGAGTTATACGGAGATGGGTATCCTAGATTCTTCACTTACTGGACTGTAAGTAATATCGATGTTTTTTTTTCTTTTAAACCTGTCATTAGAGACGGCGAGAGCACATATTCGGGTCGAAACTTGTCATTTTTTAGTATCAGGACGTGGTTGAGTTGTGGGTTGAGCCAATTGGCGGATCTTGAACTTAGTTTTTAATACCCTAATGGGGCTGGACTCTCAAAATCCAATATTTACACTACATTTTTTTTCGGAATTTTTGGCACAAATTCCAAATATTTAACTACTTATGCATTAATTATAATTAAAAAATAATATTACTACATAAATGATCTAAATCTTTGGTTAAAAAAAGTTATTTGAAATAAAATTAGCGTTGTCGAGTTTCAACCCAAATCAACCGAATAAGTAAACAGATCGAAACTGACACCTATTTTCCATATGTCTGTGTGTAAGGAAAGGGCTAATTTATGTTAATATTTACAGACGGATGCATACCAAACAACAGGGTGTTATAACTTGCTATGTTCAGGATTTGTCCAAACAAATAACCGGATTGCAATAGGTGCAGCAATATCTCCTAGATCATCTTATAACGGCAAACAATTCGATATCGGTGTCATGATATGGAAGGTAAATGCTAAATAAAATTTATCTGTATTTTTGGAAAACTTAACACATTAATAAAGTCCAAATTAACAAGAACCTGTCTGGTTTTTTAGAAAAAATGTCTGGCAATTTATGCACATTTTAACCTTCAAATTTTAATTTTATCTTTTTTTAGGCCAAACATAAGAAATATAAAATTGTGAGATTCTCTTCATTATTTCTAGGAAATGTCTCCCATGTGTAGACCTTTCTTTAACTTTAGTCAAGTACTTAAATTATATAGATTATTATACCGTCTCGGTCGCGGTTTCGGTTTTGTCTTCAAGTTTTGTTTGTTTTCTACTCAGATACTTCTAAATCTTAACTGCTACAATACTGATAAATGAAAGTAACACAAACAAAATAGAAGTCTTGTGTGGGCTATAGTGCAAGTGTTTCATAATAGGTAACATTAGAGGTGGCAAGGTGGGCGGGTAGGGTGTGTTAGGTAACGGGTCAAATGGGTTGTGTTTTAGTACGGGTGAAAAAAGACCGTGTGGGTTGACCCGACACATTTTTTGTCCATCTTTATTATCTTATATTAATAACTCATATATTTATAATACTAATATAGTGACATAGTTTGGGTATATTTAAAAAAAATATAGATTAATTCTGTAGTAATATTTTCTTAACCAATATTAAAGCACTAAGTACTTACAAAAAAATTAATAAATGGAAGAAAAAAAAAGGTTTTTATTGTTCAACCCAAACTACCCGAACCGTTTCAACCCTTACTAAAACAAAAGACTCCTTTCACACTGAACCAAATTTTGACCCGTTACCCAACCTGTCCATCTTGCCATTCGTACCACCTCCACATATACGTAACACGAACTTTACTAAAAGTAGACATTTTCATTTCTTTTATATAGGACCCTAAACACGGACATTGGTGGCTACAATTTGGATCCGGGGTGCTAATCGGGTACTGGCCGTCGTTTTTATTCACTCATCTACAAAAAGAAGCGAGTATGGTACAATTCGGCGGGGAAGTTGTTAACTCGAGATCAAGGGGTTATCACACAAATACACAAATGGGCAGTGGTCATTTTGCAGATGAAGGTTTTGGAAAAGCTGCATATTTTAGGAACTTGCAGGTTGTAGATTGGGATAATAGTTTGCTTCCTTTAACAAATCTGCATTTATTGGCTGATCATCCAAATTGTTATGATATAAAAGCTGGCAAAAATAATGTTTGGGGGAATTATATTTATTATGGAGGTCCAGGAAGGAATGCAGGTTGTCAATAGAAAAAAACTGGATACTTGGATAGTATATATTTTTATTTACATGATTTGATTTTTGCCTATAGTCTTGAAAGGAGTTGGAGATTTTTTTTATAATCTAAAATTAATCTTATTACTTGGGTTAGGTTGAGAGGTATTGTATATTAGTGTTAGGGTTAACTGGTTTATAATATAATATATTGTGGTTTGTTATATATACTATATTGATTGACTATTGACCTTTGTTTTCTGACCATTTTTCTGCATGTAACATGGCAAGTCTTCTAATATAATATATTGTGGTTTGTTATATATAATATAGTTAACACACTGTTAATTCCATATATCTTATCCTAGTATATTTTGTGAGTTGTGAGGTTTTTAATAAAAGAAAAGATGATAAATAAGTATTTTTTTTAATCGAATAGGGATAGATATGTAGAATGAGACGTGCGTGGCTTTAAAAAACTGAACATATCTTTGTATTTAGCTAAATTATAGGGGCGGCGATAGAGAACATGATCTAAACGCTCTTAGGAAAGTATTTATAGGGTTTGTAAATTTACCAATAACTAGTAAATACTCCTTGTGCTTCACGACAGGTTTCTCTATTTTTAATGAGAAATGTACTTTGTATTGTCTAATTTGCTACCCGATTAGCTAATACAATTGACTACTAGATGGTCAAAGAGTAGATAATAACTTGTAATTAGAACGAAAAGTGATCCAAAACTATTACTTTAACATGTCTTGAGACATACAATGACCAAAACAATAAATCATATCATGGCCCAAAAGCTAACCATTGCATACACATAGTTATTACCTATAACATGTCTTGGAGTTTCTTGGCTATATAATGTCTACTTCTTCAAAAGTGATAAAATGATAAGTTAAGTTGTATTTTAGGTAATTGTGGTGTGTATGGTTGTGTGGATATATGCCCTTTGAAGGTTTAACCGTGGATGGTATTGTGGAGGCGGTGTTGATGTTGTTGAGAAGTCATAGGTGGAATGTGCTTCGAAAACACGATTAACAATGAAGGAGGTTCATATCCATAGTTGCTTGTAGTCACCTGAAGTTTAAATATTTTTTGCTAATATGTGGATATGTGCTGGTAAAATCTTAGGATCTGTACGTAGACCAGTAAACGAACGAACACAAATAGGGGCATGAAATATTATATGGTATAGCCACTTATACCCTTTGATCCCAAACGAATTTTCAATTCCTTGAACAAATTTTATAGCATAGCACTCCACCCAAACAATTTTTTCTTTGAAAAAATTAATATATATATATATATATATATAGATAGATAGATATAAGTGTGACTAATAGAAGAGAGTGGGGCCCATCATTAACCCTCTCTCCCTCCTCTTCCCTTACGCGATGACTACTCCCCTCATCCTCCTACTTACCGCACGTTTTCTGGGGATGGCGGCAATGTTACTGCGCGGTAACACCATTCACCGCATGCCATCGCCGCGTACACCCCTTACACCTTAACACTTAGGACATATTTGATATTTACAATATAATGTCACATATTCAGTACACCGTACATATATACATAATTCTAGACATAAGATATTCCTTTGGTGTTAAGATTAAGGCTAACAGAAACAACTTTCTTCTGCATTTGGAGCAAGCATTATGGTACCAGGGTCGTTGTCCATTTAATTTATTGCTGATTTATATGCAAGACAAGTGAAAACATCAATAATCCTAAAAAGAAAAAAAAGAAAAAAATATTGCCTAACCGAATTTGTTTTGATCCATATTAAATTTTCCTTTTGGCCTGTTAAACTCTTAATTTTCAGATGAATGAAACAAAAGCCATTGTTTATTGTTTCAACATCAATAGGGTTTAGAATAAAGCAAACAAATATAGCATTAAAATATAATATTTAAGTAATTAACTTAAAGGTTTAATATGTGAATCATTATGCAATTAGCTTAAGTAAACAAGAAAACATACACAATTATACATCACAACAATCACATCTGATTATACACACTCTTATCACATACACATACATCAAGACATATTTACATATAACAAGGATAATTAGAACACACACACACACATATACATATATTATATATATATATATATATATATATATATATATATATATATATATATATATATATATATATATATATATGTATGTATGTATGTATAAACAAGAAAACATACACAATTATACATCACAACAATCACATCTGATTATACACACCCTTATCACATACACATACATCAAGACATATTTACATATAACAAGGATAATTAGAACACACACACACACACATATATATATATATATAATATACATACTTACATACATACATACATACATACATACATACATACATACATACATACATTCATACATACATACATACATACATACATACATACATACACACATACATACATACATACACACACACACATACATACACACACATACATACATACATACACACATACACACACATACACACACACACATACACACACATACATACATACATACATACATACATACATACATACATACATACATACATACATACATACATACATACATACATCATACATACATACTACATACATACATACATACATACATACGTACACACACATACATACATAGACAATCACATTAGATTATACATACATACCTTTATCAGCAGCTGAATAACTATTGTTATCCTTGTATACCTAGATATCTAAACCAAAGAAAACCTCTTACCTCAAGCAACAAAGAGACTTGTACTTGCAAGCCGCAACCTTTGTAAACAAAACGAAGAACTCCAACCTGTATAGCCATAGTATCTTCATACTAAAGGTTCCAAAGCCCGTTAAATCAAATCGATAAACATCTATAAATATAGGAATCAGTAAATAAAGAACTGAAAAGGTTTTCCAAAAATAAAAAGGGTCAAGTGGGTATGCAAGTTAATGCTCTAGACATAGTGTTTAAATTTTAGAAACTGCAAAGGGTGGCTAAATTAGAAGTATGTTGATATCAGAATCACCTATTTATATCCAAGCATGTATAATAGACCAACATACAAAATTTAATTCAGCAATTTGATAATTCAATTGTTAATCAGTGTCTTAGTAATATTTTTTTAGTTTAACAAAATAGTTTAAAAATATCACTAACCATTAATAGTAAATAAAATAAAGAATAACAACTATGTATGTCACTTTGTAAAGTCTAACCAAGTCAGGGATTGGGGCCTCAACATTTCTTTAATTGGGCTGCTACTCAGACTTTTCAACATTTTGGGCTATCAACTATTTCACATATAGGTACAACTTTACTTCATTTATTTTTGAAATATATATTTAAAAAAGTAATATAAGGTGCAAGATAAATTACGAGTTGTGTATGATAAATTTGACATGTGTAGGATAAATTTCAATAAGTATGATCAATTTCAAAACATGTAGGATAAATATTGATGTGTATGGGTAGAATTATTTAGTCAAAGATAATAATAAATTAAACGAAAGGAAAACTATTTAATGTTTTACAACTGTACCATTTGTTCGATATATATAGGATATATTTCAATACGTGTAAGATAAATTTCAAAACATGCAGGTTAATTATTGATGTGTGTAGAAAAAAAATAATATTAAATAAGATGAGAGAAAAAAATAAATAAGATAAGAGAAAAAAATATTTAATGTTTTAAAATTGTATGTGTTCTTCTTTTTCTTCTCAGCTAAATTTTTTTCTCAATGATCCTCTTATACACACACATTTTCCCTATGGCGAAAAGGCAAATATATATATATTTGGAAAAATCACAGCTTTTTTTTGTCTGAATTTAGTTTTAACTTTAAGGATTAACATTAGTATTTAAGGTTTAGCATTGTTTTGTTTTAGTGCTTAATATTAGTATTTAGGGTTTAGCATTAAGTTTTAGGTTTAGCAATAGGGTTTAGTATCTAGGTTTTAGCATAGGGTTTAGCCTTAGGGTTTAGTGTTTAACTTTAGGGTTTAGAGTTTTTTGTTAGTGTTCAACGAGCCGGTTCCAATGCTGCTGATGAGCTTAGTCGGAGTTTGTTTGACCCGGTTTCATACACCTCTTAGGTTAAGGATATATATTTTTTTTCATAATATAGATATATATGTGTATAATTCAAAATTGACAATATACATACATGTATATATGCAAAAGAAAACGCTTAAAAACTTGTGATTAGAAGTAAAAAAATTTTGCTTGAGGAAAATATGTGATCTAGAATGCTTCTCAAATTTTCAAATATTATAGTTTGACAAATCCACCTTAGTTAAAGAAACTCAGAAAACTTAATCACGACCATCCATCTCATGCGATCAATTGTGGATATTAAAAAAGTATAAGAAATTACTTTTTGAGGCAAATGTTACAGTTTGACAAAAAGTGTATAGAGTTACACTTTCTCTCTGCACTGTCTTGATGTCACAGTCACATTGTTAAATAAAAATTTGGTTGTAAAAAATATGTAACATGTTTTTTAAACGCATTACAAAATAAAACTTCATAAATTATAAGTTCTAAAATTTATACATTTCATATAATCTATAAGACTACTGTAAAAGAACAATTAAAAAGTGTTACACGTGAGTTACAAAAAATGTGAACAACTAAAAAATGTAACATATTCTCCTCTCTCCATTGTTACGAAAAATGTTAAGTGTCAGAAAATGTTGCAAGTGTAAGTAAAAATGTTACAGCGAAAAGTGTAACACGTGACAGCATAATGTCCATCCATTAGGTTTTCAGAGTTTTTACAACTCATATGGATTTCTCCCTATAATTCACCTATATATATATATATATATATATACAATCCACAAACACAAAGTTGCAATTATGCTTAATCATGATATATTGTTGAAAAAGAAACTATAGAATGAGGTTGAATTACAACAAGCAATTAATTTTCTAGAAATAAACTTGATAACTTTAGTTAATCACAACAAATAGATGAAATAGTTTTATAACGACATTCACAAAAGGGCTTTTTTACTTCGTCTTATACCTCCAAAATATTAAATGGTATTTAACTTGGTAATAGTTAGAGGATGCAAAGTTAGAAGTTCAAAAGTGGCACTATTTGTTTTAGAAGTAGTCCTTTACTCATTCGGGCTCATCAGTTGGTTGGTTTCTTTTATGTATATGCATGTGCTGTTTTATTTTACATTTCTTTCATTAAATTTATCCAATAAATACATTAAAAACAACTATATTATCTTTCTTTTCAAATAAATAATAGTTTTTATATTTTATTATTATATTTTTCTCTCTAATTCACTCACAACCATTTTTAAAATATATTAAAAAATATAGAAGGTGAACAGTGGTCCCCTAGTAATATTTTCCATGTCCTTCACTTACAACCACTTTTTTATAATATAAAAACCACCCTCATAGAATGAGGGAAAATGTGAATGCTCTTAAATCTTTAAAGATAATATACAACAAACATTTATTTTTTTCACTAGGAAGTTTAGACTCATGTATTAAATGCGGTTGTATAATAGAAAAATAAAAATTTAATAATTGTGTAAAAAATTACATTATGAAGTATTTTTATTACATACAACAATAAAAAATAAAAATACAATTACAATTCCAATTCCAATTCCAATTAAGAAGTTTCTAAATACTTCTTTGTACAAGACACATGTTTTGTTTGAAACTAGTATTGATGCATGCGCTTCGCGATGAGGTCATAGAAGAGAGCTGACGAGTATGTATTTGTTACATGATATATCGATGAATTATTATAGACCATACATGCTTTAATCTAAACGCCGATAAAAACAAGAAATAAACACGGTTAAGCAAACATGTCTAGAGTTAAAAGTTAGTGTTAACTATAACAAGATAAATAAAAAATAATTAAATTTGTTACTTGACATATTGAAGGGATAATATAGACCATGTAGGTCTTGATATACACGTCAATAAAAATAAGCAAAGAACACAAGTAAACATGTATGGGTGAGGGGTTGGTACAAATGACAAAGCCATTTGAGTTAAGGTGTTGCTCCCTTTGAGATCAATGGTTCGAGTCCAGCCAAAGACAGATTGGTGTAAAAAAAAATTGCTGCTAAAAAATAGTAAACATCTTTAGAGTTAAAAGTTAGTTTTGATTATAATAAATGAAATAAATAATAAGTAAAAGTAAACATCTCTAAAGTTAAAAGTTACTTTGATTATAATAAGTTAAATAAATACTGAGTAAAAAGAAAAAAGAACTAAACTTATAAAAAAGATAGAATAACAAACCTTTGTTAAAAAGGAAAAAAAATAACTCATTAAATTTCAAGAGCCGTATAATAACTCTCTTAAAGTCCGAGCGCCGAAATGTCTGTTGTATGATAAATCTATTAAAGTTTATGGGTATAAATGTAAATCGTTTATAAAAAATTATTAACATTCAGGAGTCGTATTATAACTCTATTAAAGTTTAGAGTTAAAAACATAAATTAAAACAACTATATTATTATAGCCTATAAACTAAAGACATATGAACAAATGAAGAATTAATATTGTTCACAATAGGAATTATTAGTATATAGAATATTATCGTCTTAATCAATTATACTTGCTTAAACTCGTCTCTCTATATTATATATATATATATATATATATATATATATATATATATATATATATATATATATATATATATATATATATGAGTATGATCAAATAATAAATTTATTATACGTAAGTAGGATGAGTAGGAATGTTAATCTTTTATCATTCAAATATATGGTTAGGATGAAAAAACTAATAATCTGGTTCTAGTCTTGAAACATCAATAATCACTTTTAAAACCAATATAGAATATGGGCATTAAAAAAAGTTTATATTTTATTTAAGCACCCTCATTTTATTAAAATATATTAATATGAAACATTCGAAAAAGGAATGATAATAGTTTAATCGTTCCAATAAAATTCATTATTTCCTTAATTAATATTACAGAATTCAAATTTATTAAAATATACATTAGCATAACTAGATTCTAAAATCCAAAAAAAAAAAGAAAATTTTGATGAAGAATAAAAAATTAGATTTTATGAAAATTGCATGGAACAAATGTGAATGCTCTAACACATATTAGAATATATTAAGGATTATTAGCTAGTGACTAGTGTCATTATTGCAAAATGGTTACTGATATTATCTATCCATGTAGATAAACCTTTTCTCTTGAGAAATTAATTTGAGAGTGGGATTGGTGTAAAAGTAATAGTTATGTAGTGGTTTGGAAACCGGTTCGTTTCCCAACCGGTTTTCTTTTTTCCTTTAAGGTGTTATTTGTTATTTCAGAGGTAAAATGTTTACAGTCTGCTGACCAGATCTACAGATATCTGTAGCAGAAGAGGTGAACCAAACATCTGGAATCTACAAGAAGAAAACTGTTTGTTTTTTAACTTCTGCATACTGCTGAAATAAACTGAAATTTAAATAAACATATTTTTTTAAACAATGAACATAAACCTAAACCTAAGCATAAACAATGATCATAAACCTAAACCTAAATCCAAATATAAACATAAACAATGAACATAAACCTAAACCTAAACAATTAATATAAAGTATGAACATAAACCATAAACGATAAACCTAAACCTAAACCTAAACATAAATCTGAAGCAAATAACTTTACCTAAACATAAATCTCAAGCAATAAACATTCCCCAAACATAAATATGAAAAATAAGTAATTACAACAAGAGAAGGGAAGGGATGGGTGACGACTTTGAGAGGATGAGAGAGAAGGAGCCGGCTGTGGGAGGAGATGAGGGGTGAGAGCTGAAGAGGTGAGAGAAGGGAGGGGTGTAGGTCGTCAGCGGTGAGAGGAAGAGAGAGAAGGAGTAGGATGTGAGAGGAGAGGAGATAGGTGACAGGTTGAAAGGTAGAATTCTAGGGTTTGAAGTCTGAAGTCCACATTGCTGAAATAAGAGGGCGCACACATGTTTTTAAATGAAATGTCTTTAAAAAACAAACACCCTAACGTTTGCGAGTGGTCTGCGCGACGCAGACAAAACATGCCAAAAGAGTTACGAGCCCAAAGAGTTCGAAGACAGAAACCGTTTGTTTAGGCCATGGCTTATTCATATTGGGCCTTAGCGATATCGGCCCCGCCCATACACTATACCATTCTAGACGCCGTTCAAGTTTCCGATAAGTTACCGGTGATTAACATCCCTGAACCACCATAATTTCAAATTTAGGGTTTCATACTCCGTATCACCATCATTACCAATGGCATCTCGTTCTCAAATCGACGACGTAAGCATTGAATCCTACCGTTTTTTATATAAATTATGCCCTAATTACTGTACTACAGTCTTCGTTAAGGCTTATTTATTGTTTGTAATTGTAATGGACGGCGATTGCAGGATGATGATTTCGGTGGTGATTTACCCGGAGTCAACGCTACCACGGTTTCAGGTTTGAAATAATGCTATTAGTTGAAGTAACTAGTGGTTTTGATTTATGTAATGACTTTAATCGCTTGTGTAATGTGGTTGTAGGCAATAACAGGGGATTTGGAGATATTGATGACGATGATGATGATATGTTTGGCGCCAAAAAGGTGTGTTATGATTGTAGTTGATGTTATTTGATTTGTATCTGGTTATTGTTGGTGAGTTTAGTGTCATCAATATGGGTAAATGGGTTTGCTTAGACCAAATGAGAGATTACAGTGTACATTGGGGGAATAACGGCTATGAAGCACAGAAACGGCATGGAGCTGCCGTCTCCCGTCCCGGGGACTGCAAGGGGACGGAAACGCGACGGGTACGCCTTGGAAACGTCCCCGGCGATTAGGAAACGTGGAGGAAACGGTCAGGCGAAGGGGACGGCCAAGAAACGGCAAACGGAAACGTTTCCTTGCGCGTTTCCCGGTTAATTTTTCGGTATAAAAGGTAATGCAAGCGTGTTAGTTTAGTTTTTTTTTTGTATTTTATGCCGTTTTTGTATTTTATGCCGTTTCACACTTGCGCCATGCCGTTTCTGTGCTACAAGTGCAGTAGTCTACAGGTGATCAGTGATCACTGATCATATGTCAATGCAGGCTATCTGAGGCGCGTTAGATGCACTGAGGCGCGTAGGCCGCCGCCTTAGGTGCATTGAGGCGCGCAGGCTGCCGCTTTTTTTAGGTTGAGGCGCGCCTAAAACATGTAAAATATAATCAGTGCCTAAACATGTAATGTCTCCTAGATGACTAGATGAACCGTAGAAGAGAGCTAAACTAAGACGAATGTCAAATGTCTCCTTTCAACCTAGATTATTTAGTGCCTAAACATGTAAAATATAACTTGTTTTCTTAATAGGCATTCATCTGCATTTTCACATGCATGTATACTACTGTTAAACAGAAAGCCCCAATCTTTCCACATGCATGTATACTACTGTCTGGAATTTGTAAAGTTTATACATTTATGCACATCTGTTTCATTTTATGCATTAAAATGTTGTGCAACAAGTCTTTCATTAGATGAACCGGAACTTGAAAGCGATTTGCTTGTTAATGTTTGATTAGATTAGTAAGATATGGAATTTTTTAGCTTTACATCAATATATAACTAATTTGAGTTTTTGTGTTACATTATCTTTGATATATATTAATTTTTTTATATGGTTTTTTTCCCGTACCCGTCCCGTCCCCGCTTCTTAAATTTTTTAGTTTTGCCATTTCCCGTTTCCCGTGCCCGTCCCCGTACCCGTACCCCGTCCCCGTACCCGTCCCAGTGCAACCTAGAATAACGGGGTGTTAATTACACCCTTGTCGGAAACTACTGTAATTTATGGGACCAAGGTTCCATTGGATTCAAAGGGCAGTCCAGAGGGCTGTGTCTTATTGTTTGGGGTTCGGGCAGTGTCCCAGGTGGGTAGTTGTTAGAGACTGATTCTAGGTGGTCAATCTCCCGATAGATACACGTAGAGTGGGTTAGGCTCCAAGAACAATTGGAGAGAAATATAGATAGCTTACTGGAACAACTTTCTATCTTTCACATTCATGCAAAGATATGTACACTTATATAAACAAAATAAAGGACACTACCAACAACTAAAACATGGATCAATTTGGTGCTACTTAAAAGGCAATAACGTAGTAGTGGAGAGGACATGGTCATGTTGTATGTGTTTGACTAAGAAATAATTGGATGGGCCAAGTATGCATGTATCAGCTATGATGCACTGGGACGGGTACGGGAACGGGGTACGGATACGGGGACGGGTACGGGAAACGGCAAAACTAAAAATTCAAGAAGCGGGGACGGGACGGTACGGGAATAAAAACATATAAAAAATAAATATATATCAAAGATAATGTAACACAAAACCCCAAAATAGTTATATATTGATGTAAAGCTCAAAAATCTCATTTCTTCCTAATTTAATGTAAGGTAGTGAAAATAGAGGGGTTAAATGTTAAAATACAAAAACTAATTTTACACTTTTTATGTAAGTTTTACAAGTTTTAATGACTAAAAGTAACCTAATGAAAGATATAGGGGTTAAATGTTAAAACCCATAAACTTATTTAACCCTAGAAAGGCTCAAACGCAACAAAAAAGCACCCGCTCTTCTTCTTCACAGTCTCCAACAAGTTTCCGGCAGAAATTGCAGGTTTCCGGCCAGAAGTCGTCGTCGGAATCCGCTATTTTCACGCTATTCAGTCGATAACTATGACCGGAAACTTGCAGGAAACGTTTCCTGCGTGTCCCCATACACCGTCCCCTTCTCCTGCACGCTTCCTGGCCGTTTCCTACCTGTTGGGGACGTTTCCCGGCCGTCCCCGTGCCGTTTCCGTCCCCTAGCAGTCCCCGGGACGGGAGACGGCACCTCCCAGGCGTTTCCGTGCTCCCGAGTGTATCAGGTAGCAATCTAATACTTCGGTACCTATTTGGTATCTTGGTAGCAACGGAGCTACTTTGTATTGTAATAGCATCTGCACTTTGGTAGTGGTTGGTGGTTACTAATGTAATGGTCAAACCTTATGTATAGTAATCATTTGGTTTAATTTCAGTGGTCGATTTTGATACTTTTTCACAAAGAAAATCTCTCGTTCTTTAATATGAAAGCAAGTTTACGTGATTCAGAAAGTATCCTGGTTAATTACGAAATCCACAAAACCTACATTTATGTTCCCACATTTCCTCAATTGAAGGGTGGATTGCTAAACTAAAATGATTATGAATGAAGCTTTTTTTAAGTTGTTGATTCATACATAGTTGTCAACTAGGATGCACTGGGACGGGTATGGGGACGGGGTACGGGTACGGGGACGGGCACGGGAAACGGCAAAACTAAAAATTTAAGAAGCGGGGACGGGACGGGTACGGGAAAAAAAACATATAAAAAAATAAATATATATCAAAGATAATGTAACACAAAAACTCAAATTAGTTATATATTGATGTAAAGCTAAAAAATTCCATATCTTACTAATCTAATCAAACGTTAACAAGCAAATCGCTTTCAAGTTCCGGTTCATCTAATGAAAGATCAGCAAACTCCAAATATCAACGATTGATTGGGTGGGTTATTGGTTCAATTTTGGCAAAAGGGTCTGATATGATTTATATTATTAAATGTATATTAAGGAGCATTATTCTTTTTTTGCAGGTTCATATACAAGGGACTGTTGATGGTAGGGCTTTCGATTTAACACAATTACGTTGTTATGAGGATTTACCGGAGAAACTGGAAAATATGTTTGAAATTGAAGGTGGACTTCGTGTGGTTCCTAAGAAATGGCAGGTTGTATACACAAGCGATGAGGATGACATTATGATGGTCAGTGACGATCCATGGAAATAAGTACATTTTATCACCAATATTACTTACTTCCTAGCGGTAGATTTAGAATTACCAGCCATAGGAAAGAAGAAAGAAAAAGCCACTGGGAAAGAAAAGAAAAAAGCAATCAAAAAGAAAGAAGAAAGCAGAACTCAACCAGGGACCTCTTCAACCATTACCAGTTCTGTCTGGTTTTTGGCCGGAATTTGCAAATTCTGACCTGAATCCAGCCAGAAGTTGGCCGGAGTGCGCCTTTCACTGGGATAGGCGGTTTTGCTGCGCTAGGCTTAGCCTGAAACGTCCCCGAAACGTGGAATTGCCGTCCCTATATTCCCGGAAACGTAGCGTTGCCATCCCCATATTCCCGGAAACGTCCGGGGGACGTCCCCATGGCGTTTCCGGTGCGTTTCCGTTCCCACACCGTCCCTGGGACGGGTACTCATGGCTCCAAGCCGTCCCCGTGCTTCCTAGGTTGTCAATAGCGAGCGTAGCGATCGCTATAGCGTGCTACGTAGCGTATAGGTCTAGGCTCGCTGTTAGGGTTGTAGCGACAGATAGCGATAACATCGACAATTTTTGCTAATATAATAGCGGTTACATATAGCTATAAAATAGCTGTATTTTAAGTTTATTTTTAAATATGCATATACAATAGCATATATACCAGGGGTATTTTGATATAATAAACATATAATTTTTTTTCTAGTGTATCGCTATTTATTGCTATTCGCTATGTAGCGTATAGGTACCTTATCGCTATTTGCCATTAACAACTATGGGTTCATAATTTCATATCTACCTTACCAAATTTGACATCTAGACCAGCTGTAGATGGCAATTGTTAGTTTGTTACATTCAAGTGCTATAGAGAGGAACTATTAGTTGGTTAAATCTTCGATGTTGTTTTCTGTTTTAAGTGTTTTTAGCTACGTTTCATACAATGTGTTATACTACACTTCTTTTTTGAAAAATGTGCATCCAAAAAGAGTGCTGTATCCAGGTTGACACATCATAGCTTGTTATATATGTTTGTTGAAGTGTCACGCTTCATGTTATAATTCATGTACCATTTTATCTGTTTTGTGACATTTGCCATTACTTTTTTTACATCTCATGCTAATTTAAAAGTAGAAGAAACTGCCCCAGGTGTGGCAACTGGGATGATTTATCCCTTCGTGAAAGGTAATACAAATTGATTCTTGTTGGACACCTCGTTTCTGTCACACCCTGACCCGCAGCGGAAATGGTAGTCGGGGCATGATTGGGTTTTCATCAAAGCTCATGACGTTTACTATAAAGTTTCATATTTATTATTTCCAATTTAAAAGAGAAATTACATCAAACATACAAACACAACATGTTCTAAACACAACATTCATGAACTCTTTATTTTTCTTCTAAGGCAAATTCCTATGTGTTTCTTGCTTCAACCTGTTCACCTGTATCATGTGTAAGAAAATGGTTTTTGGGTCAACAAAAGTTGGCGAGTGAATCTTATATAAGCGTTTGAACGAATTAGTTATATTGGTTATTTGAATAAAAATGTGCATAACCAAATATGAGTATACGTATATGTAAATTTAACCACAAAACACATAATATCAATTAATGCACACACATGCATATCAAATGATGAACAATGAGATCAAAGCTCAATCAAACGGAGCCGATCTAATGAGGCACCTGATGCTCAACTCGCCTCCAACAAGGAACTGATGGGCCTAATGAATGATTTGCACGCAACTTGACAAAAATGTAAACAGGCAATACAACAAATAACATTTACATCACACGTTAGATCATACAATGGTAATAACACAAGTGTTTGAATAAACGAAATGTATAAATGACACATGATACACCCCAAAACATAAATAAAAAGAGGAATTTGTAAGAATTCACTCACAATGGGTGCGTTCCTTGCTTGATATTGAATGCGCACAAATTTGAGAATTTGATCAACGAGCGAGTACTAACCTAAAATAATAACGCGATAATTCGATAAATATAAACGATTTAATATTTCGATTTAATACTTTTGTTAGATTTTTAGGTTACTTTTGTGGTATTTTGTTGGGATTTTAAAACCTTTTGAAATTGCATTTTGTAAGTGTTTTTAATTGAATTTTAACTAAAATATAAATATATATAAGTAATATAAATAGATAAAATAAAATAATATATATTAAAAAAAAACCTTGTCAGGTCTGACAAGGAGACCTGACCGGTTCGAATGAGGATTTAGGCAGCGTGTGGTGAGACTCGAACTCGTGACCTCTCGGTTGCGTGTACGCAACTTTTCCAACTGAGCTACGTGTCTAACCCGTCAGATTCTAGATTTTTATTATACTTATATGCTGTTTACATTAGTTCAGAAATCATTTAATTAAAAAGGTTTTAAAATCAAATAAACCAATGTGCATACTAAGGCTCGAACCCGCGCCCTTAACTTGTTTTGCACCCAGCCCATCCAACTGGGCTGGGTGTCTAACCCGTATATAATGGAAGTTATAATATATTTAACAACTACCTGTGATGGCGTATTTAAATTTTAAAAAAAAGAAACCGGTTTATAGGTTTTGTACATACTCGAACTCGGGACTTGCTTGATGAATGTGCACACAGTCCACCACTGGACTGTGTGTCTAACTCGATTAAAGTACTGATTTTAATTATATATATAAACGACTTAATCTTCATCTTCTTCATGTAACAACCCAGAACTGGAAATCCAATTACTATTGATTTTAACTGGTTTGCTGTAACTAATGAATTCCAAAAGATTTAAACAAGAGAAAGAAAGAAAAATGAAGGAGTTTAAAGGTTTATACCTACTGGGAACAGAACTTCCGATCTCCGGTATCTAGCTCCGGCGACGCAAATTACAATTCCGATGAGCAGAGAGATGAGAGTTAAGCAGGAGGTTTCGAGAGAAGTTTTTGGACGAGTTTGGAACTGAATTTCGTAGGGTATTTATAGGCTACGTGAATCTTCAATTTCGATTTTTGAAACCGATAATTAAGCGGATGATCAGCATAACGGTTGGGTCTTTGATTGAATTGATGTAGGATAGGTGATGATTGACAGTTAAATTGAAGAATTGTAACGGAATTTTAGTGATTACCCACACAAACAGAGGGCGGTTACCGACTTCAGTGATCTGAATCTTGCAGATGACTCGCACATTCACTATAAACATTATTTGATTCCAATTTTTCACATCAAGTGTGTGTATCACAGTGGTGTTTGGTGTGTGTGTGAGCGCGGGAGAGCCCGGGTTCGAAACCCGGCTTCCTCCATTATTTTTGTTTTAATTTTTTTAAGTTTATTTTAATTCACTTATTGTTATTATTATTTAGTAGTTATAAATTTTTAATTCTACCTCTTTTATTAACATAATTGATGCTAAAAGAAATACGCAACGAGTATAAAAAAACCAAATGCTTGATAAAAAGAAAAACGTGCGCGCTTTTGAAACCTGTTTTACACAAATGTTACAGTTTCTAAGGTTTTGGTCTTTTAGTAATTTTCTATTTTAATCAAACATTAATCCATTTTTTGCATTTTTCTTCCTTGTGCTTTGTTTTTTGTAGCCTCCAAAGCTGTAAGGATGCTCTTGCAACGTGCCAGGTATGTATAATCTTATTCTTATCACGTCTATGTTACTTTCCTGCCTTCTGTTATAAATTTATTTTGCAACAAGTTATTTTTAATCTACTATAAATGGGCCGATTTGGGTTGTGTTTTGTCTTCAATAGGTCTATCATGTCACATCAAAAGAATTGGCTTTAAAGGAAACACGTGAAATAGGTCGAAAGTTTTGCCCGAAGCATAGCTTTTTAATGCATATATATAATTGAAATAATGTATTTTTGTCATCATATTGGCATACTAATCATTATAATAACACTTTAGAAGTTTGGGCGAAAAGTGTCACGTCAACGCAACGTTACCCAACCTCACCCATGCGAAAGAGTTGCGTGTTTTGACAAGTTACCGAAGTCGCTCATTGGCTATTTTTATGGAAAACTAATGTAAGGGGAAAGATCAAATACAAAACAATCGAGACCTAGGAAGTGTAGGAAACCGGATTAAACAAACTGCGATTGACCTCATTCCAGGGCATTGGAACCAGCCGTCGAATCCTATTCAAATCAAATATATATAGGGTTTTCTAGGGTATAGCTCTAGATTTTAGCTCTAGGGTTTATCTTTTGGGTTTAGCATTTAGGGTTTAGCTTATGTTTTAGCTTTTAGGGTTTATAGTTTAAATTTTAAAGTTTAGAACTGGAGTCTAGGGTTTAGGGTTTTTGATTAGGGTTTGACGAGCCGGTTCAAACGCCGTTGGAATAAGCTCAATTGGAGTTTGTTTGACCTGGTTTTTTGCACTTCCTAGGTTAAGGACAGTTTGTACCGGATCCTTACCCACTAATGTAATCTCTTAAATGTAAAGATGACATTTTCTAGCATGAATATCTACTGTGTTTACATGTGCCTGTATCCTCTGCATGTTTATCTCATTTTTACGATGGTATTTATTTTGGTAATAGGCGGAGCTTGAAGAAGCAAAGTCAGAAGTTCAAAAGTGGCATTCTGCTTTTCAGAAGGAGTCCTTCATTCCTTCGGGCTCATCAGTTGGTTGGTTTCTTATATATATATGTATTATTGTTTTATCACAATAAAAAGATATGCGGCATATATATTTTGTTTATATAGGTTATTGAACAACGGTTACTGATGTGTTCTCTGTTCATGCAGAATCTAGAGTTGTAGTCAATTATCTCCAAAACCTAAAATCTTCTGAGGAATCAATTCAAGAACAGGTTTGGCGTAAAGGAGTTTTATTTTTTTGTGGAAAGCTAATGCGAATTTTGTTTGATTAATGTTGTTTAATGTGTTCAGCTAGAAAAAGCAAAGAAAAAGGAAGCTGCATTTATAGTAACTATTGCAAAGCGAGAGCAGGAAATTGCTGATTTGAAGGTGCTTATTTTTTTCTCTACTTTACACAAGTGACAGATATAAAAAATATATAGCCGATTACAGTAACTGCTAAAAACAAGTTCTTAACTGTGATAACATTGTTACAGAAATCTTTTTACTGGACAGAACTAAAACAAAATAGATAAAACTCAATTTTTTTAGGCCGCAGTTCGGGATTTAAGATCACAACTCAAGCCTCTATCAATGCAGTACACCACTATTCTTTCTCTCTCTATGGCTACCTTTTATTAAGACAAAATCTCCTGCTGAAAAAGTGAAATTGTACGAACCTTTTTAAAGCGCTATTTGTTACCAATATTTGTACTTATTAGTTATTACAAAGTTAATTCAACTTATAACTTCAAGCAATATTTTAACTTGCAATATGTCATTTGACTTTTCCAAGTCACATTGAAGCCTTTAATTTGAAACATTTATAATTTGATCTTACAGGCATGGATAATAACAGCAATTTTCTCACAATTATAGATCTCAATATCTCCGCAAATCTAATTAAAAATATTAACTTTCTGCTGTGTTAAAAATTTCAGGCAAGAAGATTATTACTTGATCCCGCAATTCACGAGGAGTTTATGCATTTGAAGGTAGTCAACTTTCAGGATCCCGTGTTCATGTTTAGATTTATGTTACCACTAGACATGGTTATATGGACACCTAATCAGTAATTGTAAAATGTTTGATATTAACTACCTATAAATTTTTACTTTTGGAGTAGCCTAATTAAATATTAAACACTGACTAAAATAGTCATAGCTTAAGATTTGGTTAACTTAATATTAAACCTGTGAGAAACCTTAACTATACAATGTTGATGTTTGACCTGTTGGTGTAATGTGGACTAGTAGTTGACCTTTTCAGCATCTTTTTATACGTTCAACTGAAAAACGCCTGCATTTGCAACTTCAGAATTTGGTGGAGGAAAAGGATAAGAAAGTGAAGGAGCTGCAGGACAACGTTGCGGCTGTCAACTTCACGCCACAAAGCAAAATGGGAAAAATGCTAATGGCGAAATGCAGGACCCTGCAAAAAAAAATATAGGAGATAGGAAATCAAGCCAAAGAAGGAAAGGTCAGTGAGACGACACAGTTTTCTGCAATGTTTTTAGGTCCGGACGCCAAACCGGTCTTCTCACTAGTCCACTGGTCGGACCGGTCGAATCGGATGTAAGAACGGGTGATTCCGTAAATATTACAAAAACGAATAGACTAAAATTGATTTTTTTAATCAAAATCCGGTTCAACTGCCCGGTTTTCTGGTCCGACTGCCAGTTTCTGGTACAACGGCTGGTTCGACTCAAAACAGTTTGGATAGGGTTAGCTGGACCGGGATCCGACTGGTCTGGGGTTTCAAAACTCTGGAGATCTGAGGGAGTATATAAAAAAACCTGTTTTTGCATAACTAAATCCCTATACGTTAAAAGTTCATGAAAAAGTTCTTTTTTTTATATTTTAAAGGCTAATCAATGCACAGGTAGGGTTTTTTTTATGTTAATCATTGGAAAAAAAGGACTTTATGTTAATAATTAAGTGTTGGGACTCTACTACTTTATTGTCAAAGTTAATAAAAATTGAGGGATTTAATTTTCCAAAAATAAAGTCCAGGGACTTATGTGTGAATTTTGAGAAAGTCTTTAGGTTTTTTCAACAATTGCCTTTTTTTCGTTGTGTAGCTATTTGTGTTTTATCTCAAATGGGTTAAAGAAAAAAAAGATAAAAGATACTGGGTAAAATGGGTGAAACATGAAAGTCCGCGAAAAGTCTATATTTCATACATACAGCTTCCAGAATCTTAATTGACTGAAGGGTATGGTTACTAAGCATTTCAAATTTCTGGTTTGCAGATACACGAGTTGTCGATGAAGCTTGCTTTGCAGAAATCTCAGAATGTAGAACTCAGGAGCCATGTTGAAGGTTGACTTATTTGTCTTTCTTTGACCATTATGTATCTAATCTTATATCACACTGGCTAGGATGCTCATAAGAATAATTGTTTTTTATCATGTTCCTTGAGGTTTATTGTTTAGCAAAATGGTTTCTCACTTCCTGAAGTGAGATGAGATTTTGAAGAAATCATTATCTCAGAATAGATTTTCAATCATGAAACTGACACAGCCACCTTTTTTTCCATTTTAATAGGTTGATTATTTACATGCTTAGTGTCATTACATGCAGGTTTATGCAAGCATATGGAAGGACTGACGGATGATGTTGAAAAATCAAATGAGATGGTCTCTGTCTCTCTCAACCCTTGTGCTTATAATTATTTATCAAGTTAACTGCCATTTTTTCTTTGTGGTTTGTCCGATTATGCCATTCTAGGCCAAATTTCAAATTTGTACCATTTCCGTCCCTGGCCTTTTTGAAACATGTCAGTTCCGTCCAAAAACTAACGTCTGTTTAAAGCTACTATTTACTGAAGGATAAAACCATCATTTTCCATTTCTTATTCCCCCTTTTTAAACCCTATTTATAAGGGTTTAAGAAAATAAGAAAAAATAATGATGTTTTTACCCTTCCATTAAACGACAGGTTTTAACAGACGTTAAGTTTTTGGACGGAACTGGCATGTTTCAAGAATATCAGGGACGAAAATGATACAAATTTGAGATTTGGTCTGGACCGGCATAATTGGACAAACCACAAGGACGAAAATGACAGCTAACTCTTATTTATTACTTATTGTCGACCATGTGATCATGTTTCAGTTGGGCTGGGCCAACCTGCCTTAAATTTTTGTCAGTTTTTTTTTTTTGAATTCATAATAATCAAATGTATTACACGTGATTAAGTCTGTATTACCTAAATACCATTATAATAATTTTTGAATAAAATGATTTAGGATGCTATCACCATTTGAGTACACATATGATTTCTGAACTCTGACCTATTTGACTTACTCAACCTGTTTCTTTCAGGTGTTAATCCTAGAAGAGAAGCTTAATGACAGAGAAGCCGAGATCAAAAGATTGAGGCATCAACTGCAGCAATATGACGAGGAAAAAACAGACACACTTGCTGCTGATGAAAAAGATACCAATGAGGATGTTACAGTGCCTATGGAACCAGAACAGGAACAGGAACCCGAACCCAAACACGAAAATGAGGAATTATAGGAACCCTGTGTGTCGGTTTTTTCATGTATGTTGTACATCAAGTCTTCATGGCACATAAACTGTGAGCACTCATGTTTGATGAACGATTTTGGGGTACTAAACTAATTGAGTTTCGTATTATCGGGTCCCACATGATCATATTCATGCATATTTCATGTACTTTCAGCCATGGCTGGTAAACTGGTAGCTGTACTAGTGCTTTATTTGGTTATTTCTCAATCACTTTGTTTTTAACTATTTGGGTGTCATAATTTCAAAGCTGCCCAAAATGTATTTCACATGCATAATATTGTTTTGATTGGGTTATTACTCTTTTATAGTTAGGGATGTTCACGGTTCGGTTTGGCCAGTTTTTATAGGATTTCCGAGCTGAACCGTTAGTTACGGTTTTCAGAGAAACAAAAATAATTTGGCCAGGTTTGCCTTGGCCACACTGGTCAAAACAGTTCAAAGCGGTGAGCCCTAGGTGCTAATAGGAATTTTAGTTAATACACCAACAACAAATTACAGTGATGTTTTTTTTGTTTGGTTACAAACCTATATATTAAACTAGACATTGAAGTAAGCAGTTAAGGGTTGAGACTTATTGCACATAAAAACTGGTCAGCTCTCGAGCTTGACCCAGGTTTCACTGTAGTCTTATTTCATATTCACCAGCCATTGTTATGTATCTCACCCATGGTAGTGTCTGGTAAGCACTTTTTTCGATAACCTTCAAGTGACGAACCTGCAACCGTAAAGTAATGACTAATGAACGTGTCGATTCATGTTGTGTTCACGGGTTAAATAAAAGTTTCTAGCTAAACGGGCTGGTAACAAACTAGTCAAGGGTTGAAAGGGACGCACATCATGCGCACACGCTACTAAATCAATTTATTCAAAAATTCAGATTATTATTATTATGATTATGATTATGATTATGATTTTTATTATAAGTAATCATTATTTATTTTTTATAGTTTTTTTCAAATGAAGGATAAAAAAGGTGTTAGTGGGTCAATCCACTGACTTGACCCATTTTGACAGTATGTTTTGACCAGTTACTCAACCCGTTTGGCCCGCCCATATTGCCACCTCTAGTAAAAATGCATACCTGAATACCGGATACAGTAAAATACGGTATCTCAAACTTCACACGTATAGGAGTTTTTTTTGTTAGGAGTTGCATCTTCATAAGCTACACTCGGGAGTCTAAATTAGGCACCTAACATATACTCCTGTAATCATTGATGCTCAAATGGTGTTATGCGAATAAGCAGAAACATTTACAACAATGCAAAAAAAAATGTTCATAAAATTCCAAACATGATGTGGTACCTTGTCACCGGGGAATGATCTAATTCTCCATATAAGTGAATCGTGTTCAGGAGCGTATGATGCGGCTCCCATTGTTGTTCGAACAATTGGTTTTGTAGCATCGGATGGCATGGTATGCTAATTTGGACATTTGTTGCATTACTGTTTTAAATATTAGTTATTAGAGTTGCCTCATAATTTGACTAAGAAAACTCATTTGTATCATGAAAATGAAAACAATGCACATCAGTATAAAAACATCCAAACAGGACTCCAAATTATCAAAAAAAAATAAAAAAATAATAATAAATCTGGCCATGAGAACTCGTTAGGGAAAACTCACGGGCCCCACCAATACGCTAGTGGGACCAGGTAAACGTTAATTACGTGAGGCATACCTTCGTTCTCTAAATTGGCTTCTAGCTTTTACAAGCATCTCAATCCTACTTCTCGCATGTTTTTCGATTTGAGCCTCAACCCAAATTAGAGGTTTCACCTAGCAGCTTATAAAAAATTAGCAATAAAATCTAAAATCCTGCGAATTATCGAAAAAGGGTGTATAAATCAAGTGTGATACAACTGAAGATAACCTGAGTGCTAATTCTATATGTCATGAGATCAAATGATCCATCAGGAGGAATAAAAGATATTGCGCGGTCCTTTTCATAGCGCGCTAGACGTACACATCTATTGAAGGCAACAATCAAGTAAGCATGAAGAGCTTTTAGATCCATAAACGACCAAATTATAGCATACGCTAGTAATGTGTCTTACTGGTGAAATCTGATGTCTTCTAAATCAATGCATTTCCCCTTTGAAGATCGATCTTGTGCATCCATTAGAACTCTATCATTAAGCCCAAGCTTGCACTCAGGCATTCCACTACAAGAAAAGGTTAAAACTTCAGTTAACCGTATAAATACTTGTACGCAATGTTAATCAGATATAGCGGTACAAAGAAAGAGATCACAAGTAAAGTAATGAGTACAAATGCTTACGCAGTTCTCACAGTTATTTACTTAAAGTTAGTTGTGTATTCAATGACCCCCCCCCCCCTTTTCTTCTCTGTGTGCGCGCGCGCTTTAGATTAATGTTTCTAGTGTTACATGATAAAAAGTTATTCACTTTGTTGTTGTGAGCTAAAGTGTACATTAAAACCATAATTTCTAACCACCTTAAACATGTTCTCATCTTTAACGCCCCGCCAACTTCTGACCGAATCAACTGCCGGTTACTATTGACTAGTATGTTAACACTTTCGATCACATCCAGGAATACCTGATATCAAAAGAGAAAAAGATAACACTGCAATGTTAATATCAATGACATAACATTATCACCATATTGACAAAAGGTGCATACTTCATTCTTTTTGTAATATATTCCTTCATTTCGCCATGAGACCGCATTGGTTACAGCCATTGGAGGCCTTTGTGTAACTTCCAATCTATAAGCGTCAGTCTTGATGAACTCGCTTAAAATCGTTGCTTCGGTATATTGTGGGTAACCAAAGTCCATCATTTCATCGAGTAATTCATACTGCCATATTTGCGAGTTTATATGATCATAAGCTTAACTAGTATAGTTGGTTAATTTAACTAAAGTGTAATAAAGGGCTTCATTTTTACCACTACAACAAAGTTATCTCTAAGTGATTCTTCAACCAACTCTTCGAAATAATACTCAAAAACCTGAAAAAAATTATAATTTAGTTAGAAATAATTAATGACATGATAATATGAAATTCATCATCATGGGTTTTGGAAACAACCCATTTTTGCGAATCCAAGCGTAAACCATAACCATGGGGTAATAAAGCGTTAATCTTAGTACTCACATCGGCTAACTTGTGCAGAAATGCAATGAGGCTAGCAACATTACAGTTTTGCCTGGATACAGCCATTAAGTATACATTGTTGTGTCGAATGAATATGTGCGACACACCGTTATCAAACACTACTGGACCTTGAGCCTCAATATCCTCCTGACATAAATCAAATACACAAAAAAAAAAAAAAAAACACAATTGTCCCTAAATTAGCATGAACTTCATGAATCACAACCTCTAGTAACTAATCAAAGCATTCAATAGCTTATTTGTAACTGTAAAAAGTTAAAAGAATTGCAACGACACAAAATGATATCGGTGCATAATATTTTCTGTGTATTGAATAAGTGAAAACGAGATCCCATTATACATTATAATGAAAAGGATAATGATAAAGCTAACAAACTAATTACCAACCTAACTAGCTAGTGGTCACGATAAAACGTCACTAACTATCCTAATATTCAAACCGGATTTAAAATAGTTACTAACAAATACAATTATAGATGAATGATAAATCAAATAATAATAACTATAGTCTACATTAATCGTTTTATGCAGGGTTGGTCCAACGTTTTTAGAGGCCCTAAGCGAACTAAAAAGCTGGGGCCTTTTAGAGTTTTTTTATATAAATCTTTCTCTTTTACCCGGGCTTGGGACCGACAACAATAAACTAAGAAGTTTTAGTTGACGCAGTATTAAAAAATAATATATATGCATAGCACATAAACACAATAAACAAAATTATAGTATCTAAAACTAAATCAACTTCACAAAATCTTGGAAATCAACCAAAACTAAATGTTTATCTTGATAAAGTCATGATCTAATCAAATGTAAATGAAGTTTTTTGCAAACAAGTATGAAAAACTGGAGATTACAACTAAAAACGGAGTTCGACCATCTCTCAAATGATGGATTAATCGTTATTTCTTCAATCGCAACTCATCAAATCTTAAAAAAAATTTGGGGGCCCGTTGGAGGTGGAGGCCCTAAGCGGCTGCCTTACTTTTATACACTATAAGACCGGCCCTGGTTTTATGTTATAACAAAAACCGACATGCAAATAAATCCTAAACCAATTTGCTTGCCAAAAACCTAGAAACTGAAATTTCTTATATGCATGCAATTGGATCCATACTAATATCATAAAATTTTACCTCATTCTCAAGAAGTTTTGTGAAGAATCTCTCGGCTTCAGCGGATAAAATATCACCACGATAGTGACGAGTGATCAAACAGCGTCCCTTGATATCGAGAATGAAAAGCGCTGAAACGGCTCCAGTCATTGTTTTATGTCAATCTAACGTTGAGATAGATACAGGAATATTGTTGATGATGTGACAATGGTGAAGAAAATGTAGTTGAATCTAGAGTGTTGTCACCTATGAATTTAGTTATATATGAAATCCAGAAACATTGAGGAGATTGGTTAGCATGTGGTTTGGTTTTTGGAGATCGTACAAGGTGAGATGGAGATGAAGGTAACGGGTAGAATTGGTAGTTACTAGTCAGTATTAGTTAATTACACGTTTACCCCTCTCTACTTATGTATATTTCTAATTTGACTATACATACATACATACGTATATACACGATGTGTTCGTGGTTGAACCAGACACGGACCTGTAAATCGTGTCACACGTATGAATCTATACGGTAATCATGTAACCCAAAAAATATATAGAATTTATTTTTTGCTTGTTAATACTTTAAAATTATGAACTTATATGTAATTTTTTTTAAATTACGTGGAGACTATGCCAACTAATTTTGTAACTTTCCAATCTTTATATATATATATATATATATCTCAAAGACTAAAAAGGTTATAAATGGGTTAAATGAGTCTACCCGTTTAGTTAAACTTCTTCGCGAGTTCAACCTAAAACTGTCCCAAACTCATTTAGATTAAAGTTAACCCGTGAGTTTTAAAGTATTAACCTAAACACCACCCATATAACCCAAAAGTTATAATATAATATAAACATTGGTGAATTTACAAACTAATACAAATTAGTATCGTGTTAAATAAACGTCTGGGTTTACTAGTATTATATATATATATATATATATATATATATATATATTTAGTTGGTAGTTAAAAAAGTTAAAAATAAAAAATCACCATAGTTTTATTATAAAAAAATAATAAAAAGGAAAATAGTACACTCAGTATTCTCAAACCCAGAGCTAACTTGTAAAACTAACCAACTTTTTTTTTTTCAGTTAACAGTTTTCTTCCGGTTCTCTCTCTAAATAGTGGAAACATATATTACATTATCAAAGATATATTTACCTAAAATATAAGTAATGGTACACCTTCAAAGCTAAAGAACACTGCCACATGACCGTACGAATCAAATTACAAAATTACCAAATTAAGTGGTGCGTGTGTAACGATAAACTAAAATAAATGAATAAATAAATAAATAAATAAATGTTGAAGCCAAGCAAGTAAGCTAAATTTGAGAGCATAGAAGAAGACGTAAGACATAAAATTGAAGACGTGTTTAAACAGAAAAATAAATAACCATAAATCCATGCTTAAAAAGAAAAATAAATAACCATAAATCCTTAGCTTGCTTAAAAAGAAAAATAAATAACCATATAAACGCTTGAAAACAACTACATTACCAAGCCAAGCCGAAGTATTTTTTCTTAGGAACATAGAATAGTATCTTCGAGGTCCGGCTATAGTCATTATATGTTATGTCGGTATTGCATGATTTCTTTGTACAACGCATCTGCCTTCTTAAACACCTCTTTATATTCCTCAGGTATCTCCTCTTCTACCCGTATAATTCTTAAGTTGCGACAAGGTGGCAACTTCTCGACTTCAACTTGATCCTCTTTTCCATCTTCGGCTGACCCTTTTCCATCTTCTTTCTTCTTCCGCTAGTTCATCATGGGATTCGCCTTTCACCTTTTTTATCAAACATAATAATTCATAAAAATAAATAAAAATACAAGCATGCATATTCTACAAAATTAAGAGGATGATATGGTACCTTAGCTTTACAGATGGTCCTGGATGAACCATCCATAGCAACCCATTACAATAGGGACGGAGCTACCTTAGGCGGAGGGGTAGCCTCCGCTACCCCTTGGCGCTCCGACGCTAGTGTAAATTTTGGAAAAAATTGACCTTTTTTTTGACATTTCGATTTCGTTATCTCTTTTTTTATAAAACGTTACCCTACGAATATTTTCTAGATCCGCCACTGCATGACAATGGAGGTTGAGGGAACTGGACCAAGTTGACGATGGAGCTGGGACGGTTATAGGCTGCTTTCGTGACTAGGGTCAAGGCGAAATGGATCATGTATGATTGGGCTACCATTACAAATTAATATTAACTAGCAATAAGACCCGCGCGAGTGAGAGTTGGTATAATTTTCTATGTCTATTCCATAAAACCAATACCCTTTAAATAGGGAGTGTACAATCAAAAATAAGGAAACAAAATCAGGAAACAATATAGAAAGATAATATACAATCAAACAATGAATATTAATCTATTCCTAAAATAGTGGAACAATCTTTGGCTGGAAATATGACTGGGTAAGACTCCCCCGCAGTTTGAACGGGCGTAGGACAAACGCTCAAGCTGGATCTAAAAAATTCAAACAGTTGCCGAGATATTCCTTTGGTGAAAATATCCGTATATTGCATGGAAGATGGAACGTGTAACACACGTATTTGATCAACCCGAACTTTCTCGCAGACAAAATGGATGTCAATCTCAATATGCTTCGTCCGTTGATGCTGAACTGGGTTGTCAGAAAGATATATGGCAGAGACGTTATCACAATACACCACTGAAGCTTGACGCAGAGGAAGGTGTAATTGGAAAAGCAAATTGCGAATCCAAGTCACCTCGGCGACTGCGTTTGCAACACCACGATACTCAGCCTCGGCACTAGACCGAGAAATAGTTGGTTGACGTTTGGATGACCACGATATTAAATTATCACCAAGAAACACACAATATCCGCTGGTTGAACGTCTAGAATCTGGGCACCCGCCCCAGTCAGCATCAGAGTAGGCCACTAAAGCATGAGAAGTGGAGTTAATCAGCCGAATACCATAATGAATGGTGCCCTGTAAATACCGTAAGATACGCTTTAAGAAATTAAGGTGTGGATGTCACACCCCGACCCGCAGCGGAAATGGTGATCGGGGCATGATTGGGTTTTCATCAAAGCTCATGACATTTACTATTAAGTTTCATATTTATTATTTCCTTTTAAAGGAGAACATTACAATCAACATACAAGTACAACATGTTCTATACATTTATCAAGACTTCATTATTTTTCTTCTAAGGAAATTTCCTACGTGTTCCTTGCTTCAACCTGTCCACCTGTATCATGTGTAAAAATAGGGTTTTGGGTCAACAAAAAGTTGGCGAGTGAATCTTATTTAAACATTTGAAAGGATTAGTTATGTTGGTTATTTGAATAAAATTGTGCATCACCAAATATGAATAAACGTAAATGTAAACTTAATCACAAAACACATAATATCAATAAATGCACAAGCACACACCAAATGATGAATAATGAGATCAAGGCTCAATCAAACGGAGCCGATCGAATGAGGCACCTGATGCTCAACTCGTCTCCCACGAGGAACTGATGGGCCTAATGCATGTTTTGCACACAACTTGACAAGAATGTAAACACGTATCACAACAACAACATAATCACATAATCTCAATTAATGCACAAGCACACACCAAATGATGAACAATGAGGCACCTGATGCTCAACCCGTTTCCAACGAGGAACTGATGGGCCTAATGAATGATTTGCACGCAACTTGACAAAATGTAAACACACATCATAACAAACAATATTTACATCTCGAGTTTAGATCATATAATGGTAATAGCACGAGTTTGAATAAATGAAATAATTAAAGCGACACATGATACACCCCAAAACATGAATAAAAAAGGGAATTTGTAAGGATTCACTCACAGTGGGTGCGTTTCCTGGATGACGATGAATGCGTACGAGTTTTGGGATTTGATCGACGAGGAAAACTAACCTAAAATAATAAACGAAATAGTTCGGTAAATAAATGGATTTTATTTGAGATTAATTCTTTTAATTCATAATCTTAATAGGATTCTTAGATTTATTTTTGTGAGTTTAAGGACATTTTCTAACTTTAAAAATATTATTTTTAAGTATTTTAAATAATTTCTGATTAAATAAATAAAGAAAAAAATATAAAAATGTTGACTTTTTGACTTTGACCGTTGACCGTTGACCGGTCGGACCGTGTTTATTCTATGCGCTGAGTGAGGTTCGAACTCGTGACCTCTCGTATACGTGCACGCAGCTCTACCAACTGAGCTACGTGTCTAACCCGAAATATTCTCTGTTTTAATTATATATATATACTAATTAATTGTTATTTTATTGGGTTTATATTAAAACGATTTAAAATGGCCGAACCGATTGCAGGGACCCGGAGTCGAACTCGGGTCCTTCAGTTCGTATGCAGACAGCCCAACCAGTTGGGCTGTGTGTCTAATCTGTTTAACTCACGGATTATATTACTCTTATAAACATACTGTGACTTGTTCTGATTCAGTTCTAAAAATATTGGTTTTATTTCTGAAAGTCGGTACGTTGTGTGATTCGAACTCGTGACGTGCGTTTTATGATTGCACACAGTCCACCGCTGGACTGTGTGTCTAACCCGGTTAAATATTCAATTTTAATTAAACTTATACACATTTCGACTTCGTCTTCTTCATTTATAAAGACACCGAACAAAGATGCCCGACTGTTCTTGTTTAATTCGATTATCAAAACTTATAATTGGTTGGAATGTATTAGATAACGAGATTAAAGAACAGAATTGTACCAAACAGTGCGTTTACTTCAGATGACCGGCAGGAGTCGTCGGCTCTGATTTGTGACTCTCGGCTGAGTGGAATGTTTGACAGTTTAGTTTCTTGTGTTATGAAATTAAGTTACTGAGTAAGAGATTGCAAGAGTTTTTAGATGATTATACCGATCGACAGTGAGACTTTGATGTTTCAGTGGAATTCCGGCGAGTGTGAGATTTTCCGGCAACGTAGTCTGGGACAGATTCTGGTTGAAGGAAGTTAATATATGTCTAATAATGGATTACAACCAAAAGAGTCGAGAATTTTACCGATTTGAAGTAAGTCTCGATTTTCCGGTGAAAGTCCGCGACTGTAAAATATCTCCGACGAGTGCTAAAGCTTCGAGAGTTTGTGCGATTTTGAGCGAACGATTACCAGAGGTTTGGGTGGGTATTTATAGGGAAGAAACAGAATGTATTGAGTCCGAATTTGGTCTTGATTTGTGGTCAAGGTTTCTCCGGCGGTTATGACTAAAATCAAGGGTCAGACATCGGTTATAACCGATGTCTTAGTCGGTTAGCGTGTTTTGGTCAAAAGGAAATTGGCCAAAGTCGCGGATTGCCGGATTTCTGGATTTCCCGGTGACTGCGAGTTCTGAGCGCGGTGACACTCCAGTTTTGAATTCGGATTTCATCTTAAGTATTATTTGTTTCGTAATATTAACAAAGAAGGCAAGTGGCGGAGTGGTATGTTGTGTGTTTGTTGAAGCGGCTGACCCGGGTTCGAAACCCGGCAGCCCTATTTATTTTTTTATTCACTTATTTTTTATTAATTATCAATTATAGTTTTTTATTCTAATATATTTATTAATTATGTATCGTTTAAAATTAATTTGAGCAATAAATGTGCAATGAAAAATTATGACTGGATATTCGATTAATAAACGAAGCGGGTTTGGAAAACCCGTTTTTCGACGGATGTTACAGTGGATCCCGCGGCTCATGCATGAAAAGGCAGACTTGCTGAACTGCATAAGTAATATCGGGCCATGTAAAATTAAGGTATTGTAATGCCCCAGCCAGGCTCCGATAAAGCGTGGGATCATGAAATAATGCACCATCTGATGCACTAAGTTTGGATGCTAAATCAACCGGTGTTGTCCACGGTTTGCAGGTGTTCATATTTGCACGGGAGAGGATGTCCCGAGCATATTGTGTCTGGTCCAAAAACAAACCTGTCGAGTTCCTGGATACCTTGATACCCAAAAAATGGTGAAGACTACCCAAATCAGTCATTGCAAATTCCCTAGACAATGTGTGAATGGTATCATGCAAAAATATGTCCGAGGAGGCTGTGAGGACAATGTCATCAACATAAAGGAGCATGAAAGCTGTGTGATCACCATGTTTGTAAATAAAGAGAGAATTATCACATGTACTGCTCTTAAATCTGTAGGATAGAATAAAAGTAGCAAAGCGTGTGTACCAAGCACGCGGGGCACATAAAATGACTTCTTCAAGCGACAAACATAATTAGGATAGTTGTTGTCGACGAAGCCCGTAGGCTGATGCATATAAATAGTTTCATTCAAAGTACCATGTAAAAATGTGTTCTTTACGTCCAATTGATGAATTTGCCAAGAACGAGAGACTACTATAGAAAGAACAGTACGTATGGTGGCCGGTTTAACAACCGGGCTAAACGTGTCCCCACAATCAACACCTACAGTTTGAGATTTCCCATTGACAACTAATCTGTCTTTATACCGTTCAAGAGAGCCATCAGACTTAAATTTGTGGCGAAATAACCACATGCAACGAATAAATGGCCTGTCAGCGGGACGAGTTACCAAGTCCCATGTCTCGTTATCTTGTAAAGCACGAAACTCGGTTTGCATGGCATGCAACCAATGAGGGTCAGCAAAGGCTTTGGCATAGGTAGTTGGAACAGGGGAGATGGTTGTGGTAGTGTGTAAAATTTTGGCTTTGGAACGGGTTGTCGTGGGGTGTGTGTTGTGTGATTGAGTGGATTGGGTAGGAGCTGGAGGGATAGCAGCCGTAGGTTGGTTGGGGGGAGGGGTCATTGTCACACCCCGACCCGCAGCGGAATAAGAGTCGGGGCATAATTGGGTTATCACCAAAGCTCATGATGTTTACTAAAATGTTTCATATTTATTAAATTCAAATTACAACTTAAATATTCAAATCAAATCCATACAATTACAAGGAAATGAAACTAAGTAAAACAATCCCAAGCTTAAACTGTTTTATTCTTCTAGGCCTTCCTATGTGTTTCTTGCCTCAACGGGATCACCTGTATCATGTGTAAAACGGGGGATATTTTGGGTCAACAAAAGTTGGCGAGTGAACCTTGAGAAAACATTGTTATTAATTTCTTGTTGTATTTAATATTGAAAATTTGTGCAATAATCACATGTGAGCAAACATATATATATATAACAAAACACAAACCACATTGGATGAATAAATGACATGAATGATGATGTATATGAGATCAAGACTCAATCAAACGGAGCCGATCGAATGACATGAATGATTGTGTATGTGAGATCAAGGCTCAATAAAACGGAGCCGATCGAATGAGGCACCTGATACTCAACCCGTATCCCACGGGGAGCTGATGGGCCTAATGAAATGCATGTACTGAAAATGATAACTTCAATCTAAACATAATTCACACAACAATTGAACACATAATTGATACACATTTGATCACGGATATGATGGATGCACAAGTGTTTAAATATAATAAGGAATTAAACGACACATGATACACCCCAAAATGTGATTAAAACGGGGAATTGGTAGAGATTCACTCACATTGGGTGCGTTCTTTGAGGACGTTGGATGCGCACAAGTTTTGGGATTTGCTCGACGAGGAAAACTAACCTAAAATAATAACGAAATGGTTCGGTAAATAAATGGATTTTTTGAGAGTAATACTTTTAATTCATAATCTTAATAGGATTTTTAGATTTATTTTTGTGAGTTTAAGGACATTTTCTAACTTTAAAATATTATTTTTAAGTATTTTTAAATAATTTTCTGATTGAATAAATAAAATAAATAAATAAAAAATGTTGACTTTTATTGACTTTGACCGTTGACCGTTGACCGGTCAGATTGTGTTAATTATATGCGCTGAGTGAGGTTCGAACTCGGGACCTCTCGTATGCGTGCACGCAGCTCTACCAACTGAGCTACGTGTCTAACCCGAAAATTCTCTGTTTTAATTATATTTATATACTGATTAACTTTTATCTTATTTAATTTATTTCAAAAATGATTTAAAATGGCCGAACCGACTTCAGTGACCCGGAGTCGAACTCGGGACGTTCGGTTCGAGTACGCACAGCCCAACCAGTTGGGCTGTGGGCTTAACCTGTTTAATTACTGAATTATATTATATTTATATACATGTTGAAAGGTGTTCTAAATAGGTTTAAAAAGGATTGGTTTTATATCTGAAATTCAGTAACGTGTGCGATTCGAACCCGTGACGTGCGTGTTATGTTGCACAGTCCACCGCTGGACTGTGTGTCTAACCCGGTTAAATATTCAGTTTTAGTTAAACTTATACACATGTTCGACTTCGTCTTCTTCGTTTACAAAGACACAGAATAAAGATGTCCGACTGTTCTTGTTTAAATCGGTCATCGAACATATAATTGATTGGAATGAAATGGATAAAGAGGGTTACGGAGTAAAATGTACCGAACAGAATGTTTTTCTCAGATTTCCGGCAAGAGTCGTCGGCTTTGATTTGTGACTTCCGTCTGAGTGAATCAATTAACAGTTCTGATCAACGAGTTGTGCAATTAAGTTACTAAACAAGGGATATCAGGGGTTTTAGATGATTGTACCGATTGACAGTGAGATTTCGGAATTTCCAGTGACTTTCCGGCGAGTGCAGGAATTCCCGGCAACGTTGTCTGAGACGGATTCTGGTTGAACGATTTATGTTAATACTTGTCTAATAATGGATTGCAAACAAAAGAGTCGAGAAATTTACCGATTTGGTGTAGGTCTCGGTTTTCCGGTGAAAGTCCGGCGAATGCAGAATATCTCTGGCAAGTGCTAAAGCTTCGAGAGATTGTGCGATTTTGAGCGAAAAGGTTACCAGAGGTTTGGGTGGGTATTTATAGTGAAGAAACAGAATGTATTGAGTCCGAATTTGGTCTTGATTCGTGGTCAAGGTTTCTCCGGCGGTTACGACCGCAATTGACTATTAGACGTCGGTTATAACCGATGTCGAAGTCGGTTATAGCGTTTTAGTCAAAAGGAAAATGGCTAAACTCGCGGATTGCCGGATTTTCCGGGGATTGCGAGTTCTGCCGCGCTGAGGTCCGGTTTTGAATTCGAATTTTAATTTAAATATTATTTGTTTCAGTAATTTCACAAAGGAGTCATGTGGCGGAGTGGTGTAGTGTGTGCTTGTGCTTGTGCTTATGGGCGACCCGGGTTTGAAACCCGGCAGCCTCATTTTATTTTTTATTCGCTTATTTTTATCATTTATTAATTATAGTTTTTAAATTCTAAAATGTTTATTAATTATGTATTGTTTAAAATTAGTTTGAGCAATAAATATGCAACAAAAATTTTTAACTGGATATTCGATTAATAAACGAAGCGGGTTTTGGAAACCCGTTTTTCGACGGATGTTACAGTATCCCCTACTTTTAGAAATTTCGTCCCGAAATTTAAGTAGTAGTGGTAACAGGAAAAAGATGCGGGTATTTCTCGCGCATCGAGTCTTCACGTTCCCAAGTAAACTCAGGTCCTCGTTTCGACTCCCAACGTACTCTGACAATTGGAATACGACTCCGTCTTAAACGCTTCTCTCCGAAGTCCATGATCTCTACTGGTCTTTCAATGAAGTGCATAGATTCATCGATCTGAATATCTTCTAGAGGAATATGGAGATATTCATCGGCGAGGCACTTCTTCAAGTTTGATACGTGGAACGTGGGATGAATTCTGTTGAGCTCTTCTGGTAGGTCAAGCTTGTATGCTACAGGACCTACTCTTTCGAGTATCTTGAAAGGTCCTACGTAGCGTGGTGCTAGCTTGCCCTTCTGGCCAAAACGGATCACTCCCCTCCACGGTGATACTTTTAAAAGTACTTGATCCCCAATGTCAAACTCCAAGGGCTTTCGTCGTTTGTCTGCATAACTCTTTTGACGACTTTGAGCCGCTAGAAGATTGTTTTGAATTTGAATGACCTTGTCGGTTGTTTCTTGAATTAACTCTGGACCGGTGATTTGTGATTCCCCAATTTCGTGCCAACATACAGGAGATCGGCACTTACGGCCATATAAAGCTTCGAAAGGAGCCATGCCGATACTTGAATGGTAGCTATTGTTGTACGAAAATTCAACTAATGGTAGATGATCGTCCCAATTCCCTTTGAAGTCTATGACACATGCTCGAAGCATGTCTTCAAGAGTTTGGGTGGTGCGTTCAGATTGTCCATCAGTTTGAGGATGAAAAGCGGTACTGAGGTCTAATCGTGTACCCAAGGCGGTTTGTACGGCTCGCCATGTTCGTGAAGTGAAACGACCATCACGGTCTGAAATGATGCTTAAAGGTACACCATGACGGCTTACGATCTCGCTGATGTAGATACGAGCTAACTTCTCGTTCTTGAAGTCCTCGCGAATCGGAATGAAGTGAGCTGATTTTGTAAGACGATCAATGATTACCCATATGGTGTCATACCCACTGGAGGTGCGAGGTAACCCGGTAATGAAGTCCATGGTTATGTTTTCCCACTTCCATACAGGTATTTCAGGTTGGTTTAGAAGTCCTGAAGGTCTTTGATGTTCAGCTTTTACTTTGGCACAGGTAAGGCACTTGGAAACAAAAACAGCGATATCCTTTTTCATGCCCGGCCACCAGTAGGTGTATCGTAGGTCTTGATACATCTTGTCGGCTCCTGGGTGTACAGAGTACCGTGTTTTGTGCGCCTCATTCATAAGGAAATCACGAAGGTTATCGCGATCGGGAATCCATATGCGATTTAGATAGTATATTATACCGTCAGATTTGGTTTCGATTTTGAGTTCTGCTCCACATGACAGCTCATCGCGTACGTCGTTTTCTGTCACAGAAACATGTTGAGCTTCTCGGATTCGATCTTTGATGTCGGTTATGATTTGCGAACATAGAAGACGAATGGAGTTCACATAACCTTTTCGACTGAGTGCATCAGCCACCACATTTGCCTTTCCAGGATGATATCGAATTTCACAGTCGTAGTCGTTAAGAAGTTCGACCCATCTTCGTTGCCTCATATTCAACTCCTTTTGATTGAAGATATGTTGGAGACTCTTGTGGTCAGTGTATATTTCACACTTGATACCGTAGAGGTAATGTCTCCATATCTTGAGAGCGAACACAACGACTCCAAGTTCCAGGTCGTGGGTGGTGTAATTCTTCTCATGAACTTTGAGTTGCCTAGAAGCATAGGCTATCACTTTTCCTCTTTGCATTAATACACAGCCTAGCCCTTGCCCTGATGCGTCGCAATATACTACAAAGTCATCGCAACCTTCAGGGAGTGTGAGGATAGGTGCGTCACAAAGTTTTTGCTTTAGAGTTTGGAAGGCTTCTTCTTTTTTAGGTCCCCATATGAAGGGTTTTGCTTTATGAGTCAAAGCCGTGAGTGGTACAGCAATACGGGAAAAAATGGCAATGAAGTGTCGATAGTAACCAGCCAAACCAAGAAATGATCTTACTTCGGTAGGGGTACGGGGCGCTTGCCATTCCTGTACTGCCTTGATCTTTGAAGGGTCGACATGTATTCCCTTGTCATTGACGACATGTCCAAGGAATTGTACTTCTCTTAACCAGAATTCGCATTTGGAGAACTTAGCGTAGAGCTTTTCAGTCTTTAAGAGTGTAAGGATGAGTCGAAGGTGTCGTTCATGATCGGATTTAGACTTGGAGTAGATGAGGATGTCGTCGATGAAGACTATGACAAAGCGGTGAGGTAGGGTTTGCATACCCTATTCATTAGATCCATGAAGACAGCTGGGGCATTGGTTAAACCGAATGGCATGACCATGAATTCGTAATGACCATAACGAGTCCAGAAGGCGGTCTTTGGGACGTCTTCTTCATGTACTCTGAGTTGATGATAACCAGAACGAAGGTCGATTTTTGAAAAGCAGGTGGCGCCTTGAAGTTGATCTAGGAGGTCATCGATGCGAGGTAGTGGGTAGCGATTCTTAATTGTTAACTTGTTGAGTTCTCTGTAGCCGATACACATGCGAAAAGTTCCATCTTTCTTCTTCACAAAAAGAACAGGCGCACCCCAAGGCGAGGAGCTAGGACGTATGAATCCTTTGTCAGTCAGTTCTTGCAGTTGACTGGCCAGCTCTTGCATTTCGGATGAGGCTAGCCTATAAGGAGATTTTGCGACTGGTGTAGCGCCAGGTACAAGATCGATGCGGAATTCGACTTCTCTTACAGGAGGGAGTCCTGAGATGTCGTCGGGAAAGACTTGTGGGAATTCTTTCACTACTGGTATATCTTCGAGTTTCTTCTCCTTGTTTCCCTTCTTGACGACGTGAGTTAGGAATGCGACATAGTTCTTGCGGAGATATTTTCGGGCTTGAAGACATGACATTAATTTGAGTCCTTTCGAAGGGGTTTCTCCAAAGATACGTAAGGTCTGACCGTCTACAAGAGGAATGCGAATGAACTTTTCGCGGCATACTACTTCAGCGTGATGCTGGCTGAGCCAGTCCATACCAATTATAATATCGAAACTTCCCAACTGCATAGGAATGAGGTCAACTGGAAAATCGTGATCGTTTAGAGTGAGTGTACAATTTCGTATAATAGAATTTAATGAAACGGGCTTTCCATCAGCGACTTCCACCGTTAGAGATTCCATGAGGTTATCACGAGTTTGGTTGAGGATAGGTTCAAATTCTAAGGACACAAAACTCTTATCCGCGCCAGTATCGAATAACATGGATGCATAACTACCATTGATGAGAAACGTACCGTTAACCACGTTGTTGTCAGCTCTAGCTTGGTTGGCATTGATGTTGAATGCTCTTCCTCTAGCAGGTGGAGGAGCTTGGTTAGCTTGGTTTACCGGATTTGCTTGAGCTTGAGCATGGATGATGTTCACCAAACGTGGACATGTGTTCCTGAAGTGGTTTGGGTCTCCACAGTTGTAACATGCTCGCATGGGTTGTATCATGGGGTAGTTGGGTTGGTAGTAGGATTGGGCTATATGTCGTGCAGGTAGTAGAAGTAAAGGTTGTTGGGCTTGACCCACTATCTGATGGTGGGTTTGGGTTGAGGGTTGATTGCGGTTCATTCGTTGAAGTGTGCTACAAGTTTGAATAGTGTGACCCGCACGGCCACAGCTGGTGCAATGTTGGCAAGGAGTTTCGGGGAGGTGGTGGTATTGACAACGGTTGCATTTTGGATATGGGCCGGTGTATGGCTTTTTAAATGGTGCAGCCGAGGGAGCAATTTGGGTAATTGGTGCGGCAGTGATAGGAGGGTTTGTTTGTGTGACGGCAAAATTTCTGCTGTTTTGTTTCCTCTTACCAGCAAACTTTGAAGAGGAGATGGAATGGTTTGGAGTTTGGGCCTCAATGGGGGCTTTCTTTTTCTCATCCTTGAATTTACCGTTTCGGATGCGATTCTCGGTAAGTTCGGTAGCTAGTTCCATTGCGGCTTCGAGTGTTGCAAGCGAAGTGCTTAGAACCGAGTCTTGAATTTTCGAGGGGAGGCCTCGAATGTAGTGTTCAACCAGGCGGTACACGGGGGTGAACAGATTAGGGATCATTTGGTTCAGTTCGAGAAATCTTTTGTTGTAGGAAGTGTGATCCCCTTCCTTTTGTTTCAACGAGTGGAATTCATCTTCCAACTTTTTGATTTCACTTCTTGGACAGAAGCGCCTTGTCATGAGTTCCCTTAACTCTTCCCATGATAAGGCCATGGCATCTTCGACTCCTCGCTTACCCTTTTCTGTGTTCCACCAGGTAAGGGCTACTCCAAACAGTCTCCCTGATGCATAACGTACCTTACGATCCTCGGGACAATCGCAATTGAGGAAGGTGTTCTCCATTTCTTCAAACCAGTGGAGGAGGGCAGTAACACCTTCGGTCCCTTCATACTTTGGGGGATCGCAAGATTTGAAGTGTTTGTAGGAGCACTTTTTGGAGTGAGGGTTGGCGACGCTCTGGTCTTCTTGATTGGGAGGGTTGATAGGATTTGCGGTGAGAGCTTGTTGAACTTGAATCACGATGTCAGGAAGTACCGCGGCCATTTGTTTAGCAATTTGAGTGGCCAAGCGTTCATTGGATCTTCCTAACTTTCTACCTCCACGTAGTTGCCTAGCCGACATCTACAGGAACATACATAGGAAGATTGTGAGTTTAAGAAGTTTTTAGGTGTCATGTGTCGTTAAAAGAATAAAAATAACATAATTATCAATAATGCAACTACATCCATAGGATGTCTTGGGTTTGCTCATGTTTGGGCCTCCAATGTCCCCCATACCATCGCCTGTATAGTCATGTGGGCCCCCATGACTATTGGCTTAGTAGGATTCACATTGGTGTTGGCGGGTTAACACTCGCATCATCCGAATGAAAACTAAGAATTATGATTGCGAGATGTATGGTAGGAGGGTGTCCAGGTGTAGACACAATGACAACTCAAAGTGGGGTTAGCTCACACGACGTTTGGTATAGCATGCTTTGACCTAATAGGTCCTTCGTACTCTCATCGTTAGTCCCCAGGTAGGCAAACTGGTCCTTTATTTTGGATTTATACGAATGCCAAGCCTAGACAGGACGTTCCGACTACCGGTACTCGTACCCTTCCAGTTACTACATGCCCGTCATGAGAACTCACTTTGATGTGATTTGAAAAATACAAAATCGTTGTAAAAATCATGGGAATTGTGAGGTGTGTGCTCTCATGGATATGATATGTTATGAGGATATGATTCATGATGAGCATTGTATAATAATATGTACTTATGAATATGCTTGCATAATATTGAATGTAACAATAAACATAAAGCATATAAACATCATGAATTTTGTATGTAACGCATAAACAATTTAAAATTTTAATTAACTATAGTATAGGCTCTAAGGGTCTAATAACCTATCCTATATCCCTATAGTCATGGCTCTGATACCAATCTGTCACACCCGCAGCGGAATAAGAGTCGGGGCATAATTGGGTTATCACCAAAGCTCATGATGTTTACTAAAATGTTTCATATTTATTAAATTCAAATTACAACTTAAATATTCAAATCAAATCAATACAATTACAAGGAAATGAAACTAAGTAAAACAATCCCGAGCTTAAACTGATTTATTCTTCTAGGCCTTCCTATGTGTTTCTTGCCTCAACTGGATCACCTGTATCATGTGTAAAACGGGGGATATTTTGGGTCAACAAAAGTTGGCGAGTGAACCTTGAGAAAACATTGTTATTAATTTCTTGTTGTATTTAATGTTGAAAATTTGTGCAATAATCGCATGTGAGCAAACATATATATATATAACAAAACACAAACCACATTGGATGAATAAATGACATGAATGATGATGTATATGAGATTAAGGCTCAATCAAACGGAGCCGATTGAATGACATGAATGATTGTGTATGTGAGATCAAGGCTCAATCAAACGGAGCCGATCGAATGAGGCACCTGATACTCAACCCGTATCCCACGGGGAGCTGATGGGCCTAATGAAATGCATGTACTGAAAATGATAACTTCAATCTAAACATAATTCACACAACAATTGAACACATAATTGATACACATTTGATCACGAATATGATGGATGCACAAGTGTTTAATAAGGAATTGAACGACACATGATACACCCAAAAATGTGATTAAAACGGGGAATTGGTAGAGATTCACTCACATTGGGTGCGTTCTTTGATGACGTTGGATGCGCACGAGTTTTGGGATTTGCTCGACGAGGAAAACTAACCTAAAATAATAACGAAATGGTTCGGTAAATAAATGGATTTTATTTGAGAGTAATACTTTTAATTCATAATCTTAATAGGATTTTTAGATTTATTTTTGTGAGTTTAAGGACATTTTCTAACTTTAAAAATATTATTTTTAAGTATTTTTAAATAATTTTCTGATTAAATAAATAAAATAAATAAATAAAAAAATGTTGACTTTTTTTTACTTTGACCGTTGACCGTTGACCGGTCGGATTGTGTTAATTATATGCGCTGAGTGAGGTTCGAACTCGGGACCTCTCGTATGCGTGCACGCAGCTCTACCAACTGAGCTACGTGTCTAACCCGAAATATTCTCTGTTTTAATTATATTTATATACTGATTAACTTTTATCTTATTTAGTTGATTTCAAAAATGATTTAAAATGGCCGAACCGACTTCAGTGACCCGGAGTCGAACTCGGGACGTTCGGTTCGAGTACGCACAGCCCAACCAGTTGGGCTGTGGGCTTAACCTGTTTAATTACTGAATTATATTATATTTATATACATGTCGAAAGGTGTTCTGAATAGGTTTAAAAAGGATTGGTTTTATATCTGAAATTCGGTAACGTGTGCGATTCGAACCCGTGACGTGCGTGTTATGTTGCACACAGTCCACCGCTGGACTGTGTGTCTAACCCGGTTAAATATTCAGTTTTAATTAAACTTATACACATGTTCGACTTCGTCTTCTTCGTTTACAAAGACATAGAACAAAGATGTCCGACTGTTCTTGTTTAAATCGGTCATCGAACATATAATTGATTGGAATGAAATGGATAAAGAGGGTTACGGAGTAAAATGTACCGAACAGAATGTTTTTCTTAGATTTCCGGCAAGAGTCATCGGCTTTGATTTGTGACTTCCGTCTGAGTGAATCAATTAACAGTTTTGATCAACGAGTTGTGCAATTAAGTTACTAAACAAGGGATATAAGGGGTTTTAGATGATTGTACCGATTGCCAGTGAGATTTCGGAATTTCCAGTGACTTTCCGGCGAGTGCAGGAATTCCCGGCAACGTTGTCTGAGACGGATTCTGGTTGAACGATTTATGTTAATACTTGTCTAATAATGGATTGCAAACAAAAGAGTCGAGAAATTTACCGATTTGGTGTAAGTCTCGGTTTTCCGGTGAAAGTCCGGCGAATGTAGAATATCTCCGGCGAGTGCTAAAGCTTTGAGAGATTGTGCGATTTTGAGCGAAAAGGTTACCAGAGGTTTGGGTGGGTATTTATAGGGAAGAAACAGAATGTATTGAGTCCGAATTTGGTCTTGATTCATGGTCAAGGTTTCTCCGGCGGTTACGACCGCAATTGACTGTTAGACGTCGGTTATAACCGATGTCGAAGTCGGTTTTAGCGTTTTAGTCAAAAGGAAAATGGCTAAACTCGCGGATTGCCAGATTTTCCGGTGATTGCGAGTTCTGTCGCGCTGAGGTCCGGTTTTGAATTCGAATTTTAATTTAAGTATTATTTGTTTCAGTAATTTCACAAAGGAGTCATGTGGCGGAGTGGTGTAGTGTGTGCTTGTGCTTGTGCTTATGGGCGACCCGGGTTCGAAACCCGGCAGCCTCATTTTATTTTTTATTCACTTATTTTTATCATTTATTAATTATAGTTTTTAAATTCTAAAATGTTTATTAATTATGTATTGTTTAAAATTAGTTTGAGCAATAAATATGCAACGAAAATTTTTAACTAGATATTCGATTAATAAACGAAGCGGGTTTTGGAAACCCGTTTTTCGACGGATGTTACAGTCATGGTAGATGGGTTGGGCTCGGTGGTAGGCTAGGGTTGGGCTGGCGTGGTCGGCGAGAGTAAGTGATAGGGTATGGGGCGGCGGAGGGGTGGGTCATAGGATTGGAGGTAGGAATGGGGAAGGTTGGTGGTCTTGGAAAGTGGAATCCTGGAGGTGTGGAGTCGTCAAGGAAGTTGTAGGAGGTGGTGGATTGGGGAATGGTGTATGGAAAAGTATGTTCGTCAAATATGACGTGGCGAGATATGGAGACCTTGCCCGTGGTCGGGTCAAGGCATCGATAGCCCCGGAAATCTGGTGGATAACCGAGGAAGATGCAACGAATGGAGCGACTGTGGAGTTTGTGTGGTTGGGTGGCAGACTGGTTGGGGTAACAAGCACATCCGAAAACCCGAAAGTGATCATACGTAGGATGGCGAAGGTATAGGGCAAAAGTAGGTGTAAAAAAGTTTAGGCGTTTGGTGGGTAGGGTATTTTGAAGGTAGGCTGCCGTGTGGAGGGCTTCCACCCAAAAGGATGGTGGGAGATTGGCATGAATAAGGAGGGAATGGATGATGTCATTGAGGCGTCTTATCATCCGTTCTGCACGACCATTCTGAGAGGATGTCTAGGGGCAGGAGAATCGAAAAAGAAGGCCGTGCTGGGTTACAAAACTTTTAAATGCATGATTGTCAAATTCACCGCCTAGATCACATTTAAAGGTTTTGATATGTCTGTTAAATCGAGTTAAAATAAGGCGGTGAAATTTGACAAAGGTTGTAAAGGTTTCAGATTTATATTTGAAGGGGTAAACCCAAATAAAGTGTGAAAAAATGTCGATTAAGACCATGTAATACTTGTATCCGGTGTTACTGGGTTTGGTTGATGTCCACATGTCACAATGTATAATATTAAAGGGTGTAAATGTAAATGTAGAAGAGTCATAAAAAGGTAAACGTTTACTATTGGAAATCAAACAAGAATTGCAAACACGGGAATGTGACTGTTTATTAGAAGAAAAATTAAAACGACGACTAAGTATATCTAGGACTTGAGCTCCCGGATGTCCTAGTCGATCATGCCACGGCAAGGTTGTTGATGCAAGAAAACAGGCTTGAGGCGGAAGGGTTGATGGGGTTACTGGGTAGAGATTTCCCGTGCTATTGTGGCGGGACAATAGGCATCCCGTTTTGAGGTCCTTTAAAGAAAAACCAAAAGGATCAAATTCAATAGACACGTTATTATCACGGGTAAATCGTCTAACAGATAAAAGGTTTTTAATGATTTTGGGGCTGTATAAGACATTTGGTAAAATGTATGTGCGGTTATGGATAGGAAGTAATCCAGTGCCAGAGCCCTCAATTGGTAATACGTGACCATTGTCAACCAAAAGTTTAGTGGAAACATGAAACAAGTCAGGGTAAAGAATTGTACCGTTATTATTAGTGACATGACTTTCTGCTCCAGTGTTAAAGAACTGAGTGGGCTCCGTGTAGCTCATCTGCATTGCATTAAAAGCTGCACTCAAGTCGGACTGGCTTAAGGCATTAAAACCAGATGGGGCGTAGCCGTATGGGCCTGTTGGGGCATGAGGTGGATAACCGGCATAATGTGCCGAAGGTGGCAGGGGGGAAGGGTGGTTGGGTCGCCATTGGGTTTGATCGGGTTTCGTCATGGAGATCGGCTGGTGGATGTTTCGAACAACAACAGGGATGGAGCCGAGGCTCTGTTGCAGGGCCGTCTGGGAGGAAAACCCGAAAAAAAGAGAAGAAGAAGGTATTCAGAACCGAGGCTCTGATACCATGAGAGTTGGTATAATTTTCTGTGTCTATTCCATAAAACCAATACCCTTTAAATAGGGAGTGTACAATCGAAAATAAGGAAACAAAATCAGGAAACAATATAGAAAGATAATATACAATCAAATAATGAATGTTAATCTATTCCTAAAATAGTGGAACAATCTTTGGCTGGAAATATGACTGGCTAAGAGCGAGTACATCGCAAACATCGAATGGATTAGTCCAAACATTAGGTGATGCGTTAACCATATGAAAACGTGTGTTTAGACGTATCACATAAAACGTAAGGGGTATAACGGAAAAGCTGACACGTATAATCAAAAGAGATTAATTAGAACTTTTGAAAAAAGAGGGAAAAAGCCACAATTTGACTCCACTCGGAAACATACATAAAAGTAAGCACGTAAAGAATGTTTTTTAAACAAAAACGTATTATATTTGATCTAACTCGTTTCCAGAAAAAGTTTACGTCGAATAGAGCAAATCGAATTCATACCGATAGGTAAATAAAAATATTCACGTAAAAATAGTTTTTTTTTATGTAAAGAAGGTATCGGGGTTAAACTGAAACAAATAATTTTTAGTAAAAAATTTAATAGGTTAAAAACGCTTGTAAGATCGTGCAGTAGCCCCAATGCCACACTACCAACAACAGAAGAGCTCGTAAAAAATAAAATAACACTGACCAAAAAAACAGACGTGAAATCGCTGAATCACGCACACCCGTTGCGACGTGCTAATGTGAAGAAATTAGATCGAAACGTAAAATGTAGAAATAAAAAACTAAGTTGATTTAGGACCCGTGCATTGTAACAAACTTGTCAAACGGCGACGGGCTTGTTAAACGGGAAACAAAGACAAAAAAACGTTGAACCACATACACACGTTGAGCGTGTTGACTCGCAAAAATTTTGAACGAAACGTAAAACGAAAAATTTGCGAGAGATGAAAATTAGAAGAGACCAAAGTTGAAAATAATAAAGTTTTGGGTTGAATTACAAAACATGAAAAATTGAGTTAAAAGTAAATAAATTAATAAGATTAAAATGAAAAGATAAAAGCCTTAATAAAAAATGAAAAATCCTTTTTTTGAAAGACTTCCTATGTATTTAGTACAAAAGCAAGAAAATGTTGCTTATTTATAATATGAAAATTAATGTTCACTACAACTAGGTGGTTTTTTTAATGCAAACAAGTGTACGTGAAGTTGGTTTTTTTAACGGTAAATTTGGATCACTGACGGACCACACGAGTATCATTATACCACTGGTGGAACCATCAGATCATATCTATTTCCACTAGGCACAATGCCTTTAGACCAATTCAGGAGAAAACTCAGTAAATATTGAAAAACCTCCCTTGTGGGAATCCAACCTAGGATCTATTAATTTCAAAGTGTTATCTCACCCTTAAAATGCCACTAGGCTATAATGTATATGAAATTGGTTTATATAAGTACTAGTTACGTAAGGCAACTAAATAACTTCTTTTTATTTATATGGGAATTTGAATATCTATTTCATTTCAACATATAAATTTCGAATTCAATCTTTATGAATAATACAAAATTCCGTACAATCGCGTTGCATAATTACATCGAAATTTCCATTTACCTTTCAAAAAATAAATAAATAACATCAAAATGTCGCCAGAACAAAAAAAAAAATCACACATGATTATACTAAAGTTATTTTTTTCTTTCAAAGTTCCCTTTTTTTGGTAAGATATTTTTTTTGAAAGATATTTGCTTGCCAAAACCAAGAAACTGAAATATTCTTAAATGCATACAATTGGATCTACACAATACTATAAAATTATGGGTTATTGAATTTTAACACTTATAACTATTGACTATTGGTTGTTGCCACTTCTAACTGTCATTTTGACGCACGCCACTACCAACTTAACACTTGGTGTATTCAGTCACCAAGTCGTTAACTGATCATTAACTTTTGATCATGTTACTATATTTTTGGGGTGTCCTAAGATCCCTATGACACCCCCAAAAGTATAGTAACAAGATCAAAACTTAGTGATCAGTTAACGACTTAGTGAAAGAACACACTAAGGGGCTGTTTGACAACTACTGAATGGTTAAGTGTTGAATCAGTAACAGGTCTGAACAATTAAGTGCTGAACCAGTAAGAGGTCTGAACCATTAAAATCCAGTATAATACTTAACCGTTAAGAGGCAAATGTCTGACCAATTCAGATTAGAGTGTTTAATTATTCAGACTCAATATAAATCTTAATCATTAAGAGGCAAATGTCTAAACCATTCAGACATCTACTTGCGAAACAAACATCCTGACCCATTAAGTGCTGAACCAGTAAGAGATCTAAACCATTAAGAGCTTCATTAAGAGGTAAACAAACAGCCACTAAGTGTTAAATTGGGGTGACATGCATCAAAGTGATACTTGGAGGTGACAGCAGCCAATAGCCAATAGTTTGGGGGTGATAAATCTAATAACCCTAAAATTATATACATCATTTTCAAGAAGTTTTGTAAAGGATCTCTAGGCTTCAGCAAATGAAATATCACCGCAATGGTGACGACTGATCAAAATGCGGCCCTTGATATCGAGAATGAAAAGTGCCGAAATGGCTCTAGCCATTGTTCTGTGTAAATAGAACCATGAGATAGATAGATATAAGAATTAAAAATATGATGTGAAAATGGTGAAAAAATGCAGTAGAACCAAATTTATTTGCAAATTCAACTATGAGTCAATGGACATATGGTACCTTAATTTTCATTAGGGAATCATGGAAATCACTAGATAAGAAAAAACTTCTAGGTCGCTTCACTTAATTCCTGCATACTGCAAACGCTACCATCGAGAATATTTACATGCGTAAGGGTGTTTAACGAACAGATGAAACCACTGAGATTCGATATATTGGGGATTAAATTAGTGAATAAAGTTTCATTATGTCATCTCCAAGTGATCACAATCAAGAAAGTGTTACGGGTTTATGTACTGGTCATAAATATAAACTCTAGATAGTTGAGGGATTAGTTTGTTAATGTGTGAAAATGTTAACATTTAGGTTAGTCGTTATATTATGTTAGTTGTTGTAATCTGGTATCGATTAGTTGCAATGAAAGCTTCCTGCTCTCTCTAGATTCTTCTTCATTCTCTGATCGTAACATTGGTATCAGAGCGGTTCGACTCTCGGGCAAGCTCAATTCCGTTCAATTTCATTCATTTCCTATTCAAATCTTGGGATTCACAGCTGATTACAACAGTTATTTGCGTCGTTTCAGTTCAATTGAGGTTTATTAATGTTGATTGGTAATAGATCGCGTCGTTTATTCAATCAATCGATATTCTTTCAAACAATTATGATGACGAGACAACAAGATCTGGAAAAATTGGAGCAACTGGTCAAAGAAAATGCTAATGCAATTCAAACTCAGATTCAATTTCAACAAGGAGTGAATGGAGATACTGCTTCGTCAATTGTAAGCTTACAATCTCAAATGACAGAGGCATGTTTGCAGTTAAGAGAAATCAAGAGTATGTTTGAAAGGAATCACATGAATTTTGAAGGACAAGAACAGAGGCCGTTCAGGTTGGGGAAATTGAATTTTCCAAGGTTCGATGGTTCAGATATTGAAGGTTGGTTGTACAAATGCAACCACTTCTTTACAGTGGATAAGACTGCCAATAACTTGAAGGTGTATTATGCTGTGGTTAATTTGGAAGGGGCAACACTTCAGTTGCATCAAGGTTTTATGTCAAGTCAAGATAAGACAGTGGATGAATTAGATTGGGACGATTATTCTAGATCATTACTTTAAATATTTTCAACAAGATTGCATGAAGACCCAATGGAGGAACTCAAGAATCTACAACAAACAGGTTCTTTAGAGGAATACTGTAATTCTTTCGATGCTTTACTTAATAGGGTTAAATTGTTGAGGAATATGCAGCAGGGTTGTTTGTGGGAGGGTTGAAGCCTGAAATCAAATATTTGGTTAAAAATTTTAGACCAGAAAATGTAAGGGATGCAATAGCTATGGCAAAACAACAATAAGAGCTATATTCTACATTGTTTGGTAATAAGAAATTAAACAATCATGTGAACACTTTCTCTAAATATGCTAGTACCACTTTCAATGTTAAACCTACTAGTATTTCCAGCTCCAGCAATTCAGTGGGGAATCCTCCTTCATTATCACTTTTACCAACACCTCCGGCTTCACAAATGATAAAGACCAAGAAAAGAAATTCCTACTAAAGAGGCAGAACAAAGGTTAGCCAAGGGGGAGTGTTTTTGGTGTACCAAAAAGTACACTCCTACACATAATTGTAATAGAAACACTTATATGTGATAGAAGTGGGGTCTGATGATACATATTCGGAGCAGTTTGATACAATAACAATAGTACAAGATAATACTGATAGTCCTCAAATTTCTATTCATGCTTTGATGGGGGTTCCCTCTTTCTCTACAATGAAGGTTATTGGGACCATTGGCACTAGACAGTTACAAATACTCATTGATTCAGGGTCTACTCACAATTTTTAGACTCCACATTGGCTGCTAAACTACAATGTCATTCTAAAACAGTTCCTTCACTATGAGTAGCAGTGCTGATGGTAATAAATTACCATTGTGACAACTCGTAATTTCGAGGTTAGAACCACTCGTTTTCGTATTTATAAATCTAGTTATATACTTATCTTATTCGATGAATTAAATTTATACCTATTTAATTTAAGCGTGTAGTCGAAACCAAATCCATATTGTGTTGAACCGACCTGAACCGTTTCAACCAAAGCTTATGTCTCAAGGGTCGATTCAACCCACTCCCGTGGCTCGGAACGTACGAGACCCGAAAGCTTATGTTGTAGTCTAAATTTGATGTTAGTTAATAAAATTAAACTCTATTATGAAAGTCCCTACTTACTACCGAGCTAGTTGCTTGGGAGGCAACGAGGTATTAGTTGATAGCGCTATTAGGCTTGACAAACCTCACACTGTGCTGGGAGCCGGGAGTGAACTAAGGACCTTAAAGACATGGCCAATGTTGATAGGCATTGATGAGGGCAAACAAACATAACAGTCACATCGGTATCGAGTTTATTATTCATAGCATGTCTTTAAACTAAACATTTACCTGTTTACATTAAACAAAACCGTGAACTCGCCAGCTTTTTGCTGATACACTTATCTGCATGCTTGCAGGGCGTTAGGTACTTCATGCATGGGAACTTGTAGTCTGAGGAGTTTGAAGTGTCATGGGCGTGTTACTTGTGGTAACTATTTAATATTTTGCATTTTGAAAATACTTTGGTTTTGGTTCTGTTAAAACAATGCATTTGCTTCCGCTGAACATTACTTTGTTTAAATCGTTAAATTTGAATCACTATTCATGTTGGACATGATGTTGGCGTTTTATATTATTTATTCTTAGTTCAACATGATTAGTGGCTAGATCCTGGTATGTCACACGCCTCGCGATAAAACTCTGTTGTTGGTAATTTAGGGGTGTGACAACCATGTTCTTAACTTTGCCGAGATTTTAAGTGGAATATGCAAGGTTCCTGGTTTAAGGCATATATGTTACTAATTCCTCTAGGCAATTTTGATATGGTATTGGGAATACACTGGTTGCAAACTCTTGATGATATAATTTGGAATTTTAAGAAGCTTACAATGTAGTTTAAGGTGGGAAATCAACTGTTTGAACTCAAGGGCATTACAAATAACAAGGTTTCTCTACTCTATAGAGAAAATGCAGCATCTTATTAATAATCAATGTCATCAAAGCCAATGTCAACTTTTTAGCATGCAATCTTGTAACTCAGGTGAGTTTCAGCATTAATCTAAGGTTTTTGGTAATGAAAATGATAATCAATTGGAGGGGTTACTTTTGAAGTTTAAGGATGTTTTCCAACCTCCTAAAAGGACCTACGACCATAAGATAACTTTAGTAGATGAGAATTTAACTATTAATCAGCGAGTATACCGTTATCCTAAAGGTCAAAAAGATGTTATTGAAAAGATGGCACAGGAGATGCTAGATCAGGGAATAATTAGAGAAAGTCTTAGCCAGTTTGCTTCTCCAGTAGTATTAGTTACAAAGAAAGATGGCTCTTTGGAGGATGTGTGTTGACTATAGAAAATTAAATGACAACACCATTAAAAATAGGTTTCCTATTCCTCTTACTGAAAAGTTATTATAGGAATTAAGTAGGGCTCCGATATTTTCTAAGCTGGATTTAGTGTCTGGTTACCATCAAATCAGATGCATGAGCATGATATCCACAAGACAGCATTCAGAACTTACCAAGGGTTGTTTGAATTCTTTGTTCTTCCTTTTGGCCTTACCAATGCTCCAGCCACATTCCAAGGTCTTATGAATTCAATGTTCAAACCCTTATTAAGGAGAAAGGTATTAATTTTCTTTGATGATATTCTGGTGTACAGTCCGAGTTTGGATCAACATTTAGTAGATCTTAAAGAAGTGTTACAATTGTTAAGGGATAATATATTGGTAACTAAGAGATCTAAATGTAGTTTTGCGGGTTCTAAGGTTGAATATCTAGGACATATCATTTCTAAAGAGGAGGTAGCTACTGATGGGGCTAAAATTGAGACTATTAAAGCATGGCCTATTCCTATTAATGTTAAACAGTTAAGGGGTTTTTTAGGGCTTGCAGGATACTATAGACGATTTATTTCTTCTTTTGGCAGTATTGCTAAACCCTTGACAGATTTGCTAAAGAAAGATTCTTTTAAATGGTCCGAACAAGCTCAGTTGGCTTTTGAAACACTAAAACAAGCTTTGGTTCAAGCACCGGTTCTTGCACTTCCAGATTGGTCTAAACCTTTTATGTGAAACTGATGCGTCATCAAAGGATTGGGGGTTGTTTTAATGTAGGATAAACACCCTATTGCCTTTGTTAGTAAAGCCTTATCTAGCAAGCAATGCACTCTTTCTGTTTATGAAAAAGAATTGTTGGCAATTCTCATGGAGGTCAAGCATTGGCACCAATATTGGGTGCTTAAACATTTTGAGATCCGTACTGATCACAAGACCCTAAAGCATATATTGGAAGAGAAAGTCACTACTCCTTTGCAACATACATGGCTTACTAAACTTATGGGCTACGACTATCACATTGTGTATAAGAAAGGTACTTCTAATGCTGCTGTTGATGCTCTTTCTCGAGTTTCTAGTTTCAGTTTGTGTTTTATGCCATTTCTTCCTATGAACCTCTTTTACTAGAAAGAATTAAAAGCAGTTTTGTACAAGATATATTAGCACAAGATATTATCAAGAAATTACAGCAAGGTGTGTGTAACGCCTCGCTTTTTCGTATATCCTTAATTAGAAAGTGTAATCGTATTTCTATTTATGGAAACTTGTATTCGTATCGCATTCGTATTTCATTCCCAACCTTGCAATCCGAGACTTTGATCGTAATAAAAAAATTCATACTTAATACATACTTGTCTTACATGCATATGATCATTAATTACGTGTTTACATACAAACCGATACTTGTTATACGTTCAAATACTCATACATACATAATCGATACTCAAAATATGCTTACATACATGTTATACACTTAAAAATATGCCAAAACACCAAGTTTTAGCTTAAAATGAAGGAAAAACCAAGTTTAGGGGCCAATTTGCAAAATCTGCCAAAATAGGCCTCTGGCGGGGCGCGAGAGGATAAGCTTATCCTCTCACGGGGCGCGAGAGACCCTTATCCGCAGAAGGTTGTTTCTTGCTTACGGGTTGGCCCATTTTTTCACCCTTTTTTTCACACCCAATCACCTCTAAACCTCATTTAATTCAAAACCCTACTAAACCACTATATAAGCAAGCTTCCTAACACTCATTTTCACTTTCCAAACTTCTCTACACTCTCAAAACACTCACAAATCAGTTGTAAACTCAAGAACAAGACAGAAAACTTTAAGTGCAAAAGTGAGTCCAAAGTCACTTTTCTTTATCTTTTCTTCATCAAATCTTCCTCTACAAAGCTTGGAACACCCCTAGGATTGTTTCCACAGGTTTTCCATAGAAAACCAAGGTGGAACATCACCATTTTGAGGTCCAAACTTTCTGTTTTGGAAGATGAACTTGTAAACCCTATTTAAACATACTTTTTCTAAGACAAACTTGTGCTATTTGTGCCTCTAATCAAACCCATGGTTAGTGAGCTAAGCGAAGATTGTTTTATATAAATTAGGATGTGTAAAACACCTCCAGACTTTCTGTTTTGTAAAGGGTTTTAACCCACAAGTGTTGGAAGCATCCAAGCTTAACAAAGCTTGTTTTCGGTAAATGTGTGATTACATGGAGACCTTGGCTATCCTACTTTCAATCCACCACCTCACTTGATGATTTCTACCCACTATGCTATGTTCAACCTTCAATTGAGTAACAAGGCTACGACACGTCCCCAAACATTGCCATGTTCGGGATGCACGCACCTAGCTTGCTTATTTGGTCGATACATAGTTCAGTGAAGTATCTTACTTTTATTTCATTCATGACCATCCGGATTGTCCTTGTGGCAATTTATGTATTGGTGAATCTTACGAAAGAGGTTAAGGACGGTTATCCTCCTACCTCCATGCATAACTGCTATGACTTCCATGAAATCCATGAGTTATATGATAAACTTGATAATATAATATGTAACACATATATGTAAATAATAAATATAACCGAACCTTTGACAAAAAATACTTCGCGGGTATGAGACGAGTATGGGATTAGGTGATATCTGACCCGATTACCCGAAACTATATACCCATTTACCCAAATCATATTTCCAAAAAGTTTTGGTTTTCATTTCTCTTTAGCCTTTGTGTAGGAATGTTTCATTCTAATAGCTTCATTAGATGGAAAATACAATTATCTTTTGATATATATATTATATATATATATATATATATATATATATATATATATATATATATATAGGAGAGTTTAAATGAGAACGCTAAATATCGCGAGAACATAAGAACGAATGAAAAACCACTAGAACTTGGTAAAAAAATAAGTGAAATTCAAAATTTCTTTTTACAATTGTCATTATTATTCGAATACAATTCTATAAATATAATTTACACATTTAAATTTACGTGAATTCGGAAATAAAGAAAATTTACACATGTGTAAGTTTGCCATTTACACATGTGTAAATTTGTTATATTTACACGTGTAAAAATTCTAATAAGAGTGATTTTGAGAGGAGAAATGAAATATTTGATGTTGTAATTTCTTTTTTTGATGTTGTATTTTAATTAAAATGATGATTATATTAAAAAATGGTTTTGATTGGTTTTCTCATTCGTTCTCACGGTTCTTGCAATATTTAGCGTTCTCAAGATAACCATCCTATGTATATATATATATATATATATATATATATATATATATATATATATATATTGATGATTTTCTTTATATTTGTATGTTAAAAGAACACGAAATTATCAATTGAAATTTATATTATTATTGATTTTTATGTATTTGGGACGTGTCAAATATTATATGGTACTAATGATATGTATGTAGTTTATTATATTTTTATTTATTTTAGAGTTTAAAAACAGAAAAGTTTAAAACGGATAAACCCGATACCCGTGGATATAACCAACACCTGACAAGTAATTACCTGATGAATACACGACGGATTTTAGACCAGATATGGGACATGGTTTTATAACCGAGTATGAGTATGGAATTAACCATACCCGTCCTATACCGACTCATTCCCATCCCTAGATTCAAGCTTTTACTCTAGTGATAGGCTTAGCTATAACATTTAGTGTTTATTATTATTATTATTATTATTATTATTATTATTATTATTATTATTATTATTATTATTATTATTATTATTATTATTATTATTAACAACAACAATTTGTAGATAATCTAAGATAAATATATCAAACCTGTATACTGTAAGATTTAAACTACTAATGTTTTAAGTTTAGAATTACATCACTTATAATCATAATATATCCTCTTGAGGACAAATGCCTATCAAGTGTCACATTAACATTAATATGATATCTAGAAGCAGAAATAGAGGACTAAAATCTAAATGGTAATCCGGTTGGAGCAGACAAGTTGTGCCAATATAGGATGTAGAGGGTATATTTCAACTTATTCATGCTAAAAAGTTAAATGAGTCGATATGAGCAAAAATTCACTACTAAAAATATCATGGATATAATTTTTGTATATTTCAACTTATCTGATATTAACAACTAAAAAGATGATGGTTAATTGATAAAAACAAAACCTTTAAACATCTGAGTTTGAAAGATGAAATATTAGATTTAAGTCTCACATGCAACAGAGAATAAAATTATTAACCGTTAAAAAACTCTGATATTAACGTTTTTCATATGTATAATGATTATAGTAGATGGTTAAATTTTTGAGTAAATTGCACAAAACGTCCTTTAAGTTTCACCAATCTTGCTGGTTTCAGCTTTAATCTTTAAAAATTGTCAAAACCAGCCTTTAAGATTAATTTTGTTGCAGGTTTCATCCTTTATCACTAACCCAGTTACTAATCCATGTTAAATGGCCCCACATGCATAGCATGTGAGGGTAAAACCGTCTTTTCATCTCTCTCTCTATCTTCTCACAAATTCACAAACTGTTTCACACCTGTAGAATTATGAATGTAATCAACACCGTGAGCAAGATCAGCAGCTATCTGAATCCGAGACATCCAATCGGAAAGTATCGTAAAGCTAGGGTTTCTACTGTTCTTCAAGCAATCAGAGAGACTAACGCCGTTAACATAATCATAAACCATATATATATAACTACCAGACATCGAAGCTCCTCGAAGCTTAATCAAACTCGAGTGATGACTTTTACATATCACGAGAAGTCGTTGAAGAAGCTCCTGTTCATCAATCGGACGCCTGAATTTCCGTTGGAAGACGATGACATCATCGCCGCGGATGACGCACCGCCACGCGGCGGAGGACGACGACGATGAGTATTTTGCGGATAGAAAACCGTTTGTGGCGGTGAAGATCTCTTTTCCCCAATTTGAGAGAAGATAGAGAGAGAGATGAATCCCCACCGACACCACCTCCTCCACCGACACCCTCAAAAAACACATCACCTCCAAAAAAACATCACCTCCTCCACCGACACCACCTCCTCTGCTACCACCTCCACCTTCGACACCACCTCCTCTGCCACCACCTCCACCTTCGACAAAACCCTCAAAATCCCCAAATAACTCCGCCACCATCATCTTCAACTGCCACCACCACCACCGCCACCTGATACATCACCACCGTAGGGTTAGGGTTTCGGTTTGAGATTGTGGACCGATGATGTTTGTTGGAGGATATGGAGATGCAGAGGCGAAATTGCGGGGATAATTATTGGAATTTGCAGTCGAATTGGGGGGGTGTTGATGGAATCACCACCGCATTCTGTTGCAGCCGAATTTGCAGTCTTTCAAAATCTTCTACCGAAATCACACACCGAGCAGTAATGTTAATATTGCCCTATTTCAGAAGTAATCTTTAGGTTATAATTTCCATCGGCATGTTGCTCTTCTTGTATTTCGTAAACTGATTCTGTAACAAAGTTGCTACAACAGCTAATTTGGATATGCTCGAGTGTTGGGATGTACCTCATTTCAGGGGGAATCCGTTCAAGGTGTATGCAGTCCACCAAGAATAATTGTTTGAGACATGGGAAGGTTATGCTAGAGGCTTCCCACCGGATGAAAAGACGGTTTTACCCTCACATGCTATGCATGTGAGGCCATTTAACATGGATTAGTAACTGAGTTAGTGATAAAGGATGAAACCTGCAACAAAATTAATCTTAAAGGCTGGTTTTGGCAACTTTTAAAGATTAAGGCTGAAACCAGCAAGATTGGTGAAAGTTAAAGGACGTTTTGTGCAATTTACTCTAAATTTTTCTATACAAATTAAAAACCATGTTGAACTCTTTTCCAAAAAAAAAAAAAAAACTATGTTGAAATTGTTTGTACTTTATTAATTTAAACTTTAAAAGTTAAACCACTCAATTTGTTTACACCAAAATAATGTCTTATTCATTATTATTATTCTGTTTTCAAAACGGAACCGATAAAAGGCTAAAACAACAGCTCAATCTGAAAACATCAACCCCAGGTGGGTCCACGAAACCTACTTTCTCAGCAATCCAACGGTCTGTGACACAACATTTTTTTATTTTATTTTATTTTCCCGGTGACGGTAGCAAGACACACGACAATTATTTCCGTTCCCATTAGATGACGACGGTCCACCGAATTCCAGAAGATGATCCGTACAAACAAACCACAATTTGAACAACAATAATATGTCTTCTCTTTTCTTATATAAACCGACCAAAATCATACCTTAAACATTTAAGAAACATATTTGTTCATCTGTTGATCATACTTCTTTCAGGTATGTTTTGACCTTATTTGTTTGTATTGTTCATTTTGTTGTATTTTGAGGATATTATTTGAATGAATTTGTGATTTTGTTAATGCTTATTGAACGAGTTGTGTGGATCATGATTTCCGTGTGGATGATGATAATTACGTGATGATCTAACTGAATTAACCGACACATAACCGAATTAACCGAACTAGAAGTGTAAAAGAAAACCGGTTTTAGAATCGAACCGGTTTTTCTATAACCGGTTTTAGAACCGAACCGAACCGGAGGTTATAGACCGGTTAGGGATCTTGAGCTTCGAAACGGGTTATAAAAAATCGGTTTAAACCGGTTTTTTTTAAATAAATCGGTTAAAAACCGACCCTAACCGGTTGGACCGGTTATTGTTTTGACTTAAAAAACCGGTTAGTAACCAAAACCGGTTATAAGAAAAACCGGTTTTTGTTTTCGATGTAAAATACCGGTTAGGTTAAAAACCGAAACCGCTTATTAAAAAAAACCGATTTGTACTCCTCTAAACCGAACCGAAACCTAGGCATAATGTGGCGGTTACGTAACCGTTTTTGTGTCATATTTGAAGCACCATGTATGTATGCATGTATATGTGTATTATGCGGTTTTCACTGTTATATTTAAGTGTTACCTTAACCGAATAGAACCGAAAACCAATCCGTTAACAGACTAGAAAAACGGAACATTTCAGTTTCGGTGGAGGCTCAAAACCGAACCAAACATTGCAAAGTTTTTATTTATATAGTTCTGTTTGTTGTCCGTTGTGTGTCTTGGAGCCGAGGTCTCTCTGATGCACTCAGACCCTATCAATAGCTTTGTTATTTGTGGGATTTACGGGGTATAGTTGGTGTTGATGTTGCAAATTTTTTAGTGTTTTTTTAAAATGCGGTTGTAACGGATACTCTTTTATCTTGCAGATCAGCTGCAACTCGTATTTTCGTTTGCAGATCATTCGGTTATAATCATGGATAGGGCTCTGGTTCCATCTACTACTTTTCCTTCTACGGCTGCTGGTGAAAGCAAGGTCCATTCGAAGATATATGGTTACCGAAAAGGCGAACTGAAGATGATGTATAGCTTACAAACCCCTCCGGTTACACTGAGAACTTTCTCTGGTTTGCGAGGAACCAACGCATTAGACAACTTGGTAAAAAGGGGCCAAGATTTCCATTCAAAAGTTGCAGCTGCAACATACGTTCGACGGGCAAAACCGTCGAGAATCGTGCCAAAAGCTATGTTTGAACGGTTCACAGAACGAGCTATTAAGGTTATAATGCTTGCACAATCGGAAGCGAGACGGCTCGGTCACAACTTTGTGGGTACGGAACAGATATTGCTCGGGCTTATCGGTGAGGGCACTGGCATTGCGGCAAAGGTGTTGAAATCGACGGGAGTTGGTTTGAAAGACGCGCGTGTGGAGGTGGAGAAGATTATTGGTAAAGGAAGTGGATTTGTTGCGGTAGAGATCCCGTTTACGCCTCGTGCGAAGCGTGTTTTGGAATTCTCGTTGGAGGAGGCCCGTCAACTTGGTAACTCATTTCATGTTTTGGTTATTGGATCGCAATGTTGTTAGTTAGGTTATTAGTTGTCAGTTAGTTTAGTACGTTGTTGGAATGTTTCAGGACATAATTTTATTGGAACAGAGCACTTGCTCCTTGGTTTGCTTCATGAGGGCGAAGGTGTTGCGGCTCGTGTTCTTGAAAATTTAGGTGCAGAACCGAATAATATTCGCACACAGGCAAGTTTGACAGTTTCTACTTTGGTCCCCTAATGTTATTGCCCCCCTTTGTGTTCCCTTTTTCTAAGGTTTAGCATCATAAAAACCAATATACTTTCTTATTTTTTTAATGAAAAGGTCTCTCAACTTAATTTTGATCTATTAAAGTCGTAAAAAATACACGAAAAATCACTAAACTAACTTTTGTATACGAAGGCCCCTAAACTCGTCTGTAAAAAATACACGAAAAAACACTACACGAACTTTTGTATATGAAAGCCCCTAAACTTGTCTAAATGCACACACGTGATTTTTTTAATATAATAATTTGTTCACTTTAAGATTGATCAAAATTTGATGAAGTGATATTCAACAATTTTGCAATACAGAAAATTATACCGTCTTATTTTAACCAATTTAAGAGTTAACAAGTGATTATTTAAAAAAATCAGAAGTACATGCGATTTAGACAAGTTTAAGGACTTTAATACCCCAAAATTAGATAGAGAGAAGAAAATATAGTGTTTTTTTCAATGGTATAAACCTTTTTATAAAAAAGTTAATAATTCTATGATGGTTGAATAGATTATCAGAATGGTTGCTAAAGCAGGTGTTACAAGCTCCAACAACAAAATGCCGACACTCGAGGAATACGGGACCAACTTGACAAAGCTAGCAGAGGAGGTACGTTATGTTTTATGCAAGTCATTTGACCTTTTCACTCTTAATGCAGTTTTATATAAGTTGGTTTATAATTATGCAGGGTAAGTTGGATCCTGTTGTGGGAAGACAACAACAAATAGAAAGTGTTACTCAAATTTTGGGTAGGCGTGCGAAAAAACAATCCGTGCCTTATAGGAGAACCTGGTGTCGGGAAGACGGCTATCGCTGAAGGCCTTGCCCAAAGAATTGCGAAGGGCGATGTTCCTGAAACGTTAGAGGGTAAGAAGGCGAGTGTCCTATCAATTATTATTTTTAACTGTTTATGTATATAATTATAGCATATATTGGTATCTGATGTGGTATGCGGTATGTTTTTAGAAAGTACATGGATGGTCCCTGTGGTTCACACGTTGTAACGCATATAGTCATCAACCTTTTCCAAAAGTACATGGATGGTGCATGTGGTTTGCACTTTGTAACGCATTTAGTCCCTCACTTGGACATGCTAAAACCTTTAGATTTGTTGGCTGGGGACTAAATGTGTTACAAAGTGCAAACCACAAGGACTATCCGTGTACTTTTGGAAAGTTAGGGACCAAATCCAAAATTTTGGTAAACCCCAGGGACCATCCGTGTACTTTACTCTGTTTTAAAACTGATTTATTTTGAAAACCCTTGATGTCAAATGGGGTCACTCTTTTGTTTTCAGTTTTGGGTTAGTCGCTATCTAAGATGTCGACTTCAGTGTCTTGGAGTTGCCGTATAAAGTTCATATATATATTTTTTTTGATCAGTACCATGTCAAATATAAACTATATTCGTATACTAATAATCTTATTTTATAGCGGCTTCTGACCCGTTTTCTAATCAACTAAATTCTTTTATTTTATTTTTACCTGTTGATTGATTAGTGATAAAATACAACTTGAATCGACTTGTTCATAAGTAACGGGCCGAAATTGCCTACAAGTCGAAGGAGATCTATCTTTTACATCCTTTTCTTCATAATGTTAGAATTTCACTTTAAAATTCATCCTGTGCATTCTTTGTTTCAGGTAATAACTCTAGATATGGGTCTTCTTGTGGCTGGAACAAAGTATCGTGGGGAGTTTGAAGAGAGATTAAAGAAGTTAATGGAGGAAATCAAGCAAAGTGACAAAATTATTCTATTTATCGATGAGGTGCACACGCTTATCGGAGCTGGAGCCGCAGAGGGTGCCATTGATGCCGCTAACATCTTGAAGCCAGCTCTTGCTAGAGGTGACTTACAGGTACCATGTGTGGTTATACTCGTACATTCGCTTTTCGTCTTTCTTTTACGTTTGGTGATTGATCAATGTAACTGGTGCAGTGTATTGGTGCAACAACACTTGATGAATACCGGAAGCATATTGAGAAGGACCCAGCACTTGAAAGACGATTCCAGCCCGTTAAGGTACCCGAGCCAACGGTTGATGAAACAATACAGATATTGAAAGGGCTTCGTGAGCGATATGAAACTCACCATAAGCTTCGTTACACTGATGAAGCATTAGTGGCTGCAGCAGAATTGTCATACCAGTACATAAGGTATATGCGCCGGTTGTGTACCAGATTATTAATTATTTTAGCTAAGTTTTTGTTTTTATTGTTTGCTATTCATATGACGAGTGTTTCTGTATACGTACAGTGACCGTTTTCTTCCTGATAAAGCAATTGATTTGGTTGATGAAGCCGGTTCTCGTGTTCGCCTTCGTCACGCACAAGTATGTGTATTTTTTTCAAAAAAAACTTTCTTCTATTTGCTTTACTTTTTCATAGGCCTGACATTAATATAATTTTATGGCCTGCAGCTTCCGGAAGAAGCCAGAGAGCTTGAGAAAGAGCTTAGGCAGATAACCAAAGAGAAGAATGAAGCCGCTCGTGGCCAAGATTTCAAGAAGGTACATGTTAATAATCAAAGTAAAACATGATTAGAATAACTGTATTATCTAAATATTTGGAACAAAATGGTTTAAGAGATGTAAGTTGTAAGCCCTGTTTCAGAAGTCAGACATGGGCCAAAACCGGCTACATAAGCGGTCCGGTTGAGTACTTTTGAACTGTCTCCATTTTGAAGTTTTAAACCGGCCAACCAAACGGGTTTTAAAAACAAATTGTTTTTTCATTCCCAATTCCCATTTACCTATTTATTTACTACTTTGCTCCATATTTTGGTTATATGATTTTTAAGCTAGAGTAAAATGTCATTTCCATCCCTGAGGTTTGGCCAGTTTTGTGACTTCTGTCCAAACGTTCGTTTTTTCGCATCTGGATCCCAAAGGTTTAAAAACTTGCCATTTTAATCCAGCTCGTTAACTCTTTCCATTCTTCTTTGTTAAGTCAGGGGTATTTTCGTTGTTTTTGTTAACTTAAAGGGCAGTTCAGTCTATTTCAGGGGTATTTTCGTCTTTTTTGTTAACTTAAAGGGCAATTCAGTCTATTTCAGGGGTATTCGGTCTTTTTACATAAAGTGAAAAAGACCAAATTGCTCTTTAAGTTAACAAAAAGACGAAAATTCCCCTGACTTAACGGAGAAAAATGGATGGAGTTAATGGCGGATGAAAATGGCACGATTTCAAACCTTTTGGATCCAGATGCGGAAAAACAAACATTTGGACGAAAGTCGCAAAACTGGCCAAACCTGAGGGCTGAAAATGGCATTTTACTCTATAATTTTTAAGTTATTTATGACCGGTCCAGTCAGTGTTAGTGGACCAGTAAAGTGGCCGGTTACCGGTCTCATTATGAAAACATTGCTTGTAAGCATTAAGAAAACGAAAACATTACCGTGTCAAACTGACCCGAACCCCTTTTGCCACCTCTACTTTGATACATAGGCTGGTGAATTGCGGGATAGAGAAATGGATCTTAAAACTCAAATATCTGCACTGGCGGGCAAAAGCAAAGAAATGAGCAAAGCGGAAATCGAGGCTGGTGAGGATGGTCCCACCGTAACAGAAGTCGAGATTCAACACATCGTATCTTCGTGGACCGGCATACCGGTTGAAAAAGTCTCCACCAACGAATCGGCCCGCCTCCTCAAAATGGAAGAAACTCTTCACACGAGAGTCGTCGGTCAAGACGAAGCGGTCAAAGCCATAAGCCGAGCCATCCGTCGAGCCCGTGTCGGTCTAAAAAACCCAAACCGTCCAATCGCCAGCTTCATCTTTTCCGGGCCCACCGGTGTTGGGAAATCCGAACTCGCTAAAGCTCTAGCCGCATACTACTTCGGCTCGGAAGAAGCCATGATCCGGTTAGACATGAGCGAGTTCATGGAACGGCACACTGTCTCGAAACTCATCGGTTCACCGCCCGGTTACGTCGGATACACCGAAGGTGGTCAGTTAACCGAGGCGGTCCGCCGCCGTCCCTACACCGTCGTCCTATTCGACGAGATCGAAAAAGCTCACCCTGATGTCTTCAACATGATGCTTCAAATTCTCGAAGACGGAAGGTTGACCGACAGCAAAGGACGAACCGTTGACTTCAAAAACACGCTTTTAATAATGACATCGAATGTCGGAAGCAGTGTTATCGAAAAGGGTGGTCGTAGAATCGGGTTTGACCTCGACTACAATGAAAAAGACAGCAGTTACAACAAAATGAAAAGCTTAGTGACAGAAGAACTAAAACAATATTTCCGACCCGAGTTTTTAAACAGATTAGACGAAATGATCGTGTTCAGACAGTTGACCAAACCGGAAGTCAAAGAGATAGCCGATATCATGTTGAACAAGGTTTTCGACCGGTTAAAGGATAAAGACATTGAGCTTCAAGTAACCGAACGGTTTAGAGAACGGGTCGTGGAGGAAGGATACAACCCGAGTTACGGTGCAAGGCCATTAAGAAGAGCCATTATGAGGCTACTGGAAGACAGTATGGCCGAAAAGATGCTCGCCCACGATATCAAGGAGGGTGATTCGGTTATTGTTGATGTTGATTCTGACGGTAACGTGACGGTTCTTAACGGTAGCAGCGGTGGCGAAGCACCCGAGACTTTGCCGGAACCTATTGAAGTGTAGACTTGATGAAGATATGTTGTATGTACTGTGAATATAGTTATGTGATGAATTTGCATATTCATGTTATAAAATTTGCATAGATAGGCTTAGATGTTGAAGGTTCATGTATATTTTCTTTAAGCAATAAGAACATGTGTATATGTTTCTTTTTTATTACTGCCTTATATTGTGAAAATTAATATTAAAACTAATACTAGAGTGATTTATGAGTGTGGTCATGAACCAAATTAATATTAAAACTAAGCTTTCTTTCTTGACAACCCTATTAATTCTATATTTCTTATTTCATTCTTAATATTTACAAAAAAGAAAATTTGGCCATGATGATTAGATTATAAATAAATGTTTATGTATGAGAAAACAATGACTCCACTTTAGACATCTAATATCCATGATCATCAAGATTAATTGATTTGCAGTATCATCGAATAGACCCAAAAAGCTACTTTCGGCTCTGTATTTAGCAAAAGAAAACAAAACTATAAAGGGTCCACAAAATCATTTATGTAAACCCTATATATATATATATATATATATATATATATATATATATATATATATTAACTTGGTGTAAATTAGAATGAGATATTATTATTTATTAGCTACAACTTTTATATTCTGATGGGATTGGGTGCTAATTTACATGTGAGTTGATATGGTTAAATTACACTACAAATCCCAAAATCATATTATCTAATCTAATCCCAAACAATAACATTTAAAATTAAATTATGAGTCCCAACCAACCCAACCCAAATAAGATGACACTACTAATAAATACCTTATTCTTTAGCATTGTTTATGTGCATATGATTATATGAACACACTAGTGATAGAACAAAAATAACCCACACCACAGCATCAAGGAAGAACAACACAAAGATATATATATATATATAAAATGACAACTTCTTAGCTACAGTAGTTTATATTTTTTACGAAAATGCCATTTATCATGGATTTCATGCGTAAGAAATTTGATGAATCCAAGTTTATGTTTTTTCAATGAAAAAAGTTTATTGTTACTTGCTTTTTTGTTTAAAGGTCAACTTTCCTTTATGTTGGTTGATAATTGATTCATTATTGTTTTGGTATTAGATTCTTCATTTTCTTATACTTTGTAACGTTTAGCATATGACTCAAAATTTTAATATCATGAAACCTTATCAAAATATGTATGAGTTGTTGATGTGTATTTATTAACAAATCCTAACAAAGTAGTAAGTGGTGTTTCAATCTTATATATTTTCATAAAGATTCACATCTACTATACCGTTCTGTTATCGTTATCAAAATAATTTGGTATACTTATTTAATCCATCAACTTATTAACTGGATATTTTCTTCTTAACTAGATGTTGACAAAATCGTTTATTTAAAGATGTTTGTTATTCATTTAGCGTTTCGAATATGTTTTATTGTTAAGCCGTGTATCACATAAGTGTTTTACCTAGTTGAAGTTATATGTAAATTTATTAAAAAATTGAGTTGTATTCCAAATACTTTTTTCTTCTTTTTATGTATACACCTGGATTTATTTTTTATAATTGTTTTTAGCAAATCGATGTTTCCATTAGATTGTTACCTTATCTTCATTATCATATTTTTTTATTGTTTAAATACTTGAAAATTTTCAATAATTTTTTTTATTGTTTTCATTAGACTATTCCAAAAAATTTAATACCAGTCTAAAATTGTCTTAACAAGCTTGATGTTTTCAGTCGTTTGTTAAATTATTATTAGCATGTATTGACTTATAATGATTTTAACTTTTTTGAAGAGGCTTTTTGTGTGTTAACTTATTATTAGTATTATTCATTTGTTTGAAAAAAAAATCAAATTCTTAATACAAAGTAATTTATAAAAACGAATCATAAGCAATTAATAAGTTTATAACTTTTTATTACACGTTCACAACCCGTGATTAAGTTTATGAAAATTTGATAACTCTTTTATAGCAAACACATTTAATATGACATACTTTTTTGTATGATTTTAATTATGTAATAGTTATAAATAATTTTTTAATATAAGTAGCTTTCTCGAGTCTGAGAAGCAATCACGGGTAATAACCTAGTAAGTAGATATAAACAAAATATAAAGTGTACCTCATTGACATTGGAACAGTACGTTACAAGAATAATTGTTTTTAGGGGTAAAAAGTTGCATATTATACTTGTTATCACATATCCCTTTCCTTCAAACAACCCATCTTCTCAAATGAAATAATTGCACACCAACTCATAAATTATATCCTATCTCCTCTCTTTATATTTTTCTTTCTCTTCTATAATCTCTCTCCAGAAACATATTTAGCTTAGGAAATGATACAAGTAACTCTTTAACTCTAGAACTAAATTTTGAGGGCTTAAAGCAATTGCTTCACTTGCTTTAAAGCCCATCAGATACAAGACCAACATAAAATAAAATAACAGATAATTTGTATTCTCTAATTCTAGTATAACCTTGCTATATATATATATATATATATATATATATATATATATATATTAAGAACATACTTTCTTTTCTCAAAAAAAAAAATTATCGTACTGTGGGTTATTATCGTAAATATGTTAGTATTAACCTGTATTATTATATATAATTCATAAGGGAATGATATTTTAAGATATTTAAAATATAAAATCTTTTTTAATTTAATGTATAAAATACAACTCTAAAATAGGGTAACTTAGTCTTTCAAACACTATTTACATTTTAATACCTCATCTTTATTACACTTAAATCCATCATCTTTAACCAAATTCTGATTAACTAATGATTAGTTATCTCCACTTGTGGCCTAGTGGTTGAGATTCTTGGGTTCTTCAATGGAGACTCAAGTTCAATCCACACTTGTGTCACTTTGGTGGAGATGACAACAATTGATAGAGCCTAGCATCCTTGCAGATGTGCCAGGCTCTATCCTGAGCTCATCCGGGTTTTCGTCCCACCGTGTCTTACGCCAGAGAGTTCTGCTCTTATGGTGGCACAACGACTGTCAAGTGGTAGACGGAGGTATGGTTTCCTGGGGGAACGCCCAAGCCAAACTCTGAAGCTAGCGTGGGCACGGTTAAGACGACATAGTCTGGCCGGAGTCGGGCAACGGGGCTCTCCAATTTGGAGAGTGCGGTAGCCTAATACAAGAAAGTCGTCGTTCCAAAAAAAATTAATTGCTAGTTACACTTTATCATTTTATGAAAAATTATTCACTCCATGACTTTTTAAACGACCATAACTTTTTCATATATTAATTTTTTTTCTAAAAATTATACCTTAAAAACGAGTATTTTATTATCTTTAAATTTGAGTACAGTTTTGCTATAGCATTTTAATTAAAAAAATTGATATGTTACGTGATTAACAGTGTATATGGGTAAGCAATAATTGAATCGTTAATCGAAAGCGAATCAAAACATACGGAACTGAACCAAAATAAACAAAAACTGCATTAACTAATAACCGAAACCGAATTAACCAAAAGACGGTTATCAGTTTTTTTTGGTACCCTCGTAACTAGAATTAACCGAACCATTCATATTTTCATATATTTTCAGGATTTTATTTCATGTATTTAATATATAATACTTTCATTTTATGTATTTATACTTTAATTTCAAGTATTTTTACATTTATTTCATGTATTTAAACCTCAATTTCATGTATTTCTAAGCAAAAGTTTTAACCTAAGTTTGGTTTTGGCTATTAGACGAAACTAGACAAACCAAACCAAAAATCCTTAATCCAACCGAATAAACTGAACTGATTAACCAAAAACCAATTGGTTAATAAAATAGACTAACCGATAACATTGATTTTGGCTTCGGTTGAGGGTAATAGCCGAACTGACCGAACCTAACACACCCGGCAATGTATATGTTTCCTGCCGCATCGCATAGGCACCCTTCTAGTTAAATTAGACACGTGTGTAATTATATCCCCGTTTCACACATTTTTTTGAACATTCATTACCAGATTTTGTAAGATAAATACAATATAAATTACACTTTGTAGAATTTTTGCACTCTCAACCTTTTCGTTATAATGTACATCGTTTAACCATCAGAATGCCCTTTGAACCGCTTAACACCGTACATGAAATTGAATTCTTACCAGAACAAGCATGCATATATAAACACTAAGACCACACGGTGCGGGCGTGGATGAGCGATGTTTATTCCTTTCCACGCCGCACACACCACACCATCCCTTGCGTTGTGGACGGCGTTGATGGTTGGGCTTGAACTTTTCCACCGGTGTTGAAGATAAGTACTCATCGACGTGACGTAGACTAGTTGGGGTGGCTACTAACCGTTGGACCCAACGACATTATTTGAAATATTATATCACCCCATCTATATAAAAGACTCACCATTTTCACCTCACTCTCTTCTACCCAACTCATTCTCAACCTTCATTTTTATAACATCCCTCAACATTTGATAAAAAGTAATGTATCCACACAAGCGCAACTTTGATCCGAACAATCCCTATGGTTTTGGCGAAGTACCAAACAACACTTCGCCTCAAGGGTCTCAACCGAACCAACCACGTTTTACCGATCCGAACATATTGGCTTATGGTCATCTTCTTACGAACCTACCTTTTATGTTTCAACAACTTCTCACTCCTCTATCCCAAACTTCCCTACATCCGAATCCGTACCGGAAATTCAACCTGCGCCACCCAAATCCTCTATGTGAAAAAAACAAAACCATAAAAAGAAAACCGAGGTCGAGAAGGAAAAAGTAAAAGAGGATCGTCGTATATATCCGTGGACAAACGACGAACAGGTGGCGTTGACGAAAGCTTGGTTTTCAATTTTGGAGAATTCGGTTATACGTATATTTTATTATATTTAATGTAAATAATACATTTCATATCTATAATATTTTTTAATAGGTATCTATAATATATATGAGTATTAAATAAAAAATAATAATAATAAGTATATGCCACGTGTCGAATAACTCGCCTCTTCTACGCCCCTTTTTTTCCACCGTGCCACTTCTCTGACATGTTACATGTCGTTCACATGTTTCATAACACCCATTTTCAATCCCCTCCACACCATGTGGTCTAATAATTTACATAATCATGTCATTGTTTGCCTCGAGGTAGTTTAATTTTCTTAAAGAGTAAATTACAAGTTTCGTCCTTTATGTTTACACCAAGTTGCAGGCGTTGTCTTTTAGCGTAAAAGTTGACAAGTTTTGTACTTAATGTTTCAAAATCTTACATGGTACGTCCTTTAGTCCTAAACAAGTTAATTTTTCTTATTAAATCTGATCACCCAATGATATTTTAGTCATTTTACTTACTTATTTATTTAAAATAATTTAATAAAAACAAATCTATATTAAAAATCATATATTTATATATATAAAAGAAAAACCTTTTCTATCTTTACCCCCTCTCTCTCTCTACTGCCCCCACACTCCACCACCTGCCACCGCCCTCCACCACCCTCCACAACTCAACAGCCATCAACGTCGACCACCACCACCACGGACCACTTAGAAACACCCCATCGTTTTAAAGAGAGAAAGCAGGGGTTTCTAATTAACACACAATTTCACCTAATCTATACACACATAATCTCAACCTAGGAGTTCTAATTCCAAAACCTCCATACACAACAGATCAATACAATTTTCATAACGCAAATACGTACGATACGATCTAACAAACAGAAATATGTGCAATTGAAGATCCGAAAACACAGATTCAGATGGAATACACAAATTCAAATTGGGTATACAGAGATTCACCTTACAACTAACGGAAACGAAAACCTAAATCGTAGGTGAAGATCGGAAAACTATACTGAACGAGTACGATACGACACAAATCGCATCTCTGGCAGCGGGAGATCGACCGGAAACTGTCACAAACCGCCGATATCAGCTGCGAGTGCGTGTGTGTTCATCTGTTGGTTGGGCATTGGGGATGATGATTGCTTTGTGTTAATCAGTCGTGGTGTGATGGTGATTTGAAAATGATGGGGTGGGGGTGATGGCTTATGGTGGTTGTTGGCAGTAGAGAGAGACAGAGAAACATATTATATTTATTTGATTTTTCAATTCATAACAAACATAAATTGTTTTACACAATCCTTAAAGAGATGAAAAACAACAATATGACTAGACTTAACCAAAAAAACTAAATGGGCTTGTCTAAAGAACAAACGTATAAAATTTTGAAACATTAAATACAAAACTTATCAACTGTTGCGCTAAATGATAGCGCCTACAATTTAATGTAAACATAAATGACAAAACTTATAATTTACTCTTTTTATATTTGTAATACACATGTTCATGACATTATGGCCTTCTGAAGTTGTTCCTTAATAATTTTATACATATTCTTAGAAGCAGATTCGTCTTTCTTAAGACCGTTTTATATATTCTAGAAGTTCGAATATCTTTGAAAGTAGTGACAAAAAACCTTATTTGGCACCAAGATTTGATTGTATTTTTCAACATCTTAATAGATAATGAGATACGATCTAGATTTGGAGTCATTGTGGGCTATAAGTCTTTGGTGCATGCATTTACAAGTCAAATATTATTATGCCGACTAGCTTCAATTATTATATTTTGAGTAAATTACTTTTTAATCCTATTATGCCGATTACTATATCTAAGTAAATTACTTTTTAAGTATAGTGTTTTATGGTTTTAATCATTTGAATTCAAAATAAAAAAAGTCTAACGTTTTAAGTCCCTAACCGTTCATTTTATAGGACGTTTAAGTCTCTGTGTATTAGTGATTTTAACCGATTGAGTTCAAAATCAAAAGTACAAGTGTTAAAAGTTGGACTCGAATTGTTATAAAATGAGTGGTTAGGGACTCAGGGCGTTAACTTTTTGAATTTGGATTCAAATAGTTAAAACCACTAAAGCACTGAGACTCAAAAAGTAAATTATTCTAATATCTTTATTGATTTATAATTAGCTTAAACCTTTAGAACCCAATCCCCCTTAAATTCAAGCAGCATTTTTTGGATATGCCTTTTTCTAAAATATTTTAGCTTTAATAATTAAATCTATAGATATAAATCGAATCATTGAATCTAATCATAGTATTATCACAATTTAAGGAGCAAGGAGATCCAAAACTATCATTTGACAGTTTGACCAATATATATCACTTGCTAGATTCCTTGGTCTGGTTTTTCTCTTTTCGAATGATCTTTGTCACATTTTATAGGAAAGTAATCGAGTATCAAAATCAAAATTAGTCTAGTTTGATTGCTTTAGTTTGTAACAAATAATATATTTAATGATGGGATCGGTTTCCTCTTAAATTAAAATTCTATAAGTAATTAATGAAAAGAATCAGTTGAATTGGACTACAATATTGTATGGTGTCATCATAAGTAATTTAAAATATATATAAAATATTACATAAGACTCTTATATTAGTTGAAAAATCTCTCATCGAAAACAGTTTATTTTCTCTGAATCAATTTGAAAGCTTGAGATTTTAAAGTAGGTAATGTTAGAAGTTCAGTCTTTTATGGTCAGATACCTAAGGTTAGTATATCTTTAAAAGAACTCTTTTATGAGTTTGAAAGATTTTAAACTCAAATCTTATAATCGTTAGTTCTCTTTAAGTTAAAACCAGACCAGCCAACAGACCAGTCAAATGTTAAAAACTAGTGATGATCATTTAACATAGGCAAAGAGAAACCTGTTTTAAAAGAATTATTTTAAGGTTAAACGTAAGAATATATTAGTGGGTGCGGGAGAAATTATGAAGTGTAGACCCTGTTGTAGGTCAAGAGAATCCTCTTTAGATATACATTTTCAATAAAAAGGTTAGTTAATTTTCTTTAAAAATTTAAAGAACATATTTTTTCATTTGAAAAGATAGCTTCACATGGGCATTCGTCATAAGACCAAAACCAATCATTGCTTTAAGTTTTTTTTTTCAGTTTTCTAATAACAAATCGAGTAAATTGTATTTTTCTCTTTTATATTTATATTAATTTCCAGTGGTTAGTTTTTATCTTTAATAAATATAAAAAATCACACTTTATATTTAAAAAAGAAACATTACAAGCTATGTCCTTTGCCCTGACGAATGTTAAATTTTTGGGTTAAATCTAGTAATGCGCAAAACATGTGAGGGTATATTAGTCATATTAAAATAAAAAAGTAACAGGTAAAGTCAATAAATTGCTGTTAGAAATAAATATATTTACTCAAAATACCACCGCATTTTTTTCTAAATTTAAAGCATAACAAATGCCAGCGGCAACCATCACTGCTTGTGACCACTACTAGCGACAAATCTACAACTCAGTGTCGGATCTGTATATCAGATCCGCACCACCGCATGTGGCCATCTTTTATGGCAAATTAACTCTTTGGGTTTGTTCTCTCTTTAAACTCACTCCTACATCAAGAACACCCGCATTAATACAGGTTCCCGAAGTTTAAAATTAAAACTTATCATTCAAATTGAAATAGACATCACCTTTGAAATCGGTTAATGAAACTTTTCATCTATTTCGGCAAACTTCTCAATTATATTGAAACTTTTCATCTTTTCTCGCCGCGACCCTTTCTTTCTCTCTGGTGGTGATTCCTTGCAGCTATGATTGGTGGTGAAGGAAAGTAACAAGCGACAACGAAGAGGGAAAAACATTGTAGTGAGTTTAGACTTGAGTTCATCGACGACGGTGGCTGGAGGGTCGGAGAAGAGGACCATAAGGTTCATATTTGAGTTCATCAGCGGTGGCTGATTTCGGCCCTAAGGTTTGGACCGGCGCTCATAACCTATTTCTGGTCGTAAGTTCTCGTCTCCGATCTATTGAATGGTTTGTACATCGGTCACATGAGTGACATCTAAACTCGATGGTGGTGGTGGGGAGTGGGGATTGGTTAAAAGAGAAAAAGAGAAGAGTATGGATAGAGAGAAGAGAGATGGTACTTGCTTAATATGATAGTCCTTTTGTAGGTAAAATGACTTAAATACCCTCATGTGCCTTGCACATGACTAGATTTAACAGGAAAACTTAACCCCTATTAGTGGAAAGGATACAATGTGTAAGGTTTTTAACCATAAACTATCTTTTCTTACATTTTTGAAGGTGTAGGACAACCACTAAAAATTGAGATAAACATAAAGGTGGGTTATCTAGAACTCACCTGGAAGTTAACTTCGTGTTATCAGCAACGTTCAACTCTGACCCTTGAGTGCTAGTCAAGTAGTCAAAGATTCATATAAGTCATATTAACTTTTATTTGCAAAACATGGAGGAATATATGATTTTTACATGCTAGTGACATGTAATCTTCCCACGTGGGCAACAATTTTCCACAAACATACTTTTCGCCATAACAACATTTCGCTGACAATAACGATTCACCAAACAATACACTTCGCTACTCAAAACATACTTTCCGATGAAAACATACTTATCCCTGGGTGCAACCATTTCGTTCGGAATATACTATTCGCTGAGTTCGCGAAGTGTACGTGATGAACCCTAGTGACTATGCTCAGATTCGACCTTGTTCAACATTAAGATCCTAACTTTTTTCATTGGAAGTGCATTATAATCGATCCATAACATCATATCATGCATCAAACATCAAAAACAGGTTCCTTTCTATCCAAATGGAGAAACCAACTTGACATTTTGAATCGTCCTTCTAAATCACAAAAATTCAAGAGGTTTGTGTTTGGTTTTGGTGGTTTCTCTCTCTCTAAACTTCCCTCTATAACGTGAATGTGAGAAAGTGTTAATGAGGATAATGAGCATTCCCCATCCATAATAGCTTTTATGATTCTACATTTACCATATTACTTTTCATGGGACCTTCCTTTTTCCATGTACTTGGTCTTTCATTCTTATAAGCCCAAGTCTTTTTTATTTAAAAAAAATGAAATTGAGGTGGTAAAGGTAGGGGCCAGAGTCAGCATTATGGTGCGGGCCTGGTTGGGATCGACGGTGCATTTGGGGCCAGGTCTGGTCGGATTTCCATGTTAGGCCACATCTTGTAACACTCCATTTTCAGAAGATTTGAAATGGTGACGCGATCTTTAATTCTATGTATGTAATGAAAGCCCAAGTTATGTAATAAAATGGGTGATCATTAAAAAGGTCCATTGCAGGAAGTTTAAAGGAAACAAGGTTATGGACCTTAGCCCACAAAGAAAATTGATTATAAGAAGCGACCCTCATTCTTCATTCATACTCTCAAGCTAGAGAGAGAAACTAGAGAGTGAGAACGTGTAGGTTGGTGCGTTTTATAGCCGATTTCATGTGGCAACTTGAACGAATATGATCAAAGAATCAGTCTCACACCATTTTGGTTGAAATTGAGGATTGGGGAACTATTTAAAACGGTTATGATGTGTGCAAGCTCGGGTCTCGACCTTCTTGCAATTAAGGTAAGATTCACATAAATAGCTTCATGTTCTGATGTTTGATGATTGAAATGTTGTCATGGATTGTTATAATGAGTTGCTAATGAAAAAGGTAGGATCTTAACGTGAAACAAAATCGAATTAGAGAACAACCACGACTTTACACTACTAGGGTTTTTAGGAGGTATGTTGTGCTCCACTTCAAGCTGACATGATGCGTAGAGATACCTTGTGCTCATAGTGTGGAGCGCAAAATGATCCACACATGAAGGCTAGTGTAAGGATGGGACTGGTACTAGGGCTGTAAACGAACTAAACTTTCAGCGGGAAGTTTGTTTATATTCGTTCGATTAGCTTAACGAACAAACACAAACAAACATTTTGTTCGGTTAGCTTAGCGAACGAACATGAACAAGGTCTCGTTCGTTCGGCTGCGCTCGCGAACGTTTGATAATATGTTAAGTTACGTTCGTTCGTGTTCATTTGATTATATTAAAAAATAATAGATAATAAACTATTTATCTAAACATATTGAAAACTTGAAACCCTATTTTTGGGACGATTATGTCTAAGTTAGTTAAACTTTGAATAATTATGTCTAAGTTAGTTAAACTTGATTCATCATTTAGTGGTTTTGGTTAACTTCTTGTGTTTTGATTGATCATTTGATGGTTGTATTTAACTACTTTTGTCCAATGTTTAAGGTTAACAATGTTTTTATTTTTTATTTTCAAATTAAATGTTCGTTTTTATTTGTCTGTGTTCGTTTGTGTTTGAGACTAGTGTTCATGAACTGTTCGCGAACAACTGAATTTCCTTAACTCACAAACACCAATAGAAACTTATGTTTTGTATGCGTTCGTGAACAGTTTGCGAACATCTTAATTTTCGTAACGAACGAACACGAACATGACCTTGTTCGTGTTCGTTCGGTTTGATTACAACCCTAACTGGTACAATACCCGTACTCGTACATGTACCAAAAATACCGGTACCGCATTTGAACAAAACTGGATACTAAATACCGAACTGAATATATTGGTACGGTACGAGTATCGGTACGCGTATTTTAGTACGATACCCGTTTTGGTACCATTTTGTTTTTATGTTAATTTTTGACCACTCATATGGGTACTAAATAGGTAAAATCAACATGTACAATACCCATACCAGTGTTCGTTCGGTTCGATTACAATCCTAACTGGTACAATACCCATACCCGTACTTGTACCAGTACCGAAAAATACCGGTACCGCATTTGAACAAAATTGGATACTAAATACCGAACCAAATATATTGGTACGGGTATTTCGGTACGATACCCGTTTTGGTACCATTTTGTTTTCATGTTAATTTTTGAGCACTCGTATGGATACTAAATAGGTAAAATCGACATGAGTATCAAATAAGTAAAATTGGTATGAGTACCAATACAATACAGGTACCAAATATGTAAAATCAGTACGGGTACCATAAATACTATAATACGAAATAAAACATAATATAAAAAAAAACTTTTACAATATGGGTATGGGTATTTAGGAAAAAAACTCATCCCTTGCGTAATGTGGTTAGCACAAAGTGTTCCATGTTGAAGTTTAATGTTTTCCAAGCGCAGGGCCATGTTGCGCATGGCATCACCCATCTGTGCAACTATTTACTTTGTGCTAGGAATGAGGGCAAAGGTTGATGAGTTATGTTTGTAACTTTGACCACTTGACTGAGAGTATGAGAGTCTGATCGTATATTTAAACGTAGAAAAAAGCTAACTCCTAGGTGAGTTCTAGTTGCCCCTTTTTTTATATTTTTGGGTTGATATGCATGCTACCATACATGGGGTAAACTATTGAACTACTTGATTGCTATTATGAGATTACTGATTGATTGATGCTACATGATTAACCTAGACTGATTAGTAGTGTAAGTTTAAAAGATTGATGAATGATGTTAAATGATTGTCGATTGATGCTAAATGGTTGACAATTAATGGTTGTGCTAGCCTTTACTGATGGTCCTGTGAACATGATGTCGTAACATGCATAAAATCTTATACTGGTGTAAACCTGTCTGACATAGTATTAGGCGGTTGATGGCGAAGATAGCTTCACATGTTTATGTTTATTTACGATTTAGGTTGATATGCATGTCTGTGCTGAAATGTGATTTGACGAAATTGCCAAACATTTTATAAATTGTTTATGTCTTGTTTTATTAAAACAAGAACTCACTCAGCGTAGTCCTTTTAGCATGCATGTAAGGTTAAATAGGTTAATGCTTGATAGGAAGTCCACGCCATGGATTGAAGACTTGATCTAAGTTACTATGTTATGTGATTTTTGTTTAAAGACTAAATGTAATAAATACGTCATATTTTGATGTACTTTCTGCTGCAATGTGATGACTATTACTAGCTTAAGAACTATGTATTGATGCAATGATTCAACTATGGCGCTTCTTGGGTTTGAGGCCTTACAGATCAACAGCGACGGTCTGAGTTGGGTCGGGGTTGGGGTTTAGTCTTGTTCAATGGTGGTGGTTAGGTTGGGATCGGATTTGGTCGAATGTTCGAGTCCTGTTCCTTTAAAATAGATGTTTTTTGAAATTTTTTAAATTCTAAATCCAATACCTTAGACAAATTCCAGTTATTTAAAAAAAATCTAACTAAACACGCCATTTTTTGTAAATATGTTTGTTCTTGCTTATTAGTAATTTTCTACTGTAATACTTCATAATTTAAATAAAACTTACATATTAATATCATATATATACAAATACAATAATTAGGGTGGGAGTTGGCTATAAAGTCTATTTTTCATACAAAATGTAAAAAGTCATAAAACACTATAGTGTCAACCATAAAACACACTCAAAACCCAAAAAATAACATAGTGAAGATTACTAAAACACCATATGTGTGTGATTTATGTTGTGTTTTGGATGATAAGGTTTTGATTATCAAATGACTACATAAGTGTGTTTTATGTTGATTATCATGTTGTGTTTTATATTTATAGTTGTACGATGGTTTGTATGAAGTTATTAAGGACTGTTAGGGTTTGGATATTGTGTTTTAGTGATCTTCAGTGTGTTATTTGTGGGTTTTAAGTGTGTATTATGACCGAAATTGTGGTATTTTATGACTTTGTACATTTTATAGGAAAAATGAACTTTGTAGTCGAATCTTCCCAAATAAATTATATTAATATATAATATTTAAAGCAAATACTAAAAGATTATCATATTATAAAGCTAAAAATTTATAAGCATTTATAAAGCTGTTACAAATCACTCTAAGACGTTAATTATAAGATTTAAAATAAAACTATTAATAAAAATAGTATTTTTTTTTCTCAATACAGAATAAGATTAACAAATCACATAATCATAATAAAGATTTGATTACATTTAGTTTTTAGTACAAAATCAAAGGATCCTCCAAACACATCCATGGATGTGTACGATGGTAGTGTGGCATGCATAAGTAATGTTACTCTAATATTTTGATTATAAAATTATGTGAAATACTCGTTTGGGTATCCGCCCCATAATCCTCAATGTGTTATAAATCTTATATGGTTAAAACTACTTCTTATATTGATCATTAATTGAACTCTGATCTTAAAATAATTTAAAAACAAATTGAATAATAAAAATAATCAACTATTCTTCTAATTGTAATATATATATATATATATATATATATATAAGTCTTTAACACATTAAGCATACTATTTATTATATATATATTTTAGATATCTAATGTATAATTAATATATTTGGTTTCAACACGGGTACTAAAAGAAAGCTAGCCTTTAGCGACGACCCGTTTAGCGACAACATCAAAAAAAAATCATCGCTAAAAGCCTAATCCGCATCCAAGTTTTAAAACAAATCATGGACCGTTGATCTTGTGTGCAATCTGACGCTCCATGTTTAATTATAGCTATAGGTGTATAAAACCTGTGGCGGGCTAACCATTTACTCATCCCCCTCCCTCTCCAAATCGATCCCCTTGCCCTCCCCCAAGCGACGTACTTGGGTACGAGTTCAAATAATCTGGCGAGTAGGATGCAATACAATACATGTCACATCCCAAACCACAAAGGTTTTAAACTAATCCTATATCCGAATATTTGTTCATTACTTGTCTCTAAACTTTTTGGGTTTTTTTTTGTTAGGTTCAGGCTCTTTTGTATCACTATGGACGTGCCCTTTAGTCAGGATGGAAATCTTAAAGTTTTTAATAATAGTTGTCTAGTTACCAAACACATTAATTTATTATATTTACAAACTTTTCTGAAACATTACTTCTATCCCAGTATGTGAAACCTGACTCTACCTTTCGACAAAAAAATTGCTAAGGAAACGTCCTAGTTTCTAGTAGTGGTTCCATAACATAATTTCTAGACACACCTATGTATGTATCTATAGGTTCATGTATGTAGCTTCATTTTTTTTGGTAATTCTGCTTTCTGCTTTCTAGCTACTCCTATTATTCTTTAATTATTGGCTTCTTGCTACAACATTAATGGAATCTTTCCTTTGTTGGATGACAATGCATATGTTACAATGCAGCTCTCATATAGGTAATGGTGAGACAACTATATAAACACATACAACTCAAACTCAAACAAGGTTTTCCAACTTTATTATGCCTTTCATGGCTAATAAAGTCAGATCATCTATTTCACATATTACTTCCTCTACCACCAGTCCACCACCACCCACCGCCACCACTACCGCCAGCGTTCATGTTCCCACGAGGATTCGAACCATTCGGCCTATTCCACATACGATTAACATTATAAGGCTGGTAAAATCCACCACCATCAACCCTTGTTGCAGATAAATGATCCATTGCTCTTTGAGGTGGAGTCACTGGCTGAATAGAAGTCAATCCAGGCATTTCATTGCACACATGTCGTATCAAATCAGCATTCGCAGCGTCAAGATCCTTTTGAAGTCGATCAACTTGTTGTTGCAAGGAACTGATGACTCCAACACAACCATAAACGGGGTCTCTAACTCGAGCCGCGGCTTCATATGCAAGTGAACTAACCACATCTTCTCTCTGGTGAGGTAAAACATCGTTTAAAAGTTTACTGACGTTGCTGGCACCGAAGATTTTGTGAACATTCATGAATTTTTGTGGATCTTCGGGTGGGAAATAAGGTGCGAAAACGCAGCCTGGTATGCATTTTCTTCTCAAAAATTTGCAGGCAGCACAAGGAGGGTTGTAAGAGCTTGATGATGCCATCAATTAGCTCTTCTTTTATCTGCAAAGTAATTAAGAATTGATTAAGCATCAAATAGGCATAAACATCTAGGTCTTCAATTGTAAATTAGCTTCTTAAAATTAAGATTCTGATCATTACCATGTGCACCCTTCTAGTAGTCTATAATTAGTTTATTTTTTTGTTAGATACTATATAACCTAAATCCATCTAAACATGCAATACAAATAAGAAGACTTTTAGCAAGGAGCAAATCAGATGGTGATCCGAAGATAGTTAGGACTGCCTGACAATCATTTATTGGCGAAGATCCATGGGGAAACAATGAAACATCACAGATCACTAATGGTAGGTTCATAAAGGGATTAGCGCCGGATATAATAACTTTTCTCGTTTTATTTAGGAACGACACTGGTACTTCATGTATTCTAAGCGTTCACTGCCCCATAAGTGAACACGGCAAGTTCGCTTGGGTGGCAAGCAAAATCCGTAGAGTTTGTTGAAATACCGGCGAAGTTTGGTGAAAAACTCTATGGAGTTTGCTTGGCAAGCGAGTGTCTGAGTTCACTTAATTATAGGCTGAGAAGTTCTAAAAAAACACCTAAAAGTACCGGTCTCATCTCTAAAAACATGCTTCCAAAAGAATTTCCCCTTTTCTCTCCTCATGACGGACAATATACATGTTTGATCACTAGTAACTTCATGCACATATGAACATGTAGATCAATTAAATCCTTTGCAGCTTTCTTCAAAATAATTAGAAGAACTATATGATAAAGAAAACAATATAGATCCGTAAAACCCAGCCATTTGTTTTATAAACTGGTCATTAGGTGCCGGCTTATCTTTGTAGACACAACATGCATCGATCTAGCTATAAAGAATTGGTAAATATTGTATGAACTTTTTTTTTTTCTAAAGTTAAACAAATTTAATATCCATTTTTAATATTGCAGGCAAATGTACTAATGATCAAACCCTTGCTGTCTTTCAGTAGTTTCTTCGTTTTCAACCTCAAAATCTCCATTTTGTGGGAGATATATATAGGCCCGGATCTATATGTATATATGTACTCAATGAACATAGTTATAATTAATATGGATCTGGCAGATTAAGTGATAGCTTAAGACAGAACAATGATATGAACATATATGTATACATCAACCCTAGATGATCAGAACCTAAAACACTTTAATGGGATCGGTGCATATATGCATCTTTTACAGAAGTACATAAAATTAACCCAAATCAGATCAGAAAAGTATGATTAAACCTCAGAAGCTTGTTCCCTAAAAGAAAAATATTGTGATTCATGTGTGTTATGTATATACAGATTTTGGCTTTTGTGGATTCAGTGTGTATATGTTTGTGTGTTTACTGATCAGATGACAAGAACAAATCACAATCATTGATGGAAAAGACAGGTACCTTTTCTATTTGTTAGCTGAAGACACAAATAAAGATGTACTGAAAACCCAAATTTAAGGGTATGGATGAGAGAGAGAGAGAGAGAGAGAGAGATCAGCAAACCGATGGGAAATGAAACCTTCAAAGGTAATGGAGAGGAGCAAGTAGCATTTAGTGGATGTGAGAAGGCACTTATGAAGTTAAAAGACAAAATGTGATGAATCTCCAATGGAAGTTACATGTAGAGTGAAAAAGATGAGTGACCATCCTATGAAAATACCTACATTTTGTTATTAATACCATATATTCTGGTAGTATATAATTTTATAAGTAGTAAAGTGTAAAATACAAAATTTCTTAACGTATGATACGCAAGATATAAATTTACGCACATTAGAAATCTCAAAACCTAATCACGTATGTTGAAAAACCATAATCACATATGTTAAAAATCATAACCATATGTTATTATGTTTTTTCAATATGTGTAATTAGGATTTTAAGTTTTATAATGTATGTGATTTCATATCGTACCATCACACTTAATAAATTTTGTATATTGACTTTCCCCTTTATAAGTATGTTGATAATCAATATATTCTTACATTTGTAAAGATTAATTTTATCAGATTTATAAACTAGAAAAGTGTACAAATTGTCACTAATACATACATATAGTTTTTGGAAGTTGTGTGAAAATGTAAACATGTGTCTACAGTTTTCAAGTGCCTAAAGTGAACAAACTTTTCTCTATATTTAAAACTAGTATTTTAGATCCGTGCATTAGCGACGGGATCGTTAAACTGAAAAATATAGATGTAAAAATGTTAAATCACACACATGCGTTAACTCACTAAAATTAGACCGAAATGTAAAAATAGAAAATCACAACTAAGTGAAAACGATAAAAAACCATTATAAAATAGAAATAAACTAAAAAATGATCATCGTCGATGTATATATGACATCTATGATATCATTCACAATTTTTACTATTATTAAAGTGGGTTTAAATTAATATAGTTTATAACAACGGTGGCCGCAGCAACAACAACAATGACAATAATAATAGTAATAATAATAATAAATAATTTGTAAAGTATAAGATTTGTTAAAAGTTAAAACTAAATTATAAGGATTATTTTGTATGTTTACTATAATTGAAAAGAAGAAAATATAAATATATTACATGCATATAATATTTGTACATAGATTTTAATAACATACATATTAAATGATGTGGATGGCCTACCAAATAAAATAGTAAATTTGTGAGTATAATGATAGTTGATAATTAATAGCATGTAAATTGAATTTAGGAGTTATCTTGTGCCACACCAATATTCTTCTGAAAATTCAAAATAGGTATTTTTATATAACAAAACAATATATTCTGGCATATTAGTATGCACACATGTATACGAATTTGTTTGAATTCAATATGAATTGGCATTTTAACTTGAATATGAATTCAAATCGAATTTATCGGGTTTTAATTGAATAAAAATTTAAGAAAAATATAAAACTATTTAAACAATTCCCTACTTCACAAATAAAGATTTGAATAGGCTCATCCAAACTACTATTCTCTTGATTGATAAAGACTGAAGTTAAATGATAAAATGGAAAAAACCAAAGATTGCATAAAAGAACTAAAGTTTCATAAAATTGAAGAATTGTTGAGAAACAACTGTGAACTTATGAATCAACTGTTTGCCAAGTCAGATGTTAACATTTGTACCGGTCTTAATGTATTATATTGTAAATAGTCATATCAGAGTGATATCAGTTCAGTTTAGCTGATATCAAATAGTTGTTTAGTCACTTATTTAAATAGATCATGACCTTCATCATATCAACAACAATTCATGTAGTTATGAGTAATTACCTTTAAGTTATATCATGTTGAGTAGTAATAGTCTATAATTGTACCGGAACACCCCTCATGTTAAAAAAAAAACCCCACCACCTGACTAACAATCATCTTCAAATCATGTATCCTTCAATTGCTTGATAACAACAAAACATGAAAAAGTTAATAGTTTATGAATAAAAAACTTTTATTGCCTTAAAAGGTAGGGTCTAGAGTTAATTTTTACATTTTATATTATTATAAGGACGGTTATACCATTTTATTTACGTGATACAAATAAGAGATGATATTCTTTTCTTATGTGTGTTGTGAAGATATCATAAATATTGTGTATACTGTTAATTTTTAAGTATAATATATGTATATACATGTTTATAATTAAGACATAAGTATTATACATCTATATATGATAATTTATATATGTGTACAAATGTGTATAAATGATTGTGCATATATGTATATAAAAGAAAATTATGGTTCTAAATATTTTTTTTCTTAGTGTACATATATGCAAAATACGTGTTTACTAGTTAAAAAATAAGTATGATACATATAGATTCAACACATATTTATATTTTAAGATTTGACAGTATGTATATATATATATATATATATATATATATATGTATGTATATGTATGTATTAAAAAACTCTTAAAAACGTGCGATTAAAAGTAAAATAATAATAATAATAATGATAATAATATAATAATAATATTTTTTGACTTAGAGAAATTGTGTGGTTTGAAATGCTTGTTGCGTTTCTCAGTTACCATGTGTTTCTATAGGATCTCTACCTCTTATATATATATATATATATATATATATATATATATATATATGATTTGGATCAAGAGAAAACTCTTACGAATTGTGAGAACTTAGAGAACTTCGACTTCTCGTGTGAGTTTTACCCCATTTTTTGCACACACCTGTATTAAAATGCCACAAAGATGGCTGAAAAAAATATACTGTATTTCAGAGTTGTGTGTTTCGGCTTCTTACAGTTGCTGACAATAGCTTTTTACTGTATTTACGGCAAGTGAAAATAAAAAAAAACTAGGTTTTTTTTTGTGTTTGAAAAAGTTGATTTTATAGGATTTTTGAAAAAAAATTGAAATAACCTATTGTAAGGCGGAGTTCTCTAATTTCTCACAACTCGTAGAAGCTAAGAGAACTCGAACAAAACGAAAGGTTTTTCATTTTTTCTACCAAAAATAATAAAAAATATACTTTTCCAAAAAAAAAAGAGAAATAGTTTATGTTGATTTAAACCAACTTATAAAAACTCTTATAGTGGGTGTAAATGTGGATGTCAGCAGGTTTTTCAATGGTGTAAAAAAGCTGAAAACGCCGTTTATTTTTTTTACAGGTGAGTTATAATATTTTCATCTACGTGTGTACAAAAAATTGTGGCAAAACTCGTACGTGAAGTCATAGTTCTCTAAATTCTCACAACTGGGTTGGGGGGAGTCTCTAGATCCGAAGCCTGTGTGTGTGTGTGTATATATCGGTTAAGTTTCTGTACAAATGGTCGTTTGAATGAGAAGTGTAAGAAGGAATATGGTGAGAACATTCGTATTTAATTAAAATCAGAGATTAAGGATAATAGGGTATTTCAAATAAATTTTAATTTAATTAACAAGATCTTTCCAAACCGTTTTTGAGGGATTTTAGGAAACCATATAACCTAGATCTTCTATGATTCAAAATCTAGTATACAGTTTGTTATTTTACATGTATAAAACACCTTAATAGAATGTGTTTTGTGAGGTGATTTCTTTATTTAAATCATTGAAAAAGACACTATTATCCCTAATTTAGTCAAATCAGTCAAATAATTAAAACATAATTTATAAATTTGTCATTTTTGATCTCAACCATTAAAATATAGATTTAATGGTCTAAATTTTATCCTTCTTACATAAACCCCCTATATATGTATATATATGGTGTGGTTCCTATAAAAATGATACTTTTTTATAACAGTGTGAGAAGACATATGATTTACATGTAGACATCCTGTTCTGGACTTACGCATGATATTTTGGGTTGTCTTAGTAAGAAAAACACCAAATACAACAATTTAAAACATAATACAATTTATTATAAGCAAAAAATTTAGAAAATAACTAAACACACTGCTTAACACTTAAAACATATACTTAATGTTGTTGGCATGATGTTTTAAGTTTTTAGCCTAGAATTAATTGTATTGGGTATTAAATTGTTATATTTGGTGTTTTTATGTTCAAAACAACCCAAAACATCATGCCTAAGTTCAAATATGATGTCTACATGTCAATTTTTATGCCTTTTCACACTTCTTACCAATTTTTATGACTGATGCAATTTTTGTTTACGCCTGATGTAAATTTTGGTTACGACGATGTAAATTTTTTTACATCCGATGTAAATTTTGCATGTGACATTTTTTTTGCTAGAACAAGTAATTTTTTTAAAGATTTTTTATTTTGTATGTAAATTTTGCATGCGACATTTTATTTTTGTAAATATTATTTAATGTTATAATAAAAGTATATTAGTAAATTTACATAGATAATTACTTTGTAGTCTTCTCCCTTAATAGCTAACTACATTAAATTTATAACTCAATTTCAATATATATACACCTTTTAAAAAATAATTTAAAGTGTAGAATTTACAAGGTATGTAAGATAAATTACGAGGTGTGTAGAAAAAGTGTAAGACACGATGTATCGGATAAAATTCGATAATGTGTAGAATATATATTATGATTAAATTTGATGTGTGTATGATAAATGAAATTAACTAATTACTTAGAGATAGAATAATTAATGTAAGGAGTTCTAAAATATTTAGTGTTTTTGTGTTATACCCTTTTCTTATTTTTCTTCTATATAGGAGAATTATAGAGAGAAAACCCAACTAAGTTAAAAACAAAGATTTATTGGATTTTATAACTACCAGCTATTGGATATTGACCGCTGTCACTTCCAACTACTACTTTGACTAGTGGTTTTTGCCCCCCTTTTCTCTTTTAGGAGCAGATTCACCTACAGTAATTAGTAATTCACAAAGTGTTAGCCTAACACAAGTCAAACTCTAAGAAATGTTCACATGCGGAGTGACACAACACACAAAGTAATAAGTTGGGAGTGGCGGGAGTCAAAGTGATAGTTAGGAGTTGCAGTGGCCAATACCCAATAATTAGGAGCAATAAAGTCCAATTACCCTTAAAAACTTAGGAAAACTTTGTAAAAGCTTTATATAACAAACTTTTTTTTCTATGAAAATTGGCCACGTAAGTTACATGTTTTCGAATGTTTTGAGTAAAAAAACGCAGAGTAGTTATAAAAAAAACTTAAAAATTTTGTGTAACATGTTACATATGCTAAAAAACAGTGTAACATGCAAATATTCAACTTTTTAGAATATCTAGTCGGTGCTTTTTTGTTTTTTATTTTTTTTAGCTTAAAACGTTCGAACATGTAACTTACATGCCCTAATTTTCTTTTTTAAAAAAAGTTTGTTATATAAGATTTTTTTAAGTTTTTTTTAACTCAAGTGAGTTTTGTTTCTAGCCCTTCCCTACACACACACACACATACACACACACACACACACACACACACATATATATATATATATAGGTTTAGGGTAAAATGAAAACTTATACGAGTTGTTAGAACTTAGAGAACTCAGCCTTATGACAGGTTTTTTCAAATTTTTTTTACCAAAAATCCTTAAAAAATCAACTTTTCCAAAAAAATAATAAAAAAAGTTAGATTTTTTTTTATTTATGGCAGCCGTAAATGCTATAAAAAGTGATGTCATGCTTATGTTATCAGCTTTTTACCGCTACTGTAAGGGGCCGAAAAACACCACTTCGAAAATTCTTTTAAAATTATTACCGGAGTTTTTTCTAACATTTTAATGTAGGGTGTGAAAAAAATAGGGGCAAAACTAGTACAGGAAGACTGAGTTCTCTAAGTTCTCACAACTCAGAAAGGTTTTGCCTTGATCTATATGTGTGTATATATATATATATATATATATGATTCGATGTTAACACTTTGTGTTGAGTTAAAAGTATTCTAAGAATCAAGAATAATATATCGATTAGATATGATCCTTAATCTATCTCCTTTAACTCTTGATTAGCTTGATATGTTTTTACTAATTCGATTATTAATGGTAAATAAAATAACCGAACAACCAATATGAAACAAAGTAATTTTAATTAATAGTCATCCAATTAAACACATCTATTTGCATAAAATACAGAAATCGAATTATTCCACATAGAAATAAAGCCATATAGTTAGATTGACCTCCTAACTTTTTTAAACTACTTTAAGTTAAATAAATATTGTTTGAAAATTACAACCATAGATATTCTGTTCAACGTGTAGAACATATAATCTATGCATAGATGAAATTGGTATAGATACGATATAGACTTGTGAGCTTGTTAGAAGCTTTATCTCTATTCTTCTATCTTTTACTTGTTACTCGTGATATGTTTTTATGTTGGAAATTTTAAAATTGATATTATGTTTTATCATTAATATAATGATTATTTAAGACTTTTATTATTTTCATACTTTTAAATATTATTCTCACATCCTTTTTCAGTCTATCTTTCTCTCTCTATATCTATATATATATAGAAAAAGATAGAGGAGAGAGATGTGTGAATATCAACTCCCTTGTTTAATGATGAAGCCAATATAAATGAGAGATCTTAAACTTTAAGTTTGTGTGTTGTATTTAATATGTGAGGAATTGTGCATTTATTACATTGGTGGAAAGATAAATATTTTGTTGATTTATAAGTAGAATTCTTTAAGAAATGTATTTTTATGTGACAAGTCATACCTATTGGTAGCAAAGAGGGTGCGAAACACCCAATGCGCCCGGGCACGAGACCAGGACTAAGCAATGGACGTAATGTAACATTTTGGTGGCACACTTTGTAGTTCACCGGGTAACTCGAAATTTATTTTAAAATAAACATTTTAAAGACGTGTTTGAGCCCTTTTTGAGTTTTCTATACTTTTGTTGTCTTATTTGTAATCTATTTTTGTAGTTTTCAGTATGATTATAATGCTCATTTTTGTTTCATTATGTTTGTAATTTTCTAAAACAAATGTAATATCTTTACTATTTTTTTTAAATTCTGATTTTTTAATTGTATTATAAATTAATAAAGTGTTTTTTTTCTATTATTTTGTGAACGATATTCATACAGGCTTAAAACAGATTTTAAAATACTATTCACTATTTTGGTTTTAAAATTTTATTTTCATACAATTGTTTTTTTATATTGTGTTCCTTAGAAAACTGTTGTACTTTGTATTGTTTTTTTCTTAAACCAATTAGTTTTTATTTCAAAATATCATTCCTTAAGTTTGGTTTTGTGTAAACCAACATTTCTGATGTCGATTCGATTTTTTACTCTTATTTCATAAATGGCTACTGTTCTAGCAATCACATAAATAACTAGTGAATCCACTTTCACAACCATGGGACATACCCAAGCAGCCCAAATGTGGCTAATCATGTTGAAAAACCAAAAAAATTTTTATGGTTTGAACTTTAAAAGATGGCAAAAGAAGATGTTGTTTTATCCGACCACATTGAACCTTGCGAGGTTCTTGACTGAGTCTCCTCCTGTTCTCACTGAAGGGACATTTGATGTTTAATTGGTGAGTTTGTTGACGCATGGAAACATGTTGAGTACCTATGTTGTAACTATGTGTTGAACGACCTCTCAGACGTCTTGTACTATGTGTTCTACGCTGAGTACCTATGTCGTAACAGGTTGTCACACAAAGGAAGTCAAATTGAAGCTTTTGCAAAAGCCAACCTTGTAGAACATGGAAAATCTTCAAGGGGTTACAAAGGTAACAAAAGCCACAAGTTCAATGGCAAGGGGAAAAACAAAGGTGTTGACCTTGGGTCAAAGAAGGGGGTGTAGAAAAGAAAGTTGGCCCCTTTAAAGGGAAGCATTACAATTGTGGACAAATTGGTCACCGTGCTAACCAATGAAAAGAGCCTAAACGTGATAAGGCTCTGATGGTTGTTGATGATGGTATTCCTTTAGTGGCCATGATTTCAAACCTCATTACCATGATGGAGGAGGTAAATTTGTTGGCTGATGAGCCAAAAGGGTGGTGGGTTGATATTGGGGCTACCCACCATGTTTGCCAGACAAGTCCCTCTTTAATACAATTAAAGAGGTGGTGGGAAAAGAGAAGTTGTACATGAAGTGGATTTACGGGAAAGAGCTCACTTTAAAGAATGTGCTTTACGTTTGTGATCATCTTCTGTCGGGATGGTTGCTTAACAAGTTTGGTTTTCGTTTGATTTCTAAGAGTGATAAGTTTGTTTTAATTAAGAGTTGTATGTTTGTTGGAAAGGGCTATGCCCAAAATGGCATGTTTAAACTCAATGTAATTGCTGTAAAGAAAAACATGAATAAGAATGCTACTACTTCTACTTACTTGGTTGAGTCTTTTAATGTTTGGCATGGTCGTCTTGGTCATGCAGATTTTAATTCGATGCATCGTTTGATTAACTACATACTAAATTTTGTCATTGACTCTAAATAAAAATGTAAACCGTGTGTTGAAGCCAAACAAACAAAATAATCTTTTAAATCAGTTGAAAGAATAATTGAACCCCTTGATCTGATTCACACTGATGGTGTGACTTAAAATCAATTCTCATCATAGGTGGTAATAAGTACTTTATTACCTTTATCGATGACAATACAAGGTATTGTTGTATTTACTTACTTAAGAGTAAGGATGAAGCAATTGACAGGTTTATTTTATATGAAGCCGAATTTGAGAATTAACTTAACTATGAAATAAAACGCGTGAGAAGCGATAGAGGAGGTGAATTTCACCATTCGGGGATGTATGTGCAAAAAGTGGCATAATACATAAGTGTACCCCTCCTTATATACCCTAATCAAATGGCATTGCGGGATCAAAGAATCGTATACTAGAAGAAATGATGAATGCCATGTTGATAAGTTCTGGGATGAGCCAGGACATGTGAGGGTAAGCCATGTTGTCGGCCAATTTCCTGTTAAATAATATATGTTTCAAGAATAAGGTTGTAACACCTTATGAGTTGTGGTGGGGATAAAAATCATCTTATAAATAATTAAGGTGTTGGGGGTGCTTGGCCAAGATGATTTGTTACACCTGCTAAGGTTCTTAGAATAGGGCTAAAAGCTATTGATTTCATATTCATTGGATACGCTAAAAATGGTAGTTCACATCGTTTTCTTGTATATGATTCCTAGAATCCTGATGTGCATTGGACTCTATCTCAGAGACAAGGTTAGGAAATGTAACTTTTTTATGAAAAGGAGTTTCAAGTGTTAGAACAAACTCATGCGAGTTCATCAATAATGGTTGATAAGATTGTTCAAGAGGAAACTCGAGAATAGTTAGAGGTTGTAGAGGGTGAGCCAAGAAGAAGCAAAAGGCTAAGGATTAACAAATCCTATTGGCCCGACTTTCTTACCGACATGGTTGAGAGTGAGCTTCAAACCTATCGAGAGACAATCACCTCTTCAGATGGACCTCAATGGAAAGAAGTCATCAAGAGTGTAATTGATTCTGTTTTGAAAATCATACCTAGGAGCCAGTTGAAACACCCTAAATATTTTTTTTATACGTAAACTTACTACAAACAATAAACCAGAGTTTATAAACACATTACATCACTTAACATTATTCCCAAAACGTAGCTAGATCAGATCAAAACGGAAGCTTGATAATTGAATATGTTTGGTTCCTTAACATGGCTTGATCATTATCCGTGAATTTGCTAAGATGTTCCTACAAAACCCCACTATCCAATAGATTAGTATCAATTTGTATGAAATTTGAATTGTAAGAAATCCTTATAATAATTATTTAAATTAAACTCAAATATATATATATATATATTTTTGAGAAGGCGTCGGCGACGGCCAATAGTGGCGTCGCCGACGGCATGTCCAATACTCCGTCGAGTCATTGTTACCATCGACAGTGAGTTAAGGCGTCGAAGAAATCATGTTTCGTCGGCGACGGCCTGATGTGCCGTCGGGGACGGTGCTCCCTGCAGTCATTTTACTGCAGGTGTAATAAGTTGTCCGTTTAACCCGTTTTCAAGTTCCGCACTCTAAGGCGTAACTCGGTAACTCCAGAAAACATTCGTAAATTGATACTTCATGTTTCCATTTTCGCTATTACTCCTGTTTACGTATTACACATCATTTATGTTCAACTACATGAGTTGGACAATTTGACCCGTTAGCATATTTTCGACGATTTAACTATTCAAGTATATTCTTCATATGTAAAATCGTTTTAGTAGTTACACCCAATACTCTCGGGTAAATTATAAATTAGTTTACATTTCCACTATTCGATTTGTACCAAATTTTAGATTTTACCCTTTTCCGGATTATTACACAAATAGTTGTTCATACACCCTCAAAGCATATGCCACGACTAAGTTTCGATCCGTTTGGTTATTTAACGAAGACCATCGTTTTATCCAACCAAACCTTCATCACTTTCTTTATTTTGACCCGTTTGGTTGTTAACGAAATCCATCGTTTAATTCAACCAAACCTTCATTATTTCCCTTATTTTGACCCGTTTGGTTGTATAATGAAATCCATCGTTTTATTCAACCAAACCTTCATTTTTCCCTTATTTTGACCCGTTTGGTTGTTTAACAAAATCCACCGTTTTACTCAACCAAACCTTCATTATTTTCTTATTTTGACCCGTTTGGTTGTTTAATGAAATCCATCGTTTTATTCAACCAAACCTTCATTATTTCCCTTATTTTGACTCGTTTGGTTGTTTAACGAAATCCATAGTTTTATTCAACCAAACCTTCATTATTTTCTTTATTTTGACCCGTTTGGTTGTTTAACGAAATGCATCGTTTTATTCAACCAAACCTTCATTATTTCCCTTATTTGACCCGTTTGGTTGTTTAATGAAATCTATCGTTTTATTCAACCAACCCTTCATTATTTTCTTTATTTTGACCCGTTTGGTTGTTTAACGAAATCCCTCGTTTTATTCAACCAAACCTTCATTATTTCCCTTATTTGACTCGTTTGGTTATTTAACGAAATCCATCGTTTTATTCAACCAAACCTTCGTTATTTTCCTTATTTTGATCCGTTTATCATCAAAGCAAGTCAAATATAATAATACACTATAAAAGATAAGCCGCGTACCTTAAATCTTTCCTTTCAAGCGCGCGTCCATCCCTTCTTGACCGCTTGACGTGTCAACCAATTTGCTTATAAAGTTAAATCCGTTTCTTCGTTTAGAACTCTTAATGAAATTTTAGGACACACGTCATTGTTAACACCTCATCTACTTGATTTATACTCACTTTTCAAGTATTCCTTATTCTTTTATCTCTATGTTCGACATGTATGGTTAACATCCAAATTTACATCACAACATTTATAATTGTATAAACTCTGAACATAACCCACTTCTTGTGCAAGGCATAATGATATCTACCCATAAATTACGTAAACTTATTATCTAATTTCAGTTAGGATTATGATCCTACACTTAGGTTATACCTTTCTTAAACCAAAACACCACTCGATTACTCAAAACTTCAATTACCCAAGTTCCTCCTAAAATCAAACATCATAAAAATCGAAATTGTAACTTACCTTGCGTTAGTTAGGTATGATTGACTATTGTTCTTGATTCATGCATTAACATTAGTCCAATTTTTCCTTCAATTGATCAATTTGATGAGAGTAGGGTTTGGGTGTTCTTGCCCTTGCTCTGCTCTTCACACACGTACACACACATAAAATGTGTGCTGTGATTTTAAGTTTTCTTTTTAATAAAACAGCTTTCTCAGTTTGACACATTTAGTCCCTCATGTTTGGTTTAACATCAATAGGATCCCAATTTATGATTTTTATTATTTAACAACTTACCTTTAATTAGTTTAAACATTCCTAATTATATATATACATATATATATACACACACATATATATATTTTTTGGGTGTTACAAATCCACCCCCCTTAAAAAAAGTTTCGTCCTCGAAATTTAGTTACACACCGAATAGGAAAGGGTATAATCTTTTCATCTTTTCTTCGGACTCCCAAATAGTGTCCGCTCCTTTCCGATGCTCCCATTTAACTTTTACTTGACTAATTTCTTTGTTTCTTAATCCTTTGACCTTCCGGTCAAGGATTGAAACTGGTTTTGCCAAGTAATTAAGCTTATCATCTATCTCTATGCCGTCATATCTAACACAGCTTGTTCCATCGGCCATGCATTTTTGTAGATGTGAAACATGGAATGTGTTATGTATCCCACTAAGCTCTTTGGGTAGCTCTAATCGGTAAGCTACTTTGCCCACTCGTTCGAGAATTTTGAAAGGTCCAATATACCTCGGGCTCAGCTTTCCTCTTTTCCTAAATCGAATGATCCCCTTCTACGGAGATACCTTAAGCATTACTTTATCACCAATTTGGAACTCGATAGGCCTTCGTCTTTTATCTGGATAAGACTTTTGTCGGTCTTGAGCTGCTTTTAAATGAGCTCTATTCGTATCTATTTTCTCGTTGGTGGCTTTAATCATATCCTTGTGAGCGAGTTCTCAAGGGCCTACTTCACCCCAACACACTGGGGTTCGACATTTCCTACCATAGATCATTTCGTATGGTGCCATTCCAATACTTGAATGGTAACTATTGTTGTATGAGAATTCTACTAATGGTAGGTAAGCATCCCAACTACTGCCAAAATCGATAATACATGCCCGTAACATGTCTTCCAACGTTTGAATTGTTCGTTCGCTTTGCCCATCTGTCTGGGTATGATAGGCTGTACTGATTAATAGTTTCGTGCCCAGCTGTTCTTGGAAGTCACGCCAAAAGTTTGAAGTGAACCGAGTATCTCTATCGGACACGATGGACACCGGCACTCCATGGCGTGCTACAATCTCATTTATGTACACTTCCGACATCTTTTCAGACGTATAGGTCTCACGAATAGGAAGGAAATGAGCACTTTTTGTCAATATGTCTACGATCACCCAAATAGCGTCGAATCCTCGAGCGTTTTTGGCAGCTTAGTCAATAGGTCCATGGTAATATGTTCCCATTTCCAAACTGGAATGTCTAGTGGTTGGAGCTTGCCATACGGCTTTTGGTGCTCAGCTTTTACTTGCAAACAAGTTAGACATATTTCTACATACTTTGCTCCCTCTCTTTTCATTCCCGGCCACCAATAGTTTTGCTTTAAGTCTTGGTACATCTTGGTCGCTCCTAGGTGAATCGAGTAACGTGACCTATGAGCTTCATTTAGTAGAAGATCCTTAACACCACAAGAGTTCGGGACCCAAATTCTTCCGTATCGGGTCTTCATTCCATTTTCTCCGTCTACAATGTCCTTCAATAAACCTTTTACATGTTCTTTTCTCCAATTTTCTTCTTTTAGTGCTTTTTCTTGTGCCATTCGGATTTGTTCGAGCAGAGCTGACGTTACTATTAGTTGCATCGACCGTATTCGTATGGGAGTATATTCTTTTCGACTTAGCGCATCCGCTACTAAATTGGCCTTTCCAGGATGGTAATGGATTTCGCAATCATAGTCTTTCACCGTTTCTAGCCATCTTCTTTGTCTCATATTTAATTCTTTTTGATCGAAGAAGTATTTCAAACTCTTATGATCGGTGAAAATAGTGCGTTTCACCCCATATAAGTAGTGCCTCCAAATCTTTAAGGCAAATATCACTGCTGCCAATTCGAGGTCGTGAGTTGGATATTTCCTTTCGTGGACTTTTAATTGTCTAGTAGCATAAGCAATCGCCTTGCCTCGTTGCATAAGTACGCACCCGAGACCTAGGTGTGAAGTGTCCGAATACACTACTAAGTCATCAGTGCCATCCGATAAAGTCAACACGGAGCACTGGTCAATTTTTCCTTAAGCATTTGGAACGCCTTTTCTTGCTCATCGTTCGAGTTAAATTTTTCGTCCTTTCGGGTTAATTTAGTTAATGGCGATGCAATTTTGGAGAAATCTTGAATGAATCCCCTGTAATATCCTGCAAGCCCCAGAAAGCTTCTGATCTCCGATGGATTTTTCGGAGGATTCCATTTTGACACTGCTTCTATCTTGGATGGGTCCACCAATATCCCATCGGCGCTTATAACATGCCCGAGGAGCTGTACCTCTCGAAGCCAAAAGGAGCACTTCGAGAATTTTGCGTAAAGTTTTTGTCGTCTAAGAGTTTCTAATACCTCACGTAAATGACGAGTATGATCATCCCTGCTCTTTAAATATACTAAAATGTCGTCTTTAAACACTATCACTGATCTATCCAACATGGGTTTGCAAACCGGATTCATAAAGATCGATAAATGCCGCGGGCGCATTGGTTAATCCGAAGGACATTATAAGGAATTCGTAATGCCCATACCGTGTACGGAAAGCCGTTTTGGGTATGTCTTCCTCTTTCACTCTCAGTTGATGGTAGCCCGACCTCAAGTCAATTTTTGAAAACCAACTTGCACCTTGTAGTTGGTCGAATAAATCATCGATTCTCGGAAGTGGATATCGATTCTTTACCGTAAGTTTATTTAGATCACGGTAATCGATACACATGCGCGTGCTTCCATCTTTCTTTTTTTACAAATAATAATGGTGCTCCCCAGGGAGAGACACTTGGACAGATGAATCCCTTGTCTAACAAATCTTGTAATTGCGATAATAACTCTTGGAGTTCCGATGGTGCTAACCGATATGGGGCTTTAGCCACCGGTTTCGCACCTGGAACTAGTTTAATCCCAAACTCCACCTCACGCTCGGGTGGTATTCCCGGTAAATCTTCTGGAAACACATCTCTGAAATCTTGTACGACAGCCACGTCTTTTATTCTTGGCGACTCTTTTTCTGAATCATGTACATATGTCAAATAAGCCTTACACCCATGTTGAATGAGTTTATGGGCTTTTATCATCGAACATATTATAGGATTGCAATTCTTTTCCTCATAAATAGTTACATGTCTTCCGCTTGGTGATGTTAGTTGTATCTCTTTACGAAAACATATTACTTTAGTGTGGTTTCGAGATAACCAATCCATTCTAATTACCACTTGGAATTCCCCCATTGACATGGGTATCAAATCAACAAAGTAATCCTTGCCATCAACGTTTAGTTTGCATTCCCGACATATATCACAAACAACAAAACTTTTATTATTGCCTATTTCTACTTCTATAGGCTTAGGTAATTTTTTTAGTGTGAACAAAGGGTGTCTAATAAACCTATGTGAAATAAAGGACTTATTTGCACCCGTATCAAATAAAACAAGTGCAGGAATTGAAATTATGGTAACATACCTGAAACCACACCGGGTTCATTTTTGGCCTCAGCTGCAGTTATGTGGAAGGATCTTGCCTTCATTTTCGGAGTTTCGCTCTTCTCTTTGATAGCATCTTTCTTTCTTACCAACTCCGGGCATTCGGACTTTTTATGTCCCGGTTGGTAACACTTAAAGCAGACCGATACTTTAGTAGGGAAATTTGAGGGCGCATGTCCCGTCTTTCCACACATTACACAAGGTTTGACTTTGTAAAAACACTCGCCCCGATGAGAGCGTCCACAAATCTTGCAACTAGGCAACCCTCCTTTTACGTTTCCTTTCTTTGGAGGTTCATTTACCTTCTGTTTCTTTGTGGGGCTTGGATTCACATCCAACACCCTCCTTTCTCCTCTTTCAACTTGCTTTTTCAATTCAATTTCACGCTCTCGCGCGACATTTCCAATTTCTGTGAGATGTTCATATTTTGAGGGAGTCATAAACTCTCGATATTCTGCACTCAACATATTGTAGTAATAATAGATCTTTTGTTCTTTTGTTTGGACCAGTTCATCACAGAACCTTAACTTGTCTAGGAAGATCCCCGTGATCTTGTCAATCGATTCACCCTTTTGTCTTACCTGAATAAATTCTTCCTTGATTTTGTTGATTACAGCTTTTGGGCTATGATGTTTAAGGAAAGGCACCTTAAACTCTTCCCATGTCATGGTTCTAGTGGTTTCAATTCCTAGTTCCTTCTTGAGGTTATCCCACCAATCTTTCGCTTGACCCCTTAGTTGACCCGTCCCGTAAGCTACAAAGTCAGTTGGGTCACAATGGGTTCGTTCAAAAACTCCCTCAATATCACTTATCCATCGTTGACAAACGATTGGATCTACTTCTCCATTGTAAATCGGGGGCTTACATGCCATGAATTTGTTGTAAGGGCATGCCTTCCCTTCTTTAGCTTTGCCTCTATCTTGATTGAGGCTTTCTTTGATTTCATTCATCTTTTCTTTAATTGTTGTTAGCATCGTTATTTGCAGCCTTTCCATAAATTCAGGTAAGGCCGCTTCTAATGACCTTCCAACTTCTTGGAAATTTTTGCTTGTATCTCCTCCGTCATGAGGGATACTGTATCGTCACCCGTTTCGTCAGACATCTCTTTTTACTGAAATGTCCATAACAAGTAGGTAAATAATTTGTTTAATCGTTTCCATATTATTATTATTATATGGAAATTGATACTCATCACTCGATATTATGCGTGATGTATTATTCTTATTCGGTTGATTAAGTATATGACTTATCTCAACCATTTATATTTAGTGTATTTCTTAGGTTCGAGTGTATTAATGCACTCCTCCCATAAACTTCAAATCATCCTTTTTCTATTGAAATTTGTTTCATAGTCACTTGTTACCAGATGTCTTGATCAAGCCTTGAACCGAACACATTTCGTCTTCAACCTGAAGCTCTGATTACCAACTTGAAACACCCTAAATAATTTTTTTATACATAACTTACTAGATACAATAAACCATCAAATTAAACATGTTATTAGTAGAGTTTATAAACACATTAATCCACTTAACATTATTCCTAAACGTAGCCTAGATCAGATCAACAATTGATAGAAATGTTGGAATTGTTTAAACACATCCGTAATTGCTAAGTGTTCTAAATTCCAATAGATTAGTATCAATTTGTAGAATTTGAATTTAAAAATCCTATATAATTTTTAAATTACTCAAATTTGGGTCGACGGCCAATAGTGGCGTCGCCTACGGCATGTCAAATACTCCGTCGAGTCATTGTTACCGTCGACAGTGAGTTAAGGCGTCAAAGAAATCATGTTCCGTCGGCGACGGCCTGATGTGCCATCGGCGACGGTGCTCCCTGCAGTCATTTTACTGCAGGTGTAATAAGTTGTCCGTTTAACCCGTTTTCAAGTTCCGCACTCTAAGGCGTAACTCGGTAACTTCAGAAAATGTTCGTAAATTGATACTTCATGTTTCCATTTTCGCTATTACTCCTGTTTACGTATTACGCATCATTTATGTTCAACTACATGAGTTGGACAATTTGACCGTTAGCATATTTTCGACGATTTAACTATTCAAGTATATTCTTCATATGTAAAATCGTTTAGTAGTTACACCCAATACTCTCGGTAAATTATAATTATTTTTTTATACATAACTTACTACATACGATAACCAGAGTTTAAACACATTACATCATTAACATTATTCCCAAAACGTAGCTAGATCAGATCAAACGAAGCTTGATAATTGAATATGTTTGGTTCCTTAACATGGCTTGATCATCATCCGTGAATTTGCTAAGATTTCTACAAAACCCACTATCCAATAGATTAGTATCAATTTGTACGAAATTTGAATGTAAGAAATCCTTATAAATAATTATTTAAGTAAACTCAAATATATATATATATATATTTTTTGAGAAGGCGTCGCGACGGCCAATAGTGCGTCGCCGACGCATGTCCAATACTCGTCGATCATTGTTACCGTCGACAGTGAGTTAAGGCGTCGAAGAAATCATGTTCGTCGCGACGGCCTGATGTGCCGTCGCGACGGTGCTCCCTGCAGTCATTTTACTGCAGTGTAATAGTTGTCCGTTTAACCTTTTCAAGTTCCGCACTCTAAGGCTAACTCGTAACTTCAGAAAACGTCGTAAATTGATACTCATGTTTCATTTCGCTATTACTCCTGTTTACGTATTACGCATCATTTATTTCAACTACATGAGTGGACAATTTGACCCGTTAGCATATTTTCGACGATTTAACTATTCAAGTATATTCTTCATATGTAAAATCGTTTTAGTAGTTACACCCAATACTCTCAGGTAAATTATAAATTAGTTCACATTTCCACTATTCGATTTGTACCAAATTTCTGATTTTACCCTTTTCCGGATTATTACACAAATAGTTGTTCATACACCCTCAAAGCATATGCCACGACTAAGTTTCGATCCGTTTGGTTATTTAACGAAGACCATCGTTTTATCCAACCAAACCTTCATCACTTTCTTTATTTTGACCCGTTTGGTTGTTAACGAAATCCATCGTTTAATTCAACCAAACCTTCATTATTTCCCTTATTTTGTCCCGTTTGGTTGTATAATGAAATCCATCGTTTTATTCAACCAAACCTTCATTTTTCCCTTATTTTGACCCGTTTGGTTGTTTAACAAAATCCACCGTTTTACTCAACCAAACCTTCATTATTTTCTTTATTTTGACCCGTTTGGTTGTTTAATGAAATCCATCGTTTTATTCAACCAAACCTTCATTATTTCCCTTATTTTGACTCGTTTGGTTGTTTAACGAAATCCATAGTTTTTTTCAACCAAACCTTCATTATTTTCTTTATTTTGACCCGTTTGGTTGTTTAACGAAATGCATCGTTTTATTCAACCAAACCTTCATTATTTCCCTTATTTGACCCGTTTGGTTGTTTAATGAAATCTATCGTTTTATTCAACCAACCCTTCATTATTTTCTTTATTTTGACCCGTTTGGTTGTTTAACAAAATCCCTCGTTTTATTCAACCAAACCTTCATTATTTCCCTTATTTGACTCGTTTGGTTATTTAACGAAATCCATCGTTTTATTCAACCAAACCTTCGTTATTTTCCTTATTTTGATCCGTTTATCATCAAAGCAAGTCAAATATAATAATACACTATAAAAGATAAGCCGCGTACCTTAAATCTTTCCTTTCAAGCGCGCGTCCATCCCTTCTTGACCGCTTGACGTGTCAACCAATTTGCTTATAAAGTTAAATCCGTTTCTTCGTTTAGAGCTCTTAATGAAATTTTAGGACACACGTCATTGTTAACACCTCATCTACTTGATTTATACTCACTTTTCAAGTATTCTTTATTCTTTTATCTCTATGTTCGACATGTATGGTTAACATCCAAATTTACATCACAACATTTATAATTGTATAAACTCTTGAGGTTTTGTTATGTAAGAACATAACCCACTTCTTGTGCAATGCATAATGATATCTACCCATAAATTACATAAACTTATTATCTAATTTCAGTTAGGATTATGATCCTACACTTAGGTTATACATTTCTTAAACCAAAACACCAATCGATTAATCAAAACTTCAATTACCCAAGTTCTTCCTAAAATCAAACATCATAAAAATCGAAATTGTAACTTACCTTGCGTTAGTTAGGTATGATGACTATTGTTCTTGATTCATGCATTAACATTAGTCCAATTTTTCCTTCAATTGATCAATTTGATGAGAGTAGGGTTTGGGTGTTCTTGCCCTTGCTCTGCTCTTCACACGTGTACACACACATAAAATGTGTGCTGTGATTTTAAGTTTTCTTTTTAATAAAACAGCTTTCTCAGTTTGACACATTTAGTCCCTCATGTTTGGTTTAGCATAAATAGGATCCCAATTTATGATTTTTATTATTTAAGAACTTACCATTAATTAGTTTAAACATTCCTAATTATATATATATACATATATATACACACACATATATATATTTGGGGTGTTACACCGGTACATCTTCCACCAAGGTGCAAGCCTCTTGGATATCGATGGATATTCAAGAGAAATATGAAAGCTGATGACTCTGTTGACAAGCATAAGGCAAGGCTTGTGATCAACGGGTTTAGACAAATGGAAAGTCTTGACTACTTTGACACATATTCGAATGTGACTAGAATAACCTCTATTAAATTGGTGCTTGCACTTGCAGCTTAGAGAAACTTGGAAATACATCAAATGGATGTAAAAACTGCATTCCTCAATGGGGAACTAGAGGAAGATATTTACATAGATTAACCTGAGGGTTTCTTAGCTTTTGGCCAAGAGGGCAAGGTGTGTAAATTCGTCAAGTCATTGTATGGCTTGAAGCTAGCTCCAAAACCATGACATCAAAAGTTTGACTAAGTTATGCTTAACAGTGGTTTCAAAATAAACGAGTACAACGAATGTGTCTATGTGAAGGACACTTCTAAAGGCTATGAGATTTTATGCCTTGATGCAGATGATATGCTTATCATTGGGAGTGATGATAAGATGATCAGATCTACTAAAGACATGTTGAAGCAATAATTAACATGAAAGACATGGGTCTAGCTGATGTGATTCTTGGAGTGATGATCATCATAACCCAAACTGGTTTGGTGTTATGTCAATCTCATTATGTGGATAAGATCCTTGAGAAGTTTAATCTAGAGGACACGATTGTGGCTCAAACTCTAATTGATACCTCTCAACATTTTTCAAAGAATAGAGAAGAGAGTGTCGCTAAATTAGAATACTCATGGATCATTAGCAGTCTCATGTATCTCATGTTATGTACTCGGCCAGACTTAACACATGTCGTGAGTTGGCTAAATAGGTATACTAGTAATTCTAGTTCCGAGCATTGGAAGAGTATGGCAAGATTACTAAGGTATTTGAGATACACAAGGAATTATGGATTGTATTATAACCAAAATCCAGCTGTTGTGGAAGGATTCTGTGATGCCAACTGGATATCCGATATGAAAGATTCTATATTTATAAGTGGTTATGTCTTTACCCTTGGAGTAGCAACTATATTTTGGAAGTCGTCAAAACAAATTCCTATAGCTAGATTCATGATAGAATATGAGTTTATTGCGTTAGATAAAGCTGGAAGAAGAAGCATAATGGTTACGTTAGTTCTAGGAATATATTCCAAGATGGCTTAAGTCTATGAAGCTATTTGCATACATTGTGATTGCCAATCGGCTATCGGTAGAGCTCAAAGTGCAATGTATAATAGCCAATCAAGGCCCATACGACGTAGACATAATACGATATGATAACTGCTCTCAACGGGAGTTATCACGATTTACTATGTGAAGTCAAAAGATAACATTGTGGATCCACTTACAAAAGGCTTAAGCAAGGAGGCAATACATAAATCATCGATGGGAATGAGAATGAAGCTCTTGGAAAAGTTTGTACAACGGAAAACTTATCCTAGAAGAATGGAATCCCATGATCTAGGCTCAATAAGACCACCTAGTTGTATGAACTGAGGTTACTGTGAGGGAGTACCTCAACATACAAAGGGAGTTGCAAAATTCCTAATTCATTCGTATAATAAATCAGTGATATCAAGAAAGGTAAAGCATATGGCTTTTATTGATTTATAAATAGCCTATCTTAAAGAGAAGTGGGGTCGCTTCAAATGAAATTGAGGGGCACCATTCCTAGAGCTCTCGTAGAACCAGGCTAGTGTTCCATGACCATAACGGACAAACTATGAGGGGTTCACCGGTACAAGAAGAGTAACTTGTAATGTGTAATAACGTCTACGTAAAAAGGGGTTGGTTAAAGGACATCGTGTCTACTAACTGCTAGAACACATAGTATGTCACAATGGAGGGTTTAAAAGAAAACCTACCTATCATGCATTACTTATCGTGACACTTGAGTATATGAGGCGATCTCCATTCATGGAGGAGGGGGGGGGGATTGCTGGAAATTTTATAATAATATTATATTAGTGATTAATATAATGATTATTTAATGATTAACATGATGATAATTTAATAAATGAGAGATCTTAAGCTTTAAGTTTGTGTGTTGGAACTTTAATGTGTGGGAAATTATGCTTGTCCCACATTAGTGGGGAGCTAAATCTTTTATTGATTTATAAGTAGAATTCTCAAAAGGAATGTATTCTTATGTGACAACTTACACCCAGTGGCAGCCAGGAGGGTTCGAAGCACCCAATGCGCACACCCGCCCGGGCTCAGGTTTGTGACCCGGATGGGGGCATGGGCGTAATGTGGCATTTTGATGGCACACTTTACACTTCGCACGCTCACGCTCGCACCATCGCGAGGCGCTTGATATCGCCTTCACTATATTCTTAGGTGAGTTTTGGCTCAGTTGACTCATGTGGGCTCGAGTTAGTGGCTTGATGTGGTCAGTTGAAGTGTTTACATTCCTATCTATCAAAATGATCAAGTTGTTATTGAAGTGTATACTTTATTTTTAAAGCATTTTGTATTCAATTTAAACTATTCACTTGAAATTCTATATAGATCATATACACAAGACACAAAACTTGTATGGTTCATAGCAAAACACACACCACATCCCAATGGATTCACATATTTTGCATCTGTACGCACTTTTATTTATACATGCAAACTAAATAGTTTAAGCCGAACTAATTAAAGTACCCCAATTTTTTTAAATAATTAGATTCTTTTAATAGATTAACTCTTTATAATACGGTATTACTAATTATATATTTTAATTTTTATATACACATATATGATAAAGCATAATTTGTAATCCATACACATACTATAAACTTTACCGATTGATATTGTCGGTCTCTCTGATAATGAATGACGGTTGCAAGTAACAGTGTTTTATTATTTATTTATTTATTATTACTTTTTTATTAAATCAAAATGGCCATAAGAATGTCTAGTTTCTTGCAAAGGTGATACATTTTATTCTAAGTTTATCCGGGTTTTTTTCCACCATGTGTTACGACAGAGAGTGTTCAACTTTTATGGTGACACAATCTATGTCAAGTGGCAGTCGGCAGTATGGTTTTCCGGAGGAATGCTCAAACCAAACTCTAAAGCCAACATGAGCCCGCTTTAGACAACATAGTCTGGCCGGAGTAACATAACATACTCTCTAATTTAAGAAGTGCGATAATCTAATAAAAGAAAGCAATCGTTCTAACAAAGTTAAGTTTGAATAAGTTTGTATTCCATTTTGAATATTGAGATAAATTTAACCTTCCAACAGTTTGAATTCCAATTTAAATCTCTAGATAAATTTAACCACTCAATTTGTAACTTCATATAACTAATACAACTCCACAAGAGGATTCAAAATCAAATAAGAAGTGTGTATCAACAAATGTACGTAAATGAAAATGACCAGATGTTTAAAGAAACATTTACAATTGTTTAGATAGTTCACCAACATTCAGGAAGAGACTCATGTATGATTCCGTAATTCTCTGAAATACCTATTATGTTAAATCATCTAAGCATAACATCAAATATCATATAATCTCACACAGCTTATATTAAATTTAAAGCTTTGGAATATTATTTGATAGTTCACCAACATTCGGGAACAGATTCGTGTGTCATTCCGTAATTCTCTGAATTACCGTTACGTGAGTATTTGGGCAATAACGAACATACTTAATTAACCCAAATCAAGTGAATGCTTGAACTAATGTTTGAGATAGCAGTTTTGATGTTAATGGTGTTAACCTGAAAATGTTAGGTGTCACATCATCCCCTTGTTGTACAAATTTTCGTCTCGAAAATAGTTTAGTGTCGCTAATGTTTGATAGTGTTGCAAATGTTTGAAAAAAGATTTTTCTGGTTGCCACATCATCCCTTTGTTGAAGAATTTCGTCCTTTAAATTTAGATAATGATATTTTTAAGACCGTGATTATAAGTCATTGCTAATGAGAGCGTTACAGCATATGATGGTGCAACAAAGTGAGGTATAACTAGACTACATGAGGTGATATTTGATGACAAATGAGATTCAAGTGTTTATCTGACCAAGTTACGTGGAAGTGTATATGTATGATATTTGATTGTCGAAGTAACTAGTCAATTTCAGCAAAAGTTGATGCACCTATTTGTGACGATCAAGAGTTATAGGAAGCCCCTTACAATGTAAGTATACACAAAAGTAAATAAATGACACAAATTTCAAAATGACACCATGATGTTGAATCTTGGTAGTTCAGTTTCCTCTCGCGAGTAAGATAAAATTCATAACATGCCTAGTAACCAGGTATGGCGATCATTGTTGAAGTGGCATTAATGTTAAAGATGTAAGTTCCACATCGGTTGAGAAGGAGAAGACCTTCCTTATAAAGGGGTGGAAACCTTCTCTACCAAGACGCGTTTAACTGAGCGAGCAACTCGTCGGGTAAAATCAAAACCGTAAGTTTCTGGATGTGCAACCCATCGAGGATAAAGCGGATAATATCTTGGCACGGTTTACTTTGGCTCTTATAAATGGTATCAGAACCAGGGTACGGGCCAGTGTGCCAGCGAGGATGTTGGGCTCCCTAGGGGGGTGGAGATGTAAGTCCCACATCAGTTGAGGTTAGGGGTGTTTAAGATTATACATTGTATATTAATATCTGAACCCGTATCCAAAATTTGTGATATCTGAAATTTCGGATATGGATTCGTATATTTAAACAGATATCCGAATTTATAAAATAAAATCAAATAATTCATTTCATGCATAGATTAAAACTCAACTTGTATTCGGTTATGCAAATTTTTAACAATGAAAACAAAAAAAGATTCATAATCCACATACGATTATTACTTTTTTATACTAATTTTCTTATATTTAAACTAAATATAGTACTCATATAATATACATATATTTTCTATTTATTTTTAGTTTTCATACATTGGATAATTGGATTATTCGGAATTTTAAAAATTCATATCCAAATCTGAATACGAAAATTTGGTTTTCGAATATCCAAAATTTCGGCTATTTCGGATTCGGTTTCGGATCCAGATTTTTTAACACCCTTAGTGGAGGAGGAGAACGAAGCCTTACTGATAAAGGAGTGGAAACCTTCTCTACCAAGATGCGTTTTCCTAGGCGAGGAGCTTGTCGAGTAAAACCAAACCGTGAGTTCCTAGATGGGCTACCCAACAGGGAAAACGAACAATATCTTGGCACGGTTTACATGGACTGTTACAAAAAAAAGTTTTTGGAGGCTAGGGTTTGGTGAAATATGAATGGAAAGGAAGAAAGATAGGTTTAAATACTTAGGATGTGAGCTTTTTAGTGGGTGTTTTGCAATCCATGGGGTCTTTTTTTTAATTAAACCGGGCTAACCATGTGAACCAATTGTTACTCTATTTAGCACAAGTCTTTAAATAAATGAAGCCTACTACTTAGTTTTAGGAGAACCTTTTTTTATTTTATAAAAAAAATTACTAGCACATGGTTACTCATAAACGTACGCGATTTCACGAAAATTCACGAAATACATGTTAACCTAAATCATCTAAGCATAACATCACATAGCATTTAATCTCATACGAATTATATTAAATTTAAAGCTTTCGAATATTATTTGATAGTTCGCCAACGTCCGGGGACAAACTTGTGTGTGATTTCGTAATCAAGTTAAATGCATTAATGAATGCTTAAGATAATGGAGTTTGTGTTAACGGTATTAACCTGAAAATGTTGGGTGGCACATCATCCCCTTGTTGCAAAAATTTTCGTCCAGAATATTGATTAGTGTAACTAATGTTTGGATTGTGTTGCAAATGTTTGAACAAAAAATTTTCTGGTTGTCATAGCTCACTTGGAAAACACGCTTGCACATTCTAATATTAATCTTTCTAACCTTATTACTGGGTAGAGGGGATAAGATCCGGTTCTGGCTTGATTCATGAATCAGATCCCAGCTGCTCAAAGAATTGTTTCCAAAGTGTTCCCTATAGCCAAAGATAAGGACATTTTAATTAAAGACTATGTTGCCTTTGAGGATGGGGTGGTGTTGTTGAAATTGAGATGGAAGAAGTCTCAGCATTATCAAGAAGAGAGTGCTGACTTGTCTGTGTGTTTGGCACTTCTAGAGCTAGTGGAGCTTAAGGATGATGGTCTGAAGCTGTGATCCAACTGGTGGTTTCTCAATCTCGTCCATGAAAAGAATTTTACTAAAGGCCTCTTAGCCGGTTACTCCCTTTAAGTTTGTCATGAATTGGAACGGTTGGGTCTCAAAAAGGTGAATGTCTTCATGTGGAAAGCTCTTAGGAATAGAGTTCCTACCCTTGAAGCTCTATCTAGAAGAAACATACAGGTAGGATCTTTAACTTGCATATCATATGGGGAGTGGGGAGACGATGGAATCATGCGAGCATCTTTTTTCTTTCTAGTTACTTTGCTTCGCGTATTTGGCACTTAGTGAACTACTGGTGCAAATCAGCATCATCTTCCTGTTCTCTTTAAAGGATATGGTGCTAGTCCCTAATTATCTTAGTGTGGGTCATCACAAGAAGAAGTTGATTTAGGCCATCTTGTTGATCGCGACTTGGTGTATCCGGAAGGATAGAAACGAAGTGGATTTTTTTTAGAGAAGAAAGTGAACATTGTTAAGGCATTTGAAGACGGATCTAAGTTTCTTATGAATCAAGAATAGATCTCCTTTTAAAAATATTACTTGAAAAAACTAGTGTAATTTGGATCCAGATTTGTAATCCCTTGGTTGTTTTCTAGCGTCTTGCTAGTTTTAATGAAATGAGCCGTTCAAAAAGTATATTTATTCTTTAAATATAACCAGCATATTGTGTAATATTTTGATATCTTTTTATGATTAATTTTGATATTATTCAGTTTTTAAGTTAATTTGTCTATTTTCATTATTTCTCCGTGTGTCATTTAGAATACATATTTTTTTAGTTAAGATTATCTTAAGTCGAAGAATTTTAAAATATTTTCAGAAAATAAAACCCTAAAAACAAAAAAATTAACTGTTAAGAGACTGATGATGAAAGTGTATGGTCATCTTTTTCACTGTAGAGTACCTTCCATTGGAGATTCATTACATTTTGTCTTTTAAGTGCCTTCTCACATCCACTAAATGCAATTTGTTCCTCCCCATTCCCTTTTGAAAGTTCCCATCAATTTGCAGGTCTCTCTCTCTCTCCCTCCCTCCCTCTCTCTCTCTCTCTCTCACTCTCTCTCACTCTCTCTCTTTTTCTAAACCATCAAATAATTAAGGTTTTCAATACATCATTATTGATGTCTTCAGCACTCAGCAGGCAAATAGGGTAAAAGATCAGAGTTCAAACACAACCAAAAGAAACCAAAAAGGTACCTGTCTATTCCATCAATGATTTGTGATAACTGATTTGTTCTTTCCATCTGATCATGATCAAACACACATATACAGAATCCATAAAAAATCACATGAATCACAAGTCTTTTGTATTTCTTTTAGGTAAACCCTTTGGCTGTAATACATGTACAACAAGCTTTTGAGGTTTAGTCATGCTTTTCTGGTCTGATTTGAGTTTTCTACTTTAAAAAGATGCATATTTGCACCGATCCCATCAATTTTTTTTTAAAAATGATCAAGGGTTCATGCCATTATAATTCTGGCTAATTAAGCAATCACTTAATCGCCAGATCCCATTTTATAATTACTATATTTGACCGTGATCAATGTGTACATAGAGTCATAGAGAGATCTAGGCCTGTACATATAGATCTCTTAAAAATGGAGATTTTTAAGGTTTAAAATTAAGAAATTACTACTAAAAGACTGCTAGGGTTTGATCACTTGTGCACTTGCCTGCAATAAATTGAAAAAAAAAATCAAGGTTTTTTCTTCCAATCGACTTTGGTTCAGAGTAATCTAAAGATCCAGCTATTGAATCCAAGATCATTGAAATGATTTAAATTTTTTACCAATATATGTCCTTTTCTTGATCATAGTTCTTTTAAATGATTTTGAAGGAAGCTGCAAATTAAGGTTTCAATTTATATACATGTTCGTATGTGGAGGATATGTTGGTACCCAATTACTTATTGCATGCGATTGCTAACTTAAATCTAGTCAATTACTAAATAAGACTCTTTAGATCATCTTCAAATTAACTCCAAGCACCCACAAATACCCATTTCTTCTCCAAACATCATTTTAAAGATTAACACTATATATATATATATATATATATTATGTGTGTGTGTGTGAGAGAGAGAGAGAGATGTCAGATGTGAGAGTGGAATCCATCATCCTCTCGTCTTCGTTAATTCGAGTTTCCGGACACCTCCCATCCGGATGAGCCACAAACAAGGAATGCAACACATCATCCGTTTTCTTTTTGTCTACATATTGGTTCGTTTAATTTCGAGGTAGAGGTGGTCTTAGGCAAGGTACTCAGGGTTTGCATGGGATGATTAAAAGGGACATGACCGAATATCGGACGGTAAAGATTTAAACTTGTTGTAGGTTTAAAACCGGATACCTAAATGTTCATAATATAAGAAAATTATCAAATAGTCTAGTTGACCAATCATACTTAAAAATTGCCATTAAATTTAGCCGTCCCCAAAAAGCGTGGACTAGGCTTTAGCTAGTATCGAAACGCATGGTGGCTAAGCCCCAAAACGGTGGGCTAATCCTTAGTCGAAGGCCAAAAGTGTATGATAAATTCTAGCTAGGGGAACTGATGTGATGGTGTTTGATTGGCGGAAATAGGGGTTGACTATTTTGATGAAGGCTAAATTTTTATGACTATTTTGAAAGATTGTTTGGCTAACATCACTTTATGTGTAATTTCCCTTGTAATAGTATTGATTAATAGTTTGTTTATTTATAGGTTATACAAAGATTTCATAAGTTTCTCTAAGAGGTTTTTTTAAAAGATGTTTGATAAATAGGCAGTGCAAACTCAAAGGGACTATGGTTTTTTCTGTTCACTGATAAGCGAATTTGGTTAAGAACAAATTAAACCAACAAAATCAAGCCAAGACTAACTCTCATGACTCTACATAATATAAAGGATGGAGTTTGCTTCTATGACTAGCAAACTCAAGGTAAGTTGGCTCTAGGGGTTCATTTGCCACCTCAACGGACTTGCATAATTTCGCCACACATGGTAGCGAATTGGCTATTTGTTAAGGGTGTTCAAAAATCTCAAAAAAGGCCTAAAATTCTCGACCCTGTGACTCTATAATGGTTACGTGTGTGCTACTACATATGACACAATATAAAGTTAAGTATCCTGCATATATAATTAACTTATTGTGCCTTCATCAGTAAGTACTTAAGAAGATAAGAAAACTGTAATTAACTAATTCTTAAATACTTTTCAGAAAAAAAGAAGAGCTAATAATGACATCATCAAGTTCTTACAATCCTCCTTGTGCTGCCTGCAAGTTTTTGAAAAGAAAATGCATACCAGGCTGCGTTTTCGCACCTTATTTTCCACCTGAAGATCCACAGAAATTCATGAATGTTCACAAAATCTTCGGTGCCAGCAACGTCACGAAGCTTATAAATGACGTTTTACCCCACCAGAGAGAAGATGTGGTTAGTTCACTTGCGTATGAAGCCGCGGCTCGTGTTAGAGATCCTATTTATGGTTGTGTGGGAGTCATCAGTTCCTTGCAACAACAAGTTGATCGCCTTCAAAAGGATCTTGATGCTGCAAATGCAGAACTAATCCAACATGTGTGCAATGGGATGCCTGTATTGACTTCAACTCAGCCAGTGACTCCTCCAGCGGGTCCTTATCATTATGTTACTCGTACGTGGAATAGGCAGAACGGTTCAAATGCTCATGGGAACGTGGGTGGTAACTGTAGTAGCGGTGGTGGATGGTGGTGGTAGACGAAGTGATATGTGAAAGGTGTATGGTTCTCAGTTTATTAGCCATGGAAGGCGTAAATAAGGTGGAAAAACTTGTTTGAGTTTGTGTTATATTGTACACTTGTCACAAGACCGTTACCTATACAAGCTACCCATCATGCATATTTGCATAGGTGCATTGTTATATATTAGTATACTTTGTCATCCACCAAAGAAATATTTCATTAATGATGTAGCAAGAAGCCAATAATTAAAGAATAATAGGAGTAGGTAGAAGCAGAAAACAGAATTAGCAAAAAAAAAATTGAAAAAATGGGCTACATACATTCACAATAGATACATACACTCATGACTCATTGATATTCACACCCATTAGAAGTATAAAGTAAAATATTCTTTAGTAGCAGTAGTATTTAATATAACAATTACCGTAGATTGTTATCTACAAACTTTACCCTATTTTTGAAACTTAATTTTAAAATTGTCACTTCTTTGCTTTTCATTTGCCAATAGTGTTGTGTGTTTAGCAAACTAAATATTATATATCAAATAATTTTTATATCTTATAAAATGATCACCATATTTATAAAATAAGTGGTATTTATCATTTTTAAAATTATATCACTACTAGAAGACTGTCTAATTTGTGACAGTCAAATATAGCAAATTTATAGGAAATTGGTCTTACCTACAGATTTGCTACAAAAATATTCGTGTGAAATAACTTGTTGGTGAGGTTAGCTACAAAATTATGACAAAATTTGCCATAGATTTTCGACAAAAATCTATCGTCACAAGCATTGCCACAAAATACCTACAAACCGGTTTTTTTATGTTTTCCTACAATTCTTCGACAATTATGCCTTTTTTGTATCTATTTTATGATATTTCACTTTTAAAATTAATAACATTAATAAAAAAATATCCATAATTACGAATAATTATTTTTGTTTTGCGACAAAATTCCTACAAAATTATAAAACTTTCTCTTAACAATTTGCTACAAATTTCCTACAAATAAAAAGTATATTTTTTAATGTTGTGACAAATTTCCTACAACTTTAAAAATGGTTATTTTTTAATTTTTGTGACAAAATTCCTACAAAAAAAAAAATTAAAGGTTACGACAAAAATCCTACAAACCAAAAAAAATTGAAGGTTGTGACAAATTTCCTACAACTCAGAAAAAAATCCTGTAGCTGTTTGCTACAAATTTGTGACAAACTGTAACAAATTAAACAAATTAAAAAAAACATTTTTTTATGAAGAAAATGCAACAAAATTACTATTATATTCCAAAAATAATTGCAGCAAAATTCTATAAAATTCCAAAAATATTATAGCATCATTCTGAGACATTCCAAAAAGTTTAAAACATTCCAAAACGCAAAAAGATCATAATTAAAAGCATTCAAAACTAATCCGATATTTAACATTCCAATACTTAACAAGACGAGAGTTTTTTACTTATTTCCTATGTTTTTCAGCGTTTCTTCCATAGTTTTTTGCCATGCCACTTGCTCGGCCCGCTCTTTTTCGCGCTCTTGTTGAAATTGTTCGAAACGGAACTCTATGTTTTGTCAGGCCACTCGTTCTCTTTCTAATTCCGCTTGAATTTTTCGAAGCTAAAAGTTGTACAAAAAGATATAATTAATACGTATTCACAAAAACATATCGTCAAAATTCACATATCATTTAACAATGATACGATATTCGAGTCGGGTTTCGGGTAAAAAGGACGGACCTAATTGGTATAGCCATCTTGAATTATACAAGAACTGCCTCATAGCAAACCTATTATCATCATCTGGTGAATAACTCTATTTTCTAGTTATTTACATCTATTTTGTTTCAACATGGCCATACCAATAAGACTTGTCCTTTTTAAATTATTTACCTTTCAAAAATTAAGAAATGAAAAATAAATTAACTTTTATTGGTAAAAAAAATATATATCAATTTGTTACAACTTTACGAAAAATTTAGAAATTTTATTTTTTAAATTTTTTATATTGTTGTGGTTACAAATTATATAAATTTTTTAATTTATTTTATCATAATTTTGTTGAAAAGCTATTAAATGTTGTGACGAAATTGCTACAAATGGTTGTGTGGAAATTTTGTTTAAGAATTGTAGAAAAGTTTTGGGTTTTTTTGTTTTTATTTTTTGTTAGAAAACTATAGAAAACTTGTAACAAAAATTGAGTTGTGGGAAGTTTTTGTAGGAAAATATTTAGTTTTCTAGTAGTGTATCTATGATCCACCGGTATAATCAATCGTGTATATATAAATTCAAGTTTGTATATTTTTCGTCGGGTCACGTTATTAGTTTGTGTTTGTTTTTTTACTATGTTTTACTCACGTAACAGTATAAGTTCACATATTTATTTGCTTACAACTTGGTGTGGTTTTATGATCCATGCACCCACAACATGTGGGTTAACCAAACAAATCCCTGTCATGTAGCACGGGGTGTTTTTGCTAGTCGTCTCCTCAATGAGCGTAGATTTATAGATGGCTTTTCTGCCGGTCAATCTGTATCCCATTTTTCAGGTATAGTTTTCTTTGATCACAGACATAACAAAGTACATAGAATTAATGTGTCTTTCTGTGTTAGTGCGTAGACATACCTACCCATATACGGATTAGACCGTCTGTAAAGGGTGTTGGTGGAGCTCATTGACAGAAGACGTGGTACCAGATGGACATAGACCCACGACTTCGCATCATCACCAAATATGTTTGGCGTGTTTGGTTGACGAGTTGTGAACAGACGCAAGCAAGGTGTTTCTAAAGTAAATTGATATATTTTCTTTCTTTTTGTCCTGTGAATATATTTCATCATATTGAAGAGAGAAGATGATGTGTATATATACACACGACAGATGAAGAACTTAAGTGGCAGCATCTAATCTCTCATACCACCAATGTTGTCTACTTTTCATTCGATGGGTTGCCGATCCAAGAACTCACATATTTGTTTTTGGTTCCTTCGATGGAGACTTCTTAGGAGGTCACCCATCCTGGCACTACACCCATATGATCATGCTTAATTGTTGCGTTTTCATGTGCTACATAACCAGTTAAGCCCTTAGCGCATTGATAATTTAAGAAGCAGGACATTCCTTATGATCCAAGAATCTCTCATGTCCATGGCTGATGTGAGATTTTTCTAAAGTGTTACATTGATCCATGTTAATCTTTATGTTATCATTACAATCACCCCTTTAAAGACTCATCGTCCTCGATGAGGTTTGCCCCACCATCCCGAATGGCATAGGAGTGGCTCTAATACTATTTGTAACATGTGGCTTCTCATACCACCAATATTGTCCGTTTTACCACTGATGGGTTGCCCATATAAGAACTCACGGATTTGTTTTTTGTTACCTGGTGAGACTTTCAAGGAATCGCCCATTCTGGTACTACTCCTACCTAAGCACACTTAACTGTTGAGTTTTCATATGTTTCACAACCAACTATGCCCATGCCACGTTGGTTATTTAAAAGACAGTGCATTCTTTCTGAACCAGGAATCTCTACTATCTAGTACCAATGTGAAATTTATCTAAAGTGTTACACTAGTCCATATTAATTTTTCGGTATCATCACAGACGTTGAATGGGCCATGTTTGTAGCTCTTTTACTATACCTTAAAGAAGAAACCACTGACAAAAAAGCCAAAAAGGATCTTAACCTTTGACGAAAAGGCAAACAGACCTCCACTTTTGACAAATTTACCCCCTATATGCATTGTCATTTCAATGCATTTACGAAGCTAAGTCAAGGTCATATCCTTAAAATCTGAGTTGTTCTCATCACAATTGCTATTGTATCCTATTTTCAGGAAGTGATATGAAAAATATGTTATTTAAAGTTGATTTTGAAAACTCTTTGTTTACCAACTTAAGTTCACTTATCAAACAGGAAATTTTTCAAACTGTTGAGTAAGGGTTGCTCCCTTAAATGTGTGAAGGTCTCTTATTGTTGGTTAAGAATTTCACGAGTGTTTTATATCCTCTATTCCACCAAATTGTTTGGCAGAGCCATGGCCACAATTCTATAGGCCTTTTTATCTAGCTCAAACTTTTGGAAATCCTGCTTTGAGTAGTATTCTGGTTTCTTTGGCTCCTGAACATTCGGATTTTTGACACTAGGTAACGAACTTCCAACAACTTGTGTTCAATTGAGCTAGCACACATGCCATCCGATGTTGCAAGGTATTGTAAACTGATCTGATAAGCATTATAGGCTTGTTGCTGAAACCGTTATTATGGGGATCGTGATTGTTTTGTGCCATTCCCTTTGATCTTATGTGAAAATAAAGTATGTATAAAAGACCTTTTGAATTTTACGCTTTTAACTCTGATTTCAGATACCACATACATATTGGATACCTTTATGAGCTAGTATTGTTAAACTAATTGTGAAATCAAGTTTTCTGTAACCAAGTTGTAATACCAATTGTTAGGATCTAAGATACTCTTAGTATTCTTTGGTGAACAAGTATGAATGGATTTCATATAAACAATGGAAATTGCAGAATTAAATGAGCATACAAGGGTGGTAAAGATTATATCAAACTGTTTTTCATTGATAATTAAAATATTACAAATAAATAAAGATTATACTAAATCCCCCCAAGCCTGAGCATACAACTTTGTTGTTTGTACAAAAGAAATGTAAATGATGTGATGAAACAGATCTCTAAAAGGTGAAATCTATTTATACAAGTACTAAAGCTCTGTTGGCAATCAACTGAAGTCACCTTGATAATGACATAAACATTCCTAAAAGAAAAGATTTCTCAGATGCAAACAACTGCGGAAATTGAATATATGATCTATTACATACAAACTTTGTTCTAGGCTAAATACTATTACATTGAATAAACCTCTGTTGCTTTGTTTCAAAAATCTGTTTGGCCAAAATAAATGTTTGGTCTTCATGATCAGTGTTTTGCTTCAACATGGCTTTGGCCATTGATCAGTGGTTTCTTCTTCTTCAACAGTGGTTCCAAGGCTCTGAACAGATATTTGAATGTCTTCAACAGATGTTTTGATTAGTGTTCAAGATTCACTAGCTTTGGGAAGGATGAATAGGTTCAATTTGATGTTTATTTCTTAATCTGATTGGTATGTTTTGGCTATCAGAAATCATCTGTTTTTTTGTAGGTCAAACACTAGTATTCGGGACAGAGCCCTCAGGCTATGATGTATGCCAAGAATAATTTTGTGCCACAATCTCGAACCTTCATGAAAAAACCTTCAAAGCCATTTGACTAAGAGGCTCATATTGAAGTCTTAAAGGTAGCAAGACCCAAACCACCAAGATCCTTAGGCTGTGTAACTTTAGCTGGAGCGACCCAATGGATACTATTTTTATCTTCCTTCCGCCCCAAAGAAACTTTTTCCATAACCTATCAAGTTTATGAATCACACGATTTGGAGCTTAGTACAAACAAAAATAATAAACCAAAAGGCATTCAAAAACTAATTTAAGAAAGATAAATCTCCCACCAATAAACAAGACCAAAGCCTTCCAAAGATCCAAACGAGCATTAACAATATCAATAACCAGTTTTCATTTTTTTTTTGTAAAGATTCATGTTCACCCCCACCATAAGTCCCAAATAAGAAAAAGGCAAGAAACCAAACTTACAATGGAGGTTTGAGGCCGTCAAATCAACCTAATGATCCGCCACCCCAATACCATAAAGAGAGGATTTCTAGGAGTTAACTTTTAGACCGGAAACCAAATAAAAGGCCTGCAACAGCCTAGCATTGCATTCCACATTAGCCTCCGGTTAAAGGGTAGAAAATGTATTGACCGTCTGACTCTTCAGGAAGGTATTAATGCTACGAGGTGGAACAGGTTGGTGCTTAGAAAAGTGAACACACATGACATGTGGTGTGTGTTGTCAGATCGTGTCCCTACTAGAATCAATCTGAGCAAGAAAGGTGTCGATATTTCATCTACTATGTGTGCATTTTGTTCTTTATCGATGGAAACTGTGGATCATGTGCTTGAAGATTGTAGAATTGTTGCTACTGTACGGAGTGGCATTGGGAGATGGCTCGATATCTCACTTACGGTTTGTAGACATTTCATATATTCATGGTTAGACTTGACCTCCGTACCTAAAGAAGATTATGATTGAAGCTATTATGTTTAGTGCCTGATGGAGTATTTGGAGGAATCATATTGATAGAATTAATGGTTGCCCAACATGAATAAAGCTTTGATTTGATTATCTCGGTGTCGTTTTTTTTAAGTTCTAGTCGTTTCAATAAATATAAAATTGACTGGACCGAGTGGATGAAGAAATCCTGTCCTTTTCATGTAATTGATTTGTTTTCTTTTGAGACTACTAATTTGCTTTAAAACGTATTAAAAATAGGGTTTTTTTTACATTTCCCCTCCTAAGCTGGCTTATTACGTATTTCCTCAAATAAAAAAATAATTATATATTTCTCCTCCCTAACCCATATATATTACATATTTCTCTTTTTCATTAAAATATCTTATTAAATAACTATTTTACCCTTACTATTAAATGAATATTTACATATTTCTCATTTCTAATATCATAAATCAATTACATATCTTATCAGTTCATGTGGTATTTTACTAATTCTTCTACTTACTACTCTTCTCAATCAATACCAAAATTTCAAAAACAAAGTTCATGAGTGCAGCAAACACCTAAATATCTTTCACCTTGATAGGATTAAATTAATAGATTTTTACACATGTAATTTATTTTAATCTAAATAAATATGTATGAACTTCAATGTATTTTTACCTTATTGCTAATTGTAATCCGTGATAGTTTTGATTATGAAGAAGTAAGGATTACATTTTCAAAAATTGTATTTTTTTTTATTATGATTGTTTTGGTATTGTTTGAGAAGAGTAGCAAGTAGAAGAATTGATAAAATACTACATGAATTGAATTGGTGAGATAATTGATTCATGATATTAGAAATGGAAAATGTGTAAATATTCATTTAATAGTAAGGATAAAATAGTCATTTAATAAGAGATTTTAATGAAAAGAGGAAATATGTAATATATATGGGGCGAGAAGGGAAAATATGTAATTGTTTTTTTTAATTTAGGGAAATACCTAATAAGCCAGCTTATAAGGGGAAATCTGTAAAAATCCCAAAAAAAATAAAAGGTTTTGAAAAGTGCATCAATAAATTCGTCCAAACATCACTTTAGGCGTTACCTAGATAAGAAACTAATATGAATCCATTTAACTAAACACAAACATCAGGGGGCGGATATACCCTTATATATGGGGAAGCATCCGCTCCCCCTTGGCGCTCTAGTGGTAATGTAAATTTTGGAAAAGTTTGGAGTTTTTTCGATTTCGTTACCCATTTCTTTTAAAACGTTACCCCTATGAAAGTTTTCTAGATTCGTCACTGACAAACATGGATGGTGAATTGTATTTTTTTTCGAAAAAAAAAATCATAATAGTTTATATATTCTGCAGATAGTTGGTTGCGCTAAAGGGTTATATTTTGTTGGTAGTTGGGTAGCTATTAACTTGAGGTTATTAGAAGAAAAACGCCAGTAGAATTTAGAAACTTGAATATAGTTATTACAACAGTTATTACAACTTTTGTTACGTAAAACTATATTTATATGTTTTTACCAATTACTAAATAATCAGCCAGCTATTAAAAGGTGAACACTTAGGGTAAAGTAATAAGATTATAAACCTTTATATTATATTGGATTATATAATAGAAAATAATGCGTGTTAAAAAATAAAAGTACAGTTACAGTTTACAAGTTTCTAAATATTCTTTGTACAAGACATTTGTAAATTTGTTTGTAATATTATCGTTTTTATCAAGCATCAATTATTTAAACACATCCCTATTTTATAATATTTATATATATATAAACACACACCTATTTAAAATACTAAAAAAACTAGTATTCTGGTTCTAGCCTTGAAACAAAAATAATCACTTTTAAAATCAATATAAAACCCGAAAATTCCATTTATCTAATCACAACATTTATTTTAATTATTGTTATTAAAGTATTTTAATTTGAAGCATTTGAGAAATTAATATAATCTTTTAATAGTTCGAATAAAATTCTTTCTTTCCTTAAATAAATAACAATTAAAATTCAAATTCAAATTTCGTGTTAATTTTTCTAAAAAAAAACATTAATATAACTAGACTTCAAAATTCAAACTTACTTAAAATGAAGAAAATTAGAAAATTTTGATGAGAAATAGTATGATACTAACACATGATATTTTTTTGACTAATTTATTAGAATAAGAAAGTTAAATCAAAACCATGAATAATAATTTTCACCTATAGAGTATTGTCAAATATTAGTTCCTGATATCATTTCTATAGAAGCTAGTTTTTTTATGGTGAAATTTTATTATTAGAAAGTATATTAAAATATTTTACTTATCCTTATCCATCGTAAAAAATTACTTACTTTTCTTAATTGAGACTGAAGAGTCAAACGCAGCTATAGGACATACATTATAGTGACTTTAATATTCGTGTAATTTAAAATTTGTTATTAGAGAATTAAGAGCAATGACTAGTTTTCGTCTTCAGAGGAATGTCCATGTGAAACTATATCTTTTCAAATGAAAATATGTTCTTGAACTTTTCTTAAGAAGAACTCAACTTATTTTTTGTATATAAAAGATGTATAAAGAGAATTTTCTTGACCTACAAGAGGGTCTACGCGTCATAATTTCTCCATCACCCACTAATATATATTCTCACGTTTCAACTTCAAACAATTTTTTTAATTAATCGGACTCCTGCCTTTTCGGTTTGGTTTGGTTCAATTCGATTTTGTATGAATTACATCATTAGTTGTTGAACTATAGCTTGTTCAATGGTTAGACCAGTTTTAATTAGAAAAATAATGTGTGAAAATAGTTTCTATATTTATATTATTATAATAGTTGCATTTAAGATTTTTCTTGTATACACTGGAGTGTTTATGTGTATACATGAGACAATACATGTCAACTACTCTGAGAAGATGTGTTGCTGACTAATCTGAAACAATGATAGTGTTATATCTTTTAGTATTTGAAATAAATATTCTGTAACTCGAACTCTTTTAAAAAAAGTATTCGGTACCCATGTGTTGTTAGGGGTCAATAAAAACGTTGAAACAATAATATTGATACTTGATCACGATCTTTTTAGAAATGTGACGAAGATCATTCAAATTAAAAAGAATCGAATCAAATAATCTAGCAAGTGATATATTCTGGTCAAATGATACTTTGGATCTTCCTGCTCCTTAGATTGCGAAAGTGCTAATGATTAGATTCAGTGGTTAGATTTATATCTAATATCCAATTATTGGAAGCTAGAATATATCCTTTTTTTACACAAAAGGCGTAAACAAGAATAATGTTCCTTGAATTCAAGAGGATTCGCTTAAAAGCTTAAAGCTAAAAATATAAACTAATTAATATGTAATGTTTGAATCTAGTCGGCATAACAATATTGGACTTGCGAATGCATGCACCAAAGACTAAGTCCACAAAGGTTCCCAATCTAGATCGTATCTCATTATCTATTAACATGGGAATATTATGTAACGGTATTGAGAATGATGAATATAAAAAAGGAATGACTAAGAAAGCCATAACGTCTCGAATATGTGCCTTACAAATCACATGATTATATTAGTGGAATGTTTAAATGAGTAAAACGTAAAAAACATCACTTTTTTTTTAGGACAAAGCTTACTCCTATCCTACATAATTACATTACAACAATTAATTAACAACTCTTGCCCAAGTTTGAACATGGGTCTCCTCTCTAAAGGGCATAAGCCTTTTCCAAGTGGACTACCCATATTAACGTAAAAACATATAAGCGATCGATGTTTTTAAATTCTTATTTATTATATTAAAACGGTATAAGATTCCCTTACATGAGTACATTAATAGAACATGGGTCTCCACTTTAAAAAGCATAAGTATTTACCAAATATGCTACTCATATTGACATAAAAACAACATCTAACCGATCGATGTCTTAAAATTCTTAATTAATTATATTAAAAGGCTATAAGATTCCCTTACATGAGTACATTAATTGAGTCAACTTCATTTTCTAATTATATTAAAAGGGTATAAAAGTAACTTATATGAGTAAATTAGTTAAATAATATCTTTTTTTTACAAAATTTTGAATTCAATTAAAAGACTTTTATTGAAACCATACATTCGAAATAACTACAAAGTTTTTATCAATTACGTTAACATATCGAAAAAGTAGTCTGAATTCTAATCATATATCGTCAACCACATGATGTATAGGATATTTTGCAGCATAAATTTAATTTATGACTTCTCTCGTTACTTAATTCTTATCTAATTAATTAGAAAACAATTTATGCTACATATATCGACATTAATCCTACATAGGGCTACAAACGAATCGAACAAATACGAATAAGATCTTGTTCATGTTTGTTTATTAAGAAATTTATGTGTTCACAAACTGTTCATGAACACTTATCGAACGAGATTTTATGTTCGTGTTCGTTTGTTAAGGAAATAAACTTGTTAGTGTTCGTTTGTGTTTGTTTGTTAATTTTAGGCAACGAACGAAAACGAATGCTAATGAACACAAATTAATGTTCATGAACGAAAATGGAATCAAACAAACACAAACAAGCGTTGATGAACATTATTTATAGTACACTAACTGACGTGGTCGAGTGTGATTATAATTTTTGTTATATTTTAAGCACTTTTTATTCGTGCATCAAGCTTTAAATTTATAAAATACTATATAACACTACCAATCTACACACGTTAGGGCAATTGCATCCATCATAGACGTAGTATAGTGATGGTAAGATACCGAGGTCGTCCAAGGACATAAGAGCTTTTAATACCGGCTTATCGTTACCGTCTAATCTAACCAAATTTTGATAAAGTTTTGAAAGTCTTAAAAGATAAAAACTAAATGTAAGAACGTAAATAAAAAATAAAAAGGAATAGACAAGAAAGAATCACTTGGTTCCCACTCCTCATTTCGATATCCTTTGATGATTTCCGCACTTTGAACTTTTTAAAAGATTATCTTAGTTATAGTAGTAGGCCCCTCTTGTGAAGGCGACTTTACCCTCAACCTATTGGTCTGAGTCAGCAGGGATACAGTCCCACAAGTTCGGAATATTGAAAGATAATTAAATAAGTTATTAATGCGAAAAGTGGTATGCCCCTCTTGTGAAGGCGACATTACCCTCGGCCATATTAGTCTGAGTCAACAGGGATACAGTCCCGCAAGACTGGGTAAAGTTTTAGTAGTAGTTTATTTATAGGGGGTTCAAGTCATTCTTACTTCCCCCGATTTGATGCTATTAAGGGAAGTCCTAATAAGCTTGAACCAAGTCCTAGAAGGATCTATACCCTGAACGAGACAAGAACTTTACCCAAACATCCTTCTAACCCCCTACCAGGTAGTTAACACGCTTTATATATACCGTAAAGACACGAATGAGTGAATCAACGAAACATGAAGTAATGTTTAAATAAAGTTCACTTTCAATATAAAAAACTAGTTATTAAAGTCATTAATACATACCCAAATAATAAGTTGCCAAAGATTGAAAATCAAAAGTAATAAATAAAAGATTTGTCTTCACCAAGTGATGTAATAGATTTAGCCAAGCATGACCGTTGTTTGACAAGAAGTCTTACGATCAATCTTGGATCCCGAGACTACTACACACTCTAAAAGATAAAAGATGGATGATAGTGGTGGGTGTTGGTGTTGTAGTGGTGGTGAACTGATGGCAAGTGTGAGAGAAGTGGTTTGTCAATGGATGCCTTTCTCATGAACCAAGAACCTCTATTTATAGCTCAAAACAGAAGGCGACCACGGCCCTGTGCCCGCCTGGCACGGCCTCGTGGTGGACTTTTTCTCTTCCTTCATTAACTGCAGATGTTAGGTCTTGTACTAACACGCCTTGTGGTGATAGAGCCACGGCCCCGTGGTCAGTGGACTTGCTATACTACCTCAGATTCTTTGAATCTTAGAGTTGACCATGACCCATGTTGAGCTGCCACGGCCTCGTGTTGCTTGTCTTTTGCTGGATGTCCTTTTCGTAGAGAATCTTAACTGGTCACGACCCCATGCCTGGTGGGCACGGCCTCGTGCCTTAGATTCTATCTTCGTTGTCTTTGTTGTTTTGGATGTGGATGGGGGTTTGGCAGGTCGTGTCAATCCTTCTTCTTTGTATTTGTGTTGGTTTCTTCTATTAATTTGTTCCTTTTATTCGTTTAAGCTTTTTTGATCTTTTAATTTAATAGTAAACAAAGAAACATGCTTTTTCCAACATTAGTACCAAAAAGGGGTTGATTTTATGCCTTGTTTGACGTAATTTATATGTTTCATCTTGCGCACATCAAATACCCCCACACTTGAGTCTTTGCTTGTACTAAAGCAAAACTCTATAATATGGCTTACACACGCAAATGAAATTTGTAGAAGAGAATTTTTGGGTTTATCTTTGGAGTGTCATGAATCCAAGTTCTAAATTTATTTTGTTTTTATTTTATTTACAATCTTATTCGTCATGATTTATTTAGAACATATTTTAAGAAAAATTATTTGTTTTGGACATAACATGTCTTTATAAAATTCTATTTAGTTATATACAAATTTACATAACTCATAAGTGGTCACTCAATCACTCGGTCGAAGATGTTTAAGTGAAATCGCTCGGACCCAATGTGGTGCTTACGCCTACACTAAGCTTGACAAACAATGAAACCTCCTCCTTTGTGACGTTTAATCATTGTAAATATCAAGAGGGCTTTAAAACGGGGTAGGTTTTGGCTAGAGGTAGGTATTTTTGGGTAAAATGAAAAGCGTACAAGTGTCGGTTTTCTTAAACAATTTTTGTGGCTTAGAAAAAAAAACTTTAACCAATGTTTTTTTTAAGTTGAAACTAAGCCATACTTTGTTATTTATAACCGAACTTGTTACTAAAATAAAAGGTGTAAATAAAAAAGTTTTGTGGATGCGGGTGGTTGTTTTTGCAAAAGTTAATATTTTTGTGGGTTCTAGAAACGAAAGGGTTAAGCTCAAAGGGGTTTAACTAGAGGGATATGAAAAGGAAAATAAAGGTTTTAGAAAAAGAATGGGTTGTAGTCCTAATCCATCTATCATTTACTTATTTGGATTAGTGTCGGTAAGGATTGGGAATGTATTGTTTTGGTAAGTTCTAGATTTGTAAGAACCAAACGGGGTATTCACATAAGAAATGAAAAATTGATCAACTAGTATAGATATGTATTTGTATGCTCGATAAAGGCTCAAAAACTCACTTTTGTGAGAAAAAGGTATAGTGTAAAAGTGTATATATAATCAAATTTTACAAAGATTTGTTATCTCCGTTTTTATAATTTTCTTAATTGGTTCTTTTTATCACGACGATATCATGTGTAAATTTGTAAAAACATAGTTTTTAGAACTTATTTACGAGTAACAAGATTTTGAAAGGCTTATAGAAGGTTGGGCACGGGGGCATGGGCTATGGGCATGACCCCGTGGCAATTGTCTGTAACAGTTTTGGGAGCTGTATCTCGTTGCTTGGTGTCTGGTTTTTGGGTCTGGGGACCACTACGCTTAGTGTGTCCAAACCTCCAAAGGTACCTGTAAGCTATAATTCTACCACAATAAAACAATCTAACACAATAACAAGGTTCCTAGATTACGAGAGTTTACTTGTTCAACCATCATCATCCGAAAAGAAAAATAAAAGAAATTGCAGGAAAGTAAATTGTCTTAGAGAAGCAAATTATTCATCGGGATGCAGCCCGGAAAATACCAAAGTGTTCACAGGTTAGAAAGTGGTAACCTGAAGGATCTATCTGTCGCCCACCACCATCATCACCTAATCTGAATCCATGTCCTCGTCTTCCTCCTCCTCTTCTTGGTACGCCATATGCTCCCGGATGACTGTAATGTCGTTTTGCATGGTAAACATGTTGCGCTCCATGCTCCCAATCCGGCTGCTTGAGCTTTGTCCTAAGTTATAGGCGTTCCTAGACACTTTGAGTGTTTCATGCATAACATTGTATAAATTTTGGAGGTTAGGAAAATCTCCTCCTCCTTGAGAGGAGGAGCCCGGGGTGTATCCGGAGTATCGAGGACGATCGAGGTTATATTCGATTGCAAGGACCTCATCCGGGTCATTTGGTTTCCACACCCGGCCACGTGCATCCTGAAAGCGCATGAGACCATTGTTGCAATCGATGATAAGACCCAAGCTTCGGCATAAGGCTAGATCGGCCCTTGCCACACCCACTCCCTTGTGGAATCCACTCGGAGTGCGCCTAATGAATTCTTGAATAGCTTGGCGATCCATCCTCCGAAGAATATCGGTGTGCGGGTGTTGTCGGTGGCATTTGAGGCTATGTTCCTTAACAACATGTGGGCAACATCGATAGGTTGGCGATTCAGGATACAATATAGGCATTTTAGCTCCCGAAGATTCACTACCCCAACACTATCCTTCCTTTGGCATAGAGAGCTACTAAGAACCCGATGAATATATCGGATTAGAGGGTCCCTTATCTTTGTGCCGCTTGGATCATAGTGGCCATCCCCAATCTACGCCCATTCAGTTTGTCTCAGGTTATCTAGGAGTTCACGTACGCTTTCCATGAAGTCTAACTCGGATGTGTCTTCTTCAGTGTACAAGCCAATATTCATGCCAAACTGAGCTACAGAAATGCTATACCATCCCCCACCGCACCTAAACTAAACGGACCTTGTTCATTTTTGTCGAAGATAAGTGTGCTTAAGAACTCCATGTTGTATTCATGAACAGATTTGAGTCAGGTCTCTAGAAAAGTATCGAGTGGACAAGTGATCAGAGCATCGTATCTCTCCCTTTGCCCCATAGTTTGAAGTGTAGTATAACACACTTGTCTTGGTGGTTCTCCGTGCCTTGCTTGTAGCACTTCAAAGCCGTTATTGTACTCAAGCTAAGAACTTTTGAACCGTAGGAACTTATGAGGTGCCATTCCTGCAAAAAAGAACCAGCAAGACAATCGGTGTGTCAAAAAAATTTTGCGCAAAATTAAATCAGGGGGTCTGGACACGGCCTCGTGCCTTTGAGGCACGACCCCATGCCTGCAGACTGGGGTGCCCACGGCCCCGTGGTGAACCTTCTGTTAACCCAATTCAAGGTTTTCGATCCGACTTCGAACAATTCAAAATTTTTGGTTCTTCATGTGCGGTTTGCCCTGAAAATCAAACCCCAAGTGCCAATTTCGCATAAACTACTTGTTTACTCCTTCGATTTTAACTTTTTTTTGTTATAGACGAGGGTTTGTGAAAACTCTTTAAACAATTCGATTTTTCTAACAATGGTTGGTTATCTACTTCTAAAAATACTTCTATTTACTACTAATAAGAAGATCTAAGCAAAATTTAGGATTTGCACGGGTCTAGTTCAAGAACCCTAGATTTTTCCCGAATTTTTTATGTTAAACTACATGGAAAGTGTTAATCTAACTAATCATGATGTTAGAATCATACCTTGTTGATAGATTTGGGTCGAAAATCGTAAAAAATCGGCGGAAGTAGGGCAGGAACTAGCTGCTTCAGAGAAACGGGTCGTGGTTTTGTGTTGAAAAAGTAAAAAAGGGGTTATAAACCTGTCTGTAGTTTTGCCATGGCCCTGTGCCTGGTGGGCTCGGTCCCGTGGCTAAATTATTTTTTGTGAGACCATTTCCCTGAGGGTTCCCTTTTTGGTACTTACCTGTTTCGCTTTATTCTTGTGCAGCCTCCCTAATGTATCTACAAGATATGAAAAGAAAAATATACATATTTATAGTTAACGTGTGATTATTCCTTGATCATTTATCTACTTCTTAAAATGCTAATTCAACTTACTCATCCTCAAGGGAACCTCTATAGATCTTAAGCCTTTGTCCGTTGACCTTGAAAGGTTCACCGTTGGAGGTTTAATTTCTATGGCGACATGTGGAAAGATTTGGGCAATGGAAAACTAACCCCCTAGACTTAAGTTTTCCAGGAAACAATCAAAGTCTTGAGTTAAACAAGAGCACTTGATACCCCTTCCTGAAATTCTTTAGGTTTGCTTATTTTATCGTGTACGTTTTTCATGCGTTTCTTATAAATTTCGGAGTTGGAATATGCTTTATTTCTCATTTTTTCTAAATAATTTAACTGATAGAATCTATTTTTACCAGAAGTTTCTTGGTCTAGGTTTACGTTTTTAATGCCAAGTACGCTTTGTGTGCAATTTCTACTAGGAGGTGACAATTTTTTTCCAAAGACGAGCTTGTATGGGGTAGTGCCTATTGGTGTTTTATAGGCTGTTCGAAAGGCCCATAAGCATCGTCTAATTTATCTGCTCAATCCTTTCTATTTTGACCCATAGTTTTTTCTAAAATTATTTTTAAACTCCGATTGGTTACTTCGGCTTAACTGTTGGTTTGAGGGTGGTAAGCGGTTGAAACACGATGATAGACCTCATATTTTGTTAAAATTTTATTTAATTGGTAATTAAAAAAATGGGTGCCTTTATCACTAATAAATGGTTTTGGAGTGCCGAAACGAAAGAATAATCGTTTCAAGAATTTCACCATAACTCTTCCATCATTTGTTGGAAGAGCTTTGGCTTCGGCCCATTTGGACATGTAATCGACTGCCACAAGAATATATTTTTTCCCTCTTGACGGTGGGAAAAGTCCCATAAAATCTAAACCCCAAACATCAAAGATTTCATAAATAAGGATGCAATTTTGAGGCAATTCATTTCTTGATGAGATATTACCTATTCATTGGCATGCGTCACATATTTTTATTAAATTATATGCATCCTTATGGATGGTTGGCCAATATCGAATACCTTAAGTGAGGTGCTTGTTACTCCATGATGTCCTCCATATGGTCCTTCGTGACAATGGCGAAGAATCTTTCTTTCTTCGGCGCACCTTCGTATAAGTTGGTCGGCACAAATTTTAAAAAGATATGGATCTTCCCTAAAATAGCGCTTGACATAGGCAAAGAATTTTTTTTCTTTGATGATGTGAACAACCTTGGACTAAAATGCCACTAGCGAGATAGTTAGCATAGTCGGTGTACCATGGTTCTTCTTGATATTCGACCATTTCCAAGGATTCGATGGGGAATTTTTCGTTGATGAGCTCTTCACGAGTTATCTCCAAAGTGGGATCTTCCAAGCGAGACAAGTGATCGGCGGCAGTGTTTTCCGCCCCTCATTCGTCTTTTATTTCAATGTCGAATTCTTTGAGGAGAAGAATCCACTGGATCAAACGTGGTTTGGCATCTTGTTTCTTTAAAAGGTATCAAATGGCGGCATGGTCCGTATAGACTATTGTTTAAGAAAAATAAGATAGAAACGAAATTTATCAAAAGCAAATACTACGGTAAGTAATTCCTTTTCAGTGGTTGTATAATTTTCTTGAGTATCGTTAAGAGTTTTACTTGCATAGTATATTAAGTGAAAATGTTATTCTCTTCGTTGTCCCAAGACCGCTCCAACCGCGAAGTCACTTGCATCGCACATGATTTCAAAAGGTAGTGTCCAATTAGGCGCTATCATGATTGGTACATTGACTAGCATTTATTTTAATGTAAGAAAAGCTGTTTCACAATCCTTGTCAAAGATGAATAGGGCATCAAGTAATTTTGTTAGAGGTCTAGAGATTTTGAAAAGTCTTTGATAAATTGCCTATAAAATCCGACATGTCCTAGGAAACTTCGTATGGCTCGAACGGAGGATGGGGGATGTAATCGGGAAATACTGTCTATTTTTGCCCGATCAACTTCCATTCCTTCGTTTAAGATTTATAACCTAGTACTATTCCCTCAGTTATCATGAAATGACATTTTTCTCAATTAAGGGTGAGGTTAGTTTCCTCACATCGGGATAGCATTCGTTCAAGATTATCGAGGCATTGGTCCTCCGGTTTGAAAATATCCGGAGAAACCATCTAAAAAACAATAAAATTTATGACTGAATAGTCTTTCTAGCATTTGGTCGGTAACTGGCAAAGAAAAGTGGTCTTTCCTTGTTGCCTCGTTTAATTTACGATAGTCTATACAAACCCTCAATCCGGTGACGGTTCTTGTTGAAATAAGTTCATTTTTTTCATTATTTACAACCGTCATATCTCCTTTCTTTGGTACTACTTGGACGGGACTCACCCAAGGGCTATCGGAGATAGGATAGATGAGTCCAACGTCTAGTAGCTTGATGACTTCATTTTTAACCACTTCTTGAACATTTGGATTTACTCTTCTTTGTAGTTGTATTACCGTCTTATAGTCATCTTTCATTAAAATTTTGTGTATGCACATGGATGGATTGATGCCTTTTATGTCCATAAGTTTCCATACGATTGCTTTTTTATGTTTTTCCAAAAATTTTATTAATTTTTCTTTTTCAAAAAGTGTTAGTTTTGAAGAAATGATGACGGGGAGCTTACTACGATCGTCTAAGAATGCGTGTTCTAAACCGTTTGGTAGCTCCTTGAGTTCGAACGATGGTGGGTCTTCAAAAGACCGCTTATTTTCTTCTTTATTAAGGCCGATGGCTGAAAAGGTTTGTTTGATGGCGTCTTCTTCTTCGATGAGTTGCTCTTTAGTTTCTTTCGTATCGGGTGGCTCTGCTTCATCTTCAATTAAGGGTCGTCATTTCCAATTGGATATTTCATTAATTGGTCAAGATTGACGTACCCTTTTGTCGGTCCCTGATTGAAGTGGTAGGTTGTTTTGCTTCCGATTGACTAAGGTTTGATGGGTTTGTATGAATGGTTGTCCCAACACGAGTGTACCATCATCTAGGATGATAAATTCGGTTGGTACTACCGTTTGATTTGTTTGAATTAAGACATCCTCAATCATCCCTATGGCTTTCATCATTTTTCGGTTAGAGACAAAATAGGAATTTTAAGAGGAAAAAGACCACAAGTACCTAATTTTTCAAAAACGTAGTTTGGCATTATGTTAACACAAAGATCTTTATCAATTAATACGTTACTAACAAAGATGTTTGAAAAAAAATGGTACGGATTTTATGTTCATGGTGTTCATCTTGTATTAGCGAAGTTTGATCATTTGTTAAGTTAATGCTAACCATTTCCTTGATTTTGGTAGTAGTGTTTAGCTCTTTTAAAAACTTCGCATGAGAAGATATCAAATAAAGATTTTCAAAAGAAGGTTGTAAAATATGAATTTCTTGAAAGTTTTGTTTTGTTTGAAATCTTAATTTTTAGGCTTGCCTTCTTTGTGGTTTGGTTCATGCGTGAGTTTTTTGTTTTGTTGTTCTTCTATATTTACCTCTTTGATTATTACCTCTTTTGTACAAACGCTCTCTTCTTTCTCGCGGGATCTCTTAAGTAAGAGTTCTAGATTTTTGAGACTTTGCGGCATTGGGAACGATTGTTGGTGGAGTGTCGTTTGTTTCAAACGGATTGGCATCCCAATCAAAACTTGGTTTTGGGACCTCAAACCTAGGTTCTTCTCTTTTGGTGTATGAGGTTGATGGTTAAAAAAGGTAATAATGTTGTACCGAATGAGAGTCACCACAAATGGTACAATATGGTTCCTCATAATCATTCTCAATATAATAGTGGTTGTAATCTTCTGGGTAGTAATCCATTAGAAGATCCCAGAAGATTAGCGAGCCTCGAGATCAGAAAACAGAAAAATAAAGTTTAACAGGACACGACCATGGCCCCGTGCTGAACTAGAACGGCCCCAATGGTGAGCCTATATCTGGGCGTCTAAAAATTTTTGATTAAATTTATGCAGCACGGGAGCGTGACCAGCTGACACGGCCCCATGGCAAACCTACTGTAAAAAAATAAATTTTGAAAACGGGTATGCAGTTTTGACAAATGTACAGAATTTGATTAGGTCGCTAATTTTAAGCTTTCTTAAAATCTTTATGTACCCAGCAACGATGCAAAAAACTTGACGTGGTCAAGTGTGATTATAATTTTTGTTATATTTTAAGCACTTTTTACTCGTGAATCGAGCTTTAAATATATAAAACAGGATACAATACTACCACTCTACACACATTAGGGTAAGTGCACCTATCGTAGACGTAGTATAGTGATGATAAGATACCGAGGTCGTCCAAGGACATAAGAGATTTTAATACTGGCTTATCGTTAACGTCTAATCTAACCAAATTTGATAAAGTTTTGGAATTCTTAAAAGACAAAAACTAAATGTAAGAACGTAAATAAACAAATAAAAACAAATAGACAATAAAGAATCACTTGGTTCTGACTCCTTTTTTAGATATCCTTTGATGATTTCCGCACTTTGTGCTTTTTAAAAGATTATCTTAGTTATAGTAGTAGGCCTCTCTTATGAAGGCGACGTCACCCTCAACCTATTGGTCTGAGTCAGCAGAGATACAGTCCCACAAGTTCGGAATATTGAAAGATAATTAAATAAGTTATTAATGCGAAAAGTGGTATGCCCTCTTGTGAAGGCGACGTTACCCTCGGCCATATTGGTCTGAGTCAACAGGGATACAGTCCCGCAAGACCGGGTAAAGTTTTAGTAGTAGTTTATTTATAGGGAGTTCAAGCCGTTCTTACCTCCCCCGATTTGATGCTATCTGCCTCAAGGGAAGTCCTAATAAGCTTGAACCAAGTCCTAGAAGGATCTATACACTGAACAAGACAAGAACTTTACCCAAACACCCTTCTAACCCCCTTCCCTAGTGTTAATGCGCTATATAAAGACCGTAAAGAAACGAAACGAAACATGAAGTAATGTTTAAATAAAGTTCACTTTCAATATAAAAAACTAGTTATTAAAGTCATTGATACGTACTCAAATAAAAAGTGCTAAAGATTGGAAATCAAAAGTAATATATAAAAGATTTATCTTCACTGAGTGATGTAACAGATTTAGCCAAGCATGGCCATTGTTTGACAAGAACTCTTACAATCAATCTTGGATCCTGAGACTACTACACACTCTAAAAGATAAAAGATGAATGATAGTGGTGGGTGTTGGTGTTGTAGTGGTGGTGAACTGATGGCTAGTATGAGAGAATTGGTTTGCCAATGGATGCCTTTCTCATGAACCAAGCACCTTTATTTATAGCTGAAAATAGAAGGCGACCACGGCCCCGTGCCTGCCTAGCACGGCCCGGTGGTGGACTTTTTCTCTCCCTTCATTAACTGCAGATGTTAGGTCTTGTACTAACATGCCCCGTGGTGACAGAGCACGGCCCTGTGGTGGACTTTTTCTCTCCCTTCACGCAATTTAAACATATGTACCCATCAGGTGGCAGTATAGTCAGTTGGTAAGAATAAGATATCAATCCGTGGACTTGGTGTCTCATACTAAACCCTTATTACTTTTAAGCCTTTTTCGATAGATGATTTGATTTCTTGGTTTAAAACTATCATGTAAAAATAATAATTAACTAAAGAATGATAATTAAGAAAGGTTGCTTAAACTAAGTATCCACTAATGAACATATGACAACATTTAAGGAAAACTAGTGATGATGCAAGTTCTAAGGTCAATTAAATTTCCATTCAGGGTTTCTTAGTTTTATAAGTGTTGGGAAAATTATAATGAACAACATTTTAATCACCTAAGATCCATTCTTTTAATTTCACTTTCTAAGTTGATGTTAATTTTTAATAGTGAGTTATTTGTTTGTCAAAACTTCTAACTCTACAAGTTAAGGAAAACTAATATGAACAACACACTAATCACCCTAACTTGGTTTTAAGTAAATGGCACCTTCAACATGTTCTTGATATGAATCACAAGCATGGTCATGCTAGATAATAATCTTGGCCTAAATCATTAACCCAACATAAACACAAACTATAGAATCCATATAGACATTCATATGATTTTTCTAAATCTAAATGCAAGAATTCATACACAGATTCAAATCATTATTATTCCTAGTTTCATGCTATGAATCATATCAACAAGTTAACAAGATTCAACAATCATAATCTCTACATGGGCTTTCCAACACAACATGTAAATACTTATGACCAAACATTCAAGAACAAAGACTTTAAACATGCATATGAACTCCAAGAACAAGATCAAGTATCATTATGAAAATTAACAAACAACAATCACACATCTATTTCCATGTTATCAAATATTCATTAGCTTCAACATTGTTTAAGCAACATAAAAGTTTAGCCTTCAAGGCTCATGATAACCAAATCAAATGCAAGATAAAATAAATTGTTCATGACTAAGAAGTGGAATACTAAAGTTTAAGACCAGATAAATGGTAAATTGAGTTGATAATCAAGTGATACAACCTTCTTCAAGGCTCCTTCTTCACTCTTCAAGCTTCCTAGACCAGAATCTTGAGAGAGAAGTTCACCAAAATACTCCAACTCCCTACCAAATGAGCTGAAATCACGTATATATGTTGCTGGAGAGTTGGCACGACCGTGCCACCTTTCGGCACGGTCGTGCTTGGTAAATGACAAACACCTTTCTGAGTTGTTAACCACGTTTGCTACCAAATCCGGAAAGATCCCGCTAAAATTTCCCCGAGGTGGCACGGTCATGCCACAGGGTGGCACGGTCGTGCTTATCGGAAACGTACTCCGCAATGACTGATCCGATCTCGGAAATGAACTGATCAGAAGCTCGGATGACACGAGCACGGTCGTTAGGGTTGGCACGACCGTGCCAGTTGTTGGACAGGTCTAGTTTGCGCAGGTTGATGCTAGTGTTGGTGATAGTGCCGATGTCTGAAGACTTGACACGGTCATGCCATATCTGGCAGTTTGGCTGAAATGCTCCATTTTTGCTCCAAATTGCTCCAAAAGCCTTTGTTTCATCACCGGGCTGAAGCCCAGACCTGTATTTTCACAAACAACTCAAATAAGTATCAAGATCAATGAAAACACAACGAGTTCTCGTGTAAATGGGGAATATTTGACGTTTAAAAGATGTATAAATTCTTATACATCAGTACCGAAAAAGGGTTGATTTTATGTCTTGTTTGACGTAATTTATATACTTCATTTTGCGTATATCAATGACACTTATTAAGTATTTTATTTGTTGGAATTTTGAAGTAATTAAATAAAATTTATAAACTAAAAGCACTAATGAACTATCGAACAAAAACGAACACATTACCGACGTTCACGAACATAAATGAACGAACGTGGCTTTTCTTCATGTTTGCTCATTTAACTAAATGAATGAAATTTATTGTTCGTGTTCGTTTGTTTAATAAACAAACGAACACAAACGAGCTTCCTACCAAATGGTTTATGAACTATTCATGGAACGTTTGGTTCGTTTGCAGCCCTAATCCTAGATATACCCTACACATATCAAAGTTTGTTCTACACTTAGGGGAAGGTCCTTTGCAAAACACTATATATTGTAAGAACACGCAGAACAAAATGAATCACTCATTTTTTCAATCCTAAATAGTAAATAAAAATGTTACAAATGTAAGATTTACTGTTTCTCACACTAGAATTCAAAACAAAATATGAAAAATTTTCAGTTTTTATATAACCTATACATATGTAGGTTATGTGTAAGTTAAATTACCTACATGTATAGAGGCTATATGTTAGTAAAATATATGGTTTATTTATGAATATATAACACACATATGAATGTAAAAAATATAAAATTAAAAAAATATGAACCTTAAATCAAAAAATTTAATGATTTAGAGTTATTCTTTTGGTTCTTGCAATAATTAGTGTTCTATAAGTATGTTTGAAAAACTTATGTCCGTTTAAAAATCATGTGAGAAGTTAGGTTAAAAGCCAACAATATATTATAAAGGATTATATCGTATGTTTTAAAAGTTGTAATTAGTTAAACTTTTAAATTTATGTTAAACTACCTTTTTATTTTTCCTAAAATGTAATTAGTTAAACTCCTTATGACCAGATCTCTTGTGTTCCGATTCAATCGGTCTATTGTTTATTTGGGTGACACTAGGTTCACCAGTGCGTCCAACATGGCTACCTCCATGACTAGCATTTTTTTTCCACGTACACTAACACCGGCCATTAGAATAATACCTAAGATAAGGTTGAACACTGAAAGCAGCATGGCAGATAACAATTCAGAACACTACTAGTAAAGTAAGCAGTTAATAACATCGACCAGTTCCCATTAACATTTTACTCTAGCTTTCGGGTTCAAATCGTTCCCCATCACGAACAACGTCGGTATTCGATTTCTATGTCCCAATGTCTAAGGCATTCTATGCTCTACCTTAAACTATATTTTCATACCATCGAGCAACCCGTGATGGCATCCTTGATTTGGTGCTAATCTCAGTTTAAGTTCTAGCAAGAAAGTATGCTCGAATATATCAAATAATGGCTCTAATACAAATTGTAAGGCCACAGATTCGGGAACCCCACAAATAGTTTCATATGCCATGCAATAGCATCGAAAAACATCAAATATCCAAAAAAAAATCAACCTTTAGTTAGACATAGCAGAGTTCATAAGTTAATCAACTACGGTCTATAAGATACCGGACTTCAAGGTAAAATAGCCTTCAATCCATTTGCAAAAGGTGATCTCCTATCAATCATTACTACCTTCTTAACTGATATGCATCCTAAAATAGTCAGCTTCACTGAATGAGTTTTAGTTTTTAATAAAAAATCAGGTTATCATTTTGAATAAAACATTAACATCTAGCCTTAAGCCATACTATAACATTAGTCATGCATGTCAACATCAATCAATAATAAAAACATCAATTTAAGCAATTATCACCAATCAAATACTTTTTCATGTAGCCAAGCAAGCTTATACTGACATAAGGTTTCTTTCTAGCTACGTCATTGTGCTAATAGGATCCATCAATACTTTACTGGTAGTATATGATGGACATCAATAATTGTAGCTATAAATGGTACTCATCAATAGTCAATGTGTTTAGATCAATTTACGTAACCTTAATCACATAACATCAATTATATAGACATTAATCACAGGCACATTTAACATGCACATAAAACAATTACAAACTTAAACATATATAGTTGCATGTATATCAGCCCAAAATGGTTAAAAAAACAAACAAATAACATCTAGAAGTCACTTGTGATATGGCTTGTATATATATTGTATACATTGAATGACCTAACACTTAAATAGTTAGTCAATCTAGCCAACAAACCGTAAGTAAACTAGGTTACTTTTTGCATACTTCATAACCCTTAACTATTATCGCGAGAACATGGTTTTCCTACTATTTAGTCTATGCGAAAACTAGGATTGTTCATATAAGTCCTCCATGTGAAATATAGTCTTTGCTCAAAAACATGGTTTTCATTCTAAATAGTCTTGGAAAAACTAGGAAGATGATGGGTTCGTCTTCCCTATCATCCTAATAAATCGTTGTCTTCCACCTAAGGTGAACAAAGCAGTGAATTTGTGGAAGAGTTGGCTTGATGTACTACTCAGTTTGCTTAACGTTTAAAATCTATTTTGGTCTTTCATTATTACCTGAATCTCCGAGACCAATGGTACCCGAACTCGAACTATGTCTAATGGCCCGGACTTCGGTTCACATATATATGTGACTTCTTGGGTTTCGGTCCAAGTTGGGTATATCTCATTTCGACTCGGTCATAACCAAATGCTCACCCCTAGTTACAAGTCTACCCCCTTAGATTACGTTTCGCTCTCGAAACCCGTAATCATTAAATAATTGTGTGTAGTATTGCCTCATATTTTCCTTTGATTCCCATGTGGTGTAACCTTGTTCCTCAAACGTGATTCTTCCCTGCCTAATATTGCTACTGACTCCTCAATGTAACTCAGTTTATCATCACCTTTAATATAATTAAGCGGCACATGCGTTTCATCATCATCCAAACACTTCCTCAAGTCTGATACCTCAAGTATGATTTCCTTTGACACGTACTACAATTTTAACGGTCTAGATACCTCGAATTTCCATTCACTACTTGTGGAACCGAATAATTTCCTTCCATAGAGAAACCTTTAACATTACCTTATCACCAACATCAAACTCAATAGGTGTGCGTCTTGTGTTTGATTAATATTTATGTCTATATTTAGCTGCTTTCATAAACATTTCAGTATTATCAAGCTTTTAGTTGTGATGGTAACAACCTCCAAGGATCCCACTACTTTTTCTCCGACATCACCCCAGCATATGAGTGTTCTACACATTCTTCTTTATAACAGTTCCTATGGCGGCATACCGATGCTTGCGTGATAACTATTGTTGTAGGAAAATTCCGCTAGTGGTAGATGATTATCCTAACTTCCTCCAAAATCAATAATAGATGCACAAAGCATATCCTCAAGGGTTTGGATGGTCCTTATTGCTTAACCATCAGTTTGAGGATGATAAAGCGTGTTAATGTGGAACCTTATTCCTATTTATTCATGAAATTTCTTCCAAAACTAAGATGTAAACCGTATCTTTATTTGACACGATAGACACCAATGCCCCATGTCATGCAACCATGTCTTTAATAAACAATTCTCCCAACGTTTTGGATGCATAAGTCTCACAAATAGGCAAGAAGTGATCACTTTTCGTCATGTAGTCGTTAACCTCGACTGTCATAGGTTACCTAGTCGTTAAGACCATGGTAATGTGTTCCCATTTTCATTCCATTATATCCAATAACTGGATCTTTCCATAAGGTCTTTGGTGCTTAGCCTTAACTTGCATACACTTCAAGCGCCTATTTACAAAGCTAGAATTTATCCCTTCTTTCCAAGCCACCAATAATCCTTCTGCATATCATGATACATTTTAGTGGCACCGGGTTAGATATAGTACCATTATTTGTGTGCTTATTCCAAAACTCCTTCCTAAGGGATCCACATTCACTTAAACTTTGATTTAACACCATAGTTGTTTTTCATCATCTTCGCCACTTTTCCTACCATTATTTCCTTTTTGATTTTATATGTTGTAAGTGTTTCCTGATGAGCATCACGGATCTGCTTCATAGCATCTATAGTCGCAAATCAATTGTTGAGCTTTCACTCAAATTAGTTCATGTCTTTCTTTAAAGGTTAGGGTGTTAGGTACAACACTAGCCTTTCCTGGATGATAGAAGATTTGTCAATCCTAGTCCTTAATGAGTCTGAGCTGTCGTCTCTGCCTAATGTTTAAGTTTTTACGTTCGAATAAATACTCTAAACTCTTGTGATCTGTGTATATAGTACATTTCACCCCATACAAGTAGTATCGGCATATGTTTAATGCGAACACTATACCTGCAAGCTCCAAATCATAGGTGAGATAATTGGTTTAGTAAGATTTCCGTTAACGTGAAACGTAAGCCAATACTTTACCCGTTGCATCAGCACACACCCTTGCCCTTGATAGTATGCATTAGAATACACAAATAGACCATTTTTTTGCCCGACACAGTCAACACCCGATCTTGTGTTAACCTTTTTTCCTTTACATTTCAAAAAACCGTTCAAACCATATATCTTTTTTTTCCAGTTTGAGTAGTGATGTTGTTATCCTTGAGAAATCTTGAATGAAAAGAAACTTTAAATTCATCAATCCTAAAAGTTATATATATATATATATATATATATATATATATATATATATATATATATATATATATATGAAAATTGGTTTAAAATACGGGACTGATTAAAACATAATTAACTACATGTTAGAAGCCGGTGGAAAGACTAAAATAACAATGTAAGTAATACGCAACTGATAAATCCACACCCATCATTACAAGGAAAATAACTTTTACAGAAAGAGATTTCACGTACGTATGTTTAAATTGGGGTGAAACCATAGGATGGTTAAAAAGGGAAATTTGCTGAGTTTTTTTATGTATAAATATTTTATTTAACAAAATTGTGATATGGACCCCTAATTGTATCTTGTAACATCCTAAAACTGTAAGTAAATTTGGTATATTTTAGGGCAAAATAGTAAATAAAAAACTAAAAACAAGCCCATTATGGTGTAATACTTGCAAAAGCCGATGAGGGGCACAATGGTAAACTCGCAAGCAACCCTAAAAAGGGAAGGAACCAAGAATAAACTTCATACTCCTTTTCATAATTTCCATTTGAGGCTAATCGGAAAAAAGTCAGTGAGAGAATGTGGTTCTCAGCTCTACACCTCCATCTCGTTCAGGGCCTCACAAAATGGAGATCGGGTGGTGAGGTTTTACCATTTCCGTGAGGTAGCTAGCCGATTGGAAGTTAAAAGGGGATGCTGAAAGTTGTTTAGTCTTGGTTTTGTTTAAATTCGGATTCAAAGGTAAGATTTTTCAATAAAGCCTGCGTTTGCTTAAACCGCTATGTATGGGACCTTGAGAAACGTCCATTATGAGCCATTTGGACTCAAAAAGTCGATATCTTGATGAATTTATAGATATGGAATCTATAGCCGCTACAAACAACTCGATTAGGGTTTTCATGGGAAGAAAGGTAAATTTCGCCTGATATCCCATATCACTTTGTATAGCGTTTTGTAGCATAGGTTTTCATTTATAGCATTTCGTTTAGTACTTTTCGCGTAGATTAACTTTTCGCTTAACCCTAGGCAAAACCCTACTTTAATTTCGCTCCGAAAGACTTTTCGTATAATGGTATAGTAGTGAAATATTGGCATTTCGCTTCTTTAATTGTTAACCAAATTTGACTAAGAAGTCTGAGTATCAGGATCCTTAAGATTTCTATGGTTTATAGCATAGCATCAAATGTGAGTTCTAGACCCCTTTTCAGACAGTTTTTGGGAGATGTGAACGCTCGGTAAGTATTCAAAAGTATAGTATGAAAGTTATTATAAGAGCTAATGAAATGAACAGTTTTGGGTTTCTAGTCATGATGTTAGCATCATTTTTAGCTAATTAATGTAATGTTTTAAAAGGATAGTTTAAATAAACGCAATCTGATATACACTTGAAAGTTAATAATCAATGAAAGAGAAAGTTTATGTTAAGATACTTGCCATAGGGTAATTACCTACGAGGCTGCAAGTCTTGTCACGTGGTCTATAGTTACTTCTGTGAATGCAGTATAGGGTGGTGACTTACAAGACTACCAATAGATGAACAAACTATGATTGGGGTGATGATGATCGCTCACCGGTGAAAATCACCATAAAGCTACAAATAAAGGTAAAAATTTTATAGCATGCCATGTATAGATACCTTATTTCAACTGTATGATACCGTTATAGTTAGTTAATGCTTTATTATTTAAACAAGAACTCAGTCATCCCAGCTGAATTTTAGTAAGCAAATCAGGTTAATGCTTTGGATAGAGGATAGCTTCGGTATAGCTGTAGCACCTGTGTAGTCTACCCAACAAGAGTCTGGCATCGCATACTATCGTTTTGAGACACTTAACTATGGCTATATTTGACTCGTATGTTTAGATTGTATGAATTTCCTTTGTGCATGTCTTAAATTATCACTGTAAGAACTATTTTAAAATAGTCAATTCAACATATGAGATCTTTGTGTTTTGAGTGTTTCATAACCGATAAAGAAAACCACCTTACGAGTTATGATACCCCTGACTACAACATTCTGATTCCGTCACTGTGTTCAAATCCTCTAAAAAAAGTTACAGTGGTGCAAGGATAAATCCACTGAATAGATGACTTGAGGGGCGTCATATCCGAGTTAACTGTAAATGTTACAGTTGGGAAACAGTTGAAACGTCGATTTCCAAAAGAAATATACATGACGTCAACACATTATGTACGAGTGAAAATTACTTTTAAAAGAATCGAGAATAATATCGATTAGATATCCTTCTATGTCCCTTAATTATTGATCAACTTGATATATGTTTTACTAATTCAGTTAATAGAAATTAATTAACGGATTAATTAATATGTAAAATTAAATTAACGGATTAGTTAAATAATATGAATTTCATTTAAAGAAAAAAGGAAAAAACTAAATAATATGTAATGAAATAACCATTTTTAATAAAAAAAATCCAATTGGACGCATCAATTTATGCTTATAATATAGAGACCGAATTATTCGACATAAAATAAAAGGCATTTAGTCTGTTAGAGTGACCACCTACTTTATTTAAAGCTAATCAATATATATTGTTTGAAAATTAAAACCTTAGATATTCTGGTCAACGTATGGAACGTTTTATGTAGATGTTGATGAAATTAGTATGTATACGTATAATTTTTGACCTGTAACATTATATATTTAACATATTACTCTTATTGGGTTTTATTTTTAACTTTGATGCATATATCAACTATACATATATGTATAATTGAATGTCCACCAACTGTTTAAGCATGTCTTCCTTGGTACTTTTATACACCTTAAATTCCTCAGCTAAGGAGACTTTGCTTGACGACTCGACCGTTTTTTCAGTTTTCCGTTGTTGTCGTGTTGGTACGTTGTTTTCATTGAGATCCAGCATTCCACTGGTGAAGGTATTGTCTGGTAATTTCCGGATTTCAAGACTTTCGTCTCATGTCGAAATGACTGTCCTACGCTTCACCCATCATAGGGACTTAGGACCATTTTGCATGTTATCGAAAAATATCCCATGCGTCAACGTGGGTAAAATCATTGGATCGATTTTTTTGTAAGCTTGTTTCAGCACTTGAAGATTGTTACATCCACTCCCCTTAAGACGAATCTTTATGAATTTAAAAAAAATAATTGTTAGTATATATTTAATTAATAATACTTATTTTATATATTTTATAAAATTCAAAGTTAAAAATACATATTAGTAAGAATATTTCCGCTTGAATCCAATAGCCGTTAAACATATTCATTTGTTATTCAAAGCTTTCCATTTTGAATTGAGTTGATGAGTCATACACTTGGATCCACCCAATTGTTTGTAATTTTTTAGTATCGTTTTCCAAAAAGTATCATCGGGTTGTTGATTTCCTTTCCGCTTGTTTTACAAGGCGTAACACCATGATTTGGCCAAAGCTACCTCTTGTTCATTTGCCTATGGCGTACTCTTCGCATGTCCGACGAATTTACCTTTCCATTGACTATCTTCATCTTCACATTCTTCTTCATCGTCAAAATCTTCATCTTCATTCAATTTATATTGTTCATATTGAGTTCCTACCACAAACTTGTTATATTCACCTCCAAAAGCATCGAAGTTTATGTCGTCTTCTTGAGAATACTCATATCGACCCAATACTAGATTAAGGTTGTGCGGTAGATTTTGTGGTTGACGTGGTGGCTATGAAAAAAATTAGGCAAAAATTGTGAAAATCCAATAGATGGTAAATATTGAAAAAATGGGCTTGTGGTTGTTACGTAAAAATTTAGTGTTGTGGTTGTTGTGGCCTATACCCGTCATCATTTGAACCGCCTACTCTAGCCCGTGACCTGTCACCTCTCAAACTAGACCCACCTCCTCTCAAATTAGAACCTGCTCGACTATATTTCTTTGGGTACCCTTCCCTTTTCTTTGATTCATAGCGAAAGTGTAAAAATTTAATGTAGAGTTTGAGAGATATATATGTAGATGTGAGAGAGGTGTGTATAATGGTAAAACATTAAAGATAACTTCTCTTTAAAACATTTGAGAAGAAATTTAATATGAGAAAAAAAAGGGCATAATGGTAAAAAATTAAATAGTTTATAACTTCTTTCATTAATTATGTTATCTTTAATTAATAAAGCAAAAACATTTTATCCTACACATTCAAAATGTATCCTACATTTGTCTTACACTTACCGAAATTTACCCTACATATATGTAAATTTACCCTACACATTTCAAAATTTATCCTACAATACTAAAATTTATCTCACACATGTCAAAAATTGTCCTTCACCATAAATTATTTTATCTTGAAAGAGTATATTAAAAAAATGAGTTACAAGTTTAATTAATTAGCTAATTAATGACAATTATAGATTTACCTACATACCCTTTTTATAACATTAAATGCACACATTGAATAAAGTAAAAGCAGAATTTCTATTGGTTTAAAAGTTATTCTTTTTATCCTTACAAAATTTTTCTTCTCATTTGAACTTTCCATTATATATATATATATATATATATATATATATATATATATATATAGGGTGATGTTATTGTGAGAAAATTTAAAAGTGTGAGAAGGGTAAGAAAAAATATCAACCATTAGATTAAAAATCTAATGGTTGAGATCATAGTGGCATTATTGTAAATATAATGTCAAACCATTAAAACCAATTTAATCATTCAGGGGTGTTTTAGACTTTTTGCCACCCTTTCAAATAGAAACCGAATCAAAACTTCCAACAATCACAATCAGTTCTTCGAAAATTACGGAGATTTTTCAAGGATAACAATCTTCAACATCAATCTTCAATATCATTTGTAATCGCAAAGATCACAGTCCACGGACGAAGAAACTTAAGGTTCCCTTTATTGTCGATCGGGAGGAGGAGAAGACGACGAACACTGCGTCGATGGGGAAAACTGCAAAATCACGTTCAGGTATGTAATGTGCTACGAAATCAGAGTGTTTTTTAGTCCTATTTGAACATTGTATTGAGATATTGCTTATTCCTTTTGTTGGTAGGATTAGGGTTTTTGAAAAGTTGCTTAATTTCAACCTAATGAAGCTTGTATGGTGTTTCCAGTTAGTTATTTGTCCATTATTTGAAATTTTATAGGAGTGCAAGGTGTTATTTGTCCATATATGAAATTTTATAGTAGTGCAGGGTGTTATTTGTCCATTATGTGAAATTTTATAGTAGTGCAGGGTGTTATTTGTCAATTATATGTATGCCTTCTATAGGGTTTGTAATAAGTTGTATTAACTGAAAAAAGAACAAGCATCACAAAAACTTAGGATTTGTCTGATTGGTTGGGTTTTGGGTTCTGCCCCCGTTCCTGTCATAGCTTACCAGATAGGGGATGTTAGTTAGTGATTTGTAGTCATTCATAAACCATAAAAAAAACCAATTGACAGGCACGGCTACAAAACAGCTCGTGCCTCAAGCTGCTCCATCTTCAATGAGTTTGCTACATTCTAATACTTCTGTGGTGATCTGTGATGAGATGTATTTGTTCAACAACACTTATGTGGGTGTGTTCAATGGCATTTGGGTTAAAAAACATATGAAGATTGTAAAAGTACAATATGTGGTGTTATTTCTTTATAGGAAATGAAGGGGTCTTTTATCCTTGTGCATGGTGTTATTTGTCCATTAACTGCATTTATGATGTTATTTCTTTATAGGAGTTGAAATTGTCTTTCATAGAAGTGAAGGGTGTTATTTGTCCAATAACTACAAAATGTGGTGTTTTTCTGTATAGAAATTTTTTGTTTGAAATCGTGATTTGGTCTATATTTCTTTATATGAATTGAATGGGTGTTAGATAGTGATTTGGTCTGTTTGTTATTGATTTGCAGCCATTCATACAGCAGTATGGTGGTTGTCTTCAAATATTTTTTTATTTTTGTTTTTAATAGTGATTTGGTCTCTAACCTGGTGTTATATGACATTTGGTATAACACATTCATCACAAAAAACTATGGTTATAATACATTTTGTTGCACGTGTGTACTATGCAGTTAGGAAAAGCAATCGGCTACGTACAAAAATGTACCACTCCAAATACAAGAACACCCAAGAGACTGCTATCGTGTGTTCGGATTCAGACGGAGAGGGAAATGATAAACAAGGAGCCCCCGCCAGGAAATGCCACGTCAACCAGAACAAAACACTACGAAAATAGTGCCACCACCAGGGAAGCAGTTCAAATCGACTGCGAGATGGCTGGTTACAGGGACTACCACAAAGGGTATGCATTTTGTCCTTGAACATTATAATGAGCTAAATGTAACATCCGTCGAAAAACGGGTTTTCAAAACCCGCTTCGTTTATTAATCGAATAGTCAGTTTCAAGTTTTCGTTGCTTATTTAATGCTATTTTTAATTTTAAACAATACATAATTAATAAATATATTAGAATTTATAAACTAGAATTAATAAACCATAAAATCGGTCGAAGAAAAAAATAAAAGCCGCTGCCGGGTTTCGAACCCGGGTCAGCCGGCTCACTTAACACACAAACAACTTAACCACTCCGCCACTTGGTTCTTTTGTGTAAACAAGGAATCATATAAAACTTAAGTTACCCGTGAATTCATCTGTTTGCGCCAAAATTGAAACCGATAATCGGCTTTCAACTATCCAGACGTTTGAGTGATCGTGAGTTACTGATTATAACCGATAAATCAATTGCTGCCCACGTTTTAATCAATTCAGTCTTCAGTTGAACTCAATTCATATGATTTTCGAGTTTGATAACCGAAATCATTTACTTCCAATTTTCACTAACAATATCATCATCTCATAACTCGGAAACACTCACAGAACCTTCAATTTCACTTTCGCTTTAATTTCTGTTCGTCGGAAACGTTTTCTGATATCGCCGGACTTTCGCCGGAAAACCGTGACATTCATCGAATCGGTAAATTTCTCAATTCTTTCATCTTCTATCCATTGTTAGACTTTTACTAACTCAAATCCTTCAATCAGAATCTGTCCCAGACGACGTTGTCGGATAATCTGCACCCGCCGGAAAATCTCTGAAAATTCCAAAATCGCGCTGTGAATCGGTACAAACATCTAAACTCTCTGATAATTCTTGTTTAGTCCTTTAATTTCACAATTAGTTAATCAAAACTGTTAATTGGTCCGCTCAGACGGAATTCATAAAACAGAGCCGACGACTTTGCCGGAGTTCTGAGAAAAATCATCTTTCCGGTACATTCATTTCCAAAACCTTCTCTATCCATTACATTTCAATCATTTATAATTTTCGTTAATCGAATTAAACAAGAACAGTCGAACATCGGTTGTCTGTGTCTTTGAACGAAGAAGATGAAGTCGAACCTAATGTATAAGTTTAATTAAAACAAGATATTAAACTGGGTTAGACACACAGTCCAGCGGTGGACTGTGTGCAAACACATAGCGCACGTCACGAGTTCGAATCTTACAAACGCACCGGCTTTCCGAATTAAAACCAATTTTTTTGTTACTGAATCAGAGTAGGACCCAGGATATTTTTAAGAATAATAAAAACTGTAAGTTTAACAGACAAGTCACACAGCCCAACTGGTTGGGCTGTGCGCTGACAAACCAAGGGACCCGAGTTCGATTCGGTTTCCCTGCAACCGGTTCAATCATTTAAATCCTTTTAGTATAAATCGAATAAATTAAAACATTTAATTAGTATATATATATAATTAAAACTTAGAATATTTCAGGTTAGACACGTAGCTCAGTTGGTAGAGCTGCGTGCACGCGTACGGGAGGTCACAAGTTCGAACCTCACTCAGCGCCAACAAACACAAGTCCGAACCGGTCAACAGTCAAAGTCAATGGTCAACGGTCAACCCAAAAAGTCAACATTTTTTTTATATTTTTATTTATTTATTTAATTTAAAAATCAATTAAAAATACTTAAAAATAATATTTTAAAGTTAGAAAATAACCTTAAACTCACAAAAAATAAATCTAAAAATCCTATTAAAATTGTTAATAAAATCCACTTATTTACCGTACCTTTTCGTTATTATTTAGGTTGAGTTATTCCTCGTCGATCAACCCTCTAAACTCTTGCGCATTCAACATCATCAAACGAACACATCCAATGTGAGTGAATCTCTACAAATTCCCCGTTTTAATCACATTTTGGGGTGTATCATGTGTCATTTATTATTTGTTATATTTAAACACTTGTGCATCCATCATATCCATGATCAAATGTGTATCCAATATGTATAAATTGTTTGTGTGGTTAATGTTTAGATTTAATTTATCTTTTTCCAGTACATACATCATCATAGGCTCGTCTGTTCCCCATTACCTATGAGTGGAACCGTTCCCCATTACCTATGAGCGGAACGTGGCGTTGCCAACATACGATCGGCTCCGTTTGATTGAGCCTTGATCGCACATACATTATCATAGGCCGTCCGTTCCCCATTACCTATGAGCGGAACGTGACGTTGCCAACATATACATTATCATTCATGTCATATACTCATACAAGGTGGTTTGTTATTGTATGTTTATTTACGTTTGCTCACATATGATTATTGCACAATTTTTCCATATCAAATACAACAAGAAATCAATAATAAATGTTTTCTAACAAGGTTCACTCGCCAACTTTTGTTGACCCAAAAAACCCCATTTTTACACATGATACAGGTAATCCGGTTGAAGCAAGAAACATATAGGACGGCCTAGAAGAATAAATCACTTTAGATTTTGGATTGTTTATTTAATTTTCCTTTCCTTGTATTGTATGAATTTGACTTGAACATTTGAGATGTAATTTGAATTTAATAAATATGAAACATATTAGTAAACATCATGAGCTTTGGTGATAACCCAATTGTGCCCCGACTCTTATTCCGCTGCGGGTCGGGGTGTGACAGATTGGTATCAGAGCCATGACTATAGGAATATAGGATAGGTTATTAGACCCTTAGAGCCTATACTATAGTTGATTAGAATTTTAAAATTGTTTATGTGTTACATACAAAATTCATTATGTTTATATGCTTTATGTTTATTGTTACATTCAATGTTATACAAGCATGTTCATAAGTACATATTACTATACAATGCTCATCATGAATCATATCCTCATAACATATCATATCCATGAGAGCACACACCACACAATTTCCATGATTTTTGCAACGATTTTGTATTTTTCTCAAATCACATCAAAGTGAGTTCTCATGACGGGCATGTAGTAACTGGAAGGGTACAAGTACCGGTAGTCGGAACGTCCTGTCTAGGCTTGGCATTCGTATAAATCCAAAATAAAGGACCAGTTTGCCTACCTGGGGACTAACGATGAGAGTACGAAGGACCTATTAGGACAAAGCATGCTATACCAAACGTCGTGTGAGCTAACCCCACTTTGAGTTGTCATTGTGTCTACACCTGGACACCCTCCGACCATACATCTCGCAAACATATTTCATGGTTTTCATTCGGGTGATGCGAGTGTTAAACCGCCAACACCAATGTGAATCCTACTAAGCCAATAGTCATGGGGGCCCACATGACTATACAGGTGATGGTATGGGGGACATTGGAGGCCCAAACATGAGCAAACCCAAGACATCCTATGGATGTAGTTGCATTATTGATGTTTATGTTATTTTTTTTTAAAAAACGACACATGACACCTAAAAAGACTCCTTAAACTCACAATCTTCTTATGAATGTTCCTGTAGATGTCGGCTAGGCAGCAACGTGGAGGTAGAAGGTCAGGAAGGTCAAACGAACGCTTGGCCACCCAAATCGCAAAACAAATGGCCGCGGTGCTTCCTGACATCGTAATTCAAGTCCAACAAGCTCTCGCAGCAAATCCCCTCAACCCTCCCAATCAAGAAGACCAGAACGTCGACAACCCTCCCTCCAAAAAGTGCTCTTACAAACACTTCAAGTCTTGCGATCCCCCGAAATTTGAAGGGACCGAAGGTGTCACTGCTCTCCTCCACTGGTTTGAGGAAATGGAAAACACCTTCCTCAATTGCGATTGTCCCGAGGATCGCAAGGTACGTTACGCAACCGGGAGACTATTTGGAGTAGCTCTTACCTGGTGGAATACAGAAAAAGGTAAGAGAGGAATCGAAGATGCAATGGCCTTAACATGGGAGGAGTTAAAGGAAATCATGACGAGACGCTTCTGTCCAAGAAGCGAGATCAAAAAGTTAGAGAATGAATCTCACTCGTTAAAGCAAAAGGAAGGAGATCATACTTCCTACAACAAAAGGTTTCTAGAGTTGAACCAAATGATCCCCAACTTGTTCACCCCAGTATACCGCTTAGTCGAACACTATATTCGAGGCCTCCCCTCAAAATTCAAGACTCAGTTCTAAGCACTTCGCCTGCAACACTTGAAGCTGCTATGGAACTAGCAAACGAGCTTACCGAGAATCGTATCCGTAACGGCAAATTTAAGGACGAGAAAAAGAAAGCCCCCATCGAGGGCCAAACTTCAAACCATTCCACCTCCTCCTCAAAGTTTGCTAGTAAGAGGAAACGAAACACCAGAAACTTAGCTGTCACTCAAACAAACTTCCCCATCCCTGCTGCACCCATCACCCAAGTTGCCCCCTCAGCTGCACCATATAAAAAGCCATACTCCGGCCCATACCCAAAATGCAACCGTTGCGAATACCATCAATTTCCTGATCATCCCTGCCAACATTGCACCGGCTGTGGCCGCGCAGGTCACACCATCCAAACCTGTCGCGCACTTCAGCGAACGAACCGCAATCAACCCTCAACCCAAACCCACCATCAGATAGTGGGTCAAGCCCAACAACCTTTACTCCTACCACCTACGCAACATGTAGCCCAATCCTACTACCAACCCAACTACCCTATGATGCAACCTATGCGGGCTTGTTACAACTGTGGAGACCCGAACCATTTCAGGAACACCTGTCCACGCTTGGTGAACATCATCCATGCCCAAGCTCAAGCTAATCTAGTAAACCAGGCTAACCAAGCTCCTCCACCTGCAAGAGGAAGAGCTTTCAACATCAACGCTAATCAAGCTAGGGCTGACAACAATGTAACATCCGTAAAAAAACGGGTTTTCGAAACCCACTTCGTTTAATATCCGATCAATCAGTTTTAAATTTTTGTTGTTTATTTATGACTTATTTTAATTTTAAACGATACATAATTGATAAACAAATTAGAAGATATAAATTATAATTGTAAAAAAATAAAAATAAATTAATTAAAAAGGAAAACCGGCTGCCGGGAGTCGAACCCGGGTCAGCCGGAAATCCCCAAAGACTTAACATTCACACAATCAACCACTCCGCCACTTTGATTTTTGATATCATATCGAATCAATTAATTCAAATAATAAAACACGGAAGTCAAATTCAGTCAAAATCGCGCCCAATTAGCAGTCGTCGGAAATCCCGACGACTTCGCCGATAATTAACGTTTTCTTCCAATTTAACCGAAGAATTAACTTTATCAACGGTTATAACCGACGTCTGAACCCGCGACATCAGTCGTAACCGCCGGAGAACGGCTGACCTTGAATCGAGACTGAATTCAGACCCCATACATCTCGATTTCTCCCTATAAATTCACCCACAATCCACTAGTAGCCTTTTCGCTCAGAATCGCACCTTTTCTCGACGAAAATTCACTCTCCTGAAAATATCTGCAAGTCGCCGGAAAACCGAGACTCACATCCACACGGTAATTCCTTCGACTCTTTCTGTTTCAATCATTTGACTAATCTGTCTCTAACACAACTCCACCATCAGAATCAATCCCAGTCAACGTTTGTCGAAATTCCTACCTTCGCCGGAAAATTTCTGAAACTTCCGGAAACACACTGAGAGCTGGTATGATCTTTCAAACTTCTGTTAAACTTTGATTAAGTACCTCAACTTCATAAATAATCGAACAGAACTGTCAATTGATTTCAACAGCCGGAGTTCACTATCAGAGCCGACGGACCTCTGCCGGAATTCTGTGAAAATCACTGATCGGTACATCCTATCCCCCAAACTCTCTCCATTCGTTATCTTTAAATTACTTATAAAGTTTGAAAACCAGATTAGGCATAAATCAGTCAAAACAGTCGGACTTCGTTTTCTGGGTAAAGTTAACGAAGAAGACGAAGACGCGGTATAATATAAGGCTAATTAAAATCGGTTTAATGAACAAGTTAGACACACAGTCCAGCGGTGGACTGTGTGCAAACATATACACATACGACGCGAGTTCGAATCCTGTCCTAGCTTTACTCTCTTGTTATAAAAAAATGCCTTTTTAACTGAACCGGGTTAACTCCCAAAATCATGTTAAGTATAATAAAAACCGAGTTATTAACCAAGTTAGACACACAGTCCAGCAGTGAACTGTGTGCACGCTAACCCACAGGTCCCGGGTTAGAGACCTGTGGTCAGCACCGGTTCGATACATTTAAAACCATTTTTAAAAATAATTAATTTCTGGATAAATCTAAATAGTATATAAGTATAATTAAAAACAGAATTATTTCGGGTTAGACACGTAGCTCAGTTGGTAGAGCTGCGTGCACGCGTACGGGAGGTCACGGGTTCGAGTCTCACCCAGCGCGCATATATAATCGACCGGACCGGTCAACGGTCAACGGTCAAAAGTCAATATTTTTTTGTATTATTTTTATTTATTTATTTAATTTAAAAATCAATTAAAAATACTTAAAAATAACGTTTTTAAAGATAGAAAGTAGCCTTAAACTCACAAAAATATACCCAAAAATCCTATTAAAATAGTTAATAAAATCCACATACTTACCGTACCTTTTCGTTATTTATTTGGTTAGTTATCTCTCGTCGATCAATCCTCTAACTCGTGCGCATTCAACACCTTCAAACAAACGCACCCAAAGTGAGTGAACCTCTACCAATTCCCCGTTTTAATCACATTTTGGGGTGTATCATGTGTCGCTATTTATTACATTTAATAAAACACTTGTGCATCCATCATATTCATGATCATGTGTATTCAATATGTATCCGTTGTTTGTGTGGTTGAACTTTAGATTTAATTTATCATTTCAGTACATACATTTCATAGGCCGCCGCTCCCCATTACCTATGAGCGTGAGCTGTTCCCCATTACCTATGAGCGTGAACCAGGCGTTGCCAACATAAGATCGGCTCCGTTTGATTGAGCCTTGATCTCACATACATTAGCATAGGCCGTCCGTTCCCCATTACATATGAGCGTGAACGGGACGTTGCCAACATATACATTGTCATTCTTATTTTACGCTTAAGCAAGGTGGTTTGTGATTGTTATGTTTACATACATTTGTTCATATATGATTATTGCACAATTTCCCAAATTAAATTACAATAATAAATCAATAACAAATGTTTTAAACAAGGTTCACTCGCCAACTTATGTTGACCCAAAATTTCCCATTTTTACACATGATACAGGTGATCAAGTTGAAGCAAGAAACATATAGGGCGGCTTAGAAGAATAAACCAGTTTTTGATTATGGATTTGTTTAGTTAATTTTTCCTTTCCTTGTATTGTATGAATTTGACTTGGAACTTTGAAATGTAATTTGGATTTAATAAATATGAAACATATTAGTAAACATCATGAGCTTTGGTGATAACCCAATTATGCCCTGACTCTTATTCCGCTGCGGGTCGGGGTGTGACAGATTGGTATCAGAGCCATGACTATAGGGATATAGGATAGGTTATTAGACCCTTAGAGCCTATACTATAGTTGATTAGAAATTTTTAAGATTTTTGTGTGTTACATGCCAAATTTCATGATGTTTATATGTTTTATGTTAAACGTTATATTCAATGTTATGCAAGCATGTTCATAAGTATATATTATCATATAATGCCTATCATGAATCATATTCTCATAACATATCATGTCCATGAAAGCACACATCACATCATTTTCATGATTGTTTTTACAATGATTTTTGTATTTTCAAATCTCATCAAAGTGAGTTCCCATGACGGGCATGTAGTAACTGGAAGGGTACAAGTACCGGTAGTCGGACCGTCCTGTCTAGGCTTGGCATTCGTATAAATTCAAAATAAAGGACCAGTTTGCCTACCTGGTGACTAACGATGAGAGTACGAAGGACCTATTAGGACAAAGCATGCCACACCAAACGTTGTGTGAACTAACCCCACTTTGAGTTGTCATTGTGTCTATACCTGGACACCCTCCGACCATACATCTCGCAAACATATTTTGTGGTTTTCATTCGGGTGATGCGAGTGTTAAACCGCCAATACCAATGTGAATCCTACTAAGCCAATAGTCATGGGGGCCCACATGACTATACCGGCGATAGTATGGGGGATATTTGAGGCCCAACATGAGCAACCCCAAGACATCCTATGAATGTAGTTGCATTATTGATATTTATGTTATTTTCATTTTCTTTAAGACACATGACACCTAAAAAGACTCCATAAACTCACAATCTTTCCTATGTATGTTCCTGTAGATGTCGGCTAGGCAGTTACGTGGAGGACGAAAGACAGGAAGGTCAAACGAACGCTTGGCCACTCAGATTGCGAAACAAATGGCCGCGGTGCTTCCTGATATTGTAATTCAAGTCCAGCAAGCTCTCACCGCGAATCCTGTCAACCCACCCAATCAAGAGGATCAAAACATCGACAACCCTTCCTCCAAGAAGTGCTCCTACAAGCACTTCAAGTCTTGCGATCCCCCAAAGTTCGAAGGGACCGAAGGTGTCACCGCACTCCTCCACTGGTTTGAGGAAATGGAAAACACCTTCCTAAATTGCGATTGTCCCGAGGATCGCAAGGTACGTTACGCAACCGGGAGATTATTTGGGGTAGCCCTGACCTGGTGGAACACCGAGAAGGGTAAGAGAGGAGTTGAAGAAGCGATGGCCTTAACCTGGGAAGAGTTAAGGGAAATGATGACAAAACGCTTCTGCCCAAGAAGCGAACTCAAGAAGTTGGAAGAAGAATTCCACTCGCTGAAGCAAAAGGAAGGGGACCATACTTCCTACAACAAAAGATTTCTTGAGCTGAACCAGATGGTTCCTAACTTGTTCACCCCAGTATACCGTTTGGTTGAACACTATATTCGAGGCCTACCCTCGAAGATTCAAGACTCAGTCCTCAGCACTTCGCCTGCAACTCTCGAAGCTGCTATGGAATTAGCCACCGAACTTACCGAGAATCGCATCAGAAACGGTAAATTCAAAGAGGAGAAAAAGAAAGCCCCCGTTGAGGGCCAAACTTCAAACCATTCCACCTCCTCCTCAAAATTTTCAAACAAGAGGAAGCGAAATACCAGAAATTTTGCCGTCACCCAAACAAATTTCCCAATCTCTGCTGCACCCATCACACAAGTTGCTCCTTCACCCGCACCATACAAAAGGCAATACTCTGGCCCTTACCCAAAGTGTACCCGTTGTCAATACCATCACTCACCCGAATACCCTTGCCAATATTGCACCGGCTGTGGCCGTGCAGGTCACACCATCCAAGCCTGCCGCTCACTACAACGAATGAACCGCAACCAACCCACAACTCAAACCCACCATCAAATAATGGGTCAAGCCCAACAACCCCTACTACCACCACCTACACAACATACAACCCAAACTTACTACCAACCCAACTACCCCATGATGCAACCCATGCGGGCTTGCTACAATTGTGGAGACCCAAACCACTTTAGAAACACGTGTCCACGCTTGGTAAACATCATACATGCTCAAGCTCAAGCAAATCCGGTGAATCAAGCTAACCAAGCTCCTCCACCTGCTAGAGGAAGAGCATTTAACATCAACGCCAACCAAGCTAGGGCCGACAACAACGTGGTTAACGGTACGTTTCACGTAAATGGTAGTTATGCATCCGTGTTATTTTATACTGGCGCGGATAAGAGTTTTGTGTCCTTAGAATTTGAACTCATCCTCAACCAAACTCGTGATAAACTTATGGAATCCATAACGGTAGAAGTTGCTGACGGAAAACCAGTCTCATTAAACTCCATTATCCGAAACTGTACTCTTACTCTAAACAATCACGATTTTCCTGTTGACCTTATCCCTATGAAGTTGGGAAGTTTTGACATAATAATCGGCATGGACTGGCTCAGCCAACATCATGCTGAAGTAGTATGCCGTGAGAAGTTCATTCGCATTCCTCTTGCAGACGGTCAAACTCTACGAATCTTTGGAGAAACCCCTTCAAAAGGACTCAAGCTGATGTCCTGTCTTCAAGCCCGAAAATATCTCCGCAAGAACTATGTAGCATTTCTAACTCACGTTCTCAAGAAGGGAGACAAAGAGAAGAAACTCGAAGATATACCCCTAGTGAAAGAATTCCCGCAAGTTTTTCCCGACGACATCACAGGACTTCCTCCCAAGAGAGAAGTCGAATTCCGCATCGATCTTATACCTGGCGCTACACCCGTCGCGAAATCTCCTTATAGGTTAGCCCCATCCGAGATGCAAGAGCTGGCCAGTCAATTACAAGAACTGACCGACAAAGGTTTCATACGTCCTAGCTCATCGCCTTGGGGTGCACCTGTTCTGTTCGTGAAGAAGAAAGACGGAACGTTTCGCATGTGTATCAATTACATAGAGCTCAACAAATTAACGGTCAAGAACCGCTATCCATTACCTCGCATCGATGATCTTCTAGACCAACTCCAGGGTGCCACTTGTTTTTCGAAGATCGACCTTCGTTCCGGTTATCACCAACTCAGGGTACATGAAGAAGACGTCCCAAAGACCGCCTTCCGAACTCGTTATGGTCACTATGAATTCATGGTTATGCCATTTGCTCTAACCAACGCTCCAGCCGTCTTCATGGATTTAATGAACAGAGTTTGCAAACCCTATCTCGATCGCTTTGTTATAGTCTTCATCGATGATATTCTCATTTACTCAAAGTCTAAGACTGATCATGAATGACACCTTCGACTCATCCTCACACTCTTGAGAACCGAAAAGCTTTACGCTAAATTTTCCAAATGCGAATTCTGGTTAAAAGAAGTACAGTTCCTTGGTCATGTCGTCAATGACAAGGGAATTCATGTCGACCCCGCAAAGATCAAAGCGGTGCAAGAATGGCAAGCGCCACGTACCCCAACCGAAGTAAGATCTTTCCTTGGTTTGGCTGGTTACTATCGTCGTTTCATATCAAATTTTTCTCGTATCGCTGTACCACTCACGGCTTTGACACACAAAGGAAAACCCTTCATATGGGGATCTAAACAGGATGAAGCCTTCCAAACCCTTAAGCAAAAGCTTTGTGACGCACCTATCCTCACACTCCCCGAAGGTTGCGATGACTTTGTAGTTTATTGCGACGCATCAGGGAAGGGACTAGGCTGTGTTTTAATGCAAAGGGGAAAAGTGATAGCCTATGCTTCTAGGCAGCTCAAAACTCATGAGAAGAACTACACTACTCACGACCGAGAACTTGGAGCCATTGTGTTCGCTCTTAAGATATGGAGACATTACCTCTATGGTACCAAGTGTGAAATTTACACTGACCACAAGAGCCTCCAACATATCTTTAACCAAAAGGAGTTGAATATGAGGCAACGAAGATGGGTCGAACTTCTTAATGACTACGACTGCGAAATTCGGTATCATCCCGGCAAGGCAAATGTGGTGGCCGATGCACTCAGTCGAAAGGGATATGCGAACTCCATTCGTCTTCTATGTTCGCAAATCATAACCGATATCAAAGATCAAATCCGAGAAGCTCAACATGTCTCCATAACAGAATACGATATACGCAATGAGTTATCTTGTGGAGCAGAACTTAAACTCGAAACAAAATCTGACGGCATTCTGTATTACCTAGATCGCATATGGATTCCCGACCACAATAACCTTCGCGATACCCTTATGAAAGAGGCGCACAAAACACGATACTCTGTACACCCAGGAGCCGACAAGATGTATCAAGACCTTCGATACACCTACTGGTGGCCCGGCATGAAAAAGGATATTGCTGTTTTTGTTTCCAAGTGCCTCACCTGTTCTAAAGTGAAAGCTGAACATCAAAGACCCTCAGGACTTCTAGTCCAACCTGAAATACCTGTATGGAAGTGGGAAAACATAACCATGGACTTCATTACCGGGTTACCTCGCACTTCTGGTGGGTATGACACTATATGGGTAATCATTGATCGTCTTACAAAATCAGCCCATTTCATTCCGATTCGCGAGGACTTCAAGAATGAGAAGCTAGCTCGTATCTACATCAGCGAAATCGTAAGCCGTCATGGTGTACCGTTAAGCATTATTTCAGATCGTGATGGTCGTTTCACTTCACGAACATGGCAAGCGGTGCAAGCCGCTTTGGGTACACGATTAGATCTCAGTACCGCTTATCATCCCCAAACTGATGGTCAATCTGAACGCACCATTCAAACTCTTGAAGACATGCTTCGAGAATGTGTTATAGACTTCAAAGGGAATTGGGACGCTCATCTACCGTTAGTTGAATTTTCGTACAACAACAGCTATCATTCAAGTATTGGCATGGCACCTTTCGAAGCGTTATATGGTCGTAAGTGCCGATCACCAATATGTTGGCACGAAATTGGAGAAGCTCAAATCACCGGTCCAGAATTAATACAAGAAACAACCGACAAGATTCATCAAATCCGAAACAACCTTTTAGCGGCACAAAGTCGTCAAAAGAGCTATGCTGACAAGCGACGAAAGCCCTTGGAATTTAACATTGGTGACCAAGTACTTTTAAAAGTATCGCCGTGGAAGGGAGTAGTTCGTTTTGGCCAAAAAGGCAAGCTAGCACCACGCTACGTAGGTCCTTTCAAGATACTCGAAAGAGTAGGACCTGTAGCATACAAGCTTGACCTACCGAAGGAACTCAACAGAATTCATCCCACATTCCACGTATCGAACTTGAAGAAGTGCCTCGCCGATGAAAATCTCCATATTCCTCTAGAAGACATTCAAGTCGATGAATCTATGCATTTTATTGAAAGACAGTAGAAATTATGGACTTCGGGGAAAACGTTTAAGAAGAAGCCGCATCCCAATTGTCAGGGTACGCTGGGAGTCGAAACGAGGACCTGAGTTTACTTGGGAACGTGAAGACTCAATGCGCGAGAAATACCCACACCTTTTTTCTGTAACTACCACTACTTAAATTTCGGGACGAAATTTCTAAAAGTAGGGGATACTGTAACATCCGTCGAAAACGGGTTTTCGAAACCCGCTTCGTTTAATATCCGATCAATCAGTTTTAAATTTTTGTTGTTTATTTATGACTTATTTTAATTTTGAACGATACATAATTAATAAAAATAAATTAATTAAAAAGGAAAACCGGCTGCCGGGAGTCGAACCCGGGTCAGCCGGAAATCCCCAAAGACTTAACATTCACACAATCAACCACTCCGCCACTTTGATTTTTGATATCTTATCGAATCAATTAATTCAAATAATAAAACACGGAAGTCAAATTCAGTCAAAATCGCGCCCAATTAGCTGTCGTCGGAAATCCCGACGACTTCGCCGATAATTAACGTTTTCTTCCAATTTAACCGAAGAATTAACTTTATCAACGGTTATAACCGACGTCTGAACCCGCGACATCAGTCGTAACCGCCGGAGAACGGCTGACCTTGAATCGAGACTGAATTCAGACCCCATACATCTCGATTTCTCCCTATAAATTCACCCACAATCCACTGGTAGCCTTTTCGCTCAGAATCGCACCTTTTCTCGACGAAAATTCACTCGCCTGAAAATATCTGCAAGTCGCCGGAAAACCGAGACTCACATCCACACGGTAATTCCTTCGACTCTTTCTGTTTCAATCATTTGACTAATCTGTCTCTAACACAACTCCACCATCAGAATCAATCCCAGTCAACGTTTGTCGAAATTCCTACCTTCGCCGGAAAATTTCTGAAACTTCCGGAAACACACTGAGAGCTGGTATGATCTTTCAAACTTCTGTTAAACTTTGATTAAGTACCTCAACTTCATAAATAATCGAACAGAACTGTCAATTGATTTCAACAGCCGGAGTTCACTATCAGAGCCGACGGACCTCTGCCGGAATTCTTTGAAAATCACTGATCGGTACATCCTATCCCCCAAACTCTCTCCATTCGTTATCTTTAAATTACTTATAAAGTTTGAAAACCAGATTAGGCATAAATCAGTCAAAACAGTCGGACTTCGTTTTCTGGGTAAAGTTAACGAAGAAGACGAAGACGCGGTATAATATAAGGCTAATTAAAATCGGTTTAATGAACAAGTTAGACACACAGTCCAGCGGTGGACTGTGTGCAAACATATACACATACGACGCGAGTTCGAATCCTGTCCTAGCTTTACTCTCTTGTTATAAAAAAATGCCTTTTTAACTGAACCGGGTTAACTCCCAAAATCATGTTAAGTATAATAAAAACCGAGTTATTAACCAAGTTAGACACACAGTCCAGTGGTGGACTGTGTGCACGCTAACCCACAGGTCCAGGGTTCGAGACCTGTGGTCAGCACCGGTTCGATACATTTAAAACCATTTTTAAAAATAATTAATTTCTGGATAAATCTAAATAGTATATAAGTATAATTAAAAACAGAATTATTTCGGGTTAGACACGTAGCTCAGTTGGTAGAGCTGCGTGCACGCGTACGGGAGGTCACGGGTTCGAGTCTCACCAAGCGCGCATATATAATCGACCGGATCGGTCAACGGTCAACGGTCAACGGGCTTTGGTCAACGGTCAAAAGTCAATATTTTTTATTATTTTTATTTATTTATTTAATTTAAAAATCAATTAAAAATACTTAAAAATAACGTTTTTAAAGATAGAAAGTAGCCTTAAACTCACAAAAATATACCCAAAAATCCTATTAAAATAGTTAATAAAATCCACATACTTACCGTACCTTTTCGTTATTTATTTGGTTAGTTATCTCTCGTCGATCAATCCTCTAACTCGTGCGCATTCAACACCTTCAAACAAACGCACCCAAAGTGAGTGAACCTCTACCAATTCCCCGTTTTAATCACATTTTGGGGTGTATCATGTGTCGCTATTTATTACATTTAATAAAACACTTGTGCATCCATCATATTCATGATCATGTGTATTCAATATGTATCCGTTGTTTGTGTGGTTGAAGTTTAGATTTAATTTATCATTTCAGTACATACATTTCATAGGCCGCCGCTCCCCATTACCTATGAGCGTGAGCTGTTCCCCATTACCTATGAGCGTGAACCAGGCGTTGCCAACATAAGATCGGCTCCGTTTGATTGAGCCTTGATCTCACATACATTAGCATAGGCCGTCCGTTCCCCATTACCTATGAGCGTGAACGGGACGTTGCCAACATATACATTGTCATTCTTATTTTACGCTTAAGCAAGGTGGTTTGTGATTGTTATGTTTACATACATTTGTTCATATATGATTATTGCACAATTTCCCAAATTAAATTACAATAATAAATCAATAACAAATGTTTTAAACAAGGTTCACTCGCCAACTTTTGTTGACCCAAAATTTCCCATTTTTACACATGATACAGGTGATCAAGTTGAAGCAAGAAACATATAGGGCGGCTTAGAAGAATAAACCAGTTTAGATTATGGATTTGTTTAGTTAATTTTTCCTTTCCTTGTATTGTATGAATTTGACTTGGAACTTTGAAATGTAATTTGGATTTAATAAATATGAAACATATTAGTAAACATCATGAGCTTTGGTGATAACCCAATTATGCCCCGACTCTTATTCCGCTGCGGGTCGGGGTGTCACAAACAATGTGGTTAACGGTACGTTTCTCATCAATGGTAGTTATGCATCCATGTTATTTGATACTGGCGCGGATAAGAGTTTTGTATCCTTAGAATTTGAACCCATCCTCAACCAAACTCGTGATAAACTCATGGAATCCATAACGGTAGAAGTTGCTGACGGAAAACCGGTCTCATTAAACTCTATTATACGCAATTGTACTCTCACCCTAAACGATCACGATTTTCCAGTTGACCTCATACTATGAAGTTGGGAAGTTTCGACATTATAATTGGTATGGACTGGCTCAGCCAACATCATGCTGAAGTTGTATGCCGCGAAAAGTTTATTCGCATTCCTCTTACAAACGGTCAGACTCTACGAATCTTTGGAGAAACCCCTTCGAAAGGACTCAAATTAATGTCCTGTCTTCAAGCCCGAAAATATCTCCGCAAGAATTATGTCGCATTCCTTACTCATGTCGTCAAAAAGGGAATCAAGGAGAAGAAACTCGAAGACATCCCAGTAGTAAAAGATTTTCCGCAAGTTTTTCCTGACGACATTTAAGGACTTCCTCCCGTGAGAGAAGTCGAATTCCGCATTGATCTTATACCTGGAGCTACACCAGTTGCAAAATCTCCTTATAGGTTAGCCCCATCCGAAATGCAAGAGCTAGCCAGTCAACTGCAAGAGCTGACTGACAAGGGATTTATACGTCCTAGCTCATCGCCTTGGGGTGCACCTGTCCTCTTTGTGAAGAAGAAAGATGGAAAGTTTCGCATGTGTATCGACTACAGAGAACTCAACAAGTTAACGGTCAAGAACCGCTACCCATTACCTCGCATCGATGATCTTCTAGACCAACTTCAAGGCGCCACCTGTTTTTCAAAAAATCGACCTTCGTTCTGGTTATCATCAACTCAGAGTACATGAAGAAGACGTCCCAAAGACCGCCTTCCGAACTCGTTATGGTCATTATAAATTCATGGTCATGCCATTTGGTTTAACCAACGCCCCAGCTGTCTTCATGGATCTAATAAACAGTGTCTGCAAACCTTATCTCGACCGTTTTGTTATAGTCTTCATCGACGATATCCTCATCTACTCAAAGTCTAAGTCTGATCATGAACGACACCTTCGACTCATCCTTACACTCTTAAGGACAGAAAAGCTGTACGCTAAGTTTTCGAAATGTGAATTCTGGTTAAGGGAAGTACAATTCCTTGGACACGTCGTCAATGACAAGGGAATTCATGTTGATCCCTCAAAAATCAAGGCAGTACAGGAATGGCAAGCGCCACGTACCCCTACCGAAGTAAGATCATTTCTTGGTTTGGCTGGTTACTATTACCGCTTCATTTCAAATTTCTCCCGTATCGCTGTACCACTCACGGCTTTAACACATAAAGGAAAACCCTTCATATGGGGACCCAAACAAGAAGAAGCCTTCCAAACCCTTAAACAAAAACTCTGTGACGCACCTATCCTCACACTTCCTGAAGGTTGTGATGACTTCGTGGTTTATTGCGACGCGTCAGGGCAAGGACTAGACTGTGTACTGATGCAAAGAGGAAAAGTGATAGCCTATGCTTCTAGGCAACTCAAAATTCATGAGAAGAACTACACCACCCACGACCTAGAACTTGGAGCCGTTGTGTTCGCTCTTAAGATATGGAGACATTACCTCTACGGTACTAAGTGTGAAATATACACTGATCACAAGAGCCTCCAACATATCTTTAACCAAAAGGAGTTGAATATGAGGCAACGAAGATGGGTCGAACTTCTTAATGACTACGACTGTGAAATTCGGTATCATCCGGGCAAGGCAAACGTGGTGGCCGATGCGCTCAGTCGAAAGGGTTATGCGAACTCCATTCGTCTTCTATGTTCGCAAATCATAACCGACATCAAAGATCAAATCCGAGAAGCCCAACATGTATCAGTAACGGAAAACGACGTACGCAAGGAGCTGTCTTGTGGAGCTGAACTTAAAATAGAAACTAAATCCAACGGTATTCTGTACTATCTAGATCGCATATGGATTCCCAATCACAATAACCTTCGTGATATCCTTATGAATGAGGCGCACAAAACACGGTACTCTGTACACCCAGGAGCCGACAAGATGTATCAAGACCTTCGATACACCTACTGGTGGCCTGGCATGAAGAAGGATATCGCTGTTTTCGTTTCCAAGTGCCTTACGTGTTCCAAGTAAAAGCTGAACATCAAAGACCCTCAGGACTTCTAGTCCAACCTGAAATACCTGTATGGAAGTGGGAAAACATAACCATGGACTTCATTACCGGGTTACCTCGCACCTCCAGTGGGTATGACACTATATGGGTAATCATTGATCGTCTTACAAAATCAGCTCACTTCATTCCGATTCGCGAGGACTTCAAGAATGAGAAGTTAGCTCGTATCTACATCAGCTAGATCGTAAGCCGTCATGGTGTACCATTAAGCATTATTTCAGACCGCGATGGTCGTTTCACTTCATGAACATGGCAAGCCGTACAAGCCGCTTTGGGTACACGATTAGACCTCAATGCCGCTTATCATCCTCAAACTGATGGACAATCTGAACGCACCATCCAAACACTTGAAGACATGCTTTGAGCATGTGTCATAGACTTCAAGGGAAATTGGGACGCTCATCTACCATTAGTTGAATTTTCGTACAACAACAGCTATCATTCAAGTATCGGCATGGCACCTTTCGAAGCTTTATATGGTCGTAAGTGCCGATCTCCAGTATGTTGGCACGAAATTGGAGAAGCTCAAATCACCGGTCCAGAATTGATTAAAGAAACCACAGACAAGATCCATCAAATTCGAAACAACCTTTTAGCGGCACAAAGTCGTCAAAAGAGTTATGCAGACAAACGACGAAAGCCTTTGGAGTTTAACATTGGTGATCATGTACTTTTAAAAGTATCACCGTGGAAGGGAGTAGTTCGTTTTGGCCAGAAGGGCAAGCTAGCACCACGCTACGTAGGACCTTTCAAGATACTCGAAAGAGTAGGACCTGTAGCATACAAGCTTGACCTACCAGAAGAACTCAACAGAATTCACCCCACATTCCACGTATCAAACTTAAAGAAGTGTCTCGCCGATGAAAACCTGCATATTCCCCTAGAAGATATTCAGATCGATGAATCTATGCACTTCATTGAAAGACCAGTAGAGATCATGGACTTTGGAGAAAAACGTTTAAGACGGAGTCGTATTCCAATTGTTAGGGTACGCTGGGAGTCGAAACGAGGAACTGAGTTTACTTGGGAACGTGAAGACTCAATGCGCGAAAAATACCCGCATCTTTTTCCTGTTACCACTACTACTTAAATTTCGGGACGAAATTTCTAAAAGTAGGGGATACTGTAACATCCGTCGAAAAACGGGTTTTCAAAACCCGCTTCGTTTATTAATCGAATAGTCAGTTTCAAGTTTTCGTTGCTTATTTAATGCTATTTTTAATTTTAAACAATACATAATTAATAAATATATTAGAACTTATAAACTAGAATTAATAAACAATAAAATCGGTCGAAGAAAAAAATAAAAGCCGCTGCCGGGTTTCGAACCCGGGTCAGCCGGCTCACTTAACACACAAACAACTTAACCACTCCGCCACTTGGTTCTTTTGTGTAAACAAGGAATCATATAAAACTTAAGTTACCCGTGAATTCATCTGTTTGCGCCAAAATTGAAACCGATAATCGGCTTTCAACTATCCAGACGGTTGAGTGATCGTGAGTTACTGATTATAACCGATAAATCAATTGCTGCCCACGTTTTAATCAATTCAGTCTTCAATTGAGCTCGATTCATATGATTTTCGAGTTTGATAACCGAAATCATTTACTTCAAATTTTCACTAACAATATCATCATCTCATAACTCAGAAACACTCACAGAACCTTCAATTTCACTTTCGCTTTAATTTCTGTTCGTCGGAAACGTTTTCTGATATCGCCGGACTTTGGCCGGAAATTACGTGACATTCATCGAATTGGTAAATTTCTCAATTCTTTCATCTTCTATCCATTGTTAGACTTTTACTAACTCAAATCCTTCAATCAGAATCGGTCCCAGACGACGTTGTCGGATAATCTGCACCCGCCGGAAAATCTCTGAAAATTCCGAAATCGCGCTGTGAATCGGTACAAACATCTAAACTCTCTGATAATTCTTGTTTAGTCATTTAATTTCACAATTAGTTAATCAAAACTGTTAATTGGTCCGCTCAGACGGAATTCATAAAACAGAGCCGACGACTTTGCCAGAGTTCTGAGAAAAATCATCTTTCCGGTACATTCATTTCCAAAACCTTCTCTATCCATTACATTTCAATCATTTATAATTTTCGTTAATCGAATTAAACAAGAACTGTCGAACATCGGTTGTCTGTGTCTTTGAACAAAGAAGATGAAGTCGAACCTAATGTATAAGTTTAATTAAAACAAGATATTAAACCGGGTTTGACACACAGTCCAGCGGTGGACTGTGTGCAAACACATAGCGCAGGTCACGAGTTCGAATCTTACAAACGCACCGGCTTTCCGAATTAAAACCAATTTTTTTGTTACTGAATCAGAGTAGGACCCAGGATGTTTTTAAGAATAATAAAAACTGTAAGTTTAACAGACAAGTCACACAGCCCAACTGGTTGGGCTGTGCGCTGACAAACCAAGGGACCCGAGTTCGATTCGGTTTCCCTGCAACCGGTTCAATCATTTAAATCCTTTTTGTATAAATCGAATAAATTAAAACATTTAATTAGTATATATATAATTAAAACTTAGAATATTTCGGGTTAGACACGTAGCTCAGTTGGTAGAGCTGCGTGCACGCGTACGGGAGGTCACAAGTTCGAACCTCACTCAGCGCAAACAAACACAAGTCCGAACCGGTCAACAGTCAAAGTCAATGGTCAACGGTCAACGGTCAACCCAAAAAGTCAACATTTTTTTTATAATTTTATTTATTTATTTAATTTAAAAATCAATTAAAAATACTTAAAAATAATATTTTTAAAGTTAGAAAATAACCTTAAACTCATAAAAAATAAATCTAAAAATCCTATTAAAATTGTTAATAAAATCCACTTATTTACCGTACCTTTTCGTTATTATTTAGGTTAGTTATTCCTCGTCGATCAACCCTCTAAACTCGTGCGCATTCAACATCATCAAACGAACGTACCCAATGTGAGTGAATCTCTACAAATTCCCCGTTTTAATCATATTTTGGGGTGTATCATGTGTCATTTATTATTTTATATTTAAACACTTGTGCATCCATCATATCCATGATCAAATGTGTATCCAATATGTATAAATTGTTTGTGTGGTTAATGTTTAGATTTAATTTTCATTTTTCAGTACATACATCATCATAGGCTCGTCTGTTCCCCATTACCTATGAGCGGAACGTGGCGTTGCCAACATACGATCGGCTCCGTTTGATTGAGCCTTGATCGCACATACATTATCATAGGCCGTCCGTTCCCCATTACCTATGAGCGGAACGTGACGTTGCCAACATATACATTATCATTCATGCCATATACTCATGCAAGGTGGTTTGTTATTGTATGTTTATTACGTTTGCTCACATATGATTATTGCACAATTTTTCCATATCAAATACAACAAGAAATCAATAATAAATTGTTTTCTAACAAGGTTCACTCGCCAACTTTTGTTGACCTAAAAAACCCCATTTTTACACATGATACAGGTGATCCGGTTGAAGCAAGAAACATATAGGACGGCCTAGAAGAATAAATCAGTTTAGATTTTGGATTGTTTATTTAGTTTTCCTTTCCTTGTATTGTATGAATTTGACTTGAACATTTGAGACGTAATTTGAATTTAACAAATATGAAACATATTAGTAAACATCATGAGCTTTGGTGATAACCCAATTATGCCCCGACTCTTATTCCGCTGCGGGTCGGGGTGTGACACTAAATGTCTATACTGTGCGGTATTACTAATACTTTGTTTGTTTAATGTAGAATAAAAGCTAACAATAAAGAAGCCTCAGAAGGTGATTTCAAAGTCATCGTCCGACTCGGACGATGACTTTGTTGACACCCCACCAGGTAAACGAAGGAAGTCGCTAGCCAAAAAATCGCCGATTCATACAAAGCGACAAATACACTCACAACCTTACAAGCCCTATACGGGGATAAAAACCAGGCCAAAGGTTTCTATCGACAATTTGTTAAATCTAACAGGTGGTTTGAGTGCGAAACAAAGAGAACAGGTTTACAAGATCGGGTTTGGATCAATTTTCAGCCATCAAGTTACTGGTGTCCCCACCGCCATCACACACTGGTTGGTCACAAATTACGACCCAGATGCGTGCGTCTTGAATATAGGAAACAACAGTCTGATACCCATTACTGCAGACCTTGTATACCGCATATTCAAGCTGCCTCGTGGGGAAAATGTGATGGTTGAACAAACGAAGGCTAACAAGAGGAGTGGTGAAGTTCTGAAGGAATTTAGGGGTCAATTTAAGGATGTACAAGGAAAAAGATTGTCTCCATTGCAACTGATGTTGCACATATTGAGCATAGACGACTACGAACGGTTATTTGTTCTGAATTTTATAGTTTTATACTTTTCATTTCTAGGTGAAACGACAAGCAACAACTCAGTTAATGTCCGGTATCTTCCGTGCCTAAAACCTGAAGTTGAAATATCAAGTTTCGATTGGTGTGCTTACATGGTTGCATGCCTCAACCGTATGAAGAGATCGTGGCACGGAGACGAGGATCATTTCAGGGGCCCAATGCTTTTGCTGATGGTAAGTTAATACTAAATAAAACATAAACAACAGAAAATTTTAATAATTGTGGAAACCGTTCTAAACACCTTTCAATGAAACTTTACAGATGGCCTATACAATAGAGAAAAAAAGGATACCTGCAACAGATGGTTCGGCTCTGGTTGGGTTAGCAACGGATGACTTGTTTGAGGAGTTGGCTTCAGAGATGGAGCGTATTGAGATATCAATCGAGGATGTTAATTCAGCAATAAAGGGAGAGAAAAGGAAACGTGGATCAGACGAGATCAGTGGAAGGGAAAATAAAAAGACGGTTAAAGATACTACACCTATTGAAGATGATGACGAACACCTTGGTATATACAAGTATTGTGCGGACTACTTTCTGACGCAAACTGACACCCAAACGTGTGCCATGCTTGTAGGTCCAGATGGATCGTTTCGTGTGCCGATGGTGTCGCAGTACGGAGACACACAATCGCCCCCATCCGCATCTGCAAAAGAATCTAATGAGGTAAAAAACAATATGTTGACAAAAAAGACTGATACAATATATTGTTTTACAAAATTATGTTGTTTAACCGGATTTTGAAACAGGATAAATACAATATTTTGGATAAGTTGTTCCGTGATTTTGAAGAATGCGTTCGTAGCATAAATGAGACGATTACAGAATCATGTACATTGTATCCCAATAGTGAGAAGTTGAAGGAAAAAGCATTGACATGGAATAAAATGAAGTTGAAATATCTACAAGCGGATGAGGCGAGAACGCAAGATGTCAAGCATCGTGAAGGTAGTGTAACATTAACCAGTAATAACACTACTCCAAATACGAGAAAACATGAAGCTATGTCACAAAAAAAATCTCCCTTTTCACCAATGACGTCATCATTTGTGGCAGAGGTAGAGGCAGCGATAGACGCGGAGGGATACAGCAAAGACACCCCAACCAAGGTTCAATGTATCAGGTCTTGAGGCAGTTAACCTGTCAGAAAAACTTGACAGTGTTTGGGTTCATGAAAAAACTGTTGACGGGGATCGATCTGCGATGCACGAAAAAACACCACGCCCAAAAAGGAAAATAATTTTGCCACCAACGCTACGGTCCCCATATGTCAGCCGCATACTTTCGTTGCGGGCTGGATGGGAGAAGTCAGAAGAAGTCGTACTACGTTGTATTTTCTGCAGAGTGTGTAACGGTGGTACGTATTCATCGTACCGTTAAACTTTTTCATTAAACATTATTTATTTAAAATAATTATCTCGTGTTGTAGGGATGTGATTTTCAGCAATAATAGTCAAGTTTCGGTGATGAGGTCACCGTTCGAATCGATGGTACCGGGCGTCACGGTACATATTGATGTGATCAGCGCATGGGCTGTGGTATTGAACTACGAGGAGAGACTGAGGAAGATGGGAACGGCCCCAAAGTTGTTCTGCAACGCTGGAATGTTGGTATGTGTTCTTTATTGATTATTGTACGGTGTAATGAAAAGTCCGAAAGAATTATCTTGAACATGAAATAGTTAAATCATTGGTGAGACAGACCTATGCCTGCATATTGTTTAAATTATGTGACACCCTTTAGATAAAGCCTAAATGAACTAATGGTGTTGTTCAGTTATAAGAGTATGTAAACTCGGTTATTGTAAACTAAAATAACATTTGTTTTGGAGCTGAAATAACACCATGTCGTTAAACGGATTTAACAAGTGAAAAAATGTTATCAGTTTCATTGGATAATTAACATGAAATAGTTAAATCATTGGTAAGACAGTCGTAGGCCTGCATGTTGTATAAATTATATGAATCCCTATAGATAAAGCCTAAATGACCTAATGGTGTCATTCTGTCATAGCGGTATGAAAACTCGGTTATTGGATCTGAAATAACACCATATCTTCTAACTTCATTTTTTTTCTTTTAAAAAATTAAACATATGCAGCTTGAAAAGGAGTTCGACTTACCAGAAAAGGACCGAATAACAAGGTTTGCAGAGAACATGAAGTATGTACTCGATGGTATGGAACTAATTTAAAGGTTTCCAGAGGGTGTACATCCCTATCTTGAATGGGGAGCACTACTTTCGGCTTTTTTTCAACTTGTCAACAACCCAAATAATAATCATTGACAACATAGAGGGTGACGCTGGTTTAGGAGAAAGGTACAGTGGGACGGTCGAAAAAATGGTACGTACATCTAAAAAATATACAAAATTATATTTATATCAAACAAAGAACAATAATGTATTACCGGATGTATTATTTCAGATAAGTGCCTTTTGTGGTTCCTAAGTCGTATACAGCCAGTGTAGCTGATAAACTAAAAGTTACCAAACCTGTAAGAATGGAATTCCCATGGCAGACCCTGTTTAACAGTATCGACTGTGGAATTTTTCTTAATGCGGCATATGGAGACCTACAACGGTAAGCTAGACGGTTCCCCGGTAAAATTTAGAAAACATACCTGTATATGCGCATTATTTTATCTGCTTACGAGAACACATGTCTTTTGACTTATATAGGAACAAGCGTGAAAGATTGGAAATGTGGACTATCGTCAGAGAGAAACACAAAAAGGGAAGTATTGGATAATCAAAGAAGGGAAATCACCGATCTACGGAGGAAGTATGTATCAAAAATGCTTCTTAGTGAGGTGAACTCAGTACGAGGGGTTGTAGAGACAGAAGTTAGAGAGTTTGCTTGTTTGGACGAGGACAAAAGATTGAAGCTCGAGGAAAATGCAATACAAAGAATTTGTCGCAGGTTGGATAGTATAATGTAGGTTTCAAACAAGTTAATCCAATTGGTCCATTTTCAATTTGGTTACTCTAAACAATTGTGTGAAGTATGAACATTTTATGGGGTTTTTTCGGGCTAGAACAAATGGTATGAAATTTTGATCATTTCTTTTGTGTTTTGTTGTTATTTTTCTTTTTAATTACTTTGTCTAATATTTTGCTACAATAAACTAGTTTTATATCGTTCATGTCAAACGGAATTAGCGAATGTCACGAAAATATATGCTTGAAAACAAAACACCGTTAGACATACGACAAAAATAATAAAAACCATATAAATTGTTATAACTCATGTCATAAACCTATTCAGTTGGCTAAAACCTCACTTCAAAAAAAAGGAACAACACAATAACCAAACGACAAAAACACCATACGATATATAAAAAAACACAAAACATTTATATACATTAACAAAAAAATTGTTATACCAATATGCAATATGTACCCTTTTAAATATTCGGCCGTAATAAAAAAAATCATCACTGCATAACCAAAAAACAAGTGTATAACGTTTCAACTTAAAAATTGAAGTATAACCATTCAACCGAAAACCACGGTGAACAAACATAAAAATAAAAATGACTTATCCCACAATCCCTAATCGTCAGCTTCGTCCTCGTCTGCTTCATCCTCGTCTGCTTCATCATCGTCTGCTTCATCACCTCTTCACCCCGGTCTTCCTTGGAACTAACGTCTTCTTGTTTCCTTTTAGGGTGTTTACATGTACGTCTGTTGTGACCGTACCTAAAGCAATTTTGACAACGACGTCTCTTATTACCAGTTTGGCTTCTTGCAATTTCACGTTTAGACTTCATCCGTTTCGGCTTACCCATACCTTTAAATCTAGTTTCAATAGGGACACGAACAGTAACTGTAGATGGTTGGGTATTGTCGGTTATTTCAGCAAATCTTTCCCTACGACTCTTACGAGGTGCACTCCCGACTGCCTCGTCAGCTGAATCGAAAAACTTAACCACATGATCCCTAAATGAGCACAATGCATTGAAATTGGTAACAAGTTTGTTAATAACCGACTCTGTATATTGTGTTATCTCACGTACAACCCGGTTTACTTCGTTATACTGATCTTCGTCCTCATTCATACCTAAAATAACAACAGGAGAACTATTGGTAACAGCCTCCCTCGTCCAACGTCTAAGTTTATATCGTTGAGGGAATTCCGTCACGTCAAGCATCCTAAGCACGCAGAATATATGTGAGCACAATAACCCAAACTGTTTGAATCTTTTGCATGTACAAATATATTCATGTCGGCCTCCCGCACCATTACCTATAGGTCGCAACAAAAACATATAAATTGTTACAAAAATTTCGATTAAACAAATGACACCATACTAATTCATGTGCCGGATCCAAGTATATTTAAAGAAAAATGTAAACAAAACAAAGAAATAAAAAGTCTATTGCATACCTCGAAGAAAGTGGTGCATGGTTATACCCAATCCTTCACAAAAAAATTAACTAAGTCATCGATAGTTTCCCACTTTCCAATAGCACATCTATGAATACCGTTTTGTATCTCCAATTGGACATAAAAAAATAGTTCGTGTGTATAACCTCGCGGCTTCCTCCTCCAACGCAAAGTCTACAGCCCATATATCAGCAACCGTGTTTCTAGTGTCGTGGTCGTTCTTCCTATGCTCATGTCTTTGAGCTTCAATTGCAGAATCAAAATGGCCTAAAAATTTGACAAGGGTGCACTCCGGGTTGCAAAACTGTCCAAAAAAATGGTTCTCACTCTCTGAACGAGATGATGTACGCATGAGCCCAGACATGTACTGATCATGATAATACACCGGTATCCAACTACCCCTTATCTGATAAATAGACTGTAACCATTCATGCTCGGAAAGATTAAAATCATTCATTATGGTACCCCATTCACTTTCAAACTTCTCCGGCAGTATAGAATCGGTCCACACAATGGAACAACCTCCTATTAAAATCTGTACTATTGCAAATCGTAGGACCAACCTAAAACACAATTGAAAAAAATTTGAAAACAAAATATATACAACACAACAAAAATGAAGCAAAAATAATAGATTGAATAAGCAAAAACACCTTAACAGTAAGCTTGTGCATTATATGCCACATGCATAACCTATGCCTACTCTCAGGCCATGTATATTCAATAGCCTTCTTCATGGCTGGGTCTTGGTCGGTCACAACCACCGGAGGAGCACGACCAAAAGATTCACGAAAAACCCTAAGCAATCAACTATACGTTTCAGCGGTTTCGTTCCCTATTATAGCGGCTCCAAGTGTAACGTTACGACTATGGTTGTCAATACCGGTAAATGGTACGAACATCATCTTGTACCTAACACAAAAAAAAACCATATAAATAACTTTTATATAAATCTAAAAACGATTTTATAAAAAAACAATCAACAAAATTGATTAGTAAACAAACTTGTTACGCCGATATGTTGCATCAAATGACATAACGTCACCGAAAACTGAAAAATTCCGCTTGGCCTCCTCGTCTGCCCAGAACAAAGCCCCTAGTATGCCATACGTGCCTTGCAACCAGTCCTAATATAAGGGACCCGATGAGTAGATTTCCTTTTTGAGCCTATATTTGAGGTGTCGACCACTTAAGAAGAATCGATCACCTTAAAAGGTTTGGTCCCTTCCTTTGAGCAAACAAAGTATTTGGATTTAACAACATCCTGCTGCTTATATTAGGAAGACTTTCTGGCGGTAAAACCTGCAGCCATCGCGTACTTTTGATAAAAGAGGAATGCATTATTCAGTGTGTCGAACGTCATCTTCTCTCTCGGCCTAAGCGAATCTTCCACCTCAGGTAAAAAGTCCTCTTACCAGGATTAGGAGACAAACGTGGACGCCCAACAGGCTGGTAATTATTAGACCCTACAAAATAACACCACATCTAACATAAATAACACCATAGCTGTATGTATTAAAAACTAGCACAACTGTATTTCAAAAATACCATGCACAGAACAGACCTGTATTTTAAAAACACCATGCAGTACCAGTATTGTATTGTAAAAACACCACATATACTAGATAAAAACACCATGAAGGAACACAACTGTATTTAGAAACACCATGAACAGAACAGAACTGTATTTTAAAAACACTATGCAGTACCAGTACTATATTGTAGAAAACCACGTATACTAGATAAAGACACCATGAAGGAACACAACTGTATTTCAAAACACCATGAACATAACAAAACTGTATTAAAAAACACCATGAATGAACCCAACTGTATCAGCACATTTAGTCTGTTAAATAAACACCGTGAACGAAAAATTGGTTATACCATAAATAACACCACATGATATAAAAAAATACAACATGAATTCCATAAAGAAATAACACCACCTATTGTAAGCACATACACACACGGTTTTAAAAAGATTGTTTATGCAGATAAATGGAAAAACTGAATAACAAAACAAAAAACGATACATGAATAAATAACACCCTGCACTCCATTCAGATGACGATAAAAAAAATAAGTATGTAACAACCCGCAATCTAATACAGACAATCACCATACGAAAACATACCTGATCCATGATTCTCCATATGAATGCAGCGTTTTCAATAGAAATCGTAACAAATCGATCTAACCGGGTATATGTTATCGATGATGGATCGACAATCACGTATGAATTGAAATCGAATATTGATTACTTTTAAAACAAATATGATCCTGCGATTTTATCAACATGTTGCGCAAAATCGAATTGATTATCTCCGATTATAACTGATTTGCGGTTATATAGAATAATTACCAAGAATAGAATTTATTAATGAAATTACCATTATACCCTAAATCTCTAAAAAAAAGGACACATAGCACAATCATATTCCTTCTTACCCTTCTCAAACTTTTAAATTTTCTCACATGAACATGAACACACACACACATATATATATATATATATATATATATATATATATATATAATGGAGAAAAATAATAAATTAAAAAAACTTTTTTATTTTAATGTAGCCGTTAGGCTGAAAAAAAAATTGAATGTTATTGTTATACACACACATGGTGTGGTCTTGCTACTACCTGCCTCCCCTGCGCACTGAACCGGCAACGATGTACATCGCGTAAGGGTCACCCGCATGGTGTGGTCTATGTGGCCCACCCGCTTAGAGAAACTAGAAGGGTTAACCCATTTATGACTCGCATATCCCCTTATTTCTAGTTCTTTTTTCATGCGAAACCATAATTTATTTTCCATAATTTCACTTATATCTTTGATTCACATGTCATCCTACAAACCTTCACTTTCCAAAAGGTTTTTAATACTATCACCTAAAAACCTACCAATTAGTGGCAGGCTGATGATTTCTTTTATAAAAGCGATTTGGGAGCTTAACCAAAATTTTTAATAAGGCAATGAAGATTTTAACTTAAAAATAACATTGAATTTGTTTTATTTTTTTCATGAAGGGCGATTTACTAGGTAAGTTATGGATCCACACCCGATACCAACTAATAAAAAAGAAGCCGAGAGAATAGAGATCAAGAATGCATAGGTCGCACCGGTCAAACCACGTAAGCCAATTAGTTAAAATTTACTTGGTGGTATATCATTCTTTACTTGAGTAAATTGCATAAAACATCCTTTATGTTTCTTCAAACTTAGGTTCCTGCCTTAATGTTTAAAAGTTGCTAAAAACAGCCTTTAAGTTTATTTTTGTTGCGGGTTCAATCATTTACAGCTAACCACGTTATTTTCTTCAGTTAAGTTCCCTCACATGCATAACATGTGAGGGTATATTCGTCATTTTGGTTGATCTTCCACCCACTTCAATTATAAAAAAAGAATATTTAAGTTTTAACCTAGTTTAAACAAAGTTTGGTAAAACGTACGCGACTACAAAGGAGCACGATTACCGTTTGATAGTGTTTAAGTCTAACTTGCGGCGTCCTAAGCGTCACCAGTTGTTGGATCCGACTACTGAACACGGTGTTACGAAGTTCTCTGATTTGATGGCATCGGAGTTCCGTGAGAGATATCTAGGGTTGAAGAGTCGTTTGTCGTTTCCGTCTGATGCGAATAAGGCGCCGATTCTTCTAACTGATGATAATCCTGAAGAGTTTGATTGGCATGATCAAAATATGTGTTAATCTTTACAGCTTAGGGGGCTAGCTTAACAAGATTCCTATCTTAATTCCGGGTTCGCCGGAATACGGCGAAGTCGCCGGAGAAGAAGACCAAAAAAAAGGTGTTTGGTTTTTAAAAGTTTGGTTTTATTGCACATTAGTCCCTGCGGTTAGAATTTTTTAAAATAGGTTAAACCTTAAATATTCTTTTTTCTTATAATTGACGTGGGTGGAAGATCAACCAAAATGACGAATATACCCTCACATGTTATGCATGTGAGGGAACTTACCTGAAGAAAATAACGTGGTTAGCTGTAAAGGATTGAACCCGCAACAAAAATAAACTTAAAGGCTGTTTTTAGCAACTTTTAAACATTAAGACTGGAACCTGCAAATTTGAGGAAACATAAAGGATGTTTTGTGCAATTTACTCTTCTTTACTTTGTATATAATTTTATTACCTAAAAAATTAGAAATAGTAAAGAAAAACAAAATATTAGTAAATAAAGGGTGGGATCAAATAAAAAGTTTATTTTGTATAACTAGGATAATAATTAATCTTAATATTTTATTTTTAGATTAAAATAAAAATGTAGGAAAAAAGAGAGGGATAAAGGTATTTTTGAAAAATCTTATGTATTGATTTTTTCTCTCTCTACATATAAGGTGGATGCAATATTTTACACATATTTTTTAAACGTTAATAACTTTTTTATATGACATTATTTTTTCATACAAATTTCACCGTAAAATCGAACGTCTTTTTATCTTTAACTTGAGTACCTTATTGCTATATAAAATACGACAAATAAAAAACCCAAAATATATGTTGCATTTCTATGTTGTATAACATATTTTGTGCTGGATTTTTGTACTAAATTTTTTGTGTTGAATTTTTTTGTATTAATTTTTTTTGTTGGAGTTTTTATACCAACTATTTTGTGTTAGATCTTTTGTAATAAGGTTTTCGAGCTATATTTTTTTGTATTTGATTTTTTTAATTGGATTTTTTGTTGTATTATTATAAAAATAAAATGGGTGTCATATGTCATCTTCACAGTCCTACTTATAAAGACCAAAATGTTTTAGTAAATGTCTTTCCTTCCTATTACTTATAAGGACCAAATATTTTAGTAATAAAATGTCTTTCCTTCCTACCTATATGATGCGTCGTATGTTATCTTCACAATTCTTTTTAGACAAAACCTATTTTTAGTAGATCCTTCCCTCATTACATAACCACAATTTTTTTAAACTAATTCCGTATTCAAGTAGTCGCCCGGAGTATTTAATATTTCTGATTCACCCATTAAGTTTGAGTTCTTTGCATCTCTACAATACTTCACTTGCACCTTATTTTTTTCAATTTTGACTCATGGTAACTTTTAACCATGATAAGAGGTAACACGGTATCTAGGCACTCAATTTCTTAAGAGTTTTAAGGTCTTATTTTTTAGTGTTCTGCCGAACTTGTACACAAGCCCATGTACCTGTATATGTTTATTGGCCCTACTTTTTGTAGGCAACAAACTTCCTCAGCATTACAAAACCACTCCATTTCAAAATAATAATAACTAGTATTTAGCACCCCATGTTGCGACGGTGGCGTAAAACCGTGCTAAATAGTATTAATGTCACACCACCGTGAGCGATCACCAACACTGAATTTGCGACGTGTTAATACGAAGCAATTAGACTGAAACGTAAATATAGAAAATAATAGTAACTAAGTCCATCTAGAACCCGCACGTTATGAAGAACTTGTCAAACGGGAGAAAACATACGACATAAAGACGTTGAACTACACGCACACATGGCGTCATGTTAACTCGCAAAACTTAAAACGAAATGTTGAACCCCACACACACGCCTACAAATTGGAGTACAACCCCTTATTCCTACAAATGTTAATTTGTACTTGCTTAAAGGTGATTTATGGTTGAAAGTAAAAGAAATTAAAGATAACAGAAACCAAATATGAGTAAAACCCAATAAACTTATGGGTACAATCCTTCATGCCTACAAATGTTACAAAATGATATTACTAGCAATAACACCCGCGCGCGTTGCGGCGCGATACATCGCAAACATCAAATGGACTAGTCCAAACGTTATGTGATGTGTTAACCATATGAAAACACGTGTTTCGACGTATCCGATTGAACTCAACGTAACCTAAGCATTGTAATTGGATTAAACATAAAGTAAATCAAATATATACCATACAATCATAACGTATTATATGTGACCTGATTCATACATAGAAAATGTAGCGGGTATAACTGAAAAGATGACACGTATAACCAAAAGAGATGAATTAGAGCTTTAGTAAAAATGGAAAAAAAGAAAACCACAATTTGACTTCACTCGATTACAAACAAAATTTACAAAACATCACCTAACTCGTTTCCCAAAAAATTACGTCGAAACATACACCAACTCAAATTAAACGGAAACGTACATAAAAATATGCACATAAAAATGATTTTTTTAAACGAAAACGTATTATATTTGATCTGACTCGTTTCCAGAAAAAGTTTATGTCGACCCGTAGAGCAAATTGAATTTATACCGACACGTACATAATAATATGCAAGTGAAAAAATAGTTTTTCTTAAGTAAAGAAGGTATAACGGTAAACCCGAAACAAATTATTAGTACAAAACTTAATAGGTTCATAACGTTCGTAAAATTGTGTGAAGTAGCATTAATGGCAGACCACTGGTAGCAAACACCAACATCAGAATAAAAAGGTAAAAAATAACACCGAACAAAAACATACGTAAATCGTTGAACCATGCACCCCTGTTGCGGCGTGTTAATGCGATGAAATTAGATAGAAACGTAAAACATAGAAAAGAATAACAAAGTCGATCTAAGATCCTCGCGTTGCGACGAACTTGTCAAACGGAGAAAAATAAATGCGTTGCGACTGACCTATCAAACGGGAAAAACAGACAAAAAAATGTTGAACCTCACACGCACGTTGCTGCATATTAACTCGTAAAATTTAGACCGAAGCGTGAAATGAAAAACTTGCAAAAAATGAAAAGTATGGAGGACCAAAGTTGAAAATTAAAAAGTGTTGAGGTTAAATTGAAAAGTTGAAAAGCTTAAGGTTAAAACTAAAAAAGTCAAAGGGTTTAAAAGTGAAAAAAGCAAAATTGTTTTTGAAAAACTCTCCATCCACGTATTACAACTACATAAAGCAAGTAAATGTTGCTAATTCATAGTTTTTAAATAACTAGTGAGACTTACTCGCACGATGCGGCGAGAATTGGTTTCATGACGGTATCGATATAATACTGACACTTGGTTTAAAGTCATGTTTTTTCAACAAAGTTAATACATGAACGCTGAGAAAAATATATTAAACAAAGTCGCGTATTCATCTTTAAAAGTAAAAAAGATAACGAACGCAATTATCGGAGGAAAAATCAAAGTTAATAAAAACAAAATTGGTTAGAATCTTATATTATTTAAGGTATAATGGGTGAAATAGGAACATAAAAACTTTTTATATAATATCTTAAAACTGGTGTTACTATTCATGAGGGCTCTAAATTTATATATGTTGTATGCAATGTGGTGGGAATTTGCTCGTTACCGGTTTGATTTGTAACAATATCACTATTGTATCGGCTTTCGGTTTAATGTAATGACATGCATAAATAAATGTGTTTTATTTGAAAACCATAAAAAAAAGAATAGCGTTACCGGTTCCGATAATAACAACACCGGTACCGATGTCAAGAATCATAATAAATATTGGTATTGGATCTGATAATAACAAACAATAGCAAAACCGATGCAAGTATCTGTTTGGTTCACCACTAAACTATGTGAAATAAAACACTTTTTTTCAACAAAATTCATACAGACACATCGATAAAAAATATATTAAATATAATGGTGTATTTAGCTAGAAAAAGTAATGAACATGAGTTATCCTACGATAAAGACCGAATTACATAAGAATTAAATTGATTAAAACATATAATTTGATAAAACACTTTTTTCAATAAAATTTATACAGACACATCGAAAAAAAATATATTAAATATAATGGTGAATTTAGCTAGAAAAAGTAATGAACGTGAGTTATAGGATAAAGACCGAATTACATAAGGTAAGAATTAAATTGATTAAAACGTATATAATTTGATAAGAGGTGAAATCAGATATTAAATAAAACTGAATACAATAATATAAAAATTTTGTTTTACTATTCATGGCAAGTTCAAATTCAAATTAATGTGTATATATATATATATATATATATAATATAAAATGTGTATATAATGTGTATATAATTAATGTGTATATAATGTGTGTGTATATATATATACACACATAGGGTAGGATTCTGAGTGAATACTAGGTTGAGAGTGAACTATGTGAACTAATCTGAGCAATTGGATTATATCATCTAGAGATTTTTAAACAATAGCAAGATTTTAATTATAATGTTGTAACTTCTCTTTAAATTAATTGATAGAAGAGCATTTACGTCTTTTGTAACTTAAATTTATTAAATAATATAATCAAAATTCCTAAAATCTTGCTAGTTTCCGTATATACAAGATACACAGTTGTTAGTGTATACACATGTGTACAGTCTCGATAGTATTAGTTTATATAAGATACACAGATGTTAGTTTATATACATGTGTACAATCTCGTTAACTATCAATTTATATAAGATAGACAACTGTTAGTTTATACACATAGTTTATACACATATGTACTTGTATATTACACATGTGTATAAATCTGGTTTATACCGACCTGTGGGAACAAAATGTAATTATACACAAGTGTATAAGTCTTGTATATACTCACCTGTATACACATATGTAAAAAACATAATTTAATTAGGTTTAATATTTAATTTTAAAAAGAACACAAGAGTTTATTTAAAAATTTAGCCATTTAATCTCTTATAATTAAATAATAGATAAATAATTAAAAATGATAAAGAGAGAAAGAGAGAGAGAGTTAAGAAATGAGAAAATTAAGGGATTTTAACTAAAAGTACTTTACTAATGTCAATCTTACCATTTTAATCTAAAAAATATCAAATGCCAAAATTAATTCACTCAGTTCACTCTAAAAAATTTGTTCATAAATGATCCTATTCATATATATATATATATATAATTAGAAAAAAGATAAATTGATTTCTCGATGTTTCGAGGTCATAAATCAATAAATCAAGAGATATACCACAAGCATTATATGTGCAAATTGTACACTGTGACACTTGAGGTTCATGGACCATTTCTTCGATTTCAGGCTTCTTAATTGCTAGAAGTAATTGGACGAATGGTCCTTGTCGACATCGGGTATGGTGTCATGAATGTCAAGAGCTGCAACATCTTTCTTTGGTTTGGCCTCAAGGAACCCGTTGCTTCAAGCACACATATGCATATACCACCGGGGAGTAAGAATGGCGATGGGTCGGGTATTGTTAATCCCAGACCCGTACCCGGATGTAATTCTTTATCCCATACCCGGCCCGTTACCCGTCAGGTATTTGTCGGGTGTTTAATCGTCGGGTATCGGGCATACCCACGGGTATCGGGCATACTTGTTAATTTCTTAAAAATACCCGTTGGAACAAATGTGTAAGTTTTACTTTGATGTATATATAATTTACTATTTTAATGACTATAACAAATGAAATATGATTAATAACTTACATATCATAATATTCAGACCACATATACCAAATTAAGTCAAAACGATTACTTAATTAAGTAATTGTATCAGGATCACCTAATTGCATAAACATCCACATAATAAAGGGTGATAGCTTCCATATCCAATATTCATGCTCAAAAATAAGTTATATGTTCACTAAACACCTGTCAAATACATATCCACATATGACTATAGAAAAGGTAATAAGTACATGTACTACGTTGATATATATGGAAATCTATAATATGATACTTTTGGGTAAATGGGCCGAGTATTGGGCGGGTATCACTAAATCCCATACTCGTACCCGTACGCAATTTTTTTCTTTTTTTAAGCCCGTACCCGGCCCATACCCATTGGGCTTCGGGTATACCTGGCCCCTATGTTTCGGGTTTTGGGTATTACCGTCGGACATGGACTTTTTGCCATCGCTACCAGGGAGCTATACTCATCTAGTTTTGTATCTAATTTTTCAACTTAAATTAAATGCACAATGCAAATTGGTAATAGAATCTAAACCCAAAATGAAACTTTTAGTTTTATTTGGATTTCATTTCGAGTTACTTTACTTTGTTTAGCGTCGCTAGAAAAATCCTCATGCTAGGCTGAATATCTGCAACAGTGTAAGGGTGTATAGACTTTTCTCCTTAGAATATGGAGACGTTTTCATTATCTTAGAGCTTTAAACATAAAAGCAATCCGTTAGAAGGTCTACTAGCCGAAGCCGTATGGACACTCAATCAGCCAAGTTAGTATATGTAAACATGAATGAACACAACTATCAAAAAGTGATATATCAAGGAAAATGTCATCATAGGAGGAAGTACATAGAATCCCACTTAAAAGGACATCAAACCTTATTTTATCAACAAACCTGTCCGTTAGGAACGAACCTCTCCATTCAACCGGACCCAAAAAAAGGTACCGTCTACATGATCCATTAATTGATTTCGTCTAAAAATATAAGACTATACGGAGTGGGGGTACGAAAGAGTGGTGTTATTCGACATCTTCCATCACGTCAGTACGCGTCAGAAAAATGGCACGGTGCAAAAAGGGAGGAGTGAAGCGGCGTGGTTACTGGCATTTTTTAAAATAAAAAAATAAATATCAACCAATTAAAACACACCCAAAATCCACCCACCAATCAATAGCCTTCACCTCACAATCCAAATGCCTCCATGCTGGCTGAAACTCCTCACCCACATCACTACAGCATGTAGGGGTGTTCAAAACCGGATATCCGAAATCGGATATTCCGAATTTTCGGATACCAGATTTCAGTATCCGTATCCCGATCGATAGTGAATCGGATATCCGAATATCTGAATATCCGATTTTTTGTTAATTTTATTTTTTGATATTCGGAACACGACATTTCGGATATTTCGAATTTTTTCGGATATTCAGATATCCGAAAATTTTTAAAATCACTATCCGAATCCGAAAATTCAGATAAATTTCAGATATCCAAATTTTCCGATATTTCTGATTCGGATATCGGATATTTTGAATCAGATCTTCGGATACGGATAGTTTTGAACACCCCTAACGACATGTTCACGTCACTACAAGGGGTGGTATTTCTGATATGAAAAAACCACCGTACCACTTTTTCACGCTCACAACGTGTGTGGTTTAATAAGAGAGAAACCGTCTAGTTTTTGTCAAGATACATAGTTTCGTTTTCAATATAGATTAAATAATCAATTATTTATTTCATTTTTTTCGAAACCGGGGGTTTTAAACTCGAAAGCCGGTAAAGAATATTTTGAAGCCGATAAGATGTACCCTCACACAGCGGAATATATACTCAACATACAGTCTCCATAGAGTCCACTTTCTCTCTCATCATTCTGTTAGATATTTTCTGTTCAATTCATCCATCTGTTACATTTTCTCTTCAATTCATCGATCTGTCAATTTTACTGTTCAATTCATCGATCTGCAATGGATCCAAACCCTAAAAAGTTTCCAATCCTATCGTATGTGATGGCGAAGTTACCTAGCGTCAGTCGTGCTTCTCACTCGCCGGAATTCGACATCGAACAACCACCGCCACCACCACCGGCGGATCAATCCTCGCCGGAACCGGTTTTTGAACTTACCGAACGCATGCCGTACTTAAACGATCCGGACCTCATCGCGTCGATGCGTGCAGCCGTTGAAGACGTATCGCGAACTCGATCCGTTCTCAAAACCCTAGGTGATTGTCCGGATCATGAATTTGTTGATATCGCTAGATCTAGACTTAAGGAGATTGAAGAACTTGCGGTGAATCGGAATCAGGAGGTTGTGGTGGAGGTGGAGAGGGAGAGGGAGAGACAGTCGTATGCGGCGGTGATTCGGTTGTATGAGATGCATGAAAATTATGAGAAGTTGTTGAGTGAGGCGGAGAAGAGACTGGAGAAGCTGTATGAGGCGGCAAAGAGAGGAGGAAAAGCGGTTGTGGTTGAAGAAGGGAGTAGTGGTGAGGTTATGGTTGAGGACGGTGTTAGAGATGAGCTGGCTGCGGTTTTGCGGGATGCGTTTGCGAAGAATGTTGAGAGGATTGATTTGTCGCAGAGGCGGCTGCCGGTTCTTCCGGAAGCGTTTGGGAAGCTTAGTATGCTGGTTTCGCTTAATCTGTCGTCGAATCAACTTGAGGTTAGTGTAGTAATATCAATACTCTTGTTAGATATCATATTGTTTTGTTCTAATTAGTTTAGCTAATTACTTATATGATCATTGTTCTATGAGTAATATTAGGATCTTAGTTGGATCTTAGTTTCGGTATATGAGCAACGCTCTAATTAATTTAGTTCTATAGTTATATAGCAGTGTCTAATGAGCAATGTTAGGATCTTAATTCGGTATATGAAATGAGTAATGTTAGGATCTTAATTCGGTATATGAGCAATGTTGTAATTAATTTAGTAAATTAGTTATTGTGTAATGTTAGGATCTTAATTTCGGTATATGAAAAATGTAATAATTAATGTAGTTAGTTTTATGAGCAATGTTAGGATCCGAACTATAATAGAAATTAAATTGTTTTGTGGGTGACTCACAAACAAATCACATCTAGCCACATAGGAGACATAGAACATATGATACTTTTAAAGTATGAATGACATGTATATAATACATTAAATATTGGATAATCTTCACATATTTTATCCATTTATTTATTTGTCAAACATCCCTGTTATATAAATGATCAAAGAAAATTGGAATATAGTTTCCTTATATTAATTTGCAACCATTACAATCGCGCTTTCTTTTATTTATTTTCTTTAAATAGTTGCATAGGATCTTGAAAATAGAGTTCTATTTTAAAGAGTGTAATTTTTTTGTATAGTCGTGACAAACTGAAGTGATTTTGACCGAACAACAATTGGTACCGTTACTGGTATTATTGGAACTGAGACCCGTATATGACAATTTCAAAGAAATTAAGGTTTTTGATTGATGTAAAGCACTTGCTGATATCCATTTGGATCGAGTACCGTGCCAAAGTGAACCGATGGTGTCCGGACTCTTAGCCAGTCATATTTCCAGCCAAAGATTGTTCCACTATTTTAGGAATAGATTAACATTCATTGTTTGATTGTATATTATCTTTCTATATTGTTTCCTGATTTTGTTTCCTTATTTTCGATTGTACACTCCCTATTTAAAGGGTATTGGTTTTATGGAATAGACACAGAAAATTATACCAACTCTCATGGTATCAGAGCCTCGGTTCTGAATACCTTCTTCTCTTTTTTTTCGGGTTTTCCTCCCAGCCGGCCCTACAACAGAGCCTCGGCTCCATCTCTGTTCTTGTTCGAAACATCCACCAGCTGATCTCCATGACGAAACCCGATCAAACCCATTGGCGACCCAACCACCCTTCCTCCCCCCGCCATCTTCGGCACATTATGCCGGTTATCCACCTCAGGCCCATACGGCTACGCCCCATCTGGTTTTAATGCCTTAAGCCCGTCTGACTTGAGTGCAACTTTTAATGCAATGCAGATGAGCTACACGGAGCCCACTCAGTTCTTTGACACTGGAGCAGAAAGTCATGTCACTAATAATAACGGTACAATTCTTTACCCTGACTTGTTTCCTGTTTCCACTAAACTTTTGGTTGGCAATGGTCATGTATTACCAATTGAGGGCTCTGGCACTGGTTTAGTTCCCATCCATAACCGCACATACATTTTACCAAATGTCTTATACAGCCCCAAAATCATTAAAAACCTTTTATATGTTAGACGATTTACCAGTGATAATAATGTGTCTATTGAATTTGATCCTTTTGGTTTTTCTTTAAAAGACCTCAAAACGGAACGCCCACTGTCCCGCCACAATAGCACGGGAAATCTCTACCCAGTCACCCCATCAACCCTTCCGTCTCAAGTCTGTTTTCTTGCATCAACAACCTTGACGTGGCATGATCGACTAGGACATCCGGGAGCTCAAGTCCTAGATATACTTAGTCGTCGTTTTAATTTTTCTTCTAATAAACAGTCACATTCCCGTGTTAATGTAATCCTATTGAATATGCCGCGTCACACATAAATAACAAAACCCTAGCCGTCACCACTTGAGAAAAACCCGAGGCAGGGCGGCGTGCCGCCACTGTTGCCGCCGCCCTGTCCGGCTTGCTGTTTTTGTTTCTTTTCCCGTTTATATTTTCTTATTTTCCGTTTGAAATAAAGTCTCGACTTCGATTCAAGATTTCAGCCATCTCACACGTGAGAATTTATTATTCCAATCGCCCACACATATGATGCTACGGCCTCATCTTGTTGATTCTGCTTCTCCCTCAAGTTGCTCCTTGCTGTCGCGCCGCCGCCGCTTAATGGACTACGGTCCCTCGCCGCGCCGCCCGTAGGACTACGGTCCGCCGCCGCGCCGCCATTTGCCGCCGCTGCCCGCAGGACTACGGTCCGCCGCCGCGCCGCTATTTGCCGCCGCCGTCCTGCCGCATTGGATGCCTCTTTTAGGATTACGGGATCATTCAAAACTGTGGAGTCTCTTTGAAGATTATGGATCGCAATTAAGACCGCTCTTTTTCTTTATGTTTTTTTTTCAGTCATAGCTTTTGGTTTCCTTCCGCTTTGACTGCGGGGGAGTATTAGACCATATTATTAGTGTGAGCCCACGGGCCCAGCTTAGGTTTCTAGGGTTTCATATATTCTCTATATAATGTAATCCTATTGAATCAATAAAGCATTCAGTCTTTCACAATCTTACACGGACTACATTGGTACCAATGCCGGTGGTCATTTGTATCTCTTTCGGTTGCTATACCGAGTCCTAGTATTGTAACTCACCGAACCGATATCAATCGAAAATCCGCCGCAAAGTGCGGGATATCCCACTAGTTTAGTTAATTAGTTATATGAGCAATGTTATTCTTGAACTATGTTCTAATGAATTTAGTTAATTGGCTATATGAGCAATGTTAGGATCCTAATTTCGATATATGAAAAATGTTCTAGTTAATTTAGTTAATTTGCTATATGAGTAGTGTTAACCTTAGTCATGGATGAAACTTTAAACTAGATAGAAAAGAGGAGATAGTAGTTAGATTGCCAATATAGTTAATTAGTTAGATTTAGATGAGCAACGTTTTAGTTACTGCATCAGGATTTAGATGATATGCTACCCATTCTGTCCAAATTTCATTGAATTGAATTTAAATTGGCATATATTCCTATGATGTGGGCCTGTTGATTGTCGGGGTGTGCAATCATACGAATCCGGATTGTATTTTATTTTATTTTTATTCTAATATCTTTGAGAATATGAGTACAACATACTGGTCCATAAGTATCAGTTAGGTATCGGTGGTACCAGTAGGGTATCGGATTCATCTCGTTCAGTCTCAAACTGTACTATGAACTGGACAAAACTTTGGCTTAGTGATTTTAGCCTAGCTTTTAAGATGCATAATTAACTAAGGTAAAAACGAAACAACGTAAGGAGTTTGGATCTGGACCGTAGTACCGAACTTGATATGTAATGAATTGTACAGTCCAAGTCCAAACCCTCTTTATTATCATTATAGCTTTAGTGATTGGTGCAATTTATATTTACTCTATATTATTATACTCACCCAACCAAAAAAAATAATATCTATATTAACCCATTCAAATTAGTTTTGATTTCAAATTGAACTATTTTATTAAATACACTTTATATTTTTATAATATGACCATTGTACCTGACCCCGTCACTCAAGCTTGAATGACGGGTACTTATCTACTCAGTTACGCAGCTGGTGGAATATATTCTAATGTAGACCGAAACCATTGTTATATTTTGACCTTGTACAATATCTTTAGCAACTAGCAAGCGATGTAATGTTTTAAACACTTTAGTTGTTTTATGATTCCTGCCCTAAGTTTTTTTGGAATACACTTTCCATATTGACGGATCATCCTTCATGTATCGAAACAGGCCATTCCCGATTCAATTGCTGGACTTGAGAATCTTGAGGAGCTTTATGTTTCTTCCAATCTTTTGGAATCATTACCAGATTCAATTGGCTTATTGCTGAAACTCAAGATTCTAGATGTTTCTAGCAACAAGCTAACGTCCTTGCCTGACAGCATCTGTCACTGCAGGTATGTTTGTTTAGATACGCCACAAAATATCCTGTTTACCTTCACTTATCTTGATCAACTACCTTATATTTAACTAAGAGGGTGTTTGGATTTTCGTTTTGAAACTGATTACCCAACTAGTCCGATTTGTAATCATCAATTATAGCTAAATAAAAATAGTAAACCTTTTAATTTATGAAGGAACAAGATTAGGCAAGTGATATATTTGTACAAAATGTAAAAAGAACAATATACTATTTAGGATTAATTTCATATATAATTACCCTCAAAAACTTTAAAAATTTCATATATACCCAACCAAAACTAAAAATACCATATATGCCCTTACAAAATATCAAATATACCGAATTTATTAAAAACATATAAAAAAATGATCATTTTACCCTTATTTTTTAACTTCAAGTTTCTATATGCTCATCTTTTCAACTTCATATTTTTTTTATATAACACATTTTTAGCTTAAATTTATTTTTACCCGTAAACAATAGATTACTTCATATATAATATTTAAGCTGAATAAATTATGCTAGAAATGAGTAAATATAATATTTGAAGTTAAAGGTCATATATGAGATTTCAAAGTTTTAGAAAAATAAGGGTAAAATTTTCCTTTATTAAATTGTTTCTAATGAATTGGGTATATATGATATTTCAACTGCTTTTAATGAATTGGGTATATATGAAGGTTGAGTTTTAACGGCGGTTCATTTGGTTTATTCCATTTACCAATGCACATATAGTCATAACCGAACTACTGGTTCTAGGTTGGTTCTGTTGAGCTTGTTTTATTAACATTAAATCATCTAATACTCTTATTGCAGGTTACTAGTAGAACTTGATGCGAGCTTTAATAAGCTAACATACCTACCCACCAATATCGGGTATGAACTCGTGAATCTAAAGAAACTTTCAGTCCCCTTAAATAAGCTCCGTTCACTTCCAACATCAATAGGAGAAATGAAATCACTTCAGTTTCTTGATGCTCACTTCAACGAACTCCGGACTCTATCACCATCCATCGGCCGCCTTTCAAATCTCGAGATTCTGAACCTGAGCGGTAATTTCAGTGACCTTACATCACTTCCCGTCACAATCGGTGATCTAACCAACCTCAAAGAACTCGACATCAGCAACAATCAGATCCATGAACTTCCCGCCACCTTTGGCCGCCTCGAGAAACTTGAAAAACTCAACGTGGAAGAAAACCCGTTGGTGGTGCCGCCTAGAGAAGTGGTCAACGACGGGGTGGAAGCGGTGAAGATGTTCATGGCTAAGAGGTGGCTTGATTTGTTATTAGAGGAAGAAGAGAAAAGCAAGCGTGTTGAGAATGAGGCGTCACAAGGTGGCTGGTTGACTCGTAGCACCTTGTGGTTGTCCAGTGTGGCGGGAAGCGTTGGCGGATATTTAGGTGGTGGAGGGAACACAACACTCGCAGACCCGTATCTCAATCAGCAACTATGATTAGGTTACGTCAAACCTTTCTTACATAGAAGATAAAAGTTTTTTCCTTTATACTATGTGCGTTTTTCACTTCGACATCCTGAAAACATGTTAAAACGGGTTTTTACCAAAATAAGCTGGCTTCGTTTTTGATAAAAAGTATCGGATTGGATACATGTCTTTTTTACGACGGCTAGTGACTAAACTTGAATTTGTTTGTGTATACTGAATCCCAGATGACATTATAGTGGGTATATTGACTAGAAAAAACTATACTTTATAAAATCTGGTTAGATTATATTCTTTTAATCTTTTGAACTCGCTGTTAAGAATCTTCTAATGGCTATTTTGACAAAACAGACACTTGGAAATTTATTTGATGATCTTTTGACAAAATAAACTAAACATTTACCAATAATTATATATTTTTGTTGAGGTGTATGCAAAATTCTGTTTTTCAAGTTTTTCCCCAGGTATCTATTTTCCGATGTGATTATAAGCCTACAGTAATGTTAACTGTCGAAGACGGGTTACTAGAAACCATGTTTTGTATCCACAACTTTATTCTGTTAATACAGGCTAAAAGTCACATTGTACGATTACCCCGTATTGCCTTGTTTCGCTTAGTATCAACAAAATGAATGTTTTGGGGATAAATTATTTACAATGTGAGTTCACTTCATGCATGATCGATTTTTCTGTGTAGGGAAGCCCGTTTAAGGCATGAAGTTATTCATAACATATAAGTTATATAAACACATACAATACACAGAACTATCGTTAAAAAACATGTTGTATTCTATCTTACAAGGTGACCTAAACACGGTCTTTAGGGCATTAGCAACGTGGTGTTCCATGACGTTTTCCATTTAAGTTTAGCAGAAAATTTAACGGACACCCACTCACTCACGGGACTACCTCTGATAAGTTCAAGTAAACGATCAGACCAAAGATGTAATTAATAAAACTTAAAAGACCAAAACTATAATATTACCATACTAAACCGACCACCATGTGATTATTAGCTCTTTTTGAATTGATCCTTCAAAATTTTAGGCCTAAGCTTTTTAATGAGGTGAATCTAGACACAAGCCCTAACCCATTAACAATACTTTTACATATTTTATATCGTTTATAAACTTGGTAACGTCCGTAATTTTCTCCAATCCTTTGATATTCTATTTTAGGTACAAATTCCCAATACATGTCACTTTTCTGAGCTTTGAAATCTTCTTCCATCATATCTCATCATCTTCATTATTTATATACAAACTCATCACACAACTTCAAACATATTAAACAATCATAGTAGTTGCCACCTTTGCCAACTAGCCCATGTGCACCTTCACATGCCTTCAAATTCTTCCACTTCAACCATCATTCATCCTCCAAAACACAACATTCTTCCATTACATCTTCATCTCCAAATGATCTTTAACAAGTCAACAATCACATCATGCTTGTTCTTCATCCTTCTTTCATGCTACATGTTTAACATGTGGTTGTTATCAACCAACATGTGGTCCGTTGTTCGGGTTGTGGGGGTGGTGTTGATTGTAGGGTTGGTGGTGGTGTTGGTGAGAACCACCATTGTAAGTGGATATCGGTGTTGGTGATGCTGAGGTTTGCGGGGAAGCGCCGTCGTGTGTTGGTGATGGAAGGGAGGAAGATTAGTGGTGATGTTGCCATGCATTTGTTGAAGGTTTTGGTTAAAGAAAGAAGCCTTGTTGCGGTTGCTTGTGCTACGTTTTTGAGTTCAATGGCCATGGTTTGGGTTGCTTAGAAGTTGTAAGTTATGGTGATAAGTTTATCAAAGTGACCATATACTTCTGTTCATACATATGGATTTTAAATATCATTTTCCGATTTTGTTTTTGTATTCATAGGAGAATTGTAAAAAAAAATACATACATAAATTCAGTTTTATATCGTAATTAGGTTTCTATTATTGAGTTTTTTTTTCTTTTTAAATGATTGGAAACTCCTTTAGGTTAACAAAGTGGTAGGGGTGTTTAGTTCGTTATAAAACCTTCTACCGATTCGATTGTCCAAGTTGAAGCAAGTCACCGTTTTGGATTTGGTTCACGGTTTGGTTTTTGATGGTTTAACGCTTCGGTTTAGTTTGATTTGGATTTTCAAACCGGTTATCGAACATTTTTTATTACTTCAGTTTATTTTTTTAAAATATGTAGTTATGTAAATGTGTTATACTCACAAACCATCTTTACCATGAAAAAAATTCAATACAAATTAATGATTTTGAAAAAGAAATCGGTTCAAACCATTAAAACCGAAACACTAAAATGTCAAACCGGCAAGACTAGCCGGTTCGCTCGAGCCACCCACTGCCCAATCTAGTTGGGTTGTCCTTTCTCAAAAATTGTAGTTGGTGGTTAAATTGTTACATCTATACCTATCGTATACCCTAATTACGGGAGTTGTTGGTTGGTCATTTATAAAAACATTTTTTAACGTGTATCATGCTTTTGATTAAAATTAAAATAATCTAATCAACTTAACGAAGTTTGATAAAATCATCTCACATATACATATTATGTTAATATTTTTATTTTACTTTTTTAAATACTTATTTTTATTAGCTAAAATAAAGAAAATTACATAGGAAGGACCGGTAAATAAACAACAAAATATATGTAAGTAATTGGTTAATAATAAACTATCTGAGTTCGTGCCAAACACAAGCTTATAATATTATATTATTTGCGAGTTAAATTGAGTATAAAATTAAAATAATTGAAACAATACATTAAATAAATATGACCCTAAAAAATTGATATGAGGCTGATAACCACCATCCATGTCAATCATTTTGGAAATAGAACTATTGAATATATCAATCATAATATCTTGTATACAACTCATAGTAACATCCCGATTCTTCTTTATTATTGTAAAACCCTTCAATTTTGGATGAGTCAATTTATGCAAAATTCTAGATTTTTTAGTTTAACATTGCTAAATTTATGTTTAGTATGGTAAATCTGAAACTTTCCTACATCTCTTCAGTATCAAGAATTTAAGTATCGATTGTTGAAATTGAAACCAACTAAAACTATGTAGCGTTTGATAAATAGAAGATGGGAATTGAATGGATCATTATGATGTGATTGGTTATAAATGGTAATGGAATGTAAGTATGTAACTTCTTACAAATATAACAACTTTTATTTCTTGGTAAGTGAATATTTTTTTCACTATTTCAAGGAATGTAAAGAAATAAATTATTATTATTATCAGTATTTTATTATTAATTTTTATCATTAATTATCATTATTAATATCAATATTTTTATTATTAATTTCTTTACCATTATTATTATTCAAGCAATTATATTCTTGTCTTTTTTTATAAATTGTGTTTTGTTACTTTATCTTTCTTTTTCTATAAAACTGTACAAAGTCATTATTTTATTCTATTAGCATATGAGTAACTAAGTATGAATAGAATGAATAATTAGGATTGAACCCTTGATCTCCTACTGCTCTAAACTCTAACTCACCAACACTACTTAGCTATTTCTAAGCGGATATTCATTTTGGTTTATGCTTCAACATAGGAAAAATTCAAACTGGGAATCGTCGCCTCACTTGAAAAACTCTTGAATTTCGTCCTCACTTTGAATTTTTTCTTGATAACTTGAACAAGTGATAAATCGTCTCTTACTCTAAGATCACACGGTGTGGAGGGACTTGAAAAATGGGTGTTATGCGACATGTGGACGACACGTAAATATGCGTTGGAAAAGTGGCATGGTGAAAAAAAAGGGGCGTGGAAGAGAGTCGTTTTCGACACGTGGCACATACTTATTTTTGTTATTTTTATTTAATAATTATATTATCTATTATTTAAAAAAAAAATAGGATTATTAGTAACATAATAATTATAATAATAAAAAAATGCATAATTTAAATAAAAAAGATTACATAAATAAAAAACGATTACTTAATTTAAACTAAAAAGCGAAACATAAAAAAAACCGAAACTAAGTAGAATATTATCCATTTTTTCTTTTTTTAGTTTCTCGTTCATTTCCTGCTCTTCCCTTCCAAGGTGATCGATCTTCATAGCAAGTAATTTCATATCTGTTCACATTTGCTGTTCTTCGTAAAGGCTAAAAGCCTTTATTTTTTGAGTGTTTCTTCCTTGTTGGAGGTTATTGAACACGATAATTTGTTCTTCGATGCCGGCCAAAGTGGGGGTTTTTCCATCACTCGTAGTGTATGATTTTACGGCATGTTTTTTTATTTATCTCTTCCCGTGGCCGTTCGACTTCAAGATCCTTGTCGCTTAAGTTGATCTCAAATTCACTACGGGCATCCAAGTGACTAGTAGAGGAACAACTTTTGGACATTTTGGAGGACGATTGTCCTGCTAAAGGTACTGATGCCCATTTTGGCGAGTTTTTCGTAATGTGCCAACAATAAATGAATTAAAGGTGGCCCTTTTTTCTTTCTGAATACAAGAAAATCGCAAACGTCAACAAGTCGGTGTCTATTTCGCCACTTTTCGGGTTGTTCTTTAGGTTGTTGTTGTGGTCGTTGAAAGCGGTTATGACAATTTTTTTTCACGCCACTCAGACGAGAGATTATCATTTTTCCGATAGAAATCTCGTCCCAAAGTTTTGTGATAAAGCTCATAAATTCGGTTCCAAAATTTGCCGCTATATTGGTTGATACCTATTAAAAATATATTATAGATATGAAAGATATTTTTACAATAAATATAATAAAAATATACCTATAACCAAATTCTCCGGAATCTAAAACCAAGTTTTCGTCGACACCGTCTCTTCGTCATTTATCCACAGATATACACGACGATCCTTTTTTGCTTTTTCCTTCTCGGTCTCGGTTTTCTTTTTATAGTTTCGTTTTTTTCGCGCAGAGGATTCGGGTGGTGTAGGTTGAGTTTACTGTACAGATTCAGGTGTAGGGGAGTTTGAGACAGAGGAGTGAGCGGTTGTTGTTGAAACATAAAATGTAGGTTTGCAAGAAGATGACTGTACGTCAATATGTTTGGATTTGTAAAACGTGGTTGGTTCGGTTGAGACCCTTGAGGCGGTGGTGTTCAGTACTTCGCCGAAACCATATGGATTGTTCGGATCAAAGTTGCGGTTGTCTGGATCCATTATTTTTTTTAAAATGGTTGAGAGATTTTATAAAAATGAAGGTTGAGAATGAGTTAGGTAGAAGAGAGTGAGGTGAAAATGGTGAGTTTTTTTATATATATGGGGTGAAATAATTTTTTTAAATAAAAAACTTTTTTTTAAATAATGTCGTTGGGGTCCAACTGCTAGTAGCCACCCCAATCAGCCAACGCCACGTCGACGAGCATTTATCCTCAACGCCGGTGGAAAAGTTCAAGCTCAACCATCAACGGCGGGGACGGTGTGGTGTGTGCGACATGGAAAGACATAAACGCCGCTTATCCACGCCCAAACCGTATGGTCTAATAAGGCCAACACTTTCTGTCCTAAAAGAAGATCCCGCATCCACATTCCACCGATTCTCTACCTTTACTTAGCTGTCTGCTCTATCAAAATATTGTATTTATGACAAAAGGGCCTTTGGCCTATTGGTAACAAGGTGTTGGAAAAAATATGACGAAAGTTCAAAATCGTGTGATAAAAATTAGATGCATGTTTACGGCGTATTTGAGTTAGCCGTAACATAAAGAGATGATTATTATCTACCTCATTTCATTTTTTTATAGCTACTAGTCTGAAACTACAACTAATTTGCTAAACACCTCCATACAAATAAGAGTTCCAACTTTTAAAACATTTTACATTTTCTACCTATAAATTATAATCACTAGGTCAAGTACACTGATATAATTAAAAGCTTACATATATAAAAACACGTCCCCAAATAAGATTATTAGTTTCCAACTATATCGTCGCTTGTTTTACTAAATCTATATGTAATAGTTTAACTAAAAAAAGTGATTGTCACGTCACTATCACGTATGTAGAGAGATTCGTACTAACTTTCCAAAAGGGTGTAATTATTTAACTAAAAAAAGTGGGTGATGCGTCTTGATTTGATTGACTAAAAAAGGTTTTTCACTCTCTTTCACACATAAAGTGCTTGCGCCCATTACAACTATGGCGCTCGAGCCCATGGCACCCCTAGGGGCGGTGGTTGGCACCTGATAATGTTAAGGTGTAAGTTGACGCCAACCCACAACGGGTAGTCTAAGCATGTTATTATATAACCATGAATACTTTTTATTGTAATAATCGGCAACGATAGTGTGTAAAGTTAAAACCCCAAGCCAATCTTACGGCTCTCGGGTATGGCCAGAACCACAGGGTTCATTGATTAGTCAATACAATCAATCTCGCAAGTTTGGTTCCAACTCTAACCTAAATAAATAATAGGCCTCTTATAGGGGTTAAAAGTCTTGGTTTTGCAAAGTGATTATTTACCTTTATTGAATTTAGTTTTTTTGAATTTTATAGAATAATTATATACAAACAAATCAACCACTTGTTGTACTCAAAATTCTTGTACAACATGAATTCTATTCAAAGTCCTTGTTTCTATGGGCACGAAAGTGAATCTTAAACGAGGCAAACATAATAAAAAAAAAAACTATACCTTACCCGAATACACAAAAACCAATCGGGAAACAAATTTTTATTCATCAGACCTCAAAGACGACGTTCGAAATATGTTTCTAAGGCTATTCTTACTCTCTTTTTTTCTCTTTCCAACTTTACCCAACTCATTTTCCAACAATAACCCTCTCTCAAGTCGTCTTGAAACCGACACAATTTCATAAGAATCCCAAAGTGATTGCTTGAAATCCCAACTCGTCGAAAGCCCATAATTGTGGTTGGTGTTTCGCGTTGGTTTGGCCATTGCTTCTTGCTTAAACCGAGTGGGCTTTTTCTTGAAGTTGAGACGACGTGCGTCAAATTCATTGGAGTCGGATGGGGGCGATGTGGTGGTGGTGTGACCGAGCCATGCTTGTGCCACCGCCTTGACGATTTCGAGCTCTTGTTCTTCGGGTTGTTCAATGTTTTTCTTCATAGTGTTTTGGAGTAGTAATAAGGTGTGAAAAGGTTTGTTTGGGGGCCATGGTTATGGCTATATTTTTCCTATCTTTTGGACAAAATGAGAGCCTCACATGATGGAATTTAAAAGAAGATAAATGACACAAAATCAATGCCCATAAAATGGTGTAGCTTATAGGTTAGCCCCACAAGTTCAAATGTATGGAAATATGAAAGCCACCTCATTGTATTTGAAATCTCAACTTAAAATATATTAAAAAAATAAATAAAAGTCAAGCCAATGTATGATGAGAAATAACCATATAACACATCATGGATCGATCCAGTTAACGGTTTTTTTCTTCTCATTAAATAGTTGATTTTTTAGTTGGGAACTAATTACAAAAAAAAAAAATGGGTATCAGATTAATTTAAAAAAAAAATTCATTGATTAATTTCAAACCTTTGGATAATAAAATAAACCAAATACATAAATATTATTACAAGTAAACACAAGTCACAACTATGCCTCAATAATGCACTGCATAATTCATGTCTAAACATAACTTTGTGAAGATATACAAATTATTTGAATTCAAAAATTATGCACCCAACTTCTACTTCTACATAATTCATACACCAAATCATTGAACAGACCCAAAAATACTAGAAATCGATTTGTGTTTACGAACATGAGGCGGTGACTTAAACAACAGATCTTTAGCGTCGAGTTCTCTACCTTCATCTAACAAGCTCTGAAACATGTTCTGGTATGCTGAAACCGCAGGGCTTTGTTTAAAGCTTGAAGTTTTCAGAAACTCCAAAGCATTATCAACCGATCCATATTTCGAAATATACCCGACAAACGCCTCAGAGAACGGTGGGTAGTCGTGTTTTCTCATCAACCTTAAAAGCTCTAAAGATTCATCAAACTTGTTCTCAGATAAAAGTTTTTGAATCAGATTCTTGTAAGTTGCTTGCCATGGTTTCACCCCACCACTCTTGACCATTTCGGTTAGGAGTTCGTACGCGCTGACGGTTTTCTTTTGACCGAAAAACGCGTTTATTAAAACGTCTAGAAGATCTGCGTCGGCTTCACATCCTTTCTCTATCATGTTCGCTAAAAATACAACGGCTTTATCAACTTCGTTGGCGGAACAATGTCCTTGAATGAGAATCGTCCACGTTTTGACGTCCGGGATGCACGCGTTTTGTTCCATTACGTCGATCACGTTTGTGGCTTCTTCTAGCTTTCGGGCTTTACAAAGCCCGAAGATCAACTGGCTGTAGGTTATGTTATCGGGCTCGTATCCCGCATCTTTCATCGCTAACACAATCTTTTCGGCTTCTTCAAACTGACCCACGCTTGTTAACGATCTATGAATGCCGTCATAAACGTTCTTCGAAAGAGAGTTACCCTTGGATTCAAATTTCTTCACGACGCGAAACACAAGATCCAAATTAGGCGAACTGCTACCCGCGATGGTTCGTAAAAGCACACCGCAATCTTGACCCGATGGCATGTATGGACTATCCATCATACGCTCGTAAAGCTCAACCGCGTCTTTCAACATCTTTCGTTTTTGAAACAATCTCGTAATCTTCAAATATGTATCGAGATCCATTTCGTACCCGTCCCTTTTCATTTCACGAAACACGTTCCAAAACTCTTGGATCGACTCCTCTCGACCGAGAACGCGCAAAATCCCGTTGTAAGTAACCGCATTATGCTCAAACTCGAAATTCTCACTAACCCATGTGAAAAACCCTAATGCCTTCAAAGGGTATGTTCTTAACCCCTTCAAAACCCGAAGAACAAAATTATCCGACAACTTTAACCCGAAATCCATCCGTTTCAACCTCTCCTCAACCCCATTTCCCCAACCCGAACTATCCGAATCGACCACAACACCGACAACTTCCTTAACAACATCATCAACAACATTATCTTTCCCCATAGAATTAACAAATTTCGTAAAAACCGAAACCTCATTAACCATATTCAACTTCTTAAAATCCCTAACAATCAACAAATAAACCTGATCATCAACAAACAACCCCTGTTCTTTCATCCTATGAACCATAGCCCAAAACTGTTTAATCAAATCTTTATTCGCATAAACCCGAAGCATCAAGCTATAAATTTGTGAACTTGGTTCAAACCCTGATTGACCCACAACCCAATTGAAGAAATTGGATGCTTTTTGAGGGTCTTTGGATAGTTTCTTCAACACATTTATTACAGATTCATGGGAAAAATTGGGTCTTGATTTTAACAACTGTTGTTCAAGATTGTTAGACCAGTTTTGGGATAATATGAGATCTAGAGTTTGTTGTGGGTTTGAAGAAAAGAAGAGTTTTGTGTGGAGAAATGGGTGTGAGTGAGTTGTTATTACCTGGTGGGTTCTGGTGAGTTGGGTTGAGTAGAGCGAGTTGGCGAGTCGGAGTGAACTCAGTAGTCTTTTTGTTGGATTCATGGCTGCTGCAGTTGAAAATTAGTGTGTGTGAAGAAGGTGGAGAAAGGGGGTGAAGGGTTATTGAGGGTTTTGACTTTTTGAGGTTTGACGAATGAGATATGGGTCGAGTCGGATTCGGCCTTGGCCCGTTAAATACTAATGTTTTTGTAGGCCCAATAACAATAAACTTTTACATGCAATGAGAATATGAGATGCATTAATCTATGATATTATTGTTAAAAAAATTTATTAGTGATTTTATTATTAAGGAAAAAGATCAAATACAAATAGTTTTATAGTATAGAACGTACAAAAGGCGTGAAAAGATAAAAAAACGCGATGATATTTTCGTAATTATTTACTCATAGAGTAATTATCAAAATTACCTTACAAATGATCTTTTAGGGTCATTTTTTGTAGAGTAATTTTTGTAAAATAATCTTATGGGTAATTTTATTTTGTAGAGTATCATAATTAGTCTACAAATGATCTTGTAGGGTAATTTTATTTTGTAAAATATCATAATTAGTCTATAAATGGTGTTGTAAGGTCATTTTGATATTGTAAGATAATTTTGTAGAGTAGCATAATTACGCTACAAATGATGTTGTAGGGTAATTTTGATCCTGTAGGGTAATTACTAGTAAAATTATTACAAAAATGCTACCGCGTTTTTTTTACCTTTTCATGCTTTTTGTATGTTTTATACGATAACACCATTTGTATAGGATCTTTACCTTATTATCAAACGATTTTACACATATGATAATGAGATGAGGATAAAAAACCTGAAATATTACTAGATTTTCATATTCTTTTGCTTTCGATGATAAATGGTTTTTGTTAATTGAGATTTTAAAAATGATTATGGTTTGGTTAACTTTCGACTTTAGACGTAGCTAATTAATTTAATTATATATTTGCTCGAACAAAATATTAGAATTTTTTATATGAGAAAACAACTTATTAAAATAGTTACTCTACTAGTTATTGTACCTATAGAATAATTAATCTATTATATAAAATAATTACTCTATGCTAACCTTGCGAACTACTTTAGTTATGAAGTTACTCTACTATAAAATTACCCTAGTTAACCTTTTTTATATCTCAAGTAACGTAATTACATAATTATGCTGGTAGAGTAATTACATAGATGAAGAAGAAGAAACAGGTAGGATATTTACTCTGACAAGATAATTACTCTACTAGAGTAGTTATTCTATCTATTTCTTTTGCATCAAAATCACGCTGGTTTAATATCATTATGTAATTACAAATTGACAATAAAATCAATTTGCAAGGCTTAATTTAACAATCGAATATGATTTGCAAGCTTCAATTCATCTAATTTAAAACTGATCGATCTGAGAAGTAAGGGCAATCAGAATCGAGGGGGTATTCCAATCACGATCGACGCAATTGATTGATCTATATTTACGAATTGCAAAGCCTAATTTGCCAATTAGGGTTGTTAATTGGCAATAAAGAACGGGACATGAAATTATTGCAGTTTGAGGGAATTACAAAAATACCACCGCTCTTTTTCAGAAAATAATTAAGTTCTTAAGTTTTGTGTGATATGGTTATTTGTATTTGATCTTTTGTCTATAATTTAATGATCCATTGGACTTATCCCACCTTAATTTATTTATTATGTAATTTGTAACCTTTAGTGATGTTTCACCACTTCACTCTTTTATTGATGTTCCACCGTTTTCAGAAAAAATAAGGCATTGTCCTTTAACTAATGAAATGACAAAAGATGTACTTTATGTTTTAATTTATTTATAGCGGATGTCTTTTATTATTGTAATCCTTTTAAGGAGAAAGGACACATCCTGTAAAGAAATTAGAACATAAAGGACATCCATTGTAATTTTATTAGTTATAGAACAACGCCTGAAATTTTGTTGAAACTTAAAGGACGTAAATGTGATTTACCCTTTCATTTACTTGGCTTATGTTCTCATCATGGAAAGTGTGGCGTATGTAAATTTAGAAAGTGTGGGAGAAGTTATATATTGAATATTATTAAGGTGGTTTTTCATGCCCTTTTAGTTTTTCATTTATTAAACGACGTGGTTTTTCATGCGAACCGACACATCCCTTATTCTAATGATGCTTGGCGGTTAAATCAACATGCTGCATGAACCTATATGATGGTTCGTATGGTTGTTATAGGATCAAAAAAAATTGAAAGCTTGTTTGCAAGGGGTATAATGTATAAATACCTAGCCCCTCATTTCATATCATGTTGCTTTTTGTGTCTATATTTAATATATATAATAGGGAGAGGATCATAAGAAAACTTTTTCTTCGTAAGGAAACTGGAAAAACTCTATCAAACGATTGTTATTTGTGTTGATTTTTTTCTAGGGTTTAAGGTTTAATTTTTATAGGTTACGGTTTATTTTTGGTTTAGCTTTATTATTTAGTTTTGATCTTTTAGGCGTTAGCTTTTAGGGTTTAGGGTTTAGTTTTTTTGAGGTTTAAGGTTTATTTCTTAAGGTTCAAGGATTAGAGTTTAGTAGTAGTTAGATAGAGTTTCTCACAAAGAGTTGTTTTTTATGATCACTACCATATATAATATATAATTAGAGTTATATTTAGACTTACCACTGTAATGATCACTCCCTATGTATAATATATAATTATATTATATGGGGAGTGTTCATTTAAGAAGAAATTTTATGCGAGAAGAAAAACAAGATAGGGCATAATGGTAAAACATTAAATAGTTTATAACTCCGCTCATTAATTATGTTATCTCTCATTAATAAAAAACATTATATCCTACATGTTTCAAAATTTATCCTACATATATCTTATACTTATCAGAATTTACCCTACACACATGTAAATTTACCCTACACATTTCAATATTTATCCTACACATACTAAAATTTGTCCTACACATGTCGAAAATTGTCATTCACCATAAATTATTTTATCTTGAAAAAGTATATTAAAAAATGAGTTACAAGTTTAATTAATTAGCTAATTAATGACAATGATAGATTTACCTATATGCCTTTTTTCATAATATTAAATACACACATTAAATGAAGTAAATGGAGAATTTCTATTGGTTTAAAAGTTATTCTTTTTATTCTTACAAATTTTTTTTCTCATTTTAACTCTCCACTATATTATATTTAGTGGATGTTTGTTTACCTCTTAATGATGCTCTTAATAGTTCAGACATCTTAGTGTTCAATACTTAATGATTCAGACTATTTGTTTCGCAAGCAGATGTCTAAATGGTTTAGACATTTGCCTATGAATGGTTAAGCAATATACTGAGTCTGCATTAGAGATGTTCAAAAAAATCGGTTATACAACCGAAACCGGCAAAAAAAACGAAACCTGTTTTTTTTATAATCGGTTCAGTTACAAACCGGTTTGACCTTGTTTTGTAACCGGTTAACCGGTAACGCATTAAAAAACGGTTAGAAAATGGTTAAAAATCGTCCAGCTCACTGCAACGATCATATGACCGTTTGGACCATGTTCTTGCCGTTTTTTATGTTTTGTTTTCCCTAGAAACCATCTCCAACTAGTATAAAAGGGTGGTGGGTATTTAGGTTTAATCACACCACTCTCTAAATCTCCAAAAACTCTTAAAAACGCTCACCATCTTGTTCGATAATTCTTAAAAAGGTATGGCAAGCTCTAGTGCTCATGATTCGGTCAATGTTGGCGAGTCTACAACCGACACGATGGTTCGTGTTCTTCCAACGAAGCGTAACCCTAAAATTTGGTCACGTTTCGATTTGTGCGAGATGGCTAGTGGGAAAAAAACACGTTGTCATCATTGTCATCCTTTTTATGCCGAAGGAGCAAACACCAGCTTGAGACAACACATCGAAAAACCGTTTTACAAGGCGTTGAAACAACAACCCGCTAGTGGTCAAGCTTCCAAGGCAAGTGAAGGCGCTTCTTTGTTCGCCTACAATTACGATATGGCTAGGGTGAAAATGGCGAAGTTTGTAATCCAAGAAAGTTTGCCATTCAACCATTTCGACAACCAACGCTACACAAAGATGGTTCAAAGAACTCTCCAACCACGATACACCCATGTAAGTCGTGCTACTCTTAGGAGGGATTGTTTAAAATTGTGGAAAAAATGCTAAACAAGAATTAATTTCTTATTTTGAACAATCAGAAACCGGTGTTAACTTGACTAGCGACGTTTGGTCCGCACCGCACGGTTCACCCGACTCGTATATTTGTGTCACTGCCTTATTAGATTGAACCGGCGACGTGGCAAATATGAAACGCACGATTTTGTTTAAATTATTTGATTACCCTCACACCGGTGAAGCTATATATAAAGCAATCGACAAATGTATTACAACATACAAATTGGAAAAAAGATTTTTCAATATCTTTTGACAACGCCTCAAACAATACGGTTTCAGCAATGCATTTAAAATTAAAATACAAACCGATTTGTGAGGGTTTTTTTTTCCATAGTCGATGTATTGCACGCATCATAAATTTGACAGTTCAAGACGGTTTAAAGGTTATTGAACCACAAAAAGAAGCTTTCAAAAAAAATATTACGTCATATATATAGTCACATGTATAGACATTCAAAATATATGAAAATGTGTAAGGAAGCGAGTCGAATATGCTTAGGACCCAATTGGGAAGTTGCTCATAGATGGAACTCGACTTGCACCATGTTTAAAAAAGCTATTTTGCAAAAATAAAATTTAATAGAATTTCATAACTCTATGTCTAGTCGAAAAAAGGTTTCGCCTTACCACCCATCGGGTTGGGCTACTATTGAAACAGTTATACAATTGCTTCAAGTTTTCAAAACATCAACAAAAACTTTATCGGGGGTTTATTATCCAACAAGTTCATAGGTGCTTCACAATTTGTTTAAAATGTGTTTAAAATTAAACGAGATGTCGGTTAGAGGTAGACCATATTGTGATATGGTAACCCCAATGAAGGAAAACTAAGAAAATATTTTAAAGAACTACCTGCGGTTTTCACTTGTGCCGCCGCTTTAAACCCTTGCTTTAATCTTTTTGGAACCGGGTCTTTGATTGAAAAAATACAAACAAGTTGAATTTAAACACCAAACAAGAACCTAACTTTGGTGAAGCCGAAAAAATTCGTTTCAACGATCAACTTTAAAAAATGTATGATGTTTATGTAACAAAATATGGTACAACCTCGTCACACATTCACGAGTCACTAAGAAATGCCGCTTTCGGCGAAGATTCAAGTATGGAAGATCAAGATTATTATGTTTATAACTACCTGTATGATGAGACGAGTCAAATGCAACGTGCTAACACTACTAGTAGCGAACTTGGTCGGTATGGTGGGTCGAACTTTCTACAAATGATGACTTCACAAGAATTTAAAAATTTTGATTTTTGGATTGGTGGAAAAGTAAGGAAGATCAATTTCGAATCTTAGCCACAATGGCCCGAGATTACTAACGGTCCAAGCTTCCACGGTAGCTTCGGAGAGTGCTTTTTCTATTAGTGGTAGGGTGAATTCGGTAAGGAGGACTCGACTAACACCAAAAGCGGTTGAGATGTCGATTTTCTTGAAAGATTACTTGGATGCGGCGGAGAGATTTCCACACATACGCTCACTCGAGGGAGAATTGGAATACGAAGGCGAAGTGTACGAGGACGAGGTCGAAGCCAGATTGACAACCCAATGACCGACGAAGAAGCCGCATTGGATGACTTCCTAAGCAATAGTTCAAGTTCGGTTTCGAGCGAAGAAGATTAAACGAGGCTATTCAAGATATATTAGTATTGAAGTCCCACTAAAAAATATATATATTAGTGGACGTTGTTGCGGATTAATATTTTAAGTTTATTTATTTCGTTTGTAGTGTTTAGCGTTCGTATTTTCTTTTTTACGTAAAAACGTTTGAGCAACTTTGAATGAATATTTACCTTTGTTATGTTATTTTCTCGTTTGTAACATTTAGTGTATTTCATTCGTATTTCGTTTGTAACGTTTAGCGTTCGTATTTCATATGTTATTTTTTAAGAAAAACACTTAAAAAACTGCATTATGCGCAACATTTCTACAGAAAAAACAGTAAAAATAGAAGAAAAAACAGCATTCTATGTAGCATTTCTGCAGATATGCAGAAACCGGTTTTTTTGACCGGTTATTTTTACCAGTTAATCCGGTTTCACTTTTCCGGTTTTTTTGACCGGCTATTTTACAATCGGTTTTATACCGGTTACTACCGGTTACACATTTCAGACATTAAAACCGGTTATAAACCATAACATGTTACTCAGAAAACCGGTTTTCCTGAATTGAAAAAAAAAACGGTTAGGTTATTAACCGGATCGCTTTTTCCAAAATAACCGATTTGTACACCTCTAGTCTGCATGGTTAAGACCTTTAATCTGAATTGGTTAGACATTTGTCTCTAACCGGTTAAACATTATACTGACTCTTAGTGATTCAGACCTCTTACCAATTTAACACTTAATGATTCAGATCTCTTACTAGTTTACCACTTAACCATTTAAAAGTTACCAAATATCCTCTTAAATTTACTAGTATAATATCTTGTGAATATAATATGGTGACACGTCTTATTACATAATTGAAAATGGCCCACTTGGTTTGTATCTTTTTGGGCCCGGGATAGATTGTCTTTCACGCGACGATTTGGCCCGCAAATTCACAAAAGTTCCGGGTCCCCGGTCGCGTGCTATTTGTCGAGCTTTTCAAGCCACCTGTCAAGTTATCATTGGCGAGTTACAATCAACATTCTTAATCTTGTTCTATTATATAAATAAATAAATAAATAAATAAATAAATGTTCTTAAATTAACTTCATTTGAAGTTGTGAAGTACTTTTTAATAAAAAATATATTCTTGAATTAAGTTAATTTGAAGTTAAGAAGTAACTTGTTTATTAAATAACATTTTCATATAAAACATGGTTGAATACTTGATTCCTCTTATAATCTTTTTGAAGTATACTAGAGTGTGGTATACTTTATCAGAGTAAACCATGACTTTCACAAACCCAAAATTTATGCTCAAAAGGTTAAGATGATGATTGTCAATGAAATTTCTCTGACAAATCTAGTCTTAGAAAAAGAGTTAACTTTTGTTGTTCTTTTTGGAATTTTGTTTGTTCAGTCGGCGATTCACCGATAAAACTTTTATGGGAAATCTTGTCGTACGTCGTTGATTCACCGATTCAACAATAAAATGAACAAAATATTTTGTGTTTGTTCGTATGTTTATTAAATCAACGAACATAAACAAACTTTCCCGTCGAACAGAACGTTCAATTCTTTTACAGCCCTATTGGTAAATAGTTAAATTTTATTTATATTTTTGTATATGTTGATGACTTTGTATTCTTGTAGTGAAGTATAGTTAGCTTGTGATATTTGCGTGTAAAATATAAGTTTTGAAAGGATTTTAATGTTAGTTTTTGATGGTTTTATTCAATTAATTTGTATTATAATCTATTTAGAAAAGTACTAATCGGATTCGGATGGATATGTTGATGGTGACAAGGAGGACGTTAAGTAGAGTTCTTTGCAAGCAAAGACGGAGACCACAAAATAATTTGGAAGATAACGACTTATTTACCCTTTTTACTTTCATCAATTTCAATTATTGTTCTATAAAAGTTGTTAATTAGTAATTACTTTTTCTTTCTTTAAGTCACTTACTCATTTGATTTGAAATGGAACCTAGTATGATAAAGCCATATAAAATGGAAGCGTAAGTTTAGTTAACGGATTAAAATGTTTAATTAAAAAATGTTTATTTGATTTGAAACTTAACATAGTATGAGTAGATATTAACCATTGGATATAAAAAGAACATTTAAACATTATTGCGGAAACGAGTAGGTAAATTGGTATTTCTCCCCACATGATACAACTAACTGATGCACCGTGTAATCAAAAGATAAAGCAGCGACATATTGTTGCTACAGCAACTACAACACCAAGGGTGGTAACGATATCTCCGGGCAAAAGGGTTCAAAGTTTCGATTAGCCTAACGCAGGTCATAGGGTCCTCTCACGTTTGCAATACGTGGAGTTAGATCACTTTGTTATTGTTAATTTTGAATTCTGAATTGAAAAGTATTCAACCTAGAATGTTTGTATATTGTTATGTGGTATAAGTTTTTAGTGAAGAATAGAACAAGCATAAAGCAAGTTCTAAGAGAGAGAAGAGAGATTAGGAGTGTCTTTGTGAAGTGGCAAGTCTGCCATTTATAGAGGAAGATATCTGATATAAAGGAAAACCTTTGACCAGTGATTCATGACTGCAGGAGAGGGTTTGCCTTTTTGATAGGTTGAAAGCTTTGACCTGCGAGTAAAAGAGTGTGCTCCCCCACATGCTCCTGTTGAGGCTGGGTGAGAGAGTTTACACGTAAAGTGTGATGTGACTGATCAATGTCTCGTTCTTTTTGCTGTTCATGACAACTGGTCATTTCCAAACCTTTTAACCCTTTAACCTTTCAAACTATTATGCATTTTAATAAGTTTATTAAGATTTGAGCTACCCAAGTTATCACATACCTAAAATGATATGATGATAGCATATTGCCTCCAAAAATAATAATTATATTAATAATAATGATGTTAATGAACAACAACTATATGTTTTTTAGATAGGTGTTGAATGTTCGATTATAAAAGTTTCAAATCCAACTATTATATTTTGTGTGACTAACTATATTTATTACATAATGTGTAAAGCAAGTGAAGACTTTGGGATAATTAGTATTAGTATCGAGATTTAAAATTGAACTTATATTAAATCAAAATTATATTATTATTAGAAAAGTTTATGCTAAAATATAATTGTGTAAGTGTAAAAATCTAGGGGGAGATGGACACGTGTTAAAGTTCTTAGTTGACTTATATGTTAAATAAGATGATTAACCCATGAGGGATCTACCAAAAAAGACTTTTTGCCTATACAAACATCAACAAGTACTTTAAACATTTACTGCTTGTCCTGTTCAAACACACACGACACAAAAGTTCAATCTTTGCTTATGATACAACTGTAAAGATGTCTATAATAAATTAACATTAAGAAACTTGAAACCAAAGAACTATTATTTAACACAACTAATTTTTCTATACTGTTCATATAAAGTCATCTAGATTCCTTATACTTTTAAAAATCACACAAGTGTTCTTATTTGTTTATTGTTATGATCTTTTCACAAATGGTTAAACCTATTTTTTTTTGATGAAACAGTTTTGAAACTTAACTACTATGCAAAATGATATAATTCTTTTTTTTTTCTAAAATAAAGTGTAAATTCATGATAGAAGTAAGAAATTACATAATAGCGGTAGGTAAGTAGGCAACAAGTTACGCCGCAACACTTTTTTGAATTGCAAAACCGATCCTACTAAAACAAAGCTATGTTCTTCGTCGTCGAGATATTGTTGTACACAACTCTCATAATTGTTTCAACTACTATGCAAAATGATATAATTCTTTTTTGTCTAAAATAAAGTGTAATTTCATGATAGAAGTAGGAAATTACATGATAGCGGTAGGTAAGTAGGCAAACCATTTTTAAATTACAAAATCGATCCTACTAAAAATAAAGCTCTATTCTTCACTGTCGAGAAATTGTTGTACACGACTCTCACAATTGTTTCGTTCAAGACAATAGTCTAATTGTTTTTGATACAAAGTTTAATGTTAAAGTTAGTTAGAAACAAACTAAATTAATTTAATTAATAATAACAATACTTAAACTCATTATACCTTCTCACCTTAAATTCAAAAAAGCAGATTCACACTCACATAGTCCCATCTACAAGATACCCTTTATTTCGGTTATTGAAAACAAAGGTTACAGCTTTAGGGCACCATGCATCGACCTCTGTGTGTGTGTTTTATGTGTTTTTTTCTCCTCTTTCACTTTCACTGCCACTCTTAGAAACGTGCATAGAAAGTTCACTTTTGCACTTGCATGCGGGAATATATTTTTATGTATACATATAGATACACATACAAATAAATACACACACACAAACAACTATATATACTTCACATTCCATCTCTACATATTACTACTATATATGCACACATACAAAATAGGCAGTGTTCTATATAAGCCTACAATTCAAATGTCCTTGTTTGAAGATTATAAGCGGAAAATAGAAGGTATGTTTTTTCACATTCATGCGATGACGGCTAGATACTATGAGCGATCTTATGATTCTTGCAACGAACCTTAAAGATCGCATGTGCGTGATAATTTGAAGACGGGCATGTGTTTTATCATGTACCCGACAAGGGGAATCAAGCGTTACTGGTCCGATTACTAGTTTACTACCCATCATTTAGTATCTATAGCGTTGTTGTTATCATCATTATCGTTATTATATATAGTTGCAAAGGAATAGTTATTTTTTTTCTATGGTTTAATTAAGGTGTTTGTGCTGCAATTTGCATGTATCATGAGGTACATGAGGATAGTAGTTTGAGACTATGGAGTGTGTTATTGCTTTTTATAAAATGAGATTATTTGAATTAAATAAAGACATTTATTGTTAGTTATTTCAGTTTTCATCGATCAAATATCAATTCAAGTCGTTTCTTTTTTCAAACTTACAAGTAAAAGGATTCATTACTTGCATCTTTTTTTTAATAACGTATGGTTAGGATGTCGCTACCCGGTTTATTCGTTAGTATATTAGTATCACTGAGTTAGTATTAAAATCACCCCTTACCTAGATCTGAACCCAAAACCTACAAAAAAAAGCAAAGCTTCTCACCAATTTGTTTATTATTGATAAAATTTGTCTGAGTATAATTCTCTTAAATAAAATTAGCAAGAAAGAAATGATTTTTAGGTTTCTAATTAGACCACTCGTAGTGGGGTTTTGACGTTTTCCACCTAAAAAAGCCCAAAAAAGCCCAGCAACCGCCCCCTAAGGCGTTTTTTTTCAAAAAGAATGGGTTTGGCGTGCTTTTAAAAACACCCAAGTTCATATCAGTGGCCAATAGCATTTTTATGGTTTTTATTTTTATTTAATTATATTAGAATATAATATCCTATAAGATTTGAAGCCCCATTACATTCATTTTAACATAATACCTAATAAAGATCCCTTACTGACTGTACTGTCACATAATATAAAATACCCAAAAATTAGAGCTTTATTTTACCCATTCAATACACATCATATTAATTAGAGCTTCTATAGCCAATGAATAATAGCAAATGATATAGTTTCTTACATTTATTTTCCTTTTTTCCTATTCGTAATTGTTTACTTTTCTAGTAGTATAAAGGATATCTAGGTGTCAAATGTCTCTTCTATTCAACCAAGAATTTGGTGGAAAGTATTTTAGCGTGTTCTAAAAACATATCCCCTAAAAATTTGACTATCCTACTATTCAAATTATTATCGAATTCAATTACTTCAAAATTCAAAATTCAAAATTACTTCAAAATTCAAAATTACTTCAAAATTACAAAATAAAAAGTCTTACTATCCTTTTGCAAACTATTATATTATTATTATTATTATTATTATTATTATTATTATTATTATTATTATTATTATTCAAAATTACAAAATAAAAAGGTTTTACTTATTTAACTTGTGTAATTTATGGGGTTTTTAATTAGAATCTTATTAATATTATAATAATAATATATAATATAGTTTAATATATAATTACACAAAGTATTATATATAATTAGATTAGAATATATATATATATATATATATATATATATATATATAATATATATATATATATATATAAATAGTACATGTAAAATAAAGTATTTTTTATTGTAAACAGAAAAAATCAAGCTTGTATAATTATTCATAGTTAGCTTGAGAGCTTCCAAAAAGGTCACCCATCCTATTATTACTCCGACCAGAGCATGTTTAACCTTAGAGTTTTCATGTGCGCAACAAAAAAGTAAGCCCAAAACGCGTGGATAATTTAAGAGGTGGGGCATGTCTTATTAACTAAGAATCGCTCCTGCCCACGGGCGATGTGAGATTTGCCTAGTGTATTACAATGGTCCATGTTAATCTTCTAATTAATCCGTATCATTACAACTTATCAATCTACACATTTTATCTAGCAATTGCATGATTCTAATTCTTATAAGTGGTAAAATATATCAAGTAAATATCTACCATACCTGTGTCAAAGCTCTGCACAACCCATAGTACCTCTTGAAAATACTAGTCTTGCCAATACTAAACTACAATCTGTATTCAGTCTTAATTAATGCTAGAATTATAATGAGGTGTTTTACCTTACAGAGCACATTCGCCATGTCAAACTTGCATAAACCTGAACTATCACTTTACATGCCAAAAGATTTGCATGTTGCAAAGAGGTAAAATATTATCAACATACGTGCGTAAAATAGCAGAAATAATATATGCAAAGTCTTTGGGATTTCTTTGGTTAAAAAGTAGAGCAAAAGGCATTAATTTGACATGGGAGAAATGGAGGAAATTTGATGTATAACGTTTCGTTTTTCTTGTATGTTCCCGGCTCTCTAGTGTCTTGCTAGAGGGTTTTCAGGATGTTTTTATGAAAGTCCCATTCGAAAAAAAAAAAAAAAAAAAATATATTCATGCGTAAAATAGCAGAAATAATATATGCATGTTAGCTATATTCATGACTCATGAGAACCAAAACTAGACTTTCCTAATGCAACATTTATATGCTTAAAATCAACCCACTTATGGTTCTAATACTATATTTGTCTCGGACCGGGAACCAGGGTCTGACCAGTACAGTTCATCTTGTTAGATTGGTTTTGAGTCGAAACGGCCGGTTGGACTTGAAAACGGGGTGGTTGAATTGGATTTTGTTTAAATTTTACAATTTTATGTTATTTCTTATAATATTTATGACATAAACCGGTTTTTACATCCGATTCGACAAGCCCGACCAGTGAACTAGTATGGATACCGGTTCAAATCTTGGTACAGTCCTGAGTACATTGTTTGTGAAAAAAAAAACAATTATTTTCAATACTATATTTGAAAAAAATTACAAATCTTTATAATCACACTTTGCACATTAGTATTTAGCAAGTATGATACAGATAGGGATGACAATAAATCTTGAGCTTGGTAGGGATACCTGAAATCGAAAGTATTCGAGACAAGTAGAACGGGTATAGGACCGGATATGAGATTTGAAAAAAAATTTAATGGGTATAGGATTGGGTTATGCTGACCAGACTAACCGAAACAGTATACCGATTTACCCGAAACATATACCCGAGACACATACCAAAAACTTTGAACTTTAATTTTTGTTTTCCCTTGGCTATTGTTTAGTAATGTCATATTACAATATCTTCATTACTTGCAAAATAAACTTACTTGTGGAACATATATTTTGATGACATTATTTATATTTGTATGTTACATAATACAGAATTATTTTTAATCAATATTATAATACATTATATTTTTAAATATTTTAAATAGCTATATGCGAATAAAATGTTTGTTATTTATATAATCTATCCTATCTGATAAATGAAGAGTTTAGGTTAGCACATGACATCCTTAACAATCCAACATTTTGGAGAGAAGTTTTTCTACAATTTAGAGATTTATTTAAAAAGATAATTGTAACTAACTAACTAACTTAGTAAACAAAAGAATATGTATTCGAAATTCCTGTTCCATTTTATTTTATATCCCTAAATTCACCTTCATATTTTTTTGTTCCTGAGCGATTAATTCGAATCCATGTTGACCATCCCTCAAAAGTTGCTGAGTGGGTGATCATCAAGAACCGGTAAAACATTATGAAGGTGTTAAAAGATTTTTGTATCACAATGATCTTTTTCACTATTATGCAAGTATCTAAATAGTATTCATTAAAAGAAATATAAAAGTGTTCATATCAAAATCTATAACATTAACTTATAAATAATAAGAAATAACAATGATAACAAATGGTTTTTAACTTTTTGCTGTTAAAAGGCTAATTGGAACTTAGTTTGGTAGTATAGATATCAAATGGAAGTTTGGTTGTTATATTTGTGCAACATAATGAATAGGAATATTTTGCAGGTTCTTTTGCGCAAAATAAAGTGTTTGGTTTTGTAGTTTCTGGTGCGAATGAATTAAATATAAGTGTTATTCGATCTCTGTTTTTTTCTAAGTTGAGATTAAAAGGTTTTTTGGTTCATGCTACCCGCCAACCAGTGAAGATGGCTCGTCAAACATCCTTAGTCATAGTGCATCATGGTGCCTGATTAGTATTTTTGATGGGTTTCACAAAGTTTTAGTATTCAGAATCATGATATTTATTTTGGATCATGCAAAAAGTTTTTGTTTTTGAATATTAACTTTTGTTTCCCATATGTTTTTATCATACAAGATTTTGTTTTAATTATGCAACTTGGGGATTAATAGAAAGAAGATTATGTGATCATTATCTATCTTTATGTATGTTTGCTTATGTATATTTTTTTATTTGTATGCTTTCAAGGGGAAAAGAAGATCAGTGTTCGGATGCAAGGATTTGAGATATCCTTGAGAATGGCTAGGATTTTGGAAGAAAATGGAAGACCCGATATTGTTGGTTTAATCTTATGTGCAATTGAAAAAAAACTCATCTACTCAATCGAATGATAACATGATTATAAACCTGTGTAATATATGGATCAATAACTTATATTGTGTATATGAAGTAATATGTAATTTCATTTATGTATTGTTTATTTATATAATTGTGACTTGTATATTTTTTATTTTCAATCCGTATAGTACACGAGTTTCTAACCTAGTAAGCTAATATATTATATAGATTTTAAAAAATAAAAATTATAAAGGAAAGTAAAAAAGTTAAATATACATGAAAAATCCAACAGGTATACCCGATATCCGTAAGCATGCCGATACTTGACATGTAACATGTTGGATATGAGAAAATAAACTTTTAGCTGAATATCAGATTAGGATTAACCATACCTTAACTATACCCAACCCATTATCATCCCTAACTACCGGAATATACATGAAACTAATAAGCTCAATGCTGCAAGTTGGGTTTTTTTATAAATAACACAATCACTACTTGGCCATTTTGCATAGCACTAGTATTTGGCCATGTCAAATAATCATATTATTGGAAACATAAAGTTTTGATGTAAAGCTAATTTTGTGTAACTTTTATGTAAGTAAATAGGTTACAATTGCCTTTGCACGTATTTTATTTAAATCTCACTTTAACATCAATGTTCATATAACCAAAACCATTGCAAATGTGTAACGTTTGTTTTGCAAATGTATAACGTTTGTTTTGCAAATGTGTGCGATAGTAGGGGGATTTAGTAAGACATACCACGTTTGTTGTGCTAAAACGTATGACGGTTCTGCACTAGTTTCAGTTCAATTCGTTAAAAATACTAAACCTAAAAGAGCAACCAATTGTAACTATTTATTTAGAATGCATTCAATTTATTCACCCATGCATTGTGCAGAGACACTGTTGGAATTTAGAACATATCATACACCATGAAAACCGATGAATTCGGAAAATCAAACAAAATGATATCTAATGTGTTATTGATGTTCTAAAAGTAGTTAATTAAAAACAAAACAAATTACCCTAATTCTAGACTTAAATTATATTCTAGACTCCTAAACTATACTAAACTACTAACCGGCAAGTGGATCGATCAATTGTAGAATATTATCAAGCAAGTCCGGATTATCGAACCCACAAGACTCTCTAATTGCTAAGACTACTAATTTAGACTCACTTACACACTATGTATATTTAAAGGGGGTTTTTACTAATAAATCTAAATTATCAATTTAACTAAAACTACTAAATTGGAATGACCAAACTATGAACTTCCAGGGACTTCTTAGATTTTAATCAAGAGATAATGAACTAGTTACCTAGGTTAAATTTTTAGATTACTACTCCTTTAATTTAATAATAATTAATCTGGTTAAATATTTACCGGATGTTAGCATATCAAAGCTTAGGTTTGTTAAACAGGACCCCCGACCCTTCTCAGAAAGACACCTACAATAACTTATCCTTTTTATTCGTTTACCGGTCCTAAAGATTCCTTTTCAGTTATCTTTTCAAATTAGTAGTGTCTAATTATTAATTACCTCTCAATAATTAACCTAGACCAACTACAATTTTCTAGTTTAGATTAACTGATTTAATTATGACAAGGAAATTAGACTCGGGAATTTCTCAAAACCATAACCTAACAATTTACCACATTAATTCAGCCAACTATTTGCAATTTCTCAATTAACAAGTTAGGTATAATAACAAGTTTGATTTTATAGTTAATTTAATTGTTCCCCGGTTTTATTGGCCAATTTTACTGACAACTTCACGAATTCCTAAGAACACGAAAAGTAACATAAACCTATCCTATGAAAGACATCCACCAAAGTTTATGCAAAACAACCAAATAATCACAAAACAAACAAGATCATGTAAATACCCTAAACTAGATCATTAAAGTTGTGACATTTACCAATTAAATATTCAAACCATAAATTAAATTAAATAAATCAAAGTTTCATAAATCCATCATCCAAAACCTAGGTAACTGAATAAGATCTAGCCTAAAAACATGTTTGAAAGTAATTAAAAAAAGTTGATAACAAGGTAGCATGATTGATCAAAACAAGGAAATCAAAGTAAGGATTGGTATGATAAAACCGTGACAAGCTCCTGCCTTGAACTCCCTTGATCACCACCACAATCCCTGCAGCTTAGATCCACTCCTTGTAGCTCCAAATCTCCAGAAAGTAGCTCCAATTCTGTCAAACACCCCTAGGCTCTCAGCCAAGCATGTAATCAAGGGCCCGCAATAAACCCTTGCCCCAGGCCCCCCTCCACAGTCGCTTCATCGACCAAGCAAATATTGTGGCCAGGTTTACCGACCGTCCCTCTACCATACACATCAAACAAAATAAACTCACCTGGTTGACCGTATTGTCCCCCTGTCCTCTCCCAACCAGCGTAGCGGCAAGAATCTTATGGAGAAACCGGTGAATGGGATCAGTAATATCACTCGCCACCATGTTGTTTGAATACAGGGTAGAAGAGATGGTACCCCAAAATCTGGCGAGCTCGTCTGTCTGGACACTATGGGGGTGTCTCCTTTTGAAGACACCCTGCAGGCTCGTGGCGAAGTCTGGCGACTGAACCTCCTCATCTGAGTATATTTGCGTAGCCACCGCAAACTATGGGATTGTCATCTCAAATACTTGCCTCCCCAAGGCAAAAGAAATCGCGTCATTCTCGTTGAACTTCCCCTGTTGGTATTCGAAAGTGGAGTGGAGCTCATAAGTGATTTCCTTATATTGTCTCGCTCCGCAATCTAGCACCCTTCTGAACTTATCTCCTAATAACTGCTCGATCCGACCCCTGTGACCCAAATTATCAATCAACTCCGAATCAATTCTCCTGTAAGGTAGCAACTCACAAGTGACCAAATTTTAGAGCCTCTCCCACTCGTGGGAGTCTAAATCGAACTGCAAGAGAGGGCTGTCCACGATTCGCGTACTTTGCCCGTGGGGGACACCTTCTCCCCGATATCTAATTCTGCGCCTGCCGAAGTAAGAGGGCTGTTATGGCGCATCGGCGGGGTCGCCTCTCTGACGAGACGTTGGTCCCCTTCTCTTCCTTCCAGCCCTGCTTGAGCCACTTTCTCCTGACATCTGCATAAAGCACAAGTAAGACAAGCATGACCTTAGAAAGAAAGAAACCACATATAAACAAATGACCGTATAGCATTTCATTTGCGGTCATGGTCTGCAACAGATAAACAATTTACCTCATGATTAAGATACATTTGAAAAGAGTGTAACATTATAATTTGATTGTCACACCCCGACCCGCAGCGGAATAAGAGTCGGGGCATAATTGGGTTATCACCAAAGCCCATGATATTTACTAATATGTTCATATTTATTAAAGTCAAAGTTACATTTTCAAATATCCAAACATGTCCATACAATACAAAGAAAATAAACCAAACATAACAATCCCAAACTCTAAATCATTTTATTCTTCTAGTCCAATCCTATGTGTTTCTGGCTGCCGCTGGTTCACCTGTATCATGTGTAAAAATGGGGGTTTTTGGGTCGAAATAAGTTGGCGAGTGAACCTTGTTAGATAAACATTTATTATTGATTTACTTGTTAGTTTATCAATGAAAAATTATGCATAATCATAATGAGCAAATGTAAATAATCAAGCAGTGGCAAATAGCAATCACAACTATAACATACAATAACATATGATAGCATACATAAACATACCAACATCATACGATAAATAACATAAATGAAACTGTGCGATCAAGACTCAATCAAACGGAGCCGATCGTATTGCATGTACTGAAAATGAAAATGTCTGTGCGATCAAGGCTCAATCAAACGGAGCCGATCGTATGTGCGCACGCCAGGTTCACGCTCATAATGAAATGGGGAACATGCTCAACGCTCATAATGTAATGGGGAGCGGTGGCCTATGAAATTGCATGTACTGAAAATAATAAATTGCATCTAACAATAACTACACAACAGTTGAAACAAACTGGGTACACATGTTCATGATATGATGTATGCACAATGGTTTAAATATAATATATATAACAAGACACATGATACACCCTAAAACGTGATTAAACGGGGATTTTGTAAAGATTCACTCACATTGGGTGCGTTTGAATGGAGATGATGAGATGCGCAGGAGTCGGGAGAGTTGAACAACGAGAATTACTAACCTAAATAATAACGGAAAAATAAAGTAAATGAGTGGATTTTATTAAGGATTTTAATGGAATTTTAAGATATATTTCTGTGAGTTTAAGGCTATTTTCTATCTTTAAAAATGTTATTTTTAAGTATTTTTAATTGATTTTTAAATTAAATTAAATAAATAAAAATATAAAAAAAATTGTTTGTTTTGCGTTGACCGTTGACCGTTGACTTGTTGACCTGTTGACCGGTTCGTATGTGTGTATGTATGCGCTGAGTGAGGCTCGAACCCGAGACCTCCCGTACGCGTGCACGCAGCTCTACCAACTGAGCTACGTGTCTAACCCGAAAGAATCTTGTTTTTAATTATATTTATATACTAATTCGATTTAACCAAAATTCTTTTAATTTCAAAAACATTTTAATTCAACAACCCGGTGCCAGTAACAGGTTTCGAACGCGTGACGTGCGACTTAGCGTTGCACACAGTCCACCGCTGGACTGTGTGTCTAACCTGGTTAATACCTCGGTTTTTATTATACTTAACAACTAACGGAGTTAACCCGGTTCAGTTTTAAACAAAAAGGCATTTTATTACATAGGGAGTGCGTGTATCAGGGATCGAACTCGGGACATGCGTGTATATTTTGCATACAGTCCACCGCTGGACTGACCCGTTCATATTACTGGTTTTAAATAAACTTATAACTTAACTAACTTCGTCTTCTTCATTCAAATTTCAGTCTACTGAATCACTAATCCGTTTCTTGTTTTTACGATTAACAAACATTCTTAAGGCTAAAATGAAATGGCAGAGACGGTGTTGGAAGTAACATACCGTAGGAATGATATATCACAGAATTTCCGGCAATGCGTCGGCTCTGTTTTTGTGCACCTCAACTGAACCAAACAATTAACCATTTTGATTAGTCAATCGTGGAATTGAAGTGATAAACAAACATTGAAGGTCCTTACCGTTTCACAGACGGAATTAAAGATTTCCAGAAATTCTCCGGCGAACTGGAATTATCTGATAACGGTGCCTGAATTCGATCTCAAGTGGATGGTTTGAGTTAGAAACAGCTTAACAACTGTTAGACTACGATGGTATTGAAGAACTTACCGATTTGAGGACAAATACGGTTTTCCGGCGAACCTTACAGAAATTTCCGGCGAGTTGATTTAAGCGTTCTGATGGACTGAAAGTGTGACGAAAGTGAAATGGAATGTTTGTCTGAGGTCTCTGAGTCGCGAGTAGGGTTTTGATTGAAGTAAATTGGACTTTTGATTATTCTCGGTTATAAAAACCGATGATGATGACAATTGATGTTCATTCAATCTGAATTGATGAGAAATCGTCGGTGCATCGGTTATAAACCTGAATGTGCGAGAAATCAAACGATTTGACGATTGAATTGCCGAGTTCCGTTTCTCAGTTGGCGCAACCGGTTTAACCGAGTTGTGTATAAATGTTATTTGTTTCCTAGAAATGACAGATAATAACAAGTGGCGGAGTGGTGATGTGGATGTGTGCTAAGTCTTTGGATTTATAAACCGGCTGACCCGGGTTCGAGTCCCTGCAACAACATTTCTTTTTTATTTATTTTGTTTTCACTTTTTATCAAAAATAATTTTTATAGTTTAGTTTGTTTATTAATTATGTATCATTAAAAACCAAAATAACCATAAATACACAACGTGACATTTATAACTTGATATTCGATTACAAAACGGAGCGGGTTTGGAAACCCGTTTTTGACAAATGTTACAGTATCCCCTACTTTTAGGAATTTCGTCCCGAAATTTAAGTAGTTGAAGTAGTAGGAAAAAGATGCGGGTATTTTTCACGCATTGAGTCTTCACGTTCCCAAGTAAACTAAGGTCCCCGTTTCGACTCCCAGCGTACCCTAACAATTGGAATGCGACTTCGTCGTAGACGTTTCTCTCCGAAGTCCATGATCTCTACTGGTCTTTCAATAAAATGCATAGATTCATCAATCTGAATATCTTCCAGAGGAATGTGGAGGTTTTCATCAGCGAGGCACTTCTTCAAGTTTGATACGTGGAATGTGGGATGAATCCTGTTGAGTTCTTCTGGTAGATCAAGCTTGTATGCTACAGGTCCTACTCTTTCGAGTATCTTGAAAGGTCCTACGTAGCGTGGTGCTAGCTTGCCCTTTTGACCAAAATGAACTACTCCCTTCCACGGTGATACTTTTAGAAGTACATGATCCCCAATGTTAAACTCTAAAGGCTTCCGTCGTTTATCTGCATAACTCTTTTGACGACTCTGAGCTGCTAGAAGATTGTTTCAGATTTGATGGATCTTGTCTGTGGTTTCTTGGATCAATTCTGGACCAGTGATTTGAGCTTCCCCAATTTCGTGCCAACATACAGGAGATCGGCACTTACGACCATATAAGGCTTCGAAAGGTGCCATGCCGATACTTGAATGATAGCTGTTGTTGTACGAAAATTCAACTAATGGTAGGTGGGCGTCCCAATTTCCTTTGAAGTCTATGACACATGCTCGAAGCATATCTTCAAGAGTTTGAATGGTGCGCTCAGATTGTCCATCAGTTTGAGGATGATAGGCGGTACTGAGATCTAATCACGTACCCATAGCGGATTGTACTGCTTGCCATGTTCGTGAAGTGAAACGACCATCACGATCAGAAATAATGCTTAACGGTACCCCATGTCGGCTTACGATTTCGCTGATATAAATACGGGCAAGCTTTTCGTTCTTGAAATCTTCGCGGATAGGAATAAAGTGAGCTGATTTTGTAAGTCGGTCAATTATTACCCATATAGTGTCATACCCACTAGAAGTGCGAGGTAACCCGGTAATGAAGTCCATGGTTATATTTTCCCACTTCCATACAGGTATTTCAGGTTGGACCAGAAGTCCTGAGGGTCTTTGGTGTTCAGCTTTCACCTTGGAACATGTAAGGCACTTGGAAACAAAAACAGCAATATCCTTTTTCATTCCAGGCCACCAATAGGTATATCGTAGGTCTTGATACATCTTATCGGCTCCTGGGTGTATAGAGTATCGCGTTTTGTGAGCTTCCTTCATAAGAATTTCACGAAGATTGTTGTGGTTAGGAATCCAGATACGATCTAGGTAGTACAGAATACCGTCAGATTTAGTTTCAATTTTAAGTGCAGCTCCACAGGACATCTCCTTTCGTACATCATCTTCCGTAACTGAAACATGTTGGGCTTCTCGAATTTGATCTTTAATGTCGGTTATAATTTGCGAACATAGAAGACGAATGGAGTTCGCATAACCCTTTCGACTAAGTGCATCAGCCACCACATTTGCCTTGCCAGGGTGGTATCGAATTTCACAGTCGTAATCATTTAGAAGTTCGACCCATCTTCGTTGCCTCATGTTTAACTCCTTTTGATTGAAGATATGTTGAAGACTCTTGTGGTCAGTGTATATTTCACACTTAGTACCATAGAGATAATGCCTCCATATCTTAAGAGCGAACACCACGGCTCCAAGTTCTAGGTCATGAGTGGTGTAGTTCTTCTCATGCGTCTTGAGTTGTCTCGAAGCATACGCTATAACTTTTCCTCTTTGCATTAGAACGCAGCCTAATCCTTGCCCTGACGCGTCGCAATAGACCACGAAATCATCACAACCTTCAGGAAGAGTAAGGATTGGTGCATCACAAAGTTTTTGTTTAAGAGTTTGGAAGGCTTCTTCCTGCTTGGGTCCCCATATGAAAGGTTTTCCCTTGTGAGTTAAAGCCGTGAGTGGTACAGCAATGCGTGAGAAGTTTGAAATGAAACGACGATAATAGCCAGCTAGACCAAGAAAAGATCTTACTTCAGTTGGTGTACGTGGAGCTTGCCATTCTTGTACTGCTTTGATCTTTGAGGGGTCGACATGTATTCCCTTATCATTGACTACATGTCCGAGGAATTGCACCTCTTTTAACCAGAATTTGCATTTAGAGAATTTGGCGTAAAGTTTTTCATTCTCTAGAAGTGTAAGGATGAGTCGAAGATGTCGCTCATGATCAGACTTAGACTTTGAATAAAAAAGAATGTCGTCGATGAAGACTATAACAAATCGATCAAGATAAGGTTTGCAGACTCTGTTCATTAGGTCCATGAAGACAGCTGGTGCGTTGGTTAAACCAAATGGCATGACCATGAATTCATAATGGCCATAACGAGTTCGGAAAGCAGTCTTAGGGACGTCTTCTTCATGTACTCTAAGTTTATGATAGCCAGATCGAAGGTCGATTTTTGAAAAGCAATTGGCACCTTGAAGTTGGTCAAGAAGATCATCAATGCGTGGTAAAGGATAGCGATTCTTGATTGTTAATTTGTTGAGCTCTCTGTAGTCGATGCACATACGAAACGATCCATCTTTCTTCTTTACAAAAAGGACAGGTGCACCCCAAGGCGATGAGCTAGGACGTATGAATCCCTTGTCAGTCAACTCTTGTAATTGACTGGCTAGCTCTTGCATTTCAGAGGGGGCTAACCTATAAGGAGACTTTGCAACTGGTGTAGCACCAGGTATAAGATCAATACGGAATTCGACTTCTCTAACTGGAGGAAGTCCTGAAATGTCGTCAGGAAAAACTCACGGGAAATCTTTTACTACTGGAATGTCTTCAAGTTTCTTTTCCATGGTTCCCTTTTTGATGATATGAGCTAAAAATGCGACATAATTTTTGCGAAGATATTTTTGGGCTTGAAGACAAGACATTAAGCTGAGCCCCTTTGACGAGGTTTCATTAAAGATTCGAAGAGTCTGACCGTTTGAAAGAGGAATACGTATAAATTTTTCGCGACATACAACTTCTGCCTGATGTTGACTGAGCCAGTCCATACTAATTATGATATCAAAACTTCCCAGCTTCATAGGAATAAGGTCAACTGAGAAATCGTGGTCGTTTAAGGTGAGTGTACAGTTGCGTATAATAGAACTTAATGAAACTGGTTTCCCGTCAGCAACTTCTACCGTTATGGATTCTGTGAGCTTATCCCAATTTTGGTTTAAGATAGGTTCAAATTCTAAAGACACAAAACTTCTATCCGCACCAGTAGCAAATAACATAGATGCATATCTACCATTTATAAGGAACGTACCGTTAACCACATTGCCGTCGGCCCTAGCCTGATTAGCGTTGATATTGAAAGCTCTTCCTCTTGCAGGTGGAGGGGGTTGGTTCGCTTGGTTCACTGGGTTGGCTTGAGCCTGAGCATGAATAATGTTTACCAACCTTGGACAAGTGTTTCTGAAATGGCTTGGGTCTCCGCAATTGTAGCAAGCCCGCATAGGTTGGCCCATAGGATAATTGGGTTGGTAATATGTTTGGGCTAGGTGTTGGGTGGGTGGTAATAGTAGGGGTTGTTGGGCTTGACCCATTAATTGTTGGTGGGTTTGGGTTGGAAGCTGGTGGCGGTTTGTTCGTTGAGGCATGCGGCAGGTTTGAACAGTATGACCTGCGCGACCACAGCCGGTGCAATATTGGCAAGGATGATCAGGAGAATGGTGATATTGGCAACGGTTGCATTTTGGTAACGGGCCAGTGTAAGGTCTTCTGTATGGTGCAGGTGAAGGAGCGACTTGGGTAATGGGTGCAGTAGGAATTGGGAGGTTGGTTTGTGTAACGGCGAAGTTTCTGGTGTTGCGCTTCCTCTTGTTAGCAAACTTAGAGGAAGAGATGGGATGGCTTGAAGTTTGACCCTCAACAGGGGCTTTCTTTTTCTCTTCTTTGAACTTCCCGTTGCGAATTCGATTCTCGGTCAGTTCAGTTGCTAGCTCCATAGCAGCTTCAAGTGTTACCGGTGAAGTGCTGAGGACTGAATCTTGAATTTTCGAGGGAAGTCCTCGAATATAATGCTCGATCAAACGATAAGTTGGGGTGAACAAATTTGAACCATTTGGTTCAACTCCAAGAACCTCTTGTTATAGGTGGTATGATCACCCTCCTTTTGCTTTAAAGAATGAAATTCGTCCTCCAACTTTTTAATTTCACTCCTAGGACAGAAACGCCTAGTCATGATTTCCCTTAACTCCTCCCAAGTCAAGGCCATTGCATCATCAATTCCCCTCTTCCCTTTCTCAGTATTCCACCAAGTGAGAGCTACCCCAAATAGTCTCCCGGTGGCGTATCGAACCTTGCGATCCTCAGGACCCGCAATTGAGGAAGGTGTTTTCCATTTCCTCGAACCAGTGGAGGAGAGCAGTGACACCTTCGGTCCCCTCAAATTTAGGAGGATCACAAGATTTGAAATGTTTGTAAGAGCACTTGCTGGTAGGAGGGTTGTCGATGTTCTGGTCGTGTTGTTGGGGAGGGTTAGTAGGATTTGTAGCGAGGGCTTGTTGTACTTGGACCACAATGTCAGGCAGTATCGTGGCCATTTGCTTCGCAATTTGTGTGGCCAAGCGTTCCTGAGACCTTCCTGATCTTTTACCCCTTCGTTGTTGTCTGGACGACATCTACAGGAACATACATGAGAAGATTGTGAGTTTATGGTGTCTTTTTAGGTGTCATGTGTCTTTAAGAAAATGAAAATAACATAAATATCAATAATGCAACTACATCCATAGGATGTCTTGGGTTTGTTCATGTTGGGCCTCAAATGTCCCCCATACCTTCACCTGTATAGTCATGTGGGCCCCCATGGCTATTGGCTTGGTAGGATTCACATTAGTATTGGCGATTTAACACTCGCATCACCCGAATGCAAACCACAAAATATGTTTACGAGATGTATGGTCGGAATGTGTCCAGGTGTAGACACAATGACAACTCAAAGTGGGGTTAGCTCACACGACGTTTGGTATAGCATGCTTTGGCCTAATAGGTACCTCGTACTCTCATCGTTAGTCCCCAGGTAGGCATACTGGTCCTTTATTTTGGATTTATACGAATGCCAGCCTAGACAGGACGTTCCGACTACCGGTACTGATACCCTTCCAGTTACTACATGCCCGTCATGAGAACTCACTTTGATGAGATTTGAAAACACAAAAATCATTGTAAAAGCAATCATGATGTGGTGTGTGCTTTCATGGATGTGATATGTTATGAGAATATGATTCATGATAGGCATTATATGATAATACATACTTATGAACATGCTTGCATAATATTGAATGTAACATTTAACATAAAACATATAAACATCATGACATTTGGCATGTAACACACAAAAATCTTATAAGTTTCTAATCAACTATAGTATAGGCTCTAAGGGTCTAATAACCTATCCTATATCCCTATAGTCATGGCTCTGATACCAATCTGTCACACCCCGACCCGCAGCGGAATAAGAGTCGGGGCATAATTGGGTTATCACCAAAGCCCATGATATTTACTAATATGTTTCATATTTATTAAAGTCAAAGTTACATTTTCAAATATCCAAACATGTCCATACAATACAAAGAAAATAAACCAAACATAACAATCCCAAACTCTAAATCATTTTATTCTTCTAGTCCAATCCTATGTGTTTCTGGCTGCAGTTGGTTCACCTGTATCATGTGTAAAAATGGGGGTTTTTGGGTCAACATAAGTTGGCGAGTGAACCTTGTTAGATAAACATTTATTATTGATTTACTTGTTAGTTTATCAATGAAAAATTGTGCATAATCATAATGAGCAAATGTAAATAATCAAGCAGTGGCAAATAGCAATCACAACTATAACATACAATAACATATGATAGCATACATAAACATACCAACATCATACGATAAATAACATAAATGAAACTGTGCGATCAAGGCTCAATCAAACGGAGCCGATCGTATTGCATGTACTGAAAATGAAAATGTCTGTGCGATCAAGGCTCAATCAAACGGAGCCGATCGTATGTGGGCACGCCAGGTTCACGCTCATAATGAAATGGGGAACATGCTCAACGCTCATAATGTAATGGGGAGCGGCGACCTATGAAATTGCATGTACTGAAAATAATAAATTGCATCTAACAATAACTACACAACAATTGAAACAAACTGGGTATACATGTTCATGATATGATATATGCACAATGGTTTAAATATAATATATATAACAAGACACATGATACACCCCAAAACGTGATTAAACAGGGATTTTGTAAAGATTCACTCACATTGGGTGCGTTTGAATGGAGATGATGAGATGCGCACGAGTCGGGAGAGTTGAACAACGAGAATTACTAACCTAAATAATAACGGAAAAATATAGTAAATGAGTGGATTTTATTAAGGATTTTAATGGAATTTTTAGATATATTTCTGTGAGTTTAAGGCTATTTTCTATCTTTAAAAATGTTATTTTTAAGTATTTTTAATTGATTTTTAAATTAAATTAAATAAATAAAAATATAAAAAAATTGTTTGTTTTGCGTTGACCGTTGACTTGTTGACCTGTTGACCGGTTCGTATGTGTGTATGTATGCGCTGAGTGAGGCTCGAACCCGAGACCTCCCGTACGCGTGCACGCAGCTCTACCAACTGAGCTATGTGTCTAACCCGAAAGAATCTTGTTTTTAATTATATTTATATACTAATTCGATTTAACCAAAATTCTTTTAATTTCAAAAACATTTTAATTCAACAACCCGGTGCCAGTAACAGGTTTCGAACGCGTGACGTGCGACTTAGCGTTGCACACAGTCCACCGCTGGACTGTGTGTCTAACCTGGTTAATACCTCGGTTTTTATTATACTTAACAACTAACGGAGTTAACCTGGTTCAGTTTTAAACAAAAAGGCATTTTATTACATAGGGAGTGCGTGTATCAGGGATCGAACTCGGGACATGCGTGTATATTTTGCACACAGTCCACCGCTGGACTGTGTGTCTAACCCGTTCATATTACTGATTTTAAATAAACTTATAACTTAACTAACTTCGTCTTCTTCATTCAAATTTCAGTCTACTGAATCACTAATCCGTTTCTTGTTTTTACGATTAACAAACATTCTTAAGGCTAAAATGAAATGGCAGAGACGGTGTTGGAAGTAACATACCGTAGGAATGATATATCACAGAATTTCCGGCAATGCGTCGGCTCTGTTTTTGTGCACCTCAACTGAACCAAACAATTAACCATTTTGATTAGTCAATCGTGGAATTGAAGTGATAAACAAACGTTAATAGTGCGATTCAAGGTCCTTACCGTTTCACAGACGGAATTAAAGATTTCCAGAAATTCTCCGGCGAACTGGAATTATCTGATAACGGTGCCTGAATTCGATCTCAAGTGGATGGTTTGAGTTAGAAACAACTTAACAACTGTTAGACTACGATGGTATTGAAAAACTTACCGATTTGAGGACAAATACGGTTTTCCGGCGAACCTTACAGAAATTTCCGGCGAGTTGATTTAAGCGTTCTGATGGACTGAAAGTGTGACGAAAGTGAAATGGAATGTTTGTCTGAGGTCTCTGAGTCGCGAGAAGGGTTTTGATTGAAGTAAATTGGACTTTTGATTATTCTCGGTTATAAAAACCGATGATGATGACAATTGATGTTCATTCAATCTGAATTGATGAGAAATCGTTGGTGCATCGGTTATAAACCTGAATGTGCGAGAAATCAAACGATTTGACGATTGAATTGCCGATTTCCGTTTCTCAGTTGGCGCAACCGGTTTAACCGAGTTTGTGTATAAATGTTATTTGTTTCCTAGAAATGACAGATAATAACAAGTGGCGGAGTGGTGATGTGGATGTGTGCTAAGTCTTTGGATTTATAAACCGGCTGACCCGGGTTCGAGTCCCGGCAGCAACATTTCTTTTTTATTTATTTTGTTTTCACTTTTTATCAAAAATAATTTTTATAGTTTAGTTTGTTTATTAATTATGTATCATTAAAAACCAAAATAACCATAAATACACAACGTGACATTTATAACTTGATATTCGATTACAAAACGGAGCGGGTTTGGAAACCCGTTTTTGACAAATGTTACATTGATAAAAACCGAATCTCGCCCGAATGGAGATTGAGTACGGGCGAGATCGAACCTTATTTGCGTGATCAATCTGATGTTACTAACCCCCCGAAACATATCCAAAACCAAACAACTACCCCCCTCTCGGCACTTTAATTATCCTCAATTAAACCGAGGTGCCGAGATACGAGCCCACATTGAGTGTATAGTGAAAGGCAAAGCAATTTGAATCATGGCAGAACTAACGGTTGACTATCTTAAAAAATCAGATTTGCTTTTAACAACAAAGATTTTTTTCAAAAACAAAGTTAGCCAACCCTCATCCCCACACTCAATGTTGGACCGCACCAAACCCGCTAAAGACACCCTGCATGTACATAATCTATCCACAAAATATAACCAGTACCACTATCAAAACTCAAGTGAAACCCAGTTGAACCCAACCCGAACTTAACCGAACATATAACTAGTACAGTATCAAACATCAAAATAACCGCAACAACGATATAGATAATAAAGGATGTAAGCATAGAAGTTTCGAAAAACCATACCTTGTTGTAGATCTGTAAGACTAGTGCACAAAAATTGAAACTTTAAAACACCGGTGAATGCGAGTAGTAAAAGGGTGAAAACCAGGTGGAATCACGCAAAGATGAGTGAGGATTGAGGTAGTGACGAAAATGTGGTAGATTTAAGTGAATTTTGGTTGAAAATGGCGAAGTTTTGGTGAAAATAGGGTGAAAACCGTACGGGAAATGGTGAAGAAAGTGGTGAAATGTGTGAGAAATGGAGGCTAGGGCTTTTTATGTGTAGATATGGTCTCTCGCGGGCCGCGAGAGAGAGTGCTAAGTCTCTCGTGCCCCGCGAGCGAGTGAGGATTCCAGGATATCTTGGTCTCTCGCGGGCCGCGACCGAGGAAGCTTGTGCCTCTCGCGCCCCGCGAGAGACCTGTTTTCACAGAAAGTTTCTTGTTTTTTCAAGTTTAATGCCTTAGAAATTTTTTTTGATTGTAGAAACTATCATGTTGGCTCTTAAGTTTATGGAATCACACTCGTTCTACCGAATTTATCAAACGTACCTGCAATCGTCCGTGCTCCATGATATTGCGTGATATGACCTGGACAAACCAACTAAACCGACCCACAAACAAATAAACAAAATACGAAACATGAATTTAATGAAAACACAAAATGTAACTAACTACCAGACTTTACACACTCTACACTCGAGCCGAAACCCGAGAATCTACGCGGGCTCAGGTGGAACTTCGAGAGGAGTCTCCTCCGTCTCGGTGGGATCAGCGGTCCTCCTAAATAATGTTTCAAGCGATGTCCGTTGACCCTCCATGTCTCTCCGTCAGCTTCGTCTTTCAGCTCGATAGTTCCATACGGGAAAACCTCAGTTACCACGTACGAGCTGGACCATTTTGATTTCAGCTTTCCCACAAACAGTTTCAATCGCGAATTATATAGAAGCACTTTGTCGCCGATTTGAAACTCCATCACATTCTTCCATCTCTGATCGTGCAGCGCCTTGGTTTTCTCCTTCAAACTCCATGACCGCTCCTACGCCGCGTCCCGAAGTGCTTTAACTCATGAATTTGAAAGAATCATCGCTTGGCCGCTTCGGTGAGGTCCAAATTTACGGTCTTCAATGCCCACAGTGCCCTATGCTCTAATTCGACCGGGAGATGGCAGGCTTTACCATATACGATCATGAAGGGCGTGGTGCCTAATGGCGTCTTATAGGCGGTGCGAAACGCACATAAAGCATCGTCCAACTTGTCGGACCAGTCCTTTCGACTCTTACCTACCGTCTTCTCCAGGATCCGTTTTACCCCCTGTTCGCGTTCTCCACTTGACCGCTAGTCTGAGGATGATAAGCGGTGAGTGACACCGTAGCGCGCCAATGCCTTTTCCATGACGGCATTGCAGAAGTGCGTGCACGGTCACTGATAATGGCTCGTGGGGTACCAAAACGGTGTGAACAGTTTCTTTAAGAATCTCACCACCACTCGAGCATCATTTGTGGGTAAAGCTTGAGCTTCAACCCACTTGGAAACATAATCAATAGCCACGAGGATGTACTGGTTTCCGCTAGAGACGGGAAACGGTCCCATGAAGTCAATCCTCCAAACATCAAAGACTTTAAGAATCTGGATGGGATGTTGGGGCATCTCGTCCTTGGATGAGATGTTGCCGGGGCGCTGGCAATGATCACACCTCTTCACAAACTCTAGGGCGTCTTTCACAACTGAAGGCCAATAAAAACCGCAATCAAAAACCTTTTGCGCGGTGACGTGCAGATCATGGTGACCTCCTATCAGTCCCTCATGCACGTGCCTCAATATCTCTGCCTCCTCTTCTCTACTCACGCAGCGCCTCAAAATTCGGTCTCCCCAGCCAAAATAGAAATTGGTCGTCCCAGATATAACGCCGGACATCGCGGAACAATTTCTTCTTCTGCTGCGTGGTCATCCCCTTCAGTACCACTCCATTCGCTAGATAATTCGCGAAATCAGAAAACCACGACATTCCCTCCTTTTCGGCTGTCACAAACTCAACTGACTCATGGGGAAATCTATCACCGATCTCTTCTTCCCTAATTTCTTCTCTACTAGGATCCTCTAGTCGGGATAGATGGTCAGCAGCCACATTCTCCGCTCCCTTCTTATCTCTAATCTCTATGTCGAACTCGGAAAGCAGGAGAATCCATCGAATGAGATGAGGCTTTGCGTCCTTCTTTTGGAAAAGGAAACGCAGAGCCGCATGGTCTGTAAAGACGATGGTCTTGAACAAGACAAGGTAAGAGCGGAATTTATCAAACGCGAATACCACAGCTAAAAGATCCTTCTCTATAGTGGTGTAGTTATCCTGTGCGTCATTGAGGGTTTTACTAGCGTAGTAAATAGGGTGGAAATGTTTGTCCCGTCGCTAACCCAAAACGACGCCCACAGCATATCGCTCGCATCACACATGAGCTCGAAAGGCAAGCTCCAGTCGGGTGAGATGAGGATAGGAGCACTCACTAGTTTCTCCTTAAGGATCGTGAAAGCTTTTAAACAGTCTTCATCGAAGACGAAGGGTACATCTTTCTCGAGAAGTCGAGTCATGGGGCTGGTGATCTTTGAAAAATCGCGAATAAACCGTCGATAGAAGCCCGCATGACCGAGAAAGTTGCGGATGGACTTGACGCTAGTCGGTGGAGGGAGTCTGCTGATAGTATTTATTTTCGCTCGATCGACCTCTATCCCTGCTCGTGAAATCTTGTGCCCGGGCACTATGCCCTCTGTCACCATAAAGTGACATTTCTCCCAGTTGAGCATCAGTCGCGTCTCGACACACCGTTTCATCATCGCATCTAAGTGAGTAAGACATTGATCAAAGGTGTTTCCATAGACAGAGAAGTCGTCCATGAAAACCTCCATGGAGGTCTCGATCATGTCCTGAAAGATGGCTACCATGCAGCGCTGGAAAGTAGCCGGAGCGTTACATAACCCGAATGGCATGCGGCGATACGCATAAGTATCATACGGGCATGTGAAGGTTGTCTTTTCTTGATCCTCGGGAGCAATCGGGATCTGAAAGTAACCTGAGAAGCCATCAAGAAAGCAATAAAATTGTTGTCCTGCGAGTCGCTCCAACATCTGATCGATGAACGGGAGCGGGAAGTGGTCCTTGCGGGTGGCGTCATTTAATTTACGATAGTCTATGGACACCCTCCAGCCCGTGACTGTTTGCAATGGGATATGCTCCTTCTTTTCGTTCATAACCACTGTCATTCCCCCCTTCTTGGGAACGACCTGAGTGGGGCTTACCCATGCGGAATCGGAGATCGGATAGATGAGACCAGCCTCCAACAGCTTAAGCACATCCTTCTTTACAACTTCTTGCATATTCGGGTTCAGACGGCGCTGTGGCTGCACTACTGGCTTAAAGACGTCCTCCATGAGGATCCTATGAGTACAGAAGGTAGGGCTAATCCCCTTGATGTCAGACAGTTTCCATGCGATGGCCTCCTTATTTGACTTCAGGACCTCGATTAAACGCTCCTTCTCCTCCGTTGACAATTTCAAAGAAATGATCACGGGTAAGCTCGAATTGTCACCTAGGAACGCTTATTCTAAATGAGACGGGAGAACCTTAAGCTCTACGGCTGCTGGTGTCGACAATGGTATGCTCTCAGTAGCGGCACTCACCTCACAGAAATCTAGAGTCTCGGGAATCTCGAAGACATCGTCCCCTATATCCTCACTATCACTCTCCTCTGGTACTAAACTCTCATTCACTAAGTCGGCTCCGCTAATATAGTCTAAACAGTGATCAACGCACGAAATGAATGAGTTTAGGAAGTATACGGAGTGACAAGGGCCACTATCGCTGTCGCCACCACTCGGGTGTTGCATCGACCATGCGATCTCGAATTTGACATTCTCGTCACCGACTCAAAGATTGATTTTCCCATCATGAACATCTATGAGCGCTTTCGCGGTGCGTAGAAATGGGCGACCTAAGATGATGGGAACCTTCTCATTGGCCTCCATATCGAGGATGACGAAGTCTACAGGAAAGACAAATCTATCAACTTTAACCAACAAATTCTCTACGATTACCCTCGGGTACTTAACCGATCTATCGGCTAATGACAGAGACATGCGCGTAGGGTGAGCTCCCCTAGACCTAAACGCTCGTACAGTGAGAAAGGCATCAGATTTATGCTTGCCCCGAGATCGGCTAGAGCATGAGCTGGAGCAATGGAGCCGCCGAATAGGCATGAATCATAAAGATACCCGGATCAGTCAATTTCTCGGGCAACTTGTTTAAAACCACGGCGGAACATCCTCCAGTTAATGGGACATTCGAAAGCTCCCCCAGCCTATCTTTACGTTTTAAAAGATCTTTTAAAAACTTAGCATATTTAGGCATATGCTAGAGGGCCTCGATAAACGGGAGATTGATTTTCAACTGAGTAAACATGTCACGAATATTCCCGTATTCCTTGGCATATTTCTGCTGCTTCAGACGTGCTGGGTAGGGTAGGCGTGAAGTGTCTACGATCGGTGATGGCCTAACCTCTAGCGGTTTTCTCTCACCCCTACTCTCAACTGAAGGTCCACCGGCTGGTGCGGTACTTGCTGGGTCTAACTTGGTGTGCACCCTGGGTGGAGCCTGCATCTCGATTTCTTCATCTACCTCTTCATCTTGCTCCTCTACCTCTGCCTCTACCTCTACCTCTACCTCTACACCCTCTCTACCTACCTCCTTCAGAGTCTTACTACTGCGCGTAGCAATCGCTTTCGCGTGTTGGTTCGCGGGGTTGGGTTGGGTATTACCCGCGAACTGGTCGTGTGGATGCTCTTGCAGCTGCTTAGCGATACTACCGACCGACCTCTGCAGATCTAAGAGCGCGGACTGTTGATTTTTCAAGAGCAGATCATGTTCCGCGAGAGTTTTCTGAGTAGCCTGATCTTTGACAACTAGTTGGGATAACAGCTCTTCGATCCTATCTAGACTACCTCCTGACCCTCCACTCCTAGTCTGACCCTCCTGATTTGAACCCGCTCCACTAAACTGACTGGTGGACCTGACCCTCCACTATTATAATGACCCAGCCCCCTGTTCTGATAAGAGCATGATTGGAAACCAGGGGGGTTATCGGAAGATCGATAATTATTATTATTATTACGCCAGTTTAGGTTATAATTGGAAGTATTATTATTGAAGGGATTCGTAGGACCTCGGTTCTGACCGGTGATAAACTCGACCTGCTCAACAGTGAGCATGGGACACTCTAGCGTGTCATGACCCCCTCTACACACCTCACACCTGTCTACCTTTTTCTTCAGCTCCTGTATCTCCTTCGTGACCTCTCTCTTGAAGCTATCTACAGCAGCAGCTACCGTAGTTTCCAAGCTAACTTGGTGTAAACCCCGGTTAACCGGAGGCGTACGAGAAACAAGGAATGAATTCTTGCCGGCAGTGCTATAATCGACATCTGAATGGTCAAAGCTCTCGAAAAGGTCATTGCACTCGGCTACTGTTTTCTTTCCCATCAAGTGGCCACCAGCAGAGGTGTCGAATCGAGCACGGGTCTCAGGGGTGAGACCGTTGTAGAATTTCTCTACAAGTGCCTAGTCTGATAGACCATGTTGGGAGCAACGGGATACTAGAGTTTTGGACCGCTCCCAAGCTAGATGGTAGAGCTCGTCAGGCTCCATTTGGAACGAATGAATCTGATCGTGAAGGCGGGATGCTTTGGCGGGTGGAAAGTATTTCTTAAGGAAAGCATCCCGTAGAGAGGCCCAAGTAGAAAAAGTACCGGGTGGTTGGGAGTCAAGCCAGATGGCGGCCCGACCCCCGAGAGAGAACGGAAAAACTTGGAGAAAACGGGCATCATGGCCCGCGCCCTCCATATTGAATGTATGACATAGACGGGTAAGGCGGTTGATATGTGCGGGCGCATCCTTATCATCACAACCGTGGAATTAGCAAGAGTTTGTGATGGCGGTCATGATGTAGGAAGGCATTTGCCAGGCTCGGTCATTGTTCATGGGGGGTAAGGTAATGGGTGAGTTTGCACCGGTGAAACCGGTGGTGGCTTGTTGGTATACGGTCTGATTGTTATTATCAGCCATGTGGAAGTTAGGTGGTGGCTGTGGTGGGTTTACGTTTCTATAGACTACACGGGGTGATAGAGAACCGGGTGATGAAGGTTTAGGTGTAAAATCGAAATCGGGTGGTACGAAGGAATGGGATGAACTTGAAAAGGTTGAGGAAGAAACACTTACCTTTGGTGCGGGGGAGAATGGCGTGTCCGTCGGCGGTTTAGGTGGAGGTCCTTGTGAGCGCGTGTGGGGCATCCACTAAACCGGAAACATGAAAAAACACTAGAAGTTAGCACAAATAATTCAACTATATACAAAAATTTAAATACTGAATAATTAAACAACTTAGACTCCTACGACACAAACGAATATAAAATAAACACAAGTGTAAAAGAAAAGCCTAAATCGAGTAATCAACGCAATTGCCAATGAGAGAGTCCCCGGAAACGGCGCCAAAAACTTGATGTTATAAAAGTAGTTAATTAAAAACAAAAGAAATTACCCTAATTCTAGACTCAAATTATATTCTAGACTCCTAAACTATACTAAACTACTAACCGACAAGTGGACCGATCAATTGTAGAATAGTATCAAGCAAGTCCGGATTATAGAACCCACAGGACTCTCTAATTGCTAAGACTACTAATTTAGACTCAATTACACACTATGTATATTTAAAAGGTGGGTTTTTACTAATAAATTTAAATTATCAATTTAACTAAAACTACTAAATTGGAATGACCAAACTATGAACTTCTAGGGACTTTTTAGATTTTAATCAAGAGATAATGAACTAGTTACCTAGGTTCGATTTTTAGACTACTACTCCTTCAATTTAATGATAATTAATCTAGTTGAATATTTTACCGGGATCTTAGCATATCAAAGTTTAGGTTTGTTAAACAGGACCCCCGACCCTTCTCAGGAAGACACCTACAATAACCTATCCTTTTTATTCGTTTACCGGTCCTATAGATTCCTTTTCAGTTATCTTTTCAAATTAGTAAAGTGTCTAATTATTAATTACCTCTCAATAATTAACCTAGACCAACTACAATTTTCTAGTTTAGATTAACTGATTCAATTATGACAAGGAAATTAGACTCGGGAATTTCTCAAAAACCTAACCTAACAATTTACCATATTAATTCAGCCAACTAATTGCAATTTCTCAATTAACAAGTTAGGTATAATGACAAGTTTGATTTTGTGGTTAATTTAATTGTTTCCCCGGTTTTATTGGCCAATTTTACAGACAACTTCACGAATTCCTAAGAACATGAAAAGTAACATAAACCTATTCTATGAAAGACATCCACCAAAGTTTATGCAAAACAACCAAATAATCACAAAGCAAACAAGATCATGCAAATACCCTAAACTAGATCATTAAAGTTGTGACCTTTACCAATTAAATATTCAAACCATAAATTACATTAAATAAATCAAAGTTTCATAAATCCATCATCCAAAACCTAGGTAACTAAATAAGATCTAGCCTAAAAACATGTTTGAAAAGTAATTAAAACAAAGTTGATAACAAGGTAGCATGATTTATCAAAACAGGGAAATCAAAGTAAGGATTGGTATGATAAAACCGTGACAAGCTCCTGCCTTGAACTCCCTTGATCACCACCACAATCCCTGCAGCTTAGATCCACTCCTTGTAGTTTCAAATCTCCAGAAAGTAGCTCCAATTCTGCCCTATTTCGTCCAAAGTTGCCCAATATGAGTTTTTCCTCAATAATGATTCTTTAAATAACAAAACAAGTCCACATTCAAACAGGTTTCGAAACTTTCTGGATAAACACCTCTCTCACGCTCCGTGAGAGAGTTTGGGTAGGCCGGTCGCGCCCTCGACCGAGGTAAAATCCTGAGATAACTATCACTCTCTCGCGGCCGCGAGAGAGTCTATATGTGCCGGTCGCGGCCTGCGACCGGGTTTAGATCTCCTGATCTGCGTTTCGTTTTCTCGTTTTCGATCCACTCACGTTCCGGCTCGGTTCTTTTCACCATTTCCACTCGTTTTTCCCATCCTTCCAGCCGTTTTCACGAACCAAGACCTGCAAAACGTGTTTGGATTAAAAGCAGATAAATTCTTGACAAATCGAAACGAAAACGCGCTAAAATTATACAAACTCTTCAAGATAAATGGATGTATTATTCAATAGATCAGGTATGCTATTTGCGTCATCACCCGGCTCTAAACATCAAAATAATAAGAAAATGTAAAAAAGGTAAACGAAAAAGAAATGATAGAAACTCGTCAATTTCGATGAACTCATTACAGGAAAGGAAAATAAAGTTAAAAAATATGTCTAAAAGAGCATCAATGGGTTCATTAAAAAAATAAACTAAAAAAAGACTTGGGCGCACTCGTTACAATAAAGAAAAATAGAAATTAAAAAACATATCTAAAACGGTATTAACATGTTTGTAAAATAAACTAAACTAAAAGCAAAAACAAGTGAAAAAGCAAAAAAAAGTGCAAGTTAACATAATGCTTAAAGCTCAAATTAGCATGACTCACTATTTATTTTCCCTTCTTTTATATAGAGATTATTATCTCTATTATTACTCTAGTGAAAGTGTAAAATGAGAACCACCTTAACTTGTAAGAACCATGAGCATTAGGTTTTCAAAAGGTTTTTCCAAAAAAACAATTTTCCTAAAAATCTTTTTACAAACCACATGTTTCAGCAAAAAAAATGTCAGATGTAAAAATTTACATTAGGCGTAATTTTTTTCATCATTGTAACAAAATTTACGTCAGCCGTAAACAAAACTTACATGAGGTGTAACTACCGACTCGACATTTTTTTTTTGTTTTTTTTTGTTTTTTACAGACGTGTTTATAATATTTCATCTAAGTTTGTGCAAAAAAAAATATGGACCAACTCATGCGAAAAGTAGGAGTTCTTATGGTTCTCATAACTCGTAATAGTTCTTAACTGAACTGAAGCCTATTACTAAATAAAATATCTATTTTTTAAATACAGATGTAATTTAAAAAAATAAAGATGCATGTTACAAATGTTGAAGCATATGATATAGATGTTGTATACAATACTTCCTAATTTCCCCATGTTAAAGTATAATAAATATCTTGTATTAAATATAAAAGTCCAAATTTAATGATTGTATTTTAATTAAATCTTTTGTGATTGTTATTTTTAACATAATTTGTTTTTTTATTTTTAATATAATTTGTTTTTGTTATTTTTTATATAATATACAATAGTTCATAAATAGTTTCATTAAATTGTTTATGAACTTGATTTTCAATTATAGTTTTATAAGTTTATAACTTTTGGGTTATGTAGGATCTGTTGATAATGAAACTCAAAATCCAAAGGAAACCATCTCTTCCTACCTGATGGAATAAGTTAGATTGCAAATCAATGTTCAAAATTTCCTTTCTTGAAAGTTATCCAAACAACTACCTAAACTACTATAACAAAGAACAGTTGCCTTAAAGATACAAGACAACAAGTACAATGACTGGAATGAAAAATGTTGGTCGACAACTCATTAATAAAAGTCAACAAAGTGAAGACTAATGACCAAAAGACCAAGTCAACAAGTCAAAGAAAGACCAGAAATACTGGATTCCAAAAGTACTAGATTTTACCAGCAGTTTTGAAATCCTAGTTGTTTACTTGAATTTTACAGGAGCTTTTGTTTTAGTTGTTTATTTACTAAATATCTAGCAGTTTTGCACAACTCCTGGTAGTTACACATTTAATGTGTTGTTTTGGGTCGCTTTTATGGTGATGTCACCGACAGTTCTCTCCTCTATAAATAGTTCAGTATATAGTCTAAAATGTAACTATGAGAGCTAAAAACAAAAGAATTGAGCATGAGAGTTCGCCTGGTGAGAGGGATTCTATTGTACAATTGATTGTAATTTGACATATAAATAATATATGAATCATTGATAATCATTCCCAAATCAGTTGATGATGTGCTTATTATTACTGTTTGTTTGATTACTTGTTAATTACAAACTATTTGTATCAAAAAACACACACAATTTACTAACTCTAAGATCCAACAATTGGTCTTAGAGTGAGGTACACTGAATTGACTTAAACATTGATTCAGAAAACAACCAACTCATATTGATAACTAATTGAGTGATCGAAAAGACTTGAGAAGAATTAGACCAATCAGAACATTAAATTGTTCAGATACTCTGTTTTCTGAGTAATTCTTGATAGATTCCAGAGAGATGTCAATCACTCATAATCCTCACAATACTGGATCGACAAACAAACCTCTGATGCCGTTCGCAATGAATTCAAAATCTGGCAATGAAGGATGTGTTACCACTTATCCCTGTAGAATACTGGTTACTAGAGATCTTTGGTTTTCGGTCCATATGTCCCTTATGTACCAAGTACTGAAATACTAAATGTTGTGTTCCCAAGAAGCCTACTGATTATTCTGAGCAAGAATTCCAGAAATTAGAGCTTGATGTTAAGGAATTCGCGGCACTAGCCATGGCCTTACCCAATGAAATCTATGCTGGAATACTCCACTGTGAGAATGCCAAAGACTTTTGGGATGCTTTGAACGAACGGTATAGATTAAGTACATGAGAATTTGAGAGAAATTTTGAAACAACAGTATGAAACATTCACCCAAGTTAAGGGATAATCTTTGACTCAACAGTTTAAGTGATTTAATTGCCTAATTAGTGAGCTAATGCTTGCTGATGAAACTTTTACAAATGCTGCTCTGAGTCATAGATTTTTGAGATCTTTTCCATACAAGTGAGATACAATTGCAATAGTTTTGAGAAATTTTGTTGGTTTTAAGGAATTAACTCTGACACAACTTAATGGCAGATTCCTCACTTTTCAGAGAGAAATTGACTAGAAACATAGATTGATGTCAGTTGGAAAGGTTGCTGATGATTATTCATTTGAAAACACTGCTTTGAGTCAAAATGAATCCTCATCAATGAGTGATCAGAGTAATGATCATTTTATTGACATAACTACTTGAATTAATATCTCGTCTAGCTCATTATCTCCTGGAAACCAAAATTTTACTTTTAATAAATGACCAAAGACCAATGGACCCAACATACTAAGAATAATTTGATCTTCTAGACCAGCTTGCATTTTTAAGCATTAGGACAAACAAATTTTATAACAAAGCTGGTAGACGATTTACAGGGTTAGAGGGTAAGGGCAAATTCGAAAAGACAAACTTCTTGAACACCAGAATGATTTAGAAAAATTCGATCACTACTACTCAAAACCTTAACATCAAATGAAATCTCTCTGCTTTTCTCACGAATTCCCACTCTCAATTCCTGTAAATTCTCACTTTAATCCGTGGTTTCAAGGCAAAAGGATTCTAGGGCTCATAACTTCACATCGCGATATCTCCCTCATTTCTTAATGAAATTATATAATTCTGGAGCCTAACTTCAATAATTTTTCATGTTCTATAAAATCCTTCTATCCATTTCTGTGATTGAAGGGCATATGAATCCAAATATAGTTTCTTGTAATTTTAGGGTTATTTGATTATAGATTTTGGGGCTTTTGATCATAGACTTGTGTTTTGATGAAAATTGAAAGTAGGTTACTTTTTATTACAAAGACTGATGCTTTTTGAGAGAACTGTTGTATGTGTTTTCATAAAAAATGATTTTTGTGAGAACTATGTGTGACACCCGGCTATTTTGAGTATGTACCATACTAGTGTGACACGTGTTATGAATAAATAAAGGCAATATTATATTAAATTTGATGTTAATTGATAGTATTTGATGTGTTGGTAAATCCAAACTTTGTTAAAAATAATGTTGGCAAAAATAAGATAAACGCTTATCGCATAACGAACAAAATGCGAAACGAACGTTATTGACCGCCCGATTAATGTAAAATCCTAAAAGTATTCCGTTATGATTAAAATGCTATTTTTAATCATATCAGTTCGGAAAAATTAAGTAAGAAGTTTAAAAACACTGTTTTGCGAATTTAAGCGCGTACTACGCGATACCGCGTGTATCTTACAAAATATAAACGACACAACTAGTCGAGGCAAATGATATATTGTTTAGCAATATTATGGCAAGTTGATTTTTTTAGAATGATAAAAATAATTTAAAATTCTTTAAAACGCGATTAGAACGCGAGATACAAACCCGATAGTCAGTTAAATACCTGTTTAACTAGATATATGTAATATATATATATATATATATGCTTAAACACGTGTGTGTGGGGTGTAGGTGGCGGCCAAGGTACCCAACAATTTTGCCTCTTTTTTTGAATTTTGCCAAGTGTTGAGCCAACATGAGTTGCAATCATTAGATTTGCATGCACACTCCATATTCAATTGTCAAGACCAAAATTCACAATTATTCTTCTCATTCTCTCTATAGAATAGTACACACTCATACCCAACTCCATTTTCAAATTTTGAACCTTGTACTTGAAGATCAAGTCCATTCCATGTTAGTTTCAAGTTGGTTTGAAGATCCAAGAGAGTTTCCAAGATGATTTCGAAGAAGAACAAGCTCTATATCATCAAAATCTTATCAAAACCCACAAAATTCTTGAAAGGTGTAAACTTACTTTTAAAAATCTTACTCTTGATTCTTGGTGATGATGATTATGATGATGGAAGGTTTCTCATAAACTTGGAGTTCTTCACAAACTAATTGAAAACTAATAACAAATGGGTTTTAAACAAAATAAAAATGGAAACATATGTGTGTGTATACATAGCTGTGAGTGTGTATATGTGGTATTGAGTTTGTGTTTTGATTTTAGTTGATTCTTGATTAATGATGTGATTCTTGAAAGATTGATTTATGCATGATCAAAAAGAGTTTTTGAATAAAGTTCATATGATGGATGATGAATATATACAAAGTGGATTTTTGAAAGTGTATATGTATATATGAGTGTGTCGTGAATATCTATTTATGTAATATGTATGCATACACATGGGTTTTGTTTGTTAGTTCATAAAATCATGAGGATGTTTCATGCCTTAATGTTATAAATGATTTGATGATTATTTGATGAAGATGATGTCATGGATTTATTTGGAAGTTATAATAAATGTATGGTAGATGCCTTTAAAATCATGGATGATGATGATATGATAATCATGCATTAGGTACTTGCACATAAGTATATATAATGATTAAATAATCATAAGTTGGTGAACTTGATATGGTATGATAAAAATGGATTAAATCAGAATATAAGCATGCTAAAATGATGTTATATGATGTGTTATGATGATATGAAGTTATGTCATAAGTTTGGTAGCTTTGCGTGTTGTACATGAAGCCTAAAAAGTGGTAAAATGGGTGAAATTGCATGATTTATGTGACTTATATGAAATCTAAACTAACATGGATATTAGTACGATTTTATTCGGTAAATAACATGTGTTATGTTAAAATATGAAGTCGTGACGACTTGGGATGATTATAATAAAGCTAGCACCACGCTACGTAGGACCTTTCAAGATACTCGAAAGAGTAGGACCTGTAGCATACAAGCTTGATCTACCAGAAGAACTCAACAGGATTCATCCCACATTTCACGTGTCAAACTTGAAGAAGTGCCTCACTGATGAAAACCTCCACATTCCTCTGGAAGATATTCAGATTGATGAGTCTATACATTTTATTGAAAGACATGTAGAGATCATGGACTTCGGAGAAAAACGTCTTCGACGAAGTCGCATTCCAATTGTTAGGGTACGTTGGGAGTCGAAACGGGGACCTGAGTTTACTTGGAAACGTGAAGACTCAATGCGCGAAAAATACCCACACCTTTTTCCTACTACTACTACTACTTAAATTTCGGGACGAAATTCCTAAAAGTAGGGGATACTGTAACATTTGTCAAAAACGGGTTTCCAAACCCGCTCCGTTTTGTAACCGAATAACAAGTTATAAATGTCACGTTGCGTATTTATGGCTATTTTGATTTTTAATGATACATAATTAATAAACAAACTAAACTATAAAAATTATAATTGATAAAAAGTAAAAATAAAATGAGGCTGCCGGGACTCGAACCCGAGTCAGCCGGGTTGTGAACTCCAAAGACTTAACACTCACACGCATAACCACTCCGCCACTGGTTGTTTTCTGTTAACTCTAGGAAACAAATGAAATTTATAGTCAATCATAGATCAACCGGCTGTGCTAAACTGAAAACCGTAATCGGCTATTCAACCGTCCAAAACGTTTGAAAATCGGGAATCCTGTTTTATAACCGATGCACCGACGATTCTAATCAAGTTTGCCTTGATTGAACTTGAATTCCAGAAGTGAATCGGTTTTATAACCGAAGACATTCAATATCAGAATTACTTCAATCTTTGCTCTCTCTCGCGACTCAGAAACATTCTACAAACCTGCCATTTCACTTTCGTCATACATTCAGTTCATCAGAAAAGTTTATTTTACTCGCCGGAAAAATTCAACAAGTCGCCGGAAAACCGTATTCTTCATCAAAACAGTAAGTCCTTCAATACCTTCGTGGTATATTAATTGTTAAGCTATTTCTGACTCAAACCTTTCAATTGAAATCAAATTCAGACGTCGTTATTGGATAATTCCTGCTCGCCGGAAAATCTCTGAAAGTTCTTGTCTTCCACTGTAAAACGGTATGGACATTCAAACACTCTGTTAACGCTTGTTTAGCACTTCAATTCCACGATTAGCTAATCAAAACGGTTAATTTGTTCGCTTAGTGGAGGTTCATAAAAACAGAGCCGACGCCTTGCCGAAATTTCTGTGATAAATCATTCCTCCGGTATGTTTACTTCCAACACCGTCTCTGCCATTTCATTTTAGTCTTATGAATGATTGTTAATCGTTTAAAAGCAAGAAACAGATTAGAAAACAGTTGACTGTAAATTCAGCGAAGAAGATGAAGTGTGATAACAATATAAGATTAATTAAAATCGGTATTTTAAACGGGTTAGACACACAGTCCAGCGGTGGACTGTGTGCAAACAATACGCACACGCCGCGAGTTCGATCCCTGATACACACACCCACTCTGTTATAAAGATGTTTTATTTTTCTAACTGAACCGGACTAACTACGTTAGTTGTTAAGTATAATAAAAATCTGTATAATAACCAAGTTAGACACACAGTCCAGCGGTGGACTGTGTGTAGCGTTAAAGCACAGGTCTCGGGTTCGAGACCTGTACATGGCACCGGTTCGATGATTTAAAATGTTTTTGAAAATAAAAGAATTTTGAGTAAGCTGAGTTAATATATAAGTATAATTAAAAACAGAATTATTTCGGGTTAGACACGTAGCTCAGTTAGTAGAGCTGCGTGCACGCGTACGGGAGGTCTCGGGTTCGAGCCTCACCCGGCGCATACCATTACACAACAAAACCGGTCAACAAGTCAAACGGTCAACGCTCAGCGGTCAACCCA